>OX596165.1:4040485-5302152 GCA_951394285.1 Epirrhoe tristata | reverse complement strand
TAGCTGTGGTGGAGCCAACAGTGATGTACTCCGCGAGCTGTTGGGATGGGATATCGAGACGGGTGTATGCTGAGAAAGCCCTTGATAGCCTGACTCGATCCTTCGCACTTAAGATCAGTAAGTCGCATCGCACCGTCTCTTTGGTCTCAAGTGTTTTGTTAGCGAGGATCTTGCCGCTTTCAATGAGAGTCAGGGAGCATGGTCTTATCTACAGGATAAAAAGGGGAGAACCGCTAGCCTCTTTACCTGGGCGGTGTCTAGAACAGAGGATAAGCCCTTTTTCCTTACCTCATCCGGCGAAGAGAAGACGTGTGGAGTTCGGATGCATCAGTTCCCAGGAGGATGCTGAGGGCCTGGGGGGTGATGGGCCGGTGTTCTACACAGACGGGAGCAAGCTGGAGGGGAAGGTCGGGGCGGCGGTGACTTGCTGGGTGGAGGGAGTGGAGGTCCGACATACAAGCTTCCGCCTTGGAGACTTCTGTAGCGTGTTTCAGGCGGAGATGACGGCGATATGTAGGGCTCTGGAAATAATAGAAAAAAGGAGAGAGTCAACTTTTAGTATAGCCAGTGACTCCCGGTCGGGCTTAGAGTCGATAAGGGACCCTAACACTGTCAATCCATTGGCAGTGCAAATAAGAGAAGCGATCTCACAGTTGGGCTATAAAGGCAAACTAGTTTCACTCTACTGGGTCAAGGCCCACTGTGGGATTGTCGGTAATGAGCGGGCTGATGAATTGGCTAAGTATGCTGCTATAAATAATAGACAAGTACCTTTGTACGATAGATTCCCCTTGTCCTTCGCCAAACACTCCGCCAGGGCTGACACGTTGAGTGAATGGCAGCGCATGTACGAGTCGGCCACGGCGGGAGCGACAACGAGACTTTTCTTCAGGGATGTCACAGCGGCATTCGGGGTCCTAAGGAAGATTAAGCTAGACAATTATTATGCACAAATATTCACTGGGCACGGGGGGTTTTGCCACTATCTGCACAGATTTAACTTGATCGAGTCTCCGTTGTGCACTTGTGAAGATGTACCTCAGACGTTGCAACATTTACTTACAGATTGTTCTATATTTGGCAGGATGAGGTATGACTGCGAGTGCGCAATGGAGACTTGCATCAATATTGATAATTTACCACATATTGTTAATGATGACGATTGCAGATCGATATTTCTTGCTTTTGCAAAGACCGTTCTTCGCAAAGTGGGACGGCTGAATGGTTCCTTTGTAGAGCCTGAATAATTGAATTATTATGAATCGCTAAAATGCTTATTCAGTCAATTTGTTTGTTTGTTATCAGTTTGTTTGGATAATGTTTTGCTACTGCTGTCATTTGTGTTTTTATTCTTGTGTCATTGTCAAATTCATTTAGCAAGAAGGAATTTGACAATGACACATTAAAATTAATTAATTAGTTTTTGAAAAGCTGACTGATGGGAATGAATGAATTATTGAATCGATTTTATTATTATGAGTATTATTTTAATGAATTAATTGTATTTTTAAATTTGTGATTGTAATAATGATGATATTATTATGACGGATGTATATAGGTGTACTATCTAGTATATTCTGTGTGTACTATAGTCTGTGGTACTGTCATCACTAGATTGTCTGTCATTGTCAGTGAGAATTTGTCTGAACCTAAACGTCATTGTTTGTTTGTTTTGTTTTGTTTTGATTGATGAAATTTTAATGGAATTTTATTTTATTTGTTTATTTAGCTATTTGATTTGATTATTTGGTTACTGTTTGGTTGATGAATTTGAATTGGTACTTTTGAACAATTAATGAAATTATTTAATGTGAAGTGAAGATGAAATTATATTTTTATGAATGTATTTTATGTATTAATGTTGTCCTCAAAAGCCTTAACTAGTGTAAGGTTAATTTGAGGATTGTTTAAGTATTAAAATTGGTTTTAATGGGGGTTTTAATCTTATCTTGTTGACTTTAGGATGGGGTTTATTGATATCATTTATTTGTTTATTGTTTTCAAGAGCTTTATCAGGAGTTTTGAGAAATTGCATAATGTGTTAGATATTTTAATGTAATGATTTAGTTATTAGAATCCTATAGTTACTTAGTTGTTAGTTAGTTCAATGTAATTAGATATAGTGAAATGGTTAATGATAAGATAGTTAATAGTTTATTTAGTTTAAAATCCTCGGGTACTTTGAATCATTCAAAGTATGCAGAGGATTATGTCGTTAGGGGAGAGGGAATGTGTTAAAATGATTGCAGTAATAATTTTGTTAAGTTTGTTGATTTTGAATACCTAATACTCAGATACCTTAACCTGTTTAAGGATATTGTGAGATATTATTATTATTTATGTTTAGCTTACTCTCTTACTTTTAATATATAATAATGATTTATAGTTTGAATTTGTATAAGTAACTGGGGAAGTAATTAAGTAGTGTAAGTTTAGGTGTCTATTATAATAATTAGTTTAATTTAAGTTCTCGGATGCTTTGATTTATTCAAAGTGTTTTGAGGATTTTATCGTAGAGAGTTTTGTAAGAGAGAGATGGAATAGTAGGATAGATATTTATATTGGATTAATTTGTGTATTATTCTATTTTGTGTAACATTTAGTTCTCGGGTATCCTTGACTAGCTTAAGGATATTATGAGTAATTACTTTTATGTCTTGTTAATTTTTTATTGTATTTCGGATAATGATATTATTTCTTATTATAATTGTAGTTTGGTTATTTAAATTGTATTGAATTGTGTAATTAATTGTTCCTTATGTACCTTAACTAGTTCAGGGTACTCTGTAGTTGGTCTTATTTTTAGATTAATTTAATTTATTTTATTTTACTTTGTTTGTCTTGATATTATTGTTAGGCTCAAGATGGAAAATAAAAACATGTACCTAATGCTCCTCTTGATGGATCACTTAGTGTGATCAATCATGAGGGGTTAGTTTTATTGCTTATCATTTTAATTTAAATATAAATTTTGATTGTAAACATTATCGGTTTTGCCAAAACTGAAGTAGTTGATAATTTGATAACTTTTATGAGTGGTGGCATAACTGATGGTGTTATAGTGAATGGATGAGTAATGAATGATTGAGGGCAGGGGTGGGGGGGGAGGAAAGGGGGGTTGGGGGGGGGGGGGAAGTTAGTGAGGGGTTTTGTGAATAAGGGTATGCAAAATGGGAATAAGTTATGAATATTGAGGTAGAAATGATAGAAATTGTTAATGTAGGAAAAATTATTAGGATTAATTCTATAGATAAATAAATAAAGTCAGTTTGAATGTAGAGGTATGAAAGGTTGTTGCATACAAAGCAACAGTTGAAAGAAGATAGATTTAAGTTTGGAAAAAAAAAAAAAAAAAAAAAAAAAAAAAAAAAAAAAAAAAAAAACCTAACCTAACCTAACCTAACCTAACCTAACCTAACCTAACCTAACCTAACCTAACCTAACCTAACCTAACCTAACCTAACCTAACCTAACCTAACCTAACCTAACCTAACCTAACCTAACCTAACCTAACCTAACCTTCTTCTTCTTCTTCTTCTTCTTCTTCTTCTTCTTCTTCTTCTTCTTCTTCTTCTTCTTCTTAATTAATAGCATTATAATGAATTATAATAGCCAAATCACACGATCACTTAATAGCCTATTCATCGATAAAACATCACTTGCGCGATCTAGGCCACTGACAGACTTTGCATTTTTCTTTTATATATTTTTTGGTTTGTTTTATTTTTCTTAAAGGGTACCTAAACTAACGTTTTATATTATTTTACAATTACGTTTTTATTTACACAGTATTTATTTACACTAAAAATTTTATTTTTTTAACAAAATTAAACTTACTTTACAGACCAAGACTTCAAAGACCACAGAACTAGATATAGTTCTGTGTCAAAGACGAACTTTCTATACAAAAACGAGAAAAATAAGAATCTATACGTCCAATAATAACCTATTTATAGTATCCAATTATATTTTTTACTTATTTTTATTCATAAATAATTTTTATTGGTCTTTCATTCATTGTTACTCCAAATCCTGGACATATGTAATTACTATTGTAATTACGTATCGGATACAACCTTGCGCATTGATGGTATTCGGGAAGTAAGTACGTCAGTTACAAAACAAATCAAGATTTATTTATCAACAATTTATTGCCACGAACTAAACTATACTAAACTTACTAATTTACATTACACTTTAACATAATTTACTAAGAATTTTACAACATTGTATTTATGGTTTTTTAATACAAATGTCAATCGAAAACTTTACATTTACATTTATGCTGCGGACACGTGACGACTCGGGTATCCCTCACACGAGCACAACGAGCAAACAAAGAAATCAATTCATTTTTACAATATAACTTAGAACAGCACTTTGCACGTGAACACATTGCATTTTGCGGAGGAAACACGAGAGTCGTGTGGTGTGTGGGGCACATGCCACATGGCAGAGTGGGCACATGCCACATGGTAGCGTCGGCACCGGCCGGAGTGATGCATGTCTGTTGCAATCAGTTTCAATTCGGACAAACGCTACAAAATCGCAAAGTATGTCTAGTCGGTTGCGAGCAGCATCGGCCGATCGAACCACGTTATATTTACCGGTTTCAAGGAAACTGATTGCAACGTTAAGTACATGTCAATAATTGGACTCCATCGCTTCGTAAAGATATATTTTTAAAGACTTGACGTTGCGAACACCACCTTCACCTGTAACACACACAAGAAACTTTACAAATATCATCACTGCAATGTAATGGTCATCTAAGGTAACTACAAATATACACAAATAGGTAGGTACTTGTCCCAGACACGTCGGTCTCAGTCTCTAAGTCACAGCAACAACACTACTGCTTCAACACTCGAAGCCAAATCAAAACCAACGGTCACAAACAGTGTAAAGTAAGTTCGTCTTTCACGTCACTGTGAATTTTCTTCCATTTCATTAACGAAAGATAAGGTAGGGTACACTCACAGTATGCCCGCTAGAGGAAGTGCGCCCCGAGCCCGAGCTGGAGGCCGGGGTGCGGCCGGTCCCCCGCCCGCGCCGCGAGCGGCACGCAGTAGTTGAGCTCGAGCCGCGCCGCGCGCCCCAGACGCAAGGCCACGCCGAGCCCGCCCGACACACGCACCTCCTTCAGACGCTCCAAACTGGACGCGCCCTCCTCTGTGTGCGGAGAGAGAGCGGTATATTATAGATAGGACGCGATTGCGCGATCATCGCAAGTTCACGGGAAACTGATTAGGATAACAAAAGGCTGCCGATTGCAAGATCTAGGGGCCCCTAAGAAAACGACGATGACGAAGAGTGCAAAAACAGTGCCGTCTCTCACTCACTCACTCACTCTATCACTCACTCACCGGGCAGAGCGAGGCAGCCTGCGTTCAGGAACAGATGCGAGCGGAACAGGTCGGCGAGTCCCCCGCGGCCCCCGCCCGCCAAGAACGGAAGGGGGGAGTACAGATGTACGCCGCTCGCCCAGTATATCTGCAAGTAATATAATATTAGATCCATAGACGGTTAAAATATACAGGGATATACTCCGACGCACCTTGCCCCCGGTAGCCAGCCCGTCGCTGTGAGGCCCCACGCCGCGCTGCTGGAAGCCCCGCAGCGAGGTGGCGCCGCCCAGGAACAGGTGCTCCGGGATCTCGGTGCCGAACACGTCGTGCAGCACGCCGCACGCGCCCGACAGCTGCAGCACCTGCAGATGTAGCCGTCTCCGTCACACGGTTCTATATACGCAGCTATAGACATAGACCAAACAAAGAAGTGAAAATTGCAGAACAGAGCTGTGCTGTGTTGTGCTACAGCACAAGATCTCGACTCAGTATCAGATGACAAGTCAACGCTGTTAGTTCAGTTCAGTTCAGTTCAGTTCAGTTGTTAGACCTTGTAAACAGTATAAGCGCAGAAGTATCAGTGGCAGAAGTTCGACAAAATTCTCAATCTAAATTTTAGACTGTTCTTCCTACGAATACACATCGTAATGTCATCGGATCGCGAACATACATTAGATGCGAGTCAATGATTTTGTTTCTTTTTTTGCGAAATTGTTTTCATTTAGAGGCCCTCAAAACATTTCGATACAAACCATAGATAAACCGCAAAAGAAGAGTAAGTAAGGTACTCACGATGTGTTCAGTGAGCGACACGTTGTGTTGCGCCTTCAGCTCGTTCTTGAGATGCGCCACGCCGCCGCCCAGCCCGCACACCTGCGCGACAGGCGACACCACAAGTACACAACTACAGTATACCACACTTCACACTCAATTGTGATCAAAGTTGATGAGTAGGTGCACAAGTGAGAGGTTACAGAGTGAGTGAATAAACTTAGCGAATGGATGAGTGATCGAGTGAATGAGGTACCTCGCTGGAGAACTGCACGAGAGCGCCGCGCGTCGGGAAGATGGGCTCGTCGCGGTGGTCTATGGACACCGTGTGCCGCACCACAGACTTCATCTGGGGGCCTGCATTGTGGGGGCGGGGCTTTATCATGATTCTATGGTTTGAAGTGATCGTTTATGATCGTTTTAGAAAGTTAATAGGTATCACAAATATTAATTAGCAAGATTTAAAAACACTCATTTATAACGATCATTACTAATGCACCATTATCTAAAGATATACACAATGCAATTCCTTTTATCAATATAAATAATTCTCGATTGATAAAGATTCTCTAAAAAACATGTTATTTTGTCAATTTGTCATTACGACAAGAGTATGCTTGTGTGTGTGTGTGTGTGTGGGTGTGTGTGTGTGTCCCCCGCTCACCGCTGCTCTCGCGCACTTTGAAGCTGGTGTTCTTGGAGAGTACATTGGTGTCGCGCACCATGCCCTCCCACTGCAGGCTGTGTGTCGTCTGCAAATGTAATACAACACCTCCTATCGATACTCTGAACATATCAATAAATTGTACATTCCGATAGTTATTTACAAGGTACTGAAACACAAACTTTTTTAAAAAGTTTGTCTGTCTGTTTGTCCGCGATCTGAATAATCTGTGGAATGGCTGAAGAGATTTTAATGGGACTTTCACCGGAAGATAGAGGAGAATGTCGGACAGCGTATAAGCTGCCCACGGGATCGTGATTTACGCGGGAAGAACAAACCCACGCGAACGAAGTCGCAGGCGCTGCTAGAGTCTGGCAAATGAAAGTAGACCCTGAAAAATCGCGGCAAATTAAAAGAAGACTCTAGTACTATTAATAATACTTGAATAGAATATGACCACGCGCAAATATAATTGCGTAGAATAAATAAATAAATAAAATGAATATTATATATAATTATAAGCGTAAGTAGGTAGGTACTTGCCCTAGGCGAGGTCCTGAAGGCCAGGTCCAACAGCAAGCCTCGGTCTAACAGTCGGTATCCAGACCACGGGAACTCCTGGTTCTGTTGGTACACTGACGCAGACAGCCTGAGGGAGAGAGGAGACAGACGTGTTGTACGTGGACAGACTGAGTGAGATGTCAAGTCTAAAATGTAGTGTAGTGTAGTGGAATGAATAATGTTTTTAAAAGAAGTTGAATGGAGTGAGTGACGTAACGTGGGAATGAGTGAGAGTTTGAATGAGTCTATTTTTATAAAGGAAAGTGAATCAGTTGGTGAGTGAGAAAGATATTGAGTGGAGTGACAGTGGAGAAGTTGAATTGAGAGAGAATAAATTAATTTGTGAAACGGTGTAACTTATAAACTAATTGTTAGATTAATTGGTGAAGGTCGTTGCCTGATATTTTGAGTAGGGCATTGGTCGCGTTCCAAGCCTGCATGAGTATGTGCATGTGTAATTGAGTGAGTGGAAAGTGAGAGAGTGCGTTAATGTATTCGTAAGTGAGTGGCCGAGTGAGCAAATTAATGAGTGAACGAATGAGCGAGTGAAGGGTGAGTGAACGAATGAGTGAGTGTGAGTAAACGAATGCGTGTGTGAGTGAGTGAGTGAGTGAGTACTAACACGGGCACGGTATGCTTGTGCGGGAAGGGCTTGGTGGCGTGGAGGCTGAAGTTGGAGGAGCTGCGATGTCCCAGACTGTACTCGGCCTGGACGCGCTCACCGCGGCCTAGCACGTTCGGTAGCTTCACACCTGAACACATACACTGGCCTTCATCTTAGTGCACAAAAGAAACAAGGTTCTTCACGGTATTTATCGCGAAGGAACAGGAGTAGAATCACCTAGTTTTAAGACGTTTCAAAGTGATCCCAGCGGACCTACTGAATAAATGCTTTTTGACTTTGACTTTGACTTTGAAACATTTTGAGGCTCATTTGCAATCACCGCAATTGCACAATGCAAGGAACAGATCAGACATACCCAGCACTAGGTTTCCTTCGTTCTCGCTGACGGTGGTGTTCACGCCTCCGACGATGCGAGACAGCTCCACCACTTGGAACGTTACCTGCCATACACCAGAGAATATTATACTAATGTTATTCATAACTATTCTTCAGAATAGTTTTCGATTGGGCACGAAATTTTCATGGATAAAGGTTGTATCCCAGGGAAGGACATAGGCTACTTTTTAACCCGAAATAATCCCGGAAGACCGCCCCGGTCTCACCGCGGGAGCGAAGCTAGTAATAAGATAAGATTAGTAAGCTACAATGTATCAAACAAAATAGTAATATATGAATCAAAGTAGGATAGGATATCATAGGATAACAATAGGTATTAGGATATAAGTATCACCTCGAGCCCCTCGGGCGTAGCGCCGGGTCCCGACGACACGTCGATGGAGACGCCGATGTCGCGGAAACATCCCATCGAGTCGAGCGCACGACGCACCTGCACACACACACACACACTCACATACACACACGCGCGACATATAGGCGGCTCCTTGAGACGGGGCAGTGAGGGCGTTATAATATTCGGATGCTTCTTACTACGAGCTACATTGTATTCAGTCGAAAAGATCAACGATAAAACACGGTCCTAACCTAGGACCAAATATTCCAAACCGAAAAATTGGCCCTTGAAGTCGGAAATCGTAGTAAGAAACATCCGAATATTCATCAAACGAACGAAAATAAGAACGCGAATACGGCCCCAGGTCCCGATACCGATATAGTCGGGTACAGGAAAACGTTCCTAGGAGACCTCCTTAACTTGGTCTCCTAGGACTGTGTTCCTGCAACTGTAATGGTTAAGAATTTTAATGTTTTTAATGGAATTTCTAGTTTTTGTTACCATTATTGAACCAGACATCAATTTATACATTACTGATTGATGATTCTAACAATATTATAATAAGTCCTTAATATATTATATTAGTACCAGTGGCGTAGCTACCGGAGGGCTAGGCGGTGCTGTGCACCGGGGGCCCCAAGCTCAAGGGGCCCTCGGACTCTGAGTCAGAACCCCAGAGTCCGGAAGGTTCTGTTCTTAGGAAACTATAGGTATGATTATTTTGAAAATAAAACAACTGCATTTCTAGATTTAAAAAAAAATGTAGGTACTTAAGTAACTACAGTCAGCCCAGAAAATGACGACGAAAAATTCAAAATACGTTAACAAATGTTAACATAACAAATGTTATGCAGGGTGTGGCAAAATTGCCATACCCTGCATATTTTGACTTGATAAAACCTAAACTATTCAGATAAGGCCCCAGTTTATTTTGCACCAGGGCCCTTGGCTATCTAGCAACTCCACTGATTAGTACCACCTCTACCTACCTTGTGTGCGCGTAGAATGACGTCCTCGAAGTCGGTGGCGTGGAAGAGATCGTCAACAGTGTGCCGGATCACATCGTCTTTGGTGCGATTCAGTCCGTCGACGTGCACTCGGTCCACGCGCGCCTGTAAATAATAAAAGTAAGTAAGTTCATATGAGTGAGTGGCCAATTCTGGGGACAGGTTTTTTGGGCTCATAGACGAAAAAGCCCTGGCTGTTTCGTCTGTGTTTGGGCTGCCTTAAAGACTCCATCACAGTTTAACAGCTTAAGAGCTGGAACCAACTATTTATGTGCCTTCCGAAGCAAGGAAGCGCTCAGTTAGAGCACCGTGAACAGTGATTAATAGATAGAGAAGAATACATAAAGGCAGGTACATACCCGCACTCCGTTGAGGCGTATCGTTGGCTTGGAGATGGGCTCATCTTCCAGCTCGATGGGGTCGTCGAACTCAAACAGCCGATCTCCAGCCTCGGTCACACTGTCATTTAGGGACTGAAATCAAAACAAAGTTATAAAGGATATTAATTGTGATTTTTCTTACTTACTACTCTTAAAATGTATGCCCGCTGATATCTTTTCTGACATGAAAAACATGGTAATGTGAGTGATTCTTCAGTTTCAGTCTTAGTTTTCGTTAGGTACGTATATCTATTCACTATTAGAGAGTAAATCCTCAAGGACTACACAGGGCACCTTCACTCTAGGAAGAGAATATCACTCTGCTGTTCATATGTTTCATGGGAAAGAAAATGATCTAGTTAGGGTACCTGCACTTAGAATACAACAAAAGTCCTGCACACCATTGTGTACACCTCGACCAACCAAATTTATCGTATATTATCAATTATTATTTTTTTTATGTGAGTAAATAAATAATTTAACCTTAAAAGTATTTTGGCTTAAAATTATTAAAGTACAGCACGTACCTTAGCGTGCACGGTGCCCATTTTTGTAACAGTATTTCACTAAATAGCAGGACACAAATATTTAATTTTTGCCTATAATTTAGAATTTTTATTTTGAATTACATAAAAATGCGATTGACATTTGTCTGACTGACAGATTTTACTGCTGTCTGTCTGTCAAACGAAACGTCAAAACAGCTGATTTTTTTTTTTTTTTTGCAACATCATAGAGCAACATTTACGTACGTTCCATTCTATTCATCTTTTTACGAATTGACTTAAATACTAGACCGCGTTACAATTAAAAGGCCAGCATTGTAAAATATTGCGTGTTTAATATTAGTTAGTTAGGTTTAGAATTAATAAATCGAAATAATATGCCGTCCTAAAATAAATCAGCATAACAAAATGTCAAAAGGCAAAACAAAAACCTGGCAACACCAAAAGACCGGTCAGGTCACCGGTCCGGTCAGCCATTTGAGAGCACATTGTAATTATATTTATGTAAATGTATTGTAAACAAACAAAACAAAATCTAAGATTATAGCGTATTTACCGTGCAATTATGGATCACAAGGCAATATTTAAGTTCTGTAGGGATTTGGGGTGTTGCGATGCTTGCTGCGTGCGGTACTGTGCGCTCAGGAAGCCCGCTATGTTCGGCGACACTCGACAATTCATCAAAGATGTGAGTTTACTTGCATTTATATATATTTTCTGAATTAAACAATGTACTGTCTAACTTTATACATCTGTTCCTATCATAAAACGTATAGGTAGTACCCTTAATTTCAAAGCTAAGCGAGCAAATATATAGTATAACCTAATGTTTGGAAAGAATCAACTGTGAAGGTTTCTTCCAGACCTTCCCCTAGTTCATTTGGGGTCTTACTCTCTTGCACTTCCCTCTACTCTCGCACTCACTCTCTTTCATGCTTGTTCTAGTAGTATCTTTTCACACAATCTAACCCTCCTCTTAACTACTATATGCTTTTATACACTTTCCACATCTTTCCAACTGGTTAAAGTCATGTCACACTTTCAGAACACAGAATCAGATCTAAACCTTGCCAAGCCAGAAGACACTGAGTGTCCTGATGAAGCCACTCCGGCCAAGAGGATGAAGAGGAGCGACGTGTGCGTGAGCTGCCTCGGCATCCTGCAGGAGGACGGCTGGGCGGAGTGCCTCGCCATGTCCAAGGAGGTCATGGATAATAAAAAGTAATGCTCTGGCTCATAACAACTCAACAACCTGAGCCCACCTTAAGTATTGAATTGAAACATTGACATAATGTCAAGACTATGATGGTTCTAAGTTTTTAAGACAACTCTTTATGAGATAGACTATATGTATACAATAGCTGCTACGAAATATACTCGTAAGGTAGGGCTTCTAATATCTCCAATTTAGATTCCAAGCATTTGGGTAACTTTCTTATTTTCACATCTGGTGCACAAAAGGAGCATCTTTTTGGCACTTAAAATCCTCTCATGACACATGTTCGTAAATTCACACAAGAATCAGATTTTTTCAGATAATACTGGTTCTGAAAGAACTGATTATAAGACAAGAAAAAGCTGACTGTCTGTCAGTTAAAACAACTTTTTTGTAATGAACCCACTGCCGGGCAAAATCACTCTTCTTTTGTAAACTGAGTATTACATTTGAAATGATTGTTCAGATATGAAACAAGCACATTTGCGTGCGCGCTCTCGGCGCCGCTCGCAACTATCATCAGGGAGAAGGTCGCGGTGCTCCAACTCAGTGAGAAGTTCCCAGCGTTTGACAGCGGTAAGTATTATTTAACGTAACCTTCTTGGGTCCTTCCTGGTATTAAAGAGTAACATGGTGTAATGGGAAAACAAGTGAATGGGAATTGTGGAAATTCTTGCCGGGCTCTGTATTTCACGAAAAGTACAGGGGGGGTAGTATAGGGGTCTTCAAATCAAGAGTAAATAGGTTTCTTCTAATAAAATTGTATGCTTCATCATAGAAATCAATATTGATTATCATCAGGCAGAGTGAGGAAAGATAAAAATTTAATTAAAAATGAGATTTAAAAAATCTAAGAGGTGTGGAATCATTCTCTATTTATAAAAGAATGATTTCACACTTTTGGAAAGAAAATTGTTAGTTAAATCAGTTTCAGAATGTGTGTAATAAACGAAATTGAAGTATTCCCGTCGTCCCCACTGAGTATGGTTCATTAGTGGGTCGAACGCCACTTTAATATACATTTATTACCCACCAGCATTGTCAGTGGGGATAGCGGGAATAAAATAATATGCAGTCAAATTAATTCAATTAAAAGTAGCTGGCGCATATAAACCCGTGGCGGTAAAAAAACTGCTCTCAAAGAGTCCTAAGAAATTCAAAGTACCAACCAACCGGCGCCTGTAACCCCGATGGTTGCAGACTCGGTGACGCCGCTGAAGGAGGCCTGGAAGTGGTCTTTTGGCGCGCGACTCGCGACGCACCTCGGACTGACGCTCGACTCAGGCGCGTGCGCACAACTCATGCTCACGCTTAGTATGGAGTATGAGGATGATAGTCTGGTGAGTATGTGATTGATGCGTGAATTTAAAGTAATTTTCTTGTCGTGCTTTGTAGTGTTTCAATCTTTAGTAAAAGGATTTTAAGTTCCCCTCAAAGAGGTTTACTAATAAACGTGGTATAAAGTTATAACAGGTATAAACTCGATCATTTTTCATTTATTCTCAGTTATTCTCAGCATAGACTTTTCATAACATATACCACGTTTGTTATTAAAGCCTATGTTTGGGCTCATTTAAAGCAGCTTACTTTAACCTAGCTGGTACATAAAACTGTATTGTATTTCTATCTGTACTCGTGTAGGAGGCTGAAGTATTCGCTCCGTCAGCAGAACAGCTACAGCGACGCCAGCGCAGACAGCGCGCCGCCGCGCCCGTCACACGGTGCCTACTGGACCGAGCACTCGATGGTAAGGTACACTTTACTTTCTCTTTACACGGTGCAATTTTTAGCTTGTTTAAAGATGCTGTTTATTAGCCATTTTAGCCGTCCATGGCGCTTACACGTAACAAAATGCAGTGCGATACTAAATTGTTTCGGTTGAAATTTTTCCGTATAAATGCTCTTTAATTGACTTCAAAAAGGATGAAGATACTCCATTCGTCGTAACATTTTTTATTTTTTTACGAGCTTTTTCCGTGGGCGGTACTCATTACTATTTTCGGGTTAAAACCTATCCCCGTGGAAATTCCGGGGTAAAAAGTAGCTTGTAAATTATGTTGTCCTAGATGAGGTTGTCCCCTATCTTCCAGTGAAAGTCCCATTAAAATGTCCTAGCGTTTCAGAGATTATCTCGACAGAGATATACTCGTACAGGCAAAAATTAATTTGGTTTTAGTATCCTGTAAAGCTATAAGCACTTGAGAAAATACAGTCTTGTTTAATGTAACAAGTGTTTGTACATGGTAGGTATATCCCTCTCATCTCTCCTCTCCGTCCTCTCCTGGTCGGACGGACCGGCTCGCGCGCGCGGCTCCGCTCGCTGCGTCGCCGTACACGCGCACCACGCGCCCATCTACTTGGCTGGCAGGTACGTAGTATACACTTACATACGCATACATGCATTTATATAAGCACATACAGGCTTACACACAGTTTCATATGCAAAGATATACAATATTTTCGTACAAAAGAGGAGTATTTCCGTGTTCCCCACTAAGTTTGGTCCACTGGTCTGGTGGGCCCAACGCTATTTAAATTAAAAAAAATAGTCTCGTTGTCCCCAACAGCATTGGGACAACGGGAATAAAATTATAATTATTTTTACTAGTGACGTTGGCCCACTATCACTTACGTTATTTTCATTGTTGTTCTGTAGATACATAAAGCTGAGTCGCGAGCTCCCGCAGTCGCCTTGGGTGCTGCACGGCAAGCGGATGATGGAGTCTTCAGTACAAGAGATCATCTTCCAACCCATTGCAGATCTGTACCGGTCAGTTACTGTTCGTTGTTTCTAATGCGGTCGTGCAACAGTTTTGCTGTCCTATAATGTATTGCATGCCAGTAGGTACTCTCAAACATCGAAACATCGTGAGGAAACCGGCTTGTAGAATTCTTGTCAAGTGCACGAAAAGAGCCTTTGAGGCGCAATTAAGATTCTTTCACCACACTTACACCAGTTAATAAAAAACATCAATGTTATTCCCGCTGTCCCCACCAGCATTATCAATGGGGACAACGGGAATACAGGAATTCAAGTAATTGCGAGATGATCAGATAATGAAGAATAACAGTAAAATATCCGTGGGCTCATCTCAATCAACGCGCGGTAGCCCATTTACTGGTTTTAAGATTATTCTATGTGAATTTTGAATTCCTTTTTGACTTTGAAGAAAATTTTTTATTAGGTTCACATCTGAAGAAGCGGAAGCTCGGCTCAAGTTCCAGTCGGCGGGACGCGAGGACGTCGACGTGCGCTGTCTCGGGGACGGACGCCCCTTCGCCGTAGAGGTACACACACACAGATATACATTAGCATCCACACAGTTACAAGAGTGTTCTTTATAATCACTTAAACGATACACACACTTATCTATTTTTTTACAATCTCAGTCCCGGAAACAATGAGTTTACTTTCTCTTTAGATAGCGGACCCCCGTCGCGCGTTGACCACAGAAGAGTTATCTCGCGCGTGTGAAGAGATATGTCGCAGCGGGAAAGTTTGGGTGCACTCGCTCACTCCCATACACAAGTACGTACCTTCCTTCCTTATCCTTACCATCTTATGTAGAATCCTTCGATGTGCTCGGGCGAGATTCAAAGTTGGTTAATAATCTGCTATTGTGTGTTTTAGAGACAAGTTAACCGAGCTCAAGGCGGGTGAAGAAACCAAATTGAAGACATACGAAGCGCTCTGCATCAAACTCACGCATACACCCGACGACCGCGTAAGTTACTTTATTTATTCCCGTTGTCCCCACTTACAATGTTGGTGGGGACAGCGGGAAAATTCTTTTTTTTTTAGCTACTTAAATATAATCAGTGACAAACGCTGAGAGCACGTTCAAATTTTTTCTGGTACATAGTTACAAAATGATGTGGTATAGATACAGTCGTGTTGCGTGTAGCGCGAGGGCCGCGCGGACGTGCGCGTGTGTGCGCGGGACGTGTCCCGCGCGTTAGGGCCGGGCCACACGACGCGCGTGCTGCAGCGCACGCCGCTGCGCGTGCTGCACCGGCGCGCGCTCGCCGTGCGGGAGCGGGCCGTCACCGTGCTGCATGCGGAGGCTGTCCCCGGTCAGTGAACAAACATCACTCAAAAAGTTTCATGTTAAAATCGTCATAAAAATGTAGTATTCCCTGAGTTTTGCCCACTGGCCCAATGCTATTTGTATTTAAAAAAATTAAGTAGCATTCCCGATGTCCGCACCAGCATTTAGAGAAGAATATTTTTGTTACTTCTGTCCCCCATTATTATAGTCAGTAGGGACAACGAGAATTAAATTATTTTATTTATTTATTTTTATTTTTATTTCATAAATCAAATCAAATCAAATCAAATTGTTTTATTGCGTATTATGGGTAAAAAAATGTAACAGGTGTTAGTGGTACAGTAACGGTCAGCCATAATCAACGTCTTGCGCATGCAATATGTACCTACATTTTATATGATATTTCATTAAAATAAAATTAAACAATACAATAATAAGGTTCAAGTTAAGTTAAGGTTAAATTCAAGTTAAGTATTTCCATGTCCAAATAAAATAAGATTAAATAGCGTCAATATTCTTGTCCAATAGATATTCACTTATAGTATAGTAGGCTTTTTCAATAAGCACCTTCTTCAATTTTGTTTTAAAAGTATTAAGGCTTGGAGCATTTAGTATAGCTTCAGGTAGGTGATTGTATATATGTAGAGCCATACACATCATACTTTTGTTGAATAATGCAGTTTTGTTTTTTGGAAAACAGATTTTATTCTTGTGCCTGCTACTTTGACGCTTAACAAAGAGGTCCATATTAATCTGTACAAAAATTGCCATCTCATAAATGTAGAGACAGGGTAAAGTTAGGATTCTCAGTTCAATGAAGCAGGGCCTACAGCTGTCAGTAATATGAAGTCTACAAATTGCATAGGAAAACAAACAGTACTTAGTAACTAATTAAAAATCACGTTAAATATCTACTGACCAATAAACAGTTTTCACATTTAGTTATGCTTTTAATCACGTCGTGCCCACTTAGGTATCCAGATATCTAAGTAGGTACCTAATTATCTCTACGTGATTTATATGATGCATGTGCATTGTATAACGGTGATAGAAGTCGGCTCTCCTTCCAGATCACCCGGCGCTGTTCATAGTCCGCGTGGAGACTCCGGCGGGCACGTACGTGAAGGAGTGGGCGCACGGGGAGGCGGGGCGGACGCGACCGGCGTTACGCGACTTGTTGCAAGCGAGGACCGATATACTCGCGTTGGATGTTGTTAATGTGCAGCTTGCTTGGCCATGACAGAGATGATGTTTCTTGTAAATATACTGAAAGTAAACTACAGTTGTTGTTTTATTTCCGCTTCCCTAAAGAGAGGGCTGTTATAAGTTTAACATAACTCGCTCCTGCCCTTCTTCCGCTAACGTGGTAGGTATTTGTTGACGTCCTCCGTATATTTTTATTTCAAATAAATAAACCACGCTTTTATTAAAGTATATTACATAGGAAACATAACGTGAATGTTGTCAAGATTTAGCGTCAGTCTAGTTAGTGGTTCCGTTCCCAGTGGTAGCATTTCCCCCGGGGCCAGGCACAGCAGGATCAGCTGACGTCACGTTCCCAGCGCCAGCGGTGGGCGGCTCGCTGTGCGCCTGTGAACTCTGCGTCGTTGTCTCTGTTGTGTTGTTGGCTGTGCTCGTGTCGCTTGCTGTCGCGTTAGTCGACTCGCTACTCGGGCTCGTGTCGTCTAAAGCTGACAACAAAACATTCAAATAAAATTGTACAGTTGTTCTATCTCACGAAGGCGGGTTGGTCTTAATTGTGTGTGTAGATTTGTAGCTGTGCGCGCAAATGTCCATAGAGCGTCCCCGAGCTTATGTGCATCGGCCCACACAGTTGAGGAGGCCTTCGTGAGATAGAACAAGAGTAGGTAGGTTCTTACCTAAT
This sequence comes from Epirrhoe tristata, assembly GCA_951394285.1. Classification (NCBI taxonomy): domain Eukaryota; kingdom Metazoa; phylum Arthropoda; class Insecta; order Lepidoptera; family Geometridae; genus Epirrhoe; species Epirrhoe tristata. The sequence goes on along the minus strand of OX596165.1, from coordinate 5,284,410 downwards.
ATTGTAGTTAGGTAGGTACCTAGTTACCTAGGTAGGTACTCATCAACGTAGGTAGATAAATACCTATTTCTAAAACTATAGGTAACTTACTCGTTTGTGTAGTGCTCCATGTACTTCGACTGAAAACGAAAATAATATTGTGAAATCTTATTTTTACATAACGTGTGTTTAATTTAGAACACATTAGGTACCTACCTCCGTGTTTTTCTAATTTTGACAGATTTAATAATGGGCTTAATAGGAAACGTTGGTGGGGGACAACGGGAATAAAAATATGTCTGAGTGAACTCGGTGAGCCAATAGAAATACACATTTGTCGACACTAGCCTGTTGATATGACGATAGTAAATGAATGGCGATTGCGTCCAAGAAAATATGTCAAGACTAGGATAAGCAAGCGTAAGGTGAAGGGGTTGTGGTCACTCACTGCGTGGTCTTAGTAGGTGGCATCTTTCTAGCGGCCACCGCCCGCGCCTCCAAAATGTTCCTAGAAGTTTTAAGTAGTTTTTAGGTACCTCAAAAAGTCAAAGTCAAAAAAGCATTTATTCAGTAGGACCGCTGGGATCACTTTGAAACGTCTTAAAACTAGGTGATTCTACTCCTGTTCCTTCGCGACCAATACCGTGAAGAACCAGGGCAACGAACACTATAACAAAAGAAAAACGGAACAAATATAGGATCGCTTTGTATTCGTCTGTCTGGCTGTCTGTCTGTCAAGTCAAGACATTTATCTCGGGAACGCGGGGAGTTATCGAGTTGAAATTAAAACCATATAAGTACATACTCAGGGTCTACGGTCCCTTTAAGCTGTGGAAAAATCCGTTTATGCCGCAAAAAAAACCGTATATTTCGACACTCAAGGAAATCAACATTCATAGATTACCTACTTCCTGTTGACCTAGAACTATGAAAGGCAAGTAGTATCGTGTTAGACTACAAGTACCTACAAAAGAAAATCTGAAAACTGTATATTTATTTTTAGTTAAATCTCAAAAAAAATCGAAGGGTCGAGATTTTAAAGGGTTAACCGTGTCATGTGGGTTATCGTATGAAAGGGCTTCATTGGCATTTGTGATTTGGCACAAGCTTAGACAGATTTTTAAATGTTTTCTTTAATTTAATAGTTTTCGATTCATGACGAAAAATTAAAAAAAAAATGTTTTTCCCTTCTCATGTGAGAGTAATAACTTAATAAATAATAATTAAATATAGTAATAACTTTTGTGTATGTAGGTAGTAGGAACCTGCACTGTTGTACGTAGACCTACCTACTTAGTCCTTTGTACGGAACCCTCGGTAGGCGAATCCGACTCGCACTTTTCCGGTTTTTTTTATTACGCTACGTTGTGGTTCCTGCATAACGTAGGTTTACCTACATTTAGAAATGTTAGAATTTGTTAAATAGGTACTTAATAGGTTGATACGTGGGACATTATCACGTGCACTTGTATTGACCAATCGCTGTATCCTACCCTATCTACTCGAGCGGAGTTTTTTAAAATTTTGATGCTCGTTAACTTCTCGCGGACCAACCTATTTAGTACAAGGTAGTACTACTATATGGAGATCTGTGGTAATAACTGCGTAAGAGAAGCAGCAGAAGCAAGTAATGAAATGTTACTTGAGCAAACCAACGCTGATGCGCGCGGAAGGCAGACGCGCCTCCACCGGGTTCTGGACGACCACCACCGCATCATCCAAGTCATCCCACGTCTCTTCCTTCTCTGACGCGTTGTCAGAGTCCGTGTCCATGTCGTAGTATATGTTGCTCGAGTGCATCTGTAAGTGGCAGTGGGTGATTGCTAATGGCATTATCGAATGATTTAGATAGCACCAATCACAGAAAAACTAAAAACTGTTGAGTTTCTTGCGCGATCTACCTGCGAGAGTGGCATTGAGGCACTGGTTACGTACCTGTCCAGGGCATCGAACACAGCCTATGGCTTTCTTTAAAGTGATCCATTCACTTAGATTGAAACAGTGAGTCAACATACATGCGACAAACTGGGGAAGAGTTGGTAGCTCTTCTCTCGGTCCGTGAACCGGCGGCGTGCGGGTCCGGAGACGCCGAGCGCACGGCGCAGCGCCCGGCGCACGGGGCGTGCGTCCGAGTCTGCTCGCAGAAGCCCTAGCAGCCGCGCCACTGACTCGAAGTCCCATGATTTAGAGTCCACGTACCCCGCCGGGGCTTTTTCTATCGACGCTGTGGCACAACAAAAAATTCACGCACATTTCCTAAGTAATTCACGTTATTGCACAAGTAGCATCCGCCTTGTAAACTACTTCTGTAAAAATAGAAGGAATAGTTTTAGTAAATACGTACCTACCTATGTACCTACCTACGCAGTCTAGATATTTTTCCAAACACTGCATATTACTACCTGGGTACCTATAGAGATATATTTTATTACAGGATTTTATCGCGTATTACCTTTATTATTTCCCGACGTTCGGCTGTATTGCAACAACCGTAGTCGCGGGCGAACTGGAGGTAGGTCAGCTGAGCCGACGAAATGTGGCGGTAGTTATATAGAACTACCCTCCACTAATCTTCAGAAATAAGATCGGCCGCACGTCCACCACGGCGCGGCACACTACACTAACAGTATCAAAGAAAATTATATTCTGACGAGAACAGTATCTTTACACCGAAAAGTCACAAAGTCAAACAAAGACGCGATAAAATCCTGTAATAAAATATATCTCTAAAGATGAATTGTGATCGCGAAAGTTTAAGAAAGACTATTGGGTACCTATACCTACTGACTAAATTTTAGGTTGTAGGTAGAGCGTTTGAAATAATGACACCTACATATTCATGCATATAGTAATTCATAATACAGCGGAATGCAGCCAATGCAGGTGCAGGAATTGATCCGAATTTGACGTTTCTTGCACTGTGATTGATGATCTTGCACTGATTCAGCTAAGTAAATAACAATCTAAATCTAAGTACCTATTAGTGTTAGGTTAGATAAAATAAACGTACCTTTGATGTTAATAGGCGCGAGTTGCTTGAACTCATCAATGAAGCTATTCTTGTAGTAAGCGACGAGGCGCCCGAGCCAGCCCGTACTCTGTAGTTCACTCGCCACCAGGCATAGCGCCAGGCTCGCTAGCAGCCAGCCCTGAAACACATGACCATAGCATCACTCTGCCACCCATCTCTACAACAGAATAGAGCACATTACCTAAGTGAAACGACACGAAAACGTCTTAACTCCAATGATTGTCTTTTTTTTGCTTAGTTTGAGGCTAGATGATGCTGTGTGAAAATGTCCAGCATTATTTATTTATTTATTTATTTACACTTCGCCCAACGGATCTAGGCATTCGTGAAGTTAGCCGTTTGTCTGCGCAGTGACCGATTTTTCATACAAACGGTTAACTTCACGAATGCCTAGATCCGTTGGGCGAAATGTACTTTATTGTAGGTACGATAGACATAATATTATGGGCACGTCGTCGATGTTAAGTGAGGTGTTGTTTGTAATAACAAAAAGCTACAATAATATTCGTGCCAACATGAACCTTATCGTCTACCATCTTTAGATTGACGCCCAGGGTTTGCCCAGCGTCATATTATTCTCACTGTCCCCACTGATAATGTTGACGGGAATATTGACAGTGAGGCCAACGGGAATACCTACTCCGGGGCAGATGGTAATAAATCTCAACCGTGGTGGTTTAAGTTTGGAATCTTTATTTTTTAAAGATTCTAAAACCATCCATAACATTAAATAGGTACCTATTCAAACATAGGTACACCTATAGATAGGTCCTACTGACTCCTACTTACCTATGTACCTGCGGTACCTACCTACTTATAATAGCCATTAGGTTTTTAGCGACTACTCACATGTAAATCCATACCTACTGCCTATTTTGATAAAGATTGTCTAAATTTCTTATCCTAAGCTCGGCTATAATAGAAAGGTAATGGGATTTTCACAATAACACACACCATAAAAATTTAATTAAAGAGGCTATTTAAGTAGGTACCTAGGTAGATAGTATGTAGGTATGTAGGTAGTACTGGCGTAGTAGGAATCTGCCTACAATTTAAGATGAATAGAGTCTTAAAAAAAGTAGGTAGGTAGGTACAAAATTATGTGAGTGTGGTCGCTACAGCATACAGTCCCAGTGCGGTGGTCAAACTCGCACCTACCTATGTTACGTGCATAGAGTACATTGTTGCACTAAGCCTTTGTAACTGTAACGGAACGCTATAGCTACTCTGAGAATGGACGGAACGTAAAAGTCAAATTGACGTTGACATGACAATACTATAGAGATGTCAGAGTACCAACCATCATAGGTAGGAGTACAAACTAACTAATTATACGACGCTAAATCCCGCAGACGTGTCTTTGCGAATCTTTCACTAAAACACCGTATTTTCTATTATTTTTTTACACATAATAGTTCGAAAAACAAGAAGAAAACCCTCTATCAAACTGTATTTACGTCTTTCTTATTGAATGTAGACAAAAATAATAATAAAACAATCTATCATTGTTCTTCGCTAAAGTTTAAAAGTTTTCGATTAGTAAACAAAGATTATAATACAATGCGTGTGGTATACGTGTAGCCGCGTGCATGTGGGTCCTCCGCGGGAGTGTTGCGAAGAGTTTGAGAAGGCGCCTGAGGATGAGCGGCGTCAGCAAAGATGCGCCTCTTGGGATCCAACTGTTGCAGAAAATCAGCAACAAATGCTGTCCACGGCTACGGATAAACAGGCTACGATGGTAAATATTTATTATTATTATATTCAACAGGTTGCTTAGCAGCGTTATATTATTTATTTTGGGTGATACATCCGCAAGTTATTAGACAAACTAGCAAAATGATAGAAGTACTATAGGTAGGTACTGGAGTCTAATTACCTAACTTCTGAAAATGCAATAGAAACAAAATGGAAGTCAAAAAGTTATGTACCTACCTTTAAACAATGCCAGCTATGTGTCACATGAGTCAGGGCTATCAAGCTACATATTTTCTGTGTATCTTATGTACCTAGGTACAACCATCTGGTTGTGACTCGCAATAATCAATTAAACAGCTATGTTCTGTGTCTATGTAAATGTGAGATAGCACATAGAATTTATATTGATAGTTTATGCAAATAATTTTGCTGTTTCTTTGTTAACTACCCTAAACTTGAATTACAAATCAATTAACAAAAATAGTTTATTCTCTAGGACTATTCTGACACTTAAAATAGTCATAAAAGATCCTTCAGTCCTCAGTCTTCAGTCAGGTCTTACCGGATTTTTTTTAAGTTTTTCAGGAAACAAAGAAGCCTATGTGTTAATCCACAGCACAAGCGTTCTACATATCAAATTTCACCCAAATCCGTTCAGTCGGACCATGTCCATCCATCCAAACTTTTACATTTATAAGTAGGTAGTAAGATGACCCAAAGTCAATGTCAAAAAAAGCATTTATTCAGTAGCACCGCTGGGATCACTTAAAATAGTTTTAAAAATAGGTGATTCTACTTCAGTTCCTTCACAACAGATACTGTGAACCAGGGCAACATACAGAAGGTACCTATGGTTTTAACCTTCTAGCAAAAGTGAATTTGCTATAATTATCTAATTGTCTGATAATTGTGTTGTTGCTGTATCGGTCCACATTCTGAAAATAGATAAGATAACCAAAATTAAATAAGTCTTGTTGGTATACTTTCCGACAAAATTTTATCACTTCCTGCTCTGTTAAGTGAGCAGTAGGTATTGATAGTATGTAGAATTAATGGATATTTAACTAGGCTTAAATAACCACCTTGCTATCCGAAAGGCATGGGTTCAAATTCTGATGAATTTTTAGATAAATGATTTTTAATAATGCCAAACTATGTTTGAGACAATCTGTCATATGAAGCGACTAGCTTCTGACTGCAGCTTCACTTAGATAGCCTATGTGCTTTGCTATGACGATGACACCGCTATGCCTGTAGCGTAACTACGTAATAGGTATTAAGTGTGTGCATAAATTATATTAGAGAATTTATATAGCTAGAAAAACCTAATTTAGATTTAAGACACTACTTACCAGAAAATTGAGATCTTTGAAACATTAAACGCTATCTATCGATCTGTTCCAGACTAAAGGAAACTAAAGGAAAAGGAAGAACTCCTCTCTAAATAAATATGTAAACTATGAAAATTTCTAAGCTGTAGATTTATTGTTATAAATTCTAATATAATTTAATAAGTAGTAGTAGTAGGTAGGTACAAAATTCTAATAAATTTATACCTGAATGTTTTTATTTTAAGATTTTAATAAAAGATCTCATAGCTTTAAGAAATGTTTGTTACACAAACACAATTTTTATATTAATATAAAAAATTGCTGACAAAAAAATGTCCTTACAGGACTCATGTGTTAGCTACCTAGTACACCTATTTATAAGACCTTGTACACTCACATGTAAGCAATAAATACTTTGACTTTGACTTTAAATAAAAATCGATTTCTTAAAAAAAAATATTTTCAATAAAATATTTTATTTTATTTGGGGCCCCCAACAAATGTACGACAGGACCCCTTTACACAAGCCAAGCCTCTGTACAGAGTATGTGATAAGTAAAGTCCAAGTATTTGTTTACTTACATAGTATGTGAGTAAGTATGCATTTTTAGGTCTTTCACTCTGACTCTGCCTGACGTTAAGCTACAGTGAGGTCTAAGATAAGCATGCTTACCTAGAAGGAATCTATTTAGTCTCGATTTGAAGACCCCTATATTGTATTCAGGGAGTTGCACAATCTAAAAAGCATAGGTCGCATCAAAGCGATCCCAGCTCTCACTGAATATACGCTCTTTGACTTTTATTTTTTGACTTAAGTAGTTCTCACTTGAGTCCTAAAATGTCACCGCAAAAATTAAAGGTCCTCTCCCACAGCTACCAAGCGAGCGTGCTAGCCCTAACCTACCTGACGTACATGACGTACCACCTGACGCGCAAGCCCATCTCCGTGGTGAAGAGTGTGTTACATCAGAACTGTTCGCTGCTGCCGCCGCCGCCGGAGCCGCCCACAGACGACCAGTGGTGCAACTGGCCGCCGTTCAGTGAGTAGCTACTTTTAGGAAGTAGCGGTGACTTAGGAGTAGCAATGATTTTTAATGACTGACTTGTAAGACGTAGCGATTATGTAGTAGCGATGACTTTAGGGAGTAACTACAAGGCTTAGCGATGATTTTTTGTGAGTAGTGAGTAACAACCGACTTACAAATAATTGTTACCTGCTTGTCTTCTTGCAAAGCCAATCACTACAACTGGCTTTTTGTTATTTATAGCTAGTTTTGTAATAGCGACTAACTTCGAAAGAGTAACAATGACAGACTAGAGTAGTAATTGTTATTTAACCTTTGTTGAGTAATATTTTCGTTTGCAGATACGACAGACGCTAACACTTTGTTGGGAGCGCTAGACTCAGCTTTCCTGTTTTCGTACGCAGCGGCCATGTTTGTATCAGGTAAGTTCTTAGGAAAGTAAGTCTACCGCGCTTGGCGATACAGTCGTTTGTACAGTTGTGTGTTCGTATCGTCTTTTTAAACGACTGTCAAAGGAAGGGTTAAGTTTTTATGTTTATAAATAGAGTAGCTATTTGATTCTACTCATCTTGTTCAAACATCGCGAGAACATGCGCCACATTTTGCTCCTACTAAGTTTGGAATGGAACGTGATTCTTGTATAGGTACCTTTTTACACAGCTTAACACCTTTTTTTCTGTAATTTCTTATATTCACGAACGACCATAGATGATCTCCTCCCCCCCTCCCCCCAGGCATGGTCGCCGAGCGGGTGGACCTCCGCTACTTCCTCTCCCTGGGCATGTTGCTCTCCGCCGTCTTCTGCTACCTGTTCGGATTGGCGCGCACATATAGCATACACCACATCTCGTACTATATACTCGTGCAGGTAACATAATATGGTTAAAGTTGAAAAGTTGAAAACATTAATTTTAGAATATACCTTATCGATAGAATATATCCTTGCATCGAAACCGACCTTCAACTCGATCCTGACCTGAGATTTCTCTAATTTAGTATTAAACAATGTCGGAATATATTTTACATATTGCCCTTTGACCTTGTCCGTGTCCGTCCGGCTTACTGAAATAGTATGTTGCCCTTTGACCGGGTGGTGCGGTGGTGCGGTGGTCCGCAGGCGGGCGCGGGCGTGGCGCAGACGAGCGGCTGGCCGGGCGCGGTGGCCACGGTGGGCAAGTGGTTCGGCGGCGGCAAGAAGGGACTCATCTTCGGCATTTGGAACTCGCACACGTCGCTCGGGAACATACTCGGTATGTCTCTACGACCACCCGTCGGATCTAGGCATTCGTGAAGTTAGCCGTTTGTCTGCGCAGTGACCGATTTTTCATAAAAAGTTGTGTTCGGCGCAGACAAACGGCTAACTTCAGTGCCTCTTGAGTGATAATTTAAACTTTATTTCAGGCAACTCATGAATATCTCTAATTAAATGTTCGGTTAATCTTACTTTTTGTATATTTCCTTACTGTGTGTTCTTGTCTTATTGAGTTTTATTTGTAACGATAAATAATGAAGTAGGTTAACGTTCCTGACGGTTTTTGAACTGCATTGCAACTTCGTATAAGCCAGTGCATTAAAGAAATAGGCGCTTAGCATATTCTCTCGCTTGTACACAGAGACTGCACTAGCGTGCAAGCGAGATAACATTATAGTCGCCAGTTTAGCTTCGTTCCTTGAACTGAGTATGTTCGTCCGTCAGGTACTCTAATGGCGGCGGAGTTCGTGGACTCTGATTGGTCGCTCTCGTTCATCTACCCCGCGCTAGTGATGGGGCTCATGGGGGCCCTCGTGTGGCTGTTCCTGGTCCCCGACCCGGGGGCCGTGGGGCTCTCTCTAGGGGACAGAGCAGTGAGTACCAGCTTTACCTCACACGTAAAGGCCCCCCTTTGTAGGATGCAAACCACAATCTATGAAAATGTAATTTACATTTTCTGTATCACTATTCGTTGCTGGCATTGAACTTGTCAAAGAAAAATAACACGATGGAATGTTTTATTCGTGTTGCTAATTCGATGCCAATAAGAATTTTAGCATCCGATTACATGTTAGAAATGCAGTGCGATACGATATCGTTTTGGTTAAAATTCTTCCATGAAAATGCTTGGTACACAACCAATCTTTAGCTCTCTGAAGTAGCTGCGCAGAACCCATTTTCGATGACGCCTAAAAGACGAAGACATCGTTGTATAGCTGCCTCGCTCGCTCGCTTAGTTTGTTGCATCGTGCTATCTCGCCTACTCTACATGCGCAATGTGCTTACTACATGCGCAAACTGCGCAATCGTTCAGTGCACCTAACTTCAGAGAGCTAAAGATCGGTTGTGCGCACTGTAAATGCTGTTTGAATTCCCTCCCCTCCAGCCGAGCAGACAGTCGCGGAACTCTGACGAAGAGGACACGGAGAGCGAACACGATGACACCTCGCAAGTTATAGTGGGGGACCAGGTAACTTACAACTCTAGCTCTTGTTCACTTGTGATAAGGGCCACTTTGAGACTGAAAACTGAGTTTTTTGATACTACTTTTTAAAATAACGAAGATTTTGCACTTTTTAATGTATGTGGTATGTGACAGTTTGATATTTATTGGTTTTATGGACCCAGGAATGAATTTTGTGAAAATTTGCACCCTGATGACGTAGCATTAAGTCATATAATGTTCTCTAATCAGAACCTATCTTAACTGACATTGAGATTTGCACCTTAGGTTTCTCCTCTAGATTCCATTGCAATAAGCACCTTAAACTAATAGCAATAAGGTGTAAGGTGTGGTGTGTACTAACAGCATGCCACTTTCAGGCGGCGAGTCTTCGGCCCAACAGACATTCAGCGAACGCCGCGCAGGTAATACGTTACGTGGCTTATTATAAAACTAGCGGCTTCGCTTATTTATAAAGATTTTACCCCTTTTAACCCCCTCAGGGTAGAATTTCCAAAATGTATTTCTTAGTGCGCCCCAAAAGAATGCGCCTCCAAGCGCTCGTGGTTGCTCATCAGTCGTTCTTGATAGATCGTCGAAGCTAAGCAACGTTCTGACCGGCAGTGAGGGTGACCGCTAGTGGCATTTTCATGAGCGCTTCCGTGCTTCGGAGGGCACATTAAATTGTCGGTCCCGGCTATTAAGTCGTTAAGCCATGACGGAAACTCCGTCACCCTCGTGGGCCGCTGACTCATACGAACGTACAATACACGTGTTTCCAGCGCGAGTGCGAGCCGACGGAGCAGTCGGCACTGCTCGGGCGGCGCTCGGCGAGTGGCGCTGTCTCGCTCACTCGCGCGCTGCAGATCCCCGGCGTGCTGGAGTTCTCTCTCTCGCTCTTTTTCGCGAAGCTCGTGTCTTACACGTTCCTGTACTGGCTGCCGTTGTATATCAATACATCAAGTAAGTATACAACTTGTTCATTACTTACATTAGAAACGAGGAGGGTGGGGAGGGGTGTGTGTTTGTTTGGGGAGGGGTGATTGTGTGTTCATGTGGAAAGGGATGCTTGTGTGTTTGTGTGGGAAGGGATGTCTGTTTGTGTGGGGAGGGGTGATTGTGTGTTCGTGTCGAAAGGGATGAGTGTGTGTTTGTGTGGTGATGAGCTGATGAAGATCCTTTGCTAGTTTATCATAGCAACCTAGACTTAACAGTAAACCTTGTCCCAGCGCATCTCTCGGCGCGTGAGTCAGGCGAGCTGTCGACAGTGTTCGACGTGGGAGGCGCCGCGGGAGCCATCGTGGCCGGCCTGGCCGCCGACCGGAGCCGCAGCCCCGCGCTAGTCTGTACAGTACTGTACGCGCTCGCTGCGCCCGCGGTGAGTGAGCGAGCCAAGCGAACTATACTTGGACCTAGTATATGGTGAATCATGGTTATCATAGCCTACCGTATGTTACAGTTGCTGGCCTACCAGCGCTGGGGCGCCAGCTCGTACTGGATGAGCTGCGCGCTGCTGGCGCTGAGCGGGAGCCTCGTCAACGGGCCGTACGCCCTCATCACCACGGCCGTCAGCGCGGACCTCGGTAACTACGTACATACTGTCGAGGGGCCGTACGCCCTCATCGCCGGTACCCACCCACCGTAGTCTAGCCCAGATAGTAATTTGAAGTTTCTAGAGATGTCCTTGTCGGCATTCGACCTCTTTGCGACCCGACAGCCACCTCCTCCTCCACTCGGAGTACAGTTCTTCCGACGGATCTAGTCATTCGTGAAGCTAGCCGTTTGTCTGCGCAGAACACAATTTTGTATGAAACAGCGTTCACTGCGCAGACGAACGGCTAACTTCACGAATGCCCAGATCCGTCGGGCGCAGTACAGCTATGCTCCCCCCTCCCGCAGGCACACACAGCAGCCTGGCCGGCAGCGCGGCCGCGCTCGCCACCGTCACCGCCATCATCGACGGCACCGGCAGCCTCGGTCGGTACCTACGGCAGGAGCACGACACAACGACACAACCTGACTACTTGTCGCCTAGTTGTGACGCGGCACGAGCCCGAGGCCCACCGATCGACGGTCGCTCTCGATAGATCGTCCAAGTTAGCGACGTCCCGAACGGTCTGAAAGTTGATGGGTGACCGCCGAAGGCGTTTTCATCTGAGCGCTTCCGTGCTTCGGAGGGCGCGTTGTGTCGGCGGCGATGACGGAGGCCTCGAGGCGGCCTGGAAACTCCGTCATCGGAGTTTCTAAGCCGCCTACTTGTACGAACGTACTGAATAAATGCTTTTTTTTTTTTTTTTTTTAAATGCTGGACCTTTTCACACAGCATCATCTAGCCCCAAACTAAGCAAAGCTTGTACTATGGGAACCAGATAACTGATATACTACTTATATACTTTTTGTTTGTAAATACATACATATTATACATAGAAACACCCAGACCCGAGACAAATATCTGTAGGTCATACAAACATCTGTCCCGCGGCGGGGATCGAACCCGCAACCTTCGGCGTCGCAGGCGGACCTTCGCCCGCTGCGCCACAGAGGTATAACGCCCCCCGTCCTTGTGCTAGGCGCCGCGCTGGGCCCCATGCTGGCGGGCGTGGTGTCGGCCAGCGGCGGCTGGTCGCGCGTCTTCTACATGCTGATAGCGTGCGATGCTGCCGCGTTGTTGCTGCTGCTGCGGTATGTCTACTGTGCTAGAACACCTGTACATATTATTATGATGTACATTTGAATATAGCCCTACAATCTGGCATAATTCTCACTTCTCAAAATTCTACATGTAACTCTTAATTTCAATACTCAACCCGCAATTTACATTTAATAACACGATTGTTTACTTAATAAATCGCATTTTCAGTACTCAACCAGCATGTCAAACTTGTCTTACAAGTTACCAACACATGTTTCACTTTTTAACTCACATATTCAAATACCTCTTACCAACCAGCATATTTCACTATTCAACTCGCATATTTCACTATTCAACTCGCATATTTCACTATTCAACTCGCATATTTCACTATTTAACTCGCATATTTCACTATTCAACTCGCATATTTCACTATTCAACTCGCATATTTCACTATTCAACTCGCATATTTCACTATTCAACTAGCATATTTCACTATTCAACTCGCATATTTCACTATTCAACCCGCATTCCTTACTATTCAAACCCCATGTTATACCTAACAGGCAACATTCCCACTCACTCAACAACCCAAAATATCACTCATCACCCGTTTATCACTTAAACCCACATTTTATGACAACAGGACAGCGCTGGGAGAAGTGGCGAGGTTGAGACAAGAAAAACGGATAGCATCCCCGCCTCGCGTGCGGGTTGAATAACCTATCTTAGATCGATTCTGTGGATAGCTTATGATGAGGCATTAAGCTTAGTCCAGCGGAATTTAGAACTAATTGAAAAATGTGTAATATTTTATGTAGGTATGTTGTTTTAATAAGTAGGTAGGTGCAGTTGTTCTAACTCACGAAGGCCCCCTTCTGTGTCTAGATTTGTTTGTGTGCGTGAGATACCTACTGAGCGCTCACTCGTCCATGGAGCGTTCTTACGCACACAGAAACAACGCGCATGTGCTACACACACTATTAAGACCAACCCGCCTTCGTGAGATAGAACAACCAGGGTGCCTAGTATTAGTTTTTTACGCGGTCGGTATTAACGCCGTAAGAATTGTATGGAGACATAGCAGCGCCATCTTTTGGTTCTCACTCATAACTAATGAAAATCAGTACAAATCCATGTTTACGACGTCGATACCGAATGTGAAATAAATGAATACTTAGCCCCCGTAGGTGTAGGTACCTGTGCTTTTGAATGATGAGTCGACTACATTTCCTACATATAATTTATCTATGTATCAAGAATTGAAAAATCAAAGGGAGGCCTTTATTTATCCAGCAGTTGGTGAAGTCGGTTGATGATGATGATGTTACACCGGACAGATTTCATGGTTTTTAGTTTTTAATGTTTAAAGAGAGAAAATAATTAAATTAAAATTATGTGCAATTCCAATAAACCGTTCTGTGGGTATGAAATAATTATCTTACCATAGACTTGTCACTGCCTACTACCTACAGGCCTACCCATTGTGTGTTCTAGTTTAATAATGACGAAAGTAATTTTACTTAAGTAAGTATTATAAATCTGAAAGTTTATACTGAGTTTCAATCACGCCTTAACCAGTGAACCGATTTGAATGAAACTTGGAACACTTAGGTGTAGTGCAGGTGGAGATCGAACATGGAAGCATTAAGTTGGGACAGTCAGCGACTTAACAAAACTTGAATAATAATTTAAGATTTAAAGTTCTTTTTTCATATTATGGTGGAAAATTTAATATTTTGTTAACTAATATAGTGCAAGGCAAGTCTTAATGCGTCGACCAAAAGTTAAAGAAGATTTAAAAATATGAATGTCGCTGACGATAGGTAGGTACTAGGTAGTAGGTACCACGTGAGCGAGAGCGCGCGCCGCGGGCCACAGCTAGTATGTATAAATATAAATAATATGAAATATGACAATACAGCTAAGGCTTTGTTATTTATAAGTTCCTAAAATAATAATATTTCTGTTAGACTTAGACTTGCACCTACTTATTGCACACATATAGATTGTTTTGAATGAAATAAAGTAACTATAATATAACAGCGAGAGATTGGTAGATGTTGGCGAAACAAACATAATTCAATCTAATGTAAGTACGTATAGCTATCGCAATTTTACTTAATTGATGAGAGAAAAGTATCATAAAACCACATAAAGATATATTTCTGTGAATAAACATTATTTTGAAGTTATGTAATAATTTCAAAGCTTTTATGAAGTGACTCCGCCATGTTTATTCCAAAATGGCGGGAGATTACTGTCACTTATCTTTAGAGATATATTTTATAACAGCATTTTATCGCGTATTACCTTTATTTTATAATATAAAATATATCTCTCTAAAGATAATATATAATATATCTCTTTGTTATAAAATATATCTCTAAAGATGAATTGTGATCGCGAAAGTTTAAGAAAGACTACTGTCACTTAGTTTCTATAGCTTAGAATTCGCGTCAGAAAAAGAGTTAGTAAAAATGTTAGTGTTCATTCCAGTATTTTGTGCATTTTATTATATATAGACAGATTATTACTATCTCCACACAAGTTCTAGTTTTTTTTATCATCAAAAATGAAGTGCTCGTGGTCGCGCTTGCTTTGTCGTTCTTGATAGATCGTCGAAGTTAAGCAACGTTCGAAACGGTCTGTAAGTGGATGGGTGACCGCCAGTGGCATTTTCATCTGAGCGCTTCCGTGCTACGGAGGGCAAGTTAAATTGACGGTCCCGGTTATTTAAGTCGTTAAGCCATGACGGAGGCCTATAAACTCCGTCACCAGACCAGAGTTGGCCACTGACTCATACGAACTTACTTACTTTATCATGAAAAACAAGTCACATAAGATTTGATCACTAAAATTATGAATAGGGAATTTTCTTCTGACTACTCCTTCGAGAGATACATATATGATCAAATGACTACTCCCATAGATAATTATCAATGAATCTTAATTCAATTTTTTTTATGGAGATAGCGTGATTGAGATAGATATTGTGGATTTTTATGGACTAGTATAGAAATTTTAAATGTTACCAAATTAAAATCTCATTGTCTATGTAAAGTATATTGTGTACAAGTGAATAAGTATTTATATTTTTAAAATAAAACAAGATTTATCAAATTAATAATGGTTTTATTTAAATTAGTTGAGTTACATTATATTTAATAAACAATATTTACATCTCAGAGCCATAGCACACAATACTTTTAGCAACTTTTAGCCAATTTCTGTATCCATCCATCTTCTGTTTGGCTCATAACACCACACAATGGAATGCTAACTTCGGCAAATTGAGAGCATGTGCCTGTATTATGACATGACCTAGAATATACAGTATAGGTACATGCTGTGGTACAATTTAGCAACACCTGTATACCGAGCCTTGCCTGTCAACACCTGTATACCGAGCCTTGCCTGTCAACACCTGTATACCTAGCCTTGCCTATCAACACCTGTATACCTAGCCTTGCCTATCAAGCTGGGTCTCCTGCAACACTGTTTAAGTGTTTTCTAACATAACCACCAAAATATGGGTGTGGTCCTTTTTATGCAAAATGTTAACGCAGGCGGATGGAACACATGGTATGTTTGCTTTGTTATTTTTAGTCGCAGGAGACACGCCTTTACAGTTGCAGTCCTGCTTTGTTTGTTACCAATCCTGCTATGGTCTTTGAAGTATAATTGACGTTGGGTGTGCTATGTCACAGCAGTCTAACGTCTAGGCTCTCCCTAGAGGCAGTATGAAGGAGAGAGCGTCCCCGGTAGTTCCCCACGCTGTTCTCTGCAGTTGGAAGACGGTCACCCAAGCGATCAGCACCGCCAGCCATACAGCAGCACCCGCTGCTGATAGTAACACATCTGGAAAATATTTCATACATCTGGATGGAAGTTGTGGTTTTTTTTTACATTCATAAATTTAAAGCAAGGGAATGTAATATAGTAAGACACAGCTGAGATTCAGTAGAAATATGATGAAATATGAAACATGGCATCACTGGACAAACTTGTGTAGGAGCCATGTGCTTCACAATATATCTAGTATGAAGCAACGGGTTGGAGGAATTCTAAGATTAGCACATCGTTAGGGGCGTATAGCGATCCTGTTATTAAAATACTTGTAGAAAACATATTCTCTAAGCTGTGTATTAGTGAAAGTAACATACATTTCTTGATTTCCTTCTGCTCCTCAAACGGGGGCTTCGTGAACGCTTCCTTGAAGAACCATACGGCGTTCACAGCCCACAGGAATGGTAGCATTAGGCAGCCACCTGGATTGTAATCATTGCATGTATACTCGTATACTCATTTTATTACGTACGGCTTACAACTACGTACGAAACTTACCTTTGAAATACCATTTGCAAAGATCCAATTTCCTGTCATTCGGCAATCTATTTAGATCCATGATTTTGTTATATCTTTGCGTTGGGTGATGTTATCTTCTATATGAACAATAATTAACAAAATACAAAGTTAAGTTTAATAAAATTATTCCATTTTGTTTTTTATTTCCCTGAAATCTGTCTCATCTGTCTGATTAATTTCACGGAAACATCAAAGTTTGTTCCATTTGTATATTTTTATTTTCAGCATAAACATGTATCAACTAACTTTGTTTTGTATGTGGCTCGGCTAAGACCTGTCTCACTCTTCCTTCAAAATAAAATGTATTAAAAAGTAAAAAGTATTAAAATAAAAAGAGCTGGAACGCTGTATTTGATTTGACATTGACATTGATTTCCTAACTAATGCTACACTTTTAGGATTTTACGATCCGTTCTATGCATTATATTATATTATTGTTTCTTGTAATAGCGGTATTAACAAGTTAGACGAGGCCGCTATAATATTAATTAATTTCTAACAAGTTTCTAACACTTGTTTTATCTGAGAAAGTTCGTTTACTAATTATTATTAGTATTTTGACTACATAGATAATTCTTTACCAAAATTATTTAAAAACCACTGGGACTAATTAAATAAACTTTTTAACATCATTGGGCTAACTTTCTTCCCAAAAAATTGTGTAAGTTTATCCTGTAGAAAGTAGGTAGGTACTACCTAGTAGCTGTGCTAGTACCTACCTATACTATCCATCGGGAATGTTAGGGATATCCATATCCGTAACCGAAACTACCGGATATCCGAAATAAAAAATATCCGTAACCGTAACCGAAACTGATATAAAAGTTTCGAATAATTTCGGATAAGCAGAGTCTCCAAACTTGTTTTTTTGTTTATAATTGAATGAGTAGATCGAGATACCAGACTTCAAAATTAGTATATTAGGTACCTTTTAATATTTACAGTAGAAAAATAAAGTTGTTGTAAGTAAATGTACAATCACTACAATGTTTGCCCCTAACAAAGCTAAATGGCGCTACTAGAAAAGTTAAAACGCGTTATTTTTGCGTTTCGGCCGGCCTTATCCGAAACCGAAATTATCCGAAACTATCCGGATAATCCGAAATAATTTAACTGTAGCCGTAACCGTAACCGAAACCTGTAACCGGTATAATAAATTGCAAATATCCATTTCAAAGTGATCCCAGCGGTCCTACTGAATAAATGCTTTTTGACTTTGACTTTGACATATCCGTAACCGAAGTGACATATACGTAACATCCCTGCTATCCATTCATTTATCAATACAATAATTTCTTTAGCATCAGCTGAGCTGGCATCACTCACTTTTGTTTTGTAAAACGAAACGAAACAAAAATGGCGGGTCTGCTGTGTTAAATGTCAAGCGTAAAAATGTTCTTACAGTAATTAAAAATGTTTTCGCCGTGTAAATACGTGTTTTTGTGTGTTATTCCTGTTTTATATTTCTCACAATCATGTAAGTGCAACTTGATGTTTCAATTCAAGTCTATTTACGTTTAAATTGGTATCGTAAACAGTTTGTATTTTTTAGTCAGTTTTGGGCTGTTTTTTTTAGAAAAAAAGACCTTGGGCAAGTATTTACGAGTATGTGTCGGTTCCATTATATTAATTAGCTCGAAGCCTCACCTTGCTATGAGGAGGTCCACTGGAAAATAAGGAAATTCCTTGACAGGATTTTGGAACATTTTAAATTTTTTGTACCAAATTCACTTTCACTTGAATACTAATGATTTTAAGTTGTTTATTTAGAAAGCGTTATGCTTATGTCGTCCTAAATCTTATATTTATGATCCTTTGAGTCTGTGTTGAATATATTTGGCACTTAAGCTGTAGTGAAACATTTTTTTTGTACAGTATTTTACTGGGAAACTCATTTAAATGGAATACTAGTATAGTAAAGTCTTAAAATAAGTCTTATTTGTATATTATACAAATAATACCTGGCTGAGATATGAGATAGAGGTGTAGTTTCTATTTCCTCGCTGAAAGAAAAGCTGTTGTATCATAGCTTCTACAATCTACATAGAGAAACAGTTGTAGTGTATGATTAACATAAGGCTCCTATCGCACAGTAATGGGGTATTAAATATGCAAGTTGTTCGTGTTATTTATTGTTATTAGAAAGATGGAGAAGGGGAAGACCAAGAATTAATAAACAAAGAGAAGTCTATGTCTTTTAAAAATATAAAGAAATGGCATTAGTGGAAACTGCATCATTACTCTGAAATGAGTTATCATCATCTGCCTGATGTCACCCTCAGGCGCCTTGAAATCTATGTCACCAGAGTTGGCCGCTCACTTCTACACACTTACCTAATGGTGAAGCTTGTTTCATCGTTCTTAATAGACCATAGAAGTTAAGCAACATTCTGAATGGTCAGTAAGTCCATGGGCGATGGTTAGTGGCATTATCAACTGAGCGCTTCAATGCTTCAGATAGCATGTTAAATTATCAATTGTTAAGTCATGATGGAGGCCCTAAGGTGGCCTAATTCGTCCGTCACCAGAGTTAGCCACTTACTTATCCATCTCATATTAAGAGTACATTTTATTATTATTTCCAGGTGCATCAGAGCCGGTTCTACCTCCCATCCTGATGCTGTACAGTCCAGGAGACCCGGAGTACACCGAAGTGCTGGTGAAGAGGGAACATGATAACCTGACCCTGGTGTGTGAGCTGAGGGGGGATCCCTCGCTCAGGAACTATGTCTGGAACTATGTTAGTAACGGAACGCTGGGGGATAGGTAAGTTTAGGTGTTAATTGGTGCTTGTAGCATGCTTGCTAGTATCCATATCCATACTAATATTATAAATGTGAAAGTAACTCTGTCTGTCTGTCTGTCTGTTTGTTACGCTTGCACGCCCAAACCGCTGAACAGATTAAGCTGAAATTTGGCATAGTTAAAGGTTGTATCCCAGGGAAGGACATAGGCTACTTTTTATCCCGAAAAAATTAAAAAACCCCGAGGGACAACTGACTAGAAATAACTGTGTAAAAACTCTATATGTAAATGGAGTTTTATTGTATCTTCAATAGAAGAAACTATTAAAAATGGTGCTTTTGCATTCCATAGTAAAGATTTTCAATATAAAAACTGGATATAAGTAGCTATACTATAAAAGCAGATACTATAATTAAAGAAGTTACATTATATTGGAATGCCTACTACCCTCTTAAACATCTTCAAATGATCTGAAATACTAAAGGACCTGAGAGAATGTCTACCGTGCTTTGTGGATACAGTTGTGATCCTGTTTGATTTCATCATCATCCACAGCCCGATCTAGCCCACTGCTGGGCATAGGCCTGCTTTTGTTTGGCATCAAACATGATTTAAATGTTCCAGGCCCTACACAGTGGAGCCCCAGGGTCTGTCGTCCAGCAGTAAGCTGTGGAAGGCCGACCTGGGCCTCTCTGACAGTGGACAGTACATGTGCTCGGCCCCGCCCTTCAGTGTCACCAAGTATATACTTGTGCAACCTAAAGGTATGTTATCACCTAAAAGTGAACTGATATAATATCAGCCCAAACACAGATATATTATTGCAATACTCTTCTATATCTTAATAGAAAACACTTGAATAATATCTCTTTTAATTTATTCTCTATAATATTGTTCCAGGGCCAAAGCAATGCGCTCGCGGGTCGTTTTGGTGCGGCTCAAGATGTGTCTTAGCGACGTATGTGTGCGACGGACGCAGCGACTGTTTACATAGCGAGGACGAGGCGCCCGCCCTGTGCCGGCCCGACGTATGCGCACGTTAGTAACTAACATATAACTACGTCTTAGCGACGTATGTGTGCGACGGACGCAGCGACTGTTTACATAGCGAGGACGAGGCGCCCGCCCTGTGCCGGCCCGACGTATGCGCACGTTAGTAACTAACATATAACTACGTCTTAGCGACGTATGTGTGTGACGGACGCAGCGACTGTTTACATAGCGAGGACGAGGCGCCCGCCCTGTGCCGGCCCGACGTATGCGCACGTTAGTAACTAACATATAACTACGTCTTAGCGACGTATGTGTGCGACGGACGCAGCGACTGTTTACATAGCGAGGACGAGGCGCCCGCCCTGTGCCGGCCCGACGTATGCGCACGTTAGTAACTAACATATAACTACGTCTTAGCGACGTATGTGTGCGACGGACGCAGCGACTGTTTACATAGCGAGGACGAGGCGCCCGCCCTGTGCCGGCCCGACGTATGCGCACGTTAGTAACTAACATATAACTACGTCTTAGCGACGTATGTGTGCGACGGACGCAGCGACTGTTTACATAGCGAGGACGAGGCGCCCGCCCTGTGCCGGCCCGACGTATGCGCACGTTAGTAACTAACATATAACTACGTCTTAGCGACGTATGTGTGCGACATCCGTATAAACAACAACTTACAATATAACTAAAATATTATATAAATAAACAATTAATATGCGTGTCCGCTAGCTCAATAGGCAAAAGCTTAGTTTCTCAAAATTAAATACATCGCGTCAAACAAGCTCTAATATATGATTGCAGGCAGCGACAAGTTGAACTGCAGCTCGGGTCGTTGCATCCCGGCGGCTGCCTGCTGCCGCGGCGCGCCGCTGTGTCGGCAGCCGGCCTGCTGCGACGAGTACCCGGGGAGGATGCAAGGTGGGCCTTATATTCAACTGTGTGAGGTTCAAAGTTGAGAGGCAAATAGAAAGCAGATAGTGTGAAAGTGCGAAATCGAGCTCTGTTCGAAGGAGGATAGGGTTTAAATTGGTTGGCGTGCCGCTCTGTCGCCAGCCTGCCTGTTGTGGCACAAGGTGGATGCAAGGTAGGTCTTATTTCTAAGAGGATAGGCTTTAAAATGTCTTGACAAAATTGAATGTGCCCGAGAAGAATGCAATATAAGGTACTGATGTTCCTGTGTAAGATTTATTTTGGACTTGGCTATATTGATGCAATCATTATCATCATCATCATCATCATCAGCCCTTCTCATCCCACCGCTGGGCATCGCCTCTTCGCTTTTGCCATTTGCATCTATCCTGAGCCAGTACAGATAATTGAGCCAATTGATGAAACACAGCGAACTAAACTCAAAGTTTTATGAATAATAAATAATTTATGAAATAATCTCATTTTATATTTCACAAATCTAAATATTTCTGAAATTCGTAACATCTTGACCAAAATTTTTACTAATATTGAAGATAAAGAAAAGTTTAATTTTTCTTGGTTTTCGAAAACAAAAGCCATTTCAAAAAGTCCAACTGTCAATCGACTTTCGTTGCCGACTGTACATCCTGTAGTGTTATATGAATGGTATAATATAAACAGTAACGTCATGTTGTGGCAGGTCTCGCGGAGGAGTACCCGCCGCTGTTCGAAGACCGGCGCGCGCCCGACGACTACGGCTTCATACAGTCCACCATCTACACCGTCACCGGTAAGTTATACATACATACAGTCCACCATCTACACCGTCACCGGTAAGTTATACATACAGTCCACCATCTACACCGTCACCGGTAAGTTATACATACAGTCCACCATCTACACCGTCACCGGTAAGTTATACATACAGTCCACCATCTACACCGTCACCGGTAAGTTATACATACAGTCCACCATCTACACCGTCACCGGTAAGTTATACATACAGTCCACCATCTACACCGTCACCGGTAAGTTATACATACAGTCCACCATCTACACCGTCACCGGTAAGTTATACATACAGTCCACCATCTACACCGTCACCGGTAAGTTATACATACAGTCCACCATCTACACCGTCACCGGTAAGTTATACATACAGTCCACCATCTACACCGCCACCGGTAAGTTATACATACAGTCCACCATCTACACCGTCACCGGTAAGTTATACATACAGTCCACCATCTACACCGTCACCGGTAAGTTATACATACAGTCCACCATCTACACCGCCACCGGTAAGTTATACATACAGTCCACCATCTACACCGTCACCGGTAAGTTATACATACAGTCCACCATCTACACCGTCACCGGTAAGTTATACATACAGTCCACCATCTACACCGTCACCGGTAAGTTATACATACAGTCCACCATCTACACCGTCACCGGTAAGTTATACATACAGTCCACCATCTACACCGTCACCGGTAAGTTATACATACATACAGTCCACCATCTACACCGTCACCGGTAAGTTATACATACAGTCCACCATCTACACCGTCACCGGTAAGTTATACATACAGTCCACCATCTACACCGTCACCGGTAAGTTA
Organism: Epirrhoe tristata; assembly: GCA_951394285.1. Classification (NCBI taxonomy): domain Eukaryota; kingdom Metazoa; phylum Arthropoda; class Insecta; order Lepidoptera; family Geometridae; genus Epirrhoe; species Epirrhoe tristata. Next base: position 5,261,657 of record OX596165.1, on the reverse strand, counting down.
TACATACATACAGTCCACCATCTACACCGTCACCGGTAAGTTATACATACAGTCCACCATCTACACCGTCACCGGTAAGTTATACATACAGTCCACCATCTACACCGTCACCGGTAAGTTATACATACAGTCCACCATCTACACCGTCACCGGTAAGTTATACATACATACAGTCCACCATCTACACCGTCACCGGTAAGTTATACATACAGTCCACCATCTACACCGTCACCGGTAAGTTATACATATACAGTATACTACATATTTACTGTAGCTATTCTTTGTTAAATTTTTGTTAAAACTACGATTAAATGAATGCATTCTTATGCTCGCGACTTCGTTAGCGTGGGTTCGTTTTTCCCGGAAGTTCCTTGGAGCAAAAAAGCTACGATAGCGCGTTCTAACTTTATATGAAATTTCCTTGGAACAACTTTACATGTAGCGCCATCTAGTTCTGTTTTAGGACACTCTACTCTCTGTCTGTATATCTATTTGTCCGGGCTGATCTCTGAAACGACTGAACCCATTTAAATAAGACTTTCGCTGGAAGGCAGAGAAGATCTTTAAGCAGGACATCACACGGGATAGCGATTTATCCATTAGTTTTTTCCCGATTTTCCAGCGTAAATTCCTGATCCCGCGGGCATTCCGGTTTGCTGTAAGAGAACTCTTTTTAGGGTTAAGCTCGCCTGTGCCATTACTTCTCTTTAAGATTCTATATATGTAATTTCTTTGTGCAATAAACAATAAAGAAAAAAGATTGAAAAACATTAATTTACTTTATCATATTTCTATAAAATGTTCGTGCTTATTTCTCGTTGTCTCAGCTTGCGCGCTAATATTCATGATAGCGGTCGTGTTGCTGGTGTCCGCGATCTGCAAGATGCACATGAAGCGAGCCGCTCTGCGCGGCTACCGGGACACGAGCCGGCACTACAGCCTGCAGTACGCGCAGGTGAGCACCTGCTCTGTCTACTACTTGGAGGGGCAGTTTTTGGAACGTTACCCGTGTTTTTTGGGAAAATTATACACATTTTTAGAGAATTACCCGTGTTTTTTGGGAAAATTATACACATTTTTAGAGAATTACCCGTGTTTTTTGGGAAAATTATACACATTTTTAGAGAATTACCCGTGTTTTTTGGGAAAATTATACACATTTTTGGAGAATTACCCGTGTTTTTTGGGAAAATTATACACATTTTTAGAGAATTACCCGTGTTTTTTGGGAAAATTATACACATTTTTAGAGAATTACCCGTGTTTTTTGGGAAAATTATACACATTTTTAGAGAATTACCCGTGTTTTTTGGGAAAATTATACACATTTTTAGAGAATTACCCGTGTTTTTTGGGAAAATTATACACATTTTTAGAGAATTACCCGTGTTTTTTGGGAAAATTATACACATTTTTGGAGAATTACCCGTGTTTTTTGGGAAAATTATACACATTTTTAGAGAATTACCCGTGTTTTTTGGGAAAATTATACACATTTTTAGAGAATTACCCGTGTTTTTTGGGAAAATTATACACATTTTTAGAGAATTACCAATGGTTTTTGGGAAAATTATAAATTTTTTTGGAGAATTACCCGTGTATTTGGGAAAATTATACACATTTTTGGAGAATCAACGTGTTTTTTGGGAAAATAGCTATTGTAAATATAAATTTGAAAGAACTTCATAATATAAATTTCCGCTTAGCTTTAACTTATAACAAAATCATCATCATCTTAATGTCACAATGTGGTTGTTTGTTGTTCCTATATAAATAAATAAATAATGCAGGCGCATCGTTTCCCTCCGTGCTACGAGGCGTCCCGCTTGCTCGAGGAGAATCGAACCGGCTCCCCTCAGCCGCCGGCCGCGCCCGGCGCCGGCCCCCCCGGCCCCCCCGGCCCCCCCGGCCCCCCCGGCCCCGCGCCCGCCCGCCCGCAGGTAACATATACTATACGTCTTGTCTCTCTCACTCATACATTTTATATTTTTTCCATATTTTTGAATTTTCACATCGAATAAAATTATTTGTTTTGATTTGATTGCCTTAGCGGGCCCTAGAGGGGGTATATTGAGCAATATTAGGAATTGTGCAATATTGTTGACCGTTAAGGGTTAATATTGAAGTATTTATATGAACGAGAAATTAAATGTTGGGCCAAAACCATCCATTGCACAATAATACGCATTGCGCAATGTTTTCGCGTTCAGTCGTTCATATAAAAACTGAAAAATATTGCGCCAGACAATACTGACCTAATACAATACTGACGATGCAATAAAAAAATATTGTAAAATAAAAATGCAATAATAGCGCTATCTCAACCTCAGCCATATGTTAGCAGCGCCATCTAGTTGCCTTTAACTGGAACTTCACTTCAACTCCCCATACAAAATTTCAACCCTTATTTCACGCCTTCCATGATTAGTTTTGAAAAATAAGTAGCCTATGTTCGTCCCTGGGACATAATCTTTTCAACACACTTGCTCATAAAGTGGCTTTATGGTCACCGCAATTAGGCACATAATGACACCCATAATCAAACTGTGACTTTTTCTTTACTATAACTCACTAGTGAGTTATAGATTTGTTTTTTAAATTTTATTGGTCGAGTTGCTTTGTTCTTAAAAAAGTTTTTATTCAGAAAAAAGATCGTGTTCAATAGAACAAATAAATTAATGTTCCTATTGCTTGCTCATTTCATGCAACTTCTAATTTAAATAGATAATTTTAACTCGTACGTGTTTAATAAATAAAACTTTCACTCAAATATAACTTTTGTTTTCTCTGTAATAAACGAAAACTTTAAATTCCCCATTTTGTCCGTGGCAGAATAGGCCGCAAACCCTATGCGCGGCGCGGAAATATAGTCTGTGGCCGATCGCAATGCGCGCGCATAGGAAAACTGATTCATTTTTCCCGCAATAGCGAAACATTTTTCACAACTCATTTTCACTGTTTTTATTGTTATTTTATTCACAAGTGTGTTGAAAAACGTCGTATGATACACGTGTGTATTGATGATTACCGTCCTCTGTTCTATTATTTATAAATTCTATTATTTTATATTATTCATAAAAACACCTCGGCGGTAATCACCAATGTTACACACTAGTACCATAATGTACTATTATATTAGTTTGATTAGATAATAGTTTGATAATATAATTGGCAGTGTGAGCTGGAGTCTGGCTTGGAGCCGCGCGGGCTGGCGCGACTCTCCTCCATGTTCTCGTCCAGGTACCGACAGGTCAGTGTACACAGCAGGTACACAGGGGCTTTCATTTTAGTCTGGCTTGGAGCCGCGCGGGCTGGCGCGACTCTCCTCCATGTTCTCGTCCAGGTACCGACAGGTCAGTGTACACAGCAGGTACACAGGGGCTTTCATTTTAGTCTGGCTTGGAGCCGCGCGGGCTGGCGCGACTCTCCTCCATGTTCTCGTCCAGGTACCGACAGGTCAGTGTACACAGCAGGTACACAGGGGCTTTCATTTTAGTCTGGCTTGGAGCCGCGCGGGCTGGCGCGACTCTCCTCCATGTTCTCGTCCAGGTACCGACAGGTCAGTGTACACAGCAGGTACACAGGGGCTTTCATTTTAGTCTGGCTTGGAGCCGCGCGGGCTGGCGCGACTCTCCTCCATGTTCTCGTCCAGGTACCGACAGGTCAGTGTACACAGCAGGTACACAGGGGCTTTCATTTTAGTCTGGCTTGGAGCCGCGCGGGCTGGCGCGACTCTCCTCCATGTTCTCGTCCAGGTACCGACAGGTCAGTGTACACAGCAGGTACACAGGGGCTTTCATTTTAGTCTGGCTTGGAGCCGCGCGGGCTGGCGCGACTCTCCTCCATGTTCTCGTCCAGGTACCGACAGGTCAGTGTACACAGCAGGTACACAGGGGCTTTCATTTTAGTCTGGCTTGGAGCCGCGCGGGCTGGCGCGACTCTCCTCCATGTTCTCGTCCAGGTACCGACAGGTCAGTGTACACAGCAGGTACACAGGGGCTTTCATTTTAGTCTGGCTTGGAGCCGCGCGGGCTGGCGCGACTCTCCTCCATGTTCTCGTCCAGGTACCGACAGGTCAGTGTACACCGCAGGTACACAGGGGCTTTCATTTTAGTCTGGCTTGGAGCCGCGCGGGCTGGCGCGACTCTCCTCCATGTTCTCGTCCAGGTACCGACAGGTCAGTGTACACAGCAGGTACACAGGGGCTTTCATTTTAGTCTGGCTTGGAGCCGCGCGGGCTGGCGCGACTCTCCTCCATGTTCTCGTCCAGGTACCGACAGGTCAGTGTACACAGCAGGTACACAGGGGCTTTCATTTTAGTCTGGCTTGGAGCCGCGCGGGCTGGCGCGACTCTCCTCCATGTTCTCGTCCAGGTACCGACAGGTCAGTGTACACCGCAGGTACACAGGGGCTTTCATTTTAGTCTGGCTTGGAGCCGCGCGGGCTGGCGCGACTCTCCTCCATGTTCTCGTCCAGGTACCGACAGGTCAGTGTACACAGCAGGTACACAGGGGCTTTCATTTTAGTCTGGCTTGGAGCCGCGCGGGCTGGCGCGACTCTCCTCCATGTTCTCGTCCAGGTACCGACAGGTCAGTGTACACAGCAGGTACACAGGGGCTTTCATTTTAGTCTGGCTTGGAGCCGCGCGGGCTGGCGCGACTCTCCTCCATGTTCTCGTCCAGGTACCGACAGGTCAGTGTACACAGCAGGTACACAGGGGCTTTCATTTTAGTCTGGCTTGGAGCCGCGCGGGCTGGCGCGACTCTCCTCCATGTTCTCGTCCAGGTACCGACAGGTCAGTGTACACAGCAGGTACACAGGGGCTTTCATTTTAGTCTGGCTTGGAGCCGCGCGGGCTGGCGCGACTCTCCTCCATGTTCTCGTCCAGGTACCGACAGGTCAGTGTACACAGCAGGTACACAGGGGCTTTCATTTTAGTCTGGCTTGGAGCCGCGCGGGCTGGCGCGACTCTCCTCCATGTTCTCGTCCAGGTACCGACAGGTCAGTGTACACAGCAGGTACACAGGGGCTTTCATTTTAAACTACACAAACTGACAGGCCCTCATTTTTATGTTGTAAATAGACGTTTGACCGTATCAATTTAATTCCTAAGCCAATTTAAGTAAGTTTTCACTTCAAAATTTATCATTTATTGATTTTTTTGAATTGTTGCATAATGATTGTCAAGGAGAACAGACGTTTCACCAATCGCAGCGCAGCTACATCACGAGTGGGCTAAGTTATACAAGAAGCAACAATCAATTGAAAGCATACTAATAACAATTTGTTTTGTCTTCCTTCATTACCCACAAATTATTGCCAAAACACTTTTGTTTATCGTGCGAGTAAAACTTTTAATAATTTGGACAGAAATCATGATCTCGATCCATTCAGCTGCAGTGTTACATCATTTAGAAGTATACTTAATGGTACATTCTTCGATCGGTATTACCTGTGCGGTTGAGGAATGTCTCATTTTGAATTTATAGCGAGTGTGAATGATTACAATACAAATATCTCGATGTATGTATTCAGTAAGGTTGTTAACTTTTTGTTGTCTTTTTGTTATCTACTTTGTCACTATAAGTGGAGACCTTTAAATGGCCTCGTAGAAACCGATGATAGTTTCTATTGTATTTTTATGTGCCTAAAATAAATAAATTATAAATAAATAAAAAAAATAACATACAGACGAATCGAGAACCTCCTCCTTTTTTAAAGTCGGTTGAAAATAGAGGCTCACAGTAATAAAATATTACCGTCTGCCACCTCGTGGGGCGGTCGGTTATAACGAAGGAACCTCCTCTCAGGTGCCGACACAGCCGGAGCCGGTGGAGCTGCAGAGCGTGCGCGGCGGGCGCGGCTCGCTGCCGAGCTCGCCGCGCCGCGCGCCGCTCGCGGACTACCGCTCGCCCGCCTACTGCGAGCTGGCGGCGCTGGGCGCGCTGGGCGAGCTGGGCGAGCTGGGCGAGCTGGGCGAGCTGGGCGAGCTGGGCGAGCTGGCCGCCAGGGACCTCAACTGTGCGGCCGGCTCGCGCAGGGACACGCTGGAGCGGGTCATGGACCAGATAGATCGGCACAGGTGACGTTCATTATTATGTTTGGAACTAAGTTAAAACATCGAAGGAAAACCTTGAGGAAACCGGTTAGTGTTTGTGGCGACCTCTATCTACCATCGCCTGAACTACAAGCTGAGCTTCAAGAGTTGTCAATTACAGCGACGTACTTCAGAGCTGTACCACTAGATGGCGCTAGGAACACAGATAAGCTCTGAATCGCGCAAGCAACATTTCTGGCCACATACAGCCTATATAGAACTATCCGACTACAACTGTCGGTCGAACAGGCCCTAAGGTAAGTGTGACAGTTGGGGGAATACCATCTACCCCCAAAGTGTTCTTATAGGCGGCGATGAGCTTGCGACCTGTCACGTATGGAATACTAACTTCTGCAAGATGTGGGCATGTATCAAATATGTGTTTGGACATGCCTCTGACTACCCTTAGACATCTTCAAAGGACCTGGAATAAGTAACATAAAAAGATCTGAGAGAATGTCTACCGCACCTTGGGGATACAGGCGTGAACCTGTTTACGAAGGTTCTTTTGGACGGTATATATGGCTAGAGGAAACGTCACATGCGAAGTGCGCAGACGCGAAACGGTCCATAGATTGTTACACTATTACTACTAGGATTTAAATATTTGACAAATGCCAAATTTCAAAATTGAAACTTCGTTCCGACCGAGTGTTCCACGGAGGTTTCACGACGCCTGCATTTTTTATTTTAAATATAATATAATAAAATTGTATCTTCTCCATAATACAAAAAATACACGAATGAACTTTACAAGTGGCTGCAAATATGTCTACATTTGGTCGCAGCTCCAGAGTCCGTTGGATCTGATTTCATTTTGTTTATTAATATATTTTTTTAAAAGACAAATAATGCTTCTATATCTCGAGATAGACGCGGGACGGAGATGGTTGGAAAATATGGAGGAAACCTTTGCCCAACAGTCAGACTAGATCGGCTCGAATGGGATTGTGCATCGACTTTCAATCTGAAGCTCGTGGGCTCCAATCCCGGACGTGAATCAATTTTGCGTAAAAGTAAACCTACGCTTTGACACGGCGAAAGAGAAAGAAGGTCTACTGCACCTTTGGGATACAGTTGTGATCATAATTTTAGGGTTCCGTACCCAATGGGTAAAACGAGAACCCATTTACTAAGTTTTCCTACCATAAGTTTTTGCCCCTTGTTCGGTTTTCAGCCATGCTCTATATTCCCATCTGCCCCATATTCTAGTCCCACATGCAATAATATAATATTATCTCATTTCAGGTTAACCCTCCAACTGGGTCGGTTCCAGCTGTCCATCCCTCGCTTCGGGCGCCCCTCGCCGCGGCCCGACACCCCGAACGTCGCCGAAATAAACATCGACGACTTAGACTTCGTCCGACTGAACTCGAACGACACGTACACTTTAAACGGCAGAACTATCAGATTGTTGGGAGCTAATTTTGAAAATTATCCCGTTTTGCCCGATGGCTCTGTTCAACCGCCATCTTATACCGAAGCTGTCAGATACAAGTTGTACGGACCCCCGCCCGAATACTTGAGTAGGGAAGGTTTGAACACACGCAGCGCAGATACTGTCGACCAAGAAGCTACTACTAATGTTGAAATGCCGCCTTGCTATGATGATTTGAACGCGATTAATCAATGTAATGGAATTAATGGTGATAATAGTACAGTTAATGGTAATAACGCAATGGTTAATGAAAATATTGATACTGTTAATGAGAATAACGCAACTGTTAATGATGATAACGGTAACGTTAATGATATTACAGAAGATGACCGTTTGAACGCAGCTACGAATGTTGTTATTGAAGCTAATATAGTTGATGACTCGACACAAAATAATGAATCTCACGTTGAAACGCTAAGCTCTATCATAGACAATTTGCCAGCTATTGATAGTGATGTTAACGCTAACGATACGGATAATGCTATTATTAACGACTGTGTTAACCGTTCCGTTAACGATAACGTTATTAACGTTAACGCTATCAACAATAACGTTATTTGCAACGAGTGATCTCTTTCCGCACTTGCCTCGCCTTCACGTGTACATATTAGTTTTATTGTAAAACTGTGCCTTAGATTCGTGAAATATAAATGTAGTTTTAGCTCTGAGGTTCGATTCCCAGCGTTAACTTGGGAAAACAGACATTTTAATTTTACGATACTGTCAAACTTTTTTTTTTTAATTATTCTACAAACATTTTAAAATTGATTGTCATAATAATTATAAACAGCTATTTAAACAGTATTTAAAAACCTTCAAAATTTTATTTTTTGACTGAATTATAGCAGCTGATTAAAGTATTAAATGCAGCTTCAAAACCATTATAATAAACCATGGGCTTGCAACCCGTCACGTTCAAATTAAATATTTTACGATATAATGGCCTCTAACCGTTTGGATATAAGAAACTTAATAACAATAAGTATATTCTTAGGAGCTCTTAACAAATACTGGCCTAGAACAATGGTAGCAGACGTAGGATTCCGTAGAATTACCCGAACAATTCTGATAGTTGGAAACTCCCGCTGCAATTTATTGGGTAAATATTGAAGAACGAATCTCTCTCTCTTTCGAACGAATTCAAATAACATTCTTATCAAGAAAACAGTGAATAAATAAATGTTGTTTGACGACCTCTGCTCCGCCTGCGACGTAAAAGGTTGCGGGTTCGATCCCCGCCGCGGGACAGATGTTTGTATGACCTGCAGATATTTGTCTCGGGTCTGGGCGTTTCTATGTATAATATGTATGTATTTACAAACAAAAAGTATATAAGTAGTATATCAGTTATCTAGTACCCATAAAACAAGCTCTGCTTACTTTGGGGCTGGATGATGCTGTGTGGAAAGTCCAGCGTTAATTATTTATTATTTGTCATCAAAATGTCAATCCTGCCGAAATTAAAATGATTCTGATGAAAATTGAAGATTCTCTCTCCAACTTGTTTAAATAAATATGCCTATTCCATTTCAAACAATGTCCCGGCACTACAGCGTCCCGTTAAGTGTAGGCATGGATTGCCTCCTGACGCTGTATAAATCATCAGATGTAAAGGCCTAAGTTTTTTTTGTTTAAATAGCTCCTAAATACGAACACTTGTTAGTATTAAGTTTTTTAATCGCTACAATCACATAGTTGACTCTCAAAGTTTGCACAAACTATTTTTGATAGTAATGTCTGCGACTTGTGTCGTTCTTCTCACTTTATTCTTAAGAACACATCTTCATACAAACGTACGAATACATTTGGTGTTTTTAAAAAAATATTCTGAAATTTACTACAAAATATGCGTCGAAATGTTGGTTACCTAAGAGTTTTAACTTGAAAACATCAAACAATGGCCACAACACAAGCTCTGCTCACTTCGGGGCTGGATGATGCTGTGTAAAAAGTTCAGCATTATTTATTTAATACTAGCAACCCGCCCCGGCTTCGCACGGGTGCAATACTGATACTAAATGCATGTATTATACATATAAACCTTCCTCTTGAATCACTTTATCCATTGAAAAAAACCGCATCAAAATCTGTTGCGTAGTTTTAAAGATACTTTGTTTCATACTATTGTAGTGAAACATCAATAATGTGCCTACGTTTGTATGAAATTGTCACTAGCTCCATGATAAGAGTATAATAAGTATTGCCATACAATTTAGGTTATTTAGGGTGTGTAAATCTTTAATTTATATTCAACTCATAATTACATCGTTTTTCCATCTCACGAAGGCCGGTTGGACTTAGTAGTGTGTAGATGTACATTCACGTTGCTTCTGTGCGCTCAGTATCGCCTACGCACACAGAAACAAATCTACACAACGATGGAAAAACTAAAATTGTGTAATTGATTGTGTACAACACTCAGACCAGGAAAAAATATCTTCAAACCGTGCAAACTAACGTTATAACGGTGTTTTTCTATATACCTAATACAGATTTTGCACACCCTATACATACAGTGATATAATTACTCATTAAGTATTTTAATTTGACATTAATCTTAAGTATCTTAAGCTTCGACAATATGTAGTACATACATATCGTTATTTTAACGCTGTTAACAGTTATAGTTAACGGTAATTAACGTTGTTAATGGTGAGGATGCGTTAACTGAATCGTTGCTTTGGTTAATGTGTTATTCCTTCAAGTTTGTTATTTATCCACATTATACAATTGTTTTTAAAATCTAAATGATGAAGCTATACATTGCTACACAACTAATATCATAATAAATTAATATTTCATACTAAACGTAAACAGGTTCACGCCTGTATCCCCAAGGTGCGGTAGACATTCTCTCAGATCTTTTTATGTTACTTATTCCAGATCCTTTGAAGATGTCTAAGGGGGGTTAGTCCGAGGCATGTCCAAACACATATTTGATACATGCCCACATCTTGTAGAAGTTAGTAAAAACATACTAAAAATAATATAAAGAACATCTTTATATATTTAGTTGTGTTGTAACTTGTATTGTATCATTAAAATATTTTGTGTATTGTACTTAAAGAAATATGATTATGTTTATATTACAACTTTGTATTTATATGTAGTACTTACGTATTATAAGTGTATTATTTGTCAGTGATGAAATTGATACAAAATGTATGGAAACTCATACAAAATTGTTAATAAAATATATGGGAACTTAACATTACTCATATGAAATGTATGATATCTCATACAATATGTATGTATGCTATGAAAGCGATGAATGACTACCTCTTTAATGTTAACTATTAAAATCCGACCAAAAAGGGCTTTACAGGATAGGGTACTAGGTTATATATAATGTCGATACATTAGGCCCTGCATCCACTTGGCAAGTATTGGCGAGTGGACACACAGCTTTATTTCCTTTAAGATTTCATGGTTTTTCTATTTAGAAATTAACTTAAACGGTGAAGGAAAACAATATTATAATCTGCCCGAATAAATGTTAGACCTACTCTCGACCACAGCCACCAGCCGGTTGACTAACTTGAAATCCATTCCCAGTTGTCATCGCAATAGAGCTCAACGAATCACAATACGAAAGTGACAATCGAAGTCCAGAATGGGTTTCAAATGTCAAAATGAAGCCCATGTCCATTGCCAGTTGAATTACACAATGACGCCCCAGTTCTGAAAAAGTTTAAAATTAAAATTTTAAACTTTATAGAAAGCCCTTTCTATAAAGTTGACGATACGTCATTATTAGAATAAAATGCAATTTAGCTTTATGCACAAAATTAATGTATGTATAAAGAAAATGTACTTAAATTATTTTATTAATATTTTTTTAATTGATGATTCAACTTTTCACATGACAATATGAAGGACAATTTTGTACAAAATCTTTAATATTAATTAAGTGGCATAATTGTGTTAGTTATCAATTTATCTGTAATATCTACACATTTAAAAATCGTTATCTGTCAGCTTACTATAATGATTATGGTACAGTTGTTCCACTTGTGTGTGTGTGTGTGTGTGTAGACTGTAGATGCACATGCACGTTGTTTCTGTGTGCGTAAGCTCGGGAACGAATGAGCTCAGTATCGCTTACGCACACAGACACTAATCCACACACAACTAAAACCGACCCGCCTTCGTGACATGAAACAACTGTGCCACATTAATATACTCACATACTGCTAACAACACAAAATAGAAGTGTACATATATTTTTTAAATCTTCAGATTTACTAAATACTAAAACAATGATACCGTATGTTTGTTCCGGGTAATTTTCCAAACGGCTGGACCGATTTAAACGGGACTCTCACTGGCTGATGTTTCTAAAATAAGTGTTCCGCAAAATATAAACAAATCCTAAGTACCACGTGAACAAAGCTACGGGCAACAGCTAGTCCAATAATAAGGATGACAGTTGAAATGAATGTTATTTTTTTATTTTTTTACGTAATAGTGCCACCAAAACTGCTTTGCATCCTAAAAAGCCTCAATGACTAACATACATAGTTACAATTTGACCTCATTGAAATAATTTATCTTTTTTCCCCCCCCCACACACACACACACACAAACACACACACACACACACACACACACATAGTTATAGATACGAGTAGTTTGTGAATACGGTCGCTTGGCTAACGCAAGAGTACAAACATACAGACACCGTGTTGATGCCTTACAGTAACTTGTATCAATAAATAATTGTTATAAAACCGTGTTTTATTTTATTCTAATACCTCTTAAACACAACAAATTGCGATAAGTAATGTCAAAGTCAAAAATTTCTATGACTTGAGATGGGCCACGGAGGGCAGTACCTTAACCGTTGTAGCTACAGGAAAACGCTCTTAGGAGACCTTCCCTACTAACTCTTTGAGATATTTTTAACTGCATTCAGAGATTTTGAAAAAAAATATCCTTACAGTCGGCGACAAAAATGCCATAAGAAAAAAATTTTTTTTGATGCTAATCGATTCAGTTTCATGTAGCGATCAAAAGATATCAAGGTTTGAGTACTAGAAAAGTTGGATATCGTCAAAAACTTTTCCCATACATTTTGTACTAAAAATCGATGAATAAACTCGAAATCCACCCTATAGGTTCAATCGCCGCTGGGATCACAGAATCGTCTTATATATAGGCTAGGTAATACTACTCCTGCCCCCTCTAGTCTAACGATTGTCCGGAGAATAGAACCGGAAAACCGGCTGTTCCTTCGCGACCAATACCGTGAAGAACCAGGGCAAAAAGGGCCTGGAATGGGCCCATTGCTGGAAATAAGTTTCCTCAGTCACACCACAGCTTGACTTTGCCCCTTGCTGGGACTCATAGGACTCCCTTAGACTGTCATCCTCCGCGATCCTGTCCGCGCTAAACTGACCCAATCTTTGATCAAGCCTCTGCATAATCTATCTACTCGTTACTTATTGTACACAGATGCTGCAAAATTTTGGTAAATATTTACTTACCTGCATATTAAGAACATTACTTGGGGAGATTTCGCAGACAGTCGTCAAATATTGGACGACCGTGAAGGGTTGTAGTTAAAAATTCGAAATTGCCGCCAGTCAGATTCCGCCGCCATTTAATTTTCCTTGTTGGTTGACAGAAAAAATATGTTGCCAAGTTATAAAAGTATTCCCTATCTGAGTGCAATTTTTAACTTTACGTTATAGAAAAGCATAATTTATAATTAAGTGCATTAAATTAGCAGTTTAGACATTTTAATCTTTTTTTTCAGTAGATATATTATTTTATGAAAATACCTATGTATAAGTGCATAACTAGGCAAATCAAATATTCTTATTGGACACACAATCAAGTTGGAAATAGATTTGTAAAATGGCGTCCGTCCTCATGACGGATGACTGTCTATCGTCATAAAAATGTTTATACAACATTAAAGAACACCTTAAAGATGTTTTTAAGTTTCAAACATTTCTTCGCGTAGGCACTCGGTAAGAAAAATCAAACATTAATCGCGTCCTAATTACGTAATTCAATTGTTATTGTTACGAAGTGGTATCCATCAACCTTCTCGCTCGCTTGTTGTGATTCGCCGCTGTCATTATTTACAATCGACCACATACATCTGTCTCTTTCTAGACCACAGTTTTCTTCCAATAGGTTTTTCATTTTTAAGTGCCGCGAGTGAGACCGCGGTGCGGTGGGGCCCCACGGAAAATATGATCAAAAAATTGTGCTCATAAAAATTATTGATCTTTCATAAAAAGGCCAGACACGCTAATTGCACCGAGCGCGAGGTCGGACCCGCCGAGTGAGTATGCATTGCATCGTCTATTTTGGTACATTTTCTCCTTTTTCGAGTCGTGAGGTCGCGAAAAGTCACATTTTTCAGCACATGATTGACGACCATTTTCTTTTAGTGTTTTCACGGCTAAGTATAGGTTTGAGTAATCGTTTAAATATTGATTTTTTTGTTGTATTTATGGGGATTGTGCATGTGTGAGTGGTATGCACGTATGTTTATAATATTAGTTGGGGCCTGAACTATTTTGGGAACGGCCAAATGTTGGGTTCGCTCATGTTTTAACCATCATTGTGCCGCGCTCTCAAGTGTGTGAGGTACTGCCAAGGATTTCTACGTTCAGTGATTTGTTTCAGTTTGTTAAAAATAGTTCTGACCTCTGGTAAGTTAGACGTAATTTAATTTATGTTTTATATCTTCTTGTTTAAGATTTTAATTAATATTTTTTTAATATTGCTTGGTAAACTAAAATAAGTATTATACCTAATAGTAATAATAATTGCTTGGTAGGTAGGTACCTACTTTGACCTACTATCACAGTAGATACCAACTACTATTTAGGTACCTACCAAAGTACTTACCTATTTTTGTAATAGGTACCTATTCAAAAAGTTGGGTACAAATAATTACTTAAATTTGTAATAATTATTAAATAAAATTGTAGATAACGTCATTATTATTTTTTGATAGAGTTAACTAAACGATAGTTTTTATTCAAATCATTATTAGGTATCTATGTAAAAACAGTCAAAATAATACCTATATGTATCCCATAATTTAAAAATTATCTCCCTTAGATAGGTACCTACTGATATATAAAAGTTACTATAGGTACCTTCCAGATATAGGTACTACGTACCCTAAATGCTCACCTACCTCAGTAACTTAACAAGGTGCCTATGCCTACCTTGTTCATAAGTCTCGACTTTCAGCTGACTAAAATAAGTAAATCGTTTTTCACTTATTAATTTCAACATCACAAAAAAAACAATTTTTACCTTATGATTTTTCTAATTTACATACCTTTTGCACGTACCTTTGTAAATGCTTTCCTAGCATTCTGAAGATATTTAGTGAGTTTATATAAAATTATACCGATCAGCATATTTTCGTGTGCTGTTGAATTTGTAAAGAATGTTCAAGTTTGTCCTAAATATCTTGGATGTCGTTCTAGATCTCAATTGTACGCATTGAAATTCGTATAAAGTAGTTGTTAGTAATTTGAACTCTGTTTTGTTTTCAAATTGCCTTACCCACGACACTGATTCACTTTGCACATAAAAGTCTAAATCCCTAGTTTTCTCTTCTTTGTTTTTTTGTTTATTTTTAACCTTTCTGATTTTTATTCAACTTTAAAATTAGCTGATTGATTATTAGGTTACACGGAATTAAAATCACTAAATTTTTACTTACCCAGTCAAACTATTAACAAAGATCTCGGAAAACTCATTGCATAGCGCTCGTCATAGGTAGGTGGTACGTACCAAATTCGTAGGGTAGGTTCGAATTGTTCAGAATTTCATTATGTTACCCAAAACACTCGACATCATTTTTAGCTCCCGTGTGTTTTTCCTTATCCAATAGAAATAACTATTACAAATAGAGACCGCTGCAGGCTACTGAGATCTCTTGGCCCCGTACACAGGAATACACAACTTGCATTGCACGCGTCTAAAATAGATCGTTGGTACCCAACAGACACGCGGTGGACGTTACCTCATGTTCCATGTATCTAAGTTTGTACGATATTAAGCTCTATTCTGGGGCTTTATCAATTTCTCGTAAAAACTAATTTTATTTAATTATCTAATATTACTCAGCTCTTGTCCTGGACCTATACGGGGCTTAACACACAAAGGCCCCTTTGGATACATTTTAATCAAACTATGATGGAGACCCCCATTTATTGTCCCTATAAAATACTATTTACATTAGAATAACAAAAAAAGCCCTACATAGGTATCTCTCTGACAGGCAAAGGCCTGTCTTTCTCTAACCAACACTTACGTACGATAGAAGGTTCTTATTCCTACACTGATTTAGTTACATAAATCAGAAGATTTTTCTGAACCTTGGAATGATCTAACACATAAGTAATATAAGAGTCAGATGGTCAAACGCATAAATAACATGTAAACTGAATAGATTTCAGATTTATTTTGACCTTCGAAGGCTCTACTTTAAATTATACCTACTTACTTATGAGTCACGAGACCTCTACTGTCTTCTATACCTTGTCAAGATCACTGCTGATTGTTTTGTGTGGCAAATAATCTAATAAATTTGTTTAGTTAGCTTTGAATTTCCTGAATTCGTTTGTAAAAGAACACGGAACGATTAATTATTGGACTAGGTATATATATCTGCAGTTAACTTTAACTACTGAAATTTTAAAACTGCTAGCACAAGTGTTTATTTTAATTAGGTAACAGTTCGTTGGTAGGTAGGTAGGTACTTATCCAAAGACGGCACAATAAGTCCCGAGACAATCTTCTCATCCTTGATGGTCTAGTGAAAAATAGCGTTTGGCTTAAACGCTGAAACATTACTAGCTCTGTAAAACATGATTCATTGTTTAATCTCAATCGTTTTGTATCTTATCTAGGCGCTTGTGGTTTCCTGGAAGCGCTTCAATGCCCTAAATAAACCAACATTTCAATCTGAGGTCTGCTTACGCTATTCGATTATTTTATCTACAAACTTGGGTTTTATATTTCTGGGTTACATACAATGTAATTTAAGGCGTAATTTTAAAAGCTCGATA
The DNA here is from genome assembly GCA_951394285.1 of Epirrhoe tristata. Lineage (NCBI taxonomy): Eukaryota > Metazoa > Arthropoda > Insecta > Lepidoptera > Geometridae > Epirrhoe > Epirrhoe tristata. The sequence continues at coordinate 5,245,072 of OX596165.1, read as the reverse complement.
AACGTGAGAAATTACAGTCAAAATAATTTTTCAGCGTCATTTTATGATTCATAGAATAAAAACATAGTTGTATAGAACGTTGTTTCTTTCATTTTACTGTATATAACAAAATTATTTTAAATTGAAGTTAGGTGGGCGTTAATAACCCACTGTACGTTAGTAGCTGATCCTATGCCTACCATACATAATTATTTTAATTACCTAGGGCTAAATTTTTATTTTATCGCAATATTTTCTTAAAACAAAGGCCTATGCAATAATTGATTTTGTTTTACTAAAGCACCAATCAATCAAAAAAATCAATCATAGCACAGACTTTTATATTGTGACTTAAAACCCAACTTTAATTTAATTCTTATCGCGGGTATTATCTTTTAACAGTCTTTAAAAAGTTAAAAGCTTAGGTCGGACAGTTTGACATATTAAGATAAAAAGCATCCAGACGAAATCTTTCAATTCGGAGCCGTCTCGCGCCGTCCTAATATCGGATCCAAATATACGCGCGGACCCCCGCGCGGTCTATTTCGGGCGCGCCCCTAGGGTCGATGACACAGACCTCCCCGCTGCAGCGTGCTCGTTCCCCTTTTTCGATTTTTCGGCCTCTTGGCACTGACATTCGCTAATGCTCGTAAATTTTAATTATTCTTCGTCTTGTCTCGTGTTTTTTGCACCAGTGTGATGATAGGATGTTCAGTGGGTCTCAAAGAGGCTTCTCTTCTGTCCTATGACTTAAAATCTTGAGAACACCTAATCGTTTTTAGTTACTGACGAATAAACATCCACAAACACATTTATGGAAGATCAAAAGGCCTATCCTGTTAAACTAAGTAAATCAGAGACATAAGGGCCACCAGAGCAAGGAGAGTCTTTTATGAATTATAAAGAATTACTTTTGGACTAAAATGTACCCATAGATTTTAACTCTCAACTCAATGATCTAAAAAAAAAGGTTTTTTGGAATTCATTTTCATATAATACTACTTAATATAATACTTTTACACTATGCTTTTAAGAGTTATTTGACAAGTTTAATGAATAAAATGCATTTTAAAAAAGACATCGCAGGAAAAGCTGAGATTGCAGCAACAAAAGAACCATAAATGCACGTGGAAATCGATCCTTATCGATCGTACGTAGGTCGCTTGTTTATTATAATGGAAATAAGTGTACCTTGCCTGGATAGTTCTGATAGCCGATAGGTGCTAGCAATATTCAAAAGGTTACTCTATTCTCGCTTAGAATCAAGGCAAAATATTAAATAGGTAAACCTTTAGAACAGAACAATATAGGAACTCCATAAAAATGTACTAGATACTGTAAGAATCCTCTTTTAAGAAAGCATTGACCTCCTGACACCGTATAAACAAACCATCTTCTATAATGACCTCTGTGGCGCAGTGGGTGAAAGCCCGCTTGGGACGCAGAAGGATGCGGGTTCGATCCCCGCATATATATGAGATAAATGTTTGTATGATCTGCAAATATTTATTTCGGGTCTGGGTGTTTCTATGTATGTATTTACAAACAAAAAAGTAAGTAAGTAGTAATTCAGTTACCTGGTTCCAATAGTACAAGCTTTGCTTAGTTTGGGGCTAGATGATGCTGTGTGAAATGTCCAGCATTATTTTATTTTATCTATTCTCGTTGTCCACAACTTTTTGACCACATCTTGAGGTAAAATAAATATGTTTTGCTCTCAACCCAACGTTAATAAAGTAGCTAAAACTCAATGAACCCTACCACAACTATTCATCATCTTCCTGCCCTTTTCCCATCACAACTACTATGAAGTTTTATTTGAAAGAAGCTAATATTTAATGTCCTACGGACTAGAGGTACCTGTTATTGAATCTGCTATCTTATCACAAAGATATGGGTCATGATACGGTTCGGTCACTGAACATTTTACTGTTTTAAAGTCCTCCGTAGTTTTTACCTTGACCATAGATACGAGCACAAAGTGTGTTAGAGATCTTAAGACGTTTTAGGTCCTTAAGGTTTGTTTAGGGGTCATCCGAATATCTAATCTTTTATGCAGGTTTCCACGTAAACAGGAAGCTTAACGCCGTTTATTCGATAAAAAGGGCTTTCGCCGTGTCGCTAATAAAAGTACCTGCCTACGTACCTACCAGGTCTAAGCAATTTTCGAGTTTTTTTTGTTTAGGTAGTTCTCGTTAGAAAAGCAGATTTCTAAAAGTGAAAAGATGAAGAACTTAAGTCACTTGATTAATTACCTACTCATCCTAGGTAGTCGAAAATATTGTCTCGTGCCCGCAAAGGTTCATGATAGGGTCACACCGACTTTACCCGTGCCATTATTGATTTTTATGTTGTAGTGTCTTTTTGTAACATTACCCGTGTTTCTGTCTCGCTCGCACCCGCACGGAAACTTCCCTCCACTCGTCCAGTCGGCGACTTGTTTTTCCATACTTGAACATCGAAGAAATTCTTTGTTTTTTCTTGCATCAATTCGCATTAAATATTTTAAAACTGCGACATTAAAATGTTATTTATTTTCTAATACGCCTAAAGATTTTCATGCAATGTAGGTATATAGTTATGTAATTAGAATCTTTCGATTTCAAACAATTAAATTAACGAATAGGAGCACCTACTACACCTACTACTATCCAACTTAACCCATTCGTTAATATATAAGGGTACGAAAGATCCCGGCCCTGGCAACAAACCTCTGAAAATTCCTGACCGGAAGTTGATAATTTTTTTCTTTTATTTTATCCGTTTAGGAAGTTTTTCTTTTTACAACCCCCTCAGCATGGCGTTTGACAATCGTCATGCTTTATATTTGTGTTTACACATGTTTCAAACTTCTTATTTGTGTTGTTTATCTAATTGTTTTTTTTGTGACTGTAGATGGCGCCACTACTTTTTTTAATGTAATTTAATTTAGTATTAGTGGTATTAGTCATTTTCTACCGATAAATATGTCTCCGTTTTGATTTTTCTAATCCTCATTTTTTTTTGTTACAGGTACCTACCTACTGACAACCAATATTCAGTATTCAAGAATAATTAATACAGTCTAGTCTGAAAAGTTTCTACAAGTATTCAAGTACTTAAAACTATATTAAAAATTAATATTAATCTGTGATAATATTTTGGACGTTTGTGCAATTTATAATAAGTAAAAGTATCGGCCAAAGATAAAAAAATAATAATGTTTTTGATGGACTAAAGTACTATAAACTAAACAAAGATGGCGACAGCGCCGCCTCAACAATTCTGCGTTCGATGGAACTCCTACCACACCAATTTACAGGTAGGTAACACTATTTTTATCAAGTCACTAGCTGGTACCCGCGACTTCGTCGGCAAAATAACATAAATACAATTGAAAACATCTAAATACAACTGAAATCTGCAAGAATCAGCAACGCCATCTGTTGCCTTTAACTGGAACTACCAACTCCCCATACAAACTTTCAGCCCTTATTTCACGCCCTCCATGATTAATAATAGAGATTTTTTTCTGTCATAAGAACCTTCTCCTTACAATAACATACACAGCAAAAAAAAAATTTGTGAAATCGGTCCAGCCGTTCACGCGTGATGGCGTGACCAAGGGATATAGGGATTCATTTTTATATATAGAGATAGTGTATCTCTGCTAGCTGGTTTATTTAGGTGAAAACAAGAGATAAAATCAAAATTGCAAATCTTAAATATGTTTAGCACAGAGCAACAAAACCATTGATCTAAAATGATCCGTTGTTGAATGCTAAACTTTTTTGATGTCTCAATTTGGTACAACCTCTAGTTATAACTATTACATAAAAACTTACAGACAGAAATGGTTCAAACATCATCATCATTCCCCTGCCTTTGACCCTTAGAGTAGGTAACTATAGCTTTAGCATGGAGTCGGCACAATGGTCTTCCTTCACTCGCTGGCCCTAATTCTGTTGGCTGCATCGTAAATGACTAAATTTAAAAATAGCTAATAATAAGTTTTTTTTAACTAACTAATCATATACCTACCTATTGTTGTAGAGCTGGTTCCCCCGGCTGCTATCAAGCGAGCAGTTCGCGGACGTGACGCTCGCGTGCGAGTCGCGACAACTGCGCTGTCACAAGCTAGTGCTGTCCGCCTGCTCCGCTTACCTCGAGCGTCTACTGGCCAACAACCCCTGCACGCATCCCATCGTACTTATGCGGGATATGAGGTAAGACTTGTACCAGCAAACTTGACCGCAGTTCAAACGTTGTAGGATGTAAGGCCTGTGTTCTAACATAAGGTAGGTAAGACTTGTTGCTTGTACGTAAGCCATTCGATATTAACATTGTTGTAAGATAACGGGGCATAAGGTAAGAGCTAATGTTTAAACTAGACAAGAGGTAAGACAAGGTTCCATCGGGAAATTATGTTTTCCATCTACCTAGGTAGGTATACGTTTCGTGCAATGCAGTAGGAACTTACCACACATTGGATTGGAACATCTTCAAGATTTAAAAATTAAAATCGATGGAGTTTAGTAATAGGTACCTCTTATTATTCATGAATTCTCAATATACTTAAAATTCCCAGGTTCAGTGAGATGCAAGCCCTTGTAGACTTTATGTACAAGGGCGAAGTGAACGTCACTCAAGAGGAGCTGCCCAGTCTGCTCAAGTCGGCGGAGGCGCTGCAGATTAGAGGTCAGTGACTGGGGCACACTGGTACTTTACATGGCACTAGCTGATAGGGAGCTTTCGGAAATATAAGAAAATGCTAGAGTGGCTTTCCTATTTCCACTTACCTACTTAGGTACCTACCTACCTAGTCCTTAAACGTTTTAGAGTTCGTGGCATTTTTAATTGTCGATTCCGGCTATTTAAGCCGTCAAGCCATGAGGAAGACTTTAAAGCTCTGTCACGAAAGTTAGCCACTAATTTTATGAATTCAGGTGACTTACTCACTTAGGTACTGTTTTTATTAACTTGAGTTTTGTCTATTCACGTGTAGGTAGTGACTACTGTACACTAATTTTCATTCATTCATTCACTCCCAGGTCTCTGTTCGAGCGAGAACGCCGGCCTCACACAAGAGCGACAGGAAGGGAAGGACTTCGCCGTCGCCAGCGATACTCTACTCGCTAATGCACAGAGAGAAACCACGCATGCTAACGGTAAGAGGAGTTTTTTAAACTGGGGCAGAAATGAATGGAGGTGCTGTGTTTGTTTAGAGTTTAGTTGCCTTGGTTCTAGTATTGAAATTGCCAGCTCTGTCAGAGTACTTCCATTTAAAAAGTTTTGTTTTAGGTTAAAATTGTGGTTGCAAGAAAAATGTTTTTATAATTTAGACGATTTTTTTTACTTTAACTAATAATTTATAACACTTACGTAACTAATTATTTAATATCTGAATTTATAAAATGGTGACATCATCCTTATTTAATAATTATTATTATTGTATACCGATACTAATTGGTAGTAGAATCACATAGTTTTAAGACTATTCTAAGCGATCCCAGCGGTGCGAAATGAGTCTTGTCGGTGAAACGGAAATAAATGAATCGTCCTATCGACAAACAGTCCATCGGAGAACGGTTGCGGAATCGTGATGAATGATTTTTAACTTTGACAGGCCCCTCCCCTCACAAGCTACCCTCCCCTCCACCCAAGAAGAGCACCAAGGAGGAAGTGAGCGTGAAGGAGGAAACTGTAGAGGAGGACGGACTGTACTATGGAGAACTGGACGCCGACAATATGGAGTATAACGAGGTGAGTAAGGGAATGAATGAATGGTTGAATGAATGAGTGAATCATTAATTGAATAGGTATCGGATAACTTATTATTTTATGTGTGACCGTTTGTATAGATGTGTGTTACTCATTTACGCTTAAACTGCTGAACGGACTTGAATGAAATTTGAAACAGGCGTAGATCATAGCTTTGAATAGCTTAGCTAATACCTACTGAAGGCATAAACTTAATTCACCTGATTACTATCTAGTCCTTTTAAATTGGTGGTAGGTAGGTACATGCAAGCGAAGCTTCGCTTCTGCAGGTGCGTGTGGAGGCAAGTAAAGAATAAAGAAAAATGAAAACGTAGCTTTGTGAGGTACAGTGCACGAATGAATGAATGAATGAATTAATGACTGGATGAATGAACGAAACTAATAACTGTATCTAAAGCTACGTTCTTAGTTAAATTAAAAGTTTTATTGACTAGTTTCTGTCCGCGGCTTCGCTCAAGTTTAACAAAGCCGCCCACGAACTACCTAAATCTAAGTAGTTATTTTCATCCAAAGCTGTCAACTGAACTGACTAAAGCGTGATTGAAATAAAAATATCAATAAAAAATATATCAATAAAATAGTTTAAGTACTTTATTACTTACTTCGCAGGACGAAGAACCAGGCAAACCCGGAAGCAGCCTCGGCCAGACTTCCGGTAAGTCAATTTAGCTACTTTAATAATTAAATCATTCCTATTTATTTTATTATTTTACGAAAATTCAATGTTTATTTGCAATGTGACTAACTCTGTCACTTGCTTTTATTTTATTATTTTTTATTTAAATTTTAACATAATTGGTTCCGCGCCGGGCATACACAAAAAGTGTTAAAGAGTGAAAATGCATTGTGAATGGACATTGGTAAAAAAAGTGAAAATGTCTGTAAGGTAGGCCAATTTTGATAATACTTTTGTGTGTTGATAGTTTTTGATTTGGACCATGAATGTTGGTTAGAGTAGAATAGCTATCTTACAGACATTTTTTTGCATTCATGGTTCAAATACATTATAAAGATATTATGTTGCAATTTAATTTGAACCAAAACATAATTTTAAGTTATAGGTTGTATACCTACTTAAATAAATTAAATTACTAAAACATAATCGTCTTATAACATATCTACCTCTACTATAATATCAAAAGTAGTTAAAAATCTAATATTTTTGTTAATAAAAATTATACTTAGTTGCTTAACTAAAGGAATACTGGCTGTAGAATATTTATTGTATTTTTTATTGATACCTACTTAAAATTAACATTATTCAAAGTGCATGCATCTTATGTAATTATCATGATTTTATTAAGTATTAACGAATTTAAAATTGTTAATTTATATTGCAGCGCACAATTTCATCCGAGTGAAACCGGAAAGTGAGCTGTTCTTCCAAACCAAACTACAAAACCTCGCCAAAGCAAACTCCGAGTACCTCAACAAACTGTCCAAGATGAACCCTCTCGAGATAAGGAACGAGTTCTCAAAGTACGGACTCAACACAAACATAAACGATGACTTCACACAGAAAAGCTTAGAAAAATCAGAAAACGATTATTACAAATCCTGGTTAGAACAGAATGGCGAACTCGAAGTATCCCTCTTGAAAGCGAACCAAATAAAGAAGCCAAAAGTCGATTTGAAAAACCAAAAATCTGAAGTCGAACTTATACCAAAGATGAAGGAAGCTAAGGAGATTTTCCCGAAAATTGGGGAGAAAACTCAGATCAGGCGACGCGGGCGGCCGCCGATCTTCAAAGACAAGAATGTTGATATCGGGGAGTCGGTTTTGAAATCTGATTTAGATCAGTTTTTGGAAGGCAAAGAGGTCAGTTCCTCGGGATTGTCGCGCAAGGATCTAGAGAGGGTGATGATGGGGAAATTTAACCCGAACAGACGGTACTCTAATGAGGCGATGTGGGCAGCACTGATGGATGTCAAAAAAGGCGGGAGTATTTATAGGTAAGAAACTTATAAACTTTTTTTTTAAGTAGGTTAGGTTAGGTATAGGTCAAACCATAATTTCAACAAGTTTTGTACTTAATAGAAACTATTGATCGGCTTAGTCTTGGGCTCAAATCACGTATGTGTTCAATATTTGGATGGATTTTAAAATAACACACAGTAACTCGAAATATTAACTACAAAAAAATGAACAAATTTTAGGAATGAAATATATCTAGGTAAATGAAAGAACTGTATGCATTTTGGATCTAAATCTTTTACTTTTCCAGGGCAGCACAAACGCACAAGGTCCCAAGGAAGTCACTTCGCAACTGGATGAAGCGTTGTCACATCAAATCCTCTTTCCCCATGCCTCAACAGTTGAAGCAATTCGTTGAGAACAGCAAGAAACAAAAGGAGTTTAAACTTGACTTCCCCGAAGCAAACTATGAAAAAACAGACGACATCGCGACATTCGACGGCGAAATTGAATTCGGGAAACATTTTCTGTTTAATTCTAACGTTTCCAGCGACGAAAGTGGCAAGAATGAGGAACACAAGAATGGAGAGAATGACGCAGAGGGCAACACTGACGCGGTTTTGGACATGTCGTTACACGAGTAGCTCGTGTGTTCTAGTGTTGATCTGGTTATAAATGGATTAGAAGCCATATTTGGCCGTATACGAACTATTACTGCCAAAGAAATTCAAAGATTGACAGTTTATTTATATTATTTAAAAATTTATAATTTCTTCAGCAATATCCAAAGAGATATATTTATTTAATTTCTAAAGGCAAGTATTGCCATAAACGCCAGTTTCTCCCTAGAGTAGGCAATTTTTACTTAAACCAAAAATAAATTTAACTTTGTTTTAGTATTAAATTTTAGTAAGGTATTTTTAATGAATGTTAGTTATAGTATAACTCATTGGCCTTTTAAAAACGTGTGCTTGAATAAGGACATCGTCCAGAATATAAGAAAAGACTTGATACGAAATTTTTAGCCTTTAAATGTTTATAAATTTTATAGCGTAAGGCGTGAGTGTAGTTATTATGGAAATTTTAAATTCAGACCTAATTATTTTAACTTAAAATATTTTATTTTAAAACAATACAAAAAGTTTTATCCTCAGGTCCAACTTCCGGTTTAGCGTTCGCTTTTTTTTGCGTTTTCCTTAATTAATAACTAAACGGGAATAAAAACTCGGTTTTCTCAACCATTTTAAACAATAGTTAAAATTATTAAGTAGGTAATCTTTATTTTAATGTTAAATGCTATCTAACCAATTTATGAGTATAATAAAATAAAACGCCAGACATAAGTTATAAAAATCAGTTGAAAATTGTTTTGTTAATATTGTTTGAGAAAATTATTTTTATTTATTTAAAAATGTTTTTTTTAAGATGTTGATTCTAAAGTGCCTAAATATTTAGAAATAACTATAATTACATAAATTGTCTAAAATATCGCTTATAATACCTATTCGTATTACTTAATTTATTAAAATGTTATGTACTTAATTAGATCAGTTCGATCAGCATCGAATAATTTGATTATTAATATAATTTGAATTTCATAAAAAGTTATAATATAAGTAAAGAGATTTTGTTTACACAGATTGAAATCCTTTAGTTATTCATTGTGTATTTAAAGATTCCATCAGTATTTTTAAACATAGATCTAACACAATTATGCCTCTGACTACCCCCTAGTTATTTTCAAAGGCTCATACAGATTTTCAAATATAAAGGTACTTATTAATAGGTTTATACATTTTCAACACACTTGCTCATAAAGTGGCTCTATGGTCACCGCAATTAGGCACATAATGACACCCATAATCAAACTGTGACTTTTTCATTACTATAACTCACTAGTGAGTAATAGATTTTTTTTTAAATTTTATTGGTTGAGTTGCTTTGTTCTTTAAAAAGTTTTTATTCAGAAAAAAAATCGTGTTCAATAGAACAAATAAATTAATGTTCCTATTGCTTGCTCGTTTCATGCAACTTCTTATTCAAATAGATAATTTTAACTCGTATGTGTTTAATAAATAAAACTTTCACTCAAATATAACTTTTGTTTTCTCTGTAATAAAAGAAAACTTTAAATTCCCCATTTTGTACGTGGCAGAATAGGCCGCAAACCCTATGCGCGGCGCGGAAATATAGTCTGTGGCCGATCGCAATGCGCGCGCATAGGAAAACTGATTAATTTTTCCCGCAATAGCGAAACATTTTTCACAACTCGTTTTCACTGTTGAAAATGAGTTTTTATTGTTATTTTATTCACAAGTGTGTTGAAAAACGTCGTATGATACACGTGTGTATTGATGATTACCGTCCTCGGTTCTGTTAAGAGCCTCGCCTAACGGCTCGGCTCTTAAAAACACCTCGGCGGTAATCACCAATGTTACACACTAGTACCATAATGTACTATTACCTTACTAATAAACGTGGTATAAAGTTATTCCTGAGTGTAAACTGTCAAAATGTATGGTTATTTTTAGTTTATTCCGAGGAATAACTTTATACCACGCTTATTAGTAAGGCTTTTATAGTTTAAATGATTGTTTGGTTACACATCTTGGACCTTGTTTGGTTACACAGCTTGGAACTTGTTTGGTTACACAGCTTGGAACTTGTTTAAGTTTATGATAACAAAACCAAAACAGTAAATAAATGTTTATCTAAATAAATAGTTCCTAATACTATATACTACCCACCATCTTACCGGAGTAAAAACATTACATCTACTTAAACTTTTACTAAAACTGTACTTAATTTATATTATATTATACAGTCGTTAGTTTCCTTGCATTAAGTTCCTATAATATCTATATTATGTAATATATTAGCCAGTTTATCCACATTGCTGATTTCGAACCACAAATTAGGCCGAATTTTATTTCTTGACGTTTGATAATGATGCTAACTTAACTTAGCTCGCGTTTCCAGCGATAAAGAAGTTTATATTATATATTTTTTAATTAAATTAACTGTAGTTTGTGATTTTTAATAACACAAGTAGTTATTTTATTCAATAACTTTTTCATCTTTTTCAAATCACAGGCTACAGTTTATTTAGACATGCCTCATTTCTGAAGTGCCTACTAGTAGTATATTAATATACATAATTATTATATAATTATAATACTTGTAATATAAGCTTATATTATAAAAATACTGAACTAAAATGTCGGCGCTTAATTTAAAGCTTTTTATATATTTTTACAAAATGAAAAGATTGCTACATTTTGTATTGTAGGGATACAACTAACCTACATAATATAAGTAAATAATTTATTTGATTCAAAGATTTTGTACATTAAAATAACATTTTAAAGTACCAAGTCACTTAAAATTATCGTCCAAATACCAAATATGAAATATTTAGAGGCCTTAATGTATATTAAATGTTTATATAATTTTATTTCAGTGTTTTCAGTTCATGGCTTACATAAATCTACAATTGTAGAAGCTATAACTTCGTTTATATTAATATAATTATACATATTATTTGGTACTTATATAAATTACAGTATTATGTTAAATGTGTCGTTTGTTTAAGATATTTGGTTGTACTGTTGTACTTATTAGCGAAATGATGCATAATTATAAATAATTGTGTAAAAATTACGTTTGAATAATTGAATTCATAGAAATTTTGTACATAAAAGTATGAGCTATGGGAATTTGGGATTTTGATCTTTTGTTGTTTTTTTTAATCAAAACACCGCCCAATGGTTTTAAATTAATTAAATTAAAAATATGACTATTATAGAAATACTGATTGTACCAGTTTTTGCTATTATAATGAGAGTTAATAAATGAGAAATTAAATAAAATGTTTTTATTTTCCCTGTCTTTATCCTTCTTTAGGAGTTTCGTAATTTTATTAAGTTTATTTTTTGATATTCGAAAGAGATACCTAAGCAAAAGGAAAATTACAATATGTATTGTTTTGACGGTATTTTGAACTAAGTACCTACTCGGGTATTGCTTATTTATAAAGTCTATCCTCGTCCAGAAAAACAAAAATTCACTTGCATAATCGGTCTTCGGTTAGGTAATAACCGTAACAACCGGCCAAACGGCACTTTCCCCGCGATAGCCCCCGGCGTCTTTTCCTCGCTTACCCTCCCCGCCTGCAATAAGCCAGGAAAAGCGCCAATTTTCAGATTAACAGCGTTTTCCTGTCTTATTTCAGGCGTGCGGACTTCCACTGAAATTGTGACACGACACTTCATCGATATGGACCACGGGATTCCTTTGAACATCCACGCCAGACCACGCATCGTCGGCCGACGACCCAACGCAATTGTGAACATTGAAACCGACGTTTTTCAGGAGAAATCTTACAAGCAGTACTCATCCCAGCACCTCAGAGACGCGCTGATAGCCGTGAAGAAAGGCTACAGTGTCTACGCTGCGTCGAATAAGTACGGAGTGCCGAGGAAAACGCTACGGAATTGGATGGAAAAATACGATATAAAAAGTCAGTTCTCTAAAGGACGTCGTGGGACGAGGACGTCTACGCAGATTTTGGATCCGTTAAATTTGCTAACTGAGGCCAGAGGGGAGAGGTTTGAAGGACTGTAGGAAGAATTTTATTTTTGCTATATGAATTTACATTAATATTGTGTTGTACCTACCTACCTACTAAATGCAAGGTAATATTTAAAATTAATAATTTAATTTAATAACATTTAAGTAATTTTATAAAATGACATCAGCACCATTTGAGGGTGAAATTAATTTTATATAACCACTTGAGCTCTAGACTAGAGAGTTCTAGAAATCATGACTTTTAGAAGACGGTTGTTCCAAAAACAGACGATGAAAAAATAGTTAATCTTGTACTTATAGGAGTGAAACATCTCCATTTAAAAATGTATTTAATAGTCCATTATTCTCTTGCCAAAATAATTTATATTATGTAATTAATTACTAAATAATAATAATAAATCTACTTAAAAATGAATAAAAAGTATAAGTTGTAAGGAAATTAGAATAATATTATTATGTTAGTTTCGGTGGCATTTTATTATACAGGTTGTATTTTTCAAATATTTTTGGTTGATTAGTTGCGTAAAATACATATTTATTTGCCCTTAGGTATTTAATAATTTAGATATTTATTGTATCATGATTCATCATCAAATTTAAGAGCTCAGCTCTTGTCGGTGCAATGATGCGACTTCCTCCACCTCTCCCTTTCCAATGCGGTCGCCTTTACTTCTTTATACGACAGTATCATGATTACCTACTTTAAAATACCCTAACTAATAAAATTTTAGAACGAAAAACATTAATAAATTAACGATTACCTACATAGAGACAGTTTGCTTTAGTATCAGTAGTACCATTGATTTGTACCACCATTTTGATATTTTTTTTATATAATTGAGTCGGTCATTAAAATATTATGCAAATACATATTTTATTTGTATATTTAGCCAACTGCCTTGACGAAGGCATTATTGTGTATTTAATTACAGGGAATTTAAATTATTTAGCCAAAGAATTGAAACTACCTACGTAAAGCCAAAACCTACTAAAATAAGTTAAATGCTATAATGAATTTTAGCCACATTCACAGTGTTACCTATACCTACACGATTTGGTGTGACTCGTTGGGAACCAGATTCATAATACTTAAGCCCGTCACACACGTACCTTTAATATATATTAATACTAGCTGGTACCCGCGACTTCGTCAGCAAAATAACATATTTACTTAATAAAAATTTTTGAAAAAAAAATTGAACCGACTTCACAGAACACAAACAGACGAACCCTTTACACACTAAAAAGAGAAAAATAAGAATATAATTTGAAGTCGGTGCCAACTAATTCATTTAAATCTAAGAAATTCAAAAAAACTTGGGTGCAAAATTGTATCCTGGTCCGCTTATCGTATCGTACGATTTCTTTTTTTTATAGGTACCTAATCGTATTCACTTGGCACCGACTTCAAATTATATTCTTATTTTTCTCTTTTTAGTGTGTAAAGGGTTCGTCTGTTTGTGTTCTGTGAAGTCGGTTCAATTTTTTTTTCAAAAATTTTTATTTTTCACTTTTTAGTGTAAGTAAATAAAAGTGTGAGTGTAAATAATATAGTAAGCTACATTAAGACCCTGCTTATCGTAGCTTAAGTAGGAAAGGATAAGAGAAGTCATGTACAGGCCTACTAAAGGACACACCGGAGTTCAGCAAGGAGGAAAATTTTCAATCCCTCAGGAAAAAAAATATTTTGGACCACCTCGGGTGTAATATACCCTTTCAAACTGTTTAATGTTTGACTCAGCTTGTGAGTCAGGGTGTGTTGTGTAGTGAGAATGTGGTTTTTTGAATGTTACGGGAAAACTGTCAATCCCTCAGGAAAAAAAAATATATGGCGCCACCTCGAGAGTATACCTCTTTCTAACAAAAAAAAAATTTTGGAAATCGGTCCACAATTTTCTCAAAGATCAGTGAATTTTTTAGTTTTACGGGAAAACTATCAGTCTCTCAGGAATAAAATTTATATGGGACCACCTCGAGAGTATACCCTTTCAAACAAAAAAATAATTTTGGAAATCGGTCCACAATTGACGGAAATATCGCTGTACATACATTAAAAAAAAAAAAAAAAAAAAAAAAACATACATACAGCCGAACATAGAACCTCCTTCTTTTTTTGAAGTCGGTTAAAAATAGAACTGAAAACTGCTGTTCAGAAGATTGTCTTCTGAAACTTTTAAAATAAATTGATCTCGATCTCAGCCATAGGACAGCAACGCCATCTAGCTGCCTTCAACTGGAACTATACTTTAAGTCCCTGTACAAAATTTTAAACCTTATTTCACGCCCTCCATGATTAAGTTTTGAAAAAAAAAGTAGCCTATGTCCGTCCCTGGGACATAATCTTTATCCATGTCATATTTCAGCATAATCTGTTCAATGGTTTAGGCGTGAAAAGGTAACAAACAGACAGACAGACAGAGACATTTTACAACATAATAGATGGCGCCACAGGAAAAATTAGATCGCGCTATCGTTGCGTTTTGGGGAACGTAACATATAAACTTGCTAATCCTCTACTTTTCAGCTTTATAATATTATTAGTATAATTAGTATATATTAGTATGGATGCCGTGCTGTAATATATATTATAGTAAGCTACCACACACGGAGACGATGCTATAATATATATTTTGCCTTTATTTCTTGCTAAAAGTCTTGCTATACAATACTATGCAATAATATATTAATATGCGATAATATAAATTACGGTATAAGTTGGTGACGTCATAGAAATATATATTATAGCTGCGTGTGCGGTCACTTGAATATTTGTATAGAAAATATATCGTAATATGCCTTGCTATAATTCATATTAATATATCTTATAGCTACGTGTGTGACGGGCTTTACAATAAAATTAATAAACGAAGTCAGTTTTATATCAATCTATAGAAGTTGATATAAAACTAAAATAAAGAATATTTAAGTAACTTAAATTGAGTCCTAATAAAAAAGGGCCTATTGTTCTATGATTTAACGAATTGTTATTTTATTTTATTTTCTTTTTTTTATTACCAAAAATGTAATGTTTAGTATTGGCAACGTTTTACTTAAGTTTATGTCTAGTCTTAAAATATAATAATATGATAATTAATTTGTCCTTAACTTTTAAATTAGTCATCTTTAGTTCCTGAGTCGGCAACTACAAACCTAATATTTAAATTGTTGGTAAACTGCAGTCATAACTTTGGTGGTTCATTTTTAGATGTAAAATGTGGATTCAGTCTTTAACAATAGTTTACTAACTTAAAACATATTTTTTTTACTTTGACTTTGACCTACCTACGTATAAAATGAATTAAACTATTATTAACTGTCGACTTCACTACAACTTTTGAAAGTTTTGAAAGTGTCTACCTGCTAAAAATACTTAGGTAGGTCCTACCTAACCTACTACTAAAATCTATACTGAAATCAAAATAGTTAAGTTGTGTTCCTAATGTTATGCCAAAGTAGATACGAATTATTTATGGTTTGTTTTTTTATTTATAATATTAGTTAAGTAAATAGGTATGCGTATAATATGAATAATTAATATTTTTATAGATAAGGTACTAATACAAATATGTATTTAAAATAATACGTGTATTGAGCCAAATGTAACTAGTAAGTATGTACCTATATTAATCATAATATGTACTTAAAACGATTTCGTGTACTTAAACAAATATTTTTTATTTAAACTATGATTTATAATAATTGTCAGTATTTAGTTATAATTAGTAACTCTGGTGACTGTATCGAAGATGAATTATGAATAAAATATTAATTTGTGTCGTGAATCTTTTGTTTTATTTATTTTAGTTAAAAACTTACTTACTAAAAATTCTAAATTTAATACCAGTTAAGTTAGGTGTTTTGAAACTGAAGATCTATTAGGTTGACTAAAGCCGTGTTGGCCCAGCTAGTGGGATGTATAGGACTTGATAGGACTCTCTACTTTGAATGCGTGAGTTTAGCTGAGAGGATGGTTTAGGGGTTAAAACCTACTCCACCTCAAACAATATAATATGCAAGGTCTCTAGCTGACGCTATAAAATAAAATAATTTAGTAGGTATTTAGGTAGGAACAATCTGCATAACCGATCCTTGTCTGTCTGAAATTAGGTGCACTAGACGATTGCGCAGGTTTGCGCGAGTAGGCGAGATAGCACAATGCAAAAAACTAAACGAGTGAGCGAGGTAGCTATACAACGCTCTCTTCGTCTTTTATGCGTCATCAAAAATGGATTCTGCGCAGCTACTTCAGAGTGCTAAAGGTTGGTTGTGCGTATTGTATCTACCTTGAAGGAAATAGGTAGTACCTAACATATTCTCTCAAAACATCGTCATCTAGCTCCTAACAACCTACTTCTTTGTCCCTAATATGTTATTCCAGACTTCGCGATATCAAACGTGCAGTGTCAGTACGAGAGCGGCTCGGAGCCCGACGCGGAGCCCCGGGACCAACTCTCTGAGGACCACACCTACGGCCGCAGCTACGAACCACCTGCTTTTGTTATACGACAGGTACCTAGCATCTGACTAAAACTTGACTAAAAGTCGACGTTGTTTGTATGTAGCACATGATTTAAGTTAGACTAACATTCGACTTAATTTATGATGGACTAATATAAGCATATATTATCTTATCTTATCTTATCTTATCCATGGTTAACACTTGACGTTAGATTAAAACTCGACGTAGGTTCCTAATATAGTTAGTGAGAGAAATGTGTGGCCTTCGTCATACGACAGAGACCTACCTACCTATGGTATGTATGGGCTTACATCCAAGACTGTACAACACTTGACGTTACACTAATATTCGACGTAGTTTGTAAGAGTAGGTATGTACAGAACGCACAACCGATCTTTAGCTCTCTGAAGTTAGGTGCACTAAACGACTGCTGCGACAGCGATGCAACAAACTAAGCGAGTGAGCGAGGTGGCTATACAATACAAGTCATCAAAAATGGGTTCTGCGCAGCTACTTCAGAGAGCTGAAGATTGGTTGTGCGTAGGTAGGTAGGGGAGAGCGGGGCTGAAAGTGCCAATTTTGATAAATCACTTAAAAAAACTATTGAAATGAAATCGTGCATTCTCAATTTCTTTAACACTTATGTTAAATTTATTGTAGTTTTTGAATTTAAATTAATAATTGGCTATTTTGCAATAGTTTTTTTGTGACATTGAAATTAGTGCAACGAGACCTTGAGGCACAATTGACCCCGTCGTGGGGCGGGTTGTGCCAATGCTGAGGTTGGTTGTGCCGTTCTAAAAGTGGATATTTTATATAAAAAATAATGGTTTTTAAATAAAAAATAAGACAAAAATTGATATATTTAAGCTATTTCTTTATATAAAAAAAATACTCCTTACATTCACAATGTTTTTTCTAATTAAACTCTTACTAAACTAACTGACATAGATAACAACAAAAACAATCAACATTTTTCTTCTTTCTTAACTAAAAAAACTCAACATAACTTATAATTTGCACTATCAGAGAGATCAATTTTCATTTTTAAGTGTTATAATAATTATACTTTTTTTTATTTTGTATATTTATTATATTAAACATTATACATTTGTTGATTTTCTTAATGCGCTGCATGTCTTTTTTTCCTTCCCAGCTACAGTTTTCAATTTACGGCATCAGCAGCTCTTTGTAGAAGCTCCTTCGAAGTAATCCCTCTCTCGGTCTTTCGTTTGTCTGTCCTCATCCTATAATAATAATAATAATAATAAAAAATAACGGTGGACTTTTCACACAGGATCATCTAGCCCCAAAGCAAGCAGAACTTGTGTTATGTGTACTAGAAGGTCTGATAAACTAATTATATTCTTTTTGTTTGTAAATACATACATATTATACATAGAATACTATAAGACAAAAACGTAGACTATAACAATGGATCGCTTGGGGTCGGTTGTGCCGCGGCACAACTAGCCCCCAATGAGAGGCACTTTCAGCCCCGTTACTAGTACACGCAGTTTCTGTCAAATTTAAAATGTTTTGCTTATCAGAACCTACAACACAAACCGAAAAGCGATGTATGAATAAATAACCACTGACCTAGTGAAACACTGGCATAAGTAGCTTTAAAAAGCAAGGCGATTGACCAAAAAGTTTAAAACACAAAATATTTACTAACGTGTAGTCAGAGCATCACACTGCATGCCACCACTCGATACGCGTCGCAGCCGCTACTAAAGTGGCTGCCGGCGATGCACGCGCGTTAGACGTTCTGAGATGCAAAATAGAAATGGAGCTATCTCTTTTCGTCTTCGAGTTATGTTCGCCGGCACTACTTACCCCCGGCACTTCCAACCCCGCTCTCCCCTACTGTACCTAGGTAGGTAAGTGTAACACTTTTTTACAACTATAGTTTTTGTCGCTGAGTGAACACATCGCTTTGACTAACACTTGACGTCAGACTAACTTTCGACGTATGAGTGACTAGAAGAATCGAAAACAAGCTGTGGTGTATTTGTATTCTTGAAGTCGCTCATACGTAGTAAGTTAGTCTACTTAATTAACTTTGTTTTTTAAACTTTTCCAGTCAAACCAAATGCAGCCATTGCAGACCTTGTCCAATTTCTCAGAGCTGCGGCCCAAGATCATGACGATCGGGCCCGGCTTCCCCTCCGTCAATGTTATCCACGTCGGCGACCAGCCTCCCAGCGAAGCACAGAGAAACCATTCGGTAGGCATTTCACCAGCGACTTTTCACTTGGAGACTTTCGCTGCTTATTATAAAAAAGTAAAACCTTGGTTGAACCCCATGTTGACACATGTCAAAACAAAACTGTTACCACAAAAAGAGCTATGTACGAGTATTTAAAGATTGTTTTTCTAGGGACAGTTTTTTAGTTAGACTTGGTCTAAACTCGGCTCATTTTCTTGTAATAAGCCCCTTTTGATAAGTCCGTAGTATCCGAAGCGCTTGTCGTGTCGCTTAGTCGTTTTTGATTGATCGTCGAAGTGAACAACGGTTCTAACAGGTCATAAAGTGGACCGGCGCCGGCGCAGCGCTAGAGGCATTATCAACTGAGTGCTTCCGTGCTTCGGAGGGCACGTATGATTGTCGGTCCTGGCTTAGAAAACTTACTTAATCTAATATTTTGTCTGCATTTTCGGTCGTTAACAGTGGACCGTGTTGGCCAAGTCACTAGTTCAACAAAAAAAAAGTCAACTCGACTTTCAGTCCGAAGGTTGCAAGTTCAAATCCCGGCCTTTCATCTACAGTTTTACAACCAGTTTCGTTGACAGGTCCAGCCAGAATACAGCATCAACAAGCGCATCCGCCGCAGCGAGGTGGTGTTGCGGCAGGCAGCCGACTGCGTGAGTCGCGGGCTCACCTTCCAGACAGTGTCAGAGCAGTTCAACATACCGATATCTACTATACGGTGAGTTGCATTGCCATTCAGCGTGGTAGGCAATGCCGCCAGCATTACCTATAGTTCATTAATGGATCTACAGATCAGCATTCTATTTTATTTATTCAGTTTCAAAGTGATCGGTCCTACTGAATAAATGCTTTTTGACTTTTGACTTTGACTTTGACAGTAGGTAAGCATATAGTAGCTTAGGGTCTTAGTGGAATACCTATGGGCCCTACCTAATATGAGCTCTTATAGCGAACCAGTTTGGGTCCCAAATATATTTTTTTCTGCTTAAAACGTTACTTTGTTACGGTTCGAAAACTTTGCGATTCAGCAGATTAGGAACCTAAACTGGCTAGCACCTTAACTGAATTGTAGCTCATGGTACGGCACAGTTTTGTTTTTTTGAATTCTATATACTTAATTAATATTACTACTTAGGTATATTATTACCTATGTGGTTCATGATGTTTCATGTTTCAGTTTTTTCATGGCGAGAAAAGGTATTTTACCAACGCGACGGCGCGGACGCAGCATACAGGTGCGTATCATTCTACTTACAATTACCTACTACGTAATACTTTTTTAAAGATTTTTAAATGTATCCCAAAAATTAGCAGTGGGTTCAAATCCCGCATGGGTGCTAATTTTTGGGATACATTTAAAAATCTTTAAAAAATATCCCTAAGTGTGCGGTTAACACTATAAAAATATAATCCTCATTTACGTATGAGATATACTTGTACCTAAATAACCAAAATGTCAAAACATATTTATTTTATTTGACAGGCACCTCCGCCAGAAAGCCCAGACCCACCTTATCACATCCAACACTACAAGCTCCCCACCAATGTTGGCCTGCGCTCCGAAGACGAGGCCGATGACCGTGGCACAAAAGAATAGATAGTAACTGCCACTCACCACGCTGGTCAACTGGACTAAGTTGCAAGACTAACTGCACTAACTAAAAACTCGAATTTGCAGTAGTAACATTTGACATGACGGTCCATTATTTTCAACTTACGCTATGAATAGCAAAAAGTAATATTTTGTAGATGCAATTTGAAGATTCTTGTAATTTGTTTAAAAGTCATCGATACGTGGTGAGAGGCTGATTAAGTAGGTACCTAGTTTATACGCTGTAGAATCTCAACAAGTATTAGTTTGAACAAAATGACGGGCAGGCATCCATAGTGTAAATAATTATGGTTACCTATAATAATGTAAAATTAGATTTACTTACATAATTTCTTCTTACATTACCTTCTAGTAGGCACATTAAGTGAGCCTTAATTTTTGTATCCATAACTAACATTATAAATGTGAAAGTAACTCTGTCTGTCTGTCTGTTTGTTACGCTTTCACGCTCAAACCGCTGAACAGATTAAGCTGAAATGGCATAGTTAAAGGTTGTATCCCAGGGAAGGACGTCGGCTACTTTTTATCCCGAAAAAATGAAAAAATCCCGAGGGACCGCGGGTCACACCGCGGGAGCGCAGCTAGTCTGATATGATGTGCAAAACTAGCTTCCTAAACCACATTTATAACTAAGTTAATTAGGCAATCGTTTCTTTGATCAACAATTTTGCAACCTTGTTTAGTATCTTAAGTTTTAGGTTTATTTTTTGGCCACAGTAGCTCCATAAGCCGTGTCAATACTTATACTCGTAAGTAGCATTTTTTATTTGTAGAATAATATAAGTTTTATCGTCTAAGGTTACATGCACTAAACGATTGCGCAGGTTTGGTAGAAGAAGCGAGATAGCGCGATGCAACAAACTAAGCGAGTGAGCGAGTCAGCTACTTCAGAGAGCTAAAGATTGGTTGTGCGTACTGTACATATTTTTAGAGTGGACTGTACCTACCTACTCATAGTATTTAAGTAAATATGTATAAATTAAAGAGGTAACTAGCATTACTTATCATAGAAGGTACATAATTAAATAGGTTATTATTTATTAAACTTTCGCGATCACTATTCATAAACAGGCGTGGTCGCTGTTGCAACTTGCAACAGGCAACGTCGGGAAATAAAATAAAATAAGGTACGCCATAAATCCCCGTAAAAAGATAATAGTTGCGGCCTTGTAGAACACAGTATTTTTGCTTAAAATGATGCTTGTTATAATTTAAATATTTATCAAATTAGTGTAGGTACCTACAACACACAATTTAATGTCGAACTAACATCCGAAATCTTCAGACTAAGTTGACTTCAATTCTAGCAACTGGCGAGTTACACACATCCGACTTCATGACTAAATATCGACGTCATAAGACTAACATTGGACGACCCTACCTATTTATGGTTCTAAGAGACTCATGCGAAGTTGTAAGACGAAGTATTACAATTTAATGTCGTTAGATTAACATGCGAAGTCTTCAGACTAAGTTCACTTCAACTTCAACTGGAGAGTTACACACATCCGACTTCATGACTAAATATCGTCGTCATAAGACTAATATTTGACGACCCTACGTATTTATGGTTCTTAGAGACTCGTGCGAAGTTGTAAGACGAAGTAATAGTTACTAGGATTAGGAACCAAACAAGGTATTTTTTAAACTGTATTTAGTCAAATGTAAGTTTACTTAATTTTAAGTTAAGAATAGTTAATTTTAGTTCTATCTGGGTAAATGGTTTGTTTAAACTAATTTTAAGTTAGTCATTCAAAATGGCAGCTTTTTGTATCTTTTAGGCCAGCGTTATTTTAGAGTTTAGATAATGAGCAAACTAGTGACACGCTCAGACTTTGCTCGTTTGTGGTAGCTACCTAATCCAGCCCAACTATAAAATGTAAATTTTCAAAAAGGTAGGTATATTAAGCACAACGTATCTTTAGCTCTCTGAAGTTAGGTGCAATAGACGATTGCGCAGGTTTGGTAGAGTAAGCGAGATAGCACGATTTTAGGCGTCATTTAAAATGGGTTCTGCGCTACTTCAGAGAGATAAACGATTGTGCGTATTATAGGTAGGTATATTTTATTTCATATTTTTTATTAACTGCGGAGGATACGATTTAATTCTCAAATTATTAATAGTAGGTACCTACTAACTTCAGTGCCATTAAAAAAACATTTACTTAATTTAATAATAAAAAGGGCAGTGGCGTCGATTCTGTTTTGCACTGACTTAAGTTAACTAAACTGCTTCGTTCTTATTTCATTTACGATAAAGTCAATAATAGAATGACTATTACAGTGACACTTCTAAAATTACTTATTTTTAGTCAAAATCAAGTATTTTTGGGTAAAATTTGTCAACACCATTTTGCTTGCTGTCTATCAGCTGTTACAAAAGCTCAGAGACGCCATTTTGATTATAATTTTAGTAATGTCACTTTTAGTGACATTTCTTTTTCTTTTTTATTGAGAACAAAATAAGAACGTTAAAGTTTTAGTATAACTAAGTTTAGTCTGTGAAAACAGAATCATCGCCAGTATGCTACCTAGATAGTCGGCGACAAAACCTTTAAAGGTGTATTTAAAAAATATTTGATTTCATAGATTTTTGTTGTTGATAGTACATTTAGACTAGCGAAGCTTGCAGTACGCGGCATGTATCGCTCAAGTGCCGGTGGTTGCGAACAAGATGACTGTAGCTATAAATGTATAGAAACCTAGTAATGTATAGTTATTGTGTAGAGAAAAGAAATAAAATATTTTACATAATTTGTTGCAGTTTTACTTATTTCCGTAGGGGTAGGCAGAGTCTAAGATTTATATTTTCTACCTTCTTAGATTTTAAATTGCAACCCAAAAATTGCACCCATTTGAACCAACGACTTTCACCGATCCGTCGTATTTAGCTGTTTTCCTTCTTATTAAATCGCATGATTATGAGTAGTTTCTATGATCTCCTTAAACTTACACAGTTTTTGAAAAATAAAAAGACTGCTTTTTAAATATGTTTATTACGTTTCTGTTAAACCAGACAATAAGAAGAATATTATGTACTATTTGTGAACGAAGGCCGGCTCCACATCTGAAATGAAAGACAACTACATTATAATACTTATCTGAAATTCTGAAGATATTTACATGTTTTACTTTACTGTCACTTTTAATTTGTCACATAACAATTTGTGAATGAATTTGAATTTTGAATAAACTTTTCAAAGTGCCATTAAAATCGGTTCAGTCGTTCCGTTTAGCCCGGATAATCAGAATGACAGACAGACGAACAAAATTTAAAAAGTCTGTGTTTTGGCGTCGTGTAAATAAAAAAAATAATAAATAATGCTGGACATTACACAGAAAAATTATAATGAGGACCTCTGTGGCGCAGTGGGTGAGGCCCGCTTGTGACGCAGAAGGTTGCGGGTTCGATCTCCACCGCGGGATAAATGTTTGTATGATCTGCAAATATTCATCTGGGGTCTGGGTGTTTCTATGTTTAATATGTATGTATTTACAAACAAAAAGTAGTATATCAGTTATCTGGTTCCCATAGTACAAGCTTTGCTTAGTTTGGGGCTAGATGTGTCACATGTCCAGTATTATTTATTTATTCTAATTATAAATGCACGTTATTTTGAAATGACAGACACTTTAACAATGTCTAGATGTATCGATTCCTCAGTTATGGAGGTCCCGGTACTTACGGATGGAAATATTTGTCGAATTCGTCCATCCATTAATAATTTCATACGCATTCGGTTTCGACGCCGTAAACGTGGATCTGTATGGAGATCAAATAACTGTTCTAATCGGTCCAGCAGTTCCAGAGCCTGTTCAACAAACGAACAAACAAAACCCTTTCCCTCATCTTAATATCAGTGTTATAAGTGCTCACCTAGGCAGTGAGCAGATCCGGCGCCTGCGTGAGCAGATCGCTGGCGGCCCGCACGGCCGCGCACCAGCCGGCCAGCCGCGCGGCCAGCCGCGCCGCGCCCGCCGCGCCCAGCGTGCGCGGCCGCACCCACGAGATGTGCGCCTTGCAGGACACCTGCCGGCAGTCTCTATGACTCGGTGCCCGCTCTCATACGATAACATTCAACTTAGGCCTTTAAATCTTTAATAGATGATTTATACAGCGTCAGGTGCAACCCATGCCTACACTTAACGGGACGATGTAGTGCCGGGATATTGTTTGAGATGGAGGCTTGTAGCACCTAAACCATCCTCTCAGCTCAATCAGCCGCCCACAGGAGAGACGACGTCGATACGTGTGGAGCTGACTAAGCTGTTTTCCTCACGATGTTTTCCTTCGCCGTTAAGAGCTCGTGTTAAAGCGCATATAAATTTTACGAAACGAAAAATCCATTGACCCACGACCTTGTATTTAGTTAGTTCGTTACCTGGTCGATGTGCCCCCGGATAAGTTTCTCAGCGAGTGCCTTCATGACGAGCAGCTCGACCTCGTGCACCGGCACGCGCGCGGCGGCCGCCACCTCCGCGAACGACAGCGCGCGCTGGGACGTCGGCCGGTTGAACGCCATCTGGACACACATTATTGTGATAACCAAGTAGTAGGATTCTTACACGTATCAGATGTGAGACGATCTGTCCGATAATTGAATTAGTTGTATTGTGTCTGTAGTGTAAGTATAGTTAGGTAGGTACTTAGTTTGTTACTATTCTTTACTTTTGTACACCGCTGTTTTTTCTGTATTCGACTATCCTGTCCATACAAATGGTTGCCAGGAAGAGATCGCTTTTAGCGATATGGCCGCCCATTGTACAATTTGTTTATTTGTTATATTATCTGTATTATGTTCTTGTGTACAATAAAGAGTTAATCTATCTATCTATCTATCAGTTATACGTGACGATGAGTATAATTCTTCCATTTTCATCTGCGATCGGTCTTCTGACCATAAGCGGATCGCTTGAGTGATTCCAGTGGCTTTAAGAGTGAAGAGACCAGTGCCCTTTCTCCTCTCATAGGATATCCCTTCTCTTCAGCCGCCGCACTGTGCGGGAAGTGTCCAGCGGTTGAGTGGCAAGTTCATTTGGAGGGTGGGCCAAGCGTTCCATGTATTTCTCCTTCATCAGCTCTATTTAAGATTAATAATAGCACGTAAGTTATATTACACTATTCTGTTCAATTCTATTTCTGAAGTGGAATTTTTTTTAGGCGTGTTGGGCATTTTTTTAGATGGGATAAATCTTTGATTTCGTTACGGTTACGACCCCGGTTTAATATATAACTTGAAAACAATCATCGCAATATGATGATATGCAACACAAGTGAGTCTCCTCTCACCTGTATCAGACACAGCAAGGCCACTTTGGTCCGTATGACTGTGGCCGCCTGCCTCAGCTCGGGGCTCGGGACTGCGCTCGCGATACGTTCGTACCGCGCCGCGTCCCCGGCCGCCGCCGCCGCCAGGGCTTCGCCCGCCCACGCGTCTGGAGTGTTCACTAGCGCTTGCAGGATAGGGTGCGCTAGCTGGAAGATACAGATTAATACTAATTTATCATATTAGTACTTAGAAGGTTTTGAAATTTGAATTTGAAAGTTGTTCCTTCCAAACATATCACGCTGCAAGTTCGTATGAATCGGGGACCAATCACGCTGAAGAGGCTAGACAGATCTGAATGAAACTCTGGATAGATGTACACAAGTGTGTGTAGTTTGTTTTATAAATAATTCTGAGTAAATTTTTTACTCACCTGCATCATACATTTACCTAAAAGAACTTAATTCTATTCCACTCACCAGTTCATCGAGATCGTAGACATCAGGCGCGATGAGAGCAGCCAGAGCGAGCGAGAGCGCGAGGCTGCGCCGCTCGGCGGGCGCCAGGGCTGCGCCCCCGTCCGACACGCCTACGTAGCGGAGCGCACAGCGGTAGTAACGAGACATGGGACCACGGACCCTGAGGGAAGAGGGGTTCAAAGTCTAAAAGCATACTTCTTATCGTGTTACCAGTTCTTTAGAACCAGTGTGGTGAAAGGATTAAAATACTTTTCTTACTGTGTGCCTAAAATAGGCTCCTTTCGTGCACTTGACACATGTTTTCGAACTTTGTAGGTTCTATGACATGCCAGTTTCCTCAAGATATTTTCCTTCACTGTTTAAGAGTACTGGCATAGTGCACATAAAATTTTCAGCAGAAAAACTCATTGGAGCACGACCAGGATTAAACCTATGACCTTACGATGGGAAGGCGGCACTACCACTAAACACCCAGAAACATTTATTCAGTAGGACCGCTGGGATCACGAATAGTCTTAAATTATTATTATGTGATTCTACTCCTGTTCCTTCTCTATCAATACTAGAACCAGGGAAACTAACTTTTTTTATCCCTGAGATGACAATTTAATAAGCTAAATGCTAAACAAATTAATAGTTAATAGCATGATTTACAGAAAGAACTAGGCACAAACAACACAACACACAGAACTAATAGTACCTACCTGTAGTACTCGGAAGCGAGTTTGTAGAACCGTCCGTGCACCGAGGTGACCCCATCTGCATCTTCCAGCGAGCCTTCCAGGTGGTCGATGATCTTCTCGGTAGAGTCCAGGTCATTCAGCTGCTCCAAGTATATCTGGCCTTGGAGGACCTGGACCAACAAAAAAATTTAAAGAGCTTTAATTATACACCAAATCTAGCCCAACTGAATTAGCAGCTACGTCAATTTTAACTACTTTTAAAAGTTCACAATTAGTTGCTAGTTGAGGCATGAAAGCGTAAGAATTCTAGTTGCATTTAATAATGAAGATAATGTACCTTGCAGAGGGCCAATGCTTCATCATTGATTTTCACTTTATTTTCAATTTTCTCAAGAAAAGCGATGGCTTCCTTTTTGTCTTGATACTGGGAGATGATTATTGACACTATTTCCACCAAAGACAGAGGATTTATCCTGAAAATAACATGAGAATCAGTCAAAATGTACAGAAACAGAAAGACATAATAGTTGGATGACATGTAGGTAGCTCTTCACTTACTTGTTCTCAAACACAGTCAAGAAGTTGCTGTAGAGCTGGATGAGGTTGTCGCCAGCCAGCAGAGTAGGTAGCTTCACGAAATCTTGTAGTTTCAGGGTAAGTTGATGCCATAATCTGAAGACAACACAATAGGTTACACCATGACGAAGGCTATTTTCATGGATTTTACAAAGTGGGACTATGATGAACAATATACTTACTTTTTATTGTAAAGCTCTTCGAGCTTTGCCCAATCTGCTGCTAAATCAGGCTCCGCGGCCTGTTTTCTCGACAGAAAATCATTTACATCGATCACAGCAAACTTTACCGATGCAGATGCCATTTTTCCAAATTTTTATTGTAATTGTGTGAAGTTAGCTACAAACAAGACGTCATGTCATAAGCACAGACATAAAAAAAAAAGTTGCCATTTTATAAAATAAGGTATATACACACGTAATCCACAGAACAGTAAAAAACAGACGTCGGTTAGTAGCGCCATCTATTGCCGAGTAGTATAAAAAGTGACAAGCTATGTTATTTAGCGAGTTGCAAATTCCAATAGATGGCAGTAAAAAATGAAATGAGAGTAAGTACTCAAGTCCAAGCCTAGGCAAGACCTGTATTGTGTAGTATTTTATGCTAAGGGTAGAGCTCCACCTAATTTGTAAAGGTAAGTTCCGGCCAGGTGGAGTGACGGTCTGCGAAAGGCTGCTGGTTTAAGCTGATGCGTCGAGGTGAGGACGACGCAATGGCGCTCATTAGGGAAGGCCTATGTCCAGCAGACTGTTATAGGCTGACGATGATGATGAAGTAAATCAAATAACAGGAGTTTTTACGGTACCGACAACTTAACAAGGCGCTTGAACGGGAGCCTTACTGTGTAATTCAACTGGCAATGGACATGGGCTTCATTTTGACATTTGAAACCTATTCTGAACTTCAATTGTCATTTTCGCATTATGTGATTGGTTGAGCTCTATTGGGATGACAAATGGGAATGGATTTCAAATTGGACAATACGGCTGCAGGTTATTTATTTATTTTTTATTGATTTATAACAATTACATTGTCTTAACAGTAGGGACACCAAAGCGACAATGGAATTAGTTAGTCACAAGTAAGTCCATACAAGCTACGGAAAAATAAAACAACTCGGAATCATTTAAATATATATTTCTATAGAAATCTGTTACGTATTACATAATCTCGGGCACGACCGCCAATTGTAATTTCAAGCATCTTTGGTTATGATTCAATAAATACAAAACAAAACTGCATTACAGTTCTTCCAACGGATCTAGGCATTCGTGAAGTTAGCCGTTTGTCTGTGCAGAACACAATTTTGTATGAAAGCGGTCACTGCGCAGACAAACGGCTAACTTCACGAATGCCTAGATCCGTTGGGCGAACTGTACATAATTTGAGATTTAGTAACTTAAAAGAGTTTATACAACGGTTCACTATTAGCCTATCACACTATTAGATTAAGCAACCATTTTCATTTTCAGATTTGTACCTAAAGATGAGCTTATGGTCAGATTAAGGTAAGTAGTCTGGGGCATGTAAATAATAATAAATAATGCTGGACTTCTTACACAGCATCATCTAGCCCCAAAGTAAGCAGAGCTTGTGTTATGGGTACTAGAATGACTGATAAACTACTTATATACTTTTTGTTTGTAAATACATACATATTATACATAGAAACACCCAGACCCGGGACAAATATCTGTAGGTCATACATACATTTGTCCCGCAGCGGGGATCGAACCCGCAACCTTCTGCGTCGCAGGCGGACCTTCGCCCACTGCGCCACAGAGGTCGTCAGTAAGAATAGAATAGAATAGAAATTCACGCAAATAAATGAATTCTATTCTATTCTATAAGAGTTTCACTAGTTAGGATACCAAAATTGTTGAATTCCGTTAACTTTAGGTAATCTAACATTACTGTGACAAGTAATGTTTTACCAAAATTTCATTACTGACAGAGATTAAAATAAGCCCCAACGCAAAAATAGGATTAAGTTTGACGTGTATGTATGTATGTCTGTGGATGAACCAAATCTTGATTACAGTTCGCCTAACTGATCTAGGCATTCGTGAAGTTAGCCGTTTGTCTGCGCAGTGACCGATTTTTCATATAAAATTGTGTTCTGCGCAGACAAACGGCTAACTTCACGAATGCCTAGATCCGTTGGGCGAACTGTACCTACGTTTGTTTGTATGTAGAGTGGAAGGGAGGCTTATGGTGGGACACTACAGGCTTCTAATAATAATAATTTGATTCAAAATTATATTCTTATATTGTTTTTATTGGTTAATGAATAAAAAAATTAGGAGGTAACAATATAAAAATAGCCTTACGAGATTCCTAATTTTTGAAGTTGGTTAATATTAATAACAAAGCGAGTCTGTCTGTTTGTATGCAATAATCATTCATATAAGGGTAATTAGAGGCACATTTAAACATCAAATGTATATTCAATTAAACAAATGAGAAATGCACATTACTGAAACTTGTATTTGTGTAGCCCAGTATCTAGATTACTGATAATATACCGAGACTTCAAATGTAAGTTATTCTATTTAGGTACTTAAATATTTTATTTTGTATTATTACCTGTATATCAAAGAAAATATGAAAATCCAGGTGTAATTATACTAAATTACATTTTAAATTAAGTTTTAGCTGTCTGAATATATAGATATAATTTTTCCAGTGTTTTGGGCACGCTTCCGACTGGCAGTGACCTGGATCAGTTGAGCTATCTATAGATCGTTTCTAACGATCCTTAGATAGCTTGACTAATCCTCTTGTATTTTGTAAATATATGTAAATGGATATAATTATATTATTAATATAGATATATGTAAGTGTGAACTAAAGCGATTATTTAAAAAAAATATGAAGGTACTGGTATATATTTTACTGTGGAACATAGCCCTTCTTTTTTGAGCTAGTTTTTTAATTGAAAACGACCAATTGTGAAAGTCAGCAATAATAAAATACTAACAAAATTAAAAGTCCAGTTATATTATCAGTTTTATATTATTTAAATTATTCAGCGTTGAAATTTAGACTAGATAGTTATCCCTTTCTATCCTTTGAGGAGAGACAAGGACAGCGAGTCCGCAAGCCAATCATCCTACGCAA
Organism: Epirrhoe tristata; assembly: GCA_951394285.1. NCBI lineage: Eukaryota > Metazoa > Arthropoda > Insecta > Lepidoptera > Geometridae > Epirrhoe > Epirrhoe tristata. Next base: position 5,214,417 of record OX596165.1, on the reverse strand, counting down.
CTCCTAAACATCTGTGATGGTTAATAAATACACCAAAATAAGATTTTAAGCAATAATATTTAGTTTAATAAATAAAATGAATTAAAACATGGCATCTTAAAAAAACTTAACAAAACCGTACTACCATATTTCTGTCAATGTCACTTTGCCAGCCGCCGCTCTGACAGCTGTCAATGTCATCAAAAATGTCTTCTAAATGCCGCCAAAAATGTGACAGTACGGCAAATAAATATTTTTTTATAAGTTATTACGATCTAGGTATATATATTATATTTAGCTATCTATGGTATTACTGACTTTATTTTGATCAAAAGCGATTTTTGAAATGCGTCAGTGATTTATATACTTTTTACTACTTCAAAAACTAATTATATTGAAAAATTAGTCTGTAAACCAGTAAAAATCTATGCACATCCTTATTGACTATTTCAAATAAGTACAGTTATGTATTATATTATATAACATTTATATAATATTGCAGATTCAACAACCAAATAACGAAATAATTTTATTATTAATATAAGCTTTAAATACACTCTTATTTACAGTGAAAGGACGTTATTTTTTTATATAATATAATTTCTACCTCGATTTCTGTGAATGTGATTTAAAAATATTCTTGTTAACTTAGTGCTCCCACAGCAATTATACATTATATTATACAATAATCTATATAATATAACTGTTGAAGCATTTTTGTCTATAATCAACTATACTTGCCCCAAGTTACATAGGGTAGTCAGGGGCAAGTCATTCATAATGACAAGTGAGGAAATATAGCATAGGCTAGATGATTTGAGTTAAAATATATTAATAAAATATACATAAATATAACTTTTAATTTATCATAGACAACAATTTAGGTCACTTTTTAATGTTACATAGCATTATATTGTTGTTTTTAAAAGATTTGCGATCTACAATACACTATTCCAAATCGGTTCACTATTTTATGATTGAATAATAATAATAATGCTGGACATTTTCACACAGCATCATCTAGCCCCAAACTAAGCAAAGCTTGTACTATGGGAACCAGATAACTGATATACTACATATATACTTTTTGTTTGTAAATACATACATATTATACATAGAAACACCCAGACCTAGAATATTTGTATCATTCTAATAAATATTCATCTAGTACCCATAACACAAGCTCTGCTAACTTTGGGGCTAGATGATGCTGTGTGAAGTATATGTCGCGAAGGAACAGAAGTAGAATCACATAGTTTTATGACTATTAGTGACTCCAGCTCCTACTGAATAAATAATTATAATAATGTTGTCTTCGGCCCCATGCATGCCTGTCAAAGGTCCGGGACTCTATAAATCCATACTAATATTATAAAGCTGAAAAGTAGAGGATTAGCGAGTTTATATGTTACGTTCCCCAAAACGCAACGATAGCGCGATCTAATTTTTCCTGTGGCGCCATCTATTATGTAGTAAAATGTGTCTGTCTGTTTGTTACCTTTTCACGCCTAAACCACTGAACAGATGATGCTGAAATATGACAAAAGATTATGTCCCAGGGACGGACATAGGCTACTTTTTTTTTTTCAAAAGTAATCATGAAGGGCGTGAAATAAGGGTTGAAATTTTGTATGGGGACTTAAAGTGAAGTTCCACTTGAAGGCCACTAGATGGCGTTGCTGTCCTATGGCTGAGGTCGAGATGGCGCTATTATTGCATTTTTATTTTTAAAAAAAGTATCAGAAGAGAACCTTCTGAACAGCAGTTTTCAGTTCTGTTTTTATTAAGTATGTTATTTTGCTGACGAAGTCGCGGGTACCAGCTAGTAAATAAAATAAATAAATAATGCTGGACTTTTCACACAGCATCATCTAGCCCCAAAGTAATCTGAGCTTGTGTTATGGGTACCAGATGACTGATATACTACTTATATACTTTTTGTTTGTAAATACATACATATTATACATAGACACACCCAGACCCGAGACAAATATTTGTAGATCATACAAACATTGGTCACGCGGCGGGGACCGATCCCGCAACCTTCTACGTCGCAGGCGGGCCTTCGCCCACTGCGCCACAGAGGTCGTCTATAGTTTGACTAACAAAATAATAATAAATAATGCTGGACATTTATACACAGCATCATCTAGCCCTGTTTTGTTAAAAATGCTTTTTGTTGACTTACTTTTCAGTTTTATATATTTTTAATATGAATTCTATTTATGTATATTTTATAAATAAATACTTTTTTTTTATAAAATATATTTTATCACTGCAAGCTTCTAATTTGTAGACTAGACTATATTATCAATCCGGCACTGTTTAGTCAAATTTGGTCTAAATTTGACATTAGGGAGCTTAGGGACGGGACTTACAGTTGAGTTGACATGACAGTTTGACAATGAACCTGTTTTATAATATAAAAAGTTCAATGTGATGTAATTTCTCAATATTTAATTATGCTACGTGATTAAAAAGAAGGTATAATCTATGTAATTTAGTCAGTCCACATAATTTAAATATCAAAGATATTAACTTTTGTTTATCGTTTCTAACGATCCTTAGATAGCTTGACTAATCCTGTTGTATTTTGTAAATATATGTAAATATGTAGTAGCTCAGTTTCTGTAAATAAAATTATGCTATTTTTGTTATATAAACGTATTTTGAAAATAAATACTACCCACTTTGAAGTAATTTTAGGTTAAATAAGGTAATTTTGAGGTAAATATAATTTAGACTTGGGTAATTCTGAGCTGAGATGGGTAACTTTTACCCAGGTTTCATACTAAATACGATTATTACACACAAGTCTTTAAGCAGTTTCCTTTTATGATGTCTGCTAAATCGATGAAATGATCACTCTAATTTATTTAAAGCACATTATCTTGTACTCTCGTTTTTAAAATTAATGTATTTTAAGGCATTTATGTTTATGAGGATTTCTAACTTACTTTGTACAAATATAAGAAAAATAAATTACCCTTTTCTTTATATTAAATTTGAACGTTCAAATACTGTTTACTAAAAAAAAATACTGTTTAATAAAAAAAAATACTGTTTGAATACTGTTATAAGGGTTGTTTGACGAAAATAATCAATTTGAACATTTTTTATCCTCCAAAACTTGGGACAGTGAAAAAGATCTTATTTCTGCTTTTTCTTGACTAACAATTACTTAAACTACTTAACCTTATCTCAAATTCTAAATCACCTTTCTGACTCAAAATTACCCAATTTACTTTAAAATGACCCACCATCTTGACGATTTCATTCAATAACCCATTCCAAACCAAAATTTACTTAAACTCTCAAAATTACCCATTCGGACTCATAATTACAAATCCCCAAGATACCCAAGTCAAAATTACGCATCGCAACCTCAAAATTACCCAGACAATTGTTATGAACAATTTCAGCCTCAAAATGACCCAATTTATCGTAAAAATAACCCAAATCAAGGTAAAACTGAGCCATGTCACTATCAATATCTGTCCCGTCTCTAAAGCGTCCCCTTAGTGTCCGTCATAGCGCTGAAAGCTACGTACGTTCGTAGAAAAGTACGTACGCTTCGGGAGAAACTACATCACGAGGCTTGATTGGTGACACTCTGAAAAAGATATATTCAAATAAATACGTAAAAAAAAACTAAAGTAAGTATTCATTTTTGTAACTTTACTTACGTTCAACGGAAATTATTAAAAAAATACGTGTGGCACTCGGAGACTGCCGCGGTAAAGCTATTGTATTTTTTATCAACTTATGCAATTATAATTATTTATTTATTTTATTTATGCAGTATTTTTTCTTTGATATTAATTCTAGTTACACTTTTGAGCGTGGTGACCGATAAGAAAACAAATTTGTTCATGCGCAGTAACGCCGATACAACCAATGCCACCTGGAGGCGAGTTGCTGAACTAAAGAGACAAGCGTGATATTTCAAAGAGTCATTGGGCTATTTCAAAGCGTTCAATCTTAATAGTTTTCTAATGCCATTGAAATACGGTTCAGTTTCGGTCGGAGTGGGGGGTGTTAGGTTATTTTCGTTACGGAATTTCTGGATTCGGTCTCCACGCTCGAGGCCCGCGATAGAAGCTATGCAATAGCTTGAAAGTTCGATGCGCAGTAAACGCTTTCTTATACAAAATAGTGTACTGCGCAGACGGCTAACTTCACGAATGCCTAGATCCGTTGAACGCACTGTAGTTGAATTACCTTGAGTCATTGTATTCGTGCCAATCCCCCGTGTATGGATGTTTGCAATACGCAGTATAATGGCCGGAGTAGGTTGTGCCTAGAACAAAATTTACCTAATTAGATAGATAGATTATAACTTTATTGTACATGTGGCGACCTCTATCTACCATCGCCTGAACTACAAGCTGAACTATAAGCTGAACTTCAAGAGATGTCAATTACAGCGACGTACTTCGGCGCTGTACCACTAGATGGCGCTAGGAACACGCAAAAAGTATAGCTATATCTATATAAAGGAAAACTATTTCCTTTAATGTATTGTTCTAAGTTTGGTTCGAACCTTACTTGTATTAAATTATATTGTCTGTGGACTAATAAAAGACTGTCAACGTCAATGTCATGAAAGCCACATTGTAAAATTGAAAAGATAACCTACGGTGGCAAATTATTGAATATAAAAAAGTGAAATTAATAATTACCTGATTTAGAGAAACTCAAATCTACATGAAGGGATAAATAAACATAAATGTCGTTTCTTTTCAGGTATGAATATTGTGTGTAATTAGTTTACTTAGGTACCTACTCTAGTGGATTTAAAGGTTAATAAATAAACTTTCTTTTCAGGGCAACACATTGTGTTTAATTAAAAATTACAAGTAATAATCATTATATCTATACCTATAGAAAATTCTAAATCGCGCTGACGAAGTTTACTGGACGCTTTAACCTATATAGAACTATCCGACTACAACTGTCGGCCGAAAGGCCCTAAGGTAAGTGTGCCAGTTGGGCAAACCTTAGTGAGGCGAGTACTCCCTCTTTACCATAACTTGAGGGAATTCCATCTACCCCCAAATACATCAAAAACAAAGTAACAAACAGAAAATCAAAACCTTGATAACAAAATGTGTTACAAAGGGTGACCTTATCGCTAAAAGCGATCTCTTCCTGGTAGCCTATGTATGGAATTAATTAATAATTATTACTACTATGACTATTTAAATGCCATACTATAACTACATACTATTATTTGATTTATACGTCAGGAGGGCTATGCCTACACTGAACGGGACGCTAGTGCCGGGACATTGATTGAGATGGAGGTTTGTAGCACCTAAACCATCCTCTCAGCTTAATCAGCCGCCCACAGGAGAGACGACGTCAATACGTGTGGAGCTGACTAAGCTGCGGGTTTCCTCACGATGTTTTCCTTCACCGTTAAGCTACTATTGTGTATCATCCTATCCTATCCTATCCTATCCTATCTTACTAATATTATAAATGCGAAAGTCTGTGTATGCGAATGTTTGTCCTCGCGTATCTCCGTGACGACATAGACGATTGTAATGAAATTTGGAATGTAGATAGTTTAAGTTCTGGAATAACATAGGCTTATAAAATTTTCGAAAATCATTCTCTAACTTAATGATTAATAAACGTGGTGTAAAGTTACGCCAGGTTTAAACTCCAAAAATTGTATGGTTACTTCTAAGTTACACCCGGCGTAACTTTACACCACGTTTATTAATAAGGGCCTAAGGGCTAGTTTCACCAAACTTTATCTAACAGAGCGTTAGTTAATTTGACATCAAATTTAGTAAGAGAAATAACAACGGATTAAGTATTTAACAGACCTTTACAATTGCTTTGTGATCCATCATGCTCTAACAAAGGAATATCTTCATTAACAAGCCGCTAAATCTAATCGCTGGTCGGCGGCCGGTTAGCTAACTAGCAGTTGACATCGTTTAAAATTAAAAATATGTCAGAACAACCAAAAATCCGAGAGTGACAGAGAGCCGTTTGTCTGCGCAGAACACAATTTTGTATGAAAAAGCGTTCACTGCGCTGATAAACGGCTAACGGTCGATTTATTAACCAGCTGTTAAACTTGACTTTGGTGAAACTGGCCCTTAGGGTGTTACACAGTTTGGGGGTAGATGGTATTCCCCCAACCTATGGCAAAGATGGAGTACTCGCCTCGCTAAGGTTTCCCCAACTGGCACACTTACCTTAGGGCCTGTTCGGCCGACAGTTGTAGTCGGATCCATACTAATATTATAAATGTGAAAGTAACTCTGTCTGTCTGTCTATCTGTCTGTCTATCTGTCTGTTTGTTACGCTTTCACGCCCAAACCGCTGAACAGATTAAGCTGAAATTTGGCATAGTTAAAGGTTGTATCCCAGGGAAGGACATAGGCTACTTTTTATCCCGAAAAAATTAAAAAATCCCGAGGGACCGCGGGTCACACCGCGGGAGCGCAGCTAGTAGTTCTATATACGTTACATGTGGCCAGAAACTTAGCATGCGCGATTCAGACTTTCTATACTTTTAGCTTGTTTCCAGCGCCATCTAGTGGTACAGCTCTGAAGTACGTCGCTGTCATTGACATCTCTTGTAGTTCAGCTTGTAGTTCAGGCGATGGTAGATAGAGGTCGCTACACACAGGGTGTTAAAGTTTGTATGGTAATTTTATTCCTTGGTCTGATTCACTTCAAACACAGTGTAAATAAACTTTAGGTAACACTCCTGCACTTGAATCCTAATAATGCGCAGACGAAGTCGCGCGGGTCAGCTAGTAAATAAATACATTTGATTTGATTTGATTTTTTTACTACTCTATGCAGGTTTAGTTTTTTTTTCAGAGCCACTGGGTAACTCTGAAATCGTGAGAGTTATCGAAAAGTCATGTTAGGAGTTACATGCTCGATTTTGATAAAATTAAGCATTTAAAAAAAAACTTTTTTTTTTTTTTCAATTTTGGATTCTCTATCTGATACCAAACAACTACGGGTCTAACGTCGCCAGAAAATTAAAAAAACCTACATTTTAGTTTTTGTTGCGGTTTTTTTAAACATGATGATGGCTTATTACAAGAAAATGAGCCGAGTTTAGACCAAGTCTAACTAAAAAACTGTCCTAGAAAAACGATCTTTAAATACTCGTACATAGAACGCCTTTTTGTGGTAACAGTTTTGTTTTGACATGTGTCAACATGGGGCTCAACTAAGGTTTTACGTTTTTATAATAAGCAGCATTGTGTTCAACAGATGTTTAGCTTTTCTGTAGTAGGACCGTAAATGTATTATTTCCTTTCACCACACTAGTGTGGCGACCTCTATCTACCATCGCCTGAATTACAAGAGAACTACAAGAGATGTCAATTACAGCGAGGTAGCTACTTCGGAGCTGTACCACTAGATGGCGCTGGAATCACAGATAAACGGATTCCCATACAAATGATGCAAAAAGTATTGAATCCTGAATCGCGCAAGCGATGTTTCTAAGCACATGTAACCTATACAGGGTATAAAAAGACTGCTACCGAAAACTGAGAGATTGCAATCAGACCATGATTCTGAACATATTTATCGAAAAAAAAAAACGCAACTAGCTTTGACTTGACTTGACTTAGCTACGTCATATTATTTTATTCTCTAGTTTTTTGCTACTAGTACAACATAATAAGACCATACCTACCTAATCATTTCATTTATAAAAGAAAAAAACCATTAAAACTCAAAATCCAACAATCTACGTATAAAAACGCGCCCAGTACATACGCTCGACCAGCCGTGCGAGGTCGGTTTTCTCCGGATATAATGATTTTTTTGGAAAATCCTTTTGGATTTGGCTGTGTTTTGGGATGCTGTACCTACCCCTTTCGGCTTCGGTAGATGTCTTTTTACACCCTGTATATAACTATCCGACTACAACTGTCGGTCGAACAGGCCCTAAGGTAAGTGTGCCAGTTGGGGAAACCTTAGTGAGGCGAGTCTCTCTTTATTTTATTTTTTATTTTTATTTATTTAATAAAAATAATAAATAATAATAAATCTGAATCTACCCTCAAAAGTATTATCATCTCACCAGAATGGTTGCTGACGGCGTACAGATTGTACGTGACGGACTGCGAGCCGCTCGCCGCGTAGGGCGACATGTCGAGGCTAGTCAGGGGGAACTCCACCAGCACGTTCAGTTTGCCACGGAAGCGTTCTGTTGGTGAGAATCTGAAAAAAAAAATTGCTTGTCTGTAAAGTCGGTTTACTGACGTTAGTTGAACGTGACAACGTCTACGCATCGCTCACTCAAGTAGGAGAGAGACGGATGTCGAACGCTGCCGAACGCAAAGGCCGATTGTGCTTCTTTGTCGCTCGTTCCGCGCTCTCGCTTGCACTTCAAGCCTTACATGGAACGCCTCAGAGCGAGGTAACGCCTCATGACGTCATGTTTTTTCGTGCGTGCAGCCGGCTCTATCGAATTATAAGACGTTGTCACGTCAAAAACAAATTAAAAAAAAAATATATCATATGGCATCTGTAGTTCGATTCTCACAATCCTTAGATAGCTTGACTAGTCCTGTTGTATTTGTATATGTTGCGAAAAGAATATGAATAAAAGAATAGGTTGCGGGTTCAATCCCCGCCGCGGGTCAAATGTTTGTATGACCTACAGATATTTGTCTCGGGTCTGGGTGTGTCTATGTATAATATGTATGTATTTACAAACAAAAAGTATATAAGTAGTAGTTTAGTTTAGTTTAGTTTATTTATTAATAACAGATAAGTTACAGGTCCAATTACTATCAGTCATCTTGTACCCATAACACAAGCTCTGCTTAGTTTGGGGCTAGATGATGCTGTGTGGAAAGTCCAGCATTATTTAATTATTTCTGTAGTAGCTTAGTTTCTATAAAAAATATTAGTTTTAAAACAATTTAAAATATTAGTTCCAAACGAGTGTTCCACGACACACATTCTACTTTTTAAATTATTTATTATTATTAAAGAACAATATTTATTATGATCACGTAAGAATCTCCTCGTTTTTATTGGTTATAAATGTGTTTTTTATAAATAAATAATACTGGACATGTCACACATCTAGCCCCAAACTAAGCAAAGCTTGTACTATGGGAACCAGATAACTGATATACTACTTATATACTTTTTGTTTGTAAATACATAGAAACACCCAGACCCGAGACAAATATCTGTAGGTCATACAAACATTTGTCCCGCGGCGGGGATCGAACCCGCCCACTGCGCCACAGAGGTTTTAAAACTCACCTTTTAAGATGTAGAACAAGTACTTGTGGGAACTTTTGTACGGTGAACCATTTCAAACATTTGCGACGAACTCCGCACTTAGAACACGTCTGTTGACAAATAATACTTTTATATACGTAATCAAATTCACGACTGTATCCCAAGGTGCGGTAGACATTCTCTCCGATCTTTTACGTTACTTATTCCAGATCCTTTGAATGTGTAAGGGTAGTCAGAGATGTCCAAACACATTTGACACATGCCCACATCTTGCAGAAGTTAGTATTCCATACGTGACAGGTTGCAAGCCCATCGCCGCCTATAAGAATACTAATTGGTTTCCTCACCAGGAGTGTAAAAGAGTTCTTCCTCAGAGTAGAGTAAAATTACATGTATTTGGAACATGAAAATGGTTGGTGTGTGTGTGACACATACACATATTCTTTCTTGTTCAATAAAAAAAACATTATTTATTATACAGGGTGTAAAAAGACAACAACCGAAAACTGAGGGGTTGCAATCAGACCATGATTCTAAACTCATTTAGCGAAAAAATTATGCAAAAAAAATTTTTGACTTAGCTTAGTCATTTTATGTTATTGACTACTAGTATAACATAATAAGACCATACCTACCTAATTATTTCAATTATAAAAGAAATAAACAATTAAAACTCAAAATCCATCAATCTACGTATAAAAACGCGCCCAGTACATACGCAAACAGTAATCTTCAAACGCTGTTTTCTCCGGATATAATGATTATTAAGGAAAATCCTTTTGGATTTGGCTGTGTTTTGGGATGCTGTACCTACCCCTTTCGGCTTCGGTAGACGTCTTTTTACACCCTGTATAATAAATAATGTTTTTTTTATTGAACAAGAAAAAATATGTGTATGTGTCACACACACACCAACCATTTTCATGTTCCAAATACATGTAATTTTACTCTACTCTTCTATAGAGATATCTCGTATCTATATAAGATAACTCACAGGTTTCTCGTCGCCATCCATTTCTTCCTCCTTAGTGAAGTGTTGCAGGCATTGTTGTATCTTCAGGTTGCCGGTGCGGGACGGGATCGGTAGACTGGAGATAAGATAAGATAACATATGGTGAGATAAGATTAGACGTGTCATATTACGACCAAATTTCGTAATCATATTATTGAATATATATATTTATCAATAACATAAGTTTCATACCTAATACTGGGTAATAGTCACATAATACCCATAACTGAGATCTCAAAAGGGGCCAAGTAGTCAAAAGGGGGTCAAGTAGTCAAATAGGGGAAAATTAATCAAATAGGGGTAAAGTAGTCAAAAGGGGGTCAAGTAGTAAAAAGGGGTCAAGTAGTAAAAAGGGGTCAAGTAGTCAAAAAGTGGTCAAGTAGTCAAAAAGGGGTCAACTTAGTCCTATCTAATTATTACCTGAGGTCCCAAAAAGGGTCAAAAGTGACACTATCATGGTTACAGTGTGTGCAGCGTAACGTCGACTTGAGTTGTCCGACGAAGATGTCACTGACCCGGGACTCTTCGAGGCGACAGTACCGACTCCAGGCTTCGGCGGCTTTCGCTGCATCGCTGGGGGGGATATTATGTAATGCATTAAAAAAAACCTCCAGTATACAGGGTGTAACATGTAGATCGGTGAGTATGGGAAAACCTGAAACTGTTCGTTTTTAGCTATTCTATGCAAAGATTGATCCTTATCAACAAAAGCCCCATTAATTCAATAATACAGTATGTCTATTTTTTTTAATCATTCGGGTCGATTTCCGTTAATAGATACTAAAAGATTTATAAAAAAACTCAATATGCAGTTATTGTTTTTTTTATAAATCGAGGGCGTGTCTCCTTTCGAGTCTTATCTCTAACTCTCTTTGTTTCGGACTTGGCCATCATCGCCCATCTCAAAAAAACATCCTGTAAGTATATATATCTACTTTGGGGGTAGATGGTATTCCCCCAATCTATGGCAAAGAGGGTGTACTCGCCTCGCTAAGGTTCCCCCAACTGGCACACTTGCCTTAGGGCCTGTTCGACCGACAGTTGTAGTCGGATAGTTCTATATAGGCTAAAGTGGCCAGAAACTTCGTAAGCGCGATTCAGACTTTGTATACTTTTGCGTGTTTCCAGCGGCATCTAGTGGTACAGCTCCGAAGTACGTCGCTGTCATTGACATCTCTTGAAGTTCAGCTTGTAGTTCATCTTGTAGTTCAGGCGATGGTAGATAGAGGGCGCCACATCTACTTTACTCTAGTATTGGTATTACAAGACCACCCTGTATAATAGTAGATATATTATTACCTGAGGTTATCATCAATCTCAGTGAGGATGGGTTTCGGTTTGACGGTGACACGGTTCACATCCTCATGTAAACCTTCCAGTAGGTATCGCAGGAACTCCTGAAACAACATTATGTATTTAGGATCACTTGGAATCACTTTTAAACTAAATAATAAATAATTACGTTTTTATACTAAAAAGAAAACCGACTTCAATGTTTGACTCGAAACGCGGTGTGACTCAGGGCGTCAAGCTGTCGATTCGATTTCTATTTGTGACATGGCTAGGAGGGAAGGTGTTTAGAGTTTTACGGGGAAACTATCAATCCCTCAGGAATAAAATGTATATGGGACCACCTCTGGAGTATACACTTTCAAACATGAAGAGAATTTTGCAAATCGGTCAACAAATGGCGGAACAATCGCGTAACAAGATACAAAAAAAAAAAAAACATACAGATGAATTGAGAACCTCCTCCTTTTTTGAAGTCGGTTGATAAAAAGAACCGCGGCACTCCGGGGAGTGCCGACAGAAGTGAAAACTTAAACGAGGTTTCGGTCTTCTTTTTCTTATCGTGTCATTAGCTCTTTCGAACAAGTGTGGTGAAAGGATTTTAAGTGCGAAGAGGCTCCTTTTGTGCACTAGGTTTCGTTAACGGTTCTAAACTTAAATAATGCTGGACATGTCACACATCATCTAGCCCCAAACTAAGCAAAGCTTGTACTATGAGAACCAGATAACTGATATACTACTTATATACTTTTGTTTGTTAATACATACATAATATTATACATAGAAACACCCAGACCCGAGACAAATATTTGTAGATCATAAAAACATTTACATTGGCTCACTAACTTGTGAATTATTAGTAAATTTTTTACTTTAACATTTTTAATATGAAACAAAACCAATTAAATACAATGTGTCACCTGTGCATCTTGCTGGCTGTACCCCATGAACCTCGGAGCAAATCTTTGAACCTGCGACTTGAACGTGGTTGTGTTCACGACAGAGTCCCGCTCACCGCTACGCCACAACTCCTTTATTACGCTCGCGAACGCTGCAATTTAATATTAATAATAAAATAAAATGGGCAACTATTGATTGAGTTTTTATAATGTCACTTAGGTATTGCTAAAACCGATAAAATATGAGCTTATCAAAAATGTAGATTGTGACGACAAGGGTTCCGTGGCCGAATGGTAAGGCACTCCGGCTTAGGAGGGTCGTCTGATCGTTGCTGGTTCAAATCCCGTCGGAATCGAAAATGTTGATAACACTTTTCATTTCTCTCTGATTATGTTTCGGTCCTTTCTTTTTGTAATTTAAAGCGCCATTTATACGATACCATTCTTGCCTCTTATGTCTCAACCTCAACGGAGCAAGAGCTAACATTCTGTGGCAAGAGGTATCGTGTAAATGGCGTTTAAAGCCATAAACGAACCTGCAATAAGCGCGCCACGCATACAAGACAGCGTGGTGTTGGTATCAGCGACGTGCTTGTCAGCCGTCACGTACTCCAACAACGGCCTCGTGTTGGATAGACATTGCATTACGCTGTTCATGAAACATGTGTTTCCGATGTTGCGGAGGCCATTTAAACCTAGGATAAAATAATATTAGTTAGTGTTCATATAGGCGGCGATGGGCTTGCAACATGTCACGTATGGAATACTAACTTCTGCAAGATGTGGGCATGTATCAAATATGTGTTTGGACATGCTTCTGACTACCCGGATCGGACTACATGCCCCTTAGACATCTTCAAAGGATCTGGAATAAGTAACATAAAAAGATCTGAGAGAATGTCTACCGCACCTTGGGGATACAGTCGTGAACCTGTTTACGTAAAATAATATTATTGTTAGGTATATTTTGGCGGAGGAATAATGTAAAACCTAAGTAGGTTTACGACTGTATCCCCGAGGCACGGTAGACATTCTCTCAGATCTTTTTAATGTTATTCCAGATACTTTCAAGATGTCTAAGGGGGGTAGTCAAAGGCATGTTTAAATACATATTTGATACACGCCCACATCTTGCAGAAGTTAGTATTCCATACGTAACAGTGACAGGAATAAAGATAAATAAAAATATCTATCTAAAAAAATCCTACCGGCTGCGCCAAAATTCTAAAAATAAAAGGTTGCTTTAGCATTATCGTTGTTGGGCAAAAGTAAATGAAAGTTTATAAAAATGCACCAAATTTTTACAATTATCTATGCTTGTGGCTCTGCTTCTTCACGGTATTGGTCGCGATAAAACAGTATTAGAATCACCTAGCTAGAGCATAAAACTATTCTAAGTGATCCAAGCGGTCTTGCTGAATAAATTATTTTTGATTAAAAAAAAAACAGGTTTACCAGTAGCTTCGGACGTTGTTTTATCAAAATCTGTTCACAAATAAGTCTAATAAAGCCTGGAGTATCACTAACAGGCTCAGCTATAGTATTTTTCAAATCAAACCAAATCAAAGTCTTTTATTGCGTGTTCACGTAGTTTCACGTAGGAACGTATCCATGACACAAAACTTTTTTTTTTTTTTTTATGATGAATGGGTCTGCTCTTGACCTCAAACTTACACAGGTAAGAGTGAGGTCTACGATGGAGCGAGCTTACCCAGAAGGTGCCTATTAACTCTCTTCTTAAAAACCTTACGTTTCACGCTGTACAACAACGAACAATTTTGAAATAAATGAAATCTAGTAATAATACTAAAACATACAACTTTAAAAAATGGATTTCAGTCTATTTCCTTGTTAATAATTTCAGAAATTTACATAAAAGAGCCTTGTCACGGAACCGTTCCTATGTAAAAAGGACTATAGTAGTAATCTAAGACTCACCACTAGTCTGACTGGACTTGTCAGTCCTGGGCTCCCGCTCCACGTCCGCTCGCTCGATGCTGCGCCTCACGCTGGCGCTGCTCTTGCCGCCAGCCAACTCCTGAAGACGCAACGCTGTTACACATTGGATTGTAACGGTACCAATGTTCTATGAATGCGGGTTGGTCTTATTTTTGTAGATTTGTTTCTGTGTGCTTAAGCGATACTGAGCGCTCATTCGTCCATGGAGCGTTCCTAAGCTTACACACACAGAAACCACGTGAATGCATCTAGATCTACACACACAATGAAGACCAACTCGCATAAGTGAGATAGATCAACTAAGCAATAGTCATCATTAATTTGAACTTTGATTTTGGCAAGAAGGGTCAGTGTTAGCACGTCTGAACTACCAATCATTAAATACGATAACAATTAAAATCAAATCAAACCCATGCAAATATCACTCAATGTTGAAAAATCATGATATAAAAGCTAAAAGTAGGATGAAAATGAATATTGATGCGAAGTAAATTCACTTACTCATAACCTAGAATTTCATGATAGCAAAATCCCACCGGCTGCGCCAGATTTGAAAATAACAAAAATAACACAGAAAACAGTTCAAATAACACGATGCTAGTTCCCTAGTAAACTGAAATTACCAATGTTACAACCAAATCGATTTAGAAACAAACTGTTCACTTCAGTAATAAACAAGAACTGAGAAATCTAAGGCACAGTAGGATCAAAACGCAACGATAGCGCGATCTAGAAGATGTACAAAATTAGTCACGCCATCTAGTTCTGTACAGAAACAACAAAACAATCATGCTTCGAACACCAAAGAACCAATAGCAACACACGCGCGTTTATCACGCGTCGCGTTACACCTAAGACACGGACATGATAGATAAGGTTCAAATTATTTCACGACTAAATTTTTGCTTGACTTAAACGTCCATTAAAATAATAATACAACAAATGGTATGCAATACACATAGGTACCTCCGTAACCCAAGTGTCAAACTTTATTTAAATTGTGTTTTGAAATTCATACACTGAAGATTGAAGAAGATAAAACATTTGATTCCTAAGGCATTTATAGACGAAGCGTTAGCGATGACCGCGCGTGTGTGCGTTTACCATCCGCGCGAAGCTTATCGCCGCGAGCTCCACCGCATAGCGCGTCTGCAGCCGGCCGTAGTACGGGCGGCGCGACATCGCCGCGCTGTATTCACGCGCTGTGCGCGCGGGGCCTTATATCGATTAATAAACGGAATCAATATTTGAAAGAAGTACCCACTATATAAACTTTCATCTCCTCGTAAACAGTACAATCAATATAAACTTTTGATCTCTTTATAAAAAATACCCAGTAAGTAGCTAAAAACACTATTCCATACCCGCTACATAAACTCTGATTCTTAATACAAAGAGGAGGTACCGACTACATAAACTTTGATCCATAAAAAGTACGATCTACATAAACCTATGCTTACTCAAAACCCACAACATAAACTTATCTATTCATAAAAAAGTACCCAACCCCTACACTATTGAGTACCCGCTACATTAACTTTATACCTCTTTAAACAGTACTCCCTACTTAAACTTTGACCCTTCAAAAAGTACCCACTATACTTTTATTCCAAACTCTGAGTACCAACTAGACAGACTTTTATCTGAGTTCACACTACGTAAACTTTACACTAGGTATAGGTACCTCCATAAAAAGTACGCATTAAATAAACTTTATAAAGTACCTGTCTGGTCCGTACAACGGGCGCGGGCGGCACAAAGCGAGCGCGCGGGCGCGTCTCCACGCATCGCCGACTGCACCTCATGCCTCAACGCGACACATGCCGCCACCAGCAATACACAGTGTAATATAACTAGCCACAACTCAAACGTGAGTGCGGGTAGTGGAATCTTGGAGGTTTGTGGTTCGATGGTTTGAATATGTTTCGGTGGTTTCAATATGGTTCAGAGGTTGGATGTAATTTTTTAGTTTGGATGTAGTGACAGCGAGGTAGTATCGAAGGTTTTTAGGGGGTTACGAGGTTTTGTGATTTGTTTTTATAGTGGTTTTCGGTGGAATCCGAAAGCTTAGACGATAAATAGGTTGAAGGTCGTTGAGTTTCGTTGGAAGTTTACGTAATAAAGATTACGTAGTTGAAGGTCGGTTGATTTTGAGGTGATTTTTGAAGTTTACAGAGTGGAACACGGAATTTTATTTCAGGACTTGGAAGTTCCAAGCTACGTTAAAGTTGACACTAGGTAAAGTTCTTAAGGTGGTTCACTGGTTTTAATTTTTTAATAGTTCGTAGTAGATAAGGCTTGGTTGTATAGTTTCTGATGTTGGTGGTTTCGAGTAGGTTTAAATAACTGAGGTTTTTTACTTGGGAAAGTTTCAAGGTCGCAAAAGCTCAAAAATATAGATACAAAATAATGGTTCAAGTTGTGAGATTCACTTCAGACTGATTGGTTTTATGTACTGAGGTAAATGTTCGTAGGTTTCACAAAACGGTTCAAAGGTTTCTCTGGTTTTTTGGTCTTTTGAATTTGGGTGATAAGAATATTCAGATCTTTCAACACCAAGATTTGAAGTGGTTCTTCGTAGGCTTGGATAAAGAAAGTATTTAAAATACTTTATTATTTAAAAATAAGACTTATTATCGAAATTATCCGACTGATATTCAAAGGAGACTGAACTATTAAATCAGCTACGACGAAACGAGTAAAGGTGTAATGTTTTAAAATTGCTTCTTCCTTTGAAGAGGAAAGAAATATGTAGATTTAATGTTGTTTTTATAGTCTGTGGTGTTTCAGGAGGTAGTCAAAGATTTAAGATCTTGGTACTATGTAGAACTTGGTATTGTAAGAGTTCTCTTTGGTATGTTGTTGGTATATTTCCGGTACCTTTTGGCACCTTTTTTAATTTTTCTGTACTATTTAGGTCGCTATGATCCAGTTTACGGCATCACTCTTCCAGACACAAATGGACGGCACAAAGCAGTAAAAAAAACAGTTTACATCGCCCTAACAAAGGTCACTGACGCATTCAAATATAGCTCTTCTTGCTACCAAAATAGAGTCCACAAGGGCGATAATAAATCTCAATGTCACTTTCAATTTTTATCACTCAAAACTTCACTAGAAAAAAAACCTGGTTGTGTAATGTCAGATTTGACAGGTGAAAACGCGGGAATTTGGCAAAATGGCGCCGCGTGCCCCGTGGGCGCATTCTGTTGTTTTTTTCTTTTTTTTTTTTAATAAATTTAGAGACGGTGCGCGGCTGAGATTGAACTGGTGCTGGCGTGGCGCCGGGTTCGAGCCAAAGTCTATTGCCAAATTTCATAATAGTTCTTGACTTCTAATGCTAGCTGTACATTAGGTGAGCTGAGAGTACAGTTCATTCAACGGATCTAGGCATTCGTGAAGTTAGCCGTTTGTCTGCGCAGAACACCATTTTGTATGAAAAAGCGGTTAATGCGCAGACAAACGGCTAACTTCACGAATGCCTAGATCCGTTGGATCAACTGTACCTATGTCAATATGTACGTACCTACTAACTACATAACATAAACATACATTTTTTTCTTCATTTACTCTTTACATACATACATAAAATCACGCTTCTTTCCCGAGCCCGAGGGGGTAGGCAGAGACCACGGATCTCCACTTGCTACGATCCTGACACACAACTTTTGCCTCATTCACTCTCATTACATTCTTCATACATGCTCGCCGGCTCAGGGTACTTGTGACCTGATTCTACAAAGTGATTAAGAGATTAACGTGGGGATCAATTTAAAGATTTACCTAACTTTTGAACGTAATCGATCGACGAACGTATAGTTTTCCAGTTAAGTTTATCGGAACTAATCTTCTTACCCAGTACTAAAAATGTCGGCGTAATTTGTCAGTGAATTTTGCACTCCTGAGTTCAATGACCTTAGGGATTATCCACACTAATAGTTTTAAGACGTTTCAAAGTGATCCCAGCGGTCCTACTGAATAAATGCTATTTGACTTTGACTTTGACTTTAATCAGTATAGTGAAGAAGCCCATAAAGTTGTAAGTACTTTTTATACAAAATACTGTTACATACTTTTATAATGCTAAAGAATGCTTACTTATATCGCCTGACCACTCAGAACAATCTCAATACCTACCAACACTCTCGATACGGAAATAATTTCAACATTAAAAGATAAAATAATTAATATTACTCAAATTACCAATATTACACAACCAGAATTGAATATAACACACACAAATTGCTGAAACACGTAAAACTTTATCACCGAAAAAATATCGAAAACGTATTGACAGTTCATATTATGACATGGCATCGTCGCCATAGCATCGCGTCAGAAAAAAAAAGCAAAAAGTTTATATTAATGAAAATGAAAAGAGGTTGGTTGATATGACAGCCAACACTATCGTCATCAACAGTGCTCGTCATGGTTCGAGCCGCACAAAATAGTCAAGATTGCGGTGTCTAACTAAGAACTTTATTGATTTTAGTAGTCAAATCTATAATAATTCCAAAGCGTTGAATTTACTTCAAGGTTCTTTCCAAAATTCTTAAAATTCGTACAAGATTCTTAGAAAACCATTCCATACCACGACCAAATCTACTGGATTTTCAAACGAACGAGGTTATTTCTAAATCTTGAAGTTTTCCTTGCAAATGGCGGTAAAATGATTTAAAATTCGAAATCAGAGGATAAGTCAAAATGAGAACTGTCAAAACTTCCCGCGCTTTTCAAGTTTTTAACGAATGGTTTTTTTACTGCACGTGGCAAACGAAAGCGTGGACTGCGCGCGGATATTTTCTAGAGTTATTTTATTTGAAGACGGTACATTTTGCGGTGTATTTTTAGAATCTATAGAGGACAGCGTATTGTCAAGCTATTAAATTAGTGGAGATATTGGCACTTTGAAGAGATTTCTCTTAGAAATTGGCTTGTGTTTTGCGTACTTGTATCATTAGCTTTGAGAATTTATTCTTCATAGACATGTATTTTATAAATTCCTATTTCTAATATCATAATTGCAAAATTTTGAATGGAAGTTTGTTGCGTACTTTGATGCTTTTTAAATATTTTTGATAGTTTCTATGTCGTCACACTATCTTTCAGGCCAGACAATATTAACACATTCATTATTCCGTTATTTTCAACCGACTTCAAAAAGGAGGAGGTTCTCAATTCGTCTGTTTTTTTTTTTTTTTTTTTTTTTTTTTTTTTTATCTTGTTACGCGATTGTTCCGCCATTTGTTGACCGATTTGCAAAATTATTTTCATGTTTGAAAGGGTATACTCCAGAGGTGGTCCCATATAAATTTTATTCCTGAGGGATTGATAGTTTCCCCGTAAAACTCTAAACACCTTCCCTCCTAGCCATGTCACAAATAGAAATCGAATCGACAGCTTGACGCCCTGAGTCACACCGCGTTTCGAGTCAAACATTGAAGTCGGTTTTCTTTTTAGTATAAAAACGTAATAGTCTTTAAATTATTTCTTAACTTCGAAATCTGCCAGTAATAGCAAAAGAAATATGTCATGAGTCAATTTGTTAGGACAAAACATAGGGGTCAGGCCCCCTACGTTTTGGGATAGAGATTATTATTTAGGGATCTTAAACACCTGTGAATGTCTACCGCACTCAGGACGTGTGCCATTTTTTCATCCTATTTAAGAGTTCGTTGGCATTTAGCGACATTTGGGTCATGTATTTGCGAGATGTTAATTTATGACGCCTCGACTTCTCGATCTGTAACTCCTTTTGGATTCTGATCGCCTGGTACTTTCTTTCGTCTAAATATTTTTGTCGTGTCACTTGTTCTTTCGAACTAGTGTGGTGAAAGAAAAAAAACATTCATGTTTCACAACTTTAGATTCTACGACATGCCGGTTATGATGTTATTGATGTGTGATGATAGGGTGTATGATAGTGGTGCGTATGTTTTGAATAAAAAAACTCATGGTACGACTAGATTCGAACCCACGAGCTTAGGATCAAAAGGAGGAGCCCATTTAACCGCGCAGTATATAGATTTGAATCCTGAGAAAACCCGCAGCTTAGTCAGCTCCACACGTATTGACGATGTCTTTCCTGTGGGCGGCTGATTAGGCTGAGAGGATGGTTTAGGTGCTGGGCAAGCCTATTCCATCTCAAACAATTTCCCAGGCACTACAGCGTCCCGTTAAGTGAAGGCATGGATTGCATCCTGACACTAAATCATCTAATAAACGTAATCAGGTTCACGACTGTATCCCCAAGGTGCGGTAGACATTCTCTCAGATCTTTTTATGTAACATCGTGAGGAAACCAGTTAGTGTTCTTATAGGCGGCGATAGGCTTGCAACCGGTCACGTATGGAATACTAACTTCTGCAACATGTGGGCATGTATCAAATATGTGTTTGGACATGCCTCTGACTACCCTTAGACATCATCTAATATCGATGTAAAAAGGCCTAAAAAGAAGATACAGATTTTAAGATCTTAAAAACGAATTGGCAAGCTTCTCTATAGAAAGTAGTAAAAATATATGAATACTTCATGTCAACCTTTATCCTTCAACTTATGAGAACGCAATCCGTGCAGCGTTCACCCTAACCTTGAAATAATGCACCTATTAAATGGTAAAATTATTTTTTAAAATAGGCGCTGTTTCCTGAGATTACCATGTAAAGATAATTAAGAACTTCCTTCATAATATGAATTGCGAATTCAATCAATAGTGCTTAACAATTACATAGGATTCCCTAATCGAAAATCTATAGATAGATAGATAGATAATTCTTTATTGCATACCACACGTAAAAGATGTACAAGAAAAAGACACTAAACTTATAGGTAGACAACTGGCGGCCTTATCACTGAGCGCGATCTCTTCCAGGCAATCATTTAAGTGAGAAAAAGCATAAACGACTAATGGAAGGCAGTTTGTTTTCTACAACCTCCAAGGATTTCAAAGCACAAGAAGAATTGAATTTAATAAACGAACGCCAATTTTGATCGATGCGAACTTTGATATCAATTCCCTATAATATAAAAACTAACAAAAACTTGGAGAACAAAACCTGTATACAAACAAAAACTATCAGAAACAAACGCACAAAAACAACCACTTTGAATGAAAAAACGAATGATAAACATAGGTGCAGGCCATGATAACAAAATCGGGAAAGCAATGACTACTTACCCCTTTTTCTTCGAAATCCTTATCGAACACTCTTCGTCTTGCTGACGGAGTCTCAGGACTCAAGTCTTCTGTCAGTTCACTCAATGTGCTCTCTGTACTAGTCTCCATAGACTTTGCTTCATCCTCTTTCTCGGTGCGTTCCGTACGTTTTTTAAGGAAATTCTCATGCTCAAACGTTTTATTCTCAAAGCCAGTACCACTGGGTGATTCAATATCGTTGTCTAGCACAGATTTATCGTCTGCATCTATGTATTTAAGACCTGTTTTCTTTCGCTCAGGTTTGTCATTCTTAGATTCTTCGTTCTCTCTGAGTTTTGGAGACGCTCCGCTCGCGACCGGCTGTGAAATTTGTATATAAGACGCGAAATTAGACGTGTGTTTTGGTACTTTAACTTGTTTTTCAATTTCACTTTTAAGGTGCTCTTTGTTTTTACTTATATCTGGACTGCTGCGTTTAGAGTCGCCATTTTCAACTGTTATTACTGTAGATTTTTCTAGAATCTTTCCGATTGGATTGTTAGGGTCTAGTTGACTTTTGATGCTAGCTAGTCTGTCAGAAGGTAGCTTGGAGATCAGAGAAGTAGTCATGGTACCATTTCTCTCTGCCATCGGTTTCGCTAACGATAGAGGCTCAGACAAAGTTTTGCTCAACGAAATATCAGAGTTAGAATTTGATCTAGAATTAGACGCGGAATCCCATTTACAAGTTCCATTTTTCTCGTAAGGCAAATGTATAGGCACAGGTTTATCATCTTTTGATAGTCTTGTGTACCCCGATGATCCGTTCTCGCAATCTTTCAGTTGGTTTAGATACTGTTCGACTGACGCTTTTGTGTATCTAAGATCGTTGGTCGGTAGTTTGGTAACCGTCATTTTTGGGTCGAACCTCTTTCTGATTTCAGATACGGATGGTACCTCGTTTCCATTTGAGTCCTTAACGCCGTTGGACATAGAGTTTCTTTTGCTGTAGCTTGGTGTTGGTGAGATTTCTTTGTATCGTCGGCCTTCAGGTCTCTACAAATTTATGCTCATGTTGTTTCTTTCTATGCTAAATGCCGCGTGAGTGTGTGTGTTAGTTATACGTCATGCTTGCTGTAATACGTCGTCAAATTTTCCAATTTACCTTATAAGGCAAATTCGTAATTTGCTTCAAAAATTTTCCCTTAAATTTGCACGTACTTACATAC
The DNA here is from genome assembly GCA_951394285.1 of Epirrhoe tristata. Classification (NCBI taxonomy): domain Eukaryota; kingdom Metazoa; phylum Arthropoda; class Insecta; order Lepidoptera; family Geometridae; genus Epirrhoe; species Epirrhoe tristata. Next base: position 5,191,659 of record OX596165.1, on the reverse strand, counting down.
GTCATAGTTACAGCTCACACGACATACGCTAGTTTAAAAGAGAGACAAGAAAGTGAATTGCATATTGCCACTCTTTATGAGAACTAAATTTTGAAAGCATGAGCGCCACGAATCTACCCATCTCGCTCTCACCGATAAGGCTAGAGAAAGACGGATAGATTCTACAGTTGATCCGTGGCTCTGCACTCAGTGCGATGTTATAATGAATGCCAAACACACTAACACACACACACGCACACAATTTTGCTTGTGTGCCTGCAAATTTGTGATATCTTTGCAAGACCAGTCCCATTGGCCTAACAAAGTTAAGACGGACAAAACAATACTTTGGCCAAATATTATAGAACACACATTTTTGACACCTACCTGAGTCCTGACTGAAGATTTATTAATCAAAAATTTAAGATTTATTGATACAAACACACAGAAAGGATTCAGCAAGATTTTATGACTGAATTAAACAACCATTTTCTTTATTTGATCCTTGGTTTGGTGATAGAAATTGTTATAAATCTTTGACGCCTTCAGGCATCTTAAATACTCTGTTCATACGAACTTACTGTTAACATTCATAAATTCTGAGAAAAATCTATTAAGTAGGTAAATTTTACCGTGTTAATTTTTTTTTTTAAATTAAATAGGTCAGCATTTGACCTCCCTCTGCCTGATGTTAAGCAGTAGTCTAAGATGGAGCATGCTTTCCTAGATTTGCCCAAAACCAAATTTATTAATAAGCAAAGAGATGAAACGGATCATAGTATATTGAAAATAGTACTAAGTACTTTCCATACAAACAAACCTTTTATCATATTTTACAAACATAGAAAGAGACAAAAGATAGAATGAAATGCATGCTTGTTGTATGTACTTATGTTTCTTCACATAGATAAGTATGCGATGAGTATTGTGATAGATTTTAGTATGATTTGAGATTGTGTACCTAATGCCTATTATTCAAATTCATTTATTTTCAGATAATTTAAAATCCATAACACTTATGTTGTTATATTATGTTGTGTGTCGTCTCGAAACTCGAAATATTGAAAATATTTGATTTTTACAAACGCGATTGCTAATTCATTTAGTGTATTATTTATCTAATATATCTTGAGTACTTACTTTTATTGAATTTTTTTACTTTTTGTGTCCCATAGTGAAAAGTTAGGAGATAATGATAAAGATCATTTATTTGCATAAACATGTGTAAAGATGCAATTCCTTTTATTTAATTTACGTTTATTTTCTTTCAATACCTATTTTTCTTATTAGATATTATTTAATCAAAGAATTTCGGGTTTCTATGATAAGTATGTAAAAAAACATCATAGACACTGATGTTTTTTTACATACTTATCATCATTTTCATACTTTGAAAACATTTTTTTAAATATTTTTTTGTAACCTGGCCGACCCATTATAAATAGCATTTAATTTTTAACTACCTTAACTGATTCAAATGTAAGTAGGTATCAAACAACTCTTATTCAAAGCAAGGATAAAATCCAGAGTCCAGATATTGAAACAGCAAAGTATTTGATTCTACAGGGGCTTATTACAAGAAAATGAGCCGAGTTTAGACCAAGTCTAACTAAAAAACTGTCCCTAGAAAAACGATCTTTAAATACTCGTACATAGAACGCTTTTTGTGGTAACAGTTTTGTTTTGACATGTGTCAACATGGGGCTCAACTAAGGTTTTACGTTTTTATAATAAGCAGCACATAGATTATGTCCAGAATATTGCCCAAAGTGTGTTTGTTGTCCAGAATTCTCATTGTTCTTACAAAAATATCATACTTCACAGGCATCCAATATCCATACTCACCTCATTGATAGTTGCCGCTGAGTTCCTTCCCTTCCGCGTCCTTGAGTCAGCCATTGGCGGTCGACCTATGTCATTGGAGATGGATTTAGACCTCGATATCTCTCCATAGTTATTCTGTTGCTGCTGCAGCCTTTGCGTTAAAGGGACATAGTTAGCTGGAGAGTACTTATCGTACAACTCTGCGGTTGACATAGCCAACGTAGAGCTGACAAACGGTCGTTTGTTCCTTGGAAGTGGCTCGCTTGTTGTTTTACTGCTTTCACTTCTTGTAGTGGACAGATCTCTGGATCTTGATTCGCTGCGTTCAGATCTGTACCTGCTAGAGATTCCGCTATCAGAGTCTGTGACGCTAGGAGCTCGACTCGACCTGTACTCCACAAGAGATGATTTCCTCTCCCTCTTTCCATCTACATCTGTGAATCTACTTCTGTATTCTGTTCTATCTCCATAGGAGTTTCTGAGAGTGGAAGATACGTAAGTACCGCTGCTAGATCGATAATACGGTTTGTCTAAACTGGAAGAGGAAGAAAGCGTAGATCTATAGGAGCCGGTTAGGCTCGATGAAGTTGAGGTGAAACGGGTTGGCGACGCGACCGGCATTTTGAAGCTTATTGCGACGGGTCAGAGTCTATTTTGGCATTTAGTTTTCGTTTATTTTGATACGCGATGGCGGTCGCTTTCTTAGCATTGTATTTCTGAAACAAATAAAAAAAAAATACAATCAGTGTCTAAAAAAGTGTCTACCACACTTAAAACTTTCACAGAGTATGTAGCACTTAAGTTCCCATACAAGAAACATTATGCAATTTTTTTGTGCTTTTTGATGTATAAAATTTCTAATTCGCCCTTTTTTTTGTGGGCGAAGGCCCGCCTGCGACGCAAAAGGTTGCGGGTTCGATCCCCGCGGCAGGACCAATGTAAGAAATAAGAAAAATTTATTGTTCAAACTGTGTTACAAAGATAATAGTATTTATCTAATTAGGTATCAACATAATGATGTTTGTATGATCTACAAATATTTGTCTCGGATCTGGGTGTTTCTATCTATAAAATGTATGTATTTACAAACAAAAAGTATATAAGTAATGTATCAGTCATGTAGTACCCATAACACAAGCTCTGCTTACTTTGGGGCTAGATGATGCTGTGTGGAAAGTCCAGCATTATTTATTATTTATTTATTTTTAAGACAGGTATATCTTCAAGGTATAAAGACCAAACTTTTAATCTAAATCTATCTTAAGACAAGCTTAAGTTTACATCGTTTACAAACTGTTAGGACTGTTTACTTTGAAACGTCATACATATTTCACTCCAACCTTAGATTATCTTTTAATCACACCTTGAATATTGTGTATAATAACGATCAAGTCTTGATTTTGTTTATCTTTTCGTTACCAATAAGAATTTTGAAAATATTTACCCGCGTTTTTGAAATAGATTTTTAGTACCAAATGTATGGGGACAGTTTTTGACGATTTCTGAAGGGACGGACACTTTTTTTTTTCAAAAATAATCATGGAGGGCGTGACATAAGGGTTGAAAGTTTGTACAGGGAGTTGGAAGTTCCAGTTAAAGGCAACTAAATAGCGTTGCTAACCTATGACTTTAAGGACCAATTTTCGGTTCGGAATATTTGGTCCCAGGTTAAGACAGAGTTTATAGGTTGATCTTATCGACCAAACACAATGTAGCTCGTAGTAGGAAGCATCCGAATATTCATCGAAGTTTCGGATTCAATGTTTCAAAGTAAGGCCCAAAGTTTTATTTGGAGGTTTTCAAGTTAAGTCGTGGGTACCAGCTAGTTCTACTAATATTTCTTCAACCAATATCATGAAGAACAAGGGCATCGATCATATTTTAGGACCAAACTGAGTAAATTGGGGAGCCTATAGAAGTCTTTTATATGAGTCGGTGGCCAACTCTGGTAACGGAGTTTTAAAGCCACTTGAAAGCCTCCGTTGTGGCTTACTTAATAGCAGGGACTACCAACTTAACATGCTCTGAAGCATCAAGGTGCTCAGTTTATAATGCCACTAGCGGTCACCCATCCACTTTTGTGACCATACAAAATGTAGCTTAATCCATACTAATATTATAAATTTTAAAGTAACTCTGTCTGTCTGTCTGTTTGTTACGCTTTCACGCCCAAACCGCTGAACAGATTAAGCTGAAATTTGGTATAGTTAAAGGTTGTATCCCAAGGAAGGACATAAGGCTACTTTTTATCCCGAAAAAATGAACTATCTGCGGTGAGGTACGTATAGACCTTGGTCGTGACAATAATATTCAATGACTGACCAATACAATGATATGTCTCAGTAGAGTAGAGCAGAACAAATAACATAAATAGCAATAGTTTAAACTGGAATTTTCCAACGAATACAGCCTTATTGGATTATGTATGTTGGTAGCATGACCTTGGAAGCAAATTCAATATTTCGGTATGATAACAGTGACATAACTACGCACGTGCGAAATATAATTAATTCATATTGGATAAACAATAGGAAATGGTTTTATTTTCGTATGTACAGAAAGGAATTTCAAGGTCAATATTTACATTCAATTATTTCAAATTGAAATAGTTTAATCTGGTTATATTAAATTGCTAGTGGAAATTATTTATAGTTTTATAAAAAAATATACGAAAATTTGAATTTAGAACGCTGGAATGCAGAGAACTTTTGAAACATGACACCAGGAGCAAAAAATTGATTAGTCTCTCAAGGCCACTAGGCTGCCGCGTTTTGTACCACGCAAAAGGCGCAATTATCACTTTCACACGACTCACCGAGACAAGCTCTCGCAAAATCACCAAATATATATCCCGAAATACTCTCGCGTAGTATTTTTAGCCCGGCCGACTGCATGACATGGCTTGTATGTACTAATAAACACCAAAATAAATTAATTCTCAAAAATGAATCACACGGCACGCAAGAGAAACTTACATTATTGATCGTGGATAGTGAATACTAGGCCAGAAATACGCAGAATACTCACAAAATAATAAAATTTGGTATCCAAGTTACAGCTCCGCAAATAAAACAATAGGTTTAAACACTTTCAGTCTATTTCAGTAGTAACTTTCTTCTATAAACACTCGCGCCGTGCACTTATCTTGTCACTTTTCAACTTAACTTCATAAAGTCTGAAGCAAATACGCAGGAAAAATATATTTTCTTCTTTTTCTGCTCGTATGTAATATTAGAAGGCTCCATGCCATGACTCCATTGGAGTGACGTCATTCAAATGTTGGCAATCCTATTTTTATGCCATTTCCTACTCAAACAATAAAATGTCTTACTAGATTGTTTTTTAGCGCAAAAATAGTCTTTATCTACTTGTGTTATGGCCTATTATCAAAAGTCAACAAAGGCCATAAAACTGTGACACTGTGAGAAATGCAGTGCTGCCATAATGTCAAAACGAATTTTGCGTTTGACAACGACTTACAAGAAAAACAGCTGATCATCTTTGACAGTCTGTATCAAATTGTATTTTTTTTGTTAAAAATAAATGACTACCTTTTAATTTTGTCAATTTAATTTTTCCATTGTTTTCTACATTTTTATTTAATTTTTAAATTAATGAAAATATAGAATTTGCCTATTATTTGAATATCTACAAAAACTTCAACGTATATTTAGTCTTACTACTCCACGCTAGATGGCGCTGATACAAATTAATGTTTTTGCCAAAAAAAATTGCTAGATGTCATTACAGTCGAATTAGAGAACTATAACCCTAATCGTAAAATCTAGTTCTAGAATTTGTAGGTCGTTAAACGAGCTGATCTTGTGACACGGCATGCGATTTCCATTCTCTAAGGCCTAAATTATGATAAATGATCCATTTTACACGTGAAATGCTGCCTTAAAACATAAAGATCGGTACAATGAGATCAGTAATGTTCTGTATATAGGTAGGTAAAACAGTGGAAAACACTTATTTTGTGATGAATATAATTGGTATGAAAAATTCTTCTTTTTACACTAATATCCTTATGTCTACGCCCGAGCTAGTGCGTCCTTGATTTTTAAGATTTTTGAAAAGTATCAATCAATCCCCGAATAGAATATATATCTGGAAGTGTACCAGACATCAGAAGTAAGTTATGTAGGTAGGTAGATAGGTGCCTCCTTTATTTCTTTCATCCGAGGTACACACCGACTTAACATAATTCTGAAGCTACCCCAAAATCGGTTTTCTACATAGGTACACTTACTTAGTCCTTTTCACATAGGCACGGTACCGTGACAAGCCTCTTTTTATGTTAATTTCTGAAATTAAAAAAAAAAATGGAAATAGACAAAATCCTTTTTTATATAATGTTAAATCTTTTAGTATTATCACTAGATTTCATTTATTTCAAAATTGTTCATTGTTGTACAGCGTGAAACGTTAAAGTTCTAGGGTATCAGGGATACTACGTTCCTACGTGAAAAATACTACACAATTGATTGACAGAGACGGGTGTCAAAGTCGGTTATCAACTTACTTATAAAAGTACAGTACGCCCAACGGATCTAGGCATTAGTGAAGTTAGCCGTTTGTCTGCGCAGAACACAATTTTGTATGAAAAATCGGTCACTGCGCAGACAAACGGCTAACTTCACGAATGCCTAGATCCGTTGGGCGACCTGTAGTAAATTAGGTACCTAAGTTTATTTTCCGGGAATAGGTATCTAGATCTACTGGTCATTGTAAAAATGACGTAGGTTTTTTTATTACGTACGTTCATTTAAAATGATGATTCAGACATTTAGTCTGGTGTCTAATTGTCTATTTGACACAGAGACACAGTACTACGAGTATTATAGGAGGGAATGTGGAAAAACTTAGACATTTTAGGTAGGTAGGTACAGTCAGCAACAGTTTGACTTTTAAAACACCATTTTGTTGAGCTTGTGCGTAGACTACGAGTAAATGAAAACAGCTACAAGCCATAATAACAAATGCTAAGGCCGACGTGTTCTGTCAAGAGTACCTACAGCAATATTTTTTTGGTCAGCACTTTTGGATTTGCGACCAATTAGTAGTTAGTTATGTAGGTACTAATCAACTTTGGTTGCTGACTGTACCTAGGTACCTATAGGTAGGTATTATAAAATACCTACGTTGTATGAGGATGTCTGGAAAAAATGAACATAAATAAGTAGGTAGGTAGGTACCTACTACTTAAGGATACTCAAAGTCAAAGTCAAAGTCAAATAGCATTTATTCAGTAGGACCGCTGGGATCACTTTGATACTTCCTTACCTACCTACATAATATTTACTTAGGTCATCATCATCATCCACAGCCCGATCTAGCCCACTGCCATCCGATACGATCGCGTGTCCACCTTGGTTATGTAGGTACCCGTTTATACCCGCTTATAAAGAATACTTAGGTACTTATAATGAAATTGGACATGCCTCTGACTAGATAGGTAGGTAGAGTAGGTACCCCCTTAGACATTTACAATGGTTTTCAAATAAGTACTTAAGTACAACGACCTGAGAAATGGTTTACTTTACCGCGCCTAGGGTCGTGACATTATCATATTTTTTTTTATTTGAAGAATTAGGACCTTTGAGATGGAATTGGCTTGCCCAGCACCTAAACCATCAGCCGCCCACAGGAGAGACGACGTCGATACGTGTGGAGCTGACGAAGCTGCGGTTTCCTCACGATGTTTTCCTTCACCGCTGAGAGCTCGTGTTAAAGCGCATATAATTTTTTCGAAACGAAAAATCCAGTGATGCACTGCCGGGATTCGAACCCACGACCTTCGGATTGAAATGTGCCGGCTCATTCATTCTCACCTCACCAACACGGCTCTTCATTTTAGTAGGTAGGTAGGTATCTGACGGACCAAATAGAAAATTCTCAGTCACGGCTGTACATAACACCAAAGCACGGTAGATACTCACAGATTACTAATAAGTTTTGAGTTGGTACTTTACAATTAAAAGTATAATTTCATAATTCATTTATTGTGGAACATAGGTTAATAACAGATATTAGGTACTTATTTACCAGCTCGCTGTGCTATCATTACATGTGTACAATATTAAGATATAAACTAAAATACAATCAAAAATCAAATACAATATTAAAATAAAAATGTCATTTTTCAATACTTAGGTATATTATTTTGAACAAGAATGGTGGGAGATCTCGAAGGAGAGAGATGATTGGAGGGATTTGGGGGAGACCTTTGCCCAGCAGTGGGACGAAATAGGTTAATAAAAAAAAAAAAAAAAAAAAAAAGGTATATTATTAGATTTACCTCATTTTATAAATTCAGATAAGTCATAAAAACATTTTTCATGTAAGCAGTAGTTGAGTAGTACAGGGTGCAATAAAACTACTTACTTCTTCAAAACACCTAACATTATAAAATTCTTCTATAAGTAGGTAGATAAGTTATTAAAACTATTTCTAAATTAATAATATAAAAATAAATATACTTCAAAAAAATTTAAAAGCTGAAAATTAGAGACAGATGTAAGTAGATATTGCAAATAAACGACATCCACTCAGGTAGGTATAAGTATTTGGCTATGCCTTAGCTACTAAGCATACTCCATAATATTTGTATCTGGACAAGCCCTTATTGGATACCTCCTTTGATAACTTCAAATTATTTTATATTCATTCCTAAAACTTAAACATAAAAAATTAGGTATACTGTTTTCATTTTTTTATAAGAAAGGAGTCTAATTTAAAAAAAATTAAACCTATTGAGAAATGAAAAGTCATCAAATTTTTAGATTTTTGAATACAGTCAGTAGTTTACCTACTATTTTAGTTTAAATATTACCAAGTTTTCTATTTACACTGCTTTGGTATGCCTACCTAAGTACCTACTATAGGTAATAGTGTTCCGATCCGATTTAAAACAGGATCAGTTGAGCTATCTAAAGATCGATTTCTACCATCCCTACTAATTCTTCTATACCTACTTTGTAATCTGTAATAGGTATCTGAAACTTGCATGAGTTAGCTAAGCTAATTAATAAAGTTTTGTTTGAGCGTAGATATCTAAGTTTTTTCAAACTACTTTCACAATAGACAAAAAAAAAACATAGCATAGGTACCTTTCGGTTGGCTAGTTTAGGCACTCGACAGTCTCGCTCGAAGGTTGCCGTGTTTAAAGTCGCTTAGCCGCCATTTTATACGCGTTAGCCGCCCGCGCCACATCTACCGCACCCAAACACCCTTAGCCCACCCTTATAAAAAACAAAAACAAAGGTCAAATTATTCAATATTTTTTTTGTAATAATGGTAAAAAAATATAATTTTTGCGATTATTTATCCCTTATCATATCCAATCCTTTATCTGGGCTCGGGTTATCTTCATAAGTGGCAGTCGACAAGTCGCGCGCGGTGTGAGTTTAGGCCTAAACGCACGGCACTTGCGCAAAATCGCGAAATTTTTGCAATCTTTTCGGCTCTTAAAACCCAATAAGATTCCTATAGGCCTATTTAGAATTTTATCAAAAAGTGCTCCTAGGACTCCTGTGAATACGATTGTACGGTACTTTTTTGGAAAATTTAGTTTTTTATTAATTTTTTGGACATTTTTGTGAAGTGACTGTGCGCGGGCGCTGATCGGATTTGCGTTTTGCTTGTGAAGGACTGACACGTGGAAAAAATGGATTTTTTCTTCTTGATTTGGTAAGTTTTATTATTATTTTATCTAATATAAGGGTTTGTTTCAAGAAAAAGATAGTTTTTTTTTATTTTATAGAACATTTTGGGTGAGGACGCCGACCACGTGACTCTACCTAAATAAGTGGTTGTAATTCTCTTATATTAGAATGTAGTGTTCAAATAATTCCTAAAATAGATAATCCAGACCATCATTATTAAGAATTAAGGGAAACCTTATCCAAAATGTCCTTAAAATTACGAAAAAAAGAACACCAAAATACTTCAAAACTTCTAAGCTATAGCTACATCTTTGAAGTCATTAAAACCATAGAAAAATATAACTAACAAAAGTAATTTTACATTTAACTTATTCAATAAACACTAAATTACGTTATTTAAAAAAAAAATTAACAAATTTGAAGAATATTACCAAAAAAAACCTGACTACATTTCAACTTCATCAACTTTCTTAGAAGCTAAATAATTACTAAAAATCTACCTACTTATATTTAAATAATACAATCCCCTTTTAGCTTACAAATAAAATATTACGTATAATATAAATTTCATTTCATATTATTTTAATACTCATCTAGCTCATTGATTAAAGAGCTAAGTAGGTATAGGTAATTGGTATTTCGTATACCTACCTAAACAGATCTTTTCCAACAATTATTTAGGAAATATAAGTAAATTTTTCATAATCACCGAATTACATTTCATAGAATCAAGAAAATAACAATCAAATTCATAAAATTGTAGGTATTCATGACTATAAATACACTTGAAAATCACACAACTAAATTACTTTTATAAAACAAAGTTTCAAGTTACAATACCAATTTAAAATATATAATATTGAAAATTATTATACTCCTTTTACAAACATTCTTCAATAATTGGTAATTATAATGGACTGAAATAATGACCGCTATAAAATCTAATAATAGTTATAATCATCATCATTATAAATCATACATGTAAAGTTCTAAGTTTTTTTTTATAAAATCTAGATTCTGTTACCTAATTTCTAGTATCTAGGCCAATCAGATTTAGAGTTTGAAAGCGTCCAATTTGTACCGTCCACTGACTTCTGTATTTTTAACCGACTTCTAAACACAGAGGTTCTCAAGTATATTCTATAAGTAATTGTTATAAGTAGGTAAAAATTGTAATCAGTTGACAATTTAAATCTTAATAGATATGTAAACCATAATCTTTCTGTATTATATAACATAACCTATTCCATCTCAAACAATGTCCCGGCACTACAGCGTCCCGTTAAGTGTAGGCATGGATTGCCTCCTGACGCTGTATAAATCATCTAATATAGATAATAGGCCTAAGTTTTAATCTTTCTGTGTTCTGTCCCATAATATAGTTTTATTACCTTATATATTTAGTTGTATATAACATACTTTACTAATGCACCTTTACAAAAAGTAGGTATTATTTAATTTCAAATAATTTTTTGTTTCCTCAAAATGAAATCAAAGGAATAAGCACTTTTAATGTACATCATTCTAAAACACCCTAGGTTCACTGTATATTTTTAAATAATTTGCATTATCGTAGAACTCTATGTCAAAAAAGTTTTAAAACTACCCTGTGGTAAGGATGACCCCTATATAAAATAATAATAATCTTATTATCATTATTAAAATATGTATTATTATACAATACGTTCTTTATATGACTCAATTTGCATAAGAAATGGAACTATGATATCCTAGACCCTTATATAAAATTAAATTTACAATAGTGTGTACCTACTATGTAGGTATGTATATTTTGCATATTTTTTATGTAGCAATATCCTATATTAATATTCAATATAATGTTACTAATAATAAAAAAAGCAATATTTAACTCTTCTATTTTCTAAATATTGCTAGATTTTATTTTAGAATCAAAAAAATCTAGACCTTGTCAGAATATACACTGTAGCCACTCTGGGATTTTTTAGGTAACGGAACTAGTCACGTGATGTCACGTCACAAGGAGCGCTAACTTCTGCAAAATGTAAGCATGTGCCAAATATTGAATTGAGTGCTGACTACCCCATTAATAAGCATCTTTTTTTAATTTGGTCTTTTTACATATTTTTAAACCTAATCTTTCCCACCATTGGGTAAAGGGTCTTACTCTGTCTGTCTGTCTGTTTGTTACGCTTTCACGCCCAAACCGCTGAACAGATTAAGCTGAAATTTGGCATAGTTAAAGGTTGTATCCCAGGGAAGGACATAGGCTACTTTTTATCCCGAAAAAATGAAAAAATCCCGAGGGACCGCGGGTCACACCGCGGGAGCGCAGCTAGTAATTAATAAACGAATAAGTAAACCTACCTAATTATTTTGTTGACACGTTTGAAAAGTGAAGTGAAAAACTTATAAAAGTGTTCATAACTATGTGTAAAACTAATTGGTTTCAAATGTTTTATAAAATACCTCTGTTAAATTTATCTTGAGTAGTTATTTTACACCCATTAGATGTAGTACTTTTAAAGGTACCTAGGTATCATTGGTAGACAGAAGGATAATTTTAGTACTTATTATAAAGCTAAATGAAACAAGCTTTAAAGTAGGTATTAATTTTTCTTAAGAGTTATGAATATGTGGCTGGGTATGCAAGCAGAGGAAGGCCGAAGAAGAAGTGGTTGGATTGTGTGAGAGATGATATGAATGTAAAAGGAGTGGATGCACAATTGACGAGTGATAGGAGTGAGTGGAAGAAGAAGACAATATGTTGTGCCGACTCTACTTAGCGTGGGATAAGGTCAGGGAGATGATGATTTATTTTTCTTAACTTTAAACGCCATTAACACGATACCATTCTTGCCTCTTGCCACGGAATATTAGCTCTTGCTCCATTAAGTTTGACAAAGCAAGAGGCAAAAAGGGTATCGTGTAATTGGCGTTTAAGTTTCTAATTAAAAAAAAAACTTAGGCCTTTACACATATTAGTTGATTTATACAGCGTCATGAGGCAATCCATGCCTACACTTAACGGGACGCTGTAGTACCTGGGACATTGTTTGAGATGGAGGCTTGTAGCACCTAAACCATCCTCTCAGCTTAATCAGCCGCCCACAGGAGAGACGACGTCACGTGTGGAGCTGACAAAGCTGCGGGTTTCTTCACGATGTTTTCCTTCATCATTAAGAGCTCGTATTATAGCGTATATCAATTTTACGAAACGAAAAATCCATTGATTCACGGCCGGGATTCGAACCCACGACCTTTGGATTGAAAGTGAGGCACAACCCCATTCGACCAACACGGCTCTTCGAAGTTATTCGAAGGTATTCTAGTGTGGGGTCAGGACTACATAAGTTAAGTATATGATATAATGCACCCTTATTATCTATTTCTACGCCTATCCTAGAATAACACAATTTAATATGACATAGCAACAATATGCACAATAATCATATGCACCCTTTATACCTGTCCAAGTGTCCGTCCACTGGTCCCATGAGAACACCCTTGAAGACAGGGTAGAGACAGGAATAACCCGTCATATGCATAAAATATGCATAAATTAATTCACAACCTTGGATAAAGACCTTGGGTTTGACTGCATCCAAGGTAAGTTCGTACGAGTCAGTGGCCAACTCTGGTGAAACTTTAGGCCGCATTAAAGCCTCCGTCATGGCTTAACGAGTTATTTCGCCGGGACGTGCACTCGGAAGCACGGAAGCACGGATGAAAATACCACTGGCGGTCACCCATCCACTTACAGACCTTTTCAATCGTTGCTTAGCTTCGACGAACGACTAAGTGTAACTCAGCGGTCCTACTGAATAAATGATTTTTGTCTGTTTGGTTTTTATCGTAAATAAAACACGATCTCAAAAATGTAGATAAAAACTCACGGATGTGACGACGAAAAAACAGTGACGTCATAGTTGAATGTACTGGCGCTTTCTTAGGTAACAGCCACACTCAGAGTCACTAACGTCAGCATATCCGTTGCTTAGTAAGGGCTATTTTGGAAATTTAAGTAGCCGTTAGTGACTCTGAGAGCACTGGTGGTCTAGTGGTAGTGATCCTTCCGATCTTAAGGTCGTGGGTTCAACCCGGTCGTACACCAATGAGTTTTTTTGTCGAAAAATGTATGTGCACTATGCCAGTACTCTCAAACGGTGAAGGAAAGTATCGTGAGGAAACCGGCATGTCGTAGAACCTCATGTTCGCAAACATGTGTCAAGTGTACGAAAGGAGCCTCTTTGAGGCGCACTTAAAATCCTTTCACCACTCTTGTTGGATAGAACTGTAACACCATAAGCAGCAGCAGTGACTCTGACTGCGGCTGTTCGACTTGTAAAGTTGTAACGGATACCAAGCCAACAAGTTTTGCAGTCTTCCGTCATGACCGACATCACGTGGCTTCTGAAGCAGGAAAGGTTGATAATACCACTAGCGGTAAAACGCTATTTACACGATACCAATCTTGCCTCTTGCCACAGAACTTCAACTCTTGCTCTGATGAGTTTGAGAAAGCAAGAGGCAAGAATGATAATGGTATAGTGTAAATTGCGTTTAACACGTTCGTTGCATTACGAGATCTATCAGATCTCTTGCAGGACTTTTGTATTGTGCGTTGACTATAATCGTGTTGTTTCACTCCTTGCGGGAGGCTCTAACGTGTAAAGTTCTTTAAGTATGAGTAAGACAAATATACATATTTGCTTCCTATTTAAAGGTGAATTCAAGGACATAAAAAAAATATATAGAGATGGATTAGGTCCCTAACGCACAGTAGTATAATTATTTCCATTCCTTGCGTTAGGAGACCTGTCGGTACTCGTAAAATCGTACGCCTCGTAGACGCAAGAGAGGGAGGGTGGTCGGCGCGGGCGCCGCGTGACTCGATTTAGTGTTGTCCTAGCATCGACGTCGCGCGCACTGTTCGAAAATATCACTACGTAATTGTATTTTAAAGTGTGTCAATGAGTAATTCTAAAGGGAAAATGTGTAAAAAGTCTATTTATTTTGGTGAGATTTCTAAAAACGAAAACTCAACGCCGGATTGTACTGCTGCATCGTCCAGTAAAATATCAATTTTGGAAAATGTCCAAATTTGCCCCCCATTGGCTAATAGTGACAGTGATTCTGATTATGAAATATTTGACGTACCTTAAAAGAAAAAGATGAACCTTTCTACATTGGAGCTTTTTCAATCGACGAGATTATTATTTTATTCCCATCACTACTTTACTACACATATTGAACTATCTTCGGTTGCGGTAAGAGATACAATCGATACCTAATTTTTTTTTGGTATTTATAGTTTATTCTAATGTCATAACTGCGTGCGAACCTAGCAAAATGTAGAGCAATAGCCTCTCTTGACCCACAAAAACGTCAAAATATTATATCATTAGTTTTTTGGAAGATATAAATTATTTTAAAAACTGTATTTTTAGGAGACTGATTAGGTCTCAAACGCACCAAAGGGTAGGTTAGTTTCGAGATCTTTTAGGTCTCCAAAGCACCAGCTGAAAGTTTTTTGAAAATGATGGCGCAGTGAACGTGTTAATGATCTATCGAGAACGACTAAACTACACCTCGGTACAGTAGAATTACTAATAACATGTGATGCAACCTCACTTATCATTGCAGTAGCGATAAGACCGACCATTATTGATTATGCAGTGTCCTTTGGCCTCTCCACTTGTGTCCTAGGTCATAGGACGCCTCAAGGCCTCTTTATTGTTTACTATATGCCCTTGTTATCTCCCTACGTACCTACCATTATTAACTACAAAAGATTGTTTTTTCTCGATAAAACGGCTGAACAGATTTTGATGAAATAATTAATTTATTCTTTACTGCACACATTTTGTATGACGGACTTTGATGTTTTAAGTTATCATGTCCAAAAACTGAATTAGATAATCATGCATATAGACCCTGACTTCACCTGCTTAGAATAATAATTAACTTTAAGAGACGCCATGTTGTCTATTACGAGTATCGTGGTCTAGTCAAAGGAACCGCTGGGATTACTTTTTTTTTTTTTTTTTATGATGAATGGGTCGGCTCTTGACCTCGAAACTTACACAGACAAGAGTGAGGTCTACGATGGAGCGAGCCTAGCCAGAAGGTGCCTATAACTGACACCCATCTAATCCCCAAAGACCTGGAACTCCCGCGCACCAACGGAACACAGCGAACTGCTTGGCGTTGGACTTCGGCAGGAGGGTGGTTGCAAGCCAGGCGGACCTTCGCAGGTCCTACCACCGCGAGTTAGGATCATTCCGCCATAATCGCTACCTATCAAGGATGAGCGATTCCGTTGCCCGGGGTAGACCTCTGGGATGCAGATCCTACCTACCCCTAAAAACTATGTGATTCTACTCATGTTCCTTCGCGACCTAGGTAACAAATACCTACGGTTTGGGGCCTAGGTGATCCAACCAAGATCTAGTGTGCTCGTTCCAGTTTAAGGCCTCATAGGGCGTCCTTATAGAGACCTAGCATGAAATACTATGTTGACTCAGTAGTGCCTCAACTAGGTATTCATTAGGTCGTGGGTTCTACCCCGGATATGCATCAATGTATTTATCAAAATCTATATCCTCAAGGCACAGTAGACATTGGACTTTATGTTCAGAAGGCACAGTAGATATCTCTCAGATCAATTCACTCAAAATTCAATGTAGTTCTTTGGAGGGTATAGTCAGAGTTCGTCCAAATTATAAAAAAAAAAAACTTAGGCCTTTATATCTATATTAGATGATGTATACAGCGTCAGGAGGCAATCTGGCTGTAGCTAGCTGTAGTGCCTGGACATTGTTTGAGACAGAATAGGCTTGCCCAGCACCTTAACCATGTTAAGGAAAAATCCATTGATGCGCGACCGGGATTTGAACCCACGACCTTCGGATTGAGAGTCGAGGCCCAACCCCATTCGACCAATACGGCTCTCAAAATAATATTTGGAAAAAGCTCACATTTTCGGACATGAAAAATCCATTGATGCTTGGCTGGGATTCGAACAAGCCTTCGGATTGAAATTCCCTAATCATCTCACTACGCTAGCACAGTTCTACAAGGTTTTTAACCTTATGATTTTGTTAGACGTGTGGGCGCCATTTTTGTTATCTGTTATCGAGGATATCAGTTTCAGTGATACCATGAAATAAATTGAATATACTCGAATATTGGCATATTTGTGTGTGATAGGATATTTGGATCCAAGAGTGGGTTTGAATACCAACCGTGCATTGCATGATTCGTTTTTTTTTTTACCTATAGGTACGGTGAAGGAAAACATCGTGTGAATTCAGGTCATACTATTCAGTTTTGGATTAGGTAAGTACTTATAAAAATTAAATATTTTAGGTAGGTAAGTAAGTACCTTAGTAGAAACATTATCAGTTTGCGTAGGTACCTAATTTTATAACAATAATCTAGCTAGAATCAGTACAGCCATCTGAGGATAGTTATAACTGATCTAAAGATCAACGATCGTCACAACTCATGATACAAACTGATATCGTCTATTCGTAAAAACTGGTCTAAAAACAGTAAAAAAACTTTCCCCCCAAAACAACTGTCAAAAATAAATCAAAAATCATCGCTTCCCGCCGCCTCCTGATTGGTCGCTTGTTTTTTTTTATTAGGGGCCGGCTAGAGGCACACAACACATTCACCCATATCTATTTATATTTACCCAAGGGTCTATGTTTAGATAAGAATAGATAAAGATGCTTGGTTGGTTTTTTATTGGTTGTCTGTCTAGGAACTATATATGTCGCACCTTTTAAATGGTAGTGACCTAACTCAAAAATTTCGAGAAATCAGAAAGAATCGTAAAATGACTTAGAAGTGCGTAATCTATCGTCTTGTATTTATTTATATGAACAAAAAAGACGCTGAGCGACTATATCGCCCAATCAGTAACATCTTAGCTTAGTCTTCATCATTAGGTCTTCATATTCTTCATGGTTTCACTTCACTTCTTGGTTTCTTCTTTTTATTCCTTCTTTTTCTTTTCACTTTGACTTCACTTCAAATGTATTACTAATGTCACGTCAATTTGAGTCAATTGAAAAAACATGGCGGCTTGTCCTTTCAGAACTCCAACGGAAATCTATCGTCAAATAAAAAAACTCCATGAATACTCCCCCATTCCATTTGCCAAATCTCCTGTTACGTATCCAAAGCTTCATAAGTAAAATGCCACCGAAATTACATAATAAAACCTAGTAAAACACGAGAAAACTAAATAAAATAGCAGAGCCACTAGTTCCTTCAAAAATGGCGAAAGAAAATCCTATCATCTTGTAAATAAAACTACGCCAGATTTGAGTTGGAACAGGACAAAACACTATCTAAGTCTCTTTCTTGCGTAACCAATTCGTTGCAAATTGTCAGTTTCAATCCCTGTCAATCCCTTTTAGAGTTGTTTAAATAATATTAACGTCATTCAAAATTAATTTGAGTCTATTTCCAGTCATTGTATTTATCGCTTACATGTTTGTTGCTTACTGTAAATATCGTTAATATTTTGACCTAACTCATAATAGAAGACAATTTATTATAGTATTCGAAAGAGCTTACCTTTTTTAAACATTATTTCTTTAGGTTTTCTTTATTAAAAGCTTTTTTTTTAGCGTTAGCTCCTTTCGTGCACTTGACAAGTTTTCTAACTTGAAAATGATCTAAGCTTTAGTGCTAAACCAATTTTGATGAGCAATTTCAAGTCTAATACCAATTTGCCAGGGACTGTACCTTGATATAATCTGAGCGAACCCATTTGATTGAAGGTCTACGTATAGATAGCCTATCTGACTGATAGATACTATCTATAGATAGCCGTTATCAGGGGCCGGAGAAAGGTAAGTATCACTTTCACAAACTTGGAAAATGTAAACAGGGTTACGACTATCTCAGGTTCGAATCCCGTCTGGGACAAAAATTTGTTGTTAGTTAGGTGAGACAAAACTTAGGCCGTAACATTTGCATATAGATAATAGATGATTATAAACAGCGTCAGGAGGCAATCTATGCCTACACTTAACGGGACGCTGTAGTGCCTGGGACATTGTTTGAGATGGAATAGGCTTGTAGCACCTAAACCATCCTCTCAGCTTAATCGGCCTAGTTAGAGACAAGTCCGTATTTAATGTAGGTAGGTAGGAGGTACCTAGGTACATAATAGGACTTTATACCTAGTCTTGTAGGTAATTAGTTACCTAAATCATAAAGATGCTAGACTGAGACATGGCATCTTACTATCACCACTCTATATTACGGTAGAAGACTAAAATGACATAGATGATTTTCATTTACGACCTCTGTAGCGCAGTGGGAAGGCCCGCCTGCGACGCAATAGGCTGCGGGTTCGATCCCCGCGGCGGGACCAATGTTTGTATGTCCTACAGATATTTGTCTCGGGTCTGGGTATTTACAAACAAAAAAGTAAGTATATCAGCCATCTAGTACCCATAACACAAGCTCTGCTTACTTTGGGGCTAGATGAAGCTGTGTAGAAAGTCCAGCATTTTTTTTTTTTTTTTTTGTTAATCGCGATAAAATTCAATCAACTCATTTACTCCTTTCTACCATTAGTAGATATATTTTATCTCTAGGTACTCTACGTTACTAAGTTTTTAGATTTAGTCTTCTTGTCATGTCACTGTTCTTTCTAAACAGTGTGGTGAAAGATTATGTCAACATCAAAAATCATTTATTTTAAAATCATTTAGTCTTAAAACTGATATCATCACTAATATCACTGATATCGCGACCAATACCGTGAAGAACCAGGGGAAGATTCAGTTATGACGGGATGCAAACCCAACGTTGCCTTCCATGAATTAGATTTCGCTTCAAATCCAAACTTTGCTCCCAAAATCTATACGAGGAGGTTAAACAAGGTGGGTGTGAGAGAGACGGGTTTACATTATCTTGAGGAGGGAAAGAGAGAGGTGATCGTCTGGGTCTGAGCGGAGTGAGCGGAGCGTCGGGAGTCGGGTGGGGCTAGAGTTGAAGCGGCAAGCAATAATTTTTCCTCGTTGTTTTTTAAATTGGATAAAAAAAGTGGTAGCGACCCCGCCATCCGATCCTAGGTCGTGGGTTCGAATCCGGTCGTGTAAAGTTTATGTGCACTATGTGCCAGTATTCGCAAAAGAATGTTGAAGGAAAACATCGTGAGGAAACCGGCATGTTGTAGAACCTACAAAGTTCGAAAACATTTGTCAAGTGCATGAATGGAGCCTCTTTGAGGCGCACTTAAAATCCTCTCACCGCACTGGTTCGAAAGAACTAGTGACTCGATAAGAAGACCGCATATAACTCTGCAGTAAATAAATGCTGTAATACGTCACTTTCCGGGATAAATTAGTAATATTCTGGACTAAAATCTATCTCTTTTCCAAATTTCATCGAAATTCATTCATTCGTTTCAGTGTGAAAGAGAAACAAACACCAATACATCCATCCTTTCCCATTTAAAGTTAGTAGGATGTTTAAAATCGCTACCTCGGCCTCGTAAGCGTCCGCTCTCACTTCAGCAACGACCTCAAGGCCCGCTCTCCACAGTTCAACGACCCCAGGTACTTCCGTGTACTTGGCTTTAGACACCGACTGTCTGGCCTCTCACCACGCTAGTTCTGTTATAGTCTTGTCATTAGTAGGTGGAAATGGGCTTGCAATCTATGTATAATTTGTATGTATTTACAAACAAAAAATATATAAGTAGTATATCAGTCATGTAGTACCCATAATACAAGCTCTACTTACTTTGGGGCTAGATGATGCTGTGTCAAAAAGTCTAGCAAAAAAAATGCTTTGTCATGTGTTAATAGGACGTGCCTCTGACTACCTTAGACATTATTGAAATTTGTGATTGATCTGCAGCCGTACCATCTCTTAGTAAACAATTCAGTTTGGGTGCTATCCAGTTTAGTTTCTTAAAACTATCATATTTTTCTCAAAATTTCAATAAAAATGATTCAACCACTTTCGAACCCACTACACCCAGTCTCAAGCTTACTAGGCCAAAGGGATAAAGAAAGAACCAGGTGCCGTACCATGAGCTACAATTCAGTTTGGGTGCTATCCAGCTTAGGTTCCTTATCTGAATCGCAAAGTTTTCGTATCGACAACGTGACGTTTTAAACAGAAAATTGTTTTGATCACCTAAAAAAAGCTAGGCCCCAAACCGTGTTTGTTGCCCTGGTTCTTCACGGTATTGGTCGCGAAGGAACAGGAGTAGAATCACCTAGTTTTAAGACGTTTCAAAGTGATCCCAGCGGTCCTACTGAATAAATGCTTTTTGACTTTGACTTTGACTTTTTAACTTGTTTTACGTATTATTAGGTCGTCCGGCGGCTAGATGGGTCGACGACATTATAAAAACAGCAGGTCGTACATGGGTTAGACTGGCGCAGGATAGGGAAGGTTGGCACAAGCGAAGAGAGGCCTATGCCCAGCAGTGGGATGAAAAAGGCTGCGGATGATGATGATGATGATTACGTATTATATTGCAAAACGATTCAGTTTTTACGACAAATCTAGTAAATATTATAAGTAACTTTTATTATCATAGGTCATGGTACGTTATAGCGAAGCAGTTCAGTTTCTATAAGAGCTCATAGTAGGGCCCCAGTGTTCAAAAAAGTATGTTTTGGTCTCGATTAAAGCAAGGTCAATATAAAATCGCACTGTAGCAATAACTGACAAGTGCGAGTAGACTTCGCGTAATGGGTCCCGTATAGTGTTTCTCTGAGCCGATAGTGGAAGCAATATTCCGTAACGAAAATAACCTAACACCCCCACTCACAAGTTGATAAAAAATGCTATACAATAGCTTTACCGCGGCAGTCTCCGAATGCCACACGTCTTTTTTTTGTTTGAGAGGGTTTCCCGAGCTGGTGCTCCCATATAAATGTTATTCTTAGAAGAATAATACTTTTCACGTTAACAAAAACCTTCATTCTTGCTTGTATTTTTCTACGTAGAGCAATATTGATGTCGGTTTTCTTTAAAGTTTTTAAAACGTAATTAATTATGTATTCAAGAGTAAATAGGTTCCTTCTAGGAAAGCATGCTCCATCTAGACCTCACTACTGCTCAACATCAGGCAGAGGGAGGTCAAATGCTGACCTATTTAATTTAAAAAAAAATGTAGCCGTAGGTAAGTATTAATTTCTATTAAGAATTTTGATTTGCTAATTTTACATTGTAGTTTAATTTTAATGTGATTTTTTATTTGAGAATTTATTTATAAGTGTATTACCTTTATTTTTTTTCTTTATTGAACCACACACACAGTACATCATGCTTATTATAAAAACGTAAACCCTTGGTTGAACCCCATGTTGACACATGTCAAAACAAAAGTGTTATCACAAAAAAGCGTTTTATGTTCGAGTATTTAAAGATAGTTTTTCTAGGGACAGTCTTTTGGTTAGACTTGGTCTAAACTCGGCTCATTTTCTTGTAATAAGCCCCATTTAACTTCATCAATTCAACAAAAACTGTGTATCTTTGCAAAATATTAAAGTTGTTCCATTCTTTGCACATATTCATACGGACCCCTAAAACCCAACTAAACGCAACCAGCTCTTATCAATGTATACAATGACTCATCCGATAAAATACTATATTACTTACAAAATAAGAGTCAAAATCGAATAACAAATTTTGTTGTATCTCTTTTAACAATTGAATTACAACTCTATAAGCAGGTAATAAGGCTTAGTATTAAAAACCTTGTTGAAGAAATATTTGTTGGAAATCTGTTGCTAAGTGCATGAATGGTATTATACCACGCTTATTAGTAAGGGCCTAAGAATGTATTCAATAAAATTATATTTTTAGATCGATCAATACCTTTTAGAAGTCTAAAAATAGACAAGATTGTAGCTCGGTAGACTTTTCTACAGACCAAGTACTCACCTACTTAGTTCAATGATTTTGATGTAAACTTGAAGGAAACATAGAGTCTCATATTATGAAGTCGGTTAAATCTTCTGAAAAACGTGGAAATGTCCCAAATGTAATAGGACATGCGTCTGACTACTCCCTTAGACTTCAATCACACAAAACATCTGAGAAAATGTCTACTTCGCTTTATGGACATACTCATGAATAATTTGTATTTAAAGAAAACACTCTATTTTTATCTATACAAATCTTTTCACATAGAAAACAACCAGACAACCCGAATATCTACACAAGTCCACGGACTAGTCGACTAGACGGTTTAAGTTCTCGGTCGCTCAACCCAGACACTGTTGGGCTAGGTCACGGTTCTTACTAGCATCCTACACAGCTCTTGTGAAGCGCCCGTGGTGCAGCTTAGTCGTTCTTTATGGATCGTCGCAGCAACGATCTTAATGGTCAGTATGGGTGACCGTCAGTGGCATTATGAACTGAACGCTTCCGTGCTTCGGTATGCACGTTATGTCAGTCCCGGCGTAAGTCGTTAAGCCATGACAGAGAGCTTAAAGTGACCTTTAAACTCCGTCATAATCAGAGTTGGCTGACTCATACGAACTTACCAATACAGCTCTTAAAGAGACTCTAC
Organism: Epirrhoe tristata; assembly: GCA_951394285.1. Classification (NCBI taxonomy): domain Eukaryota; kingdom Metazoa; phylum Arthropoda; class Insecta; order Lepidoptera; family Geometridae; genus Epirrhoe; species Epirrhoe tristata. The sequence continues at coordinate 5,168,643 of OX596165.1, read as the reverse complement.
TAAGAGCTTTAATGAGGTAATATGTTTTTTGTTCATGTCACTGTTTTTGTCGTTTCTAACCCAGTGTGGTGAAAAGGATAAGGAACACAATCATCACGACTGTATCCCCAGATCTAAGTATCTTGTTACCTACTATTCTCTTCTGAGATTTACTTTTGTACACCGCTGTATTTCTGTGTTCGTCTATCCTGACCATACAAACGGTTGCCAGGAAGAAATCGCTTTTAGCGATATGGCCGCCCAATGTTTTAATTTTTATGTATTCTCTGTAAAAGGTCTAAGGGGGTAGTCAAAGGCTTGTCATTTGGAGTTGTAGAAAAGATATTATGTCGTTCTAGTCTATTCTACTTAGAGATAGTTTAGTAAGAAAGCAGCATTTTATAGTTGTTTACTCGATCTGAGATTATAGTCTACCGTGCCTTGATGCAGTTTTAAATTCTATTTCTGTACGAGGTGAAGAGGTCGTTAACATATTGTCGAATCAAAAATAGTACTTAGACTCTTCGTGTAAGACAAGGTAAGGGATGTAGGAAAGGGATGGAAGACCTAACTATTGATCCTGGGTCCTAGTTGTTCCTGCGGAAACCTAGGCTGCGTCACTTAAGTACTAGATTTGAGACAAAAGAAAAGAAATGTAACACTATTAAATAAAATAAATAAATAACGCTGGACTTTCCACACAGCATCATCTAGCCCCAAAGTAAGCAGAGCTTGTGTTATGGGTACTAGATGATTGATACGAGTATACTACTTATATACTTTTGTTTGTAAATATATACATATTATACATAGAAACACCCAGACCCGAGACAGGTAGTGTAGATCATACAAATATTGGTCCCGCTGTGGGGATCGAACCCGCAACCTTTTGCGTTGAAGGCGTGCATTCGCCCACTGCGCCACAGAGGTCGTCACACCTTATTTAGTCACCTAAAGACAACTAAAAAATGACACGTTAAGTGCTGGTGTAACTTGTAGTTAGATATGATAGATCGAAGCGACGTTCAGCGTGATTACAAAATGGATGGGTGACCGCTAGTGAGCGCTTCCGTGCTTCGGAAGGCATACCTAATGTTGGTCAGCTGTAGAGCAGCTTAAATTCACCAGTTGTCCACCAATTCATACGAAATTTTCTGTCTTAATAGTGCGCTAGGCCCCAAACCGAGTTCGTTGCCCTGGTTTATACTAATGTCGCAAAGGAACAGGTGTAGAATCACCCTTACGATGCTCTTGATAAATGGTGACAGCGAGTTGATCTGATGATGGAGTCAGGAGCTGTTCTATAGAACTCTGATGATAGGCTGATTGTGTTGAATACTGGGCAAATTACATTAATATGGTGACAACTTTGACAAGCTGATCTGATGATGGAGTCAGGAGTTATTCTAATCTCAAACAACAGTAATATTCGTGTTTGGACTATTTTAAATCTGCTGTCTACCGCGCCTTGGCAATACCGTTGTGATTCTGTCGAAAGCTTTATGTATATTTAAAAAAATATATTTGAAAAAAATTTAGTTCTTATTTTCCTAAAAGATGGCGTTCTAATGAAAATGGTACCACCGAGAAAATAAAATACTATCGCTCTATGTCGACAACGGTGTCTATGGCACGCACACATGGCTGTGTTACAATACAACATAGCGAATGCTTAGGAATGGGTTTGTGGCATTTTGTTCCGACTAGTATTTTACGAGACTACATTTTTAGACTTTGTGTTAGGATCTCAAAAGGCGCAAATATATAAATCTTGATAGGGTTTATATATTTGAACCATTTGGGGTTGAGACCCTAGGTCCGTGGGGTTCTGGAGCCCTTCGGGTTTTCAAAATTCTTTCAGGGCGTCTGGTCGAAGCGACGCGTGATCCGAGAGCTGGCACATTTTTGGCTCAAAGGATCAGCATTGCCATCCAGCGTGGTAATGCCGCCAGTATTTTGGGCACGCTTCCGACTGACAGTGACCTGGATCAGTTGAGCTATCTGTAGATCGTTTCTAACGATCCTTAGATAGCTTGACTAATTCTGTTGTATTTTGTAAATATGTAGTAGCTTAGTTTCTTTGTGTTTAAAATGTTAAAAGTCAAAATAAAGTCTTGATTTTGCACTAAAAAATATTAAGTTCGTATAGTGGCCAACTTTGACCTCCGTCATGGCTGAAAGAGATGCCGTGAACGACAGTTAAACATGCCATCTTAGGCCTAAAAGTGCTTAGTTGTTATCGCCACTTAGCGGTCACCCATCCACTTTGTGAACTAATACAATATTTTAAAACACTACCAACTTATTTCTACTTGTCCGTCGCGGTGTTACCGCGGGTCCCTCGGGAAAACTTCACTTTCTCGGGATAAAATATAGCCAATGTTTATCAGGGATAATGTAGGATTCTAATGGTGAATTTTTTTTTCAAATCGGTCCAGTAGTTTCGGAGCCTATTCAATACAAACAAACAAACTAACAAACAAACAAATCCTTCCTCTTTATAATATTATTATTATATTATATTAAGTATATTATATTATGCTTAGTGTAGATAAGTACCTACCTACTCTAAAACAAAGTCGCTTCCCGTTTGTCGCGTATTGTTAAACTGTGTATTGTAAACGCGTGTTAAACTACGCAAATTTTAATGCGGTTTTTTTCAATAAATAGTAGTTTCAAGAGGAGGTTTACACTTAAACTGTAGGCACCTATTGTGTTATGTATACATACGTAATGCAGTTGTGCGAAGCCAGGGAGGATCGCTATATGTCATTGGGGTGTCATTGGCTGCTAGAACGCCAAGACCTGTCATCGTGCGCCTGCTCCGCCGCTCGAAGCGTGATCAGATCTTAAAGGCTTCCAAATCACACCGGAACATCAAGACCCCTGACCTGGAGTTGCCAGGAGATCCCGCCAGAGTATTCTTCAACGAACGTCTTTCAAAGACAAACAGAGCCCTGTTTTGGGACGCCAGAACCCGTGCAAGAGGTCTGGGCTGGTTCTGCTGGGTCAGCCAAGGAATAATCTGCGTTAGAGAACGCGAGGGAAAACCAGCTCAGGCTATACGCACTCCAGCTGAACTAGATTTGGTGTTTCCCACGGTAACAGCAGGGTCTGCGGCTCCAGTTGACATTTCAACATAGACTTTTGTATCAATTAGATCATAAACAGCGTGGTCAGGCAAACTTTTTGTTATTAATTTTTTCTGCTTTCTAAATGCTATCCCCCAATGATATTGGTCATGACCTAGATTATTTTAGGATAAACTGTCATACACTAGATAAGATAGAGAACTGTGGGACTACATTTACCTCTGAACAAAACTTCAAGGTCCTTGCATTTAACATTAGAAGCATACAGAAAAACTTTAACACGTTCCTTGTCGCGTTCACACGCCTACAAGTCTCAGTAGATGTGGTTGTGTTATCTGAATGCTGGTTACGCGATAATTCTGCATCCATTCCATCCATTCCAGGCTATAACAGCTACAATACTACACACCATCAAAATCAAAATAGTGGTGTTGTTGTTTATGTTAAGAATACATGGAATACCGCTATTTTGGAACCAGACATACGGATAGAGGATGCAGATTGTCTTGTTATAAGAATCCCTAATGTAGTACGTATCTTCGGAATATACCGCTCACCTTCTATCAAAAGCATTGTAAATTTTCTTTCATCGCTAGAAAACTACTGTTCTTTTGAAAATTTACCTACTATAATAGCTGGTGATATAAATATAAATATTTTAGATAGTTCAGAATCATGTAGTATAGAATACCAATGCTTTATGGCTGAGTATGGGTTCTTGCCAGCAATAACGCAACCAACAAGGGAATCGTCCTGCCTCGACCATATTTATATTAGAAACTCTGATTTCGCTAAGACTATAGGAATTGTAAGCTTGGCGGATATCACAGACCATTTTTTTGTACTGTCTGGTATTTGCATAAGCAAACCAGTTCAAGTGCGTCCAAAAAGAGTCATACTAAAAAGAGATCACGAAGCTATACTGAAAGATCTTCTCGCTGCGGATTGGAAATCGGTATATGATTGCATCGATGTTAATGAAGCAACGGATAGTTTTAACAGGCTTCTATTTGACATTGTAAATAAACATACTAAGGAAATTAGGGTTAGTAGAACCAAATACAATACTAAGCCATGGATAACCCCGGGCCTAATACGCTGCATGCGGCACCGGGATTGTCTTCACCTTAACTCTAGACATGACCCGAAAAATGAGGTCCTTCACTTAATATACACTCGATATAGGAACTTCTTTAATAACCTGTTACGGAATCTAAAAACTGAATATGAGGCAAACGAACTGAAAGATAATATGAAAAACCCAAAAAAACTGTGGCGCACAGTCAAAAATATTTGTCACCTGAATACCACCAAACAAGAACCCACGGAACTTTTGTTCCTCCCTGGATCGTCAGATAGCCAGGACTCAATAGACCAATGTAACATACACTTCACAACAGTTGGTCAAAAATTGGCTAGTAAAATTTTATCAACAATCGATCAAAATGAAACTGACTTAGCTAGTCGTGTCAGAGTTGAGAACTCTCCCGTTGACTCCATCTTTTTGAACCCTACTGATGCAACTGAAGTTAGGGAATTCATAATGTGTTTAGAAAATGCCAAATCACCCGGTATTGACGGCTTAGAAAATGTTCTAATAAAACATATACAAGACGCCATATCCGAACCATTAGCTTTTATATTTAATTTGAGTCTGGCAACTGGTGTTTTCCCTCGTACCTGGAAGACCGCTTCTGTCTGTCCAATACACAAGGGTGGTTCCAAAGACTCAGCTGACAATTACAGACCAATTTCGCTACTTGGAGTATTCTCAAAATTATTGGAAAAAATAGTCAACCAACGTCTCACTCGGTTCCTAGAGTCACATAATCTTATCTCAAATAGACAATTTGGGTTTCGAAGGGGTCGTTGTACAGAAGACGCGGTTTCCTTGTTGGTATCTACAGTTTCGGAACATCTAGATAAGGGTCAATGTTGTGTTGGGGTCTTTCTGGACCTGGCTAAGGCCTTTGACACTGTCTCCATTCCAATCCTCCTTCGAAAGCTAGAGATACTAGGCCTAAGAGGCATCCCGTTGGAGTGGTTCAAAAGTTACTTGTCGAATCGGAGCCAGTGTCTAAGGGTCTCTCGCGTAATTAGTGGACCCCAAACTATACATTTTGGTGTACCGCAAGGGAGCATTCTGGGGCCAACTCTCTTTAACTTGTACATAAACGACATTCATGAGCTACCCATTGAAAACGCAGACGTCATATGTTATGCAGACGACACTGCAATACTTTTTTACGGCCCTGACTGGTGCAGTGCTTTAAATGCCGCAGATAGAGGGATGTCCCAAATTAATGTATGGCTCCAACGTAGCCTTCTCACATTAAACACGAAGAAGACAATGTATGTTTGTTTTCATAAAACAGCAGTTTCAGCCCCATCTCCAGAAACAACTATAAGAATTCATAGTTCATGTGACTCAAGTGACTCGTGTTGTTGCGAAAAACTGACCAGAACTAGGGTACTAAAATATCTAGGTGTACTTATCGATGAAAACCTAACCTTTGAGCCCTACTTGAAGGCATTATCAGCAAGAACCAGGAAAGTTATCAACATAATGCGTAACCTAAGAGACGTTGCTCCCGTGGAACTTTTAAAATCCTTATACTTTGCGTTGTGTCAATCGCTCTTACTATACTGCATAACATGCTGGGGCAGTGCTGCCAAAACACACTTGCTTCAAGTCGAAAGGGCACAGCGTTCCGTTCTCAAAGTAATGCTTCGAAAACCATATAGGTTCCCTACAGTCGAGCTTTATAGGGAAAGTGGAGTGTTGAGTGTTCGTCAGCTCTTTATATCTAAAGTATCTATCTCTGTACATCGTAACATGCTCGCTAATAATCTAAATAATAATACTAATGATAATAATAAAAGAGTTTATAAAATTACTATTCCCCTTTGTAAAACGTCTTTCGCCCAACGTTTTGGTAAATTTATAAGGGCACACGTGTATAATAGTGTTGTGAAGTTTTGCGACCTAAGAAATAAATCTATTTATGAGGCAAAGTCTTCCATAAACAAATGGCTTATGTCCCTATCCTATGACTCTACTGAAGACATCCTGTGTATACCATCTTGATTGATCAAATTTGTAGTTTTATAGTACTATTTCATCGCGAGTTCTCTTACGAGTTTTTGTACTGTGGCTATCACGGAACTGATATTTAGTTATTATTATTATTATATAATGCTTTATGTCATTGTTTTGATTAATTTGTTATGTAACCTGATCTGTGTGTGCTTAACTATATTTAAAGATGTTGCATGTCACTAGATTTATTTACTTTACTTATTTTTAAGTTCAGTGCCTACTTATTAATTTGGTTTGATTAAACTCCTTATCTTTTTATGTTTATCCTTACCCTTAAAATATTGTTATCCGAGTTAATCCTGTTGGTCAACTGTAACTCATTGGTCTGCACGATACAGGCTTGCCTAGTGTGGAGACCGTTGAAATAGTTTAAGTTTCCTACATAACAACAGATTGAAACAATATTATAAGGCACTTTTTTTGTCTTTTATTATCTCTAAGCTTTCTTTGTTTGTTGTGGTAAATAAATATTTTTTCATTTTCATTTTTTCATTTTCATGTAATAAAGATATCTTTTGATACCAAACAGTTGTTCAGGTATTGTCTGGCTGAACTTAGTGCCTAGGGCTCAATAGTTAATAGGGTGTAATAAGGTACAATTAGGTACATCCGTAATATTTCAATTATAAGTTTTATTCATTAACCATCTGTTTTTACAATAAAACGTTTCGAAACTATCAATTATTTATGTAAATTTTAGACCCTAGTCTAGTAGAGTCCGTGGGGTTCTGGAGCCCTTCGGGTTTTCAGGGCATCTGGGGGGTGATTCATAATACAGAGGAAGCATTCGGTTCGGAATCTTTTTGTTTTTTTTTTTTTTTTCAGCTGTTCAACAAACCGATAGCGTCCCGAACTGATGGCAAAATGACTGGTCTTTGGTTAATAAGTTATGCCATTTCTTGTAAACATATAGGTAAAATATAAAGATGAAAGTATGTTTACGAGTGTACAGTTCGCTCAACGAATCTAGGCATTCATGAAGTTAGCCGTTTGTCTGCGCAGAACACAATTTTGTGTGAAAAAACGTTCACTGCGCAGACAAACAGCTAACTTCACGAATGCCTAGATCCGTTAGGCGAACCCACTATGCTACCAATATTATTGAAGGAACCTCAGCAGTCTTACTGAATAAATGTTTTTTGACTTTGACTTTAGGATCTTGCATGACCACTCTATCTTCACCGTACAGAGTAAGATGACGTATGAGTTTAGGCAAAAGCATTTTTTCTACGATCGCAATAAAACTCAAAATCGTCTGAACGAAAATGTAATTTTCTCTATTCTACCGTAGAGATATCGTGGTCATGCTGAGGGGGCAGAAGGAACAATACAATCAACTCCTACAGCTCGTAGACGAGGCATTAAAAACAATTTAATGAGTAAACTAAAATTACCAAATAAGTACAAAAACTGGTAGAGTCGGATGTCGGATATATGTAGGGAGATGATGATAAGTGGAAATGGATGTACACTAGATTTTAAATCCGAAGTTTGCGGGTTCGAATCCCGGTGCATCAATGGATCAGATGATCCATTGATGCACGGCCTCATGGATTTTGATAATGTAATATCTGGTATGTAAGAATAAGAGATTTTTTTCGTTTGAAAAGAAATCGAGGTTGCTTAAAAAACCCCGAAGATTATCGCCAAGACCATACTTTTAAAAAACACTTAAAAAAGCTCAAAAACGGTTTTTTCGGTCAAAACCATAACTTTAAAATCGAGCGCTGTTGCCAAGCCCTATACACTGCGTCTGCTTTCGCCAACCGTCTGTGTGCAATGCAGTTGTGTATGTGTGTCTTGTGCCTGTGTGCGCAGAGCCCTACCCAGTCTGCAACGCTGCACCATGTTGGATGCATGTCCCGCGCAAAAGTGACAATTCAAATTTTCATAAAAAGAACACGGGATTTCAGTTTTTTTATCATGTTGGTAAGTGATTTGAATTTGCTTCGAGCTCTTTTTGAATGAGGTGTAAGGTCTTTGTTTAGTGTTCAAAGAGGTTCCGTTCCAATTTCGAATAAGGTTATTTTCATTACAAATTCGAAAGCATTGGGAAATGTCATCTGTTTAAACCGGTAGAGAGTTATAAAGTTGCATGTAAAATATTAAAATGAGAGATTTTTTTTGATAATTAGCAGTGTAGCTTATTTTGAAAATGGTTTTTGTTTAATCGGTGTAAAATCAATTGTTACGTCATAGGTCGCCATTTTGAAAATGGGCGTCCCCCCTTCCCTCGCGCCATCCTACGTCACTCTAGAAAATCGTTCATTATTCTATCTAAATGTAAAATGTAAATTTTAATTAATAACTATTAAAATAAGCGTTTTAATTCATGTATAACTGGCAGGTTGATAAAATTAAATAAAGCGTTGAGCGGGGCGGGAGGGAATCCTTTGTTATAATTTAAAAAGACACAAAGGAAATTTGGAAATGGAACGCACGCTAAGATTTCGATTTTCAAAAGATTTAAATTTGTGGGTACCTAAGATTTTGGCCTCATGCTATAGAATTAGGACGCATTAAGGCCCCTAAGTTTACAAGGCATGCGCAGACAGTGGCCTGGTTCTTCCTGGGTAGAGTACTAGAGGTAGAGTCATCCATTTTCTGTGAATCTTCCTAGAAACTTATTTTTTTTTTAAGAATTTGTGGATCAGAATTTTTCCCATAGTTGACATAAACTAAGTTAGTAATATTTCAAACTTGTCTAATGGTTTCAAATAAAGGACCCAAAATTTTCAAAATGGCCTCTGTAACCTTCGATGCCACACATGCCTATCAAAGTTCCGGGACTCCCTAGTCTATCATGCTCATAGACAAAAAATCAATTGTCTGTCTTTTTAAATCTTTAATTCTCTTTTGTGTTATAATTTGACTAGCCTCACCTTCGATATGCATCCCACTAAAGCTTGTCTATTTAGGAAGAATAGTCAAAAGTGCGCTAGACCCCAAACGAAGGACGACCTCTGTGGCGCAGTGGGCGAAGGTCCGCCTGCGACGCAGAAGGTTGCGGGTTCGATCCCCGCCGCGGGACATATGTTTGTATGACCTATAGATATTTGTCTCGGGTCTAGGTGTGTCTATGTATAATGTATGTATTTAGAAACAAAAAGTATATAAGTAGTTTATCAGTTATCTGGTTCCCATAGTACAAGCTTTGCTTAGTTTGGGGCTAGATGATGTGTGACATGTCCAGCATTATTTATGGAACAGGAGTAGAATCACATAGTTTTAAGACTATTTCAAAGTGATCATACTACATATTATATCCCCAACATGTCCCCTACGCTGTAGACATTCTCCTTTTATGTATTTCCATATTTATTGAAGATTTTCAATGAGATAGAGTTCTGGTCCTACTGAATAAATGGACTTTGATTCTATCAAATATTCAACTGTCTTTGAAACCCGCAGCTTAGTCAGCTCCACACATGACGTCGTCTCTCCTGTGGGCGGCTGATTCAGCTGAGAGGATGGTTTAGGTGCTACAAGCCTCCATCTCAAACAATGTCCCGGCACTACAGTAACTGTAGGCATAGGTTGCTGTAGGTACCTAGGTATATATCATTTAGTACTCACTTACCTAGTATGCCTTTAATGACTCTTGGGTGGTATTTTCCAAACTATTTCATTATATTTCGTGGAATTACCACTAAACCTACGTAAGCAACTGACTAATTAATTTCAGGATAAATGTAATGTACTTTAGGTACCTACTTTATTAGGTCTAATAGCTAGTAAGTACCTAATTACTATAAGTACCTAGTGATAGGCTGGCAACTGTCCGCTCGTTGTGTAGCTTGCTTGGTCGTTCTTGATAGATCGTCGAAGCTCAGCAAGTGGATGGGTGACCGGTAGTGGCATTTTCAACTGAGCGCTTCCGTGATTCGGAGGGCACATTATATCGGTCCCGATTATTAAGTCGCTAAGCCATGACGGAGGCCTTAAGGCGGCCTAAAAACTCCGTCACCAGAGTTGGCCACTGACTCATACGAACTTACATAGACGCTGTTTAGACGATACCATTCTTGCCTCTTGCTTTTATTCTAAGCCAAGAGGCAAGAATGGAATGGTTGTCAAATAAAAAACATTATATTATGGTATCATGTAAATGGTGTATATCTGACTAAGCTCCGCGGTGATACCCACGATCCCTCGGGAACACTTCACTATTACGGATAAAAGCCTAGTGCCTATGACCAGACAGTTTCATCTGTGCCTCGTCAGTTTGTGAGAATAACAAATATCCATACATCTATAATTATAATAATAGAACTTCGTACAGAGGTCAATGTTCGAGATAACGTTATCATCTCAGGGCCACGCCCACTATCATCATCATCATTACACATGTCTGCTACTTACTATGAAAAACAGACGATGGTTTTATAAACAGACCTTATGTGAGTTATTTTTGAAAAATGATTTTTCCGCTCGTAAGAAGAGTAAGAAATAAATACAGAGTAAGGAATGAGTATATAAGAAGAAGTGTGAAAGTGGCGCCAGTGAATGAAAAGATGAGGAGCAACAGGCTAGCATGGTGTGGGCATGTAATGAGAAGAGAACGTCATGTTACTAGGAGAGTGCTTGGTATGAATGTTGATGCATTTGCGAGAAGAGGTAGGCCAAAGAAAAGATGGATGGATTGTGTGAAGGATGACATGAGTAAGAAAGAGTGAGTGTTGAGATGACGGCTGATAGAGGAGAATGGAAGAAGAACACAATATGTTGTGCCGACCCCACATAATGTGGGACAAGGGCAGGAAGATGATGATTTTTCCGCTCGTGGTGTAGCTAGGTACTCGTTCTTGCTAGATGCAACGTTCGCAAGTGAATGGGTGACCAGTAGCATAAAGGTTCCTTCGACGACCTCTCAGGTACAACTACTTAAGAAGGCAATTATGTACACATAAAATTCCACTTTGTTTAGATGTTTGTGTTTCAATCACGCCTAAAACAAAGAACCGATTTGGATGAAACTTGGAATAGGCGTAGATAGTGACATGGAATAGCATAGGCTATTCCAACTGTTAGTACTACGCGGGCGAAGCCGCACGCAGTAGCTAGTAGTCTATAATTCATATGAATAGCCCTTAATGCTATTTACATAATACTTAATGTAAAATAGGACCAACACAGATAGCCCAATGAGGAGCCGAGCCAGGTAGTAGTTTTGAAGCACAAAAAATAGACCCATGCCTTCCCAAAATAAGATATACATAGCCCTCCCTATAAACTTAGTTACCTACCTATATGTATTGAGGCGTCTTGACGTAGGTGATGGGATGCACTTTAGACTTTCAATTCGGTTGTGAGTTCAAATCCCAGCGTGCAATTGGAATGGTGAAGGAAAACATCGTATGCAAAGCAGCTTAATAAGCTCTACACGTACTGGCATTGTCTCAGTGGATAAGGCCGATGGTTAAGAGAATGTTAGGTGCTACAAGCCTCCATCTCACAAAATGTCCCCGGCACTAAGATGAAGCTGTACAAGGCAACCTATCCTATGCTAAGGCACCTAATACTTAGGACACTGTAGTGCCTGGGACATTAGCAGCCTTTATACGCACAATCTATCGCGAGGGATACAGGCAATCGCGCGTGATAGAACGCGTAGCATAAAGCTTAAAAAAAAATCTCACTAGCGATTACGCGTACAGGCTTTCCCTCACGATTGAGTTTTGACAAGAACTAACGAGTAATCGCGCGGAAGAACGCGTAGCATCAAAATTATCACTCGCGATTGCGTGTACAGGCTTTCCCGCGCGCAATCCTGTACGCTAAATCACTCGCGAAGATTGTGCCTGTGAAGGCCGCTACCTAAAAGAACCTCTTAGAGGCACACTTGTAAATCCTTTCACCACCGTTTGAAAGAACTAGTGACACGACAAGAAGAAGACCTTAACCATCCTCTCAGCTCAGCTATCCTGAAATATCAGAAGTAAGTTCGTATGAGTCAGTGGTGAACTCTGGTGACGGAGATTTTAGGCCTCCGTCATGTCAAAGTCAAAGTCAAAAAGCATTTAAGATAAGATAAGATAATGTTTATTTGCACAAAATATGTCTACATAGTTCTTAGAAGTAGGTACTTATATAGGGACTTAAATAAATAGACTAATGACAGTTAATATGGAACTTTACCCTCCGCGCTAGTTAAAACTGTGTTACGGCAGGGTAATGCTTCATAACATAAACAAAAAAAAAAAAAAAACTTAGGCCTTTACATCTATATTAGATGATTTATACAGCGTCAGGAGGCAACCTATGCCTTCACTTAACGGGACGCTGTAGTGCCTGGGACACTGTTTGAGATGGAATAGGCTTGCCCAGCACCTAAACCATCCTCTCAGCTTAATCAGCCGCCCACAGGAAAGACGACGTCAATACGTGTGGAGCTGACTAAGCTGCGGGTTTCCTCACGATGTTTTCCTTCACCGTTTTGAGCTCGTGTTAAAGCGCATATAAATTTTTCGAAACGAAAAATCCAGTGATGCACGGCCGGGATTCGAACCCACGACCTTCGGATTGAAAGTCGAGGCGCAACCCCATTCGACCAACACGGCTCATAAAAAAAAATACCTACCTGGTATTTAATATCATTGAGCAGACAATCCACTAAGTGTTAGATGCGAAGAAACACTATACAATACAATTTATTCAGTAGGACCGCTGGGATCACTTTGAAACGTCTTAAAACTAGGTGATCCATCTTAGATCAGGTCACATGGCTTGATCACACCGGGACTGACATAAACATGCCCTCCGAAGCACGGAAGCGTTATGATAATGCCACAGCGGTCCATCCAATTACAGACCGTTTAGAACGTTGCTTATGTAACTTCGAGAGCCGTGTTGGTCGAATGGGGTTGTGCCTCGACTTTCAATCCGAAGGTCGTGGGTTTGAATCCCGGCCGTGCATCGCTGTATTTTTCGTTTCGAAAAATTTATATGCGCTTTGGCACAAGCTCAAAACGGTGAAGGAAAGCATCGTGAGGAAACCCGCAGCTTAGTCAGCTCCACACGTATCGACGTCGTCTCTCCTGTGGGCCAGGGATGGTTTAGGTGCTGGGCAAGCCTATTCCATCTCAAACAATGTCCCAGGCACTACAGCGTCCCGTTAAGTGTAGGCATAGGTTGCCTCCTGACGCTGTATAAATCATCTAATATAGATGTAAAGGCCTAAGTTTTTTATGTAACTTCGACGATCTATCAAGATCGACTTATCAATCTCCACGCTTCGAAGATATGTTAAAATCGCCTTTACCACACATTCAAAACTTTCTCTTGTCAAACCTAAAATAAAGGCAAAACGCGACGTTGTCGCTCTTCCAAGGGGCGATGCGCGTGCGCAGCCAATCGGGGCCCTTCGTCCGATCTATGGGTCTATTGGTCTATGCTCCTTTGTAGTCTATAGGGCGGAGTTGGGAGATCCAATGGTTCAAAAAATAGACCAGTTTTTTGTGGGCTATGTATTTATTTTTGTAGTTTTGACCTCCTTTCTTACCTTTAGATATATAAAAAGATTTTTTTTTGTCTTGACCTAACGGGATCCTCAAATCAGTATTTAAATGTATTTTGCTATACTTATAGTAGGTAAAAAAGTAAGTAAGTTCGTATGAGTCAGTGGCCAACTCTGGTGACGGAGTTTTTAGGCCGCCTTAAGGCCTCCGTCATGGCTTAACGACTTTAATAGCCGGGACCGACAATTTAACGTGCCCTCCGAAGCACGGAAGCGCTCAGATGAAAATGCCTCCGGCGGTCACCCATCTACAGACCGTTTCGAACGTTGCATAACTTTGACGATCAAGAACGACTGAGCAAGCACGACCACGAGCGCTTCGTAGGTAATATAGAGAGTACTGGCGATGAGTTTGCAACCTGTCACGTATGGAATGCTTACCTATTTCTGCATAATTTTGGCACTTACCAAATAGGTATGTAGGTATAGGTATGTAGATATTGTATTGAGCATGACTTTGACTACCATCCGACAATTTCAAAGGATCTGGAATACCTGGAAGAGTTGACAGATGTCTACCGCGCCTTTGGGTCTTTTGAAGAATGTTTCAGCAAAACTTTTCTTTAATGACCTTGAAAATAGTGAGTGAGGAATTTTTCAAAATGGCAGATTCAATTTACTAAGAGACAAATTAAGGGTATTTCAAGAAATGGCATTTTGCCAACACTGTCATATCGGCAAGGTTGTGTCAGACGAGCAATATTAAGCAACTATGTTGCTCAAAAACGCATGTCTAATAGAAGCCATTCTTTAAAAATGTAGATTTTTCTCTTACAAAAAGTGAAGTAGGTTGCTTAGTCGTTGTTGATAGACCGTCGAAGTGAAGCAACGTTTTGTGCGGTTACAAAGGAATGGGTGTCCGCTTCCGTGATTAGGGGGCTCATTACTTTGTCGGTCCCAGAGTAGTCGTTAACCCATGACTTACAACTAAGTTAGTTAAGAAATTAGGCTAAGTTTAGATCTAAGATGGATCACCTAAAAAAAGCTAGGCCCCAAACCGTGTTTGTTGCCCTGGTTCTTCACGGTATTGGTCGCGAAGGAACAGGAGTAGAATCACCTAGTTTAAAGACGTTTCAAAGTGATCCCAGCGGTCCTACTGAATAAATGGAATAAATGCTTTTTGACTTTGACTTTGACTGAGGCCTTCAGGTGGCTTAAACTCTACCACCAAAGTTGACCACAAACTCATACGAGCTTACACACTTAGAACAGGAGTAGAATCACCTAGCTTATAAGACTATTTTAAAGTGATCCCATCCCAGTGGTCCCACTAAAAAAAATGCATCACTTTTCAGCACGGAAGCGCTCAGCTGAAAATGCCACTGCCGGTAACCCGTATACGGACCGTGTAAAATCTATCAAGAACGACTAAGCACACCACGAGCGCTTCCAATGTAAAATTATGTATACCGCCCATTTTGTTTTATCTTCTCAAGTTGCTGAAAGTTGCCGGTCTGTATCAAAGCTTACCTGATCCATGTCAGTAGGTCATCGACCCTGGATCGTGTCTTAGTATCTGCGTACAGGTCATCGCCCTGTCTTTGAATTTATATTTTAACGACCGCGACGTGCCCCTGACTAACTCTTAGATCTGCTGTCATTGTTTAAAAGTTCTGAAACTTCTTTTCGTGTCACTTATTTTTTCGAACCAGTATGGTGAAAGGATTTTAAGCGCGTCAAATCCCTTCTCTCTGTTGATGTACGAGCCTATGAGGCCATTCATCATGAGGTAGTTGGTCAGAATCATCTTGTGTCCAACTCCAACTTAGCCATTAACATAAATAAATTGATTTCGAATGGATTCATTAATTAAGTGAGTCACTATTAAAAAAAAGCAAGTTCATATGAGTCAGTGCCCAACTCTGGTGTCGGAGTTTTTAGGCCTCCGTCGGTCGTGGCTTAACGACTAGCCGGGACCGACAATTTAACGTGCCCTCCTCACGCTGTACCTACATTCATAGAAAAACAGCATTTCGACGGAGCCAGCACGGTAGACTCGAGCAAGTAACTCAAGTTCCTTTGAAGATGTATAAGGGTAGTCAGACGTCCAAACACATCTAGCACTTGCCCACATTTTGCAGAAGTTAGCACTCCATACGTGACAGGTTGCAAGCCCATCGCCGCCTACTACTTTCCTCACGATGTTTTCCTTCACCGTTTAGAGCTAATGGCATGCGCAATGCAATAAAAAAATATATCCGGGATTCGAACCCACGACCTTCGGATTGTAATCCGAAGCTCTGCTGATAATGATAAAACTAATAGTGGCGCCAAAAACGATCTTGCAATGTTTAATATGTATAAAATTACATAATGTATGTCAAAACTATTAAAATAACTAAATTCAGTGTTATTCATCAATCAGGAACAGTCTAAGCTAGATTTGGTACAGTCAGCCTTAAAAAAAAGTATTTTTTTTCGCACTGGTGAAAGTCAAAGACAGTAAAAATGCGTGAATAAATGCTTTATTCAGTAGGACCGCTGGGATCTAGAATAATCATAAAACTATTTTGACTCCTGTTTGAATAATACCGTGAAGAATCGGGTAACAAACACGGTTTGGGGCCGAGCATTCTTTTAGGTGGTCCAAAGCTCGTGGGGAGTCTGGTTCTAACCTTATGTCTGACTACCCCCTTAGACATTAAAGAATCCCGCTGATATAATAAAGCTGAAAGTTTGTGAGTTTGTTGAAAACTTCTTTAGGCGCGTCGGGCATTTTTGAAATGGGAAAAAATCATTGAACTCGCGATACGGCACGGTAATGTTACCGTAACCATTCGGCAAACTTCGCTAAAAGTCGGGGTCTATCGACGTTTCCCGCCGCGTCCCGTCCACCCGCAGGCAGCAAGAGAGAGACGCGCGCGCGGTTACCCGCAAATAGCGCAGCGTCAGCGTTTTTAATTGTTTTTAACCTTTTTTACTGTTAGTTTCTGTCGGCACTCCCGGAGTGCCACTTTTTTTCTATGAATAGGTCAGTGATTGGCAGTTACCGTGTCAGACGCTTAACCAACACCTATTAGCGACTTGTATAATTATCTAATTAATATTATTGCCAGTGTTGCCACCTGGCGCCAATAGACTTTTCAAATGTCTATCTTTAACTAGGTCAGACCTTGGCCAAGGAACACTGATCAATATAAATAAGACGCCATTTACAATATACCATTCTGGCATATGGTATGCCAGTGGTCTTGCCTCTTGCCACTGAATATTAGCTCTTGCTCCTATGCTGCTTATTATAAAAACGTTAAACCTGAGTTGAACCCCATGTTGACACATGTTAAAACAAAACTGTTACCATAAAAAAGCGTTCTATGTACGAGTATTTAAAGATCGTTTTTCTAGGGACAGTTTTTAATTAGACTTGGTCTAAACTCGGCTCATTTTCTTGTAATAAGAGCCTGTCCATATGCAGCGTTTCACACGCGTAAGCACTCGCGCGTAGCAATTTATATTGCGTCCAGATGCCGCGTTTTACGTGCGTTCCTACGCGTGTTGTGTTTGGGAGGGACTCAGGGACAGTTATAAACATGGAGCCAGATAAAGCGGTTGTGTTGTAGCTAGCATACGTCGTAAACAATGACAAAGTCAACGATTTAACGTGCATCCAATTCTACGTGACACCAAAAATTTCGATGAAAGTTCCCAGTTTTTAAGTTTTATGACTTTTTTTAAGTATTAAAATAATCTGAAGATTCCTTAAATATTCCATAAGGCTCCTTTTTTCAACACGGCCTATAAAAAGTTTTGAAGTTATCATGCTCCATTTCGCACTGAGTACGTCCACACGCCACGGACACGCGCGTAGTACTGGACGCAGCAATGGCGCCGGAGTATCTCGACTCGCGCGGCGCACGCGCGTACAACGCGCGTAAAACGCGCGAGTCGAGAGTCCCGCTCATTGCAAGCGTTTTACGCGCGTGTGAGGTAACGCGCGAGGGCATCTGGACGGGATGTATGTAGCTCTAGTATCTCGAGAACGCGCGAGTGCTTACGCGCGAGTTGACACGCGCGTAAATCGCGCTTTCTGGACAGGCTCTAAGCCCCATTGCGCATATTTTTACGAAACGAAATCCTTTGATGCACGGCCGGGATTCGAACCCACGACCTTCGGATTGAAAGTGAAACAACCCCATTCGACAAACACGGCTCGTTTCCTTCCATGTCTAAGGTCAGGTATAAAAGACCTGAGAGCAAATGTTGACAACCTCTGTGGCGCAGTGGGCGAAGGTCCGCCTGCGACGCAGAAGGTTGCGGGTTCGATGCCCGCCGCGGGACTACGATACGTATGACCTACAGATATTTGTCCCGGGTCTGGGTGTTTCTATGTATAATATGTATGTACCTAATTACAAACAAAATTTATAAGTAGTATATCAGTTATCTGGTTCCCATAGTACAAGCTTTGCTTAGTTTGGGGCTAGATGCATGAAAGTGCACTGAGGGCGTTAACTGACCTCTGAGATACAGTTTTTTAACTAGTTCAGGGGTTGGTGAATACCTAAAGTGCGGAACTTCGTAGTCTGTTGTCTTACATTAACCCAGCTTTAGTATTACTTAGTATAAGTATAAGGTTGTCTGGAAGAAATCGCCTTGAGCGTTAAGACCGCCGATTGTAGGACAATACTGTCGAAACTTAGCATGTAATTACTTCATGTAACACTGTGTCCTCAATAAAGTTCTTATTTATTTATTTATTTATTTACATGATGCTGTGTGACATGTCCAGCATTATTTGTTTATTTATTTATTTAATGTCGCTTTGAGAATATTGTAGTGTTTTGCATACGAGTACCTTCAGACAAAATGGTTACAATGCGTTTATCCGTAGTACTTACTCCGCAAGGTCACATGACGCGATCGTTCACCTTTCATAGATTGAAACGCCATTTACACGATACCATTCTTACCTCTTGCGATAGAATATTAGCTCATGCATTGTTTGAGAAAGAAAAAGGCAAGAATGGTATCGTGTAAATGGCGTTTTAATTGCAAACTGCGTTCGGTGTTACCCACGGTTCCTTTGGGAATACTTGATTTTTCCGGGATAAAAGCCTATATGCTATTCCAGACTGTAATCTATCTCTATGCCAAATTTCATCAGAATCCATTCAGTAGTTTTTGCGTGTAAGCGGAACAAACAATCCTAAATCTTCGCAGACTTTGTCGTTAATGAAATTATTAATTAAGTATTAAATTATTATTTAAGTTAATTAAATTTAGCCATGACGGAGGTAAAAGGTTGCCTAAGAACTCCGTAACCAGAGTTGGCCATTCATACAAACTTTTAGCGTGACGGGATTCAAACCCGTTATTAAAATTGCTAGTGTGACATACTGACATAGTTCGGTACTGACCTAGGACAACAATGTTACATGACTCTACCTCGCTGTGACCCAGTGTAGGTACATACAGGCTTTTCAGTCCTAGTGTGGGAACAGAGGTATAACCTGGGTACAGACCTATCACCTAAGAGCCGTGTTGGTCAAATGGGATTGTGCCTCGACTTTCAATCCGAAGGTCGTGGGTTCGAATCCCGGCCGTGCATCACTGGATTTTTCGTTTCGAAAAATGTATATGCGCTTTAACACGAGCTCATAACGGTGAGGGAAAACATCGTGAGGAAACCCGCAGCTTAGTCAGCTCCACACGTATTGACGTCGTCTTTCCTGTGGGCGGCTGATTAAGCTGCGAGGATGGTTTAGGTGCTACAAGCCTATTCCATCTCAAACAATGTCCCAGGCACTACAGCGTCCCGTTAAGTGTAGGCATAGGTTGCCTCTTGACGCTGTATAAATCATCTAGTATAGATGTAAAGGCCTAAGTTTTTTTAGACCTATCACCATCTTTTTCTTATCGTGTCATCAGTTCTTTCGAACCAGTGTGGTGAAAGGATTTTAAGTGCGCCTCAAAGAGGCTCCTTTTGTGCACTTGACACAATGGTTACGAACTTGGTAGGCTCTACCACATGCCGGTTTCCTCACGATGTTTTCCTTCACCGTTCGAGAGTACTGGCATAGTACACGTACATTTTCAAAGAACTCATTGGTGCACGACCGGGATTGAATCTATGACCTTACGATCGGAAGGCGGGGCCACTACCACTAGACCACCAGTGCTCACGAAAACATGAAAAGTGTCACAATACTGGTTCGAAAGAACTGGTGACACGATAAGAGAAGAATCTATTTCCTCCCTCAGCTGGGCAAGGGTCTCCCCTATATCTCTACTTTGAGACCCAATTTTATATAATGAGGTGTCAATTGTAGGGGTTGACAGAGGCACGTCCTAATAGTTATTAACTTTACCTATGCATTATTTTGTTGGTCCCAGCTATTTAAGTCGTTAAGCCACTGACTCATACGAACTTACTTATTTGTGTCCCGCCACTTCGTCTGCATCAAAAAAAAAATACCTGTTAATTATAACAATATTTGTCTCGGGTTTGGGTGTTTCTGTGTATGTATTTACAAACAAAAAAGTATATCAGTCATGTAGTACCCATAACACAAGCTCTCCTTACTTTGGGGCTAGATGATGCTGTGTGAAAAGTCCAGCATTATTTGTTTATTTATTTAATTAAGGGTTCGTTTCCTCATTATTTTGAAAAAAATGTAGTAAGTCAGATAATAGTAAAAGTTGGTGTATTTCTTTTTATATTCCGGCCAAGCATTCTCAATTAATTATGAATTAAACATAAATAGCTCGGAAAATATTGGGGATTTTTTTATGGGCTATTGGAACGAAGTTCCTTTGGACGGTGTCGGATGGGGTTAGACGAAAAAAAGTGTTAGATTTTTGCGTCACGACGACACATGTATATGTCAAAACGTGACAGTGCGAAGAGCGCAGTCGCGAAGCAGTCCATAGATTGTTACATTGTTAGTACGGAAGAGTGTTTCTAGGATTTTAATAAATCTTTTATTTGACAAATGCCAAATGTCTAAGTTGAAACTTCGTTCCAACCGAGTGTTCCACGACACTCACGTACTTTTTTTATGATTTTTGTCGTCATTGTTCGGATTACATATGGCAATAATTAATTTAGCAAAAATTACCTACACAGCACAAAAAAAAAAAACTATTCGTATAAAAGAGTAGCCTAAAATATGGTCTTAAAAAATAAAAAACGAAGAACACTAATAGCTCAAAAAAGCACATTTTTTGACAGACATTTTTTCTTTCAAATGATGTGCACTAACGTCAAAAAGTGCACGGGGTGGCAACGTCGCATTTATAGTCGTGGGGGAGTCTTCCTTCTCGCGCTAACGTATAGCGCCCTTTCATTTTGTCTAAGTCTTTTTGTATCGGCCTATGCACTAGGTATAGGGGACTTTTTTTTACTTTTTTTTAGGGGTCGTGTTAGGGTAGCAAGGATTGTAATGTAACTTTTGATTGTGATACAAGGATGTGTTAAAAATATTCCTACCTACAGAATTTTTTAGTCATTTCGTTGCATTTTTTTTTTTCTGATTTTGAAATCTTATTTATTCTGTAATATTATATTCACCTATTTCATATTTTTGTTCTTATTATTGAATCCAGATTTTTCTTTCTTAAAATTGTTTTTTTTTTATGTTTTAATAACTTTTTATCTAACTAATAGGTACTTACATTCAAACTTTGTTACTGATATTTTTAAATAAAAGTTTTTTTTTATATAATTTTAGATATCATTTATGAATAATCAAGGGTAGTCGAGCCACATAGGTAAATCTTAGGAATAATAACTAATTAATGGTTCATAATATTTTTTGTAACTGGTATTATAATAATATATTAAAATTACTCTTAATGTATTTTTGATTTAATCCAATTTCAGGTAATTCATAAATTTAATATTAGGTTTTTAATTTGTGTTTTTCTTTTTTACAGGTATAATAATAATTATCCTGAATGGAGGATACAAAACAAAGGTAAAAAACAAACCTAATTTAATTGAATATTTTTTTATCATAGTTTTTTTATTTAAAAAAATAATCATCATCATCATCCGACTTCCTTCACCCACTGCTGGGTAATAGGCCTCCCTTCGCTTTTGCCATTCTTCATTTTTTTTTTTTAAATAATAATTAAATTTAATTATATAGTTTTTTTCCCCCCATTGGAGAACATTAGCTTACAATAGAGTTGAGTGGAAGAAAGGAAGGGAGGCCTTTGCCCTGCAGTGGGACATCACGGGCTCATAATAATAATAATAATAGTTTATTTAAAAAAAAGGAGGGCCTTGTATTTTTTCTCAATAGTATTTTTTCCTGTTAGTAGGTAGGTAAACTCTATAGCTACTTACTATTAATAATAATAATATTTAGACACTATTTTATTTTAATATCTGTTGTTTGGGAGGCTTTTTTATATATATTTTTTAATTAAAACTGTTGTTGTTATGATAAATTGTATGCAGTAGGTACATAAATAAAAGAGTAGCTACGAAGATATTTAAGTGAAAGGTGACTAGCGACGGTAAAATATAGATAGCCTAGCAACAGGTTTTAGATTACCTATAGATATAGTTATAGTTTTTGTATCATAAAAATAATCATATTATTATTTTTTTATTAGGTATGTACTTAATTAATTAAATAATAAGGTTCTCAATGTTTAAGTACAAAAAGTATACTTATTGCGAAAAAAATTACATTCGTAAATTTGGTCAATTTGATTTTTTTATTAATTTGAATTTTAGTTTTTTTTCATAATTTATTTGTCTATTGTATTGTATAAGAAATATTATGAAAATTAAATAACAATAAAATTAATAAAACAGACTGAATTTGTGTCACTAAAAATTGACGATGTTTAGACCTTTATAAAACTTACTAAATATTAATAAAATAACAAAAAAAGTTGATAAATATGCGGGGAAGACACTAATTTGCCAGAAATAAAACATTTTTTTTGTAAATAATAATGAAAATATACCAAAAAAATAGTTTTATTGCAAAAGGGTGCCACGAGTGAGAACAAAAGTTTATCATCGAGAAAAAAAAATGTTTTGAATTAATATCAACAAATAATATTTAACATTTCTCACAAGAGAGGTCCTTAACAACCCATTCTAAGGGCGATTTCGAGAAAACGAATTCAATTTCCAAGAAAAAAAAGCCCTCCAAAAATAGCATCCATTTTACATATTCACAAATAGGAACCCCCTGACTCAGATGCTTCCTGAATCAAAAACCATATAATTTTCGTCGAAAATCAAATTAAATCACTGGAACTCTTTCCCGGCAAAAAAAACTTGAGGTCGTCTGCTGCGTGAGCGCACTGTCCCGTTATTTACAGACGGTGCGAGGATTTTTATAGCTATCTCGCTCGCACGCGCGCCGCCTACCCACTCCCACTGAACATTCGAGCGGGTACAGTGACCGTGAATTTTGATACTTTTATTTTTTTTTGCCTTTTTAAGGAAGTGGGGTTTTTAACCGGGAAGATGGTATTGCTTACGGAATCTGTGGTTTTGTAATGTTGGTAGAGTTCACTGGTAGCAAATGTTACACTGACATAATATTTTTTCATTTTATTATGAGTTTTAGCCTATTGAAGCTGGAATATAATATCTATTGCCCTAGGCACTATCATGTTATCGAGTGTAGGTATAGTTTGTTCCCTAAGCCCTGACCTAAGCATCTAGTTTAGACATTTTAAAGACCTAATTGTTATACAATCAAGAGTTTTGACAGACGATAAACCCTTTTAATCAAATTCAATCATTCAAATTAAAATCTGGCATTTTTATACCGTACATAGTCAGACCGGTTGACGAGTCAAGGTTGGTATAAAGAGAGGCCTCGTGGAATCAAACGAGCCCGTGCTGATGATGATGAAAGTCGGATGATAGAAAATAACTGTTCGAATGTCTGTGTGTACAAAAACCTTGACGTAAGCAGATAAAAATCGTGCCTTAGTAATTGTTTTTTTGCTTACAAGGTATGTGTCGTTAATAATTTTCAATGACGTCTGTAATGATGAGAAGTTGAAGTTTGAAATACCTGTAGAATACCTACGGTACATTCAACTACAGAATTGGATTTGCACGCATTCAAATTTTCAGTTCGTCATAACCCGTGTACTTTGGTTTGAACTGAGCCTCAGTCCAACCAACTATACCTATTTGTGTAGAAGATAAGTTATAATTTGTATTGCTTTGAAAATCGCACCGCTATCTTTTGAAATAAATTTTATATTTTTTTTGTTCCTACCTACAGTATAGTCTAGTCTACACAGGTTAATAAAATAAACAATACTGGAAAGGACTTTTCACACAGCATCAAGCCTTAGCAACGTTGTTTATGAGCAATACTATCCTAGCTGACTGTACATTTTCTCAAACAATGTAGTACGGCCCACGAAACGATTGGGGTTTTTATTGCTCAGTCAGTACTTTACAGAAGGTTTTTATGGCAAGATCAGTAGGAGTCGATATTGTAAGAATCTTTACGAATGTCCAAACTTAATGCACAACAAAGGAGCATTTGATAGGATTCCTTTTTTGTCTACTAAGGCCGTTTCCACCTGCAAGTCTAGTATGTCCGAAGAGTGTCCAACAGATGATTTCACGGCAGTTTCGTGTCGTATAGACTGTCAAACCCATAAACTTATTGAGCGTAGTGAAACAATTTTTAGGACTGAGGTCAAACCTTTCTCGCAGCTTTTTTATAGGTGATAACTTAGCCTCAGGACTTTTTATACTCAAATCACCATTATTATCCATCAACATTAATTTCCACCATATCTGTATATGTCATAACAGTGCCCTTGATACAGGTAGAGTGCATTTTGATTAAGAAAACTCGTTACCAAGCCATACTAGCATTCCGTCCGACCCACTCGTACATCGTTAATAAAATATTCAGTTTAACATCAAACGTGATCTTAACCAAGTACTTTTTTTGCAAATAAGTAGCCTTGACTATAAACCTGTTCGATATGTAGGTTATTTTTTGCTGAATCGCAATTAATGTCAAAAGGAATCCATTGTATGCGTCGTAACGTAAATACACTGTGGGTAGTTGTGAATTTATTTTGACGTTCCCTTTCAAAACTATATCGTGAATCACTGCATGCGTCTAATATCCCAATTCTAGTGAAGAAGATTGCATCTTAAATTAATTTATCCCAAGTCTAAAAGGATTTGGTCGTTGTTATGTATCTTGTATGTTCTTATAAGAATCATTATTGTACGACTGACCTGTACTCTGATAGGACTCTTATATGACTAAACAGCACAAAATAATCTTTATTTGAGCCATTTCAATTATAATACAATGTAACCTCTATCTTGATAAATGTATTTTCTTGTTAACGTTAGTTTTCACACACTTTTTACACAAATTGTGATTAATTTTGTAAAATTATACTCATTAATAAAATGTTAATTTTACGACCTATCCATTATAAGATCAAAGTCAAAGTCAAAGTCAAAAAGCATTTATTCAGTAGGACCGCTGGGATCACTTTGAAAGATAAAAAGGTATAAAAGTCACTAAAAGAGATTATTTATTTTCTTAAATAATGAAGTTACAAACAAACTATTTATCATACAACTAAAAATAGTTCCACAGACTGAGATGTTTTTGCTCGACTAGGCTCTAATTGAAGGCTATAAATAGATTCTATAAATAGTTGTCGTTGCCAAGCCATGCAATGTAGAATGGCGACTTGCAAACATTCTTTGCTTAACCATTTTTTTGCTCAACTTGCATTCTTTGCGGCATAGTAAGTATTCAAATCATAAAAAGTTGCTAGATAGTTGTTTTTGTTACGAAACGCTGCCAATGTGACATAAAAGAATCTAAAAAATTATAATAAGTTGAGTTAGGTTAAAAGATTTTTATGCAAAAAGTTTTTCGCACTTTCAAAGACTTGAACCTGCGACCGTTTTTGGTTTTGCACTCTACCTAAATAATAAAGTGGATGATCGTTGTTTATTTATTTCAATATAACATTTAATTAGAACGTGTATCCAATAAAAAGTAAACATGCTTTCAAAAAACTCATTTAATTAACATTGTGCTGCTTATTATAAAAACGTAAAACCTTGTTGAGTTGAGCCCCATGTTGACACATATCAAAACAAAACTGTTACCACAAAAAAGCGTTCTATGTACGAGTATTTAAAGATCGTTTTTCTAGGGACAGTTTTTTAGTTAGACTTGGTCTAAACTCGGCTCATTTTCTTGTAATAAGCCCCATCATGTTTTGACTGTTTACCCCTTAAAACATAATCGCCATGCATCTTAGATCGGTCTAGCATGCTCACAAACCTATTTCAGTTCTAGTCTAATTAATCTAATAATAGCCAATAGAGGTCGCTAGCGTGCAAAACCATTACATTCATTAGCTCAACGCCTCATTGTTTCATTCATATATCTTGTATTTACTCTTTTTATCGTGTAATATGTATGCCTTTGCGGCTAGACATTACATGTTAGGCATCATTGTGTTATAGTCAAGGTTATTGGGTATGATTAATGCCGGTTCGATTCTTGTCGTTGGTATTAAAAGTTGTGTTTATAGAGTTAAAAACTTGTTTTTTTATTTGTGTAGAGCGTATTTTGGTTTATTATTTGATTAAGTTCACGTAATATTGATATTTTTAATTTTGATTAGGTATTTCTTTAAACTGTCAGTAACGTTTTCAGCTCAAATCAAAATGTGCTGTTGTTATACGTTTGTTCAGCCTATTTTTGGTTCTCATCTTAAATGAACGTTCTCTGTAAACGACCATGTAAGAGCAATTAAAACCACCCTCCAATATTCCAGCGAAAAAACACAAAGCGAACCAAAAAAAAAACCAAGTACCAAGAGCTTGCGTCGCACTACATCGATCGAAATTCAAACGCGGAACAAAAAGTGGTCCGCATCGCCTTTCTCGCTCGCACTCGCTTGCAGACGTTGCCGTAGAGCGGGATGGAAGCTCGTCGCCCGCGCCCACGGCGGCGTAGGCTGGTACATTGAACCCTGTTTCGAGTCTGCGCTGTCAAAATTACTTCTATCTCGCTCTAGCGCTAAAGGCGTTGGGCCACAGCAAAATTTGAAACCACTGTTTTTGTGACTGCACCGATAAGTTTGTTCCCCCAGTGTGACATGGCGCGATTTTCGTTTTGAAATTAGAATGCTTTCTTTTTAAATTGTGCTGTGGCTAAAGTGTTGTGATTTAGTGCCGTGTGTCAGTCTAGGCCTAACCTAAAAACGGTGAGTCTCATTTCTAGGTTACAAACCTGATAAGTAGATTGCTCTTTATGTCATGACAATATAAAGATTGTCAGATAATCGTTTACCAGCACCACGCGGTTGGTTCGCGGACTGAAAAAACCCATCACCTCACTGGTCTTTCATCATATATCATGGGCAAAATCTAAATTAAGAGCTATAACGGCACCAAATTATATTGGCGAAATTCCCAGTGGTACCTAAATGGGTTCTATAGAATACTAATTTTAATAAGAGAATAATAAGACCTAGGTCTTTACATAGCTTAGACCTCAGTGTCATCAGCTAAAACTAGACTTATGTCGGAAATAGAACACACGACTGGCTCCTAAGATGATTTAGAGATTCTTTTGATCCTAATTACATAAATGATTCCAAAAGGAATATTGAAATGTCAATTCCATGATTCCATTGAATGAACTGTTCATGTTGATATTTTTTTTTATTTTTATAGGGTTTTTTTACCTATATTTTTTCTAAGTAATACCTACTTTAGTTCAAATAAGTACAAAAATAGAAAAAAAAATATATTTCTATAAAATATTCTAAAAGACATTTTTTATCGTACCTGCCATCTATCTACCTTAGACAAGGGCTCTAAAAAAAAATATTTGAGCATTTTTTAAAGCAAAGTATTATAAAATTGTAATTTGGCAATCAAATTACATGTTCTTCAAAGGATCTGGAATAAGTAACATAAAAAGATCTGAAATAATGTCTACCGCACCTTGGGGATACAGTCGTGAACCTGTTTATGTTTTTTTTAATTAAATGTTTTTTTTGGGACACCATATAAATACTGACATATGAAATATAGCTAAACTTAAACCTAAAAAATTGCACCACTACATTTTTTTTAAATTAATTATATTTAATTAGTAAGGAGAGTCTGAAAAGGAATTAGGCCATTCTCAAGAGTCGAGAAATAAAGGCTAACATAAATAAAATAATATATTTTTTTAGGTTAATTACAAAAACTCTATTAAATACATTCAGGTCAAAAGATTTAATCTGTCTATATTTATTTCCTTCAATATAAATAAGACGACATACATTTTCTAAGTATATTTTTATCATCACATTTCCTAAATAATGGCAGATATTTTTTTTTGTATCTCGATGCTTAATTAAAAATACATGTATATAATTCTTAATTTATCTAAAAATAATAATAACTACCTACGTATTGAATGCAATCTTCAAGAATATGCATTATGACATACCTCTAGTAAGTTCGTATGAATCAGTGACTCTACATGCCTACCCTTTGGCGTGTAAGATTCAAAGAATCAAATACGAACTGAGAGAATATCGGTATTATCCAGCTTTGGGGAAACGATCTGTAGATAGCTCTACTGATCCAGGATTGCCTGAAGCGTCCCCAAAACCCTGGCATAGCACAAAGAATGATAATGTCAAAAGGTAGGTTATGATAATATTTTTTTACGAGATCTGTCAAAGAGCATGCCATGTCACGTGTCCTAATTTATGAAAATGGTTAGCTGTAGTACTAAACTAGGACTTGTCTCTGACTACCCCCACTAACGAATTTTAAATGCTAGTTGATCTGAAAAATTTTATAAAAACGCCATCTATGAGCAGATGTTGACACTAATAGTTTTTATTAAAATTATTAGGTTAAATTATTATAACTCTTAATTTCCTACGAATGTGAGCAATTTGTCAAAGCTACGAACGTGAACCCTGACAAACTCAAAACCTTTAATACTTATTTAAAAAAAAATAACGATAAGTACCTATTTAACCTCATTGTAATAAACTTTTAATTTTTTTTTATAATAAGCCGAAGTTCCATATACCTACATAAAGTTTGTTTTATCATAATTAAAACTTTGAAACAAATATATTTCTTATTTTTTAGTCGAATATAGTCCACAGTTGAGCTATCTATAGATCGTTTCTAACGATCCTTAGATAGCTTGACTAATCCTGTTGTATTTTGTAAAATGTAGGTAGTAGCTTAGTCCAAAGTGTATTTAATAAACTTATAGTTATTTTTTGAAGAAGTTTTTAATTTTTTATTTATTTATTATTCAAAGGTAAGAACCTACTTACCTATCTATGTTGAATGAATGAATGAATGAATGAATGAGAACTCTTTATTGTACACCTTAAACTATGAAACAAAATAATAAGTATAACAAATAATGACAATGTACAATGGGCGGCCTTATCGCTAATAAGCGATCTCTTCCAGGCAACCTTTGGATGGAGAGAAACTCGGTGAAAGAAGGATTGGTCAGGTGTATAATGAAAAGAAAATGAATTTAAAGCTGTTAAGTATAGGCTAAATACATATAATAAATACAATTAACTTATAAACTACATAATAATAGTTATGTTTCATACGATTATTTTGTCATATTCGCTAAGCTTAGTCGAGACCTTTGCCCAGCAATGTGACTGGATGGTTGATAAAAAAATCGCTAACCGAAAAGGAGTACCTAAGTACTCTTAAAGACCTCTGTGGCGCAGTGGGCGAAGGTCCGCTTGCGACGCAGAAGGTTACGGGTTCGATCCCCGCCGCGGGACAAATGTTTGTATGACCTACAGATATTTGTCTCGGTTCTGGGTGTTTCTATGTATAATATGTATGTATTTACAAACAAAAAGTATATAAGTAGTATATCAGTTATCTGGTTCCCATAGTACAAGCTTTGCTTAGTTTGGGGCTAGATGATGCTGTGTGAAAATGTCCAGCATTATTTATTAGTACCTACAATTACTTAAATAATAAAAAAAGTACGTGAGTGTCGTGGAACACTCGGTTGGAACGAAGCAAAGAATACTTTTCTATACTGGGAATAAAAATTTTTTTATTGTCAATTATGTATCCTAGCAACGCTCTTCCGTACTAACAATGTAACAATCTATGTACTGTGTCGCGGCTGCGCATTTCGCACTGTGACGATTTGACATACATGTGTCGTGACGGTAAAATGGAACAATTTTTTTTTCCAGCCTCAGTTTTTTTTTTCTTCGATACCGTCTGAAAAGGACCTTCGTGCTAAAAACCACACGGTAATAAATCTAGGAACACAATGGGGCTAATTACAAGAAAATGAGCCGACTTTAGACCAAGTCTAACTAAAAAATTGTCCCTAGAAAAGTGATCTTTATATACTCGTACATAGAAAGCTTTTTTGTGGTAACAGTTTTGTTTTGACGTGTGTCAACATGGGGTTCAACCAAGGTTTTACGTTTTTGTAATAAGCAGCAATATCTAGTTACAAAACAATGGCATAAACCAGTTCTGAAATGATTACAAGTCTATATTAGACAACATGTTGATACAAGTTGAAACTTGATTAAGGTGATTGAAAATAACCGTGATTAAATTTGTATTTTTTTTCAACCGACTTCAAAAAAGGAGGTTCTCAATTCGTCTGTATGTTTTTTTGTTTTTTTTTTTGTATCTTGTTACGCGATTGTTCCGCCATTTGTTGACCGATTTGCAAAATTCTTTTCATGTTCGAAAGGGTATACTCCAGAGGTGGTCCCATATACATTTTATTCCTGAGGGATTGATAGTTTCCCCGTAAAACTCTAAACACCTTCCCTCCTAGCCATGTCACAAATAGAAATCGAATCGACAGCTTGACGCCCTGAGTCACACCGCGTTTCGAGTCAAACATTGAAGTCGGTTTTCTTTTTAGTATTGAAACGTAATTATTAATTCCATTAACTAAATCCATTTAGCCGTTTCAGGGTAACAATGCATTCAAACTTTTCACAAAAATTTCAGCAATTAGATTTTTTAATGACATGGAAAATTGGAAAGGCGGGAATCTCATTTGTCTATCAATTTAAAATCAAGAGGTTAAGCGGTTCTAATTTTAAATTTTGAATTAATTTAGATTCTAATTTTGAATTTGAAGCATAAAATGGCGGGAATCTATAGGTAACACTGAGCCGGGTGCGGTAGTCTCGAGTCAACGCACGCGCGCGTGTCCATTGCTCGCTTGTGTCAAGGACGCGCGTCATCCGAGTTGCTATGCGATTATCGTGACACGATATTTAAGAGACACGTAACTAGGAGCACAGTTCCCGGTTCTATAATGTTAAACATTTTCAAAATTAGATTTCTGATCTTCACCTTCTAATATAAGGGTTCGAGCCTTTTTGGATGCATATTGATTTGCACGTAGTTTTCTTCAAGGCTGCTTCCTTACATCAACCTTCACTGTAGGTACTCTCTTGCCTTCTCCCTTATCGGTCTTCCTCTTCCTCTCTACCCTTTAACTATCCCTTCATTGTATTGGCGTATCAAATGGCCTATATTAGGGCTCCCTAATAAAAGGAGGTCCCCTGGCCAACACGTCGTATCCTAATGCGTCGCCTGCCAAACACGTGCTCCGCGCACTTGATTTTATCACCTTTTGGAAGTGCTATCATGCCAACTAGCTCCTACTGATATCTAAAATAGGTGTGGCCACTTATGGTCAACAATGGAAACGGACGAAAATATTATCGCGAACGAACAGGAATCACCTAACTCGTCAGACTATTCAAAGTGATCCCAGCGGTCTTACTGAATTAATGCTTTTTGACTTTGATGATAAAAGTCCATAATATAATACGGACGAATAACGAGGAAATATACAACGATACCTATATCGTTGTATATTTCCTCGTGAGAACGTTTTCACATTATCCGAACCGATATGGGATATCGGAGCTATCAATTTCATACATTTTACTTGCCCCGCCATCGTATCCTCGTCCGATACCGATATCGGATCGGATAATGTGAAACCACTCTGACAATGGAAACGCGCCGCGTAGCGCGGTAGCTGGGACCGGTCTTGTGATTCATTCTGGGGAACTCGCCAGGACGAGTCGAGCGCTCGCGATCTGGTTCCGTACTCTTAGAAATATTATAATTAACCTCCAGTTACACGATACCATTCTGATATCATTTTTGCAAACTCAACGGAGCAAGAAAAAAGCGTGTTAATGGCGTTTAGTTCAGGACTAACCTAAGGAAAAAAACCTTTAATTTTATTTTTGACAAAGCTCACATGAACTGGTTTAAGAAATTAGAACTGGTTTTGAGAAAGCTTATTTTCTTTTAATTTCAGTCATATTTTATGAAATTAAATTATTAAAATATAATAATTATATTTATCTTGACATAATAATGTACTATTAATAATGTGACAGCCTTTGAAAATTATCTGAGTTAATATTTTTAGTATTATCTCATTTAAATACTATAAGAATAATAAAAAATTATAAAATACGAAAAGAAGAGGTTAGCGATTCTAGCGATACAAACCACTTAAAAATATCAATAATAAAAAAAAACTATTTATTGAGTGTTTCTCTAATCGTGCCGGGACATAGAAGGAGTGAACTAACCGTTTTATTTACACGAAACAATAATCATAAAAATACATAAGTGGTAGGGTAGTTTAGTTAAATTATGTATTTAACTAAACAAAGGATAAACACAGTTTAAAAAAAAAATTTAAAAAATAATCCGTTTTCACATTTTACGACGGTACCCTAAAATTCTTATTTTTTGCATCAAGTACAAGTTTTAGATCCAAGAAGAAAAGACATCAACGCGCTCGGTAAAGCTTTATCAAAAATAGGCGAGCTTTGGTTACGATTTTGGTATTTTTAATAGCCGTGTTGTCGACTTTCAATCTGAAGGTCGTGGGTTCGAGTCCCGGCCTTGCATCAATGGATTTTGATATAGACACAGACTACGCTATAACATCCCACTCATATAATAAAGCTGATAGTTTGTGAGTTTGTTTAGATGTTTGTATGTTTGTGTAAGGATCGGGCAAACGACGAAACAGTTTACAATGAAATTTGGTGAGGTGAAAGGTATAAGGTATATATATATAACTCCAGAATAGCATATAGGCTACTTTTTATCCCGAAAAACGTTCTTGAAAACCTAAAAATATGTAAAAGGACAACGGGAATATTGTATAAAAACTATATTTATTTCAGTAACTTAATCTACTTTAGTTACATGGGTTTGAGACCTCCTTTTAAGTATGAAAATACCTGTATTAGGATGTCTCGCTCTTCCGTTACAGAATATCTTTAAATAAATAAATAATGCTGGACATTTTCACACAGCATCATCTAGCCCCAAACTAAGCAAAGCTTGTACTATGGGAACCAGATAACTGATATACTACTTATATACTTTTTGTTTGTAAATACATACATAGAAACAAAGAAAAGAAGAAAGATTAAGTAAAGAAAAATAAGGTAAAAAGTAAAGTAAAAAAGAAAATAATAACAAAAACCATAATATAGTGCGTCTTAGTTGTGTGTGTGTGTGTGTGTGTGTGTGTGTGTGTGTGTTCGTGTGTGTGTGTGTGTGTGTGTGTGTGTGTGTGTGTGTGTAGGAATGTGATAATGTGGAGGTGTTTATGTGTACCTGTACAACTTGAAACTTTGTTTTATAGTAGTTGTATATGGGTAAGTCACTATATTTATTTAATATAAATATAAGCATTACGATACAATATCTAGAAGTTTTTCTACATCATCGTAGCTCATTTGATACAAAGAACACTGCTCTAAGGTTGCCATGACAACCAATAACATTAGACTTTTCAAAATGGCGATGTCATTTCGTTCTACTATGCTTTGAACAATTTCAAAGACAGAAAATCCAAAAATGAATTCAGTGTTTTCATGTGTTTGATTGGAACAAGGTAGTTCTATCTCTAAAGTTTGTATGACGAAACAATGCGCAGACGAAGTCGCGCCCGGGGCCACTAGTCCTGTATAATTAGAGACATGTCAAATTATTTTCAAAATATTCCTAGTCTAAGAGGGGTAGTCAGAGGCATGTCCAAACACATATTTGATACATGCCCACATCTTGCAGAAGTTAGTATTCCATACGTGACAGGTTGCAAGCCCATCGCCGCCTATAAGAACACTAACTGGTTTCCTCACGATGTTTTCCTTCACCGTTCAGAGCACGTGTTAAGCGCATATAAATTTTACGTAACGCAAAATCGATTGATGCACGGCCGGGATTCGAACCCACAACCTTCGGATTGAAAGTTGAGGTACAACCCCATTCGGCCAACACGGCTAGTACCATAAAAAAAGATCTGAGAGAATGTCTACCGCACCTTGGGGATACAGTATATTCCTAGTTATTTCTAGTTTCATCTAATTTGTTCAAACACGCTTAACATCCACATTACAATATTTTTAATTTGGTAAAGCGACATAAAAAATCAACCCCTTTTTTATAACTATTGATTTTTAAACACGCATTTCGATTGGTGGATTTAATTCATTTCACCCCTTATGTAGGGGTGGTCGACCAATAGTAACCCTGCTTTCACCCTAACAATGAAAGAAAGGGTAGGCAGGGGCAAAGTCATTTTCGTAAAAAATATTTATTAACCTACCCTTGGCTGTGTTTAGGTCAATGACCTTGAAAATGAAAATAATGAATGAGAATCAATTTTCTAAAAAAAACCAAAACTTTATGTACAGTCGCGGAATGAAAAGCTTCACCAGTTTTCAAATGAATAGGGTATTTGACATCATTAAAAATAAACTACAAATTGTGGTCATCCTTTTAGAAAATAGTCTAAATAAGCATATTTCTTTCCATTTACGTCTAAAATATGTTTACTTTTGGTAAAAAAACCTTTAAAAATTACAAAAAAAATTAAAAAATTTTCGTCTACAAAAACGCACTGTGATTGGTTGTGACTCTGATGACGTCAAACGCTAGTAAACGTCAACGAACTGATTGTCTGTCACTATGGACTTGTACTGTCTGTTTACTATGGAGTGACGTCACGGGTACCACGTGATCAGCGCCATGACACAAGATATCGTTTTTCGCGCGATTTTGTATGTTTAAACTTTAAACATGGTTTTTATCAAAATTATGTTAAATCTAAAGGAAATTTAATGACCAGTGTGCATATAATATATCAAAGAACACTTTGAAATGGTTTTCTGAAAAGAGTCAAATACCCTATTCCTGGTGAAACCTTTTTAAACTGCGTACTAGACGAGAGCAGAGCACACATAAAATGCACTTTGATATACATACATATATAGGGTCTTTCATTTTATATTAACTTAATTAAGGAATTGGGGTCAACAAATAAATTAAAAAAAATTATGTAATTATTATTTTTTGTTTTGTTATGAAAATCCCGAGAAAATCGTTAAAGACTATCCTTTCAATTGATTGTTGCTTCTTGTATAACTTAGTCCATTCGTGATGTAGCTGCGCTGCGATTGGTGGAACGTCTGTTCTCCTTGAAAATAATTATGCAACATTTCTAAAAAATCAATAAATGATACATTTTTAAGTGACAAACTTAAATCGGCTTAGGAATTAAATTGATACGGTCAAACGTCTATTTACAACCCGAAAATGAGGCCCTGTCAGTTTGTGTAGTTTAAAATGAAAGACACTGTATAAATAAATTGTGAATGAGCCACTGTGATTGTATTATCTAATAGTGTGCCTAAAGTAAGTCAGGAACTTTGAAAAAATTAAATGCCTAAGAGTGCTGTACTGTAGGTACAAACTGTTTGACAACAGTTTTTTCAACACACTTGCTCATAAAGTGGCTCTATGGTCACCGCAATTAGGCACATAATGACACCCATAATCAAACTGTGACTTTTTCATTACTATAACTCACTAGTGAGTAATAGATTTTTTTTTTAATTTTATTGGTTGAGTTGCTTTGTTCTTTAAAAAGTTTTTATTCAGAAAAAAGATCGTGTTCAATAGAACAAATAAATTAATGTTCCTATTGCTTGCTCATTTCATGCAACTTCTAATTTAAATAGATAATTTTAACTCGTACGTGTTTAATAAATAAAACTTTCACTCAAATATAACTTTTGTTTTCTCTATAATAAAAGAAAACTTTAAATTCCCCATTTTGTCCGTGGCAGAATAGGCCGCAAACCCTATGCGCGGCGCGGAAATATAGTCTGTGGCCGATCGCAAAGCGCGCGCATAGGAAAACTGATTAATTTTTCCCGCAATAGCGAAACATTTTTCACAACTCGTTTTCACTGTTGAAAATGAGTTTTTATTGTTATTTTATTCACAAGTGTGTTGAAAAACGTCGTATGATACACGTGTGTATTGATGATTACCGTCCTCTGTTCTGTTATGAGCCTCGCCTTACGGCTCGGCTCATAAAAACACCTCGGCGGTAATCACCAATGTTACACACTAGTACCATAATGTACTAAAATTCACTTAGACATTCATTATGACAGAATGTGTCATACTCGGTCGGATAGTTATCAAATGGTTATCAAACTGAGCAAGCAATAACAGATCTTGAGGTGTTGACCACCATTTCATTCCGCGCCTGTACATGTTTTTAATTTTTATAGAAAAATTGATTCTCATTCATTATTTTCAACCGACTTCAAAAAAGGAGGAGGTTCTCAATTCGTCTGTATGTTTTTTTTTTTTATCTTGTTACGCGATTGTTCAGCCATTTGTTGACCGATTTGCAAAATTCTTTTCATGTTTGAAAGGGTATACTCCAGAGGTGGTCCCATATACATTTTATTCCTGAGGGATTGATAGTTTCCCCGTAAAACTCTAAACACCTTCCCTCCTAGCCATGTCACAAATAGAAATCGAATCGACAGCTTGACGCCCTGAGTCACACCGCGTTTCGAGTCAAACATTGAAGTCGGTTTTCTTTTTAGTATTAAAACGTAATTGTCATTTTCAAGGTCATTGATCTAATCACAGCCAAGGGTAGGCAGGGGCAAAATATTTTTTTACGAAAATGACTTTGCCCCTGCCTACCCTTTCTGTCATTGTTAGAGTGAAAGCAGGGTTACTATAAATAATAATATAATATCTTTAAAAAAATAATTAAAAGATACATAGGTAATATTTCCAATTGGAAAACTTTACGTAAAATCAATGAAATCCCGTTTCTCGTAATCTAACTGGGATTACTACTAATATTTTTGTTGTATGTGCAATTACTTCTACCTAATTAAAACAGGTTCACGACTGTATCTCCAAGGTGCGGTAGACATTCTCTCAGATCTTATATACTTATTCCAGATCCTTTGAAGATGTCTAAGGGGGTAGTCAGAGCCTAATTATTGTTTAAAAGTGCATGCTAATCTTAGTAGAACATTGTTGAAACCAAAATATTCTATACATCTGTATAGTGTATAACCTACATTGTTTTCAAGCAAATAAACTAATAATCTTTAAAAACATTTTTCTGCTCAAACTTTATTATTACTTAAGTACATAAAAAAATAATATTTTTTTTATTATTTATTGGAATGAAGTTCCTTTTCGGACGGTATCGAAGAAAAACAAGCTGGGGAGCTGGGATAAAAAAAATTACCGTCACGTCAGGAAATCGTCAGAGTGCGAAGTGCGCAGTCGCGAACAGTCCATAGATTGTTACATTGTTAGTATAGAAGAGCGTTTCATTTGAATTTGAAATTCTCAGTATAGAAAAGTACCTACTCTTTGCTTCGTTCCAACCGAGTGTTCCACGACACTCATGTACTTTTTAAACATAAAATAATAAATGAATAAATAATGCTGGACATGTCACACATCATCTAGCCCGAAACTAAGCAAAGCTTGTACTATGGGAACCAGATAACTGATATACTACTTACACTTTTTGTTTGTAAATACATACATATTATACATAAAAACAACCAGACCCGAGATAAATATCTACAGATCATACAAACATTTATCCCGCGGCGGGGATCGAACCCACAACCTTCTGCGTCCCAAGCGGGCTTCACCCACTGCGCCACAGTCTTCAAACATTATTTTATTGATTCTCACTAAGCTGAGGTACCCCTACCTCACTGTAATGAGGTACGTTACTGACCTACTCAACGCTTCAGCTCATCCGACTGAAAGTGTGGAGGAGGGGTTATTTTGATTTTTTACTATTCTTTTTATTTTTACACATATTTAGGGTTCAGCACTTTGACGACCTCTGTGGCGCAGTGGGCGAAGGCCCGCCTGCGACGCAAAAGGTTGCGGGTTCGATCCCCGCGGCGGGACCAATGTTTGTATGATCTACAAATATTTGTCTCGGGTCTGGGTGTTTCTATGTATAATATGTATGTATTTACAAACAAAAAAGTATATAAGTAGTTTATCAGTCATGTAGTACCCATAACACAAGCTCTGCTTACTTTGGGGCTAGATGATGCTGTGTGGAAGGTCCAGCATTATTTATTTATTTATTTAGCACTGGTGGTCTAGTGCTAGTTGCCCTGCCTTCCGATCGTAAGGTCGTGGGTTCAATCCCGGTCGTGCACCAATGAGTTTTCTGCGGAAAAACTTATGTGCACTATGCCAGTACTCTCAAACGGTGAAGGAAAACATCGTGAGGAAACCGGCATGTCGTAGAACCAAATGCACGAAAGGAGGCGCACTTCAAATCCTTTCACCACACTGGTTCGAAAGAACTGGTGACACGATAAGAAGAAGATGAAGGGTTCCGTACCCATAGGGTAAAACGGGAACCCTATTACTAAGACTCCGCTGTCTGTCTGTCATCAGGCTGTATCTCATGAACTGTGATAGTCAGACAGTTGACATTTTCACAGATGATATATATGTTGCCGCTATAACAACAAATACTAAAAAACAGAATAAAATAAATATTTAGGGGGCTCCCATACAACAAACGTGTTTTTTTTTGCCGTTTTTATAGATAATGTTACGGAACCCTTCGTGCGCGAGTCCGACTCGCACTTGGCCGGTTACTTACTACGCAATATAGAAGCTTTATAATATATTAAAAAACATGTGTCAAGTGCACGAAAGGAGACTCTTAGAGGCGCACTTATATTTCTTTCACCACACTGGTTCGAAAGAACTAGAAGACAAGAAGAAGAAGAATACAAATAATAATATTTTTATGTTGCAACATAGTGTCAAAACCTTCATATTTGTAATTACCTACAATTTTTTGTGTTGTAGGTAATGTGTTGTGTGTGCCATATAAATAAAAATACCAACTGGTTTCGTGGTTCGTGATTTTTTTTTAAACTCTCTGTCGGTACAGTCATTAACGTCCTAAATATCCGTTGTGGATGGAATTTACTAAGGAACGATTTAAATAGCCGTTAGTGACTCTGAGTGCGGCTGTTAGATCAGTTACCGTGGGATTATTATAATTAATTGTATGTGTATTGTTTCAGATGCTACACAACGAATTGGAAATTCAAAACAGCCATTTTTAAACTATGTGGAACCAGTAATATCGAAGAATGACTTCAAAATATTACCCCAGAAATATTACTCAGAAGATTACCAGCGGGGATGAGTCTGTTTATGTTTTACAAGACAAGTTATAACAGAAATGAAAAAATTTGGACCATTTCGAGAGTTTGAAACAAAATAGTTCGTCATAAAAATTGGTAAGTACCATTGAACGGGCCTTTTTTTAGGCCCTTACTAATAAACTTGACATAAAGTTATGTCATGCATAACCTATGAATAACCATACAAATTTTTAGTTTATGCATGACATAACTTTATGTCAAGTTTATTAGTAAGGGTCTTAGTAAATAAATAACGCTGGACTTTCCACACAGCATCATCTAGCCCCAAACTAAGCAGAGCTTGTGTTATGGGTACTACATGACTGATATACTACTTATAAATTATAGTTTTTGTTTGTAAATACATACATTATTATACATAGAACACAGACCCGATATATCTGTAGATCATACAAAAATTTGTCCCGCGGAGGGGATCAAACCCGCAACCTTCTGCGTCGCAAGCGGACCTTCGCCCATGCCAGAATGGCGTCTAACATGACGGTTGGCGGGCAGAAATTTTGCGTCAGCCTCCAGACGGTCGTTGACCCCAAAGCTGTCTGGGCAATGTCTAGACGTTGCAAAGATGCACTTCGTAAAATCAAATATTGTATACTAGGTTTGAATCTTGTTTGTGCTATTATTGTTTGTTGCCCTGGTATTGTTTGTGAAGAAATACAAGAATTACCTCGTTTTAAAACTATTCTAAATGATTCTAGTGGTCATACTGAATAAATAATTTTAGACTTTGACTTTGAAAATAATTATCTTAGGTTAGGTACTAAAAATGAGAAAGTAACCCTGTGTTTTTCGCGCTTAAACAGCTGTTTTTTTTTGTTACAACCACCAATAATAATTATGAACTTTGGTCAACCGAATATAGGCTTGTTTGGTTGACCAAAAATTATAAGTAAGTACATAATACAAAAATATTGTCATGACAACACTTGACTTTAGAAGCTAGTAGCGACAAGCGGCAACTGTCATTTTAATAACAATTTAAAAAAATTACTCACTAAAAACATCGATTATGCCGTCTCGTCACGATACAAAGAAAAAAAAATGTCTGGCGATTTCTTTAAAATATCACCATCAGTTTAACCGTCTGCTAAACTTTAGTAGTAGTGTACTAAAGTAACTTTAAACTATCCTCTATCACACTAGTAATAGAGTCAATTTTGAAATAAACCTATTCTTGTCTACGAGTTAAATTGAATCTCAGACGAAAATCAACGTAATCACAAATGCACAAGGTTCAATATCTCTTGGCAACACTAGAGATACTACAGACAGTGGTCTGATAAGCTTTTGTTACTGTCACACGAAAAGCTACCCTATTCCGAAAGGGAGAGGGAAATAATCCCATTGATAAAGGATTTCTACTTTTTTATCAGCGAAGCATCCAACTTCAGTGTGTGTTGAGACTTTGAAATGAGAATATGTCTCTGGCGCGTGTTTCGCGAAGTTTTTGACGAAAAAGTTTGTATTAAAGTTTGTTCCATTTTTGAATTGTAAAGTTATCATGGACTGCGTTTTGGTACGTATCTTTTTAAATTAGCATTATAGCTTGACTAATGACAGTTTATGTTTTTTATTTGCGTGAGCAGTGAACAAGTTTGTTATATTTCAAGCTAGATTGGGTACCTAATACCCAAATTATTTATATAAAGAGTAACTACATTGTACTAATCTTGATAAAACTAAAAGAGCTGTCAAAGCATGAATGAACATTCCATTACAAATTCTGCGAAAGCAACTTTTTATTATCTACTTAATTAAAATGAGCCACCCTATCATCCGTTTCTGTCTGGTAGAGACGTTGTTCAGCATTTTTAATATTTATTAGCTTAGCCAATACCTTACACGTCAGCCGCATGTCAGATGCGTTGTGGGCGAAAACCACTACAGAGTGGACGCCTCTGAACGGAAAACGACCTCGTGGTAGACCACGCCGCAGATGGAGAGATGAATTGGATGCCCACATTAAGGAGTGGTCTACAATAGCCCAGAACAGGGATGAGTGGAGAGAGGGAAGGGAGGCTTTTGCCCTGCAGTGGGACACTACAGGCTCCTAATAATAATAAATAATAATTAGCTAGTACCTGGGCTTAGGACTCCATAAAATCTCAACTTAATCGGTGACCACAGGTTAAACATTATGTAGATTTGTCTAAGCTGTGGATTACTAAGCACGTGTGAAAACACAACACAAATGAACTA
The DNA here is from genome assembly GCA_951394285.1 of Epirrhoe tristata. Lineage (NCBI taxonomy): Eukaryota > Metazoa > Arthropoda > Insecta > Lepidoptera > Geometridae > Epirrhoe > Epirrhoe tristata. The sequence goes on along the minus strand of OX596165.1, from coordinate 5,127,179 downwards.
TCTACACGTATAATCTATACGGATTTTAATTGATAATACAGTTATGTCGCTACTAAGAGTCGCTTAGTAGGTAAAGGTTTTATGAAAATTCTGTTCCATAAATTTTGGTGATCTTGACAGGTCGTCAAAGCCGGAACTGACATTTCAAAGTGTCAAAAAAATGATAATAATTTCACTAGCGGCCACCCGCGCTTAACTTTGCTAAATTCTTCACGCATGGCGTCACAACCACAAGTCACCCATCACTTGACCGCGCTGATCGTCGCTATTCGTCACTCAAGGCCTTCATGGCTAATACTTATGCACCAAGTAGGTAAACTACCATGTGTAACCACAGGCAACAGCGAGTCAGACTAAAATCGGTCACGGTTCGTCAGCCGGTTATCTAGACCAGACAGATTGTCCTAGGTCATCGGCTGACCTTCCTACTGTCAATATAAATGGCTGGTCCCTTTGTAGTTTTAAGGGGAACGCTCCCGAAAAAATTTATGTACCTACATAAAAAAAACTAAGCAGGATCACGACTGTAACCCTAAGGTACGATAGACATAGTTCTTCTTCTCATCGTGTCACCAGTTCTTTCGAACCAGTGTGGTGAAAGGATTTGAAGTGCTCCTCCTTTCGTGCATTTGGTTCTACGACATGCCGGTTTCCTCACGATGTTTTCCTTCACCGTTTGAGGGTACTGGCATAGTGCACATAATTTTTTTGGCAGAAAAACTCTTTGAAGCACGACTGGGATTGAATCCACGACTTTACGATCGCAAGGCGGGGCCACTACCACTAGACCACCAGTGCTCGATAGACATGGTAACATGAGGTCAGAACTAAGATGTTTTTGAGGAGTTCATGAGTTTTTTATAGATCAGGGTAGAGGTATTTACAGTGTCATGACTTTAACCCAGAGGTTGTGGTAGACATTCTCTCAGAACTTTTGAATGAATTAATAAATGAATGAAAATACTTTATTGCACACCTTAAAACTACAAGATACATTAAAAGAGAGAACCATTACAGTGCACAATGGGTGGCCTTATCGCTGAGAAGCGATCTCTTCCAGGCAACCTTTGGATTGTAAATGCATGGAAGATTGAACGGGTGCAAAAAATTAAGAGAATCTTAGAGACTTAAAGAATCTAGACTTTTGATGTATTTCCAGATGCTTTGAAGTCGTAAGTGTTTGTCAGAGCGCTTGAATATTTTAATTTGCATTAATACATGCTCACATTTTACAGAAGATTTGTTCCTTTTTAAAATAATCATTGTACTTTAATTATTATCATATTATTTTGGTGAACTTAGCATTCTATACGAGACAGGTTGCAAGCCCATCGCCTACGCATCTATACATTTTTCAAACCCACGACCTTCAGGTCAAAAGTCAAGGCACTAACCCACTCGAAAACAGCTCTTAAAATAAATAGGTAGATATTTTTTTAACTGTTTCTGAATTAAAGCTACTAAGTATTTTTAGTTGAAGGCATCTACAAAAAAAAATATGATTTGCCTTTTGCAATTATTGGAACGAAGTTCCTTTTCGGACTGTATCAAAGAAAAACAGGCTGGGGCTGGAAGAAAAATTTCGTTCCATTTTACCGTCACGACGTCACACTGCGAAGTGCGCAGCCGCAGTCAGATTGTTACATTGTTAGTACAGAAGAGCGTTTGATTTGAATTCCCATTAGGTATAGAAAAGTACTCTTTGCTTCTTTCTAACCGAGTGTTCCACGACACTCACGTACTTTTTTTAATAATTAATAAATTACTTATTCATTGTAGACTATAATAATTATCTAGAATCACGGGATGTATGGGATATATCCCAGAGATTTAAAAACATATTCGGTATCGATTTCGTTACTTGCAACAGTTGTGCATCTGCTGCACAAAAAAACGGAATCGATTTTTTATCCGTCACGCCGAAATCTATTGATTTTATTTTTAACCCCATTGTTAGGGGTAAATCGAAGGGTGAACAATTGCTAATTTTAAGTAAAAAAGATTTTTTTCTGAATTCGATATGTTCGACAATGGCATCTGCTAATAAAAAATAAAAAAAGACACACTTTTAAAACCCCGTTATTAGCTACAGAACTTGAGTAGCATTTATAAAAAAAAATCTAAAACATCGGATGTAAGCTATTGTTTTTTTTTCTACATACGTTTTCGTTTTTACCTAATTCAAGCTTTTTAACAAGCTTTCATAAAACTTCACATGTCAACCGTCAGTATGAAACAATGCCTATTAAAAGTAGTTTGTTTTAATTTTGGAATGTTTTGATTTTTGTTTTTTTTTTATGAAAAACCAGTGTCATAATTACTAATAGTCATGTCATCTTTTTTGACTTGCTTCTCACTATTACACAATTTTGTATGAAAAATCGGTCACTGCGCAGACAAACGACGAATGCCTGATCCGTTGGGCGAAATGTACTTCGAAATATAAAAAGAAAATTATGATTTCTCACTTTTTGAAATTAGAACGCATTTTGATTAGTTCCAAAATTGAATTGTCATTTTTTTATTTTACGCCAACGGCCAAGAATCAGCTGCTCGCACAGAATAGAGGACGCACAAAGGAGGTTTTTTTACGTTCTTTTTTAAAACTGCGAAAGGGATGTTCAGTACAACGCTTTTTTTACTTTTTTAAGCGGTTGAATGTGTTGGGTTAGTGTGGATATACTTCGGCGACTTTTGCTGGTTCTTCTAGATACTAAGACAAACAAAATACTCCTATAATATACTCTTTCATCGCAATAGTAGTCGAAGTCAAAACGCATTTATTCATAAGGACCGCTAGGATCGCATACTTATAATAAGTTATAGTCGTAAAACTAGGTGATTCTTCTCCTGTTCCCTCGCGACCAATACAATAATAATAACGCTGGAATTTCCACACAGCATCATCTAGCCCCAAAGTAAGCAGAGCTTGTGTTATGGGTAGGTACTAGATGACTGATAAACTACTTATATACTTTTTGTTTATAAATACATACATATTACACATAGAAACACCCAGACCCGAGACAAATATCTGTAGATCATACAAAAATTTGTCCCGCGGCGGGGATTGAACCCGCAACCTTCTGCGTCGTCGGACCTTCGCCCACTGCGCCACAAAGGTCGTCATAACAATACGCCAATACATTGAGAGACCAATAAAACAGACAGTTTAAAGACTAACTTAGCATACTTATCGAGTGCGCAGCATGAGATTAAAAAAAACGAAATAACCTATATTTCCGCTGAGCTACGACCCTATTGTTTTTAAGAAGAGAGGTAATAGGCACCTTCTGGGTAAGCTCGCTCCATCGTAGACCTCACTCTTGCCTGTGTAAGTCTGAGGTCAAGAGCCGACCCATTCATCATAAAAAAAAAAAACCTGTACCATACAAAATAAATATTTACTTTACTTTACTTTTTTGAGTTCTACCGGGAAAAGTATCAATGCCTCTGGAATAAAATGTACCGGGGCAACCTCGGAAATATAGTACTTGCCTTAAACAAAAAATAATTTTGAAAATCAAGCCACAATATCGATGAAACTTAAGTGCATTAAGAAAAACATACAGACAGCCGAACCTCCTTTTTTAATTCAGTTAAAAACAGTCCACCGCGTATATCCACACTATGCTAACAGTCGCGAATTATTGCAAAAAGTGAAAAGCATAAACCCCCTTGTACGGAACAATGGTTTAACCGATTACAAATTAGGGATCCTTGCTAACTTATATTAACAAAACCATCGATTTCAAAAAGTAAATCACGACTAGCACGGTAGACTGTCTCTCGATCCAAACGTACGTGTGTCGTGGAACCTTCGTGAAACACTCGGTTGGAACGAAGTTTCAATTTTGACATTAGGCATTTGTCAAATAAATTATTTACTAAAATCCTAGAAACGCTCTTCCGTACTAACAATGTAACAATCTATGGACTGTTTTGCGACTGCGCACTTTGCACTGTGACGTTTTGACCTATGTATGTGTCGTGACGGCTTTTTTTCTTCTAGCTCGATACCGTCCGAAAAGGAACTTCGTTCCAAAAATGTTTTCAATCAAATGGTACATGTTTATTAATTTTGAGCAGCACCCAAACTGAATTGTAGACCATGGTACGGCACCAGGCCCTTGATTCATTATACAGCGGAATGCATTCGGTTCGGAATCGACCAACAGCAACCAATCACAGTGCAGGAATTGATCCGAATTTGACGTTTCTTGCACTGTGATTGGTTCAAATCAAATCAAATCAAATCAAATCAAATCAAATCAAATCAAATCAAATCAAATCAAATCAAATCAAATCAAATCAAATCAAATCAAATCAAATCAAATCAAATCAAATCAAATCAAATCAAATCAAATCAAATCAAATCAAATCAAATCAAATCAAATCAAATCAAATCAAATCAAATCAAATCAAATCAAATCAAATCAAATCAAATCAAATCAAATCAAATCAAATCAAATCAAATCAAATCAAATCAAATCAAATCAAATCAAATCAAATCAAATCAAATCAAATCAAATCAAATCAAATCAAATTGTTTTATTGGTTACTGTCGGTCGATTCCGAACCTATGCATTCCGCTGCATTAAGAAGGCGTATGAGTTTTTAGCACTTATATAGTAAATTTTTTGAAGTGAAAACTTCTCTAGGCGCGTTGGGCATTTATACATTTTATTTGTAAATACTTACATTATACATAGAAAACACCCAGACCCGAGACAAATATCTGTAGACTAGCGGCGCTTCCGCGGTGTGACCCGCGGTCCCTCGGGATTTTTCATTTTTTCGGGATAAAATTAGCCTATGTCCTTCCCTGGGATACAACCTTTAACTATGCCAAATTTCAGCTTAATCTGTTCAGCGGTTTGGGCGTGAAAGCGTAACAAACAGACAGACAGACAGATTGATTAGTATGGATTATACAAAGATCTGTCCCGCGGCGGGGGCCGAACCCGCAACCTTCGCCCACAGCGCCACAGGGGTCGTCTTAGCACAAAATTAAAAAAACTTAAGTAATTGCAAATCTCTACTCTATCAAGAGATAACGTCATAGTGGACAAACAATCGTGCGACTTCGTGTGTATGAGACGTCGAACTCAGCTTGCTAGACATTTTTTTATCATCTTTATAACTGGTTTTGTGGCGCGAGGCTTAGGGGGAAGCGTATTGGGAATATTCTTTACGATTACTGCTTTTATACATTACTAGCTGAACCGCGCGACTTCGTCTGCGCATGATTCCTTTTTTCCGCGCAATTTTTTAATTTTTTTCTGTCATTTTTTTTGTCACCTTCTCCTGACAATAACAAACACAACAAAAAAAAATTTGTGAAATCGGTCCAGCCGTTCAAGCGTGATGGCGTGACCAAGGGATATAGGGATTCATTTTTGTATATACAGATGGGTTACCTAATTCATAATAATGTATGTAGGTAGGTACAGTCACCACCATTACACCAAGTGAAACCCCCTCGTACGAGCCTCGCAGGAACATAAAAAAACTTAGGCCTTTACATCTATAATAGATGATTTATACATGTCAGGCAATACATGCCTACACTTAACGGGACGCTGTTGTGCTGGGACATTGTTTGAGATGGAATAGGCTTGTAGCACCTAAACCATCCTCTCAGCTTAATCAGCCGCCCACAGGAGAGACGACGTCAATACGTGCGGAGCTGACTAAGCTGCGGGTTTCCTCACGATGTTTTCCTTCACCGTTAAGAGCTCGTGTTATAGCGCATATAATACGAAACGAAAAATCCTGAAGACTCTATATACTTATAGGCCTTTTTTACCCCGGGAAAGTTTAGTTATTCCCGAGGGACCTTCGTAGCTAAGGTGATTCACTCCTATTTCTTCACGACAAATAAAAATTTGTTTAAGTAAAATCGCTGCCGCTTATGCTTTGCACAGGATGTAGCGTCTAGAACTAAGAACTAAGTAGGTAGGTACTAAATCTAGCTTTCTACTCGTTATCTAGGGCTTTCTTAGCGGCCACCGTCATGGAACGATCGGCATAGGTTAAGATGTTTTAAATTACCTTTATTTTATCTCGTATGCTTAGTCGTTCAGCAACGTGGTAAGTGGATGGGTGACCGCTAGTGGCATTATTATAGCGCTTCTGTGCTTCGGAGGGCACGTGTCGGTCCCGGCTAGTAAGTCGTTAAGCCATGACGGAGGCCTTAAGGCGGCCTAAAAGCTCTGTCACCAGTTGACAGATAACCAAACAAACAAAAAAGCATTTTGAAAATCAGTTTACAATTTTATTGGCGAAGATATCGGTGAATATTATCACAAATCATATTATGGAACATAGAACCTCTTTCTTAGAAGTCGGTTAAAGCGAACTCATACGAACTTACTTTTACGATAATTTTCTGTCTCTTTTTAAAAAACTAGCGGCCAGTCGACTTGGGAAAAGTCCGCTCATCGTTGCATAGAGACAGATATTACAAAACTACCAGGCGCACAGCATTCAGTAGGAGTAATCTCTAACTTGAACCGTCTAGACACCCCCCCTGTCTAGACGGGACACACCCGCCCCCTCGCCCCCTCACCTGGGCTATTTCGGGATGTTTACACAACTGTCAAATTGGTAGAATAACTGTAGATAGTGTAGCCAATTGAATTGCTGTTACAAAAAACAAGTGGACCCTAAGTTAAAGTTTCAAATCATACGACCTCGTAGCGCAGTGGGTGAAAGCCTCTTGTGACGCAGAAGGTTGCGGGTTCGATTCGCCGCGGGATAAATGTTTGTATGATCTGCAAATATTTATCTCGGGTCTGGGTGTTTCTATGTATAATATGTATGTATTTACAAACAGTGTGTAAGTAGTTCAGTTATCTTCTTCCCATAGTACAAGCTTTGCTTAGTTTGGGGCTAGATGATGTGTGACATGTCTAGCGTTATTTATTTATTCAGTGACCGCTGCTGTGATCACTTCGAATAAAACTAGTCTTAGAACTAGGTGACAGGATCACGAATTCCTGTTTAAAAGACAATCGAAGTAAATGCAAAAACCGCTTTCGCAAAAACTACAAAATTTGCTTATAAACCCCCAAAAATTATGCATTTTTATTTACCCGTTTAGTTATAAAATGAGCTTTTAGAAATGTTAATATTACCATAAAAGTTTACCGAGTACATAACTAGATGGCGCTACAGGTATATGTTGGTAAACTGTCACGTGAGTCACGTTAATTTATCGAGGCGAATCCAAAAATGTATTCTCATCTCATCAAAATTGCCCAACGCGCCTTAAGATGTTTTCACTTCAAATATTATTAACTTATAAATTCCCCTAATTTCCAAGACCAATTTTGCGTAGCTATTGTAATTGTACAAGTTTTTTCGTCAAAAAACAGTAATTTCACGATAAAGTCACCCCTCTCGCCACCTGGCAGTTCTCTCACGCAGATTTTTTCTTTTTTTACTTTTTTACGAGGGAAGCTACAGCTACACACCTGTTCCGCCTTCAAGAATGCGTCGACAGAAATCGATTTTTTATGGTTATTTAATTTAATCTGTATTTATACAATGTTCTGTTGGAAAAAATGCTTAGCCTAAATAATAATTATTAATAAGAAGTAGTTAAATCGAAGATACATTCAAAATAAATAATGTATAAAATGTAATACATAGAGCCGTGTTGGCCGATGTCTAGAGTTTCCAACGGTTGTGGGTTTGAATCCCGGCATTGCATCAATAGATTTTTAATAAGTTATTTGCAAACACGAGCCCTAAAAGATGAAGGAAAACATCGTGAAGAAATCAGTTTAGTATTTTATTTATTTATTATTTAGAAACTACGAGTGTGCAACCTGTCTATATTTGATATTAAAATTTATTTTATCAGTTTCAGGTCAGGAAGAAAAGGAACAAAATAACATTGAGATGACATAATTCCGTCCTGATATAATGTATGGAAAGAGAGGGAGACTACGTTTTTTATTCCATCTTGGTCTATGGTAAAGTGGGTAAAGTATATTAAAAAACCGGCCAAGTGCGAGCCAGATTCGCACACGAAGGGTTCCGTCCGTACCATTACCTATAAAAACGGCAAAAAAATCACGTTTGTTGTATGGGAGCCCCCTAAATATTTATTTTATTCTGTTTTTTAGTAGTTGTTGTTATAGCGGCAACAGAAATACATCATCTGTGAAAATTTCAACTGTCTAACTACCACGGTTCATGAGATACAGCCTGCTGACAGACGGACAGACAGAATGACGGACAGCGAAGTCTTAGTAATAGGGTCCCGTTTTACCCTTTGGGTACGGAACCCTAAAAAAGACAACGAAAAAGTTAGAGAAGACAGACACAGAGCAGCCTTGATTACAGTACAAAGCAAGACTTTACGCAAAAGCAAAATCAAAATCAAAAAGCAATTATTCAGTAGGACCGCTGGGATCACTTTGAAACGTCTTAAAACTAGGTGATTCTACTCCTGTTCCTTCGCGACCAATACCGTGAAGAACCAGGGCAACAAACACGGTTTGAGGCCTAGCATTTTCATAAAAATGTTATGTCCGTCATCTTTGTTAGACCAAAGAAAGGTGAACCTTAAATAGGTACTTATTTAGGTAAGTATTATTTATAGTGAGTAGGTAATCGTATGGATGTAATCCAATATAATTATGTATGTAGGTATCTATTCCCGATTGAGTTTTTGTAGATAAGGTTTTTAATGATAACAAAGCTGACGGACATCATCATTTTCCTGCCCTTATCCCGCTTATGCGGGGTCGGCACAACATGTTCTCTTCTTCCACTCTCCCCTATCACTCGTCATCTCCGTATCCACTCCTTATATCCATATCCATATCTTCTTTCACACAATCCATCTATCTTTTCTTTGGTTCACCTTTCTTTGGTCTAACAAAGATGACGGACATGCAACACCTCAGTTTTCGGTAGTAGTCTTTTTACACCCTGTATAATGAAAGTGCCTATGGGGAAATGAGAATTAGATAGGTATTTTCTTAGTATTTTATTTTCATGTTTTCTTTTTTAGCAACCCGCTGGAACTGAAACCCGTAGATCCGAACTTGTGCGCATAAGTCGTTGGGGACATCGGCGACTTTTAGTCGCGCCAAGCTGCGACATTTTGACACTCATAATTTTACAACCTAAGATATTTTATAAACTGTATAGGGAATTAGTATCTTATTTTTATGAAACATTAGTTTCACTCTTTAATCGTTGAAAGCGATATTTTGGAAATTATTTTAATGAAAATTACTTTTTCACATGATCTAATAAAACAATTAACAAAATATTGCTAACGAGTAGGTAGCCTAGGTACTACGATAAGAAATGAATGACTGTAAAAGTTACCTACATGTTATGTCGCGCACAGTAATAGTATGTTGAGCGACAAAATGTCGTTAGTCGCGCGACTTTTTGTCGCGTCCCCACACAAGTTTGGTGATACGTGGGCCTAGTTTCAGCGGAAATTCTACGAGACTTTTCGACTTTCTTCGTTTAATTTAGTTATTTTGTGTTTATTTTTAATTTGATATGATTTAACTTCGTTTTTGGCATGTTTTTTTATTAAGATTTTGTTGTTGACTAGCCGTGGCTGCACTCAGAGTCACTAACGGTTACTTAAATCGTTCCTTAGCAAAGGTTTTTCATACAAATCGTTACTAAGCAACGGACATACCTAAGTAGACGTTAGTGACTCTGAGTATCGACATGACTTCTTTCTTTAGCTTTGTTATACGATTATTTTATTTTCAATAATTTATTAATATTTTTGTCTAATTCAAATAGTTTGTATTAGTAGGTATTTATTTTGTTCACCTACCTACATTTATTTCACCTGAACTCTACTAACTTTAAATTATTTTTTTATTATTTAAATAAATAGAAAAGTAAAAATATCTTAATTTCGCTAGCATTTGAAGTGGGAAGTAATATTAACTATACGTACTTAGGTATGTTGTTTACCTAAGCATACCCGACTTAAAAAATGTAATTATGGTGCTCATAGTCTTTCTCAAGACAATGTATAATATAATATACATTATACATACGTAGTCCTAGGTGATACCGGACTACCTAAGTGCTTTTTTAGTTAGTATTTTGTTAAAAAATACAACAGGCAGAGGGAGGTCAAATGCTGACCTATTTAATTTTTAAAAAAAAACACGTAGTTTCTAGTTAAGTATTATATTTTTTGCCTAATGTGGTCGTCTACAGGTTACATATGGACATGCCTCTGACAACCCCACAGACATCTTCGAGGGATCCTGACTATCTAAAGAACGGAGTGAATGTCGTCTTTGGGAATTCAGATTCTTTAAAGATGTAGGTAGTCAGGGACAAGTCCAACTCACAGCACAGCTTCTCATTATAGTTTATCTTAGCAGAGGCGAAGTAGCGTAATTATTTATGAACTTTGTTAGGTTTAAGTACTCATATTTATTAATATTAAGTTTAGGTACCTACTCAAGTTTACTCAAGAAGAGAAGAGAAGATTATCCCGCGGGCGTGGTGAGGTAGTAGGTTGTATAGTAATGCATTACACCAATTTAGGAGACACTGTATAGCCTGCTAACTTCCCATGCCCGCGGACTCACGACGTGGGACAGAAGAGAATAGAAGAAAGAAGATTTATTTAGTAAATAAATAAAAATTGGAGGAAATTTGATACAGCGCCATCTATTCACAAACTTGTTGTTGGAACCATCTTATGCCTCGTCCACACAAAGCTATTTAAAACAATGTAATAACAATCTTTATGTAGTATAACCCTTTTTATTTTTTTGGTAACAAATATATTTTTTTTGTGGAAATTTTCATACCAATCTTGTAGAAAACTTGTCTTGATTGAAGCTATAAAGTAAGCTAATTTGTGGGAAAATTGTGTTTTTTTTTAATCCGCAGGATTTTTGTGTACCTAACCTACGTCAAATAAAATATGTATTTGCCTAAAAAGAATAAAACCTATTTAAATAATGCTGTAGTTTTTTTTAATAAGTACCTACCTCTAGTCTAGCCTAGCTTTGCCCAAGAGGGTGATCTGATGATGCCGTGCCGGAAGGACGGCCTACAACGGTCACGCGTTGTTCGAATCCCGGCTTGCAATGAAGTCAAAGATTTCGTCGGGTTTATATTAGGTATAATAAAATATTCTATATTTTATTTTACCTACCTAACTCGATCACGCTCAAAATGTTAAAAGAAAACATTGAAGGAACCATTATTTACATAGGCAATCACGATCAAATATGTGGACATGACTGGCAGCGCCATCTATTGTCAACAGTTGAAATATAAGCTATTACGAGTGAGTGATAGTATTCTACCGCCAGATGGAGTTAGCTCAATACATTTGCTACTCGACGCTAGATGGCGCAGGAAATCACAGTTTTAGGTTCTACTTAATATGGCGCTTTTCTCCCAGTTGGAGTTCAGCAAAAATTTTTCACTCTGCGATCTTTTCTACTAGGTAGCCAAGAATAATAAAATCTGTGTGCGTTACCCCAGCGGCAAGTAGACTCGGATCGAGCTGAAACTTTGGGAATAATTAGTGCCCTATGCCCTGTAAATGTGCCCCAAAAATGAAATTTGTGCCTATCAAGGTTTCGGAGTTATTCGAGAAAATAACTTGCCGCTGGGGTAACGCCGAAAAACGTTACCCCAGCGGCATGCTTTTTACCTATTGGTCGTAGCCAAGTGGGATAAAGCTTAAAAGATAGCTTATATTTGTGCACTTCCAAGGCCAAGTAGCGGCATTTGTGCCCCCTGTGGTTGATGAGTTATTGGCAATTTCCGCTGCGGTAACATTTGACAGATGTCCATATCTTCGGATCGGCTGGACGCACAAATATGGTTTTTTGGGAGAAGGTGCGGTGTAATTTGTGCCTATTGGTGCCCTAGTTGTTTTTTCAAAAAAATGCATGTTTTATGAATTAAAAGAGTTTTTGTGAAAATCGAAAATAGCCTCTAACTCTTGAACTACTAGAGGAAGACGCTTTGTGATTACACTGGCTGATGCCTATTAAGAACGTGTATCTTCTGACAAAATTGTGAAACAGTAGATCTAATTTTCGACGAAATAAATCAATTTTACATCTGAAAGTTGTTTACTTATTTCGTGCCTCAAATAAGGGAGTTTTGAACAAGCTAACACTTCAGATGATTTGCCAATAATTAGTGCCCATATTCAAATAAACCCACACTGAAATTCAGCTTTCTACACCTCATAATTAACCGGTAATAAGTAAAAAACACGAAACGAAAACATTTAGACAGTTATCCGACCAAATACGAAAGGCCATAAAAAAGCGGCCATTAGGAACATTCACCTTACCTTCTTAATTTATCTACCAGCTTTTCTTATGTTTGTGCAGTGGTGCAGAAAAGCTATTTCAGTTAGGTGATTTATTGTTTGATTTCGATCATTTAAATTTGTACCTAGGTACCTACTATTAGTAGGCTGCACGTTACGATGATTATTATTTGGATAATTATTGTTGTCTGAGAGTAAATATTAAGTAGAAATTGATGCTTCCTACTTGGTGCAGCAATGCTTATTAAAAAACCTTATTAGAGGTTCCAGGTAGGTACCAGAAATTTTAAAATCATCTCATACAAGCAAAAATTAAAATCCCCAGAAGGATAAAAAAGAAACGCCTAGGCTCTGTCTAGCTAGCCTTGTTCTTGCCTAACGGGATTAGTACACCGACGCATTCGCATGCGAATGCGAAGCGATGCGAACTCACGTCTCACTCTAGCACATAGGTGCGTCCTTGTCGGATGCGAATCGCATGCGAATGCGTCGGTGTACTAACGGCGTAAACGAGAAAAATTGGAAAAATAACCGAAGCGAAAGACAGGTAATAAAATTAATACTTACGAGCGTAGTGATACGGTCTGTATTTACTTGTCAAGTGATTAGCGTGAGTGCGAAAGAGAGGGTCGACGCATGACGACCGAAAATGGCCGTAAACACACGACCGAAAATGAGACAATCTGAACCTTATTCGTATAACAGTAATGCTTGAGGGGCTATGTGCGTATGGGCACAGTAGGCACCTATTATCTTTGGTATTGTTATTTAGTCTTTATAGAGAGTCTCAGCCGAGCCGTGCCGTGTGCCGCCCCGCCAGCCACCGCCCCACCGACCGACTTTTTGTGAATTTTGTGTCTTGTTAAGTTTTAAATGGCAATAACTATTTAATTTTAGGATGTTGGTACAGGGTAAATTATCAAAATACCTACCTACTTAATATTACTTAGGTATTATAAATCAGCCAAGTAGGTACACTTCGCCCAACGAATGCTTTATAAGACTGATTTTATAAATTATTAATAAGTAGGTAGATACCAAATTGTTGTTATTTGCATTATTATTCTGTTTGATGTGTCTCTTCTTGTATAAGTCGAATAGAAATCAATACCTATATAAAAACTGTTGAACTTTGAACTAAAATAAAATGGTTATTCTGATAACGATATTTTTATTTACCTTATATCACTTCCAAACTGAATTAACTACACAGGCAGGCCAGAGCGAGGAAGGATTTACCTCTCTCCCATCACTTTTTACAATTTGCCTTGGAAGAGGGGCAGCAGAGTTAGGTGGGCGCGGGTCACAAAACTACTCCTAGCGCGCGGGTCACAAAACTACTCCTAGCGCGCGGGCCTTTGAGTCCGCACCGCCTCGCTAACAGCGAACAGATCGCTACAAACAAGGCTCAAAGTTGATTGGTGAAAACTAGTAAGGTTCCTATCTGTTAGAAGGAAACATTACTTACCTAATCTTTGGCATTGTTAATGTAATGTTAAAAGGCTTGCAGTATTTCCCATGTTAGATGTCTCATTCGATTACCTGATTAAACATCTAATCAAATCATCGAAAAAAGAGATCACCTTCGCCACAGGAAAGGCCCTAATACAAGTCCGACGAGACGAGAGCGGGGTAGTTACAATCAATGACAAAACTTTATATTTGGTAATAATAATATAGGTACCTAACAATAGAAACGGCTACTTAAAACATCACTAATTATTGTCGACTAAGGTGCTTCTATCCCACTCTAAAACTTGTCTACGTAAGTGCACCAAACGTTGAACATGATAAACCTACCGATTTAAAGATGTTGGCATAAAGTACTGAACATCCGCTTTTTTATGGCCTTTCGTATTTGGTCGGATAACTGTCTAAATGTTTTCGTTTCGTGTTTTTTACTTATTACCGGTTAATTATGAGGTGTAGAAAGCTGAATTTCAGTGTGGGTTTATTTGAATATGGGCACTAATTATTGGCAAATCATCTGAAGTGTTAGCTTGTTCAAAACTCCCTTATTTGAGGCACGAAATAAGTAAACAACTTTCAGATGTAAAATTGATTTATTTCGTCGAAAATTAGATCTACTGTTTCACAATTTTGTCAGAAGATACACGTTCTTAATAGGCATCAGCCAGTGTAATCACAAAGCGTCTTCCTCTAGTAGTTCAAGAGTTAGAGGCTATTTTCGATTTTCACAAAAACTCTTTTAATTCATAAAACATGCATTTTTTTTAAAAAACAACTAGGGCACCAATAGGCACAAATTACACCGCACCTTCTCCCAAAAAACCATATTTGTGCGTCCAGCCGATCCGAAGATATGGACATCTGTCAAATGTTACCGCAGCGGAAATTGCCAATAACTCATCAACCACAGGGGGCACAAATGCCGCTACTTGGCCTTGGAAGTGCACAAATATAAGCTATCTTTTAAGATTTATCCCACTTGGCTACGACCAATAGGTAAAAAGCATGCCGCTGGGGTAACGTTTTTCGGCGTTACCCCAGCGGCAAGTTATTTTCTCGAATAACTCCGAAACCTTGATAGGCACAAATTTCATTTTTGGGGCACATTTACAGGGCATAGGGCACTAATTATTCCCAAAGTTTCAGCTCGATCCGAGTCTACTTGCCGCTGGGGTAACGCACACTAAAATCTCGTAAATGACGCATTTACACGTTTGCCAAACCATGCTGCCCAACTCCTATTTTCTCGCTTACACAAACCATTAGCTTTAGATTTAAAATTATTTGTAACATCTGTAATGATAATTTAAAGTGAATAACACCAGTGACGGTGCTTATTTGTCTCGCTTGTACAGTACGCACAACCGATCTTTATCTCTCTGAAGTTAGGTGTACTAAACGATTGCGTAGGTTTGGTAGAGTAAGCGAGATGCAATAAACTAAGCAAGTGAGCGAGGCAGCAAAAATGGGTTCTGCGCAGCTACTTCAGAGAGTTAAAGATTGGTTAGGCATACTATAATAGTGTAGATAGAATGTTTTTTAATACTTGATGGTATGTAAGTTAAAGAAAACAAAGTAAGAACAGTATGGAATTGGAATTTATTAAAATAATATATACATTATCAATAAAAACATGACTTATGGCAAATACCTAGAACAGGGTACATCGAGTGACCCGCTTACAATAGTTTATTCTACTAAATATCTTTATTGCACTGTTATACTTACTATGGAAATTCATAGTAAAATCAAAATGACACATATCAAATTATACTTCTTGCGCGTCAATTTCATCTTCAATTATTCATAAAAATATTTATTTGGTGTAAATAAAACAGCTTATCAGAATATATTTATTTTATATACAAAGTGATGTGCTTAGAAATGGAAAAAATATACGTTTTGTTCAGATTTCAAAATGAGGTCACTTTTGATACCTACTAAATAAATTCAAAATAAATAAAACTTGCTTTTATTTAATTATTAATTATACACAAGTTCTTTAGAACATTATCACTGTAATATTTAATATAAATAATTGAATATATGTACAAAATTTTGTTATCATACAAACTATAGTTAAGCTTAATATAACTTTATACATTAAATTACATTATATAACTTGGAGTTGATACAACTAATACCTATATTTATATAAAAGTTTCATCCTTAGTAGAGTCAAACTCTATATTTGGTGTCAATTTGTTTTATTTACACTTGTTTTTCAGAATGATTTGATAAAATATAATAAATTAATTCGATTTTTGTAAAAATAAATAAGGAATGAACATAAATAAATTTCTGATCAGAAATTTTGATAAATGCAAAATATAATTCTATCAAAAATGGACTAGTCATTACAATAACTTCCATTTTAAACTATTTTCGTCTTCTACAGTGTTTTTTTTATTTATTGTAGTAGAAAATCGATTTTAATCGCATATCCGAAAATTTCTGCCATTAAATCAATTGACTATCATTTATCAATGAAATTGACAAATTGTTATTAATTTTCAATGATTCTAAAGTTCTGTATAATATGTATACCATGCTAACTTGATGCTAGGGACTCATCCATTTAGGATTTTTGACATTACATACATACATAAAATATGTCAAATCTCGTTAGTTCCTAGAAGGTACAAAGAAAATGTCACTCTATTTAGCTGTCCCAAGGGAACACAAGAACAGTCGATCTTAAATGCTGTTTCAATTGCATATATTAACTAAGACGATGGTTTACAAGCCTCCATCTCACAATGTCCCGGCACTAGCGTCCCGTTCAGTGTAGGCATAGACCTCCTGACAACGTATAAATCATCTAGTATACATGTAAATGACTAATTTTTGAATGATTAACAGGAAAAACATACCACAGTATAATTTTTATGTCAAAGACATACATTTATGACATATTAAACCCTGCTGCTTTACTCGCGATAAAAGTCAACTTACGTTTTTAGTTTAGGAATACGTAGGTACTTAATTTCGGGATAAAAAGTACAATAATTATGTAGGTATTTATCCAATGTGTACCATGATGACACTAAACATGTTTTTTTGAAGTATTTTCCGAGCGACACCGAGGGCGTTTGTCAGTTTAATAACTGCCAAAACTTCAAGCTGTCAGGCTCGTAATCAGCTGTTCACAAAGTTTGCCATACTCCCTTTGATCACCAGAAATTCTTCTCATTTTCAAACCCTTCTTCTCCATAGCTTTATTTTCACAAACAATCAATTCAATTTGTATACCTCCAGAGTATTCTAGATTGAGAAAACCGGTTAGACTATCGCTATCTGTACATTTTGACGTTTCTACGAATATATTTCTAGGTGGCACTCGAGTGTTGATCGCTTCTGTTAATAATTCTATAATCCTCTGCGAGTCCAGCTTAGAGCAGACTGTAGATAACGTTACCTCGTAATATTCCTGCACACAGGACACTTTTTGCGGGCTTAAGAGTATAGGAATCTTATCATCGGGTCGGCAAATATCACTTAATCTCAAATCCATAGTACTTCTCTGTATTTTATTAATCTCCTCATCGTCTTTAGACATGTACACATCTTCGTAATACTCTTTGACTTCACCGAGCGTGCCCTGAGCGGATATCGAGGTCCGGGGTGTTTCCCCTTTATCAGAAAAACTACCCCTACCCAAGCTATCTGATATCGACGACCGTCCGAAATCACCCCGTTCAGAAAAACTACCCCTGTCGGAGAAGGAGAATGATTCTCTATGCTCGGAAAAACTACCCCTGTTCTCGCTGAACCCAGAACTGATAGACACAAGGTTAGAGTATAATGATTGCACGTTCTGGTCGCAGTTTGGTGACGCGTTAGCCGAATCATTGCTGAGCGAATCATCACTGAATCCTAAGGACTTGTCGCTTCCTCTTCTTAAAAAGCATTCCTCTTCTTTAGGGCTCTGCATAACTTGATCCTTCTCCTCCGTCTCTTGGCTAACTTTTCTTCCGATACCCTTGGTAATGGACGGCCTGTTGTCCAATGGTTCTGATATAACAAACTGTGGTATATGATATTTAGAATTCTCTAAGCTATCCATGCTATCTTCGGATGATGATGCGACCAAGGTCACTTCGGAGCCAAGGCAGTCCGTCACACTGATTTGAGGATGTGTATTATAATTCAATCTCAAATCCTTCTCACCGTTCCCGATCTCCTCTTGAATCATATCCAACGGTGATCCCGGATTGGAGATAGGTGAGTTGTTCAACGATCGATGGGTTACGATATGTATCTGCGGATGGACCATCGGTAGTAACTGGTATTGCCCGGTGTCCATATCTATATTGTTTCTAAGATCCAACGGTGTCGCTGAGACTTGTGGGGTGCCCCTGGTGATGGAGCCGGTGTGGAGGTAGCTGAGGCCTTCGGTGATCTGGTGTAATGGTGAACCGGGGCTGGCCGGTGAAGTGTGCCCGGAGAGAAGTGAGTAGTTGGTGATATGGAGTGCTTTGAGTATCTCTTGTGAAGGATTTATGTTTGATAGGACGGAGTGCAGGCTGATGCCGAGGATTGATGCTGCTTCCTGCAACGATAGATGATTATTTTTAATTATTTTACTTACTTCAATATAAATAATGCTGGACTTTTCACACAGCATCATCTAGCCCCAAACTAAGCAAAGCTTGTACTATGGGAACCAGATAACTGATATACTACTTATATACTTTTTGTTTGTAAATACTACATATATACATAGAAACATCCAGACCCGAGACAAATATTTGCAGATAATACAAACATTTATCCCGCGGCGGGGATCGAACCCGTCACAGGCCTTCACCCACTGCGCCACAGAGGTCGTCAATCAAAAACATAACATTGAGGAAACCAGGGAACCTCACTTTCGTGTGAAACATCCGAATGTTCAGATCAGAAAAAAATAAAAATGTATTTGGAAATGCTTCTAAGTAC
Source organism: Epirrhoe tristata (assembly GCA_951394285.1). NCBI lineage: Eukaryota > Metazoa > Arthropoda > Insecta > Lepidoptera > Geometridae > Epirrhoe > Epirrhoe tristata. The sequence continues at coordinate 5,108,455 of OX596165.1, read as the reverse complement.
CCCATTCAGTTCTACCAGCTTCAAACAATCTGAGAGAAGAGAATATGTAGTGTTAGCATTATCATCCAGCGACACTGAATAATACCGACGAGGCTATATAAGCGGGCACAGAACGGACGAAGTCTCTTTATATTGGGAATATATTAAGATATTCCCAAAAGTAGTATGTGTTATGTTTCACAAATCTGAATATTTCCGAAAAAACATCACGACCAACATATTACTAATATTTGAAGATAAAGTCTTGGTTCATAATAATTTCCCAATAAAAGTTTACTTTTTCTTGGTTATCGAAAACAGAAGCCATTTTAAAAAGTCCATCTGTTAATCGACTGTCGTTGCTGACTGTACCGTGGCTTGCGAAATGAATTGTGTAATCAAAACATCTAAAAATAAATTAGAAAGTAGCTCTCTGACAAAATTTGTTCAACGAGTCAGTTATTTCGACACTTCATACATCGGTCCCATGGTGTAGCGGTTAGCACTCAGGACTCTGAATCCTGCGACCCGAGTTCAAATCTCGGTGGGACCTGTCTTTTTGTATTTTTATTGAGACCGAAATTTATTTTTACACAACAATTTAGTCCATTTTCTTAGTTAATTAGTCAAAAATAATTAGCTTTAATACACTATTTTATTAGCAGGGTGTGGAAGTAGTATATCAGTTATCTGGTTCCCATAGTACAAGCTTTGCTTAGTTTGGGGCTAGATGTGTGACATGTCCAGCATTATTTATTTATTTTTTATTCATCTCAAAACGGCTAACTTTCACTTCAACAAATAATTTTTTATTATATATAAAAAAATCATTCATTCATTTTATATCTTATATATAAAAATGAATCCCTTTTTCCCTTGGTCACGGGATCACGCGTGAACGTGTGGACCGATTTCGCTAATTTTTTTTTGTGTTTGTTATTATCAGAAGGTTCTTATGACAGAACAAATCATGGAGGGCGTGAAATAAGGGTTGAAAGTTTGTTTGGCTTCTAGGCTAGATGATGCTGTGTGAAATGTCCAGCATTATTTATTATTATTTATTTATTTACCTGTGTGAGTTGGCCACTCCTTCCAATATCGCTGACCGTGTGTTCGGGCAACAGACGTCTGGCTGCCAACAATATCCCTCGCGCTGCTTCAGTGGACAGAGACGACAGCTCGAGCGACGACGAGCCTGAGTGGATGGGTGACCCTGTACATATTGAAGAAGTTAGACTACTTCTAATGGTTGGGAGCTAAATAATCTATTTTTTATATATAAAATAAAAATTGACGTGTGCACAGAAGTTATACTTTTCGAGAGTGAATGAATGAACTAAATAAAGCCTCAGATAAAAACAAATAGAAAAGAATGATTACATCATTCAACTTAATGTTTTTCCAACACATATCATTATCATAATCATCTCGTAATATCATAAATGCGAAATAATGGATCACCGGCTGAACTGATTTGGATAAAATTTGGATAGGTGCTAGTGGCATTATTAAGTGAGCGTTTCTGTACTAGGGACATACGAACTAACTGTGCCATTAAGTCAATTACAGTTCGCCCAACGGATCTAGGCATTCGTTTTGTCCGTTTGTCTGCGCAGAACACAATTTTGTATGAAAAATCGGTCACTGCGCAGACAAACGGCTAACTTCACGAATGCCTAGATCCGTTGGGCGAACTGTACCTTAGCCATGTAATTAAAATCTGAGTTTGTGAAGGAAAGGAGATACACAGCTCAATAATCATGTTTCAACGGTAATGTACAGTACGCACAACCAATCTTTAGCTCTCTGAAGCTGCGCAGAACACATTTTTGATGACGCCTAAAAGAAGACAGAGATGTCTGGTAGAGATCGCTTTTTAGCGAAAGACCGCCGATTGTATATCATAGTTAAGTTTTTTGTATGTTTTTGTTTTACTTTTTATGTGGTGTGCAATAAAGTATTTTCTATCTATCTATCTATCTAAGACAGCATTGTATAGCTGCCTCGCTCACTCGCTTAGTTTGTTGCATCGTGCTATCTCGCCTACTCGCGCAAACTTGCGCAATCGTTTAGTGCACCTACCTTCAGAGAGATAAAGATCGGTTGTGCGCACTGTACCTCCTTCTCAAACAACGCGGTTGAAAATAAACATTTGAGCTATTTCTTGTAGATAAGTACAGTCAGCAACGAAATCCATAACAATGACCAACATTTTTACTAATATTTGAAAATAAAGTCTTGGTTCATAATCATTTCCTAAGAAAACTTAATTTTTTTCTTGGGGATCGAAAACAAAAGCCATTACAAGTCCAACTGTTTTTCGACTTTCGTTGCTGACTGTACAATTTTCTTCTAGTTTTTTTTTTAAATAATTGAGATCTTACCTGGCATGGACGCGGGGGGTAGTCTGGTGTCAGGGAGGGGGGGCGAAGCGCCAGGGGGCGCGCGTGTTCGCTCCAAGCCGCGCTGAAAATGAAAAAAAAAACTTAGGCCTTTACCATATTAGATGATTTATACAGCGTCAGGAGGCAACCTTTGCCTACACTGAACGGGACGCTAGTGCCGGGACATTGATTGAGATGGAGGCTTGTAGCACCTAAACCATCCTCTCAGCTTAATCAGCCGCCCACAGGAGAGACGTCGATACGTGTGGAGCTGACTAAGCTGCGGGTTTCCTCACGATTTTCCATCACCGTTAAGAGCATCGTGTTAAAGCGCATATAAATAAAAAAAGTATTTAGGTAGTATATCAGTTATCTGGTTCCCATAGTACAAGCTTTGCTTAATTTGGGGCTAGATGATGTGTGACATGTCCAGCATCCATACTAATATTATAAATGTGAAAGTAACTCTGTCTGTCTGTCTGTTTGTTACGCTTTCACGCCCAACCGCTTAACAGATTAAGCTGAAATTTGGCATAGTTAAAGGTTGTACTCCAGGGAAGGACATAGGCTACTTTTTATCCCGAAAAAAATAAAAAAATCCCGAGGGACCGCGGGTAACTCCGCGGGAGCGCAGCTAGTAAACTTTATTTTATATATAAAATAAAAATTGGCGTGTGCACAGTAGAAGTTATATTTGTCGAGAGAGTGAATGAATGAACTAAATAAAGCCACAGATAAAAACAAATAGAAAAGAATGATTACATCATACAACTTAATGTTTCCAGTTTACCTGCAGTTGTTGGTACTCCAGTCTCGCTGATGCTATGTCGTGTGCCTGTCTGGGCGGAGAGCACTCCGCGCGTCTGACCGGGGAATATCTTTCTGCGTGTTCCCTGGCTGTATTATATTATATAATAATTATATTATAATATAACAGTCGTTAAATACAATAAAAACATATGACTGGAAAAATATTTAAAGCGCACTGACAAGGACTAAGAAATACACGCATCAGCTCTGAGAGCTGCCTGTGTATTATAAATAATAATAATAATAATTGAATAAAAAGAGAAAGAAATATAAATTACGCACAACCGATCCTTAAATAAATTTTTTTATATAATACTAGCTGACCCGCGCGACTTCGTCTGCGCATTATTCGGTCCAGCCGTTCACGCGTGATGGCGTGACCAAGGGATATAGGGATTCATTTTTTCAGCGCAATTTTTTTATTTTTCATAAGAACCTTCTCCTGACAATAACAAACACAACAAAAAAAAAATTGTGAAATCGGTCCAGCCGTTCATGCGTGATGGCGTAACCAAGGGATATAGGGATTCATTTTTATATGTAGAGATTTGTTTCTTTCATTCTCTTTGTACATGTACCCACTATCTATTTTGCACATCTCTCTAGCCTCAAAGGTTTGCTGGAAGAAAACTCTTTGTAGGGTTAAACTCGCCTTTGTACACCTTTTTTATGTTATTCTCCTGAGTGTGTCTATTTGTAAAATAAAGAATTAAGATCTTTGTCTGTCTGAAGTTAGGTGCACTAAAAGATTGCGCATGTTTGCGCGAGTAAGCGAGATAGCACGATGCAACAAACTAAGCGAGTGAGCGAGGCAGCTATACAACGCTGTCTTCGTCTTTTAGGCGTCATCAAAATTGGGTTCTGCGCTACTTCAGATAGCTAAAGACTGGTTGTGCGTATTGTACCAACATTCTATTAATTTGAAATATTGTATATTTGACTATTTGTTTCAATTACGCTTTAGTGTCAGTCCTGGCTATTAAGTTGTTAAGCAACGACGGAGGCCTTAAGGCGGCCTATCCAACCTAACCAATATTTCATCATCATCATCATCATCATCAGCCTTTGTCATCCCACTGCTGGGTAGGCCTCTCTTCGCTTTCGCCATTCGCCTCTATATAGAGATAGAGCCAGTCTTGCCCACGTACGACCTGAGGAACGATGTCGTCGACCCATCTTGTAGGTGGACAACCGACACTCCTTTTTCCAATATTTAATTAATATTAATTAATTATACAGGGTGTAAAAAGACTGCTACCGAAAACAGAGGGGTTGCAATCAGACCATGATTCTAAAGATATTTAGCGAAAAAAATGCAAAAAAAATTGTTGACGTAGCTTCATTTTATGTTATTTTTAGTTATTGACTATTAGTTTAACATAATAAGACCTACTTAATTATTTCATTTCTAAAAGAAAGAAAAACAATTTAAACTCAAAATCCATCAATCTACGTAAAACAACGCGCCCAGTACATACGCAAACAGTAATCTTCAAACGCTGTTTTCTCCGGATATAATGATTTTTTCAGCAAATCCTTTTGGATTTGGTTGTGTGTTGGGATGCTGTACCTACCCCTTTCGGCTTCGGTATACGTCTTTTTACACCCTGTATAAATACATCTGCTAATATAAAATAATGATCATATTTTGTCAACATGAGCATACTAAATTGCTTTTAAATTTCTACAGTGCTCACTACATCTACACTACTATAAAACACCAAAAAGCATCACACACACTAAATGCAATCACACACACACACACACAAACGTGCAATAATGCCAAATGTAGAATTTTATTAACTTAACACGCCTTTGACTCCCAGTTATCTGGATCAGCTGAACTATCTATAGACCGTTTCCAACGATCCTTAGTTCGCCCAACTAATTCTAATCTACTTTGTCATGTCATGTTAATAAAACCTTATTTTTATAAAATTCTACTTTTAGCGTACAATAAAAAAAATAGCAAAATTAAGTCCCATTGAATTTACACTCACTTTCCTAATGACACTAGAAAATTGTCTGAAAAATTTTGAATTTGATGAACAATTGAATTTTATTCATACACAATGATCAATCCAAATTTATTACGGCACAAAAGAATCTAGAAAGAGAATCACATAGTTATAAGACTATTCAAAGTGATCCCAGCGATCCTACTGAATAAATGATTAGAGAGAGGATAGATGGATGTTTGTGATTCTTCCACGCAAAAACTACTGAATGGATTTGAATGAAATTTGGCACAGAAATAGATTATAGTCTGGAATGGCATATAAATTTATGACTTGAGAGGATAAATGGATGTTTGTGATTCTTCCACGCAAAATTACTGAATGGATTTGGATGAAATTTGGCACAGAAATAGATTATAGTCTGGAATAGCATATAAAATCCCGGAAAAGTGAAGTATTCCCGAGCGCACCCAAAGACATTCAATCATCGATTTGTGTGTATGATGAAGAACCAGTTTGAACCAACCAAGTTTAGCACTATACGTTTTAAAATCTAAAAAAACAGACTTCAATGTCTCACGGCGTCACTCAGGGCGTAAAGTAAGGAGGTTTTTTTGAGTTCGACGGGAAAACTATCAATCCGTTAGAAATAACATTTGTATGGGACCACTTCGAGAGTATACTCTGTCTGTCTGTCTGTTTCTTTCACGCCTAAACCGCTGAACAGATTAAGCTGAAAATTGTCATGGATAAAGGTTGTATCCCAGGGAAGGACATAGGCTACTTTTTATCCCGGAAAAATCCCGAGGGACCGCGGGTCACACCGCGGGAGCGCAACTAATCTAGTATAAGTTTTTGAATTAGTATGACCCCTTCTTAGGCCTTTGCCCAGCAGTGGATTGAGGGCTAATATAATAATAATATAATGACCCCTTCACCATAATATTGAAAAGAATTACCAATTTCCTGCACTGTAGCTAACGCCTGATGTTTACCCCTCTGTGGCCCCGAATATTTCCTCTGCCTTCCGTAATTCTGTCCCGAAGCGAACTGATTCTGTCCATAATTAGGAGTATATGTACCCAAAGGCGTCCCTGAAGTTATTGATCCAACATTCTGGTAATTGTATCCATAGTTGTTGTAGTCGAAAGTAGGCGCGGTTTGCCCTTTTTGATTAGGACTGTTATGATTAGGAGTATGTGGGGTGTATGGGGCGATGGCTTGACTTTGCGATCCTTGGATCATTATCGATCCCTGAGGGATAGTTTCAAGCCTAGATTTCTGGTTCGAACTAGTCCCCGCCATCGGTCCAGCGTTAGTGTGATAGTTCGCACTTTGGTAGTTTTGATAGTTTATATTTTGTGTTTGACTGATTGGCGTTCCTGACGTAATTGATCCTTGATTCTGGGATCCAGTCATGAATGATCCTTGATTAGGTGTCCCTGAGACGATTGATCCATGGTTCGGCGTTCCTGACATTATCGATCCTTGGTTTGCACTGTTCGATCCTTGGTTTGGTGTCCCTGACGTTATTGATCCCTGATTCTGTGATCCAGCCATGAATGATCCTTGATTCGGTGTCCCAGACATAATTGATCCTTGATTCTGTGGTCCTTGTAAGTATGATTGATTTGGTGATCCTTGATTTGGCGTCCCAGACATTATAGACCCTTGATTCTGTGATCCAGTCATAAAAGATGCTTGATTTGGTGTGCTAGACATAACTGATCCCTGATTCTGTGATCCAGTCATAAATGATCCCTGATTAGGTGTCCCGGACATAATTGATCCTTGGTTCTGTGATCCTTGTAAATACGATCCTTGATTAGGCGTCCCAGACATAATTGATCCTTGATTTGATCCCGAAATCGACTGATTCTGACCATACTGATTTGGCGTCCCAGACATTATTGATCCTTGATTCTGATTCTGTGACCCAGTCATGTATGATCCCTGATTTGGCGCCCCAGACATAATTGATCCCTGATTTTGTGTCCCGGATATAATTGGCCCTTGATTCTGTGATCCTTGTAAATACGATCCTTGATTTGGCGTCCCAGACATAATTGATCCTTGATTTGATCCCGAAATCGACTGATTCTGACCAAACTGATTTGGTGTCCCAGACATTATTGATCCTTGATTCTGTGATAAGTATTGAGTTTGCGATTGGTTAGCGAAAGGCGTGCCAGCGGTTATCGACCCCGTATTTGTGAAACTTGAGTTGGCGGTCATTGAACCCTGAGTTTGAGTGAATCCTTGAGTGAACGATCCTTGAGTAAATGATCCTTGAGCGGGACTTGGACTCAAGTTGCCAGTACTAGTTTGATACGTATTTTGTATAGATGGCGGTAGGTAGTTCCTATTCATTCTTGCTTCTACCTCCATTACTAGCTCGGGACTAATAACTAAAAATTGTAGCAAAAAAAAAAAAGAAATTAAACAAAATGCATGCTGAAATGATGTTTTGATTTGTTTATAATAAATGGCATTTTCAGAAAATGAGCAAACATAAAAAATTTAAACAGATTTTGATCACAATAGAATAGAATATAAATAGAATAGAAAAACTTTACTGTACACAAAAACACATTACAGGAAATACACGAAAACAAGTAAGAAGGTACAATGGGCGGTCTTATCGCTCAAAGCGATCTCTACCAGACAACCTTTGGATGGACTGGAAAGTTACCCATCCATTAAATGAGTTCTTTTAATCTAGTTACTTCTTATTTAAAAGATACCGTTATATTAAAATATAAGTTATTTATTATCATCAATATCTAGCCGCTTCAAATATTAAAACCAAAATGGAATGACCAAAATTAAAAGAGTAATATTTCATATTACTCACGGACATCCATTATGTTCTTAATTTGTATAGAATTACTTTTAAAATCAAATCAAAACATCATTAAAAAAAACACAAGCAAAAATAATATTCACACATTGACAACATTGAAAAACTCAAGCATCTACTATGTACTTTTAAATAACTTTGTGGTTTACAGTTCGCCCAACGGATCTAGGCATTCGTGAAGTTAGCCGTTTGTCTGCGCAGAACACAATTTTGTATGAAAAAGCGTTCACTGCGCAGACAAACGGCTAACTTCACGAACGCCTAGATCCGTTGGGCGAACTGTACATGACTTATTATTCACAATAATGTATGAGTCACCCATCCATTTAAGAGTGCGCAGGAGCCGCCATTTTGTAAGCGAGACAGCGAGTGTCATTTGTTCGGCGTGTGAGAAGTACAGAGATATAGATCAATCAATTACACCGACAAAACACTTTTTACCTAATTACTTGTAATTAGGTCCACCAATCGGAAAATAAAAAGACACAACTAAAGAAATACTTGTAGGTTTCTCGACAAAACAAAATCACACCAAAAAAAGTGCGCTGTTCATGAGATAAATAGCAAAATGTGTGCAAAAAATGTATTTTTCAAAAAAAATATAACTAGAAAACTTTCACCAATCGTGTTTTCAAAACACGTAATTGAAGATAAAAGTTTGAAGTATCAGACGTAAACGTAATCAGGTTCACGACTGTATCCCCAAGGTGCAGTAGACATTCTCTCATATCTTTGAAGATGTCTAAGGGTAGTCAGAGGCATGTCCAAACACATATTCGATACATGCCCACATCTTGCAGAAGTTAGTATTCCATACGTAACAGGTTGCAAGCCCATCGCCGCCTATAAGAACACTAACTGGTTTCCTCACGATGTTTTCCTTCACCGTTCAGAGCACGTGTTAAAGCGTATACAAATTTTACGTAACACAAAATCCATTGATGCACGGCCGGGATTAGAACCCACCACCTTCAGATTGAAAGTTGAGGTACTACCCCATTCGGCCAACACGGCTTCATGAAGTATCATTTCCCTAAATATGAAGGTTGTAGCTTTAACAGATTCTGAGATAATTAACTACAAAATTGCTTAAATCTCTCCCACACACTCTTAAAAACATCCAATTATATCCGAATTGAACTTAAAAGTATTAGTAAGTTCCTTTGAGTCAGTGGCCAACTCTGATGATGGAGTTCTAGGCCGCCTTAAGGCCTCCGTCATGGCTCGGTACCGACATAACGTCGCTTAGTATTCTACATCCTTTGATGTCTAAAGGGTAGTCCGATACATGTCCAAACATTTGATACACCTCATTTTGTAAAGCATTACGTGATAGGTTCAGAAGCGCCCGAGGTCGTGCTTAGGCAACGTTCGTAACGGTCCGATTGGTGACCGCCAGTGGCAGTTTCGCGCTTCCGTGCTTCGGGCACGTTATATCGGTCCCGGATATTAAGTGGTTAAGCCATGACGGAGGCCTTAGGGCGGCCTAAAAACTCCGTCAGAGTTGGCCACTGACTCATACAAACTTATTTCGTTATCTCTTGGAAGGCGGGTACACAATACCATTTTGTATACATTTGTTTCTAAGCTCAGTATCCACAGAGCGTTCTTAAATACAGAAAAAACACGGCCCTCCGGGAGTGCCGACAGAAGTGAAAACTTGAACGAGGTATCGGTAACGGTTCTTAACTTAAAAAAAAAGCCGTGGCACTCCCGGGAGTGCCGAGAGAAGTGAAAATTGAACAAATAAATTTTATGCATTTTTATTCAACCGTTTAGTTATTGAGCTTTTGAAAATGTAAAAATATTGCCGTAAGTTTACCGAGTACGGAACTAGATGGCGCTACAGGTAGGTGTCGGTGACCTTTTCGAGGCGAATCCAAGAATTTATTCTCATCTCATCATATGCCCAACGCGCCTAAATAAGTTTTCACTTCAAAAGACAACTGTCAGAGATGGTGTCGGTGACAGGTCACGTGACTGACGCGATGGTTTTATTCCCATTTCAAAAATGCCCAACGCGCCAAATGAATTTTTCACTTCAATAACGTGCATACACACAAGAGCAACCCGCCTTCGTGAGGTAGAACATATAAGTACTAGACACAGACTAACAGTTCCCAACGACCCCACTAGTGGGGCAGTTGGGAATAAAACGTCCCAACGGCCCCACTGCTCATGTCAGTGGGGTCGTCAGTCACATGTACCAAGCTCGAATTTTAAACTTCGATACATTAAACATAACTTATTTTAATATCATTGGGTACAAGGTACATACCTGGTGGTCTCTCTGTGACAGTGAGCAGCCCGGTGCGACGGACACGGATGGATGATGATGAGGAAGGTGATGTACTAGGCTGGAATATTGAAACAATATTTAAAAGACAATAATAAAGTTTTAATTTTTTTTTTTACGTCGCCAGAGATAGGGATGTGTGGAAAATTTTGGGGGAGACCTTTGCCCAGCAGTGGGTTACCATAGGTTGATTAAAAAAAAATAACAGTTTAAAAACTAAAAAGAAAACTTTATAGCGCGGTGTGGCTCAGGGCGTCCAGTGAAAATGTTTTTTGAGTTCTACGGGGAAACTATCAATCCCTCAGGAATAAAATTGATATGGGACCACCTCGGGAGTATACCCTTTAAAACAAAAAAAATAATTTTGAAAATCGGTCCACAAATGGCGGAACAATCGCGTAACAAAATACAAAAACATACAGACGAATTTGAGAACCTCCTGTTTTGAAGTCGGTTGAAAAACGTAGAGTAATTAAATTAAAAAATAAATTACTTTAATATACTACTTCATCGAATTCGAACTTTTATTTTCTTTATTTTATCCTTATTTTCAACCGACTTCAAAAAAGGAGGTTATCAAGTCGTCTGTTTGTTTTTTTTACGCGTTTATCTTGTTACGCGATTGTTCCGCCATTTGTTGACCGATTTGCAAAATTCTTTTTATGTTTGAAAGGGTATACTCCAGAGGTGGTCCCATATAAATTTTATTCCTGAGGGATTGATAGTTTCCCCGTAAAACTCTAAACACCTTCCCTCCTAGCCATGTCACAAATAGAAATCGAATCGACAGCTTGACGCCCTGAGTCACACCGCGTTTCGAGTCAAACATTGAAGTCGGTTTTCTTTTTAGTATTGAAACGTAATTATTGCTTATGGGTGTTATATTTCTTAAAATTAAATGGTTAAAGCAATTTAGTTGAATCATTACCGTCTGCCCCCCGCGAGGGTGGATAGTCATAAGTGTTACCGTCTGCCACCGCGTGGCGGCAGACGGTAATAATTCATATCTTAGACTCACCATTGAGCCCGTGTTACAGGAAGACACGGTGTTGGCTGCATCTTCTGGGCTCGTCATTGTATGTCGCTTGTTACTGCCTCGATTCATCATGTACCTAGAAATCAATCTATTTATCAAAAAAAAATGATTTTTCTTGCTGTCCCACCGCTGGACAAAGATCTTCCCAATTTCTTCCAACCGTCTCTACCTTTTAAAGAAGTCAATATAAAATCATTCATTTCATTCATTCATTCATTCATTAGCCATTACGACCTCTGTGGCGTAGTGGGCGAAGGTCCGCCTGCGACGCAGAAGGTTGCGGGTTCGATCCCCGCCGCGGGACAAATGTTTGTATGACCTACAAATATTTGTCTCGGGTCTGGGTGTTTCTATGTATAATATGTATGTATTTACAAACAAAAATTATATAAGTATTCTATCAGTTATCTGGTTCCCATAGTACAAGCTTTGCTTAGTTTGGGGCTAGATGATGCTGTGTGAAATGTCCAGCATTATTTCTATTATTTCTACCAAGTTTGCCAGTATTGCTATTATTTTCTTCAATTCACAATTGGACCATTCGGACACTGAATCTAGTAGCAGAGAGTATTGATTTATTTCAATGTTCCTTGAGCGAGTTTGTAAAATCTGCTCAGTATATTTTGGAATCACGGAAATAATTATTGATTTTCTTTTTTTACATTGATTTTTGTAATTTGATTTTATTTTTTCTTACTGGCATGATTTAATTTTTGTTTATATTTTCTGGTTGCTTTGTTATTATTGGTGAATTATTGATGTATGTTATTATTTTATTTTAAGGAATGTTAAATTATATACCTACTCTCTCTATCGTTTTAGGTTATCCTGTAAAGATAGAGTTGATGATGTAAATAAATAAATAAATACTTCAATTACCATTAGGATGACTGACAATTTATTTCGAGTTATGTAATTAGCCGGTGTCACCTTAGGCGTCTAGCATCTTACGATCACGTGACTCGCCAGCCGAATTTTTTTTTACTTATCTGAAAACTATTTCCTCTATGTCGCTAACGCGCCTAAAGAAGTTTTCACTTCTAAAATTATATTCCACATACAAGATAAGGCTTTTTGAATACTATTTTGAAAATGATTGAAATCGATCCACGATTGATGGTTATATTTTTATTATAGGTTATTATTTTTGATAGGTTATTATTTTTGTTTTTTAATAATGAATGGGTCGGCTCTTGACCTCGAAACTTACACAGGCAAGAGTGAGGTCTACGATGGAGCGAGCTTACCCAGAAGGTGCCTATTAACTCTCTTCTTAAAAACAACAGGGTCGTAGCTCAGGAAGTACAGACGCTGGAAGCTGATTTTACGGCAATCATTGAACGTAATTCTTTTTAAACGGGAAAAATTATCAATAAATATAATGCTACCTCGAAAGAAATCGGTGAAGTAGGTCATAAAAACATAAATGTATAATCAACTATCTTGTTGGTATTTTGAAATTAATGAAATCTAGTGATAATATGTTGTCTATTTTCTTTTTAATAATTTCAGATATTAACAAAGAGTCTTGTCACTTGAGAAATGAAAAGTCTTATCAAAATTTTCGATTCCGACGGGATTCAAACCAGCAACAATCAGACGATCCTCCTAAAGCCGGAGTGCCTTACCATTCGGCCACAGAATCCATGTTTTTGATAAACTCATATTTTATCGAAGTGTGGTTTAAAACTATAAAAAAATATAAATTAAGGAATATAATGTTTGTTATCATGATAGTATCAAATGTGTGTTTGTCTACCGTGCTTACCTGCATAGATTGGAGTTATACGCCGCGTCGCCGGCTTGGTCGTCTGTTTGTTCCGAATCGTCCGCTCTCGTCGGCGTCCCGCTGTCCGATACCTAATTATAATATAATTTATTTTAAAAAAAACCAATAAGTACCTACTTACAAGCTTTTAATGCGCTGTTATCATTTTAAAGTTAATAATACACTCACAGTGGCTCATTCACAACTTTATTTATACAGGGTCTTTAATTTTAAACTACACAAACTGACAGGGCCTCATTTTTGGGTTGTAAATAGACGTTTGACCGTCACAATTTAATTCTTAACCCGATTTAAGTTTTCACTTCAAAATTTATAATTAAATGATTTTTTAGAAATGTTGCATAATGATTTGAAAGGAGAACAGACGTTCCACCAATCGCAGCGCAGCTACATCACGAATGGACTAAGTTATACAAGAAGCAACAATCAATTGAAAGGATAGTCTTTATCGATTTTATCGGGATTTTCATAACAAACAAAAAAAAAAACATTACATAAATATTTTTTAATTTATTTGTTGAACCCAATTCCTGAATTAAGTTAGACTGTATATACAACTAGCTGTGATAAGTTTACCGATGTATATTAAAAACTGTGGAATGTATACTACATTATTATACAAACATATTTAAACTAGCTGCGCTCCCGCGGTGTGACCCGCGGTCCCTCGGGATTTTTTCATTTTATCGGGATTAAAAGTAGCCTATGTCCTTCCCTGGGATACAACCTTTAACTATGCCAAATTTCAGCTTAATCTGTTCAGCGGTTTGGGCGTGAAAGCGTAACAAACAGCCAGACAGAGTTACTTTCACATTTATAATAATATTAATATATATTTGTTTATTTACAGAAACTAAGCTACTACATATTTACATATATTTACAAAATACAACAGGATTAGTCAAGCTATCTAAGGATCGTTAGAAACGATCTATAGATAGCTCAACTGATCCAGGTCACAAGTTGCCGCCAGTGTTTTGGGCACGCTTCCGAGTGACAGTGACCTAACAATATTAGTATAGTATGGATAACATGTATACTCACATGGTGCGCAGGCGCCGAGTGGCAGCACGTCCGCTCTCGACAGCGCGGCACGTGCGCGCCGCCGTCCGAGGCTCGGCGACCGAATGTCGACGCTGAAATGTATACTATGCTTAGGGAATATAAACAGCGTCCCGCTGTGTGTAGGCATAGGTTGGCTCCTAAAGTAAGTTCGTATGAGTCAGTGGCCAACTCTGGTGACGGAGTTTTTAGGCCGCCTTAAGGCCTCCATGGCTCAACGACCGGCTGGGACCGATTTACGTGCCCTCCGAAGCACGGAAGCGCTCAGATGAAAATGCCACTAGCGGTCACCCATCCACTTACGGACCGTTTAGAACGTTGCTTAACTTCAACGATCTATCAAGCACGACCACAAGCAATTTACTATTATTCTAAGATGGCGACTCAGGTGTTGCGTTTTAGATGTTGTTTTGCAATTTTTATATTTGCATTTGCATATTAATTATTACCGTCTGCCCCGACCGCACCGACGCGGGGCAGACGGTAAACCATATGGCCACACCTACGTATGAAAAATGGGGGCACACAGTAATAAAATACCCATCTGCTACTCTCTTTGCAAATATAAAATTGTGTTATAGCTGAGAGGATGGTTTAGGTGCTACAAGCCTTCATCTCAAACAATGTCCCTATGCTATCCTGGAGTTATACCTTTCACCTCACCAAATTTCATTGCAAACTGTTTCGTCGTTTGAGTCTGATCCTCACACAGACATACTAACATCCAAACATCTAAACAAACTCACAAGCTTTCAGATTTATTATATGATTGTTCAAAGCATAGTAGAACGAAATGACATCGCCATTTTGAAATGTCAAAAGTTATTGTTTGTCATGGCAACCTTAGAGCAGTGCTCTTAGTGTCAAACAGAGTACTGCTAAAGTTTTTATACAATATTCTCGTTGTCCTTTTGCAAATTATTTGATTTTCAGGAACGTTTATCGGGTAAAAGTACCCTAAATGCTATATTTTTATTTAAAAATTTTGACTTAGCTAAGTCATTTTATTTTATTTTCTAGTTATTCACTACTAGTACAACATAATAAGACCATACCTACCTAACAATTTCATTTATAAAAAAAACAATTAAAACTAAAAATCCAGCAATCTTATACATGAAAATGAATCGCTTTTTCCCTTGGTCACGGGATCACGCGTGAACGGCTGGACCGATTTCACTAATTTTTTTTTGTTGTGTTTGTTATTGTCAGGAGAAGGTTCTTATGACGGAAAAAAAATCTATATATTAATCATGCGAGGGCGTGAAATAAGGGTTGAAAGTTTGTATGGGGAGTTGGTAGTTCCAGTTAAAGGCAACAGATGGTGCTATTATTAAGTACCTATGTTATTTCGCTGACGAAGTCGCGGGTACCAGCTAGTTTACGTATAAAAACGCGCCCAGTACATACGCTCGACCAGCTGTGCGAGGTCACTTAGTTCATTGTTCTACTAATTGTCTTTGACGTTTGGTTGTCTTGACATCTGTCAAGTTATATATTGTCAGCTTGACAGATGTCAAAGACAATTAGTAGAACATCTTCTGCTCTAAAGATTGACACGTTGTCATTTGTTTGTACAGTAATGAATCTAACTGAATTCCATCAATCCAAGGCGTTTTCAATCATAATCCATCAGGTAGACATAGACATAGACATAGACATTTATTTATTTGCCACTCAAGCACACACAAAATACGTAGACGTAGACGTAGTAGACGTCTTTCACACCCTGTATGTCATACCTTGTGTCTGCATAGCGTGCGGCGGCTTGAGCAGATGTTGGTCCTTCACGCTGAAGTAGGCGGGCGGGCGGTGCTGGACGGCCGGCAGCTTGGCGCACAGGTTGGTGTTGGGCAGCAGGGACACGTGGGGCGTCTGCGGCTGGAGGACATACATACATACATCATAAATAAATAAATAATGCTGGACATTTTCACACAGCATCATCTAGCCCCAAACTAAGCAAAGCTTGTACTATGGGAACCAGATAACTGATATACTACTTATATACTTTTTGTTTGTAAATACATACATATTATACATAGAAACACCCAGACCCGAGACAAATATCTGTAGGTCATACAAACATTTGTCCCGCGGCGGGGATCGAACCCGCAACCTTCTGCGTCGCAGGCGGACCTTCGCCCACTGCGCCACAGAGGTCGTCAACATCACACGTCACATACATCATGTTATTGCATGTAACAGCCCAAGCAAAGATCCTTCATGTCGACATATTATGTCGCTTATTAATTATGTGGCGACATCTATCTACCATCGCCTGAACTACAAGAGATGTCAATTACAGCGACGTAGCTACTTCGCTGTACCACTAGATAGCGCTGGAATCACAGATAAACGGATTCCCATACAAATGATGCAAAGTATTGAATCCTGAATCGCGCAAGCGATGTTTCTGGCCACATACAACCTATATAGAACTATCCGACTACAACTGTCGGCCGAACAGGCCCTAAGTGTTCCAGTTGGGGAAACCTTAGTGAGGCGAGTATTCTTTACCATAGTTTGGGGGAATCTACCCCCAAAAATAGTATACATACATCAAACTGTGCAGATACATATAAAGGTGACGGGCGGAGGTCAGCTGACGCGGCGCCACACACGCCCAGTTCTCCTCCCTGGGAAGTAAGTTAACATGTTAACAAGCTAAATTGATGCAAGGCCGGGATTCGAACTTGCAACCTCTAGATTGTAAGGAAGGTACATCCCACTAAGGGAAATAAATGGCCGAATGGGCTTTCAATCCGAAGGTTGTGGGTGCGAATCCCGGCCGTGCATCAATGGATCTTGCGTTTCGTAAAATTTATATGCGCTTAACACGTGCTTTAAACGTTGAAGGAAAACATCGTGAGGAAACCAGTTAGTGTTCTTATAGGCGGCGATGGGCTTGCAACCTGTCACGTATGGAATACTAACTTCTGCGAGATGTGGGCATGTATCAAATGTGTTTGGACATGCCTCTGACTACCCTTAGCATTCAAAGGATCTGGAATAAGTAACATAAAAAGATCTGAGAGTATGTCTACCGCACCTTGGGATACAGTCGTGAACCTGTTTACGTTTTTTACGTATATCAATAATTTTACTACAGTTTTTGTTCATAGGAAAATAACCTCTATTCCTAACATACTGCTGCTTATTATAAAAACGTAAAACCTTAGTTGAGCCCCATGTTAACACATGTCAAAACAAAACTGTTACCACAAAAAAGCGTTCTATGTACGAGTATTTAGAGATCGTTTTTCTAGGGACAGATTTTTAGTAAGTCTTAGTCTAAACTCGTTACATTTCCTTGTAATAAGACGGATTAAGTGTTACCTGTGTATGTCTACAATCCCCGGGGCCCACTGTATGTCGTCTGGTCGCATGTGTCTCCGTTGGTTGACTCGAAGGTTGTAATGTGTCTGTTTCTACTGGAGTTGAACCATCGCCAAACTGAAAAAAAAAAAATTTTACAAAAATGAAGATTCAATTTTTTTTCAAATTCAAATCATTTATTGCTCACATTTCCGTCAATGTACATCTATGAGGTAACTGCGTTTATAAAATCTAACTTGGAACTTTTTAAGAAATAACATTCTTATTATAATATAATAATAATAATAATGCTTTTTTTTGCGGGAGACCTTTGCCCAGCAGTGGGACACCATAGGTTGAAAAAACATTAACATATTAAGTTAACCTGTGAATAACGCCGTGGGCTACATTATTAATAAGTTATTATAAGATCTACATTCTGAAATGTATACCTCCATAAGTTCTTTAGTTAAGCTTTATAATGTAGCTGTTTGTTATTCCGTTATAAATAATAAAAAAAAAAACTGTTGCTTTGACATTATCTTATTATATCTTATTATTATTAATTAAGTACTAATCATTTATCTCAACAACTAATAATTAAGCTTACTTATATATTAATTGACCTTGTAAATGTTGTATGGCCTAACGCCAGAATCTAGCAATTGTATAACCTAGGTTCACAAACAATAAAGAATTTGAACATTTGAACATTTTGAACATATGGTTAAAGGTCTTAAATAATTATAAAGGTACAAGCTGGTACCCGCAACTTCGTCAGCGTAATAACATACTTGAAAACATCTAAATACAATTGAAATCTGCAAGAATCAGCAACGCCATCTATTGCCTTTAACTGGAACTACCATACAAACTTTCAACCCTTATTTCACGCCCTCCATGATTAGTTTTGAAAAAAAAAAGTAGCCTATGTCCGTCCCTGGGACATAATCTTTATCCATGTCATATTTCAGCATAATCTGTTCAGTGGTTTAGGCGTGAAAAGATAACAAACAGACAGACAGAGACATTTTACTACATAATAGATGGCGCCACAGGAAAAATAAGATCGCGCTATCGTTGCGTTTTTGGCAACGTAACATATAAACTCGCTAATCCTCTAATTTTCAGCTTTTTATTAGTATGGATACCTAAATATCGCTCCAATTTGATCTCTCATCAAAAATTTACGATATATTCACGATAAAAACATGCAAAAAGTGCCCCCTCCTGCGTGGATTCGAACCCACCTTCTCTAAGTTGTCCTTGGCGTCGGTGAGGTACTCCACCGCGGCCGGGATGGACACCAGACAGTCGGTGGATGAATCTTCTGCTTCCATTGATTCGTCTTCTGACTTCTATAATACAACATTAATTATGAAAACTTAATTTTATTAACTTAATTAATTTAGTGTTTTGGGCACGGCAGTGACCTGGATCAGTTGAGCTATCTATAGATCGTTTCTAACGATCCTTAGATAGCTTGACTAACCCTGTTGTATTTTGTAAATATATATAAATATGTAGTAGCTTAGTTTCAGTTAATAAAATTTAAATAATTGTAATTTTATAATGTGAAGAAATATTAATGAATTAATAATAAAAATAGTGGATGGGTGACCGTGGCATTTCCTTCTGAGGGCACGTCGAACGTAAGTCGAGTAACAGTTGGACTTTTAAAAATGGCTTTTGTTTTCGCAAACTTATCTTGGCAAATGATTATGAACCAAGACTACCTTCAAATATTAGTAAAAGTGTTGGTCGTGATGTTAAGATTTCGGAAATATTCAGATTTGTGAAACATAAAATGTTAATCAACTTTCGTTGCTGACTGTACGAACTTACTTTTAATTAATTTATTTTATGCAACTTTTTCAATAATTAAAAGTAACTCACCTTACAACTAGTGAGATCTAGCGGTTGGCCTGTTGTGGAA
The DNA here is from genome assembly GCA_951394285.1 of Epirrhoe tristata. Classification (NCBI taxonomy): domain Eukaryota; kingdom Metazoa; phylum Arthropoda; class Insecta; order Lepidoptera; family Geometridae; genus Epirrhoe; species Epirrhoe tristata. The sequence continues at coordinate 5,089,027 of OX596165.1, read as the reverse complement.
TCCAGTGAGTCTGAAATAATAAAATATATTTTTAAAAAATACTAATATAATTCCTGTCTGCCACCGTGTCACTAGACGCAGCGGCAGACGGTAATATTTTATTACTGTGTGCCCCCATTTTTCATACGTGGTACCGCGTGGGGGCAGACGGTAGTAATAATTGCATATAAATGCACTCAAAATTCATTGTGAACGATGACAAATAAGTGAAGAAAGGATGAAGAGTGAGTGAGTCAGTGAGCAAAGTGAGTTGGGCAGTGAGTGAGTCAGTGAGCGAAGTGAGTTGGTCACTAAGTGAGTTGAACAGTGAGTGAGCAAAGTGAGTTGAACAGTGAGTGAGCAAAGTGAGTTAGGCAGTGAGTGAGTGAGCTACCTCGATGCTGAAGGCTGTTTCTCGCACTACACAATAATTGCATATAAATGCACTCAAAATTCATTGTGAACGATGACAAATAAGTGAAGAAAGGATGAAGAGTGAGTGAGTCAGTGAGCAAAGTGAGTTGGGCAGTGAGTGAGTCAGTGAGCGAAGTGAGTTGGTCACTAAGTGAGTGAGCAAAGTGAGTTAGGCAGTGAATGAGTGAGCTACCTCGATGCTGAAGGCTGTTTCTCGCACTACTTCGCTGCTGTAGTTTGTCCAAAAGGAGGTGGTATATTGCATAAATGTGGTCGTATCTTTGTTCTTGGACGGCCTGTGGACAGAGTTACAAATAAACACACAGCATATGACTGTATTTCCAGAGTTCGGTAGACATTCTCTCAGAGAGGGGGATATTACGGATATATTATCATCAAAGCAAGTGAAAAGTCTTAGTGATACACAAACAAATCAAAATTAATATGCATTTTCAATCGCTAATATCTCTGGATGAAATTTACATAGCGAATGTGGCGACCTCTATCTACCATCGCCTGAACTACAAGAGATGTCAATTAGTCAGCGACGCTAGCTACTTCGGAGCTGTACCACTAGATGGCGCTGGGATCACAGATAAACGGATTCCCATACAAATGATGCAAAGTATAATCCTGCATCGCGCAAATGATGTTTCTAAGCACATGTAACCAATATAGAACCGACTACAACTGTCGGTCGAAGGTAAGTGTGCCAGTTGGGGAAACCTTAGCGAGGCGAGTCTCTGCCATAGGGGCATAACATCTACTCCCAAAGCGAACTAGACAATTTGAGTCTCACTTGCTGTATATGCTGCTGTGTGAGGCCGGGTAGCGTTAGCATGCGCGCGAGGACAGTGTCCGAGGCGTGGGGCGCCGCGGCCGGCAGCGGGCTGTGGCAGGTACAGCGGCCCGTAGACGCGTCTATACTTACGTTGTCTATACCTAGAATCCATACTAATATTATAAAGCTGAAAATTAGAAGATTAGCGAGTTATGTTACACAATCCAACTTTCAATCCGAAGGTTGTGGGTTCGAATCCCGCCTTTCGTGAAATTTATATGCGCTTTAACACGTGCTCTAAACGGTGAAGGAAAACATCGTGAGGAAACCAGTTAGTGTTCTTATAGGCGGCGATGGGCTTGCAACCTGTCACGTATGGAATACTAACTTCTGCAAGATGTGGGCATGTATCAAATATGTGTTTGGACATGCCTCTGACTACCCTTAGACATCTTCGAAGGATCCGGAATAAGTAAGATCTGAGAGAATGTCTACCGCACCTTGGGGATACAGACGTGAACCTTTCTTAAACTTTCGCGATCACAATTCATCTTTAGAGATATATTTTGTAACAGGATTTTATCGCGTATTACCTTTATTATTTCCCGACGTTTCGGCTGTATTGCAACAACCGTGGTCGCGGGCGAACTGGAGGTAGGTCAGCGGAGCCGACGAAAAGTGGCGGTAGTTATATAGAACTACCCTCCACTAATCTTCAGAAATAAGATCGGCCGCACGTCCACCACGGCACACTACACTAACAGTATCTTCACACCGAAAAGTCACATTACGACGCGCCTTGCACCTACTGATCACGGGATTCCACGCAGTTGGGAGCTTGAAACCAAGCTGAAGAAGCTGTTAGTGTAGTGTGCCGTGGTGGACGTGCGGCCGATCTTATTTCTGAAGATTAGTGGAGGGTAGTTCTATATAACTACCGCCACTTTTCGTCGGCTCCGCTGACCTACCTCCAGTTCGCCCGCGACCACGGTTGTTGCAATACAGCCGAAACGTCGGGAAATAATAAAGGTAATACGCGATAAAATCCTGTTACAAAATATATCTCTAAAGACGTGAACCTGTTTTTACAGTCCAATACGCAAAAAAACTTAGGCCTTTTACATCTATATTAGATGATTTATACAGCGTCAGGAGGCAATCCATGCCTACACTTAACGGGACGCTGTAGTGAGATGGAATAGGCTTGCCCAGCACCTAAACCATCCTCTCAGCTTAATCAGCCGCCCACAGGAGAGACGTCGATACGTGTAGAGCTGACTAAGCTGCTGGTTTCCTCACGATGTTTTCCTTCACCGTTAAGAGCTCGTGTTATAGCGCATATAAATTTTACGAAACGAAAAATCCAGTGATGCACGGCTGGGATTTGAACCCACGACATTCAGATTGAAAGTCGAGGCACAACCCCATATGACCAACACGGCTCTTTAAAAAAAAAAACGCAAAGAGAGCGCGATCTAATTTTTCCTGTGGCGCCATCTATTATGTAGTAAAATGTCTCTGTCTGTCTGTTTGTTACCTTTTCACGCCTAAACCACTGAACAGATGATGCTGAAATATGACATGGATAAAGATTATGTCCCAGGGACGGACATAGGCTACTTTTTTTTCAAAAATAATCATGGAGGGCGTGAAATAAGGGTTGAAAGTTTGTATGGGGAGTTGGAAGTTCCAGTTAAAGGCAACTAGATGGCGTTGCTAACCTATGGCTGAGGTCGAGATGGCGCTATTATTGCATTTTTTTTTTAAGTTTCAGAAGCTTCTTGTAGTTTTCAGTTCTATTTAGAGGTTAAATCGGCCGTCTGAGTCGCCTAGCCATTTGATTAAACGGCGCCGTTCAACTAGCGGCTTTAATGATATTAGGCAAATGAATTGGATCTATTACGTTTAACTACAAGCCTAGCCAAGTCATTTCTAAGTAATAAAGTTAACATTATTGTTAAACGGGTTTGTGTAGCAATAGGGTATTTGACTCTTTTCAGAAAACCATTTCAAAGTGTTCTTTGATATATTATATGCACACTGGTCATTACATTTCCTTTAGATTTAACATAATTTTGATAAAAACCATGTTTAAAGTTTAAACATACAAAATCGCGCGAAAAACGATATCTTGTGTCATGGCGCTGATCACGTGGTACCCGTGACGTCACTCCATAGTAAACAGACCATATATATAGGATGTAATAGATAGAACTTTAGAGTAATTTGAGCGTCTCCACTTTTCATTACATTCATAGACAACTATTGATATGTTTTAAACGTAGAATAGTGCTGTACATTTCTTATCGATAATCACATTAAAAAGTATTTAATGAATTTTTAGAATTGTCTATTCTATAGGTATTCTTTTATTACTGTAGAACGTAATAAAATTGTAATTGCTATAAAGTTTGATTATTTTGGTTATAAATAAATAATGCTGGACTTTTCACACAGCATCATCTAGCCCCAAAGTAGAAGAGCTTGTTCTGGTAGGTATGAAAATGAAAAAAAAAATGAAAATGAAAATATTTTTTTTTTATTACAATACTCAACATATTACAATACTACAATACTCAGTACAATAACAGAAAAATAGGTAGGAACACAGTAGCAATAATAATCATTAGATATTACTACCTAACTTATCAAGTGTCGTACACAAATATATAAATATTCATTATTTAATTTGTAACTAATACAAAGGATAGGATATATTCACGTTTTATACAAGGCTGGGCCCAAAAGTCAAAAGTGCCGGCCAAGAGACTTGGTGCTATATTGAAAATTACTTTGATTGACTTCCTCAATAGTCACAAACACAAACATTTGCGTTTATGGTATTAGTAGGTAAGCAGGCACTTAACTTGTAGATACTTTATCAATGAACTGCTTACTCGATCTTCGTCGTTATTTATGGCAGAAGATGTATTTACATCATAGTCAGCTTTCGTTTTTTAGGTAATTTCTGAAAATAAATAATTGGATATTAACTTTGTAAGGTAGGTACATAGTGTAAAATTAAAGATTTAACCGATTAACTGACTGCTTACTTAGTATTCCTCGATATCTATAGCAGTATTTGTAGACGCACTATAGCCAGAATGTCTAGCTACGAGCTTTCTTTTTCTGGGTAATTTCTGAAAATAAAGAATCCATTACTGAGGGTAGGATCCGTATCCAGTTATCCAACTTTAATTCATCAAACGAACCATTGAATTGAGCTTGAATAAAAAAAACAGCATGAAAAATGGTTTGTAAATATTGTGGGCACTGCATATGAATGCAGATTTTTTCGTCCATATCCTTCACTATAACATGATTTTTCAAAGAGTAAGGAACATATTCTTGTGTATTGAGTAGGACTCCATTCTTCGCCTTTCCTGATATTTTTGATCCACGATTTTTTTAAATCTAGGTCAGCTGGAAACCTATTTCCAGAAAGTAAAAATGAAAAAGTTAATAGTTATGTGCCTAGTACCTCATCATCATCATCATCATCCACAGCCTGACTTCACCCACTGCTGGGTATAGGCCTCCCTAAGCTTGTGCCATCCACCACGATCCTGCGCTAATCTGACCCATTGACGGCCCGCGACGTGTACAATATCGTCTGCCCATCTGGCCGCCGGACGTCCTACGTTCCTGTACCCAGATCTGGGCCACCATTCAGTCAATACTCTACTCCACCTGTCATCACCACGCCTCGCTATGTGTCCCGCCCAGCTCCATTTTAGGTCCATTATCCTATTCCCGACATCCTGGACTTTGGTCTGTTTTCGGATTCCTAGTACCTACACAAAAAAAATTTATTAATATCGATAAATATGTCGACACAACTACAGCACTATTGCGTAGCTATGGAGTACAAGAAATGTCAAAAAAGGAATGTAAATTTCGCTAGATCGAAAATTCTAATTGAGATTATCCAAATACACGCGTGAAATCGATGTAAAACGATGTTAAATGATGCAATGATACAATGTTTGTAAAATAGCTTCCGTTATTCTAAACACAAACGTATTTTTCACTGGTATGACTTACCGATGAAAATAAATATTTGCTTCATTCTCCCTAAGCACACCCAATCTGCTTCGACATTGTGGAGCAGCACAAGGCATCATTGCCAAACTAACACCATATCACAAACACAGTCCAAAAAAAACATTCATTTAGGAGAAAACCCGTAATTTTTCACCGCGAACTTGGTAACCAGCTGGTTAGTAAACAAGAAAGCTCTGGTGTCAGAGTGGCGCGCTGCGTAAAAAATCGCACGTAAGTATCTATCGCGACCGCTCTTTTTAGCTCAGGCAAAATGGGCCATAGAGTGACGAGTATGACAGAAAATGTTCATAGTTCAACTTGAAATGCGAAATCTATCTGTACCAAAAAGGTACCATGCTAAATCTATGAAACAGACAGTACAAGTCCATAGTGACAGACAATCAGTTCGTTGACGTTTACTAGCGTTTGACGTCATCAGAGTCACAACCAATCACAGTGCGTTTTTGTAGACGAAAATTTTTTAATTTTTTTTGTAATTTTTAAAGGTTTTTTTACCAAAAGTAAACATATTTTAGACGTAAATGGAAAGAAATATGCTTATTTAGACTATTTTCTAAAAGGATGACCACAATTTGTAGTTTATTTTTAATGATGTCAAATACCCTATTAGTACCCAATTCCATAACTAGATGGCGCGACTAAGAATTAAGTACCAATTCCTAGATCGCGCTGACGAAAACGCACCGCGAATAATGTCGTCAAATGGCCTAGGCATCCAGCCAGTTCATTAAATGCTTTTATTAACCACTCGGCTGAATCTCATTCAGGCAATGTGTTGATGTGTTCACTCACTGAAGGGCTGGTTCTGATGCAGCCATCGATGTCTGGCCACTCCTCGCAGCGTCAGCCGCTTCTCCGGTTCCACCACCAGCATATGTCTGATGAGGTTTTCGCAGTCTGTGGACAAACAGATATCCATACTAATATTATAAAGTAACTTTTTGTCTGTTTGTTACCATTTCACGCTCAAACCACTGAACAGATTACGCTGATAATTGTAGTGCTAACATTTGTCCCGCAGCGGGACAAATGTTTGTATGACCTACAGATATTTGTCTCGGGTCTGGGTTTTTCTATGTACAATATGTATGTATTTACAAACAAAAAGTATATAAGTAGTATATCAGTCATGCAGTACCCATAACACAAGCTCTGCTTACTTTGGGGCTAGATGATGCTGTGTGGAAAGTCCAGCATTATTTATTTATCTATCTATAGATAGCTCAACTGATCCAATAGAATAGTTACCTTGTGACATGAAGTAAGGTATCCGAAACTTGCCGCTCAAGACCACAGCCCTCAATTCATGTAATGTTACTCCGTCGAACGGTAGGGCTCCACACACCAGCACGTACAACACCACTCCGAGCGACTGTACACAAATAGACAGTCTTTTTATCGTTTATTTATTTATTTATGTATTTATTAGAAACTTAACTATGACATTACAGACATTCCAGATCATCACAGTTAATAAATATAAGTACACATAATAAAAACATTACACAGAAAAATAAAAAACATAAAATTGTAAAAAAAAATAGACAAAAAAACAATTTCAAAACAAAAATTAAAAAAAATTTACGTTGCAAACTTTCACAGAACTCCAGGCGTGTCATCGTGTCACCAGTTCTTTCGAACCAGTTATTTCGAATGAGAAGAGAAGAAGGTCATGTAACTAGGAGAGTGCTTGGTATGAATGTTGATGCATTTACGAGTAGAGGTAGGCAAAGAAAATATGGATGGATTGTGTGAAGGATGACATGAGTAAGAAAGGAGTGAGTGTTGAGATGACGGCTGATAGAGGAGAATGGAAGAAGAACACATGTTGTGCCGACCCCACATAATGTGGGAAAAGGGCAGGAAGATGATGAGTTCTTTCGAACCAGTGTGGTGAAAAGATTTTAAGTGCGCCTCAAGGAGGCTTCGTGCACTTAACACATGTTTTCGAACTAAGGGGCTTATTACAAGAAAATGAGCCGAGTTTAGACCAAGTCTAACTAAAAAACTGTCCCTAGAAAAACGATCTTTAAATACTCGTGCATAGAACGCTTGTTTGTGGTAACAGTTTTGTTTTGACATGTGTCAACATGGGGTTCAACCAAGGTTTTACGTTTTTATAATAAGCAGCTAAAGATTCTACGACATGTCGGTTTCCTCGCGATGTTTTCCTTCACCGTTTGAGAGTACTGGCATAGTGCACAGAAGTTTTTCAGCAGAAAAGCTCTTTGGTGCACGACTGGGATTGAACCCACGACCTTAGGCGGTGCCACTACCACTAGACCACCAGTGCTCTAAAAAAATATTTATATATATTTAGTGAAATATGTGGAGTATTCCCGATGTCCTCACTGAGTTGGGCCCACTGGTGTGTATATTATTTTATTCCCGATGTCCCCACTGACTATGCTGGTGGGGACATCGGGAACAAAGATTTTAAATTTTATTAAAATGGCGTTGGGCCTACCAGTGGGCCCAACTCAGTTGGGACATCGGGAATACTCCAAATATGTGATACCTACATATAATTATTTATGACCTTTGACCATATTTCGCAATAAATGATTTGATTTGATTTTAAAAGTTACTTTTACACTTTTTGCAGTTTCTATTTACACACATACAAGCACGTACAGTGCGCACAACCGATCTTTATCTCTCTGAAGTTAAGTGCACTGAACGATTGGCAGGTTTGCGCGAGTAGGCGAGATAGCACGATGCAACAAACTAAGCGAGTGAGCGTAATTTGACACTTTCACTACCATCACAATCTACTTTAACACAAACTACACCCCAGAATGGAACACCATAACTAAGTCTAGATTCAACAAGTGCGAAGTACACCAATATGAACTGGTATATACTCAGGTGCTTAACACGTCCACTGCCAATACTAACCCATACGTCCGCCTTGGGTCCGTCGTATCTCCGCCCCTCGAACAGCTCTGGGGCGGCGTAGGGCGGGGAGCCGCACCACGTGGACAGCTGGGAGCCCACGTTGTATTCATTGCTGAAGCCGAAGTCTGCTAACTGAAGGGAGAAACATAGTTCGAAACATATATTTAATGACGACCTCTGTGGCGCAGTGGGTGAACGCTTGTGACGCAGAAGGTTGCGGGTTCGATCCCCGCCGCGGGATAAATGTTAGTATGATCTGCAAATTTTTATCTCGGGTCTGGGTGTTTCTATGTATAATATGTATGTATTTACAAACAAAAAGTATATAAGTAGGTAGTATATCAGTTATCTGGTTCCCATAGTACAAGCTTTGCTTAGTTTGGGGCTAGATGATGCTGTGTGACATGTCCAGCATTATTTATTTAACTATAATAGATCGTATGAGTTGGTGCCAACTACGTGAAGGAGTTTTTGACGCCCTTCGGCTGATTCTAGTTGCAGACATTAAAGCATTCTGAAATTCATTTGTGGGGGCAGACGGTAATAAACGTAGTCAAAGCACTGGTACAAAACACATTTATAAATTAAAAAAAAAAAACTTAGGCCTTTCATCTATATTAGATGATTTATACAGCGTCAGGAGGCAACCTATGCCTACACTTAACGGGACGCTGTAGTGCCTGGGACATGATGGAACAGGCTTGCCCAGCACCTAAACCATCCTCTCAGCTTAATCAGCCGCCCACAGGAGACGACGTCACGTGTGGAGCTGACTAAGCTGGGGTTTCCTCACGATGTTTTCCTTCACCTTTAAGAACTTATTTATAAATAACCTACCTTAATATTCATCTGTGCATCTAACAGTAGATTTTCCGCTTTTAAGTCGCGGTGTACGACGCCGGTAGCGTGGCAGTAGCCCACAGCTGATACCATCTGAGAGAACGCGCGGGCTGCCTCACATTCTGGCATCCTGCCTCGAGATACTAGGTGATCTGTGAAGTCATATTCATTGCATAAAAACTACGTGAGTGTCGTGGAACACTCGGTTGGAACAAATTTTGTACTTTGACATTGTCATTTCTGACATTGGTTATGCGCACTTTGCGCACAACTTTGCGCACTTTTCTCACTTTGCGCACAGCTTTGCAAAGTGTGCACTTTGTTTATTTAGTTAGTTTAGTTCCTAATTGTATTTTATGCTCTATGAAACACAAATTAAATGTTTTTCTATTTATTTTTACTAACACTGTATTATTATTATTTAATAATAACAATGTATTATTTAATGCACTGTGACGATTTGACCTATGTATGTGTCGTGACGGTAAATCTAACGCAATTTTTATTCTAGCTAGTTCTTCTGTTATACTAGGTGAACTTTAAATTATATCAAAAGTCAAATTAAAAAAAGCATTTATTTTGTAGGACAGCTGCGAAGCTCAATTAGAATAGCAACGTTAGGATCAGAAAGAAATGGATAAACGCTAGTGGCAACTGAGCGCTTCCGTGCTTCGGAGGGCACGTTATGTCGTAAAGCCATTAGCAGTCACCCATCCACTTACAGACTGATCAGAACGTTGCGTTCGACGATCTATCAAGGACGGCTGAGCAAGATATACCAGCGCTTAGATAACTAGTAAAGTAAGTGAAGTTAGCCGTTTGTCTGCGCAGAACACAATTTTGTATGAAAAAGCAGACAAACGGCTAACTTCACGAATGCCTAGATCCGTTGGGCGAAGTGTGATTGCATGGATTACTCACCAAAAATTTCACCATTTGGTGCGTATTCTGTTACTAAATAAATTGTGTGATCACTCTCCATGACCTGAAATTAAATACCACATTCATACAAAAGAAACAAGATAGGTACGAAATGAAAACAAAAAAAGTACGTGAGTGTCGTGGAACACTCGGTTGGAACGAAGCAGAGTACTTTTCTATACTGGGAATATAATAAATTAATTGTCAATTAGGTATCCTAGCAACGCTCTTCCGTACTAACAATGTAACAATCTATGTACTGTGTCGCGGCTGCGCATTTCGCACTGTGACGATTTGACTATTATGTCAAATCGTCACAGTGCGAAATGCGCACGTATACACGTGTCGTGACGGTAAAATGGAATAACATTTTTTTTCTAGCCTCGAGTCTTTTTTTTTCCAATACCGTCCGAAAAGGAACTTCGTTCCAATACTTTGGCCTTTAAATCTATACTAGATGATTTATACAGCGTCAAGAGGGCTATGCCTACACTGAACGGGACGTTGTAGTGCCTGGGACATTTGAGATGGAAGCTTGTAGCACCTAAACCATCCTCTCAGTAATCTTGTCCACAGGAAAGAAAGTCAATACGTGTGGGGCTGCAAAGCAGGCTGATCTTCCTCTTTCTTTCGAACCAGTGTGGTGAAAGTTACGTACCTGATATAACCTAACTATGTGTGGATGTCTCAATCGTTTCATTATAGCAATTTCTCTAAATGTCTTCTTCAAATTATCTTCGTCCAGCCTTGATTTGTCAATTATTTTTATTGCTACCTGAAACAAATAAAAATAAGTTTGTATGAGTCAGTTGCCAACTCTGGTGACGGAGTTTTACGCGCCTAATGCTTTGATGGCTTAGCGATGGCATTATTAACTGAGCACGGAAGCGCTCAGTTAATAATGCAACTGGCGGTCACCCATCCACTTTGTAACTGCACAAAACGTTGCTAACATCGTCAATCTATCAAGTACGAAGCAAGCTAAGCCACGATCGCTTCTTATATATTTTACTCTGTACATTACCTACGACCAACACTGATGTTACATTACAAAATGCACGAATTAAAGACTTGAGTCATCTAAGTACACTTCGCCCAACGGATATAGGCATTCGTGAAGTTAGCCGTTTGTCTGCGCAGTGACCGCTTTTTCATACAAAACTGTGTTCTGCGCAGACAAACGGCTAACTTCACGAATGCCTAGATCCGTTGGGCGAACTTTACGTATCGTTCTTTCGAATCAGTGTGAAAAGATAAATCTATGGTCTCAAAGAGGCTCCTTTCAAAACACATGTTATCGAACTTTTTAGGTTCTTAAACATGCCGGATCGTCAAAGGATCTTAAACTCTAGATCAGTCGAGCTATATTAAGGTCGGGGAATGATGTACATAAGTTAAAAGTCCTATAGAGAGCTAAGCGACCTTTGAAGGTCGGCTCGTGACCTCGTCGTGCAATGCCAAGTGTATTTTACTCTATTTTAAATTCCCTGGCTCATGAGAGTCGAGACCCTACTTACCCGATACAGTTATCGGTAGGCACTTACTACGTTGCTCCATCTTTCCCAGTCACCTACCTACACTATTTGTGTGTTCAGTACCTACCTACCTGCCTAAAATTTCATTTCACAGTAGGTAAATACTACGTAGAAAATTACAATTTTTGCAATTACAATTAATTACTAATTACAACTTTTTTATTTCCAATAAAAATATACAACACAGCGCAATGCTGTATATTATGTACTCCCAATAAATATCAACTCATGCGTCGGTTGCCCGTTAGCTCAGTTGGTTAGAGCGATGCCACGGATCGGCAAGGTCGTGGGTTCAAATCCCGCATGGGTGCCAAATTTTGGGATACATTTAAAAATCATTAAAGGTATACAAAACAGGTTTACAATTTACTAAAAACTAAAAGATGCAATAAGGTATGTTTTAGATTTACCAGCGAAAGCCAAACTAAGCGTGAGCTTGTATTAATGTCCCCGAGTGACATAGCCAATTTTAACATGAGCAAAGTCGGGCGGGCCACTAGTGAACAACAAAATCAGGAATTCAGTGAACAGCTTTCTATGTCAAGGTTGGAATAATTTATCCGCCACTGAAGCACCCAAGGATATGTCAAGGAAACATCGGTTCTAGTTTATTTTTCTAAGGCTAGGTACTAACATTAGATTCAATCAAGGACAAAGTCACCACTTCGTGAAACAACGGTGTTTTTTTTTTTTTTTTTAATTAAATAGGTCAGCATTTGACCTCCCTCTGCCTGATGTTAAGCAGTAGTGAGGTCTAAGATGGAGCATGCTTTCCTAGAAGAAACCTATTTACTCTTGATTTAAAGACCCCTATATTGTACCTTTCGGGAAATACGGTACCCGGCAATGAGTTCCACAGTTTAGCAGTGCGTATGAAAAAGTGGACTCAAAACGCTTTGTACGAACTCTGGGAATATCAACCACGTACAAGCGCTTCCGAGCTTCAGAGAGCGTTATACTGTCGGTCCCGTTTATTCAAAGTTAAAGTCAAAAAGCATTATTCTGTAGGATCGCTGGGATCACTTATTTTATCTTAAAAATTCTACTCCAGGGGCCGTATTCCCGTTCTTATTTTCGTTCGTTTGATGCATATTCAGATGTTTCTTACTACGATTTCTGACTTCAAGGGCCAATTTTTCGGTCTGAAATATTTGTTCCTAGGTTAGGACCGTGTTTTAACGTTGATCTTATCGACTGAATACAATGTAGCTCGTAGTAAGAAGCATCCGAATATTCATCGAACGAATGAAAAAACGAATGCGAATAACTCCCCTGTTCCTTCGCGACTATACCGTGAAGACCCCTGGGGCAACAAAAACAAACACGGTTTGGGTCCTAGCTTTTCTATAGAGGTTAACCATGACGGAGGCCTAAGGGCGGCCTAAAAACTCCGTCACCAGAGTTGGCCACTGACTCACGAACTTACTAATAGGGTTAGTTTCGTATTACGTTCACAATTAGTTTTTTAGGCATATAGAATGTAGTGCCTACTGAAAAAGCGCTCGTGGTCGTGCTTGCTTGGTCGTTCATGATAGATCGTCGAAGTTACGGAACGTTCAAACGGTCTGTAAGTGGATGGGTGACCGCCAGTGGCATTTTCATCTGAGCGCTTCCGTGCTTCGGAGGGCACGTAAAATTGTCGTTCCCGGCTATTTAAGTGGTTAAGCCATGACGGAGGCCTTAAGGCGGCCTAAAAACTCCGTCACCAGAGTTGGCCACTGACTCATACGAACTTACTTACTGAAAAAGTGCATGTATTGTAAGTACCTAGACAAGGCCGTTTGGCAAGGCTGGTCGACTGGTCAACGACTTCACCTTACCTTGTTTGTATACTCAAAGAAACGTAATGCTATACTTATTATTCCTGAAGGATAGATACTTTTACCGCTAAAACTCGAAAAACCTCATCATTCATTGTAATTTTTGACCGCCGAACTTTGAAGTAGCGATGTGTATATCCGGAGTGATTAGTTCAATTGGACTACTTCTTTTGCGTATAGTTCATCATTCTCTAGTTCAATTTAAATCCAATCATATCTTCTTATCCGTCTTCTTATCCGTAGCTCAGAGCGAGATTGATAGAAAGAAGCAGACACAGACAAGAGACAAGATAGGTGATATGTGATATATTCCAATCTTATCAATCCGTCTTCTTATCCGTCGTTCAGAGCGAGATTGATAGAAAGAAGCAGACACAGACAAGAGACAAGATGATATTATTCCAATCTTATCAATCTTATAGTTCAGTAGTTCAGTCTGAGCGAGAACGATAGAAGTATTCTTATCAATCTAGTTCCGTAGTTCAGCGAGCGAGTCGAACGAATTAGGGATGATCGATATTAGAAAAAATCGATGTTAACATCGAACTGTCCATTATATTTATGAAATGTGTTTATTGTTGTAGAAATAACAAAAGTTAAAGAAAAAAAATTATGTATGTTTTAATTAATGTATTTTTTGGGCACACTCTGTAAAATGAGAGATGTGACACTAGGGTCGGCCTAGATGCTGATGGCCTTAGGGGCCTCGGTCAGCTTTACTGGACTTTGGTGTGTGCTGAAGGCTACGGCCGAAAGACTGAACTACTGAACTAAAAGATAGATATACTTCCCAGCGGTGAAAAGATATGTATATATCTTTTCAATTAGGAGATATGTTTTGCACATGGCTACTTTGAAGTCTGTTTTAAGTTTTTTTGAATGTAATTTATGACCATAGAGAAAAATTATTACGACAGAAAAATTTACAGTGCACAGATTCGAGCCCACAACCTTACCGCTACCACTAAACCACCAGTAGGTACTCATTCTTTGCCCTAGTGTGTGTCCTACAAAAAAATAGGTAGGTAAAAATAAGTAGGTACATATTTGTTTTAATCTTTACAATGTTTTATGCAATCAATGCAAGGATATGGAATAAATAACGTTGACAACCTCTGTGGCGCAGTGGGCGAAGGTCCGCCTGCGACGCAGAAGGTTGCGGGTTCGATCCCCACCGCAGGACAAATGTTTGTATGACCTACAGATATTTGTCTCGGGTCTGGGTGTTTCTATGTATAATATGTATGTATTACAAACAAAAAGTATATTGTAGTATATCAGTTATCTGGTTCCCATAGTACAAGCTTTGCTTAGTTTGAGGCTAGATGATGCTGTGTGAAAATGTCCAGCATTATTATAACATAAAGATCGGAGAGAATGTCTACCGCACCTTGGGGATACAGTGAACCTGTTTACGTTTGATTTACCTTGATTTTGTCTTTATATTTCCGTATCGAAACATCAAGATGCACGGCCGGGTTCCAAACCCACGTAAGTCAAACTCCCGCTCTGTTAAAACGCTTTTAAAGCGGTTATTATAAGTTAGGATTCAATGACGGACCGCAATCTCGAAGTTTGCCAACAAAAATAAAACACGTCACTGCCATATGTATCAATATTTTCAACCAAATTGTGATGGAAAGTCTCCTTCAAAAGTGGGTTAAGTAATTATTTTCTGAGTTGACAATTTATATTGATACTTCAGATGGTACAGTCAGTGAGGAAAATTTATTAATATTTTGTGTTTTTAACTCTTATAATTTGACTTTGACCTCAGTTTGAACCAATCTGAAACTTGCCTAGACTTTTCAAAGTTTCCATCCAGAAAACCAGAGTATTTTTACAGAAAAATAAGCTTAATTTGTATTAAACAAAGTTAAACAAACAAATACAATTATAGTGGTTAGCACTCCAAACGTACTGGCCCTGAAAGTCAATTGATGCATTGCCGGGATTCAAACTTACAACTAAGAATTAAAGTTCATTGTCATTGCACTAGGCCAATACAGCTCTCAAATCCAGTCCGTTTATTAAGAATTAAACATCATTTACACAGTACCATTCTTGCCATAGATTATTAGCTCTTGCTCGTTGCGTTGAGAAAGCAAGAGGCAAGAATGGTATCATGTAAATGGTGTTCTAGACTTGCACTTTGTGTGTGGATGGACTTAAATGACTCGGTTCGGTTACTTATATTTATGTATGTTAGTCTTTAAGGTATTTATACATGGGCCAATGGCATTTTATCATTGTATTATGTTCTGTGTTGCCTGAAATAAATGGTTATTTATTTATTTTAATTATTGAAAAAAAAGGAAATATATCTAATGTTACAAGTTCAGTGTCCTAAAAAGTAGTTTTTTTTTCTTTTTTAGTTAACCTGTTGTGTCCCACGGCTGGGCAAAGGTACTTTTTGCCCCAACATCACAGGAACTGCAACAGATGCTTCAAGAATTGAGCATGGCAAGTCTTGAGGTTGGACTTCAGAAATAGTAGTAAGTACGGTTTTTTTAAGTAGAATTTATACTGCAGCGGGATGGATCTTTTATAAAAATGTAGTCATTTATTAAATTACTGACTTCAGTAATTTAATTTTGCTTGAGAAAACAAAAATGAAACAGTTAGGTATTTACATTTGTATGCCTTTTTTATTTAAAATTGGTATAATAATAATAATAATAAAGCCCAGTTATTCCGAATTCGCTACAACTTCAGCTACAACGTGTTATAAATTATTTTAGAGTATGTCTCGCAAATCGGCGTGCCTCATGGCATAGGCCTCCTCCAGCTCTCTCCACTGAGCTCTATCTTCTGCAACTCTGGTCCAATACGGTCCCAAGGTTAGGCGGATATCATCTTTCCATCTTGTTTTTGGACGCCCCTGTTTTCTTGTGTCTTCTCTTGGGTACCATAATGTCACTTGTTGGCTCCATTTATTTGCTTTGCTGCGCAACATATGTCCTGTCCAGCCCCACTTCAGATGTTCTATACGGGTTATTATGTCTTCTACTCTCGTTCTTCTTCTTATTTCCGAATTTCTGATTTTATCACTAAGTCTGATTCCCAACATGCTCCTCTCCATAGCTCTTTGTGTACTAGCTAGTCTCTCCCTATGCTTGTCTGTTAACGCCCAAGATTCGCAGCCGTACGTCATGCATGGGAGGATGCATGTAATAAATAATAATAATAAATAATGCTGGACTTTTTTCACACAGCATCATCTAGCCCCAAAGTAAGCAGAGCTTGTGTTATGGGTACTAGATGACTGATATACTACTTATATACTTTTTGTTTGTAAATATATACATATTATACATAGAAACACCCAGACCCGAGACAAATAGTTGTAGATCATACAAACATTGGTCCCGCCGCGGGGATCGAACCCGCAACCTTTTGCGTCGCAGGCGGGCCTTCGCCCACTGCGCTACAGAGGTCGTCATGTGTTGAAAGTCTTTTTCTTGATATGCATCTTTAGATCTTTGTTCTTCATTATTTCTTTTAGAGACCAGTATTTTTTCCATCCGCAGGCTATCCTTTTATTGATTTCTTTGGACATAGAATCCTCTGGAGATATGATTTGTCCTAGGTAGACGTATTCTTCCACATACTCTAGCCTGTTTCCGTGCACCTCTATGTTGACTTTTGAGGAGTTGGTCATCAGTTTTGTTTTCTTTGAGTTCATTTCCAATCCTACATCTTTGCTTTTTTCTGCTAAGTCTTTTATCATGTTTTCTAGTTTTTTTGGGTCTTCTTCTAGGAGTACAATATCATCTGCAAATCTCAAATGATTGTGGCGGCTGCCGTTGATGTTGATACCGTAGCTTTCCCAAACTAACCTTCTAAATATGTATTCCAACACAGCATTAAAAAGTTTGGGAGAGAGCGGATCTCCTTGTCTTACGCCTCGGTTTATAGGAAATTGTTCTCCTTTTGTTTCCAATTTTATGCGACTCTTGCATTTTCTATATATGGATTTGATTAATTGTGTATAGGCTTCTTCCACTCCTTGTTCTTTTAGACTCAGCCAGATAAATTTATGGTTTAGGCTGTCAAATGCTTTGGAGTAGTCTATAAAACAGATATATAGGGGCTTCTGGTATTCGTTATATTTTTCTAGGACTTGTTTGATAGTGTGGATGTGGTCTATTGTACTGAAGTTTTTTCTGAATCCCGCCTGTTCAATTGGTTGGTTTTCATCCAGGGCCTTTGTTATTCTTTCTAGTATTACCTTTGCAAAGACTTTGTACACATTTGAAATGAGGCTTATTGGTCTATAGTTGCCGATGTTATCTTTGTCGCCTTTCTTATGGAGGAGGATAATATGAGATTCGTTCCATTGTTGTGGGATGGTTCCTGTTATTAAGATATCATTGAATAACTTGTTTCTTGACTTATTTCTTCTATGGTTCCTCTAATCAGTTCGTTTGTTACATTATCTTGGTATCTCATTATATAATTGGTATAAAATCAGCAGTAACTTTTTTAAAAGACAATTTCTTTAAAAACTCTTTTACGCTGAGAACTGGATAGGACAAGGTAGTTTGCTTAACTTGTGAACAATATCGTCGAAGTTTTTTTTTTTCCCCTTTTAATATCTGCAATCGGCTGTATAGCCATAATCAGATCTTTTCATTGGAGTCATTGTTTTGAGGCGCCCTTCCATTGAGTGGCACCACACTGGCTATTAGTTAAGTCAGCTTCGCATGTCCAGGTTTAGCACCTGCCATCTCTTTCGGCGATTTACGCTTTCTCCGTTATTTAGGAGGTTCTGGGCTAGTGTGTTTGTGTGTGATCTTAGTCTTTCCTTGTACCAAGAACACACAAACACAAAAAAAAATAGAAAAATAGAAATAAATTCCTAAAAATTATCTCTTTAAAAGTAAAATTGTGCTTTTCAACTTAGGATAAGACAAGATTTAGATAAAAGTTGTAGCGTTTACTAATAAGAGTCTTACTTGATTATATTTTTGTATTCTACACTAACTTCTACAAGGAAATATCAATAGTTTCATTGAACAGTCAATTTCAAAGAGTTCTTCATAGATCGTTAAGCAATATTATAAATGGTCTCTAAGTGGATGGGTGACCGCCAGTGGCATTTTCAACTGAGTGCTTCCGTGCTTCAGAGGGCACGTTAAATTGTCGGTCCCGGCTATATAAGTCGTTAAGCCATGACGGAGGCCTTAAGGCGGCCTAAAAACTCCGTCACCAGAGTTGGCCACAGGCTCATACAAACTTACAACTTACTTTTTGCAGATAAAACTTAATATTCTGTAGTTGTGATTACACGAAATTGTGATTATGTACAAAGAAAAAGTAAATAACTGTGAGAATGAGGAGTTTCAACAATAAAAAGGTGGTAACAAAAATATCACACAAAAAAAATACGACCAATTAAAGAGAGCCTCGAGTACTCTTTGCTGTTGTCTTGTAAACAAAATACTTTCTACGAAGTCATGTAATGTTATTTTTTTTTTAGAAACTAGTTATATTTTCGCCCTCATCCATCAGGCTACGGCCAAACGGGTTCTTCCATGACCCATGTTTTGATAGCAAACCTGACAGTTCTCTGACGAAAACCTTCGAACGAATGGAAAATACCATCAGAGTCTGACACGAAAAACGAGCACAAAAACACACATAAACCAGCGCTTACATTAGAACACACAATACAAATGCTAAATACACTAATTAAACACTAGAACCACTGAAATACGCAAGGAAACGAGATAGGTACGCACCTTGGTTTTAGTAATAACATGTGTAGCCAGTTTGACCACAGCGAAATTGCCCGTCCCGATAGTCTTTTCGAGTTCATAGTTGCCGACGCACACGAGCTGGTCTATCGGGAAATGTTTGCTTTTGTGCATTGGCTTCACATTGTTGGCCATTTTCGTGAAAAACGCGAGAAAACTGACCCAGAGCTAAGTATCCATCGGGGGATTTTCGAGTACTGGCGTTAGTTCGCGCTGTTTGCCGCAGTAGCGTTGCTGTCGCTCACGTCATTCGCCTTGGGACGTTCAAAAACATACTCCGATGTTCCATTAACAAACTTGAAATTGAGTAACATCAATCTTGATACAACTACTTAATTCGCATTAATTGCGATTCTCTGAGCCACATAAAGATCACTGGTAGCATAGAAAAAGTCATGATGTTATTGCAGATGCGGTTATCAGCAGTCCTGATAACAATGCGTATGGTTCACGTTGATCCTCACTCGCTCATGAAAAAAAGAACTCGATTCACAACCTTTACGCGATTCAGTGTCTCTCGCTCGAACTGATTCATTTATCCTAAACTAGAGTGAGATAGGTAGCTCTGTCTCCGTAAACCGGCGACCGCGTGACGTCAGAGAACCCTGCTGACGTCACACGCGGCAATTTCAAATCGCCAGACGGTGTGGGCCGTACGTCAGCCAAATTATCGATTTTTTCCGAGTTTTGCCTTGTTTTAAGTTATTATTGTAGTGGAAGCTAAAACAAGCCAGACACGAATACTTATTTTAATGTAGTGTAATTGTAACTATTCATCAGAGAATTGCGAGTTTAGGATGAATTATTCATCCTAAACCCTATGAAAAGAATGCGTTATTTTCACACTTTACCTTACGCTTACACAATTTTAAGGTTGATTTGACTATCGGTCAAAGCCCTTGTGAGAATGCAAATCTACACCAATTCAGTCAAATCTCATGAAAAAATGAATGTATGTACCTATAAAAGACTAGCTCAGAGCTCCATTAAGCTACTTTGCGCAAGCACTAACATCAAAAAGTTTTGGTTATTATAGAAACATTTTCTCTGTTTATCTAATAATGATCTCAATATAATATTTCTAGGAAAACCATTAGCAGAGTGTGTCTACTGTCTGTAGGTATCATCACAGACAATATATACAAGTATGAAGCTACATAAGTATCGATGTTCAGAGTTATACACGTATTCAATACATTCATCTCGGCATGAATTACTATTGGGTCCATTGACTGTACCATCTTCATTCTGAACTTCGTTCGGTATTGATTCGGTGGGAATTGATAACAGCGCCATCTGACTTCACAATTACGTCTGCAGTTTGTTTAACGCCATCTAGCGTTGAGTAGCATATTTATGATTGCCACTTATAGTTCTAAGCTTTGTTAAAAGATGGCGTAAGCATACTTTCGACTTGATTTCGTTCGGAAAATATAAAAAAATTTAGATCCTTTTATTTTTTCTATCTTGGCATACCTACTGAGATTTGACTCATTTCCCCATTTTTGGGGCAAATCGCCACCAGATTAGGTTCCTCTAACTAAACACTAACGCTGTGTGGAAATGAACAAACAACCCCGAACAATACCCCTCATGGCCGCCCTATAATTATCCCAAGTGTTAACACTTTGTATCTAAGCTCAGTTACTCATCTAGAAGTTTATAATATTATTAGATCTCTAAAAAATAAGTCATGGTATGGATGAGTTTCCACCAAAATTAATAAAGCACTGTAATGAGGAACTAACAATACCTCTAACTGTGTTGATAAATCAATCCTTTGCTGAAGCTGTATTTCCAAATTTACTAAAAACCTCAATTATTAAACCCATACCTAAAACCAAATCAGCTAATACCCCACAACATTTTAGACCAATAGCATTATTATCAACATTTTCAAAAATCTTTGAAACTGCCATGGCCAACCGTTTAACCCAATTTTGTGAAAAATTTAAAATCTTTGACAATAGTCAACATGGCTTCAGAAAACATAGATCAACTACAACAGCTCTTTATAATTTAAGAGAAATAATTAACATAATAGATGACAGAAAATATGCCATTGGTATCATGTTAGACATGAGTAAGGCCTATGACAGGGTATCCCACCACATTCTTCTTAAAAAACTAAATGGAATTGGAGTGCGCGGTCCAGCTTTAGAATGGTTTAGTTCCTACCTAAAACCGAAAGCAATATGTAGAAATCGATTTCTTTGATACACTTAATAACCAATTAAGCAATATACAATCTCATAAATTAAATATTCTAAATTCAATACCTCAAGGAAGTGTGTTAGGCTGTATTCTCTTTTTAATCTACATAAATGATCTACCACAAATAATAAATAAAAAATCTATTTTGTATGCTGATGATATAACTGTAATTTTCCCGTGTAACGAGCAACAAGATCTCAATTCAGAAATAAATGCAACACTAGATTTAATAATAAATTGGCTCAAAGAACATAACTTAGAACTTAATATAACCAAAACAAAAATCATGCAGTTTAAACCTTATCAAAAACTATGAATAATCTTAACTATAATAATAATAAACTAAATTCTGTAGATTCATGTAGTTTACTGGGTGTAACTATAGACACCTCAGTGAATTGGAAGTGTCATGTAGATAAAATAGCTAGTAAACTGTCAAGATTTGTCTATGCATTATTTGAACTAAAAAAATGTACCAACTTGGAGGTAAGTTTAACGGCATATTACGCATACGCCCACTCATGGTTGAGTTACTGTATTATACTGTGGGGCAATAGCTCTGAGTCAAATAAGTTATTTGTCTTACAAAAAAGATGTATCAGAATCTTAGTCAATATATCAGAAAGAGAGAGCTGTAAATTCCATTTTAACAAACTAAAAATCCTAACTTTAACTTCAATATATATCTATGAAATCTGTAAATTTGTGAGAACACATAAAACTTTATACTTACACATTATCTAAAGAACAATATACTAAACCACACAATTTGAGAAACAAAAATAAAATAGCCCTACCATACACTAAATTACAAATAGTTAAATCAGGAACATACGATATGTCAATCCAGATTTATAATAATTTACCCTCAGAACTACAAAACATTGAAGAAAATACAATATTTAACAAAAAATTAAAATCTTATTTAATAGAAAAAAGTTATTAAGTACAATATTCAAGATTATTGAGAAGACAATAAAAGATGCAAAAAGTAAACTCAGGTTCCTAAATATATATTCAATTGTACCTAAACCTTAAACCAAAAATGTTCCTTTTGATGAAGTTAATAAAAAGGCTGTGCCAATTTATTAATTACCTAATTGTTAGTTAAGTTAGATTGAATTAGAAATACCTAAACTAAGTACCAAATGTTGCAGTGCCCCAGCGGGGCTCATGTTATGAAACACAATTTTATTTTAAGATCTATTTACTAACATGAAGCAATAAACGTTTCGAATTTGAATTTGTGTGTGTTTCATTATAGCAAAATGAAGTCTGGATTTTGTACTGTAAGTACCTACTAATGAACAAAATGTTGATCTAAACTAAACCCCAGATAAATAAATTAGCTCAATATTTTTAATTTATTCACAATCTAAGATTCACAAACATCATTAAAGCCACAACAAAAGGTCTAAACGCTATTCATCAAAGGTAGGTAGGTAGGTATTTATAACACGTAACGTAATATACGTACGATATAAACATTTTAAAAACTGCTTGCTAACTTTTTAAACGTGTCTAATTCAAAAATAAAAGAGATAAGCGTGAATCCAAAGCAGATGGTTGCAAAAAATTGGTGGCTGCTGATCTCTGCCACGTGCATGTAGCCTGTGTAAAAAAAGACAGAGATGAAGAACATTTTTGAGACAAAGTTACTCGTTTGCAAAATGTGTTTACGAGCTTCCATATTGAAAATGTAACAAAAGGTTCACGACTGGTAGCTGGTAGGTACCTACATTTCGCCTAACGGATCTAGGCATTCGTGAAGTTTGCCGTTTGTCTGCGCAGAGAACGCTATTTCATACAAAATTTTGTTCTGCGCATACAAACGGCTAACTTCACGAATGCCTAGATCCGTTCGAAGAACTGTACACAGTTCCCCAGAGTACCTATTCGCCATTTATTTCATCATCATCCACAGCCCCAATATAGTAGAATTAAGTAGAATAATATGAATATCTAATATATAAAATTCTCGTGTCACAGTTTTCGTTGCCATACTCCTCCGAAACGGCTTGACCGATTTTGATGAAATTTTTTGTGCTTATCCGGTATCTATGAGAATCGGCCAACATCTATTTTTCATCTCCCTAAATGTTAGGGGTAGTCCACCCCTAAATTTTATTTTTTATTTTTAGACAAAATTTTTAATTTCTATTTTTTTATGATACAACATACAAAAATACATACAATCCTCAATTTTCACCCTTCTACGATCAACCCTTATTTTTTAATAGCGATATAATGGAAAAACAACGTTTGCCGCGGGTCAGCTAGTAAGTTTATAATAATAAGTAGGTATATAGGATCTCATCTAGATTATCGCATTAGATTTAAAAATATCTGTAATGATAATATATAGTGATCTGAGTAACTGAGTAACTGAGCAACAGCCCGATTTAGCTAAGAACCTACCTACCTCGTAAATTGTTCTGTGATCTGGGGTTACAGCATATTTTATTTTATTTTAAAGAAGGGAGAAAAAAAAGTACCTACCTACGTGAGTGTCGTGGAATGAAGTTTCAACTTTGACATTTGACAATAGAAACGCTCTTAGCCATATATGTATATAGGTACCATGCTAAATCTATGCTCTTAGCAATGTAACAATCTAATCTATGGACAGTTTCACGACTGCGCGCCTCGTGACGTGACGCAAAAATCTAACACTTTTTTCGCCTAACCCCATCCGATACCGTCCGAAAAAGAACTCAGTTCCAAAAACAAAACCAGGAGATTTATGCTAGTGACAGACAGGCTTAGGAATAATAGTTTGACTTGTTTAGTATTTTGTATAAATATTTTGCAACACAAACATTCAAATTCTATTACCTAATACATTTTGAAAAATGTTTAGAATCTCAGAACTTTTTGCGCGCCAACCGAACCTGTCAATTTTGACAGCGACCGGATGTGATGTTCCGAAAGAGAGATGGCTCCTAGCTCTTGAAGAAAAAAATGTTTTTCCTAAATTATATTAGGGTCAAGACAAGAAGTCCAATTTATCGCCCTCGACTCCGTTAGGGTGCTGGGTAGGTAAATTGGTTATTGCCAATGATATTGGTATTGCGAGATTACGCTCAGCTACCAAAAATAACGGATCTTAAAAAAAAAATCTCTTACTTTTTTTTTACAACCGATTTCCCGCACGTGAGGAATGAGGATAACAAAAATTATTCAACATTAAAAAAAAAGATTTGAATTTCGAATGCAGTTCTCACTTCCGTTTGGACAATGCAGGACCCTTTTGTCAAAATGGAGTTCCGGTGTTGTCCTTGTTGCCCTTCCTTGGCTATTTACAGTTTCGGTCTCCTTTGTAGGTCACGTAGGATCGGCTAATTTGTCAAAAAGCAACCATTTTAAGTTAGGTACGTGGTGGTCGTTTTTTGCGACTAAGTATTCCGTCAATGGATTAGTTCATTTTCGGACGGTATCGAAGAAAAAAATTACTGAGGCTTGAAAAATCATTTTTGTTCCATTTTACCGTCACGACACATGTATATATGTCAAATCGTCACAGTGCGAAATGTGCAGCCGCGACACAGTCCATAGATTGTTACATTGTTAGTACGGAAGAGTGTTTCTAGGATACCTAATTGACAATTAATTTATTATATTCCCAGTATAGAAAAGTACTCTTTGCTTCGTTCTAACTGAGTGTTCCACGACACTCACGTACTTTTTTTATTATACCTATTATTATTAATAAACAATATAGATATGCGTGGACTTGATAACCTTCTCCTTTTTATTCGTTGGTTAAAAATAAAAAATGTTACGTTAAAATATAATTATAATTTACACGCTCTAAGCACGGATAGTAGGTATAGTTAAACGATAGCTTATTTTACAATTGTGATATTTCTACACTAATATTATAAAGAGGAAACATTTGTTTGTTTGTTTGTTTGTTTGTTTGTTTGTTTGTTTGTTTGTTTGTTTGAATTGAATAGGCTCCGAAACTACTCGACCGATTTAAAAAATTCTTTCACCATTAGAATCCTACATTATCTCTGATGAACATAGGCTATAAGTTATTTTAAAAAAAATTAGAAATCCTTATGAAAATTGCAATAATGTAACCAAAGGTGTAAACATTTTGAACATAAAATTCTTCATATCGCGTGCGCTGCGAAAACTATTGATGATAGAACAAAAAAATGTTCTACAATATTAAAGAACGTATCAATATCTACAAAAAAGTCAGCGATAGAATATGTCCAACTATTGTGGTTGTGTCAGAATAACAACTTTTATAATTTAAAAAGTGAATAAAAATGCCGACCAAAAGCAGACCACGTTATTCTTATTTTGGTATTTATTCTTATCCAAATAAACTCCTTCGTAGTAAAGGCTGTTTCAGTACCAGTCGATTACTTTTTGAATGATTGAAATCGGACATTTTATTCAAAAGTTATCATGAGTTTAAAAATGTAAGATACATCGCGACCACAGAATAAATATCAGTTAGTACGGTAGGACAAGTGTCTGGGATTTTTAACACAGGTAACGGGATATTAACCATAATTAATACCATAGATACTATTGATCATGGCGTATGCAACTGCGCCGAAATATCGGGAAACTCAAAAAACATTAAATAATGGTAAATATCCCGTTAACTGTGTTAAAAATGTTGAAAACCATGATAGTTTAAAAAGTGTCTAGGAACTATGGAATGAGAGAGGGTAGTGGTAATATATCAATGAAATATATATGGGAGGTCCAAACCTCCCTATTGCCCAATGCTCCCCGCATTGGGCCGTAGGGAGGTTTGGACACCCCCGTGTCATGTCGGCCATAAACCATCATGCCTATCGTCAAATCGGAATTTGATCAGTTAGAATTGACCATGTATGGGGGTGGATTGGCATGACTAATGGTGGATTGGCATGATGGTGTATGGCCGGCATAACACGGGGATTTGCCGGTGGTGTCCAAACCTGCCTTACTGCCCAATACTCCCCTACCTACCTTACCTACATATTAACCTCTAAACTTTAAAGGATCATACATCCCGCTCCGGGACCGCCATGTTGTTATTAAATTTTTGTTAAATACCTATAATAAACCCGTGCGAAGCCGGGGCACACAGCTAGTCTAACACAAAAACATTCATAAATAACAAAGGATAATGAGAAAAACGGAAACAAACAATTAAGAAAGTCTCACAGACAGTCGGACGACAATATTGTTATTACATAAAAACGTTTTGTCCGTCCTTCCGGCGGAAGTGGACTGTAAAATCATGACTTTGTCAATTCACAAATAGTTCACAGGGTGTGTTGTGTGTGGTTGACAATATTAATGTTGAGTTCTACGATTAGTTGTTGATATTATTAAATGCATTTCTAAGCGTGCTAATTTAGGTAGGTAACTATAACCCCTGATCATTATATAGGGACTTTCATTTTAAACTAATTTAATTCAGGAATTGGGTTCAAAAAATATTTATGTATTTAATGTTTTTTTTTTGTTTTCTTATGAAAATCCCGAGAAAATCGATAAAGACTATCCTTTCAATTGATTGTTGCTTCTTGTATAACTTAGTCCATTCGTGACGTAGCTGCGCTGCGATTGGTGGAACGTCTGTTCTCCTTGAAAATCATTATGCAAAAATTCTAAAAAATCAATAAATGATAAATTTTGAAATGAAAACATAAATGGGCTTAGGAATTAAATTGATACGGTCAAACGTCTATTTACAACACAAAAATGAGGCCCTGTCAGTTTGTGTAGTTTAAAATGAAAGATCCTGGATAGTTTAACTACCTATAGCTATATTTGTATGTAGGTACTGAATTTAGGTAGAATTTTTGAAAATTAGGAGGTATCAACGTCAACCTACATAAATCAAACTTCGAGAGGGCTAGTCTCACTATACTTTTGTGATGTAAATGATGTTTTTTTATGCTTTGTTGATAACTTTTTTACCTTTTGATTTTTTTGTTATGTATCACATTCATTAGATATATATTTTATTACTTATTAGTTGCATTATTTGTCGTTGACTGTACTAAACACCAATTTTTGAAAGTGGTACGAGTTGGGAACAAAAATAATCATAATTTTCAATTTCCCAACTGGTAGCACCTGGTACAAGTTTTAGTGGTACGAATTGGGAATTACTCAAAATTAATGGTAGGTACGTAGGTACTTGTTTCTGTACCTACACATCTTAACTTAAAGCATAGACAAAAGTAACTGCAAAGATATAACATGCTGTATCAATGGAGTAAAAATCGTAAAACAGTTTTTATCACTTCCTAACAATATTCGTAAGTAGCTTCCTCCCTTTTGTGAAGGAAGTCGGGGCCGGTCACTAGCCCGCTAATAGGATTACACAACAAAAGGTTTTTTGTTTTTTTTCGTTTCCTTACCTACCTTGGAAATTATTTCGGGTCTATCAACATCATCATCATCCTGCCTTTGTCCCACATTATGTGGGGTCGGCACAACATGTGTTCTTCTTCCATTCTCCTCTATCAGCCGTCATCTCAACACTGACTCCTTTCTTACTCATGTCATCCTTCACACAATCCATCCATCTTTTCTTTGGCCTACCTCTACTCGTAAATCCATCAACATTCATATTCATACCAAGCACTCTCTCTATTATTTCGGGTCTATGTCTTCCAAAATCTGTTTCAAATAATGATTTTTTCAAATAGGTACTTTTGATTATATTTCCTGCCTGCCAGTAGGTATCCACTACGTCTCCTGACCCCGACCTGGTCCGTGATATTTCCTAACACATTGCTATTTACATATATTTACAAAATACAACAGGATTATTCAAGCTATCTAAGGATCGTTAGAAACGATCTATAGATAGCTCAACTGATCCAGGTCACTGTCGGTCGGAAGCGTGCCCAAAACACTGGCGGCATTACCATGCTGGATGGCAATGCTGAGCTTTGAGTCAAAAATGTGCCAGCTCTCGGATCACGCGTCGCATCGACCAGACGCCCTGAAAGAATTTTGAGAACCCGAAGGGCTCCAGAACCCCACGGACTAGGGTCTCAACCCCGAATGGTTCAAATATATAAACCCTATCAAGATTTATATATTTGCGCATTGTTTCACTAATTTTTACACAAAAAATAACAATGAAAAATGGCGCATGCACAAAAAGCGAAGAAAAAAAAGTAGGTACTTACACAGCTACCTAGGTCGATCGTAGGTGAACAATAAACAAATCGAATGACAAACTGTCTTAATTAAAAGTTTAGTTTTTGATATTTTAGAAAATTGTAAGTAGTTATGATCTCTGTTTGTTGATCGACTAAAAAAATGACGTATGATTTTTATCAAATCAATATTTTTTTAGGTAAGTAGGGTTACAATTATGTAAACAAAATTAAAACGAAAAAGTTTTTTTTAACATTCTATTAGATATAAGAAGAATAAGAATAAGAAAACTTTATTTACAGTAGTTAATAAATTATTAAATTGATTAATAATTAAAATAATAATAATTATATTAATATAAATTATTATTAAATACCATACTCATCCAAATTATTATTATCTTTATTTACAGAAACTAAGCTACTACATATTTACATATATTTACAAAATACAACAGGATTAGTCAAGCTATCTAAGGATCGTTAGAAACGATCTATAGATAGCTCAACTGGTTATTAAATTGATTTTTATTAGTTATTAGTTTTTTTTTAATCTTTTTATTTATTTAAAAAAAATTTAAATATGTCATTATTTAATTCGATATTTTAATTGTTAATTAAATAGCTCCAAAAATAAGGAAACATCTCCATCATCCTGACAAAATAAAAACGTAACGACCATAAAAACATTCTCTAAACATTTTGAAGAAAGCAAAAAATAACCCTAATCTCATAATTAGGGAAAAGGTCGTCTCAAAATGTCCCGCCGCCCGCCATTTTTCTAAAAATACGTTTGCGCGGGAAACCGAAATACCGACGGAAACGCAACTCTTAATTATTTCATCGCAACATCTTACTCAAGTACCAAATACTACTAAACTATTCCCTTCTTTATATCAAAGACGATAAGACACATTTTCATTCAACAGGAACAGAATTGAAGACGTATTGATCAAAACATTCCGTGCGGAAACGATTTGTTTCGGACCACATGCTGACAGGCAGGATGCGAGAAATTCATTATCGATTTTAAAAGCAAAACATGCCCTCTCTTTCTCTCTTATTAAGATCTTCTGTGAAAAGACAGGGAGAGAAGACACCCGCATCCGGACAGCTACGGCGCATGCTCGCGAAAATAAATAAAGAATGAATAGCATTCAAAGTTTTACCCGCTGCCATTGAGCAATCCACTCTATTCCATTGTAGTATGATCTAGAATCGCTTGCGTATTTTCCAAGCTTAGGTCTTTCATTCGTGAATGGTTGTACAAACATAAACTCATTCATAAATTTGGATACGTCTAGGATATTTCAAATGGTTTCGGGAAGCCACCGAGAGTAGACGTGTCGCTCTTTGCAAACGAATGTTGATTTCGTGCTCGTGTTTGTGAAATAGTTTGTGCAAAGGATTGATTTGGTGTTTTTTTTTTAATACATGGTAAGTTTTTACTTATTTTAGTTAGGTAACATTGAAAGGAGATTGACCAAGCACTAAAGGTGTTTATTTTCATTACTTAAATTTCTTTAACGTTAATGAAATATTGCTAATATCATTGCTTAGTGCTTGAACTTAAAGTGAGTATTTAATTTTTCAATAAAATCTGGCTAGGCCATAAAAACGTATCAAAGTTCCATGAGATAAAGAACACTAACAAAGCTAGTATTGAGAATTTGTCTGCATACCCACAAACTAAATACATCTAATTAAGTATAACTAATCTATAAATAGGTACTTGTATATTCCCAGGATATCCCTATAATAGATTGATGATGTGATTTCTAAGAAAAATTGGTACCAATCTACGAGTATTTCTTGATTGAAGTAAAAACTCATTATGTACCAAGTAAGAACTCATTACGTGAATATATTAAAATGTCAATGTAACCTATTTTTTTTTATTACAAGTTGACAGTATTTTATGCCAACGAGGCGGGGCGATAGAAAAAAAAGATTTACGAGTACACCATTGGTTCTTTAACTTTTGACTGCTAAAGAATGCGGTTATCAAGTTCTAACCTGGTGTATATTTTTCATCTTTTGTGGCTGAACAGAATTTATTATAAAATTATTGTAGTAGAAATTTCTTAAAAATCAAAATAGTCAACTGCACATAGTTGCTGTTCGACTAAATTGGTGGGTCCAGTGATGGTCATTCTCCTCTAAAAGAAATTGGTAAAAAATTTAACTCTCGTTGTTTCGGACTTTGCCAACACCGCCCTTCTCAGTAAACCACCCTGTACCTATACATATACAGGAGGGTACGTACGAATCAAAAGAAAAAAAAAGTATCTACGTGAGTGTCGTGGAAACTTCGTGGAACACTCTGTTGGAACGAAGTTTCAACTTTGACATTTGGCATATTTTGTCAAATAAATTATTTATAGAAACTCTCTTACATACTAACAATTTAACACGTTTGTTCGTGGACAGTAACGGCTATAACAGGAATAAAGGATTTCAGCGATTGGCAGTAGTACGGCTAACGGCGAGATTTTTAAAGCCTTGTCAAAACCACTACGGTCATAGCAGAGTAATTTGTGTGAGATCTTAGTACAAAGCATTCTTACCGGCAACCCACAAACAGATATTATACTTCTTTTAGCCCCCATCCTCGATACCATCCGAAATGGAACTTCGTTCCGTAAATCTTTGCAATATGAAAGAACACTTAAGACACGAGATCAAGATACCTACAACACTTTCTTACAAAATAAACGAAATCAAAAAGTAGGTAGGTAGGTTCCTCCGTTTTGGTGAATAGATATAAATTACCTACCTACCAAGAAGCTTATAGGAGACACTTCAAACTTCTTGTTACTTACCTGTCATTACATGTCAATGTCAAAAAAATCCCCCTTTTGAGTCTCTCTATCTGGTGTTCAAAATGGCCAGCTCAGATAAATTGACGGTAATTCAGGACAGTCTTTCCCGCCGAAGTTTGAGCTGTGTGTGTTGGTCTTGTGGATGTTCACCCAACTCTCACTCCTAACGGAACTAGTTAGAATCCCGGCCGTGCATCAATGGATTCTGCGTTGTGTGATCGAGCATCCTAGTCATCTAGTCAATCCTAGTAAGCGAGATCCTTTAATACAGGTATTTTCTTACTTAGAAGAGGGTCCCAAACCCAGTTTTATTTATTTATTTTTTTATCCTAGGCATACTGGTCTAACTACTGCTCAGTACCTTCGTGTACCTGCTAGCTATGCTACCACGAAATCAGTGATGTTCTCAAAGCAGCAAAAACATTTCACATCGCAAAGGAAACTGTTTCGTGATAATTGGCCCATTGTGTGCCATTTCCCGCGCTCTCTACGGAGTACTTCCGGTGCACAATGGCGGGAAGATTTACGTCTTCAAGTGATACGAAGATAATGGGCACTTTAATGTATGCTTCGACTCAACTGTGACTTTAATGATCGCGTTTTGAATTCGGATGAAACATTAGCCTACTGGAATTTTTGTAGTGGTTGAAAAATAAACAAATGAAAATATGACACAATATAAATAAATAATAAATAATGCTGGACATGTCACACAGCATCATCTAGCCCCAAACTAAGCAAAGCTTGTACTATGGGAACCAGATAACTGATATACTACTTATATACTTTTTGTTTGTAAATGGTGGATCAACTTTTTAGTGTAAAATCTTGTCCCCGACGTAAAAAAAATCATAAAAGGTGCTGAGTTAGATTAATTGTCGGTTTTAACATTAATTAATAAAATCAGATCCTTTACCATTACGCTTGTTCATCAATATTTTAAAAATATTTAGTCAATTATATTTAAAATTATCGTGACCCAGTGGACGAAAATTGGTTTTCATACAAATTTCACTTGTCCCCAGCGCAAATCACGCACATATGCAACGCTGCTGTGTAAAATTTTTCCTTGACTTGTCTTTATATTTTTTATCTACATTGTTCCTTGATGTATCAGCATTCTAAAACACTGATTTGCGAAACAAAATATTGCATTTTTCAATGAAAAAACACGGTTTGAAATGTTGTCCCCAACATTTACCCAAATCGCGTTGTCAACTGGGTAACGACAAAAAAGTACAACAAAGTGTAAGTAATGTAGACAGTTATTGGCTAGGCTAATAGAAAACTCATCTGCATGTCGTAAATTAAAGATTGCTGACCCTTGGCCATTATGTGGACTCTGCCATTACGTCTGTAGTTCGCAGCGGGACTGGGTGTCATTGTTTTTTATCCGCTGACTCACGACGAAATTTCCTACAAGTAAACTACCTTTTAAAGTAATTTTGTTATTATGTTTTGACATTTGATTCTGAAATGCTTTGCATCTACGTGTTTTTTTACTCTCATCAAATTCGTTGAAGAAAAAGAGTTAAAAACCATAGTTTGTAACCATAGTCACCGTTCCACTGGCTCACAAAAACTGTGACCCAAGAGACAATTTTTAGTGACCCAAGAGATATTCTGCATAAAAATTACCATAATTTATACAATAAACAATCTGGTGTGTGATAAACAGGTTTAATACATAAAGATTCATTGCACATTTTTAGTTTCGAACTGAAAACACTCGGATTTAAGTTTAAAATAGCTTTAAGTATGAATTAAGAATACAAGTCATTTGTGAGGTCGATACAATACATCATACTTCATTCGATTCTGCTTTTACGCATTCCATATATTTTCTTTGGTCTATTTTTACCCACACTCATTGTCGGCGACGGAGAAGAGTCAAGAAGTCAACTGGCTCGAATATGGATAGCCTTCGTAGACCTTTGAAAGCATAGAGCAATCTCTCTCCATCGCTGTCAGATCGATTTTAACTATATGGATATACTGCGGGTGATGTATACCACCATAGAAGTGTGGCTACATAGCCAAATTCTCCAAATCCCCATGTTGTTGAGGAAAACTATTAGTATCTTGACGGGAGACACCTTGTCACCCAAGCTTTTTACGGCTGTCCCAGGAGACGTCGTAAAAACTCTTGAATTAGACAGCTCGGGAATAAATGTCTGCCTGTAGGGTTGTCTTCCTATAGCACCTTGGGATTGTAGACGACCTCAACCTCATCCTTTTCTGGTGGAGCTCAAAAAAAAAGATGCTTAGAATGCTTCAGGCCTACTTTAGAGATGCGTGATCCTGATCACTCATCTTTAAGTAGTTTACTTTTTACCTTAAAGTAGGCCTGAAGATGAACATGGCCACCTAAAATTATGAGGAATATCTCCAGGTCCTCGGTTCCAAACATTGCCATTGGAAATAAGATCTGCCAATGTGTTCTGCCAACTGCCATCATGGTGCCAACTAGGTATCATCATTGATGCTCACGAAGGAGACTGCTCAAGATCAGAGTCGCACTGAGAGCTATAGAGCGAGCAATGCTCGGTATTACACTTTTAGATCTGCCCAGTCATCGATACCGAAACACACACATAAGTTGTTATTGATGCTCAAATGGAGTTGGTTGGGCAGGACAAGTGGTCAGGTGTGGTGATAAATAGAGTGATGATCGTCATCACAGAAAGAAAGGATCGACGGCATGGTCTGTACGGATGGCAAGTCTGTAAAATATAATACAAGGGCAAGATTACCATACCACAGGACAGAAAAGAATGACAAAAGCGAAGAAAGGCCTGTACCCCAGGCATGGCTGGCCAGACTGACCACAGCTGGTCCAGCCTTACTCATCCCACGGGATGAAAGGCTGATTATTTTGATGAATCTACAGGTAGTCAAATTATTTTTTTTGGCCATTTCTTCTGAAAGATATCTTCAGTCGGTAAGTTAGTGAAAAAACTACGCTCAAGGCGAGCCGCGATCTGATGCGCTAGAAATTACACTTCATCTACAAAAAGCTTTTTTGGCCTTCTATTAAGCGAGTTATTTTTTATTTTGAGAAAAAATGCGATAGAGGACTGGTTTACTACGCAGATGACTGTTTAAGTAAACTAAAACCCCCATTTTCAAAAAATGTTATCTTATATTTTAGAGAAAAATATGATATTTGTTAGGTTAGGGTTTATTTTTTATGATAACTTTAAAAAGTAAACTGGTTGTCTCATTTAAAAGATATTTTTGTTCCTTGTTTGGTTTTTCATGCTGTAATTTGCCTATGTCATAGTACTATTTATGTCTCTGGAGTCACCAGTATGTCTCCGGGC
This sequence comes from Epirrhoe tristata, assembly GCA_951394285.1. Lineage (NCBI taxonomy): Eukaryota > Metazoa > Arthropoda > Insecta > Lepidoptera > Geometridae > Epirrhoe > Epirrhoe tristata. The sequence goes on along the minus strand of OX596165.1, from coordinate 5,054,523 downwards.
TCACGTATTTGTCCCCAAAAATTTGGACATTCATAGCAGGATTATTAAAAAAGTAAAGATTATTATACAAAATGTTGTATGACAAAAGTTTGAAGAATAACCAACAATAGTCATGTAAAAAGTGCATCTTTCTGGCGTTTCTAGAAACAGAATTACAAGAAAAGTAAATAAAATTTCTTTCATTAAGTGACCCCAGAGACACAATGAGGTATATTTAAAAAAAATTTAGACACTTTATTTAAATTTTGATTATGCCAGATTGATTTAATTGAATAATAGTTCACATTGAAACAGATTTACTTTTTAAAATATTGGTTTTTATGAACTTTTTACCATAATACGTCCTTGTGAGTCAGGTGAAATTTTTGGGAGCCACTTTTGGAATATACGCATAAAAATCCATGAAAACGACAAAATTTTTTGGTGCTCGTAGTAGATTTGTAAACTGCATAAATTTATTTAATAATATTAGGTGGAATTATAGCAATATTTCAACATTTATTTTTTTACACAAAAAGTTGATTCATGACAGAAAAAAGTTGATCCACCCAAATACATAAATATATACATAGAAACACCCAGACCCGAGACAAATATCTGTAGGTCATACAAACATTTGTCCCGCGGCGGGGATCGAACCCGCAACCTTCTGCGTCGCAGGCGGACGTTCGCCCACTGCGCCACAGAGGTCGTCATCAAATAAGTCATAAATCTGCGTAAAAAAAACAGGTGCCGTACCATGACCTACAATTCAGTTGGGTGCTATTCAGTTTAAATAGTAATCGTACCGACAACGTATAGTTTTAAGCAGTTTTTTTATTATGATGAATGGGTCGGCTCTTGACCTCAAACTTACACAGGCAAGAGTGAGGTCTACGATGGAGCGAGCTTACCCAGAAGGTGCCTGTTAACTCCCTTCTTAAAAACAATATTGTAGCTCAGAGGAAATACAGACGCTGTACTTTTACATTTACTCGTATTACTTAAGTATTATAATTATTGCAAAACGATTTAGTTTTTACGATAAGTCTAGTAAATTTTATTATCATACGTCATGGTACGTTATAGCGAAGCAGTTCAGTTTAGAACCTTAATTGGATCGTTATAAGAGCTCATAGTAGGGCCCTAGATCACATTTTTATCATCAGAAATAGGTAAAATGTTTGTAAAGATGTGATCATCCATCTCATGCAGACTATACTGTCTACAAGCATGTTCGCTTCAAAAGGTTCTCAATTAGAGCAAATGCTGATTCTACCTCTAGAAACAAACACAACAGTTAAATAAAAGCGATTCAACCTCCACATACAGATGTTTCAGAGCCATTAATTATTCAAATGTTTATAATACAGAAACATCAATCAATTTTCATATTAAAAGTCGCTCGCTTGAGCGGAAGCGCTCGCGCCATCCCGCCAAACGGACGGACGAACCATAATCGAAATCGACACTTCCGGTGGATTCGAAAAAGGAACACATTGTTTTTTTACAGCGAAGAAGGTGACTGTCTGCAAGCGCTTCCTTTTATAAATTACCTCCTGGTTATGGTTTATTAGTGTTTATTATCATAATCATTGATTAACAAAATACAAACAATAAAATCCTACTTACTTAAACTGATACCTATCTAAGTATTGACGCAAAAGATAATATGGATGCATATTACTCTTCCACGCAAACACCGTTGCACTGAATGGAGATGAAATTTGAAAAATAGCACAAACATGTAACAGTCTTAGCACTTTTTATCTGATAAATAGATAAATGATTTATTTGAGACACATAACATTGTGGGTATGTATCAAATATGTGTTTGGACATGCCTCTGACTACCCCCTTAGACATCTTCAAAGGATCTGGAATAAGTAAGATCTGAGAGAATGTCTACCGCACCTTGGGGATACAGTCGTGAACCTGTTTTTTACGTTTTTTTTTTTGAGACATAACATTTCAACACAGACACAAAGACAAGTATCAAGTAGGTAGGTGCATAGTAAAAACAAACTAGAAAAAAAATTATGAATGAACAAAATTATTACAGTGCTTAAGTAAATAATACCACCTATCTCAAAAAATTCAGTCCGAAGGACGATCAAGGGACCGCGGGCAACAGCGTGGAGCGCAGCTAGTATTTTATTATTTGGTCGCTAAGCGATGACGGAGACTTGGCGACCTAAGAACTCCATCACCAGTCTTGGTCACTATTTTACAAATTACTAAAATTATCAAACGAATATTGAAGCTCAAGCGTATCATAGATAGAAATATCTTATTGTAATCCTACGAAAGGTGTCACTGACATTGCGAAGGCACTCCTTGTTCACGCAGATGCAGCACGTGTGACACCTGTCACTTTTTTATTCCATCCGCATCAGTTTAGAAAAAAAAGGGAGGATGTTTGGCCAGTTTGATGCAGTTTAACCGAGGTTTAACGATTGGATTGTTTTGGATTTTCTAAGATAGTAAACCGGTCAACGTGTAGCCTTGAAAAGTACTGCATAACTATATTTTTATTATTGATGATCATTGATCTTATAGGTTTAGGTAGATAGGTATTAGTACCTACGCTGAATGTTTATTAAAACATTCTACGTAGGTAAGTATTTTATTATGTCAACCGTTTTTAATAAACTATTGAAATGTGGTTCAGTATTGTTGATGTCCTCAAACGGAAATCCTCACAAAAATCGGGAAACGGCCACAATGCCACGGAAGCCAATAGTTTGTCAAACGCCGCCATTTTGGACCGGAAACCGGAAGTCAGCCACGCGACTTCTAATGGCGGATTAAACGTTGCGTTATTGTATGACATTTTACAATAGTTTTGACTGAATAGATCCAAATTGGGGCTATTGTGTATGACCTTGGTGTAGTTAAGGGATACTTGGTGCTTCTTATAAAAAGTGGACACTGTTATATTAGATGGTACCTACCTATTTAGTTACATTATTTTATTTACCTACACCTATTGCACTCGTCACTCGTAGAACCTCCTATCAACAGCCCCAATTGAATGGATTTAAGCAATCCTGACTGAAAGTACCGAAACACCTACATGCGCAGTGGTATGAAAAAGCGTCTAAACTGCTTGAAACTAGCTGAATTGAAACCAACGAATACGATACGTAGGTTGAAAGACCTAGTGACACGACAAGAAGACCCTATTGAAGAATTTGCTTGTTCTAGACTTACGCGCCCTGTACGATGCCGAGCCAAGCGCGCTACGAGAGAGTTCCACCCGCCCACGGTCCGCCCGCCCTTCAGCAGCAAGACTGGGATCCTGTGGATCTGAGGACTCCTGATGACCTGCCCCTGGGTAAGTTATTGTGTCATGACGTTGATAGTTGAAAATACTGAAAGCACTTGGTCTAGTTACTAGTTTATATTAGGTAGATATAAAATACATACTTTATTGTACACCACATGGACATTAAAAAGACTACTATTTAACCGTTCATTAGTCAGTAGTCATTAGTTTTCCCAAAACTTGTAAAATAAAATAAAACAAAATAAAATAAAGCTAAGTACAATGGGCGGTCTTATCGCTGTGGGCGATTTCTTCCAGACAACCTTTGGATGAACTGGATTAGAGGAAGGCTATAAGTTCTGTGGTCTAGTTGAAGCGCCTTTGAATCCTAAGGTTCTGGGTTCAAGCTCGTTAATTTAAAATAGTATGCGCACTACCGCGTAGGTAGTATACTCGTGGTATCAAACGGTGAAAGAAAACACGAGAGGGAACTGGCATGTCGGTTGTAAAACTGAAGTTTGTGTTTGTTGCCCTGGTTCTTCACGGTATTAGTCGCGAAGGAACAGAAGTAGAATCACCTAGTTTTAAGACGTTTCAAAGTGATCCCAGCGGTCCTACTGAATAAATGCTTTTTGACTATGACTTTGTCACATTAATACAGTCCGATAGGTATACTCTCGCTGTCGATTTCTCGTAAATCTTGCCACGAAACCGTTCAATGGCGTCCTTCTAGAGGTTCATCTGCCCCACTTTAAGAAACCTTGTTCTCACCCAAGCATTTTGTCCAGATCCCCGTACATGGTGCCGGTCGCACGTGGCGGCCTGGGTGTCCCGGGGCGGAGGCCTGCCCGAGCGGTTCCCGATGAACGGCAAGGCGCTCTGCCTCATGACCAAGGATATGTTTGCAGCCAGGGTCCCTGGACAAGGGCATAAGCTGCACTTTGTAAGTAGCTTGGTTTCAAAATAAGCTGTTTTAGAAGAGTTTAAATACCCTACTGGTTGGTACGGTCAACTAAGTTTATTCTAATCTTCTATATCTTAGGAACTCATCTGCTTGTAACAAAAATTTTAGCTTGTACACCTACATTGGTACTAATATTAGCTAGTAAACAACTCAATATATTGTCTAGCTTTTCTGCTAGGAATACAGGGTCTTTAATTTTAAACTACACAAACTGACAGGGCCTCATTTTTGTGTTGTAAATAGACGTTTGACCGTATCAATTGTATTCCTAAGCCCATTTAAGTTTTCACTTCAAAATTTATCATTTATTATATAATTTTTTTAAATTGTTGCATATTGATTTTCAAGGAGTACAGACGTTCCACCAATCACAGCGCAGCTACATCACGAATGGGCTTAGTTATACAAGAAGCAACAATCAATTAAAAGGATAGTCTTTTAAAGACCCGAGAAAATCGATAAAGACTGTCTTTATCAATTTTCTCGGGATTTTCATAACAAAACAAAAAAAAATAATTGATTAAAAAAAAGTAACCTGAATTAAGTTAGTAAAAAATGAAATACCCTATATAGGTATTATATTAGAAGGGAATAGGCCAACACAATAAAAACACGAAAAATAAAATACTTATCTATGTTTATCTGTTTCCAGGACTTCAGACGACGTCTCGCTAAAGCGTTAGCGTTGCAAGAACTTATTCAGAAAATGTCTACCAGCTACCACTGAAAATAAGTTCAATAATAGGCTTTTGTATATTAGCAGTAAACATACTTAGTATTAAGTGGTATTAATAAATTAAGATAATTCAAATTGGATAGTAAATGATCCATAAGTATTGATTTAAGAGCTAGGAATATAATTTGCTACCGGAAGTGAGTTAAAACAAGTAGGTAATTGACTATTGTTTATGGTCTATCTATTTCACAGAAGAGCGCGATTAAGTATAAGTTAAGTTAAGTTCGACGGATCTAGGCATTCGTGAAGTTAGCCGTTTGTCTGCGCAGTGAGTGACCGCTTTTTCATACAAAATTGTGTTCTGCGCAGACAAACGGCTAACTTCACGAATGCCTAGATCCGTTAGGCGAACTGTAAGGCGCTAATTACTTAATGTTCGGTAAATTGACACGTTTGTATAATTTGTATTTATCTTAGTATTATGGGACTTATGCCAGGTCTTATGTTTGAGGTACCTTATAATACAGGGTCTTTCATTTTAAACTACACAAACTGACAGGGCCTCATTTTTGGGTTTTAAATAGACGTTTGACCGTATCAATTTAATTCCTAAGCTCATTTAAATTTTCACTTCAAAATTTATAAATTATTATTTTTTTAGAATTGTTGCATAATGATTTTCAAAGAGAACAGACGTTCCACCAATCACAGCGCAGCTACATCACGAATGGACTAAGTTATACAAGAAGCAACAATCAATTGAAAGGATAGTCTTTATCGATTTTCTCGGGATTTTCATAACAAAAAAAAAAATATTACATAAATATTTTTTTATTTATTTTTGAACCCAATTCCTGAGTTACGATTCAAATCACACTAATGCTGCAGCCAAGTCAAAATAAAAGGTTGCCTTCATTACCTAAGGTATCAAATCAAAACATAAATCGACAGTAACATTATACCTTTATGGAATTAGGATTGTACCTATGTGGAATTAGGTAGGTTAGGTACCTTACCTACTTCTTATTGATTATGAATGTTCCTCTATTTTCTAAATGTCTCTTAGATAGTTATAAAATAGTTTTACGTAGATATAAAGACTGTTGACAAATTCAGTATTATACCTACATATGATTGTATAAGATCATTTTTCAATGTGTAAACTTTTGAAAATTAGTTTCGCGTGATTTACGTACGAAGCCACAGTATGAGTGTACTCTATTGTAAAAGATTGCAGATTTGTATGGGATGAGAACAGCGCCATCTATTGGTACAAGCAGTAAACGCATCTATTTTGTAGATAAATGTCGGAAGTTTGGTTTGTAATGATTTTATAATTTAGTTCAATTAATTTGCTATGATTAGATTAAGTTTAGAACCTATGTTATTTCTAGTCAAAATAGTTACATAAATAAAATGATAAATTATTTTGTTTTTTATTTTTTTTGTAATGCTGTGACGGAGGTAGTCAGAGGCACGCCCATATTCATATTTGCCTATTTGGCTCACATTTTGCAGAAGTGGGAACCCTTGGGAGGTAGGTACACCTACAAACAAACTAAAATCTTCATAGTCAATTTGGCGTATGCTTTGACTTGTCCATGTTTTTGACAAACGATCGTCTTGACAAAACAGACAACTAAAGAAAGTTGTCATTTTTATATACAAAGCTACACTTATCTTACTTTGAAAATACCTTACTCACAAACTATTTTGCAATGGAAGATGCATTTAATAAACTAAAAGTTGAAAAACAGAATAGCGTGGATAATCTCATTAAATGGATGAAAAATTGTAAGTATGTCTGAAATCGATTTTGAAGACCTCTGTGGCGCAGTGGGCGAAGGTCCGCCTGCGACGCAGAAGGTTGCGGGTTCGATCCCCGCCGCGGGATAAATGTTTGTATGACCTACAGGTATTTGTCTCGGGTTTGGGTGTTTCTATGTATAATATGTATGTATTTACAAACAAAAAGTATATAAGTAGTATATCAGTTATCTGGTTCCCATAGTACAAGCTTTGCTTAGTTTGGGGCTAGATGATGCTGTGTGAAAATGTCCAGCATTATAACTAACTTTCAAGTAGCTGCGTTTCGCGGTTTTACACGCGATCTCTCGGAAATACTTCACTCAAACATACTGGGGCTTATTACAAAAAAATGAGCCGAGTTTAGACCAAGTCTAAATAAAAAACTGTCCCTAGGAAAACAATTATACTCATATCTACCAACATAGAACGTTTTTTTGTGGTAACAGTTTTGTTTTGACATATTGTGTCAACATAGGGTTCAACTAAGGTTTAACGTTATCATAATAAGCAGCATGGGTGTTCCAGCTAAGTTGATAGACGAGTCCAAAGCTGCTGAAGAGAAGGCGCGGAAGCTGTTCTCTGATGTGAAGGACGCCAAGGACGTGGAGCTAGCGAAATTCAAGCTGGCCGTGTCTAAGCTCGCTGAAGAACAGAAGAAGACGGTGGAAGAGTTTTCCAAGATGCTCAGTGAAGAAGGTAAAAGTACTTAACAGAATATAAAAACACTAGAATTTAAGACTAGATTAGGTACAGTTCGCTCAACGGATCTAGGTATTCGTTAAGTTAGCCGTTTGTTTGCGCAGTGAACGCTTTTTCATACGAAATTGTGTTCTGCGCAGACAAACGGCTAACTTCACGAATGCCTAGTTCCGTTGGGCGAACTGTAGGTGGTAAAATTAGTAAAATATAGCTTGGTACGCGTGACATTGACATAAGAAGTTCGTATGAGTCAGTGGCAAACTCTGGTGACGGAATTTTTAGGCCGCTTTAAGGCCTCCGTCATGGCTTAACGAGTAATAGCCAGGATAATTGAACGTGCTGGAAAGTACGGAAGTGCTCAGTTGATAATGCCAATAGCGGTCAGCTATCCCTTACTGACCGGTCAGAACGTCGCATATTTTGACGATCTATCAAGATCAAGAACGAAAGCAAGCTACACCACGACGAGTGCTAATTGACATTGACATACACGTTATGATCGATCACACGAACTTGATTTGACCAATCACAAAGCTCAAAGATTATACAGAATTTCGAAATCTCTGCTCGAGCATTGTGATTGGACAATCTAAGGATCTAAGTAACCGATCACGGTCAATTTCCCGCGTATCCATACTAACTTTTCCTCTATGAAAATGGAAGGGAGGAAATACCTACCACGTTTATCAATGATTTCTAGAAGAGTTCAGTATTTGCTGAATGAATTTAATTTTATCAAGCAAAAAGGTTTTATTCCTTCTTTTTGCATATCTTTTTGTGACACACAGCGCCATCTGTTTTCACTTCGCGAAAATAAGGAAATACTCCGAGTATAATGGTTGTAGAAAGCGAAAGCCGGTTGTCTAAGCCCTCTGGTGTGTTCTTTCAGGTCCGAAGCTCCTCAATGCGGTTTCAGCAGGTCTGAGCAGTGCGGTCACTGCTGGTGCTACAGCATTCAAAGATGCTTTATCAAAGAAATAAAGAAACGAGTTTTTTTTATGCAGTTTCTTTCTGTTTTTAACCAAATTCAATCTAAAAAGGAATAGGATTTTATTGAATTGGTAATTAAGTCTTAGGTCCACTCAACTTTGAAAAGTTGGAAATAGACTTTGGGTTCTTACATATATATTTTTTGGGTTCTATGGTTCTACAAAGTTACACCAAAAAGTACAGCTACTCGGCGCTAGATGGCGCTTGATCTTCGAATATAATTTCTGAACGAAATTATAATTGTCAGTTTTGACAAAGACAAATAACTTTTCAATCGCGCTGTGTCATGTCAAAGTCAAAGAAGAAAATAAATTTCAGTGCCCCCAATTTTGAAATGGGATATTTTCTAGGAATTTTAGATCAATTTACTACGATAGCATATCTCCTGATCTGTTTTTAAACCCTAAAGTAAACTACTATCTTCTCTCAATCGGTATTTTGGACAAATTGCTGTTGCTAAGTGAAAAATGTTAATGTTTTGCGACCGTGAAAATTATGTTATGTTTATCGGGTTTCAGTTACTTTGTTTAAGTTTTTTGTGCTAATTAAAGGTCAGTGGCAGTATTTGACACCCTGGGCAGCTCGTGAGTATATTGTTATGTTTGTTTAGCGATATTTTTGCAAGATAAACGCCCATAAAGTTGCATGTTTGACAATAAAAAAACTGATTAAAAAAGTGAAAGTTGTTTATTTTAAAACATACTTCTAATTGTGTATTATTTATTTTTCAAAATAGTTATAGATTAAGTCATTTGCTGGGAAAAATTAGATGTCTAATCGTTGTATAAGTTTACTCTTTGTTAGTCATATTAGTCATGCAAGTCTGTTTATAAATATGTATATAAACACACATATGTAAGAGTAAATTAGTTCAGCTGAATCCAAGTACCTATAGCATGAAAGTATTCTTCTGTTGCAACTAATTTAATTATAGGTAGCTATACTATCTAGTTGTCAAATGATAAAGAATTGATTGGGTTATATCTAAGTGATCTTTGCAAAGCAATGTTCATATTACATGAATTATTAGTTTGTTTGTTTGTTCATTAGAAGTTTCTTCCTAGAAAATGTACAAAAAACTTTAACACAACTTGCTGACTCTAACCATGTTTTCCTTCACCGTTAAGACTGTGTATTTCAATTTCACGACAATCCAAATGCATTGATTGACAACCTCTGTAGCGCAGTAGGCGAAGGTCCGCATGAGATGCAGAAGGTTGCGGGTTCATCCCCGCCACAGGACAAGTGTTTGTATGACCTACAGATATTTGAGTCGGGTCTGGGTGTTTTCTATGTATAATATGTATGTATTTACAAACAAAAAGTATATAAGTAGTATATCAGTCATTTAGTACCCATAACACAAGCTCTGCTTACTTTGGGGCTAGATGATGCTGTGTGAAATGCCCAGCATTATTTTTATTGATGCACCCCTGGGATTACCCACAACCTTTAAATTGGAAGTCGAGGCACACCCTATTGGGCCAACACGCACTTACATTTAAAAATGACAAATACCGGAAAGAGAACCACAGATAGGCTGTTTACAATCTGGCCGTAGGTTACATTAAAAGCACTCGAATTGTTGATAACATTAAATTATTACACACTATTAATGCCCTACTTATTAATTTCAGGTCAACAGCATTTAAGTGATGATTTAGAACAAAATGGCGCAGATAAGTAAGTGTGATTTCAATCTACAATTAACCTACACTATTTTAATTAAACTAGACGCCATCTGACATTGCTTGGGGTGTGGTAATGTTTTATAAATAGTTGATATCAGATTTAAACTTAAAAACTTTGATGTTTGATTTGGTGGAAAGGTACAGTACGCTCAACTGATCTTTGTTTGTCTGAAGTTAGGTGCAATAAACGATTGCGCAGGATTGCGCGAGTAGGCGAGATAGCATGATGCAACAAACTAAGGGAGTGAGCGAGGCAGCTATACAACCATGTCTTCGTCTTTTAGGCATCATCAAAAATAGGTTTTGCACAGCTGCGCAAATCTAAATCTTTAGCTCTGAAGTAGCTACTTCAGAGAGCTAAAGATTGGTTGTGCGTATTGTACAAGGATGAGTTTGAAACTGAAAGGGAAAAGTATAATTCAATAAGAAATTATATTGATTTTGATAATTGAATTGGTCCACCCTATTGATGAGAAATGTTTGAACGTGCATAAAAACACATGAACCATATTCATTTTTTGATGTTAGTTAAAAAATTGGACCATAAAAGATACTCTTACATAAACTAACTCTGGTAATGGAGTTTAATAAAACGGCTTGAAAAACTTCATATTGAAAGTTGAGTTTTACGTATGTACTAGCTGGTACCCGCGACTTCGTCAGCAAAATAACATACTTGAAAACATCTAAATAGAACTGCAAGAATCTTCTGAAACTTTTAAAAATGCAAAAAGCGCCATCTGTTGCCTTTAACTGGAACTTTTAACTCCCCATACAAACTTTCAACCCTTATTTCACGCCCTCCATGATTAATATAGAGATTTTTTCTGTCATAAGAACATTCTATTGACAATAACAAACACAACAAAAAAAAATTGTGAAATCGGTCCAGCCGTTCACGCGTGATGGCGTGACCAAGGGATATAGGGATTCATGTGTATGTATAGAGATTTTTTTATTTATTTTTACAGATGAAACCACTGAGATGCTGGATAAAAGTGACATGTAAGTACATATTGAATTTGATATTTATTACTAGGCGAGCATGTATGAAGAATGTAATGAGAGTGAATGATGCAAAAGTTGTGTCTCAGGATCGAAGCAAGTGGAGATCCGTGATCTCTGCCTAATACATCAATAAAATAAAAGTAACTAAACAACTGCTAGTGCTACTCAATCATTCGCTCCATTCACTTTCAATTGCTTCAAGGATTTTCTACATTCAAAGTGGAAACAAAACCATTGATGGATTAAAGTGGAAACTAATACCTTAATGGATTTGATTAGTGGATCAAAGTGGAATAGGGCGAAAAAACTCAGGCCTTTACATCTATACTAGATGATTTATACAGCAGGAGGCAACCTATGCCTACACTTACGAGACGCTTGCCTGGGACATTGTTTGAGATGGAATAGGCTTGTAGCACCTAAACCATCCTCTCAGCTTAATCAGCCGCCCACAGGAGAGACAACGTCGATACGTGTAGAGCTGACTAAGCTGCGGGTTCCCTCACGATGTTCTATACATTGACATTTCAGAAAACTGGCCGTCAAAGCGCGGTATAACCTTAGACACTACAGTGGCATTATTCAGCGAGAAATTCAATACTTGTGAATTTAAGTTTAGTTGTAGCTGAGTGGCTCTTGATAGATTTCAGTTGTTGTGGTGTAACTTGCTTATTGATAAGTGACGTGCGCGGTTACAGTATGGATGGGTGACCGCTAGTGGCGTTATCAACTGAGCGCGCCTGTGTTTCGGAAGGCACGTTAAATTAGGCCGTGACGGTGACGTTTAGACTGCCTAAAACTCCATAGGCATCCATAGGCACTCCAGGGCGAAGTGTACCTGGCATTTAGTTCTGAAAATATTATGGTTATAAAGTGTAGATTATGTAATTTTTTTAGGGCGAATCCAGGCACTTTCATAGTCTATACCTAATAGTTCTACAAAAAAAAAACTTAGGCCTTTACATACTATATTAGATGTTTGGGGGTAGGTGGTATTCCCCCTAATTATGGTAAAGAGGGAGTACTCGACTTGCTAAGGTTTGCCCAACTGGCACACTTACCTTAGGGCCTGTTCGGCCGACAGTTGTCGTCGGATAGTTCTATATAGGGAAACATCGTTTGCGCGATTCAGGATTCAATACTTTTTGCATCATTTGTATGGGAATCCGTTTATCTGTGATTCCAGCGCCATCTAGTGGTACAGCTCCGAAGTAGCTAGGTCGCTGTAATTGACATCTCTTGTAGTTCAGGCGATGGTACATAGAGGTCGCCACAGATGATTTATACAGCGTCAGAGGCAATCCATGCCTACACTTAACGGGACGCTGTAGTGCCTGGGACATTGTTTGAGATGGAATAATGCTACAAAAAACGCCTATTATAAATACGATAGCATTATAAACAGTTTGCTCTAAGTAATCTGTAAGGCACAAAACTCAAGTAAGTAATTTTAGTTAGAACAAGTCGTAAAAAAGAAATGCTGAACTTTTCACACAGCATCATCTAGCCCCAAAGTAAGCAGAGCTTGTGTTATGGATACTAGAATGACTGATAAACTACTTATATACTTTTTATTTGTAAATACATACATATTATACATAGAAACACCCAGACCCGGGACAAATATCTGTAGATCATACAAACATTTGTCCCGCAGCGGGGATCGAACCCGCAACCTTCTGCATCGCGGACCTATGCCCACTGCGCCACAGAGGTCGTCGAAGTGACACATTAAGAGGGATAGCGTTTGTATTTTGATCCATCGTAGGTTCGAATCTCGAGTTCATCCATGTAATTTTTATTTTCGTAAATATGTAATTGCCATGCTTCCATACATTCGACACTGCCAGTTTTTCCTTGTACGTACTTTTTTGTTCTCCGAAGGTCGGTCGGTCACCCATCTATTTTGTGATCGGACAGAACGTATCTGTAAATGTGGTTATATGTATCTATATACACTTTGATTGATCTGCACTTAACAGGATATCCTTAAAGTGTTTACGACATAGGTAGGTACTCTACATTAAAAAAACTTATATACTTGGCAATACTTAAAATGTGAATTTGAGCTTAATCTTATATCAATAAGGTATAGATTTGTTTGCAAGGATCAAGACGTGGGATATGTCTAGTGATCTAAGCTTCGTAATCATTGTAGGGTTGGGCATGAGTCGATAGATTTATCGATGTTTTACGTAAAACATCGTGTGAATACGTCAACGTATGAAGAGTCTGTTGGTCTATTGAAATCGCTTCCGATCCGAAGTTGGTTTCGAACAGGCCGTACACCAATGAGTTTCTATCAGTCAGTAGGTAGGTAAGTACCTACTACCTACTTGTGCATAGCTCTATATTAGGTGATCCATTTTAAAACCAAATAGTCGTACCTACTATACACTTAAACTAACACGTATCTCTGTCACAGTAGTTAGAAAGAATTTTAATATTGACATCACACGAAGAAGAAACCTTATCGTTTCAACTTTCAGCGTTACGTCAATTCAATCATCACCATAATTATGTGATTCAATTCACATTCACACAAACTATCACAAATAACCGACCTGTGGTTTTCGACTTACAAAAAGGGAAAACCGCATCGAGTGATCCCATCACTATCTCCTTGCTTCAATTGGTTCAGTTTCCCGCGCGGTGTCGTGACGAACGGACGTGCTTTCGAATTGTGAAATCGTTCGATTTATTACGCTAATGTAATTTGCGAGTTGTGCAACGCGATGTGGTTTTGTCTTTATTGGTTTGTGCTTTTGTGAAAAATCGTGTTTGTTTGAGTGAATCATTTGAATACTGAGGTTCTTAGGGTCTTAAGAGTTGTCAACAGAGTTGACAATATACCTATACAGGGTGTAAAAAGACTGCTACCGAAAACTGAGGGATTGCAATCAGACCATGATTCTGAACATATTTATCGAAAAAAAACTCAAAAATTTTTTTGACGTAGCTACGTCATTTTATTTTATTTTCTAGTTTTTTGCTATTAGTACAACATAATAAGACCATACCTACCTAATCATTTCATTTATAAAAGAAAAAAACAGTTAAAACTCAAAATCCAGCAATCTACGTATAAAAACGCGCCCAGTACATACGCAAACAGTGATCTTCAAACGCTGTTTTCTCCGGATATAATGTTTTTTTCTGAAAATCCTTTTGGATTTGGTTGTGTTTTGGGATGCTGTACCTACCCCTTTCGGCTTCGGTAGACGTCTTTTTACACTCTGTATATTACTATTAACTAAGAGTAGCTTATTTTAGTCATGGATGTCTGTATTTATTTGGTGATAGCGCTCGTGGTCGTGCTTGCTTAGTCGTTCTTGATAGATCGTCGAAGTTAAGCGACGTTCGAAACGGTCTGTAAGTGGATGGGTGACCGCCAGTGGCATTTTCATCTGAGCGCGTTTTTGCTTTGGAGGGCACGTTAAATTGTCGGTCCCGGCTATATAAGTCGTTAAGCCTTAGGCGTTATAACCTATCTCTGTGCCTTTCGTCTAAATCAATTCAGTACTTTTTACTTTTTGCGTGAAAAAGTAACTAAGATTTATACTCACTTTCGCATTTATATAAATAGTAAGAAAGCTATGAATCATGTCTCGTTATAGTAGTATTCGTTCTATAAACTATTATCTTATATTGAGAAGACCAAGGTAACCTTCAGCCTGGTCATTAAAGTTGGGTGACCTTGGCCAACTTTGTCCCGGCTATTAAGTAAACACAATTTTTAATTAAAGGACCTTATCAACAATTAAGCCCTCGGTTTTGCTCACGTGATACAAAATATCGTTACTGTAGCATAGGTAGCTTCTTAATAGTGAAATAATAAAATAGGTAAGTAGTGATTATCGTTAACAAACAAACAATTTATTTCCTGTTTAGAATGTAATTAGATAAAACAGACCACGTCGCAAGCTATCTTTTAATACAAAAAACTTTGCCTACTAATAATACTTACTAAATTCCTAAAAGCCAATTAAGTACTTACTAGCCGTGTTGGTCGAATGGGGTTGTGCCTCGACTTTCAATCCGAAGGTCGTGGGCCCGAATCCTGGCCGTGCATCCATAGATTTTTCGTTTCGTAAAATTCATATACACTTGACGACCTCTGTGGCGCAGTGGGCGAAGGTCCGCCTGCGATGCAGAAGGTTGCGGGTTCGATCCCCGCCGCGGGACAAATGTTTGTATGACCTATAGATATTTGTCTCGGGTCTGGGTGTTTCGATGTATAATATGTGTATTTACAAACAAAAAGTATATAAGTTGTTTATCAGTCATCTAGTACCCATAACACAAGCTCAAGCTTACTTTGGGGTTAGATGATGCTGTGTGAAAAAGTCCAGCATTATTTATTTATTTATTTACTTTAACACGATCTTACAGGTGAAGGAAAACATCGCGAGGAAACTGTCTTGTCGTAGATCCTAAAAAGTTCGAAAACGTGTCTATTGCACAAAAAGAGCCTCTTCGAGACGCACATAAAACTGGTTCGAAAGAATTACTAAACAAAAGAAAAAAGTTGATTTTTTACTGGAATGTATGAAGCTATTATATGTATACATATATTGTTTTTCCCCATAGTGCTCAGGTAGGTATTAATACCTACTTAATAGTAATCCTTTACGTCATAAATCGTAATGGGGAAAACTATGCCTACGTCATATACCTATACGTTTAAAAAGTCAGTAATTTGTTAATAAGGAAATAATATTATTATGTACGAGTGTTACTCGTATAAGAGATATTAAGAGATGACGGCCGGTGGACAAAGGCAGTGACAGAATGGTGGCCAAGAGATGCACATCGACCACGGGGCAGACCACCAGCCCGTTGGTCAGACGACATAGTCAGCGTGGTTGGACGACAATGGATGATGATAGCACGGAGCCGAGAGGAGTGGCGGGTTAGAGAGGAGGCCTACGCCCAGCAGTGGGTATTAATAGGTTGTTGATGATGATGATGATGTATTATAAACATGTTGATCAAATTAATATATTCAGTAGATCACTTAAAATAATCTTAAAACTTAGGTTCCTTCGCGTCCAATACATTGATGATGACAACAAACACAAGTGCGAGAGCACTGATAGTCTAGTGGTAGTGGCCCCGCCTTCCGATAGTAAGGTCGTGGGTTCAAACCCAGTCGTGCACCAATGAGTTTTTCTGTCGAAAAATGTATGTGAACTATGCCAGTACTCAAGTGAAGGAAAACATCGTGAGGAAACCGACATGTTGTAGAACCTAAAAAGTGTCAAGTGCACGAAAGGAGCCTCTTTGAAGCGCACTTAAAATCCTTTCACCACACTTGTTCGAAAGAACTGGTGACACGACAAGAAGTGGAGAGCCAAGTCGAACAAAGTATTTTTAAGTAGTAAGTTGTTCTATCAGGCAAACGAAGTCGTTGGTGGAAAGTAGTAAAACATACGTAACTAGACAACCACTCAACTATTAAACGATACTTCCGTGAATCTTTAAGTGTACTTTGAAGTATTTACTTTGATAGTTTACTATTTATAAAGCATTGTACTCATAGTATCGATATGCATCCGTCTTAAACATGGCAATTGATACGCTGAGATTGATCACCGAAAAAAAGCTAGGCCCCAAATCGTGTTTTTTAGCCTGTTCACAGTAATGGTCGTGAAGGAACAAGAGTTCATTGTGAGGATACCAGCATCAGCTCCACCCACACGTATTGATGTTGTCTCTCCTGTGGACCAGGCCAATTAAGCTGAGGATAGTTTAGGTGCTGGGCAAGCCTATTCTATGTCAAATAATGTCCCAGGGAATACCAGCGTCGCGGTGGTTATCGCGTTGTAGCTTGCTTAGTCGTTCTTGTTAGATCGTCGATGTTCTAAACGGTCAGTAAGTGGATGGGTGACCGCCAGTGGCATTATGAATTGAGCGCTTCTACTTTTAGCCATAGGTCCTGACGCTGTATTAATCATCTAAGTAGTTTTAGTAAAGGCCTAAGTATTACACATTCGTAAATACGTTAGTATAACTATTTGATTTTGTAAGTCAGATTATGAACCCGTGCAAATAGAATTGATGGTAGATAAGGTAACGCCACTGGCACTAGTTATCTTGCAGATAGCGTGTAAACAGCAGATAGGGGCTAGTGATGTGCTCTATCGATAAGATGGAAGTATTATCGATGAATAAGTCATCTAACATGTATTTAACTCTTTCGCAAAGGATTAGTTCACAATGGCGCCTTGATAAGTGGAATTGGGATGCTTTTGACCTACAGAGGGACGATTAAAGCTGAACATAATAACAAAAAGAAACTCCTGTTCTAATCCAAGAATGTTTGTTAGAGAAAGAATCAATTTCAATTTAATAATCTCAGAGACCATCTATTTATTGTTTTCAAAAATCTCCGACACAATCTATTTATTGTTTTCAAAATTTTCTTAAAATTTTAAATCGTGTTATCTATGACAGATCATCATCACTGAGCTATCGTGTGTTTTAGAAACCCCGACAAAATTACTAGCTCTTTAACTAAATCGATAAAACTTATCGACTTTTCACATCACTTTTTTAGTTGAAGGATTTGGAAATATCTTGAATTTTATGATCGCACTGGTCCTTTGTTGGTCAATTCGGTTCGAGGACCGATAAATATTAAACGGTTTAGAAACACATAGATATAGGAATTTATGGTGTTTTAATATACCTTATTTGATTAATCTTGCACTTTGAGAATATATGACTACTAAAAAAAAAAATAGAGACCCGGGCGCGACGTCGGCGTCGTCGTCTGCGCATTGTTTCGTCATACAAACTTTAGAGATAGAACTACCTTGTTCCAATCAAACCCATGAACACACTGAATTCATTTTTGGATTGCTGTCTTTGAAATTGTTCAAAGCATAGTAGAACGAAATGACATCGCCATTTTTATTTTTATTTTATTTTATTTGGGAAACAAACAGTACATGATGACAGTTTTAAATAAGGCATATAAAAACACATAAACCAATCAAGTTTCCACCGTTAATTAGATCATATTATGCAAGTGAACAGAAATATCAAACAATAGAGAGAGAAAAAACAAAAAGAAAAATTACGAAACGAAGTTACATTTTGAACAGTCAAAAGTTATTGGTTGTCATGGCAACCTTAGAGCAGTTAACTTTGTATCAAACAGAGTACTGCTAAAGTTTTTATGCAATATTCCCGTTGTCCTTTTACATATTTTTTGGTTTTCAGGAACGTTTTTTCGGGATAAAAAGTAGCCTGTATGCTATTCTGGAGTTATACCTTTCACCTTACCAAATTTCATTGTAAACTGTTTCGTCGTTTGAGCCCGATCCTTACATACAAACATACAAACAAACTCACAAACCTTCAGCTTTATTATTTGAGTGTATAAGTGTATATGAGTGTAAGTCATTATACCCTAAAGATTTGACTCTACCGTGCTAGAACACACTAAACAGCATGGTTGCTCTTCTCACTATGGCGGGTTGGTCTAATTGTGTAGATGCTCTGTTGTTTCAAAGTCAAAAAGCATTTATTCAGTAGGACCGCTGGGATCACTTAGAAAAGTCTTAAAACTAATTTGACTCCTGTTCGTTCGCGACCAATACCGCGAAGAATCGGGCAACAAACACGGTTTGGGGCCTAACATTCTATAGGTGACCTTAAAACTAAATAGTAAGCTCCATTGGGGAGCCAGTCAAACTAAATTTAGGCTCTTCAAAGTGCTGCTTATTACAAAAACGTTAAACCTTAGTTGAACCTCATGTTGACACTTTTTAACCGACTTCAAAAAAAGGAGGAGGTTATATGTTCGGCTGTATGTATGTTTTTTTTTTTTTTTTTTTTTTTTTTTTTTTTTTTTTTTTTATGTATGTTCACCGATATTTCCGTCAGTTGTGGACCGATTTCCAAAGTTTTTTTTTTGTTTGAAAGGGTATACTCTTATAGTGGTCCCATATAAATTTTATTCCTGAGGGATTAATAGTTTTCCCGTAAAACTAAAACAATCACTGAACTTTAAGAAAATTGTGGCCCGATTTCCAAAATATTTTTTTTGTTAGAAAGAGGTATACTC
This sequence comes from Epirrhoe tristata, assembly GCA_951394285.1. Classification (NCBI taxonomy): domain Eukaryota; kingdom Metazoa; phylum Arthropoda; class Insecta; order Lepidoptera; family Geometridae; genus Epirrhoe; species Epirrhoe tristata. The sequence goes on along the minus strand of OX596165.1, from coordinate 5,035,365 downwards.
TCAACGTGGCGCCACATATTTTTTTTTCCTGAGGGATTAATAGTTTTCCCGTAAAACTAAAACAATCACTGAACTTTAAGAAAACGATATTTCCGTCAGTTGTGGACCGATTTCCAAATTTTTTTTTTTGTTTGAAAGGGTATACTCTTATAGTGGTCCCATATAAATTTTATTCCTGAGGGATTAATAGTTTTCCCGTAAAACTAAAACAATCATTGAACTTTAAGAAAATTGTGGCCCGATTTCCAAAATTTTTTTTTTGTTAGAAAGAGGTATACTCTCAAGGTGGCGCCACATATTTTTTTTTCCTGAGGGATTAATAGTTTTCCCGTAAAACTAAAACAATCACTGAACTTTAAGAAAATTGTGGACCGATTTCCAAAATTTTTTTTTTGTTAAAAAGAGATATACTCTCAAGGTGGCGCCATATATTTTTTTTTCCTGAGGGATTGACAGTTTTCCCGTAACATTAAAAAAACCTCATTCTCACTACACAACACACCCTGACTCACAATCTGAGTCAAACATTAAATAGTTTGAAAGGGTATTACACCCGAGGTAGTACAAAATATTTCTTTTCCTTATGGATTGATAGTTTTCCCCCTTGCTGAACTCCGGTCTGTCCTTTAGTAGGTCTGCCCATGACTTCTCTTATCCTTTCCTACTTAAGCTACGATAAGCAAAGTCTTAATGTACTCGTAGCTTACTATATTATTTACACATACACTTTTATTTACACAGTATTTATTTACTTACACTAAAAAGTGAAAAATAAAAATTTTTGAAAAAAAAAATTGAACCGACTTCACAGAACACAAACAGGAGAACCTTCTACACACTAAAAAGAGAAAAATAAGAATATAATTTGAAGTCGGTGCCAAGTGAATACGATTAGGTACCTATCAAAAAAAGAAATCGAGCGATAGCGTACCAGGATACAATTTTGCACCCAAGTTCTTTTGAATTTCTTAGATGTAAATGAATAGTTGGCACCGACTTCAAATTATATTCTTATTTTTCTCTTTTTAGTGTGTAGAAGGTTCTCCTGTTTGTGTTCTGTGAAGTCGGTTCAATTTTTTTTTTCAAAAATTTTCAAAACTAAACTTACCACAAAAAAGCATTCTATGTTCGAGTATTTAAAGATCGTTTTTCTAGGGACAGTTTTTTAGTTAGACTTGGTTTAAACTCTGATTATTTTCTTGTAATAAGCCCCATTACGTTTAGATGCTCACTAACGCCTCAACAAAGAACTTCTGTGTGCGTATGCTGGGGAAAGCTCCATGGATGAATGAGCGCTCAGTATCACTAACGCACACAGAAGATCACCATTCTTCGTAAGACAGAACAACCACAGAGGCTAGACCTCCTATATTGTTTAGTCGTATGACAATGAGTAATTTAAACATACGTGCGAACAATTAGAGATTTGTTATCATTGTACTATTTTGTTTTGCTTGACATATCACACTGGTTCTGTTGCAGCCTAAAAGAGCATTTACAATGCATTTTTTGGCTCCATTTGCTTTTACCATTCGGCCGAGCGAGTGTCGTACTTACTCAGAATACGCGAAACGATATCGTATTAGTTGAAATTCTTTCGGGTAAATGCTCTTTTAGTCAATGGACCAATATTCGTACCAATGGTACGAGTTGGATAAAATAGTACTTAAGTCAAAGTAAAAAATGATTTATCTATTAGGACCAGTTTCATCATTTAGAATAGTTTTTAAAAACTAGGTGATTCTACTCCTCTTCCTTCGCGACCAATACCATGAACCAGGGTTAAAAAGTAAATGTTGAGTGGTAGAGAAAAGCCTGTTGTTCCTACCCCACATGTGGGATAAAGGGCAGAGAGGTGATGATATTATCCGCTTATACGAACTTTTTGACCAAATTGAGACAGTTGTTCCAAAAAGCAAAACCACGTTTCGTGGTAGCAAACCTTGACTAGTGAAAGTACGCCTTGCTGTTAGTAACTCGTTTAAATCGCACTATTTCACTTTCTGCTATAAGACGTAGGTTTAGTAAAGTTATAACTGCCTGCGCTACTTGAACCCGTGGTCTTTCAGGAATACATCTAATTTCTGGGATAAAAAGTAGTAATTTTACCGTGCATTCAAAAAGTTCGTATGATTTAGTGAAGACGTGGAGATGAGATGTAGGTGCCCTTAAACATTTTATTCCTGAAGGATTTTTCCGTAAAACTCATAAAACTTCATCCTTACTTGACGCCCTGGGTTTGGAGTCGGTTGTTATAAGTAGTTTTTAAAACGTAACTAAACAATGACTACTTTTTATCCCGAAAACTGAAGTATTCCCGAGGGGCCGCGGATAATACGGATCATAACCATGATAGATTAAAAAGCTATTGTTAGTTAGACCAATTTGCTTACTAAAATTAGCCATTCTAGTCCGGTATGTGTCCTCTATGGTGTTACTGTGCCATGGTCAATGTTTAATAGTGGTTGTGCAATGTATGTAGGCAGTACTAAGTGATCCAAGCGGTCTTACCTACGAATAAATGAAAAAAAAAACGACTTAACCCCAGGGCGTAGTAGACAATCTCTCAGATCCTTTATGTATTCCAGACTTTTGAAAATAATATCGAAGTGTGTCAGAGGCATGTCCATATACTGACGACCTCTGTGGCGCAGTGGGCGAAGGTCCGCCTGCGACGCAGAAGGTTGCGGGTTCGATCCCCGCCGCGGGACAAATGTTTGTATGACCTACAGATATTTGTCTCGGGTCTGGGTGTTTCTATGTATAATATGTATGTATTTACAAACAAAAAGTATATATGTAGTATATCAGTTATCTGGTTCCCATAGTACAAGCTTTGCTTAGTTTGGGGCTAGATGATGCTGTGTGAAAATGTCCAACATTATTATTATTATTATGTTTGTCAAAGTTTAACATCACGGAACTATAGAGTCCCGGACCTTTGATAGGCATGCATGGGGCCGAAGCCAACACACAGAGGCCTTTTTGACACTGTTGATCTTGTGTGATGGAGACACATACCGGCTATCCCTTCAACACTATAAAAATGCATTCAGGAACAGTCTCCGGTTTGTGCAGAACTATTGAGGATATGGAAAACTAATTACCGGGCTATGGTTTGGGATGGTAGTGGACTGGGTACTGGGGAAACTATGGGAACTATGACACCCGCCGAAACAATGTTAACGAACATGTAAAAATGGCGGGTGGAGACTCGCCAACTCACTACTGGGCTCCCCTAAAACAGTCGCTCGTGCGACAAGGGGGCAACAGGACGTGAGCGGCTGGAAGGTGGTAAGGTGCTACCGGACTTTAAACGACGATCACGAGCTCCCAGAGGGTCCAGCTTCACGTGCCCACTCGCCATCTTACGTAACACCCCTCAGCCTCCGAGCAATGCTCTAGCGACTCCACTCCGTCCGGCAAGTGAAGGCAACACGGAGGTGAGGGACCTACTCCTCGTCAGTGTTCACTCCGTCCGGCCAGTGAAGGCAAGCGGAGGTGAGGAACGGTGACCTCCCTCGGGAGCACTCGGGTACGCGGGGTCGCTACTCCCCGACACCTCGCCTCAAAGGTGCCCTGCGACCTTATTATTATTATTATTATTATTATACATAATAGGTACAATACGCACAATCGTTCTTTAGCTCTCTGAAGTAGCGCAGAACCCATTTTAAATGACACCTAAAACCTGCTATCTCACTTACTCTACCAAACCTGCGCAATCGTCTATTGCACCTTCAGAGAGCTAAAGATCCGTTGTACTTATTAGACATGACCACATTTTGCAGAAGTTAGCACTCCATACGTGACAGGTTGCAAGCCCAACGCCGCCTATAAGGTTACTAACTGGTTTCATAATATTCCTTCAGTATTTTAGCATTGATAGTTCAATACTCTACGACATCTAATCAAGCGTAATTAGGACAATTCAAAGATACTATCAAAATGATAAAAATAGCATGCACCTACTCGTATATTACTATGTTGTAAAAAACGTAAACAGGTTCACGACTGTATCCCCAAGGTGCGGTAGACATTCTCCCAGATCTTTTTATGTTACTTATTCCAGACCATTTGAAGATGTCTAAGGGGAGTAGTCAGAGGCATGTCCAAACACATAATAATATTTGATACATGCCCACATTTTGCAAAAGTTAGTATTCCATACGTGACAGGTTGCAAATAATCCATTCTACGAGTATATTACCGACTTTGTTCGCGTGGGCGATACTCTTTTGTTTTCCCGGTTTTTCCTACACAAATCCCGATCCCGTGAGATTTCCGGGAAAATATGTCTCCATGTTGCCAACAACCGCCTCCATCTTCCAGTGTTACCATTACGGGTTAACAGTATTTAATTTTGAGTTTTTAAAACGTAATTGTGAAGTTGTTTTAAAACAATTCAATGAAGATTGACAATTTGATATGTTATCACTTCACGCTACGAAACATAATTACTTGTTTATTTATCGATTTTACTGACAATAGTATACCTACTGTGTATATAAGTTACTTATCTTTACTGCTAGCAATCAGTGGCGTCTGCCTAATCTGAGTAAACGGGGAATTAAAACGTAAACAGGTTCACGACTGTATCCCCAAGGTGCGGTAGACATTCTCTCAGATCTTTTTATGTTACTTATTCAAGATCCTTTGAAGATGTCTAAGTATAGTCAGAGGCATGTCCAAACACATATTTGATACATGCCCACATCTTGCAGAAGTTAGTATTCCATACGTGACAGGGAATGAAGTTAACTGACTTCAAAAAGGAGGTTCTAAGTTCGGTAATCATCATTTTCAAGAACCCACTGCTGGGTTGTGGGTTTCCCTCTGTTTACGCCAAAATCAATGTTGTCTCTTGATGACATCCACCCATAGCGCAATTGGACGATTTCGACATCTATCACTTCTATTGTAAAATCGATAATCATAATTATTGGGTCTGGGTGTTTCTATGTATAATATGTATTGTGTACAAAAAGTATATAAGTAGTATATCAGTTATCTGGTTCCCATAGTACAAGCTTTGCTTTGTTTGGGGCTAGATGATGCTGTGTGAAAATGTCCAGCATTATTTATTATAAAAATAAAACATTTTTGAAAAAAAAAATTGAACCGACTTCACAGAACACAAACAGAAGAACCTTCTACACACTAAAAAGAGAAAAATAAGAATATAATTTGAAGTCGGTGCCAACTATTCATTTACATCTAAGAAATTCAAAAGAAATTGGGTGCAAAATTGTATCCTGGTACGCTATCGCTCGATTTCTTTTTTTGATAGGTACTTAATCGTATTCACTTGGCACCGACTTCAAATTATATTCTTATTTTTCTCTTTTTAGTGTGTAGAAGGTTCTTCTGTTTGTGTTCTGTGAAGTCGGTTCAATTTTTTTTTTCAAAAATGTTTTATTTTTCACTTTTTAGTGTAAGTAAATAAATACTGTGTAAATAAAAGTGTATGTGTAAATAATATAGTAAGCTACGAGTACATTAAGACTTTGCTTATCGTAGCTTAAGTATGAAAGGATAAGAGAAGTCATGGGCAGACCTACTAAAGGACACACCGGAGTTCAGCAAGGGGGAAAACTATCAATCCATAAGGAAAAGAAAATATTTTGGACTACCTCGGGTGTAATACCGTTTCAAACTATTTAATGTTTGACTCAGATTGTGAGTCAGGGTGTGTTGTGTAGTGAGAATGAGGTTTTTTGAATGTTACGGGAAAACTGTCAATCCCTCAGGAAAAAAAATATATGGCGCCACCTTGAGAGTGTGTCCTTTACACTTTCTAACAAAAAAAATTTTGGAAATCGGTCCACAATTTTCTTAAAGTTCAGTGATTGTTTTAGTTTTACGGGAAAACTATTAATCCCTCAGGAAAAAAAAATATATGGCGCCACCTTGAGAGTATACCTCTTTCTAACAAAAAAAAAATTTTGGAAATCGGGCCACAATTTTCTTAAAGTTCAGTGATTGTTTTAGTTTTACGGGAAAACTATTAATCCCCCAGGAATAAAATTTATATGGGACCACTATAAGAGTATACCCTTTCAAACGAAAAAAAAATTTTGGAAATCGGTCCACAACTGACGGAAATATCGGTGAACATACATAAAAAAAAAAAAAAAAAAAAAAAAAAAAAAAAAAAAAAAAACATACATACAGCCGAACATATAACCTCCTCCTTTTTTTGAAGTCGGTTAAAAAATCGGAGTGCATCTCGTTTGATCCCAAGATTTTTCATCTCATAGGTGTTTCTTCATTCGTCCGAATTTTTAGATTTCAATCCTACTTGTTCCTAATTTCTATATAACTGCCCGTATAGGCGTATTTAAGCTTGTGCTATTAACGATCCTGCGCCGCAAAAACTCCTTAATGGATTTGAATTGTTAGTCTGGCTCAAGCAAAATCTAGATCTAGGTCTCTACACCTTATGTTATATGGGAACAACGAACTACAAACAGCAATTTTATTGCTGCGAGTAAGTTCCTCCCCTTGCATTACTTCGATTCAAAATTGTTACTTACTTTAGTTAGTTAAGACCTTTCTGAATAAACATTAATTCATTTCATAAGCTACTTTTTATCCCGGTAAAGCGAAGTATTCCCGAGGGACCGCGGATAACACGGTTTATTGCCAACGACCCCACTAGCCTCCCCACTAGTGGGGTAGTTGGGAATATGAAACCCCAAAGACCCCACTTCGCAAACCAATGGGGACGTTGGGAATCAAATTTCCCAACGACCACATAGAATTTATTTGTAATAGGAATATTCAATCCGGGCTAGTAATTCTTTAATATTGAAATGACAAAGATCGTCCCAAAAAAAGTAAGTTCTTATATTTAATTAAGTTTTTTTTTTATTTAGTTAATTTTTATTAACTAAGCAAGCACGACCACGAGCGCTTCAATCCCAGATCGTCCCAGATGTCTGGGGATTCAAACACACGACAATGTATCCTTTGTTGTGTACAGAATTTAAATAGAGATTTACCAGACACAAATTTTAAATTCAAATTAATTTATTCACAATGCATTATGTAAACATGAGGCTGACTGATGACACGATATTTAACTTTTACTAGCCGCGGTGTTACCCGCTGTCCCTCGGGAACACTTCACTTCTCCGGGATAAAAGGGAGCCTATGTGCTTTTCCATACTGTAATCTATCTCTGTGTTATTCATCTCTGTGTCACTCATTTATATTCTTCCATGAATTTACATTCCTCTCCATCCAAAGGTTGCCTGGAAGAGATCGTTTTTCAGCGATAAGACCACCCATTGTGCATTGTAGTAATATATGGTTTTCTTTTCGACTGTATCTTTTAGTTTTAAGGTGTGCATTGTGCAATAAAGTATTTTCATTCATTCATTTATATGAGTGACATTGAGTTCTAATTCACTGGATAGTTAGGCACTACTTAAGTATACATCAACTCGAAAGTTTTCAAACATAGGTACTCGTAGAAAAAACCTTGCTTGTGTGTGTATAAACATAATTCAAACTATTACGAAGACAATACAAAATAATCAGCTAAATCGGTTGAGCCGAGAATTTTGCTCTTAACACAAAGGTTAAAATTGATCCATTAAAATTGATTATTACCGTCTGCCCCCACCAACTGCCCCCCGCGGTGGCAGACGGTAATTACTTACGGCTATCCACCCTCGCAGGGGTGGTTACTTTGGCTCTAGACACAGTGGTAGACAGGAATTACAGCTATCATTTTATTTAAATGAAAATTGTTTTTTTTTTGTAAAAACAAGCAAAAGCACATTCCATTGAAAACTAAATTAATCCACGCTTTAAAATGTGTATCTCAGTGACATAATAAAGAAAAAAAGTGAAACTTAAAAGTGAAAGTACTATGGAGTGTCTTGTGCTCTGCGATCAGTGTTTCAAGTTTTGAAAAATTGTGCCAAAATCAAAATGATGTCCAGAGTGAAGTACCGTATCCTGGAGAACGAGGAGGCTGGGTAAGGTTATTAATACTTCATCATCATCAAATTTAAGAGCTCAGCTCTTGTCGGTGCAATAATGCAACTTCCTCCACCTCTCCCTTTCCAATGCGGTCTCTTTTACTTCTTTATACGACATGACAGCGATTTTTACCGTCCGAGTATAAAAACACAGAATTCCATATATGTGTATGTATTCTCTTTTTTTTCTAAGTATAAAAATCATTGCCCTTCATTCTTTTCCTATCATATAAAAACATAAACAGGGTGATTGATATGCAGCAAATGTATGGTGCGGACAAATCCACGCTATTCAGCTAGTAAATTAATATTGCTATTTGCTATAGCACATCACGTAGGCGCTCCTCTGAAATCTCACGCATAGCTGAGACGGTGGGAATTTTTCATTACAATCGTAGTTTAAGGTCTGTTTGAGGGAAACGGTGTCGTAAATAATACCGTTCTAAACCTTTATTTTCATAAGGTAAGACTAATGTTAAGGCCACGCGAAGGTCACAGAACACCAGGCAGACCACCAGCCAGATAGTCTGATGACATTATAAAGGTGGTGGGAAAACATGTTCGACTGGCACAGGACCGGAAGCAGTGGCGTGAAAATGAGGAGGCCTATACTCAGCAGTGGGTGGATGTGGGCTGATTGGATAGATAGATAGAAGACCGCTTAGGTACTAAGGAAACAAAAAAAACAGGTTCACGCCTGTATCCCCAAGGCGCGGTAGACATTCTCTCAGATCTTTTTATGTTACTTATTCCAGATCCTTTGAAGATGTCTAAGGGGGGTAGTCAGAGGCATGTCCAAACACATAATATTTGATACATGCCCACATCTTGCAGAAGTTAGTATTCCATACGTGACAGGTTGCAAGCCCATCGCCGCCTATAAGAACACACGATGTTTCCCCACGATGTTTTCCTTCACCGTTTAGAGAACGTGTTAAAGCGCATATAAATTTTACGTAACGCAAAATCCATTGATGCACGGCCGGGATTCGTACTCGCAACATAATTAGAACTCGTGGCTGTATCTCATTCGACCAACATAGCTTTCTTTATAAGTTCGTATGAGTCAGTGGCCAACTCTGGTGACGGAGTTTTTAGGCCGCCTTAAGGCCTCCGTCATGCCTTAACGACTTAAATAGCCGGGACCGGCAATTTGACGAAGCACGGAAGCGCTCAGATGAATGCCACTGGCGGTCACCCCACTTACAGACCGTTTCGAACGTTGCTTAACTTCGATCTATCAAGAACGACTATGCAAGCACGAAGACGAGCGCTTCTGAATAAAGTCTCTCAAGTTTATTTGAAATCGTGAAAGATATTTTTGATTTGGACTTTTATATTTGACTTGTTATATAGAACCGTGTTTGTCGAATGGGGTTGTGCCTCGACTTTTAATCTGAAGGTGCGTCAATGGATTTTTCGTTTTGTAAAATTTATATGCGCTATAACACGAGCTCTTAACGGTGAAGAAAACATCGTGAGGAAACCCGCAGCTTAGTCAGCTCCACACGTATCGACGTCGTCTCTCCTGTGGGCGGCTGATTAAGCTGAGAGGATGGTTTAGGTGCTACAAGCCTATTCCATCTCAAACAATGTCCCGGCATTACAGCGTCCCGTTAAGTGTAGGCATAGATTGCCTCCTGACGCTGTATAAATCATCTAATATAGATGTAAAGGCCTAAGTTTTTTTTACAATGATATGTTTCCTCCACCGAGTGTATCTTTAGTTTTAAAAGCATTCTGAATCATCAACGTGGCTATTATTGCAGCTGACACCAAAATATTATAATTCCAATCAAAGTTTACATTACGAAACATTATCAAAACAATCTTATTAGTTTTATTCTAAGCATAAGCAGTGTTTTTTAAACATGCCGCCATGATTGTTTTTATTTCCCGCGCTACCACGCCATTGGCCGGTTGGCTGTCAGTGTATAACGTTCGATATTTAATTTTAATTATTAGTTTTTTTTTTAGTTTTTGACAAGAATCATCATTTTGTTTGTCAGCTGATCTATGTAAGTTCCTAAAGTTTTTTTGAATCTGTTTCTATAAAATATTATGTAGTAGATTTGTAGTCTTCAAATTTTATCGCTTGTACTAATTATGTTATTTATCTGACATTCAGGCTATAATTAGCACATCCTTATGCATTTATTAGGTATCGACCAGCTAAGTAAATATAAATAGGTTTATTGTATAATTATTGGAATATTAGCAAGTCTAATGACTAAACCATTCACACGACACCATGGTTGTGTTGCAACTCAGCTCGAAAGCGCTTCATGCGTTCCAAACATAAATCTGTATTTAAAAAAAAAATGCTTGTTTAAAAAGTTTACTTTTTACCCAAGGCTATCCTTCTTTGTTACGATCTCTTTCATCATTATTGTATAAAGACCAGCCCCCTTACCATGGCGATTGTCTAGGTACCGGAGAATAGATAAAAATGACAGTAATGACACTAGAGTGTGGATAAAAGTAACTTATATCCATTTTCTTCAAGTTTTATCTACATTCTAATGCCATTACTGTCAATTTTATCTATTCTTCGGTACCTAGACAATCACCATGCTAAGAGGGCTGTCTTTGTTTTGTCATGCCATTTTGATAACCCCATCCAACCTTATTCCCGTTCGTTCAATCCGTAATTTCTATGAATATTCGGATATTTACTACGATTTCTGACTTGGTTCGAAACATTTAGTCCTAGGTTAGGACCGTGTTTAAGTTTGATCAGGTCGATTATTTCTACAAATCTAATCTAAATAATTAATTATAATCGTAAAAGAAGAAAACAGCGCTTTTTTTCTCATTTTAGTCTTCACAAAATAGTTTATAGAAAGTATGCGCACGACCCTATCCAGTAATTAAAGCGCTTCAAGCGATGAGAGAGTAGAACATTTGCACTCCGCGCCAATACTGTTCTCAGTTCAAATATTCAATTATATTTATTCAGTTTTCGAACGAACCACAGCTGAGTGTCAGTACATTTGAATTTCTAATCTATTCTCTACACAATAAAGTCGATTAACGCGTCTAATTCTTAGAACGTTCGAAATTGTGAAGTTTTTGCACAGAATCCAGTGAGTGATTACAGATTGAGGCTTGAGTTAATGAGAATACAGTTGGTTTTCGTGAAACTACAGTTATCAGTGCGTTCTTATCTTGTTTATGGTTTGGTTTTTTTCTCTATGGTATTGCTACGCGCTGCGTTGTCACGGCCAATGTCAAATTGTAAGTTCAGTTTATTTTTGATCAAGAATTTTGCATTGATATGGAAAATATGCCCATATCTTTGGGGCCTGGTGCCGTACCATGACCTACAATTCAGTTTGGGTGCTATCCAGTTTAGGTTTCTAATCTGAATCGCAAAGTTTTCGTATCGACAACATGACGTTTTAAGCAGAAAATTGTTTTACTTGTATTACTTAAAGACAAGTCTAGTAAATTTTATTACTGTATTTTTCACGTAGGAACGTATCCCATAGAACTTTTACGTTTTACGCTGTACAACAATGAACAATTTTGAAATAAATGAAATCTAGTGATAATACTAAAAGATACAACTTCAATAAAAACTTATTTTGTCTATTTCCTTTTTTACAATAACATTAAAGAGCCTTGTCACGAAACCTATGTGAAAAGGACTATAGAAAGTTTTATTATCATATGTCATAGTACGTTATAGCGAAGCAGTCCAGTTTAGGATCTAAACTGGATCGATATAAGAGCTCATAGTAGGGCCCTCAGGATGCTGTGTGAAATAAATAATAATAAATAACGCTGGACTTTCCACACAGCATCATCTAGCCCCAAAGTAAGCAGAGCTTGTGTTATGGGTACTAGAATGACTGATAAACTACTTATATACTTTTGTTTGTAAATACATACATATTATACATAGAAACACCCAGACCCGGGACAAATATCTGTAGGTCATACAAAAATTTGTCCCGCAGCGGGGATCGAACCCGCAACCTTCTGCGCCACTGGTCTTTTCACCATTGATTATGTATATATAGTAATAATAGTCACTATTCATCGTGAACGGTTATATGTTTGACGTGTATATATTATGTATATCTGTCTGTGGCTACAGCTGTGAATTCATAGCTCCGAAACGGCTGAACCGATTTTTATATAAAATTTTTTAGTTTCAAAGTTTGATCTAGGGTGTTCTTAGCATTATTGAAAAAATAATCTTGAGCCTTTTCAAAGAATCTTAGTACACAGTACTTCGTGATGAAACATAAATGTACTGATTATGTATAGCTCATAGCTACATAAGTAATACATAATATCCGTGAAACAAAGACGTTCTAGGAAATAAGCTGCGCTTATTTAGATACAATTATTTCAATTGTTCCGCGTTGTTCGAGTGGGATCATCATCATCATCATGTCAGCCATCTAGTGTCCACTGCTGAACATAGGCCTCCCCCATCGATTTCCACAGCGATCGATCTTGTGCAGCCTGCACCCAACGGCTCCCAGCAACCTTTACCAGATCGTCTTTCCATCTAGAAGGGGCCGTCCTCTACTGTGGTTTCCGGTACGTGGTCTCCACTCGAGATCTTTTCTGCCCCAACGGCCGTCAGTTCTACGAGCTATGTGCCCCGCCCACTGGCACTTCAACTTGCTAGTTGCGAGTGGGATAGTGCAAGTGAAAATAGATTTAACAAGGATAAATTAGTCTTATGACCAAACGATGAAGATAAAAAAGTAAGTGAGTGTCGTGGAACACTCGGTTGGAACGAAGTTTCAACTTTGAATCTCTGAGGTACCACGACACTCACGTACTTTTTTATGTATTCCAGACACGATGAAGATGTCTAGGGGACGTCAGACAGAGGGATGTCCAAATGCATATTGACGACCTCTGTGGCACAGTGGGTGAAAGCCCGCTTTGTACGCAGAAGGTTGCGAGTTCGATTCCCGCCGCGGGATAAATGTTTGTATGATCTGCATATATTTATCTCGGGTCTGGGTGTTTCTATGTATAATATGTATGTGTTTACAAACAAAAAGTATATAAGTAGTTCGAGTATATCAGTTATCTGGTTCCCATAGTACAAGCTTTGCTTAGTTCGGGGCTAGATGATGCTGTGTGACATGTCCAGCATTATTTATTTACATTAGATACAATGCCCACATTTCGTCTCGATAAATACAGCCTTTAAAATGTATTACAATACGCACAATCGTTCTTTAGCTCTCTGAAGTAGCGCAGAACCCATTTTTGATGACGCCTAAAATCGTGCTATCTCGCTTACTCTACCAAACCTGCGCAATCGTCTATTGCACCTAACTTCAGAGAGCTAAAGAAAAAAAAATTGAGATAACAAAGTAAGTGTACGAGATCGTCATTAACACCGTGACTGTTTTTGCTAATCAGCATGAAGTACGATTATAATAGGACATACATAATTGATCCGGTATGGTGGTTATGTCGCAGCCACCTAGCTTAATCAGCCGTTCAATTAAAAGCCTAGCCTCTTTATTAAACGGTGCCGTTCAACTAAGTACAACACTACAGGGACCGTATTCCCGTTTTTTTTTTCGTTCGTTTGATGAATATTCGGATGTTTCTTACCACGATTTCAAACTTTAAAAAGTTAAGGTTTCGAATATTTGGTTCTAGGTTAGGACCGTGTTTTAACGTTGATCTTATCAATGTAGCTCGTAGGAAACATCCGAATATTCATCAAACAAAAAACGAACGGGAATAACTCCCAGGTTGGATGGAACGAAGTTTCAACTTTGACATTTGGCATTTGTCAAATAAATTATCGTCAATAATAAGTATTTATACTAATCCTAGAAACGCTCTTCCGTACTAACAGTTTATCTATGGACTGTTTGCGACTGCGCACTTCGCACTGTGACGATTTGACATAATATGTCACATCGTCACAGTGCGAAGTGCGCAGTATATATGTATTGTGACGCAAAAATCTGACCCTTTTTTTCGTCTACCCCCATCTGATACCGTCGGAAAAGGAACTTCGTTCCAAAAAGTCTTTAGTTTCGTAAGAAAATATTAGGACCTCCTTGCTAATCCTCGTTTCCCCTTATCCAGAGAGTCGAGCCCCGAGCTGGTGGCTGTCCGCCTGCCGATCCATGGCATGACCTGCCAGTCTTGTGTGCGGAGCATTGAGGAAACCATCGGCCAGGCGGCGGGAGTCGCTCACGTTAAGGTAATCTTGAGGAATTTATAGATAGATAAGATATTTATTTGGAAAAACACACACAGACGAACCTACATAGTTACAATAGCTTACACAAACACACTTAGAAAATAAATATTTCCTACGAAGGTACAGGTAGAACAAACAAAGCCAGAGAAAAAAAATAACAATAATAAAGGTAGGAGGGCATAGTACCTACATTATAAAATGAAACCAGGTAGGTAGCCTAGGTAGGCACTTGGACTTGTATCATGCCTGAATTTACCTTACTAACGGCAACATTACATCTGATTTAAGTAACTTAGCATCTCACTGGTGGTCTAGTGGTACTGGCCCCGCCTCCCGATCGTAAGATCGTGGGTGCAATCCCGGTAGATAGATAGATAGATAAGATAGATAAAATATTTATTTTATCTATCCCGGTCGTGCACCAATGGGTTTTTCCGCCGAAAATTTATGTGCACTATGCCAGTACTCTCGAACGGTGAAGGAAAACATCGCGAGGAAACCGGCATGTCGTAGAACCTACAAAGCTCGAAATTAAAATGCACGAAAGGAGCCTCTAAGGAGCACTTACAATCCTTTCATCACACTGGTTCGAAAGTACTGGTGACACGACAAGAAGAAGAAGAAGCATATTACTGAGTTTGACCTCGACATAGACTTTGACCTCGACTTTGAAACATCCGTGGCATGATCAGTGGATTGGTCATCAACTGCGCGCTTCCGCTTCAGAGATCACATTGAATTGTCAGTCCCAGCTATTAGGTTGTTAGCCATGACGGAGGCCTTAAGGCGGCCTAAAAACTCCTTCACCAGAGTTGGCCACTCATCATCTCATCAGCCTATGGCAGTCCACTGCTGGACATAGGCCTCCCCCAGTGCGCGCCATTGCAAAAAGTTGTCGACATATCTCAGAGAATCAGCAAGCTGAAGTGGCAGTGGGCTGGCCATATCTGCCGAAGAACCGATAACCGTTGGGGTAAACGTGTTCTTGAGTGGAGACCGCGACTCGGCAAACGTAGTGTAGGACGCCCTCCGGCCAGGTGGAGTGACGATCTGCGAAAGGCTGCCGGCAGAAGCTGGATGCGTCGAGCTGAGGACAGGGCGCAATGGCGCGCACTAGAGTTGGCCACTGACTCATACGAATGTTTTCCAGGTGGAGTTGTCAGAAAACGCGGGGTACTTCCGCTATGACCCGCGCGCGACCTCAGTGGTGCTGCTTCGCGAGAGTATAGAGGACATGGGGTTCGAGGTGCCCACGGCTGATGACGAGACTAGGTAATTTACTGATGTCAAAGTGTATTTGGTAGGTGTTTTAAAAAAAGCTATTTAGCGTGAGCAGCCCCGATTGTCTATGTGATTGAATGTGGACAAAAGCTACTTTTATCTACACTCTAATGTCATTACTGTCATTTTTATCTTTTATTTTATTTATTCATCGGTACCTAGACAATCTACCCCCCTTAGACATCTTCAAAGGATCTGGAATAAGTAACAAAAGATCTGAGAGAATGTCTACCGCACCTTGGGGATACAGTCGTGAACCTGTTTACTGTCTGTTTTAACCTAGGCAATCGCCATACCCATGCTAAGAGGGTTGATTGAAGTAAGCCCAATTATATTCACTAATTCATTTGTAATGTTTTATTAAACAAAATTGACAAATTCTCTTTTAGAAACCTCCTGCCCAAAGAGATACCGACCGAGTTGCTGATAGACATGGGAGCGGAAAGCGAAGTGTTGATATCCGTCACGGGAATGACTTGTCAGTCCTGCGTCAATACTATTGAAGGTGAGTCCTTCAACGTTAGACCTTCAACTTTAAACTTCTTGTCATTTTAGTTCTTTCGAACCAGTGTGGTGAAAGGCAAAGAGGCTCCTTGCACTTGACACATGTTTTAGAACTTTTTATGTTGTCCGAGATGCCGTTTTTTTTTCAGGATGTTTTCTTTACATTTTTTACATGTTTTATTTACAGGAGCATTAAAAGATTTAGAAGGTGTGACGTCATGCACCGTCAGCTTAGCGGAGGCGTCGGCGCGGGTTCGATTCTCGGCCGGCACCGCGCAAGGGATCGCCGATTGTATCTATGGATTAGGATTCGATGTGAATATACTCACTGTTAATGGAGAGAGCTATCGAGGTAATTATCTATAACTACTAGAAAATGTAAAAAAAAATATTTTTTTGGGTGAACCCTTATCACTTAGGAGGATGAAAAATAGTTAACATCCGATTCTCAGACCTACTGAATATACACTCAAAATTTCATAAGAATCGGTCGAGCCGTTTCGGAGTTTGGCTACAAACAAACACTATACCCTTATTAATAAACGTGGTGTAAAGTTACGCCGGGTGTAACTTGGGAGTAACCATACAATTTTTGGAATTTAAACCTAGTGTAACTTTATACCACGATTATTCATAAGAGCCACACACGAGAATTTTATAACTTTAGCATTTTGATGTTTTGCACTATTATTTTTTTTTAATTTGAAAGGACAATAAACAATTTGAAATTTTTATTCTTATTCTTTATTCTTTATTGCACAAAGAAATTACATATACATATACAGGGTGTAAAAAGACTGAGGGATTGCAATCAGACCATGATTCTGAACATATTTATCGAAAAAAAAACTCAAAAAATTTTTTGACTTAGCTACGTCATTTTTTTTTCTAGTTTTTTGCTACTAGTACAACATAGAAAAACCATACCTACCTAATCATTTCATTTATAAAAGAAAAAAACAATTAAAACTCAAAATCCAGCAATCTACGTATAAAAACGCGCCCAGTACATACGCAAACAGTGATCTTCAAACGCTGTTTTCTCCGGATATAATGATTTTTTTCGGAAAATCCTTTTGGATTTAGTTGTGTGTTGGGATGCTGTACCTACCCCTTTCGGCTTCGGTAGACGTCTTTTTACACCCTGTAGAATCTTAAAGAGAAGTAATGGCAGAGGCGAGCTTAACCCTAAAAGAGTTCTCTTACAGCAAATCTTTATGAGAGACTTTTACTTTTTTTTTCTGAAGTTTATTTTGACTTTCATGTCGTCCACCTACAAGATGGGTCGACGACATCGTTCCTCAGGTCGTACGTGAGCAAGACTGGCTCAGGATAGAGGCGAATGGCGAAAGCGAAGAGAGGCCTAAACCCAGCAGTGGGATGATAATAAAATAATTACCTTTTAATACTAAAAAGAAAACCGACTTCAATGTTTGAATCGAAACGCGGTGTGACTCAGGGCGTCAAGCTGTCGATTCGATTTCTATTTGTGACATGGCTGGGAGGGAAGGTGTTTAGAGTTTTCGGGGAAACTATCAATCCCTCAGGAATAAAATGTATATGGGACCACCTCTGGAGTATACCCTTTCAAACATAAAAATAATTTTGCAAATCGGTCAACAAATGGCGGAACAATCGCGTAACAAGATACAAAAAAAAAAAAAAAAAACACCATACAGACGAATTTAAAACCTCCTCCTTTTTTGAAGTCGGTTGACAAAGGCTGATGATGATGATTTTGACTTTGACGTTTCGTTTTCAGAAACGAGTTCACAGAGCAGAAGCGACAAAGAGGGCTCCGGCGACGCTACCAAAGATTTATCACCGGCTAAAAGCAAAATACAATTAAATGTAAGTTATACTTACTTATAAGAAATGTAATTAGACAAGAGATTAATTTTTTAAAAAAAAACCGGCCAAGTGCGAGTCGGACTCGCGCACGAAGGGTCTGATTATCTAAGGCAAATTATATGGGAGCTTTTTCTCTTCTTCTTTTTATTAATGGCAAATAACTGTATTAACAGTATAACTCTGCTAATGTCAAGTTTAAAATAAGTATTCATGTCATGTCAAGTCATGTCAATTTGGTTTTGAAAAAAACATGGCGGCTTGTCCTTTCAAAACTCCAACGGAAATCTTTCGTCAAATGAGAAATCTTCTTGAATACTCCACCATTCCATTTACCATATCTCCTGTTACGTATCCAAGGCTTCATTAGTAAAATGCCACCGAAATTACATAAATTATATTACGTTTTTATACTAAAAAGATAACCGACTTCAATGTTTGACTCGAAACGCGGTGTGACTCAGGGCGTCAAGCTGTCGATTCGATTTCTATTTGTGACATGGCTAGGAGGGAAGGTGTTTAGAGTTTTACGGGGAAACTATCAATCCCTCAGGAATAAAATTTATATGGGACCACCTCTGGAGTATACCCTTTCAAACAAAAAAAGAATTTTGCAAATCGGTCAACAAATGGCGGAGCAATCGCGTAACAAGATGCAAAAAAAAAAAAAAAACATACAGACGAATTGAGAAGCTCCTCCTTTTTTGAAGTCGGTTGAAAACCTAGTAAAACACGAGAAAACTAAATAAAATAGCAGAGCCTTCAAAAATGGCAAAAGAAGTCGACCTTATTTGTTGTTATATCGGCAACAGAAATACATAATCTGTGAAAATGTCAACTGTCTGACTATCACGGTTCATGAGATACAGCCTGCTGACAGACAGACAGCAGAGTCTTAAATAAATAAATAATGCTGGACATGTCACACATCTAGCCCCAAACTAAGCAAAGCTTGTACTATGGGAACCAGATAACTGATATACTACTTATATACTTTTTGTTTGTAAATACATACATATTATACATAGTAACACCCAGACCCGAGACAAATATCTGTAGGTCATACAAACATTTGTCCCGCGGCGGGATCGAACCCGCAACCTTCTGCGTCGCAGGCGGACCTTCGCCCACTGCGCCACAGAGGTCGTCTTAGTTTTTATTTTGCATGATAAATGATTTTAAAATAAATGATAAAATGTAACATGTATATTCCCACTCATCAATACATTCGAAGTTAAGATTTTTTGATATTAAAATACTTTTTCCTTGGCTTTGGTTAGAACGCCATCTGTATCACCCGAGGTCAAAACAGCTTTTTACTTTTTTCTCCTAGATGGCGTTTCTACTTTGGGGGTAGGTGGAATTCCCCCAAGTTATGGTAAAGAGGGAGTACTCGCCTCACTAAGGTTTGCCCAACTGGCACACTTACCTTAGGGCCTTTCGGCCGACAGTTATAGTCGGATAGTTCTATATAGGTTATAAGTTCCCAGTAAACTCGTCAGCGCGATCCAGAAATGTTTCCACAGATATAGACATAGTTATTACTTTTTGCATGTTCCTAGCGCCATCTAGTGGTACAGCGCCGAAGTACGTCGCTGTAATTGACATCTCTTGAAGTTCAGCTTATAGTTCAGCTTGTAGTTCAGGCGATGGTAGATAGAGGTCGCCACACTACTATAACGGAGCTCGAGTTACGATCATTTTGAGTTTTGAAAAGATAATGAAGATTTTTGTTTAGGCTTTTCGATTCTTTTTATAGGTTTTCAAGTACCTACTTATGTTATTTTGCTGACGAAGTCGCGGGTACCAACTAGTTAATAGTTATAACGACCTCTGCGGCGCAGTGGGCGAAGGTCCGCCTGCGATGCAGAAGGTTGCGGGTTCGATCCCCGCCGCGGGATAAATGTTTGTATGACCTACAGATATTTGTTCCGGGTCTGGGTGTTTCTATGTAAATATAATATGTATGTATTTATAAACAAAAAATAAGTAGTATATCAGTCATCTAGTACCCATAACACAAGCTCTGCTTACTTTGGGGCTAGATGATGCTGTGTGGAAAGTCCAGCATTATTTATTTATTATTATTAATAAATAATTTAATTCCAGGGCACATCATCTCCTGTAGAAGAGTTTGCTCGCTGCACGTTAGAAGTGAGAGGGATGACGTGCGCGTCGTGTGTCGCTGCCATAGAGAAACACTGCTCTAAACTATACGGTATGTGAACTGAACTACACATGAGCGATCTCTTCCAGGCAACCTTTGTAACACGAGCTTATCAAGAATTTAGAATGCGACGTTACTGATTCTGTGGCCGAGCGGTTCAAGGCACTCCGGCTTGAGGAGCGATCGTCTGATCGTCGCGGGTTCGAATCCCATCGGAATCGATAATTTTGATAAGACTTTTCACTAACTTACAATACGCACAACCAATCTTTAGCTCTCTGAAGCTGCGCAGAACACATTTTTGATGACGTTTAAAAGCCGAAGACAGCATTGTATAGTTGCCTCGCTCACTCGTTTGTTGCATCGTGCTATCTCGCCTATTCGCGCAATTGTTTAGTGCACCTAACTTCAGAGAGATAAAGATCGGTTATGCGTACTGTAAGTTAATGAAATGTCTTATCAAAATGATCGATTCCGACAGGATTCGAACCCGCGACGATCAGACGATCGCTCCTCAAGCCGGAGTGCCTCACACAGTAGCACCCAGACCCGAGACAAATATCTGTAGGTCATACAAAAATTTGTCCCGCGGCGGGGATCGAACCCGCAACCTTCTGCATCGCAGGCGGACTTTCGCTCACTGCGTCACAGAGGTCTTCAAATAAATATAAGATATGGTTTTTAAAATGCAATAAATTAATTCCAGGTGTACATTCAATACTAATAGCACTATTAGCAGCGAAAGCGGAAGTCAAGTACGAGCCTCGTAAGATTTCAGCGCCGGATGTGGCGCAGTCAATCACAGAACTAGGGTTTCCGGCGGAAGTTGTCAGCGATTGTGATGGCAGTGGACAGAAGGAGCTGCAACTTTTGGTAAAAATAATTAAAATCAAAGAAACTGCATCCATACGGGAATTGAACCCGACACCAAACTGTGGTGATTTCATACCATTTATAAAATAAGCTTCTTGTAGTGACAATAGCGGTAGCAGGCAAACTGTGGTTCGAAAAAGATCAAGATATAGATGACTGGAAAGCTTTGGAGGAGGCCTATACCCATCGAGGGGTCCTTGATTAGTTATTAATATATTAAATATCTTAGATTTTAGATTAGTTACATTGTTAATTAAGGCTTTTTTATTTTTATTTATTTATAGTGACAATAGCTATTTAACCAGTGTGGTGAAAGGATTTGAAGTGCGCTTCAAAAAGGTTCCTTAAATCGTTGCACTACTAATAGCATAATATGTTATTGAATACTATCAAATAGAATACAAAAACACTTTATTGTACACAAAAAAAAACAGGAAATACACAAAAACTAGTATAATCTATTCCTGTACAAAATTTCATCCAAATCCATTCAGTAGTTTCAGCGTGATTGACTAATATACATACATACATACCCACAATCTTTCAGCTATATTATATTACTAGTGGCCCCAGGCGCGACTTCGTCTGCGCACTGTTTCGTCATACAAACTTTAAAGGTTTGCTGGAAGAAAACTCTTTGTAGGGTTAAACTCGCCTTTGTACATGCCCTTTTTTATGTTATTATCCTGTGTATGTCTATTTGTACAATAAAGAATTAAGAATTAAGAATTAGAGATAGAACTACCTTGTTCCAATCCAACACATGAAAACACTTAATTCATTTTTGGCTTTGCTATCTTTGATAATTATAAATTACACATCTTTGTGGGGTTGGGTAGTTTTGAAAAAATAAAAAATACATGTTTCGCTATTTATTAAAAAAAACTTATTTAGGCATCACAACCCCACAAATAGTCTTTTAAGTAAGTAATAAAAATTGTTCAAAGCATAGTAGAACGAAATGACATCGCCATTTTGAAAAGTCAAAAGTTATTGGTGGTCATGGCAACCTTAGAGCAGTTAACTTTGTATCAAACAGAGTACTGCTAGAGTTTTTGCAATATTCCCGTTGCCTTTTTACATATTTTTCAGGAACGTTTTTCGGGATAAAAAGTAGCCTATATGCTATTCTGGAGTTATACCTTTCACCTTACCAAATTTCATTGTAAACTGTTTCGTCGTTTGAGCCCGATCCTTACACAAACATACAAACAAACTCACAAACTTTCAGCTTTATTATATGAGTGGGATTTTGTTTCAGATCAAAGGAATGACTTGTGCCTCCTGCGTCAACAAAATAGAAAAAAGTGTGCTTAAGTTAAGCGGAGTCATGTCGTGTTCCGTCGCTTTAACTACCAGCAAGTATGTATATTTATTTACTTTAACTAACACTGTATATAGGGTGTAAAAAGACTGCTACCGAAAACTGAGGGATTGCAATCAGACCATGATTCTGAACATATTTATCGAAAAAAAACTAAAAAAAAAATGTTTACTTAGCTACGTCATTTTATTTTATTTTCTAGTTTTTTGCTACTAGTACAACATAAGACCATACCTACCTAATCATTTCATTTATAAAAGAAAAAAAAAAACTCAAAATCCAGCAATCTACGTATAAAAACGCGCCCAGTACATACGCAAACAGTGATCTTCAAACGCTGTTTTCTCCGGATATAATGATTTTTTCGGAAAATCCTTTTGGATTTGGTTGTGTTTTGGGATGCTGTACCTACCTCTTTCGGCTTCGGTAGACGTCTTTTTACACCCTGTATAACCAAAATACATTAGTCAAAGATAATTGAGAAAAACATAGAAAAAAAAGTATTACATAAAGTATGTATTTACAATCATTAAAAAATGAAATGAATTTATTTGTCAGAAGAATGGATATATAAAGATTTTAGATATAAAGTAAGTGTCACATTCTCTACCGCATTAACACGGTATACAAATTCTTAGTCTTACATACCAAATAAATCTTCAAATTAATCATGTCACAATTTAAATTCAACATACAATAGTAAATTAAAAATAATAAAAAAATTAAAAGATTGATGTCAAGCTCTACATTATCAAAGTAACTAATAATTGAATTATGTACATAATATTATATTTATCAATTATTTAAAAAATCTGAAACAGTATAATATTGCCTCATATAACCACAATTTTAACTTTATTACTAATTGTCTAAGAGGTAGTTCCTTTAAACTATCGGGGACCTTATTGAAGATGCGTCCACACATAGCATAAGAATTATTTAGGAGATTAAAAACTAAGTGACGTTCCGCGTCACTAGATGGCGTGCTTATCAGACGTCAACAAACTTCGTCGTTAAAGAAGATGACAGCAAAACTCATGTGGGAAATACCAGTTTAAACAGATGTAACAATAAACCAGACATCATATACATAAACAAATTAGAAAATAAAACATATTTTATTCAAATGTTTCCTCTTTATAATATTAGTGTAGATTATTAGGTAGGTTTTTTTTTTTTTTTTTTTTAAATTAAATAGGTCAGCATTTGACCTCCCTCTGCCTGATGTTAAGCAGTAGTGAGGTCTAAGATGGAGCATGCTTTCCTAGAAGGAACCTATTTACTCTTGATTTAAAGACCCCTATATTGTACTTTAATATTTTACTTAAGGTATGGTCTTATTATGTTGTACTAGTAGCAAAGAACTAGATAATAAAATAAAATGACGTAGCTAAGTCAAAAATTTTTTTGTCTTTTTTTTCGATAAATATGTTCAGAATCATGGTCTGATTGCAATCCCTCAGTTTTCGGTAGCAGTCTCTTTACACCCAGTATACTAATATAGTTTACTACCAATAAATGGATTATTACTGATAATTATAGTGATTTTATTTAATTTCAGAGGTAAAATAAAATACAACGCGGAGGAGATAGGGCCGCGTACGATATGCGATGCTATCAACAATCTCGGGTTTGAAGCGGCCCTAGCCTCCTCACACAAGGGAACCAGCAACTATTTAGAACATAAGTGAGTATTATATAAGGGTCTTTATACTAACTTAATTCAGGAATTGGGTTCAAAAAATACATTAAAAAATATTTATGTAATGTTTTATTTGTTTTGTTATGAAAATCCCGAGAAAATCGATAAAGACTATCCTTTCAATTGATTGTTGCTTCTTGTATAACTTAGTCCATTCGTGACGTAGCTGCGCTGTGATTGGTGGAACGTCTGTTCTCCTTGAAAATCATTATGCAACAATTCTAAAAAAATCAATAAATGATAAATTTTGAAGTGAAAACTTAAATCGGCTTAGGAATTAAATTGTTACGGTCAAACGTCTATTTACAACACAAAAATGAGGGCCTGTCAGTTTGTGTAGTTCAAAATGTATATACATAAACCCTATATAAAGTACTTCATTGCAAAATTAACTTTAAATATATATGTTACAGAGAGGAAATACGTAAATGGCGTAACGCTTTCCTGATTTCTCTGCTATTCGGCGCTCCGTGTATGGCAGCTATGGCTTACTTCATGGCAGCTATGGCTAAACACCAGTCAGCTGCTGATATGTGCTGCGTCTTACCGGGGCTTAGCTTAGAGAATATTATTATGTTTTTGTTGGCAACACCTGTGCAGGTTAGTGATCATAATGAATGAATTAATGAATGAACACTTTATTGTACACTAATTAATTATAAGACTTAACTTTTCTTTTTCTTAGGAAACAATAGCTTTATTTTGAAGAAAGAAGTACATTTTTGGGTTTAGGAAAATATGTTTTATAAGTCTCTAACGCTATTTCCCGTCCGTAATATTTTTTCCGTATACAGGTTGTGACAAAATTTACCACATTCAGGGCAGCTACTCTTTCTTTTCCGAAGGGACATATACATACAGGGTGTTTCAAAACTTTACCGTATTTTGAATCCAAAAATGCAGTATTTTGTCACACCCTGTATTTTTATAGCCTCTAAGAGGCGCACTTAAAATCCATTCACCACACTGGTTTGAAAGAACTGGCGACACGACAAGACGAGCTGTTGGCGTTCCATAGATAAATCACATCAAAATCATTTTATCTCAGGCAACATAAGTCAAGTAATAGAAATATTACGATAAATTATTTTGATTTAATTTAATATTGTTTGTTATAGTTTATCGGAGGCTACCATTTCTACAGACAAGCGTATAAAGCGTTGCGACACGGTACAACCAATATGGACGTGCTCATATCTATGACAACTACGATCAGGTAACTAAATAAACTTAGGCCTTTACATCTTTAATAGATGATTTATACGTCAGGAGGCAATCCATGCCTACATTCAACGGGACGCTAGTGCCGGGACATTGTTTGAGATGTAGCCAGCTAAACCATCCTCTCAGCTTAATCAGCCGCCCACAGGAGAGACGACGTCAATACGTGTGACTAAGTTGCGGGTTTCCTCACGATGTTTTCCTTCACCGTTAAGAGCTCGTGTATATAATATAAAATCCATTGATTCGAACCCACGACCTTCGGATTGAAAGTCGAGGTTCAACCCCATTCGACCAACACGGCTCTTTGGTACTAAATATATATGTCGCCGCGCCAATTATTTGGCTTGTTAAACATTAGTTAAGATGAATATTTATAGTCCCATAAATCGTTTATGGTTATTTAGATGTGTGCCGTGTTGGTCAAATGGGGTTGTGCCTCGACTTTCAATCCGAAGGTCGTGGGTTCGAATCCCGGCCGTGCATCACTGGATTTTTCGTTTCGAAAAATTTATATGCGCTTTAACACGAGCTCATAACGGTGAAGGATAACATCGTGAGGAAACCCGCAGCTTAGTCAGCTCCACACGTATCGACGTCGTCTCTCCTGTGGGCGGCTGATTAAGCTGAGAGGATGGTTTAGGTGCTGGGCAAGCCTATTCCATCTCAAACAATGTCCCAGGCACTACAGCGTCCCGTTAAGTGTAGGCATAGGTTGCCTCTTGACGCTGTATAAATCATCTAGTATAGATGTAAAGGCCTAAGTTTTTTTTATTTAGATGTAAAGTTAATTCATCACAAGTGATTTTTCAATTCGTTTCGTAAAATTGTTCACTGATTTGACTACCAACAAAAGGATGTTATCTAAAGTAAGTAATTTGTCCATTTGATTTTGTAAATACGCTTAAATGCTTTTATAATTCATAAGTAAATCAGAAAATATTTTTAGGATTTATTATTATTTACTTCAATAATAATTAATTTCATGACCAAATTATTGTGACAATGTCCTTTTGTATTTAATTAATTTCTAGTAAAAATTACAAGTAGGTACTTCCAAAATTCCTTCATAATTTTATAATGATTTTTAGAATTTATTTGAGTAATGTTTTGATTATTATCGAATTCATGAACTTCCTTCGAAAAATAAATTAATTTAAGATTTCTATCATTCTTAAAATTCATGAATATCTAATTTTGGATTTTTGAAAGTAGGTTTAGATTTTTCTATGTTTTCATAATGTTTTAATTTTATGACGCCATCTTTAAAAGTATCAAGCGGAAGCTTGGTAGGTGGGGAAGATGGCGTCCATTTGCAATGAAATGAAATGAAAAATATGAACACTTTTGATTGAGCGGTTAAACTGTTAACATGTGAGTGAAAACTTGAATAAAGTAATTTGAGTTTTGTTGAGTTTGTTGTTTGAACTTTCTTTAAAACTACTTTGTGATTTTAGAATAAAATTAGCATGAATAATTCGTTAAGTAGTTTGTTGCTTAAAAGCTTTAAATAAGGAGAATAGTTAAGAGTAATGTTTAAATACAGAAACGAGGTCAACGTTTCTGCCTCTTTTATTTTTAAAAAGCCTAGGTCTCTGACTTTTTTCGATATATACAATACTATATTTATTTGACTGGTGACGTGGGACGAAGATGGCGACTGCAAGTGTTGGACAATAATGGCGGAGACCTTTGCCCAGCAGTGGGACGACATAGGTTAGGAAAAGAAAGTTTTATTACCGTCATTCTACACGAACCTTTCTCGCAAGTAACGCGCCATCGTTACGTGCTTTAAACCTACTAAATGATTTTCTCCACGAGTTCTAGCATATCGACATTTTCAATGACAGTCTATGTTATATACAGGGTGTAAAAAGACTGCTACCGAAAACTGAGGGATTGCAATCAGACCATGATTCTGAACATATTTATAGAATAAAAACGCAAAAAAAATTTTGACTTAGCTACATACGCTCGAACAGCTGTGCGAGGTCGGTTTTCTCCGGATATAATGATTTTTTTTTGGAAAATCCTTTTGGATTTGGCTGTATTTTGGGATGCTGTACCTACCCCTTTCGGCTTCGGTAGACGTCTTTTTACACCCTGTATATAACAATTTAAGAGTATATTTAAGTTATGTTCATTTATGATAGTTAAGCGCTTTGGATTTTTCTATAAGCTTTCTATCTATTTTTAATAAATCATTTCATTTCATTTTTTTTACCTTCTTAGAGGTACCTTTTTTTTGCTTTACCTTCAAGTGGAGATCCGTGGTCTCTGCCTACCCCTTCGGGAAACAGGCGTGATTTTATGTATGTATGTAGAGGTTGCCGGACGTCCGGCAGCGAGGTGGGCGGACGATATCATTAACGTCGTAGGCCGACAGTGGATCAGGCTGGCGCAGGACCGGGAGGAATGGCAAAAGCGAAGGGAGGCCTATACCAGCAGTGGGTGAAGTCGGGCTGCGGATGATGATGATGATGATGTAGAGGTTGAATTTTCAAAAATCCCTTTTTAGAACCCCCTACGGCATTAAGATGGGCATACCGTCAAAATTTCAAGTCTCTACGAAAAGTGGTTTAGCTTTTAGAATGTTTTCTGAAAATGGATACATCTTTTTGCAACGCAGTGGTGTATACATATAAAATAAATACATTTTTTTGAAAATTTCGCGTGTATACATCTTATTGGCCGTGACTGTACCTGCCCTCAGTGGCCCATCTCAAAATTCCACTCTGTATCTTTCGAACCCCAGATGTTTAATTCGAACATAACTAGATGGCGCTGTTAAAAGTGGACGTTTTCTAGATCGCGCTATCGTTGCGTTTTGGAAATATTTATAGATAGTAGCTTTTTCTCTCGCATTAAGTACGACATTTGTCAGTTTGACATTGACAACTACAGATAATAAAGTTGATTTTTGTGAGAAATACGCTTTTAAGTATTTCTAAATTTATTGTTATACAGGGTGTAAAAAGGCTACTACCGATAACTGAGGGGTTGCAATCAGACCATGATTCTAAACATATTTAGCGAAAAAAAAATTGACTTAGCTACGTCATTTTGTTATTTTCGGTTATTTACTACTAGGACAACATAATAAGACGATACCTACCTGATAATTTTATTTTCAACACACTTGCTCATAAAGTGGCTCTATGGTCACCGCAATTAGGCACATAATGACACCCATAATCAAACTGTGACTTTTTCATTACTATAACTCACTAGTGAGTAATAGATTTTTTTTTTAATTTTATTGGTTGAGTTGCTTTGTTCTTTAAAAAGTTTTTATTCAGAAAAAAGATCGTGTTCAATAGAACAAATAAATTAATGTTCCTATTGCTTGCTCATTTCATGCAACTTCTAATTTAAATAGATAATTTTAACTCGCACGTGTTTAATAAATAAAACTTTCACTCAAATATAACTTTTGTTTTCTCTATAATAAAAGAAAACTTTAAATTCCCCATTTTGTCCGTGGCAGAATAGGCCGCAAACCCTATGCGCGGCGCGGAAATATAGTCTGTGGCCGATCGCAATGCGCGCGCATAGGAAAACTGATTAATTTTTCCCGCAATAGCGAAACATTTTTCACAACTCGTTTTCACTGTTGAAAATGAGTTTTTATTGTTATTTTATTCACAAGTGTGTTGAAAAACGTCGTATGATACACGTGTGTATTGATGATTACCGTCCTCTGTTCTATTATGAGCCTCGCCTGACGGCTCGGCTCATAAAAACACCTCGGCGGTAATCACCAATGTTACACACTAGTACCATAATGTACTATTATAAAAGGAAAAAAAACCATTAAAATTAAATCTCAAAATCCAGCAATCTACGTAAAACAACGCGCCCAGTACATACGCAAACAGTAATCTTCAAACGCTGTTTTCTCCGGATATAATGATTTTTTCGGAAAATCCTTTTGGATTTAGTTTTGTGTTGGGATGCTGTACCTTACCTACCCCTTTCGGCCTGTATTCTCTCCACTTTCGACGTCGTCTCTCCTGTGGGCGGCTGATTAAGCTGAGAGGATGGTTTAGGTACTGGGCAAGCATATTCCATCTCAGACAATGTCCCAGGCACTACAGCGTCCCGTTAAGTGTAGGCATGGATTGCCTCCTAACGCTGTATAAATCATCTAATATAGATGTAATGGCCTAAGTTTTTGATTATTAAAACATACATATTAATAACTTTATCCACAGTTACGTATATTCAGTGAGCGTGGTACTTGCGGCAATGATTATGAAGCAAAAGACCAGCCCGATGACGTTCTTCGACACACCACCTATGCTTCTGGTCTTCGTGTCCTTGGGAAGGTGGCTGGAACACATCGCGAAGGTAGGTGAAGGAAAACATTGATATGGTGATAAAAATCATAGAAATGGTGATAAAAATCATTGATTTGGTGATAAAAATCATTGAAATGGTGAAAAAAATTATTGAAATGGTGATTAAAACATTGAAATGGTGATGGAAAACATTGATATGGTGTAGGAAAGCTTCAGTGAACGTAAAAGGTATTTTTTGAATTTGAACGGTGATGAAAAACACTGAAACGCTAGAGAAAAACAGCAGTTAAATACATTGAAGCGAATTAATGAATTATTTATGCTATTGGTGAATTTTAGCGTGTCAGAATTTAAAAAAATCTTCTATTAAAATAACGTAATTTTTTTATACAATTAAGGAAGGAAAATGCGACCACATGGCCGGTTGTTGGGCAAATATTCTTCGTTCTTCATTCTTCTTTAACCATTCTACTTCTTCCAGGGCAAAACATCAGAAGCATTATCCAAGCTCCTATCTTTAAAGCCAACGGAGGCAGTTCTTGTGACCCTGGCTCCGGACGGCAGCATCCTGGCGGAGAAGGGGGTCCCGGTAGACCTGCTGGAGAGGGGGGATGTTCTGAAGGTCAGTCACCACGCTGTTTCTGTTCTATAGGTCTTGAAGATGAAGGAGAACTGTGAAAAAACGAGATGATGCAATGGAAAGACCGAGTAGACCAGGTCTCCTCATAGTAGTGGCCGACATTCTGAAAGCCAGTCACCACACTGGTTCTGTCTACAACCCTGGGCAGCTATCTATAGAAAGAGGCAGTTCTGTAGACCCTGGCTCTGGACGGCAGCATCCTGGTGGATTAGGGGGTTCCGGTAGACCTGCTGGAGAGGGGGGATGTTCTGAAGCTCACTCATCACACTGGTTCTGTTCTCTAGGTCCAGCAGCCTTACTCTCTGACTTGAAATCCATTTTCATTTGTCATCCCAATAGAGCTCAACCAATCACATAATAGGAAAATGACAATTGAAGTCCAGAATGAGTTTCAAAAGTCAAAATGAAGCACCATGTCCATTCCCAGTTGAGTTAGACAATACGGTTCTATTTTTTATGACAATCCATACTAATATCATAAACGTGAAAGTAACTCTGTCTGTCTGTCTGTTTGTTTGTTACGCTTTCACGCCCAAACCGCTGAACAGATTAAGCTGAAATTTGGCATAGTTAAAGGTTGTATCCCAGGGAAGGACATAGGCTACTTTTTATCCCGAAATCTATGAAATGATAATTTCATAGATAAAATATATATTTTATCTATGAAAAAATCCCGAGGGACCGAAAGTTAAGCTGAAATTTGGCATAGTTAAAGGTTGTATCCCAGGGAAGGACATAGGCTACTTTTTATCCCGAAAAAATAAAAAAATCCCGAGGGACCGCGGGTGTACTAGATATTATTAAATAAACATATATTAAAGAAACATTTGTCCAGCGGAGGGAATCGAACCTGCAACCTCAAGATCGAAGGTCATGATTGTTTCAGGTGGTGCCAGGAGCTAAGATCCCTGTGGACGGAAAAGTTCTCTCTGGTCAGAGTACTTGTGACGAATCTCTCATTACGGGCGAATCTATGCCCGTGCCTAAAACTCAAGGTAATATTGTAACGAAGTTCCTTTGATGACGACCTCTGTGGCGCAGTGGGCGAAGGTCCGCCTGCGACGCAGAAGGTTGCGGGTTCGATCCCCGCGGGACA
Source organism: Epirrhoe tristata (assembly GCA_951394285.1). Classification (NCBI taxonomy): domain Eukaryota; kingdom Metazoa; phylum Arthropoda; class Insecta; order Lepidoptera; family Geometridae; genus Epirrhoe; species Epirrhoe tristata. The sequence continues at coordinate 5,004,218 of OX596165.1, read as the reverse complement.
AATGTTTGTATCACCTACAGATATCTGTCTCGGGGTTTATGTATAATATGTATGTATTTAAAAACAAAAAGTATATAAGTAGTATATCAGTTATCTGGTTCCCATAGTACAAGCTTTGCTTAGTTTGGGGCTAGATGATGTGTGACATGTCCAGCGTTATTTATTTTCGGACGGTATCGAAAAAAAAAGACAGGCTGGAAAAAAAAATGTTGTTCCATTTTACCGTCACGACACATGTAATGTCAAATCGTCACAGTCCATAGATTGTTACATTGTTAGTACAGAAGAGCGTTGCTAGGATACATAATTGACAATTAATTTATTATATTTCCAGTATAGAAAAGTACTCTTCGCTTCGTTCTAACCGAGTGTTCCATGACACTCATGTAATTTTTTATTTTCATATTTATTTGTTAAATGAAATGATTTATTAATTACGTTTTTTTAAAAATTCAAAGAAAACTGACTTCAATGTTTGAATTATGAGGCGCGATTTTTCTCACTGAGACACTGTGGCAGAGTTTTTTTAAGTTTTACGGGAAAACTATCCAACCCTCAGGAATGAAATTTATATGGGACCACCTCGGAAGTATATCCTGTCAAACATAAAAATAATAATTTTGGAAATCGGTTAATTGACGGAGATATCGGTGAACATACATAAAAAAACATACATACAAAAAAACCTCCTTTTTTTGAAGTCGATTAAAAATAGATAGAAAACTTACAGAAGAACCCAAAGCGCTTAACTATCTAAAACTAACATAATTATACAGGGTGTAAAAAGACGTCTACCGAAGCCGAAAGGGGTAGGTACAGCATCCCAAGTCACAACCAAATCCAAAAGGATTTTCCTTAAAAGTCATTATATCCGGAGAAAACAGCGTTTGAAGATTACTGTTTGCGTATGTACTGGGCGCGTTTTTTACGTAGATTGCTGGATTTTGAGTTTAAATTGTTTTTTTTTTTTTTTAATGAAATAATTAGGTAGGTATGGTCTTATTATGGTATACTAGTAGTCAATAACTGAAAATAACATAAAATGACTAAGCTAAGTCAAAAAATTTTTTTGCATTATTTTTTCGCTAAATGAGTTTAGAATCATGGTCTGATTGCAACCCCTCAGTTTTCGGTAGTTGTCTTTTTACACCCTGTATAATACATAATACACTCTTAAATTTTCTTCGGTTACTCGGTCTTTCTCTCAAACTTCGGGGTCTGTCAGCGTTTGACACTTCGTTCAAGTTTTCACTTCTGTCGGCACTCCCGGAGCGCTACTGTTTTTTGTTATTAAGACGTAATTTATCGTTAACAGGTGCAGTTGTCATTGGCGGGAGTATTAACCAACACGGAGCCTTACTGGTTACCGCTACACATACAGGTATATATGAGTCCTATTTACACTAAGCAGAGTTGGTCGAATGGGTTTGAACCTCGACTTTCAATCCGAAGGTCGTGGGTTCGAATCAGCCGTGCATCAATGGATTTTTCGTTTCGTAAAATTTATATGCGCTTAACGGTGAAGGAAAACATCGTGAGGAAACCCGCAGCTTAGTCAGCTCCACACGTATTGTCTCTCCTGTGGGCGGCTGATTAAGCTGAGAGGATGGTTTAGGTGCTACAAGCCTCCATCTCAAACAATGTCCAGGCCCTACAGCGTCCCGTTAAGTGTAGGCATAGGTTGCCTCCTGACGCTGTATAAATCATCTATTAAAGATGTAAAGGCCTATGTGTAAGGGAATATAGTTCTCTCAGGGTTTGGGTGTAAATAAGAGTTCGAAACACGATTGGTACAGGTAAAACGTCAAATATAATAAGTAAAGGAACACACGGAAATGGCAAACAGGTAACAATAAAAGGTAAAAACATAAAATCCGAAAACAAATCAAAGTCTCTCAGCGTGTCTTCGCGACCGGTAGCGGGAAGTTGAAAAAAACTGTCAGTCACAGTTTGATGAAAGATCAAGCAGCGTTCGGAAACAATACAATAAGCTGAGACTGGACCTTTTTGGCTCACTACAGCACACAGACCACTGTTGCACCCACATAATAATATGTAGGTGCCAGACTACTAGTTTTAGGTGTATTTGTTTTGACGTGACAAACGTCTTATAAATTGGTTTGCCGGGTGACACTTCAAGAAACTGCGTTACGCTCCGCTCACGTTATGCGCTCACAATGAGAGCGAGTGAGAGGCACGCGTCCCTTCCACTCGGGCATGGTTAGCCCGCCTAAGAGCGAGAGAGACAGACATAAAAAGTGTTGTCACGTAAAACTTTCGCCCGTATACCGACTTTACAGGCAACCAATTTTTTTTTTCTTTTCTAGTTTGTTTTTACCTGTGCGCCTACATACTTGTTACTTGTCTTTGTTTTTGTGTCTGTGTTGAAATGTTATGTGTGCCAAATAAATATTTTATCTATCTAACATGGCAGAGGGAGCGATCAGAGTATATTAATAAGGACACGTTCGAGCACGTAAATTAGGCTGCCGTTACATATGTTATTTACACCAAGCAACATGTATTATACATGTATTATACACTAGCTGCGCTCCCGCGGTGTGACCCGCGGTCCCTCGGGATTTTTTAATTTTTTCGGGATAAAAAGTAGCCTATGTGCAACGTTCGAAACGGCCTGTAAGTGGGTGGGTGACCGGAGGCATTATCAACAAGCGCTTCCGTGCTTCGGAGCACGTTATGCGGTTCCGGTTAGTTGTTAAGCCATGATGGAGGCCTTGATGCGGCCTAAAAACTCCGTCACCAGTTGGCCACTGACTCATAACTTTTGTTCTCAGGTGAATCAAGTACGTTAGCACAAATAGTGCGTCTGGTAGAAGACGCACAGAGCAGTAAGGCCCCTGTACAACGACTAGCAGATACTATAGCTGGGTGAGTGAAACTATTTGACGACCTCTGTGGCGCAGTGGGTGACGCAGAAGGTTGCGGGTTCGCTCCCCGCGGGGTAAATGTTTTATGATCTGCAAATATTTATGGTCTGGGTGTTTCTATGTATTTACAAACAAGTATATAAGTAGTATATTAGGTATCTGGTTCCCATAGTAAGCTTTGCTTAGTTTGGGGCTAGAAATGTGTGACATGTCCAGCGTTATTTATTTTATTTATTATTTGTCTGTGAAAAGCGCATGGAAGTCCGTCGAGCCTTTATAAATTTATTGCTATTTTAATAACAAATTGTCAATGAAATCATGACAATGGTTTTATTCATAGTTTAGGTATCTTGGGTTAGGTACCCTACGCATTACAAAATCTCAAAGTTGACTTTCTTTCAGTTGGGTTTTTTGATTTTTTTATTGTAGTACTTGTGTATTTTCAGTTCACATATAACATTGTCAATTACAAACTGGTTTAAATTTTTTTGAACTGCAACTAAACGGATGAACCGGTTTTGATTATATTTTTGTTTGAGAGTTAGAGAGCTATGAATCAAAAAAATCAAATTAGTTCAGCCGTTTAGAAATTATCATTTTTTGTTCAAAATGTCTTTACTATCTCTATATCTCTATATATAAAAATGAATCCCTATATCCCTTGGTCACGCCATCACGCGTGAACAGCTGGACCGATTTCACAATTTTTTTTTGTTGTGTTTGTTATTGTCAGGAGAAGGTTCTTATGACAGAAAAAAAATAAAAAATTGCGCGGGAAAAAATGAATCACTATATCCCTTGGTCACGCCATCACGCGTGAACGGCTGTCGCGCGGGTCAGCTAGTCTTCTAATATTAGATCTAAAAGAATGTCTACCGCGCCTTGGGTTCAGTGACTCTATTGCTATTTTCTTTTCGTTTTAATTAATCTTCTCTTATCCTGTCACTAGTGTGGTGAAAGGATTTGAAGTGCGCCTCAAAGAGTCTCCTTTCGTGCACTTGACACATGTTTTCGAACTTTGTAGGTTCTACGACATGTCGGTTTCCTCGCGATGTTTTCCTTCACCGTTCGAGAGTACTGGCATAGTGCACATACATTTTTCGGCAGAAAAACTCATCGGTGCACGACCGGGATTGAACCCACGACCCGATAGACCAGTGCTCTGTTTTAATTAATTATTTGTTTTATTTCTTTTTCAGGTATTTCGTACCAATAGTAGTGTTCCTGTCATTGTTGACGTTAGTTGGTTGGATCATTACTGGAGCGATCGATGTAGAAATCATCAAGAGAATTACACCGGTAAGTTGCTCATTGTTGCGCAATTGCTCAACTAATGTCTCGACTTTATAAACTGCTTAAGTGGTCATTGTTTCTGTATTTGCTAGTCAAATTTCTAGCTACAAAAAGTTGTATTTCAAAGTTTTAAAGCGATTTTGGTCAAAATGCAACAAAAAGTTGCTTAGAAAGTTGTGTATTTTAGTGTATTTCACAGGAAATGTTTATCGGTAGGTGAGTGTCGGTCTAGCAACAAAATGTGCAAAGGAAAGTTGCTTAAAATCGACTCTTCCTAGAAAATGTGTTGGAAACTTTTGTATTTCTTGAAGGTATTTCGACATGAGCAACAAAATGCCCGATAAAATTGCCCAACAAACAAATCTTATAGGAAACGTGTATGGATAACTCACTGACATATGATTTGACAGCAACAAAAAGTTGCTCAACATAAATCACTTTTCAATCATTTCTTTCCAGAAATTACAATTATAGGGACATTTTTAATGAGCAACTAAAAGTTTACCAGTAAAATTGCGCAACAAATATCTAGGAAATTTTGTATTTTTTTAGGAAATGTTCAGGAACGCAGGTTACTCCGATTGGGAGTTGATAATACAGAACGCGTTTCATTTCGCGCTGTCCGTTCTCGCTATCGCGTGCCCTTGCGCCCTTGGCCTGGCTACCCCCACGGCTGTGATGGTCGCCACTGGGGTAGGGGCTAAACTGGGGCTGCTGATTAAGGGGGCTGAGCCCTTGGAAAACGCTCATAAGGTCAGTAAAAATACAAAAAAACACACAGGTCACGACTGTATCCCCAAGGTGCGGTAGACATTCTCTCAGATCTTTTTTTGTTACTTATTCCAGATCATTTGAAGATGTCTAAGGGTAGGCAGAGGGATGTCCAAACACATATTTGATACATGCCCACATCTTGCAGAAGTTAGTATTCCATACGTGACAGGTTGCAAGCCCATCGCCGCCTATAAGAACACTAACTGGTTTCCTCACGATACAAACATTGGTCCTGCCGCGGGGATCGAACCCGCAACCTTTTGCGTCGCAGGCAGGCCTTCGCCCACTGCGCTACAGAGGTCGTCGACCTTTACATTTCTTTTTTTTTTAATTTTCTAGGTGAAAACAGTGATATTCGACAAGACAGGCACTATAACCGCTGGCGCCACATCTGTAGCCAATATGTGGCTACTAACTGGAGACGCGGCTACATTACCCGACATAGTGGCTTGCTTGTTAGCGGCTGAGCTCAACTCGGAGCACCCTGTAGCATCGGGTAAGGAGCACCCTGTAGCATTATATTGCGTAGCATGCGTATGAATCGCTATACAGGGGCCGTATTCGCGTTCCTTTTTTCGTTCGTTTGATGAATATTCGGATGCCCACCACGATTTTTGTCTTCAAAGGCAAATTTTTCAAACGTTAAAACAAGGACCAAATATTCCAAGTCGAAAAATTGACCTTTGAAGTCAGATATCGTGCTGGGAAGCATCCGAATATTCATCAAACGAACGAAAAGAGGAACGCGAATACGACCCAGCAGCCTTATTGAACTTGAAATCCATTCTGTGATTAGATGATGCTGTGTGAAAATGTCCAGCATTATTATTATTATTATTTATTCCCAGTTGTCATCTCAATAGAGCTCAACCAATCACACAATACCAAAATGACAATTGAAGTTAAGAATAGGTTTCAAATGTCAAAATGAAGCCGATATCCATTCCCAGTTGAGTTAGACAATGAGGCTACAGGTCTTGGTTCAAATTGCAAATGCCATTTTCGATATGCATTACTATGAGATCTGACCTGACTGATGGGTGACCGCTAGCGGCATTATCAACTGAGCGCTTCCGTGAACTCGTTAAGCCGTGACGGAGGCCTTAACGCGGCCTAAAACTTCGTCACCAGAGTTGGCCACTGACTCATACGAACTTAATTTTCTACATCTGCAAGCGGAGATTTTTTTCTGGCGGTTAAAAAATAACCTTAATATTTTTTTTTAAATCGGTTCTAATTTTTTTGATTTCCCCCACAGCTATCGTGTCATGGTGTACAGCCGTGCTCGGCGGTAATAGCAGCTTACAATGTAGCGGGTTCATAGCCGTGCCGGGCTGCGGGCTACGAGCGAAGTTGAAGGCGCGAGCCACTACAGATCTGCCTGTCGAGCTGACTAATCGTCTGAACCAGGCCAGGTGAGATAGCTAGTTTTTCAAGCCAATCGCAGCACTTGTTAATTCGATACCCCATTTTACCCCATTTTGGTCGCGAAGGAACAAGAGTAGAATCACCTAGTTTTAGGACGTTTCAAAGTGATCCCAGCGGTCCTACTGAGTAAATGATTCTTGACTTTGACTTACCCCATTTGTTATGTTATCCCTTTTTACCCCTGTTGTTGTGCAACCCCTTTTGAAGCTGAAACTTCCGACACCCCATTTTACCCCATTTCTTATGTAACTCTTCTTGGGGTTGAAACTTCGACACCCCTTTTTACTAAAAGGGGATATACAAACTTTTTTACATCTATCTATATTAGATGATTTATACAGCGTCAGGAGGCAATTAATTACATTTAACGGGACGCTGTACTGCCCGGGACATTGTTTGAGATGGAATAGGCTTGTAGCACCTAAACCTAAACATCTCTATATATAAAATGAATCCCTTGGTCACGGCATCACGCGTGAATAGCTGGACCAATTTAACTTTTTTTTTTGTTGTGTTTGTTATTGTCAGAAGTTTCTTATGACAGAAAAAAATAAAAAAATTGCGCGGAAAAAATTAATCCCTATGCGCATACGAAGTCGCGTTGGTCAGCTAGTATACAAATAAATATTCTACAATGTTAGGCAGCCAATGGAAGAGGTTCATAGCCTTACGAGTGAAGCTGTTTGAATTGCCTGTACAAATTTCGACACCCCATTTTACCCCTTTTCTCGAGTGACCCCTTGATCACTTAGTATTAAGACTAATGTGCTTATTACAAGAAATTGAGCCGAGTTTAGACCAAGTCTAACTAAAAAGCTGTCCCTAGAAAAACGATCTTTAAATACTCGTACATAGAACGCTTTGTGGTAACAGTTTTGTTTTGACATGTGTCAACATGAGGTTCAACCAAGGTTTTACGTGGTTGTTCGCGCCGTTTCACACAATCGCCTGCAACGAAACGCAACCTACAAGAAGACAACGTCGGAGCACTATCGAGACGCATGCTTCCTGCCGCCTCCGCCAGATGGCGCACCTTCAACCCTCTCGCCCCTTCTCGGCTCGCTTCCACGAGCGACGGACGTGTCCAGCCCTCTCATTTTCACTACGAAAGATTGTATTTGCAAAGTCCCAAAACCTAACTATATTGTAATAACTAAAATTCATTATAATAATCTACATGCAAATCTCTCTTTTCAACCGACTTCAAAAAAGGAGGAGGTTCTCAATTCGTCTGTATGTTTTTTTTTTTTTTTGTATCTTGTTACGCGATTGTTCCGCCATTTGTTGACCGATTTGCAAAATTCTTTTTATGTTTGAAAGGTATACCCTCCAGAGGTGGTCCCATATAAATTTTATTCCTGAGGGATTGATAGTTTCCCCGTAAAACTCTAAACACCTTCCCTCCTAGCCATGTCACAAATAGAAATCGAATCGACAGCTTGACGCCCTGAGTCACACCGCGTTTCGAGTCAAACATTGAAGTCGGTTTTCTTTTTAGTATTAAAACGTAATTATATTTAAAGTTTGTTCCGCGCGAACAGTGGTTAAGGTTTTAGGTTTAGTGTTCCCAGAGGTTCTACTGAAGAAATGCATTTTGACATTGTCTCCAGGCCAGGTTCGTCGTTCCAGCTGCTCGGGGTGACCGTGGACGTGGTGGAAGGCGCGGGCGACGCCGCGCTCAGCTCGGCGCAGGCGGCGCGGCGCTTGCACTCCGTCATACGGACCGGGGAGAACGAGGTTCCTTTTTTTATAATGCTGGACTTCCACTTCTTGAAGTGGAAGCTAAAGGGGGAGACCCTTGCCCAGTGGGACACGATAGGTTGATAAAAAAAAATGCTGGACTTTCCACACAGCATCATCTAGCCCCAGAGCAGAGCTTGTGTTATGGGTACTAGATGACTGATATACTACTTATATACTTTTTGTTTGTAAATACATACATATTATACATAGAAACACCCAGACCCGAGACATATATCTGTAGGTCATAAAAACATTTGTCCCGCGGCGGGGATCGAACCCGCAACCTTCTGCATCGCAGGCGGACCTTCGCCCACTGCGCCACAGAGGTAGAACATGAGCTTATCAAACATTTAGAATGCGACGTTAGTGGTTCTGTAGCCGAGCGGTTCAAGGCACTCCGGCTTGAGGAGGGATCGTCTGATCGTCGCGGGTTCGAGTCCCGTCGGAGTCGAAAATTTTGATAGGACTTTTCATTTTCTGAACGAGGTGTTGTAGATCTTTTAAAATATAAATTTATGACGACCTCTGTGGCGCGCTATTTTAATATCGTCGTAAAAACGACCTCTGTAGCGCAGTGGGCGAAGGCCCGCTTGCCACGCAGAAGGTTGCGGGTTCGATCCCCGCGGCGGGACCAATGTTTGTATGATCTACAAATATTTGTCTCGAGTCTGGGTGTTTCTATGTATAATTTCATTTCATTTTTCATTTATTTATTTACATCATCAACTCTTATCTTTACAGGATAACCTAAAACGATAGAGAGAGAGTAGAGATAATATGTATGTATTTACAAACAAAAAGTATATAAGTAGTATATCAGTCATGTAGTACCCATAACACAAGCTCTGCTTACTTTGGGGCTAGATGATGCTGTGTGAAAAGTCTAGCGTTATTTATTTATTTTATTTATCTATAGATAGCCTCACTTGCACATTTCGTATATGACGTACGTAATACTACAAAACGCACATAATTCGGAATCGTGTACATTTTGGCAACAAATAAAAGGTTAAAGCGCATCTCGTCTTTATGAACTTGGCCTTGCATGCAAATCTAACCTACACAATGTTTTGAGATCTTTCTCTTTCTCTTTCTCTTTCTCTTTCTCTTTCTCTTTCTCTTTCTCTTTCTCTTTCTCTTTCTCTTTCTCTTTCTCTTTCTCTTTCTCTTTCTCTTTCTCTTTCTCTTTCTCTTTCTCTTTCTCTTTCTCTTTCTCTTTCTCTTTCTCTTTCTCTTTCTCTTTCTCTTTCTCTTTCTCTTTCTCTTTCTCTTTCTCTTTCTCTTTCTCTTTCTCTTTCTCTTTCTCTTTCTCTTTCTCTTTCTCTTTCTCTTTCTCTTTCTCTTTCTCTTTCTCTTTCTCTTTCTCTTTCTCTTTCTCTTTCTCTTTCTCTTTCTCTTTCTCTTTCTCTTTCTCTTTCTCTTTCTCTTTCTCTTTCTATTTCTCTTTCTCTTTCTCTTTCTCTTTCTCTTTCTCTTTTTCTTTCTCTTTCTCTTTCTCATCTTCATCTTCATCTCTATCTTTATGATCTTAGATGAATGATTATTTATGTCTTTAATATCTATTATAGGAATCAGAATACGTGGTACTAATAGGCAATCGCGAGTGGATGCATCGCAACGGTGTCCCGGTGCCGCGGCGCGTGGCGCACGGCATGCAACGGGACGAGCTGCTGGGGAGGACGGCCGTACTCGTCGCTATTAATGGTAGGTTTACTAATAATAAGATGATATAATAAATTGTTTGAATATATCAACCGTTTTGTCTTATCAACCTGTAACACATATCAACCAGTCTCACATCAACCAATCACATTCATGAACACTCGTCAACCGTTTTCTAATTAACCTTTTACACACTTCAACCTTTCATTCACACTATGGTAAATATTGAAGTTACATAGTAATGAGTAATATAGTAATGACCTCTGGGAAGAATTGGGGGAAAATCGCAGAAGACCGCGAGGTGTGGAAGGTGACGGAGGAGGCCTTTGCCCAGCAGTGGGACAGTATAGGCTAACTAAACAAACCAGTCACACTAATCATTCATTCACATCAACGTCATCAACCAATTACGTTGACGTAAGATGTTGATATTGATATGTGTGATTCGTTGATACCAATCACACCCATCAACTATTCATACATCAACCAATCACACATAAATTACTGTGTTTAATATCAACCGCTCATACATACTATCAACCACACGTTATGTATTTTTATTTTTTTATCAGAACAATTGGTGTGTACACTCGGAGTGGCAGACCAAGTGAAGCCAGAGGCGCACCTAGCTGTCTACCAGTTGAAGAAAATGGGATTAAACGTGTGTCTACTCACCGGAGACAACAGGAAAACTGCCGGCGCTATCGCACAACAGGTGAGATTAATGTCAAGCTCTGCTTACTTTGGGGCTAGATGATGCTGTGTGAAAAATCCAGCGTCGCAGAAAACTCTAAACAAAACTCTAAACACCTCCCTCCTAGCCATGTCACAAATAGAAATCGAATCGACAGCTTGACGCCCTGAGTCACACCGCGTTTCGAGTCAAACATTGAAGTCGGTTTTCTTTTTAGTATTAAAATGTAATTATTCTAAATTATTTTATTTGTCTAGATGCAGAAACTAAGCTACTACATATTTACAAAATACAACAGTATTAGTCAAGCTATCTAAAGATCGTTACAAACGATCTATAGATAGCTCAACTGATCCAGGTCACTGTCAGTCGGAAGCGTGCCCAAAACACTGGCGGCATTACCACTGGATAGCAATGCTGATCCTTTGAGACAAAAATGTGCTCTCGGGTCACGAAATTTAAATATTTTTTTGTCTAGAATAATTTATGATTTTTTTATTATAACTCAAAAACTTACTTCTTTAAACGAAATTAAATGATTCAGGTGGGAATCAACAAAGTGTACGCAGAAGTGCTGCCCTCACACAAAGTGGCCAAAATACGGAAACTACAGGAAGAAGGACAAAAAGTTGCCATGGTGAGTACTTGTACAGTTCGCCCAACGGATCTAGGCATTCGTGAAGTTAGCCGTATGTCTGCGCAGTGAGCGCTTCTTCATACAAAATTGTGTTCTGCGATTTCTAATCTAATTTTACGAAACGAAAAATCCATTGATGCACGGCAAGAATTTGAACCCACGACATTCAAATTGAAAGTCGAGGCACAACCTAATTCGAACAAGATAAAATCACCTTATGTAATAATCTAATTAGAATCTTAAATGTGAGATGTATTATTGTATTTTATATAATGCATCATTAATCCATGTGCACGCCATAACAGAATACAATGGACATACTGTGAAAAATAACATCTACAGGGTGTAAAAAGACTGCTACCGAAAACTAAGGGGTTGCAATCAGACCATGATTCTAACCATATTTAGCGAACAAAAAACGCAAAAAAAAATTTGACTAAGCTACGATATTTTATTTTATTTTCTAGTTATTTACTATAAGTACAACATAATAAGGCCATACCTACCTAATAATTTTATTTATAAAAGAAAACAAAAATGAAAACTCAAAATCCAGTAATCTACGTATAAAAACGCGCCCAGTACATACGCTCGACCTCTGCGAGTTCGGTTTTCTCCGGATATAATGATTTTATCGGAAAATCCTTTTGGATTTGGCTGTGTTTTGGGATGCTGTACCTACCCCTTTCGGCTTCGGTAGACGTCTTTTTACACCCTGTATATAACATTTATTTCTTGCAATATTCTACTTTACTTTACCAACATGGCTCTAGAATCTCTCAAGAATCCTAAACTTCTCCTTATCACAGTTGAATAAATGTATTTTCTTTTCAACCGACTTCAAAAAAGGAGGTTCTCAATTCGTCTGTATGTTTTTTTTTGTATCTTGTTACGCGATTGTTCCGCCATTTGTTGACCGATTTGCAAAATTCTTTTCATGTTTGAAAGGGTATACTCCAGAGGTGGTCCCATATAAATTTTATTCCTGAGGGATTGATAGTTTCCCCGTAAAACTAAACACCTTCCCTCCTAGCCATGTCACAAATAGAAATCGAATCGACAGCTTGACGCCCTGAGTCACACCGCGTTTCGAGTCAAACATTGAAGTCGGTTTTCTTTTTAGTATTGAAACGTAATTTTATGAACAGGTAGGTGACGGTGTAAACGATTCGCCTGCGTTAGCACAAGCAGACGTCGGCATCGCCATCGCCAGCGGGACAGACGTCGCGGTAGAGGCAGCCGACCTGGTCTTGATGAGGGTACGTTTAAAAAGTAACAAATAAACAAGACTGTTCAAAGTTGTATGGGACGTGGTCTATGAACCAATAGCGATACTGTAATGGTATTTGTGTAGGGATGGCTCATCTACATATTTGTGCAAAGGGGCATCAAAATCTGACCCTGCAGAGTTGAGATATACAGGGTGGATTTTTAATCATTATAGTTACAGGAAAACGTTTTTAGGAGACCATGCATAACTTTTTGAGGTATTCTAAACTCCGACGTCCGATTTTGATGCCCCTTTGCACAAATATGTAGATGAGCCATCCCTACACAAATACCATTACAGTATCGCTATTGGTTCATAGACCGCATTTGAACAGTCTCCTTTAAAAAATTAAAAACGTAATTGGAAATTTTCGATTTTTCTTACCCACTTTCATCTCCCACATCTAGAAAAGGCACGACTGTCAGTTCATAGAGGAGTGTTAGTGTCTACATTGATGTATTGTAGTGAAAGTTGGGTGTGCCAGGAAAAACATCAGAGTAGAGGGGTAGCGTTGAATGATAGAGTGAGAAATAGTGTGATAAGGGAACAGTGTGGAGTTAAAAGAAATAGTGTGATAAGGGAACAGTGTGGAGTTAAAAGAAATAGTGTGATAAGGGAACAGTGTGGAGTTAAAAGAAATAGTGTGATAAGGGAACAGTGTGGAGTTAAAAGAAATAGTGTGATAAGGGAACAGTGTGGAGTTAAAAGAAATAGTGTGATAAGGGAACAGTGTGGAGTGAAAAGAAATAATGTGATAATGGAACAGTGTGATGTAATGATGAATATTGTTGTGTATTGTAGAACGATCTCCTAGACGTAGTGGCGTGTCTACGGCTCTCCCGCACCACAGTCCGTCGAGTACGGCTAAACTTCCTGTTCGCGTCCGTGTACAACCTGCTGGGCATCCCGCTCGCGAGCGGAGCCCTGGCCTTCGCTGGCCTGCAGCTACAGGTAATTACACTCAAAGTCAAAAAGCATTTATATATATGTATTTAAAAACAAAAAGTATATAAATAAATAATACTGAACTTTCCACACAGCATCATCTAGCCCCAAAGTAAGCAGAGATTGAGTTGCTTGAGAGCAGCATGAGTACCCCATTGTAATTAGCCGAAGCGGAGATCCCTCGTGCCTACATACAAGTTATAACTTAGTTAGGGCGAGGAGTCTGACTCGATAGTGCAAGGTTTACTTTAACTATAATCTTATCTTGTCTCCATCACTTACTATAGGTACTTACTACATATACCTAACCTATATACTAGTATAAAACTCTAGTATAGTTTAGCTAAGATAAACTTTTGTAAACCTTTATCTGAAATAAATCTTATCTTATCTTTCAGCTTTATTATATTAGTGGGATGGACATTTTTTGATTGTTTGTCATTTTTGGACATTAGTCGTGCAAACGTCAAACGTCTATTTACAACCCAAAATTAGGCCTTGTCAGTTTGTGTAGTTCAAAATGAAAGACCCTTTTTAAAGTAATTTAACTGTTGTATATGGTGTGGAGAAGATAAAACTATTCTATTCGAGATGTGGAAGGTGATGGGGAGGTCTTTGCCCAGCAGTGGGACAGTACAGGCTAACTAGAACATACAGGGTGTAAAAAGACTGCTACCGAAAACTAAGAGGTTTCAATCAGACCATTATTCTGAACATATTTAGCGAAAAAAAAACGCAAAAAAATTGTTTACTTAGCTACGTCATTTTATTTTATTTTCTAGTTATTTACTACTAGTACACCATAATAAGACCATACCTACCTAATAATTTCTTTTATAAAAGAAAAAAAACTATTAAATCTCAAAATCCATCAATCTACGTAAAACAACGCGCCCAGTACATACGCAAACAGTAATCTTCAAACGCTGTTTTCTCCGGATATAATGATTTTTTCGGAAAATCCTTTTGGATTTGGTTGTGTGTTGGGATGCTGTACCTACCCCTTTCGGCTTCGGTAGACGTCTTTTTACATCTTGTCTATATTTTTATATTTTATATATTTATTCCTCAGCCGTGGATGGCATCAGCTGCGATGGCAATGAGTTCTGTTTCCGTCGTCTGCTCAAGTTTATTGCTCAAAACGTAAGTATCTCAGTTAGGCCATGACGGAGGCCTTAAGGCGGCCTAAAAACTCCGTCACCAGAGTTGGCCACTGACTCATACGAACTTACTTATTGAAGTGAAATATTCTTTAAGCGCGATGGGCATTTTTCAACCGACTTCAAAAAAGGAGGAGCTTCTCAATTCGTCTGTATGTTTTTTTTTTTTTTGCATCTTGTTACGCGATTGCTCAGCCATTTGTTGACCGATTTGCAAAATTATTTTTATGTTTGAAAGGGTATACTCCAGAGGTGGTCCCATATAATTTTATTCCTGAGGGATTGATAGTTTCCCCGTAAAACTCTAAACACCTTCCCTCCTAGCCATGTCACAAATAGAAATCGAATCGACAGCTTGACGCCCTGAGTCACACCGCGTTTCGAGTCAAACATTGAAGTCGGTTTTCTTTTTAGTATTAAAACGTAATTATCAGATGGAAAAAACCATTAACTCGCCTATTACCGTTACCAACACCGTATTTTCACTTCTGTCGGCACTCCCGGAGTGCCACTGTTTTTTAAAAGGTACTTATTATTTTTTTTGCAGTTTCAAAAAGCAGTCCCTAGAATCACTACGCACACCGGAGTACCTACAATCTCTACATAGAGAGGTGTTAGACACTGTGTCTGTACACAGAGGTCTCGATGAAAGGGTCGACGAACGGACAGCCTCGCCTCTAGCCAAGTATGTATATATAGATTTTTTTAATGCACATAAATATGCATAAATTTATGCACTTTAAAAAATGTAAATATTTTTTTTTAATAGTTTTTGAATTACTTTGTAAATACAATTAAAACTACAATTTTATTATTTTATTTTTATTTTACAGTGACCTGGATCAGTTGAGCTATCTATAGATCGTTTCTAACGATCCTTAGATAGCTTGACTAATCCTGTTGTTTTTTTTTTGTAAATATGTAGTAGCTTAGTTTCTGTAGATAAATCATATTATCATAAAATATAAAAAAAAAATATGTTATACAATATTATTTGACTGACAAACTCGCACTACTAATCTAATTATTTAAAATTAATGTATTTATTAATTCTTAGTTTTAAATCTTATCTATCTCTTTCTAACATATATCTATCTCGCTCACACTTATAGCAAGAAAAGGGACTCTTGGAAATCGGCCCTACTAACAGTATAATTGGTTTGTATAATATTTTAAAGTGTGTTTTAAAAAACACTTGGTTTTTTTTCGTATTGTGTGTTAATTTTTTTGTTGTTGTCTTTTTAATATCATACAAAACATCAATTGGTTTGGGTATTTCGCTGCGCTCGCTCAATATATTTACATAATTTTTGGTTTTTGGGCTTGCAACCTGTCACGTATGGAATACTAACTTCTGCAAGATGTGGGCATGTATCAAATGTGTTTGGACATGCCTCTGACTACCCTTAGACATCTTCAAAGGATCGGGAATAAGTAACATAAAAAGATCTGAGAGAATGTCTACCGCGCCTTGGATACAGTCGTGAACCTGTTTACTGTGCGTGTATTTTGATTTTTCGTGTCGTTTGCTTTGTTTGTGGTTTTTTATTCTCTTAAACTATTAACAAAACTTAATCGAAACATATCTTACCTTCTTCATTTGGATTGGATCGCTTCGCTCGCTCAGTATGTTTTATGTTTTTTTTTCTTTTAGAAGTGAAAACTTCTTTAGGCGTGTTTTATGATACTTTAAGGGGGTAGTCAGAGGCATGACCATACTTTACTACTCAATAAAGCTGAAAGTTTGTGAGTATGTTTGTGTTTCAATCACGCCTAAGCCAGTGAACCGATTTGGATGAAACTTGAAATAGAATATCAAACCGAGTGTTCTACGACACTCACGTTCTTTTTTTTTATTTCTTTCAGATTGTTCACAAGAAGCAAGAACGAAGGCTGTCTACTTCAAGAAGATGACGATTTGATGACTGTCTCATTTATACCTAAACGTGCACAAGCGTGTATTAACTAATCATTAAAATTATACTTAATAATGGATAAGTATATAGCCGGGGCCTACGTGCCTTCGAAGCACAGAAGCGCTATGACAATGCCACTAGCGGTCACCCACTGATCGGCCAGAACGTAGCCTAAAGATGATCTATCTAGAACGATGAGGCAAGCTAAACGAGCGCTTAATAATCAATGGGGTAAATGCGTGTATGACAAACCCCTTTTTTCGTCAGGGGTTTAAATGTAATGTGTCCCCTTTTTGGGGGTAAAAAATAAAAAATCATTCTCTATGCACAATGAATAAAATAAGAAATTCATTTAAATGAATAGTTACCAAAGTAAAGACTTGTATAAATATTTGGAAGTGTTTTTGTATGAGATGAATTAAATAAATTTAGAGTTTGTCTATATTTATGATATTTTATTAATACTAGTTGTTACCCGCGACTTAACGCGTCATGTAAAGTTATCAAGTTAATTAAATAAGTAAATAATAATAAATTCAGAAGGAGAGTTTCAAGTCAATTGCAAACTTTGACATCCAGCTTTACCCCAAGGGGTTGAATAATATGAAGTTTCCTATTTTTACCCCTCAATACAAACATCTTATTTTGACCCCTTAGGGGTTGAATAAAAAAAAAGTTTTGCTATACATAATTTAAAGCCACAGTATTACATACACAGAAATATCGTAAATATGGACAAACTTAAATGAGAAAATGATTGTATTTTACTAACCAATACATAGCTAGCTTTCGAATAATAAATAAGTATCGCAGCAAATTGGATTTGGTCTCTGCCTACCCCTAAAGGGGCAGGATTTTTTACGTGCCAATTATAATAAGTATTGGTTGGTAAAATCGTAACGGCATTTTAATATTAAATTATATTTTAGTATTACTATCTCATAGCTGTCGCAAATCCTTAAAAATGGTAATTAAATCCAAGGATCGCCTTTACACGTACGCGAATTGCGTCTATCTCATGAAGGCGGGTTGGTCTTCATTGTGTGTGTAGATTTTCTACGTAAGGGATGCTGAGCGCTCATTCGTCCATGGAACATTCCCGACGCACACAGAAACAACGTGCATGTGCATCTACACACACAGTTACGACCAACCCGCCTTCGTGACATGTAAAACTATACTTATATATTATAGCGACTGACGCGTTAAAGCGTGTACGTGTTATTGCCATTTTTTTAAATACATTTATTTTGTTAACCATATAGTAAGCAGCTTAAATTACTTAAAAACTATATTAAAATGGTGTGTTTTAGAAACTGCGTGGAAAGAAATCATAGGTTCATAATTATAAATAGTTACAATGATTTAAATTATCTATTATTGTTTTTAATATAATAGATAATAATATATTCTAGACTCTAGATCAATCTAGATACAGCGACAAAAGTTCATGAACATTTGATGTCAAAGTCAAAGTCAAAATCAAAAAGCATTTATTCAGTAGGACCACTGGGATCACTTTGAAACGTCTTAAAACTAGGTGATTCTACTCCTGTTCCTTCGCGACCAATACCGTGAAGAACCAGGGCAACAAACACGGTTTGGGGCCTAGCTTTTTTTAGGTGATCCATCTTAGATCTAAACTTAGGCTAATTTCTTATCTAACTTAGTTGTAAAGTTAGTAAAATTCAAAAAGCTAAGCAAGATAGCAAAGGCATTGTGCACACATCAGTTGTCGAGGGGCAGAGCGACATCAGGCCACGCGAATATATTTGAATCTTCAATATATTCGAAGTTCGTAGGGTTTTAGATAAAACTTCAGCTTACATTGGAAGTTTTGCCTTGCACCATGACTATTTATAAATTAAAAAAATAGGCAATTTTCCCACAAATAATGATGAAAATGAAGCTTTAAAATCTCCAAATTGTTCATGAACTTCTGTCGCTGACTGGACTTATTAAAAATTTTATACGAATCTATGATTGCTATTAGCGCACATTTCTAAAACACATATTTTGTTGTTAGTAGGTAATGTTTGTTAGTTTTATTTGCGAGTACCTTTATTTTTATAACAAAGTGATATAATGTAAAATAAAAATAAATATTTAATTTTGACTGGAATCTTTTTTTTATAATTTGCCCCACTTTACCCCAATCTTAGTCCTACTAGGTTAGCATTAGTACACCGTGTCACGTCTGATCAGTGTGGTGAAAGGACTTTAAGTGCGTTACCATGATATCAATGGCCCGCAACCTATAAGTATTTAATAAAATGTAAGTACAAGTTTACTTTTTAAACTAGTTAAGTAGTTAAAATCGAAGAGGAAAAATGATTGGACATCTTATACGACATGACAGCTTTATCAAGAACATCATAGAAGGAAAAGTGGAAGGAAGACGAGGAAGAGGAAGGCCTAGAATACATTTAATGAGTCAGATAAAGGAGAAGATCGCTGTCATGTCGTATAGAGAAGTAAAGGAGACCGCATTGGAAAGGGAGAGGTGGAGGAAGTTGCATCATTGCACCGACAAGAGCTGAGCTCTTAAATTTGATGATGATGAAGTAGGTATAACTACGCTTCATATAAACCTTTGTTTTAAATCACTATCTATTGATGTAAATAAAATTCATAATTCATTTATACGCTTCAATGTGGTACCTACACAAAGATCTTAAATAATGATATATTAGAATTAGATAGAAGAACACACATTCCCCATATAATTGGGATGCGAACATCCATCCATACTTAATATTATAAATGTGAAAGTAACTCTGTATGTCTGTCTGTTTGTTACGCTTTCACACCCAAACCGCTGAACAGATTAAGCTGAAATTTGGCATAGTTAAAGGTTGTATCCCAGGGAAGGACATAGGCTACTTTTTAGCCCGAAAAAATTAAAAAATCCCGAGGGACCGCGGATCACACCGCGGGAGCGCAGCTAGTGGTTAATAAGTAGAAAAGAATTCAATAGGCGATAGGAAGGTAGGTAACTTTGTTATTAACGATGTACAGGTAGGTAAGGGTAGATAGAATGTTCATAAAAATAACAGATTTTAAAACAATGCCATAAAAGAGCCAATACTTTAAGCATTCTTAGTAGCTAATATGCAAGGACTTCAACGATAACTATTAAAATTATCGTACATCCCACTAATAAAGCTGAAAGTTTGTGAGTTTTAGATGTTTGTATGTTTGTGTTTCAATCACGCCTAAACTAGTGAACCGATTTGGATGAAACTTGGAATAGGCGTAGATAGTGACCTGGCATATAGACTATTCAAAATGTTGGTACTACGCGTACGAAGCCGCGCGCAGTAGCTAGCTTTAAATATTCGAATTGAGTATTTGAAACATGATAGAATCCGACAAAATTTTTCAGATTAAAAATTTCAAATTCTTTATTTAATAACTTCGAGAAAGTATATAAGGTAATATTTTCAATATTTTACTATTACAGTTACTCCTGTAGTATTAGAAAATTCAAAATGTTGGTCCAACTATTGCTTCTTGTGTGTTGTCAAACCATCCTAGCAGGGCGGGTCGGCAAGCCGTACTACAACACCAATGACTACGAGGTTATGGGCCGCCATTTTGAAGAGTTACTTGAAAAACACGACAAACATTATGATGAAACAGAGAAGCTCAAAAGATTTGGATATTTCATTGAAAATTTAAAGAAAATTAACCAATTAAACGGACTTTATGATACTATGTTTGGTGAGTTATTTCTCTTTGTCACACGTGGACCCGCAGCTTAGTCAGCTCCACTTGTAATAGCAGCCTTAAGACGCACAATATTTCGCGAGTGATTGAGCGTACAGGATTGCGTGTGGGTAAGCCTGCACGCAATCGCGAGTGATAATTTTGATGCTACACGTTCTTTCACGCGCGATTACTCGTTAGTTCTCGTCAAAACGCTTTCGTGCGGGAATGCCTGTACGCGCAATCGCGAGTACCTAATTATTTTTTTAAGCTTGAAGCTACGCGTTCTATCACGCGCGATTGGCTGTATCCCTTGCGATAGATTGTGCGTATAAAGGCTGCTATTGACGTTGTCTTTCCTGTAGACAAAGCCGATTAAGTTGAGAGGTTGAGGTGCTACAAGCCTCCATTTCAAACAATGTCCCAGGCACTCCGTATTCTGTGCTACAGCGTCCGAGTGTATGCATAGATCTCCTGACATCTACAGGTACTAGATATACAGCGTCAGGAGGCAACCTATGTCTACTCAAGGGGACGCTGTATTGCCGGGACATTGTTTTGAAATGGAGGCTTGTAGCACCTAAACCTCTCAGCTTAATTACTCTGTGGTTCATTGCCTTTGAAAACCAGCGCTCCAACACTCGAGCTGTTGGAGCAAATGCTAAGGGGTAGTCGTATTTTCACCCACATAAAATTATGTAGATTTATGTACCTATTGTAACTGTTGTATATTATGGTGTGGAGAAAATAATTCATTGACCAAAGCTATTTATTTAATTTTTTTCAGATATCAATCATTTGACGGATTACTCGACGGAGGAACTCAAGGCCCTTTCTGGGCTTCGAACCAACGCTGAATCTGATGATGATGGTGACTGCAAGGTGGTATTTCATTTACAGTTCTATATCACGAAGACTGCTTGGGCTTAAGTGTGTTTAAAGTTCGTAGAAACGGACATGTGCATCTACACACATTATGCAGAAGTTTTCCTTTATCGCTTAGAGCACATGTCAGTAGGTATATAAATTGGCTGGTATTCAAACCCACGGGTCTGTCGGCGTTTGCCACGACTTTTGACACTTCGTTCACGTTTACACTTTTGTCGGCACTCCCGGAGTGCTACTGTTTTTTTGTTATATACATATATTATGTTATTTTGGTGTTCTGTCAGCTATCTATCTATCTTTGTCCTAGGCGGAAGGTGACCCCACGACCAAGGACGCCCCAGACGCCTACGACTGGCGTGAACACAACGCCGTGTCCCCCGTTAAAGACCAGAAAAGGTGCGGATCATGCTGGGCATTTAGTACTACTGGTATGTTGAATCTCCTCTTCAAATTAGTTAAGTGTCAACGTCAAAAAGCATTTTTTCAGTAGGATCTATATCTAGACAAGATAATTTATATGTTGCAGCCAACTGATTTAATCAGCCGTTCACTTAAACGCCTAGCCATTTGATTAAGCCGGCGCTTCGTTTAACTAAATAGCTAGGCGTTTAATTGAACGGTTGATTAAACCAGTTGGCTGCGACACATCATTGTAATTTCACAACGCTTCTTCTAAATTCTTACACAGAATAAATAACTTATTTCCAGCCTTGGTGGAGAGCAAATACCTTCAGCAGAATAAGAAGTTGATCCTATCAGAACAACAGTTGGTAGACTGTGCTAAAACTTGTGCTGGATGTGGTGGAGGTCTCATGAGCTTAGGTCTCACGTGAGTATAGTTCTTTAAAAGCGCTCGTGGCAAAAGTAAGTTCGTATGAGTCAGTGGTCTCTGGTGACGGAGTTTTTAAGCTGCCATAAGACCTCCGTCATGGCTTTTGGATTTGGCTAGATAAGTATATACGTATAGTTTATAGTAATTTGCCTAGCTGTTTGATAAAATGGCTCCGTTTAATAAAATAAAATGGCTAGGCGTTTAATTGAACTGCTGATTAATCCAGTTGCGTGGTACCTATCATTACGTATAACAAAAGTTCACACGTAAAATTCATAATATTAAGCTCACAAGTTGACTTTCAAGCAGTCGGGTTTTTTTATTTTTAATCGTAATAGTTTTTGTTAGTAAGCCGTGTTGGCCGAAATCCGAAGGTTGTGGGTTCAAATCCCGGCCGTGCATCAATGGATTTTGCGTTACGTAAAATTTATATGCGCTTTAACACGTGCTCTAAACGGTAAAGGAAAACATCGTGAGGAAACCAGTTTGTGTTCTTAAGTAACAAAAAAAGATCTGAGAGAATGTCTACCGCACCTTGGGGATACAGTCGAGAACCTGTTTACGTTTTACGATTTTACGTAATAGTTTTTTGTAGATATCTAAAGCAATGTGGTGGTCAGGAATCAGAACAGGACTATCCATACACAGCAAAGGACGGTAAATGTACTTTCGATGCCAACAAGGTGGCGGCAAAAGTGAACAATTGTACCGACTACAAGCTCACGAGTGAAGACGCTTTGAAAGAACTGCTGTACAAAGAAGGACCTTTGGCCATTGGTAAGGAAAGAATGAATGATTAAAGAATGAATGGATAAAAAAATATTTTATTTATTTACTAGCTGACCCGCGCGACAGCCGTTCACGCGTGACGGCGTGACCAAGGGATATAGGGATTCATTTGTTCCGCGCAATTTTTTTTTTCTGTCATAAGAACCTTCTGACAATAACAAACAGAACAAAAAAAAATTAGTGAAATCGGTCCATCCGTTCACGCGTGATGGCGTGACCAAGGGATATAGGGATTCATTTTTATAGAGATTCAGCAAAAATGAATTGATAAAGAATGAATGGAAGAATAAAGAATGAATGAACAACGAAAGAAGTGACTAAAAGTTTGGGATGTTATATGATGTACCTTTGCTACCTCACAAAGTCATGACCCAAACTTCAATTTGGGGATAGTTCATACCTACTTAAACGTGATATTATACTCCCACCTTTCAAAACTATGTTTTCCTTCACCGTTTAGGGCTCGTACACAAAACTGCGATGCGACTTCGCATCGCAGTTTTGTGTACGAGCCCTTAGAGCGTGTGTTACCTAAAGCGCATATTTTTACGAAACGCAAAAGGTTGCACGGCCAGCGACCTTCGGATAGAAAGTCCAGGTAGGTACTACCCCATTTGGCCAACACCACTCTTTTTTTCGCCTGTTTTAAAGTTGGTTAAAAATGATTTTTCTAGGTGTAGCAGCGAGTGAGTGGGGTTCATATAAGAGCGGGATTTTCGAAGCTTGCGATGACCACGACTTAGATCATGGAGTTCTACTAGTCGGATATGGATCCGGTAAGTTACTAGAAGCACTCGTTGTGTCGCTTGCTTAGTCTTACTTGATAGTTCGTCGATGTCAAGCAACGTTCTAAACGGTCTGTAAGATGGGTGACCGCTAGTGGCATTTTCATCTGCGCGATTCCGTGCTTCGGAGGGCACATGTCGGTCCCGGATATTAAGTCGTTATATATATACAGGGTGTAAAAAGACGTCTACCGAAGCCGAAAGGGGTAGGTACAGCATCCCAAAACACAACCAAATCCAAAAGGATTTTCCGAAAAAATCATTATATCCGGAGAAAACAGCGTTTGAAGATCACTGTTTGCGTATGTACCTACTGGGCGCGTTTTTATACGTAGATTGCTGGATTTTGAGTTTTAATTGTTTTTTTCTTTTATAAATAAAATGATTAGGTAGGTATGGTCTTATTATGTTGTACTAGTAGCAAAAAACTAGAAAATAAAATAAAATGACGTAGCTAAGCCAAAAATTTTTTTGAGTTTTTTTTCGATAAATATGCTCAGAATCATGGTCTGATTGCAATCCCTCAGTTTTCGGTAGCAGTCTTTTTACACCCTGTATATATTATTATTATTATTTAACAAACAGAGTAATAAAAAAGTACGTGAGTGTCGTGTAACACTCGGTTGGAACGAAGCAAAGATTACTTTTCTATACTGGGAATATAATTTTATTGTCAATTATATATCCTAGCAACGCTCTTCGGTACTAACAATGTAACAATCTATGTACTGTGTCGCGGCTGCGCATTTCGCACTGTGACGATTTGACATATACATGTGTCGTGACGCAAAAATATAACACTTTTTTTCGTCCAGCCCCCATCCGATACCGTCCGAAAAGGAACTTCGCTCCAATAAATTCAATGTATTTTTCAGAAAATGGAAAAGACTTCTGGGTTATTAAGAACTCGTGGGGTCCCACATTTGGAGAAAAAGGATTCATAAGGATAAAGCGTGGTGTCAATTGCAACGGTATCGGGGGGATCGGTGCTGATGCACAGTTTCCTGCCTGTTCTACAGCTACTATCGCTTAGACACGTTTAGTGGACGTCTGGCTTTAGTGAAAGAAAGAAAAATAACTGTTTTCGAATTTTAATATTATGTATTGTAGTTTATTGTATCAGTTGTCTTTATTATAGATTATATATGATTGAATAAAAAAATTATATATTATATTCATTGTTTTGCTTATTTAAATGTCTTGCCCTACACAATACCTGTGGGTATTAACGTAGAACCAGTTGTAAGGTACCTACATGGCATTAGGATTGAACAATTAATTTAATAAAAGTCTGCATTTAAATTATTTCAAACCTATCCCTACAACGGGGTGTAAGGGGTTTAGAAGTATGATTTTTTTTACTTGGTCAGATTTGCTTGAAATTCGGCTTGAGTAGGTTTATGCCTGGGACATTGTTTGAGATGGAATGGGCTTGCCCAGCACCTAAACCATCCTCTCAGCTTAATCATACTTTCATACTAATATTATAAATGTGAAAGTAACTCTATCTGTCTGTCTGTTGGTTACGCTTTCACGTCCAAACCGCTAAACAGATTAAGCTGAAATTTGGCATAGTTAAAGGTTGTATCCCAGGGAAGGACATAGGCTACTTTTTATCCCGAAAAAAATTTAAAAATCCCGAGGGACCGCGGGTCACACCGCGGGAGCGCAGCTAGTTTGGTATATTTTAATGCGTGGTCAGATTTGCTTTATTAAATAAAATGTATCTTTGTGATTTTGGAACGAAGTTCGTTGGAACGAATTTTTGTGTCACGACACATTTACGTATATTAAGTCAAATCGTCTCAGTGCGAAATGCGCAGCCGCGACAAAGTCCATAGATTGTTTCGTTACATTGTTAGTTTCTAGGTACCTTTGACTTGAGCATTTGGACTCTTTATTCCCAACTACCCCACTAGTGGAAAGGCTAGTGGGGTCGTTGGGAATAACCCCACTTGTTCTCCACATTTAGGAGGAATGTAGGTAGGACCTACTTAAATAAATTTTATGTAGGATTTCGTTTTTGGAATGGAATATGGAAAAATCGTACTCTTGGTACTTCAGGTAAAACCCAAGTTAAAACGGCTATGTTGATATTACGTACCTACTACCTACCACGAGAACGAAGTTGCGGGCGCTCCGCTAGTGGTCTATAGAGAACCAGAAAACGTCAAAGGGAGTAAACTGCTAAATGTGCCTGAGCCGGACTATGGAAGTGTGTCTCACAGGAAAACAAACAAAATTATTTTCATTTCATATGTTATTTTACGCAACAAATACATAAAATAAACGACATGTGACATGTTTGTTTATGTACTTAGGTAGGTAATTGTTATGTCTTAGCGTCTTGAACTAAGTAGGTAGGTAATTTCAAAGAAAAACTTGACTAATAGAATTCTGTGGATAATTCAAGGCCGCGTTTCCACATGCAAAAAAACTTCCGCGAAAAATGTCTGACAGATGCAGATGCTGACGACCATAAGTAAACAGGACTTCTTTCGCCATTTTTGAAGGAGCTAGTGGCTCTGCTATTTTATTTAGTTTTCTCGTGTTTTACTAGGTTTTATTAAGTAATTTCGGTGGCATTTTACTAATGAAGCCTTGGCTACGTAACAGGAGATCTGGCAAAAAGAATGTATACAAGAATATTTCTCATTTGACGAAAGCTTTCCGTTGGAGTTTTGAAATGACAAGCCGCCATGTTTTTTCAAAATCAAATTGACGTGACATGAATACATATTTGAAGTGAAGTAAAACAGTTGCCATTATTAAAAAGAAGAAGAAGGAATCAAAAGATGAAGAAGAAGAAACCCAGAAGTGAAGTGAAACCAGTTAAGATGTTACTAATTGGGCGGTATAGTCGCTCAGCGACAAAGCACTTTTCTTTTTTGTACATGTACCTACCTAAATTTAAAATTAAAAATTAGTAAACAGCATCGTCCCCTGCTGTCAGACAGACTGTCGGACATTTCTCGCGAAAGTTTTCTTACATTTGATGTGTGTATTATTTTAAGCGATCAATTATCAAATGTCGAACCACACGCTGCGTATGTTGCGTCGCGTAAAATAGCGAGGAAGTTACGCTCAATACGCTGTGTGTGGCTCAGCCAGTCAGCCATATGCTATTGTATTAGTAGGTTCCTTATTTCATGGTGCATTAAGATCATTGATTGCCTTCTGTAATGTCAATGACATGTAGCTACTCATAAGTTTAAACTAAGATCGATGTACTTGTACCTACATTTTAGTTGAGCAATAAATGTTTTATGTTTAAGACGCGCTACGCAGCGTTCTATGTAACGAAACGCAACACATGGGTTCGGGTACGCTCCATGAAATATTAAATTTGATATACCTATATGGGCTGGTGAATACCCAAAGTGCAGAACTTCGTTGTCTTTTGTTTTACATTTTACCTACTTTAAGTATTACTTAGTAGTTAAACGGTTGTCTGGAAGAAATCGCCTCGAGCGATAAGACCGCCGATTGTAGGAAATTACTCTATCGAAACCTAGCATCTAATTATTCTATGTAAAATTGTGTCCTCAATAAAGTTCTTATTAATTTATTTAGGTACTATCCAAAATGACAACATTCAATTCAAAACGTTTATTGATTCATGTTAGTTCCACTAAAGATCTTAAAATATAGGTAGATATTTATGAACCTCGCTGAGGTACAGCAACATTTGGTAACTTATTGCTAAGCTTTGTTTTAAGCTACAGTAGCAGAATTAATTGCATAGGATTGTCCGGTACCAACGCCGCCAATGCCGCAACAGTTGACTCCCCTCTTCAATCTGATGAAGCCCTGCTCGCCCCAGGCGCTGTTCCAGGAGTTCTTGATGATCCAGAAGTCTTCGCCATTTTCTAGAACGAAATAATATCAAATAGATTAATTTTACTAAATATTGCATGTAAACTAAGCTACTACATATTTACATATATTTACAAAATACAACAGGATTAGTCTAGCTATCTAAGGATCGTTAGAAACGATCTATAGATAGCTCAACTGATCCAGGTCACTGTCAGTCGGAAGCGTGCCCAAAACACTTGCGGCATTACCACGCTGGATGGCAATGCTGATCCTTTGAGACAAAAATGTGCCAGCTCTCGGATCACGCGTCGCTTCGACCAAAAAATATAACATGAAGGTCAATAACCTAACTTAGTCGACCAAGCGAAGTCACTGACGTGGTCCTTTGAGCCGGATGACATGTAATGCTAGTAGGTACGAGTAGGTTGGTACCTAGTCTACTAAAAAATAGCTTCAAAAGTTCACTATTTTAATAAAATGCTAGTTTAGTTTGTTACATACGTATATGTAAATAATAAAATAAGTTTTTTTTGACAAATGTTTTAATAGGTGACCGTGAGCTGATTCATTATGAGCCCAAACACGGATATTATATTATAATATTATTCAGGAGGAGTTCCATTGAACGGCTCATAGTTTTAGTACCTACTGTCATCATATTTTAAAATGTTATATGATACTTGATCCACACACCAAGTTTCAACTCAATCGGCTTATTTTCCAAGGAGTTCCGTTGCACAGCTCCTGGCTGCATCATCAGATCAGCTAACTGTCACCATATTATTGCATTGTCAGTCACAGAAGACTCATAAGTGTACCAAAATTCAGCACAATCTGACACCGGGAGGTAGGTCAAGTTAAGCTTGCAAGATTTAACCCGGACAAACATACAAACAGTTTCAAAAACGTTTGTTAGGAGTTTTTACATCCCTGTACGTAAAACCCTCGCTAAATATTTTAGACATCATCAAAAGATCTGTAAGAATGTCTACTGCGTAACACACATAGCACATAACATTCTGGCCCCAGCCCCCAAGGTAAGCAGAGCAGAATAAATTCCAAAAATTGTGCCCATGCGGGACTTGAACCAATAGCAAAATTTATCCAAAAATTTGTACTTCCTCAAACTTAATCTCGCGCCCTTCTCTGATGGTGTCTGTGTGGTGTCTCTTTCCATCTGAGCCAATGGTCAATCGACTATTGAACTTACCTGATCCATAGCCGACCAGTAGAACTGCATGGTGATCTCCCGTACAGTCGTCGCAATGGTTAAAGATGCCGACTTTGTATTTATGCCATTGTAGGTTGGTAGCAAGAGCTACAAATAAACAATTTAAAGGTGATAAATAATCATTTTGAGATTAAGCTTTCCTAAGCCCGCAGCTTAGCTAGAAAATTACATTAGTCAAAAACGATAAATCTTTTTAACAAAAAATTAAACCTCCGAAGGAACTTAAAAGCAAAAAATAATAGGTAAACCTTTTTTTCAACACACTTGCTCATAAAGTGGCTCTATAGTCACCGCAATTAGGCACATAATGACACCTATAATCAAACTGTGACTTTTTCATTACTATAACTCACTAGTGAGTAATAGATTTTTTTTTAAATTTATTGGTTGAGTTGCTTTGTTCTTAAAAAAGTTTTTATTCAGAAAAAAGATCGTGTTCAATAGAACAAATAAATTATTCTTCCTATTGCTTGCTCATTTCATGCAACTTCTTATTTAAATAGAAAATTTTAACTCGTACGTGTTTAATAAATAAAACTTTCACTCAAATATAACTTTTGTTTTCTCTGTAATAAACGAAAACTTTAAATTCCCCATTTTGTCCGTGGCAGAATAGGCCGCAAACCCTATGCGCGGCGCGGAAATATAGTCTGTGGTCGATCGCAATGCGCGCGCATAGGAAAACTGATTAATTTTTCCCGCAATAGGAAACATTTTTCACAACTCATTTTCACTGTTGAAAATGAGTTTTTATTGTTATTTTATTCACAAGTGTGTTGAAAAACGTCGTATGATACACGTGTGTATTGATTGATTACCTGCCTCGGCTCTGTTAAGAGCTCAAATAACGCCTCGGCGGTAATCACCAATGTTACACACTAGTACCATAATGTACTATTATTTACCTTAATAACTTAAATTTATATTTTTATACTCGTAATGTTGAACCACACTAGGTATTTCATTGAGAAATGAAATACATATAAAAATATAAATAAAAGATTTAGCTAAAGCGACATCTCTTCGTCATTTGATTCTGAATGTAACTTCGGACTGTAACTCGCGAATCTTTTAATTTTCAGCATTATAATAATATTATAATGCTGAAAATTAAAAGATTAAAGAAAATAAAAAGTATGGATAGTATGGATTACCTAAGTTTTCTTCCTGCCGTGTCACTTCTTTTCTTTCGAACCCAAACTTTGAAAGCCTCACCTATAGCCAAAGGTCCCTCTGTATACAGCAGTTCTTTCAACGCGACTTCGCTGGAGAGGCTGTAATCTGTGCAAGATTGGATTCGCGCTGCGACATTGCTCGGGCTGAACTGACAGGAGCCTTGTACAGCTTGGTAGGGATAACTTGATTCTGTCTGTTGTCCACCAGCTTTCATTAAGTATCTGTAATATGAAGATTTAGTTATGGCTGGTTAGCCATCATTATCCCGAGATAACCTCTGTTTTATATCTATAGTTGAATTTAAGTAGTCGAATGGGGTTGTGCCTCGACTTTCAATCCCGAGGTCGTGGGTTCGAATCTCGGCTGTGCATCAATGGATTTTTCGTTTCGTAAAATATAATGCGCTTTAACACGTGCTCTAAACGGTGAAGGAAAACATCGTTAGGAAACCCACAGCTTAGTCAGCTCCACACGTATTAACGTCGTCTCTTCTGTGGGCGGCTGATTAAGCTGAGAGGATGGTTTAGGTGATGGGCAATCCTATTCCATCTCAAACAATGTCCTAGGCACTACAGCGTCCCGTCAAGTGTAGGCATGGATTGCCTCCTGACGCTGTATAAATCATCTAATTTAATGTAGGTAGATGTTAAGGTACGAAAATTTATGGTAGGTACTGTACTGATGACGAGAGATCTTAGTTTTAGAGGTGAATTTAAATAAAATAAAATAAAATGTACGTAACACCGCATTTCTATCTGCAAGATAACTTTGGCGAGAAAAGTCCGGCAACATCTTGCAAGTGTCGACTTCGTAGCAAGTGACGTCACGAAAATGTTGCGACATCTGCATCTTTCAGACAAACTGTCAGACATTATATCGCGGAAGTTTTCCTGCGATTAAAAAATGGTAAAAATCTCATCATCCTCCATTTTCCACCTGAAGTTTCAACATTGAAGTCTTTAATTTATAAGGTTGATGATACTGCCAGTGATGGAGAACATTAATAAAACGGTCCAGAAGGTGGCCTTGGAAATAACTATGTGGAAAAGGATGCATCAGTTAAGCCGAAAAGGGACGATCTGTGAAATTAGAAGTGTAGTGGTCAGCTAAAATCACTAGTATTTTTTAGAATAATTAGAATAATAAATACTCTATAATAACAATAATTTATGATTATATTTAATTAATAAGTAATTCTGTCGTCTCGTTCGGTCACACCACGCGGGCACGCAGTGGGGGTAGTTGTCAGTTGACTTGACACAGAGTATAACGGGGAGTCGACTATCAAACACTGTGCGGGATAGACTTGGTGGGCGTGTACCGAGCCGATAGTGTAGTGTTATGGTGTAGGTTTATAATAGAACGTCAAAAAGGGAGAACTTGTACAAGAAGTAAAATAAGAAAATTATTGCTAGCAAGCTTACGTAAGAGCCATGCTTTGGAAGCCGCTATTGCAGCCACGAGAACCGGTGTCACAATCCACCAACTGCTGCTCGGATAGGATCACCTGCTTGTTCTGCTGCAACAGTCTGCTTTCCACCAGGCCTGGAAAAAAGTACCAAAAAACGTAGGTAGGTAAGCTAACTGTAATACTTAGATATCCCTTTCAAAAACAAGCACTAATTAAACAGTCAATGCTGGATACCCTCCAGGTGCGGTAAATCTCTCATATATTTTATTAGTTATATGTATTTCGGGTCCTATGAAGAGGTATGAGGGCGTAGTCAGATATATGTCCAAATAACATTCCCAGATTTTACTGAAATTCGTATTCCACGCGACTAGCCCATCGCTGCCTATCGGAATACTAACTGGTTTCCGATGTTTTCCTTCACCGTGATCAGACAAACCAAAAGAGATGAGGCGCTCTTTTCTCGAAGCGTTTCATCTTATTGGACGTTAATTATGATAAAACGCCGCCATGATATAACTACGCTTGTCATGTCATGGCTTCAGGAAGAAAGCTGCAAGAACATTCTATCTACCGGTGGTTGCAAAAGCCCAGCAAGATCCACATGCACCCTGGTCCTTCACAGGTGACACGGCGCCGTGCTCGCGCCAGTCATACGCATCCGGAGCCCCCTGGGTGGTAGGGTCTCCTTGCACCTGGGAAATAAGATTTTCATTATAAATATTTTCCAAGGCTAATCCAAGTTCGATTGTGATTATTTGTGAGTGGAAAAAAAATAGGGAAATGACATTGAGAACGACAATCCGATGCGTTGGTCTAATCAAACTCGCACCACACAAGACAACACGGTTCGGAATGCTCTTCATACTACCGGGGACAGAAGAAGATGGAGAAACATCATCAGAGAGCAGTTATACCTAAAGGTGGCTACATCCCTCAGCATTGAGGAATACGATTCAAGAAGGAGAGAATGCAAAGCTCAAGGACCCTCGTGTTGCTTACAGGCCTAAGTATAGAATGCAAATCAGGCTTGGCATCCTTTACTGCTCCACACTATGGAGTGTGGATCATTGCTGTGGTCTTCTCTCTCTTTAGAGAGAGAATGATGGACAGACAACTGTTGAACATCACCTGGCAGTTTCCATCGACTCCGTCACCGATGTTGCTGATGTCAATACCCGACAGGGTGCTCAGCTCCTCGTCCGACCAGTCCGAGAGATGGGTAATGTCTGAAACAAATCGATTAGAATATTTTCTTAATTCTACAGGCTGCCAGTTTCCTTACTTGGGTGTCGATAGTTTACATAATTACTTTTTTTTTTTAATTAAAAAGAAAACCGACTTCAATGGCTCGGGCGCGGCGTTTCTGAGGATGAGGTTTTTTGAGTTTTACGGGAAAACTATCAATCCTCCAAGAATAAAATTTATATGGGACTACCTCGAAAGTACACCTTATTATCATCATCTCCCTGACCTTATCCCATGCTAAGTGGGGTCGGCAAAAAGTATACCCTATCAAACAAAAAAAATATTTTGGAAATCGATCCCTAATTGACGGAGATATCGATGAACATACATAAAAAACATACATACAGCCGAACATAATCCTCCTTTTTTTGAACTCGGTTAAAAACTAGATTTTGGTCCGCAGTTCTTCAAAGTATCCGCTAAAGACGCTAATCCCTAAGGACGCGTTTTCATTTGCAAGAAAACTTCTGCTAGAAATGTCTGACAGCCTGTCAGACAGCAATTTGCAAGTGTTAACTCTGTAGCAAGTGCTGTCGCGTTGCTTGTATGTGTGTAGATTCAAAAATAAAAAAATTGTGGCACTCCGGGAGTGCCGACAGAAGTGAAAACTTGAACAATTACGTACATTACGCACAATGAATTTTATCCCTCCAAAGTTACTGCGCAGAACCCATTTATGATGACCCACAAAGATGAAGACAGCGGTTGTCAGACAGACAACAAGAAATGACAGAGGCTTTACACCGCGGCCTAGAAATTAACACCTGAGTTGCGTACAGACTCATATGAACTTACTTTTTTTGGTACTTGAAAAGCTGAGGTGTGCCTTCACAGTGTACATTTGCCTGATACAAGTACAAACTTACAAAAATAGATATTTGGTTTGTATCAAAACTAAAAAGTGATTGTACTAACATACATTTAATTTTAACTATGTAGCAACAATAGTATTCTGAAGTTATTGCATATAAATAGTGTGATACTTTTGTGATGATTGAGCGAGTGTGATTCAAAAATTGTAGAATGTCTGTACGTATACATCTCATTGCAGGCGACTGTACCTAACAGGTAGCGCTACTACAGTATCTATTCTTGTACTACTAAAGTAGGTACAGCAGCTAAATTAATACTACAGCAGCTAGGTAAATAAATACAATGTCCCAGGCACTACAGCATCGTCTTGAGTGTAGGCATAGGTTCGCTCCTGAATCTCCTGATTCTGTATAAATCATCTAGTATAGATGTACCTACAGAGGCAGAGGTTTTAGATAAAATAAAGTGTTATTGTTGAACAATTGTAATAATTTAAAAGTTAAATTTATAGTAAACGCAACATATACAATTTGACAAATCAATGATTTGAAAAGTGTCTGCGCAACCCCTATGAACACCATCACTGATAGTTATTAGTAGCTTCATGCAACTCAAGAGTACAGTTCGCCCAACGGATCTAGGCATTTGTAAAGTTAGCCATTTGTCTGCGCAGAACACAATTTTGTATGAAAAAGTGGTCACTGCGCAGACAATATGCTAACTTCACGAATGCCTAGATCCGTTGGGCGAACTGAAAGTAAGACAAAAGCTAGATCAAACGGATTTTTGGATTAGGAAGGTTTTGTACCTACATATCTAGTTGGATAGAAATAGCTTTGGGAATGTTCCGGCTCCTCTCTGGTTTTCTTCAAGCCACAAGTAAAAATACTTACTTCTGAAAAAATGCTGCTAGGAAAAATTATCATACATATTTGTCATAGGATAAGTTTTAATCAAAAAGTGAGAAATCAGCTGTGTGTGAGTCATGTACCAATGCACTGTACTAAAAAATCCGAAATAATCACACATCACTCGGTAAGTTTGTATGTAATGTAACACAATTAGATAGTAGGTACTTTTCTCTATGCACAGCACTGACAATATTCTAGAATACATAAAAATGCTCGATCTGGGACCTTTTTATAGTTTCTCCAATTAATTTGGCTTATTCTAATGTTATTATTTATTAAATTATTATATCTAATCTAAATGTAAACAAAAGCTCTATTCCTAAACTTTATGCAATGTAGAACAGTTACTGAAAGTAGTTCTGAAATTTATAACTAGATGGCGCGACTAAATTAAACGGCCGCCTTTAAAGTCGAACGAACATTTTTGTTATGATGTGCTAGTTGATATGTGTGGTCTTAGTTCACGTGACAGCGTCTTGACATTAGAGCGTCTTAGCGTCTTGACCATAAAAAGGTACCATGCTAAATCTATGGTCTTGACAGTAAAGCGTCTTACCGTTTTGACAGTAAAGCGTCTTACCGTTTTGACAGTAAAGCGTCTTACCGTTTTGACATTAAAGCGTCTTAGCGTTTTGACATTAAAGCATCTTAGGTCAAGTGACAGCGTCTTAGTTGAATCCAAAGGTTTTTACTCATATTTCCTCTATGTCGCTAACGCGCCTAAAGAAGTTTTCACTTCAATAAAATTAGTTTAGGTACTTATCTGTTTCTGTGTGCGTACCTGAGCGATACTCATTCGTCCATGGAGCGTTCACGAGGTTACGCACACAGAAACAACATGCAGGTGTCATCTACACACACAATTAAGACCAAGCCGCCTTCGTGAGATAGAGCAACTGTACCTAAATACCTACCTACACTTGAAGGCTTCTGTCAGACAAACTGTCAGACATTTTAAGGAAGGTTTTTGCAAGGAAACCTGGCGGTAGTGTAATATAATTGATATCACTCACCAAACATAATCTCGTTAAGTTCTTTAAGCTTATTAATTTCGATCACATTTTTAATGAAGTATCCAAATCTTTGAGCCTTCTCTGTTTCATCATAATGTTTGTCGTATTTTTCAAGAAATTCTTCAAAATGGCGGCCCATAACCTCGTAGTCATTGGTGTTGTAGTACGGCTTGCCGACCCGCCCTGCTAGGATGGTTTGACAACACACAAGAAGCAATAGTTGGACCAACATTTTGAATTTTCTAATACTACAGGAGTAACTGTAATAGTAAAATATTGAAAATATTACCTTATATACTTTCTCGAAGTTATTAAATAAAGTATTTGTGATTATCTGGAATATTTTATCACATTTCAATGTTTCAAATAGTTAGATACCTAGGTACTGAATTTAAAATTTTTAATCTGAAATATTTTGTCTAATTCTATCATATTTGAAATACCTAGACCTACTTAATTCAAATATTTTAAATATACGATAATAATAATTTTAAATGTCCTTGAATATTATTTTCAATTTTTTTATTAGCCTACTAAGAGCATTTTCACATTATTCGATCCGATACGATATCGGAGGCAAGTAAAATGTATCAAATATGTACCTGTCTTTCACATTATCCGATCCGATATCGGATAACGGAGGATCAATTTTACTTGCCCCGCCATTGTATCGGCGTCCGATAGGCTTAGGAATTGAATTGATACGGTCAAACGTCTATTTACAACCCAAAAATGAGGCCTTGTCAGTTTGTGTAGTTTAAAATGAAAGAAGACCCTATAGTCGCAATGCAAGTTGCGTCGCGCATCATACGCTGAGTGGGTTAGTCCTAATAATGTACCTAGGTGCATGTATTCAATGAACGTTGTTTCTATGTGCATTCGAGAACGCTCCATGGAATGAGCGGTCATTATTATATTGTCGGGATACATACGCTAGATCAACCAATTATGTCAAAGTTTAGAAGATCAACACCACTAGATCAACGGTTTATTAGGTTAGGTTAGGTTAGGTTTTTTGGGTGTTTTATTTTTATCTGAGCCTTTACTTAAAAATAAATAAATTCTAAATCAAACTTATTTGTCTGGGGTATCGCTATCTACACAGAGCAACTATCCAATTATGACAACAATTCAATTCAAAACGTTTATTGCTTCATGTTAGTTACATTAAAGATCTTTAAAATATAGGTAGATATTTATGAACCCTGCTGTGGCACTGCAACATTTGGTAACTTATTGCTAAGTATTGTTTTAAGAGACAATAGCAGAAGTAGTTGCATAGGATTGTCCGGTACCAACGCCGCCAATGCCGCAACAGTTGACTCCCCTCTTCAATCTGATGAAGCCCTGCTCGCCCCAGGTGGTGTCCCAGGAGTTCTTGATGATCCAGAAGTCTTCGCCGTTTTCTAGAACGAAATAATATCAAATTATAACTTGCAGGTCAATGAAATGACTCAACCTAGTCGAATTCACCGGAGCATATGATGACGTGGTCCTTCGAGTCGGATGACATGTTATGCTAAGTAGTCTACGAAAAAACGTCTTCAAAATTTTACTATGTAGGTAGGATCTGAAAAGATGAGAAAGTATACCACATCTTGGGGAGGTGCTGAGCTGCTAATTATACACGTTTTGGAGTACTCAAACCAAACACGTGAGTGGGTTGAGTCGTGGTGATAATTTTATACTTCATCACAGCATTATCTAGCTCCAAAATAAATAGCTACTTAGAGCAAAATGCATCCTAAAAATTGCACCAACGTGGAACTTGAACCAATGCCCTTCACCGATGTTAGCTTTCCATCTG
Source organism: Epirrhoe tristata (assembly GCA_951394285.1). NCBI lineage: Eukaryota > Metazoa > Arthropoda > Insecta > Lepidoptera > Geometridae > Epirrhoe > Epirrhoe tristata. The sequence goes on along the minus strand of OX596165.1, from coordinate 4,967,377 downwards.
AGCCAATGGGCAGAGCTAGACCTTACCTGATCCATAGCCAACCAATAGGACTGCATGGCTAAGTGCCTGATTGTCGCATTGGTCAAAGATGCCGCCAGAGTACTGATACCATGTTGTGTCCGCAGCAACAACTATAAATAAAAGGCGATTCATCATCATTTTGAGGCTAAGCTTCCACCCGCAGCTTCGCCTGCATGGTAGGGTTATTTATTGTGTCATTTTACAGCATTGAGAGCAGGTACCATTTTTTAGTAAGGTTTGTTCTAAGGAAACTATAGGTATATTGTAGCAGAAAACAACAGCATTTTTAGCCGTGTTGGTCGAATGGGGTGTTGCCTCGACTATCAATCCGAAGGTCGTGGGTTCGAATCCCGGCCGTGCATCAATGGATTTTTCGTTTTGCAAAATTTATATGCGCTTTAACTGGAAAATCGTGAGGAAACCCGCAGCTTAGTCAGCTCCACACGTATTGACGTCGTCTTTCCTGTGGGCCAGGCTGATTGAGCTGAGAGGATAGTTTAGGTGCTGGGCAAGCCTATTCCATCTCAAACAATGTCTTAGGCACTACAGCGTCCCGTTAAGTGTAGGCATAGGTTGCCTCCTGACCCTGTATAAATCATCTAATATAGATGTAAAGGCCTAAGTTTTTTTTTTAGCTTTTAGAAATAATGCTAGGACTGAAGTGCTAGCCTAGTTTGTTAATGACATTTCTCAAAAACAAAACACAAACAAGTAGGCAATCACGCGCTTTGACTGAATTGACCAATCGTGATGGCACTTTATAGGTAAACCTGTCTTCTTCCTGTCGTGTCACTTCTATTAAACCTATATTACCAAACTTTGAAAGCCTCACTCCATCATAATCATTTCTTATCCCACTGCGGGACCTCTCTTCGCTTTTGCCATTCGCCTCCATCCTGAGCCAGTTTTGCCTATGTACCTACGACCTACGGATTTCACGATGTCATCGACCCATTTTGTAGGTGGACGACAGGACGACCGACACTCCAATAAATAAAAGCTTAAAGCCTCACTTACCTATAGATAACGGTCCCTCTTTATACAGCAGTTCTTTCAACGCGACTTCGCTGGAGAGGTTGTAATCTGTGCAAGATTGGATTCGCGCTGCGACATTGCTCGGGCTGAACTGACAGGAGCCTTGTTCAGCTTGGTAGGGATAACTTGATTCTGTCTGTTGTCCACCAGCTTGCATTAAGTATCTGGAAGATGAAGATTTCATTATTATGGCTGGTAAGCCTTATTCCGAGGTAACGAAGATAGGTAAGTATAGCCGGCTTTGGGCTCTCTAGCAGCCGGTGATTTGAGCTCTGTTTTATATCTGAGCAAAAGGCAGTTTTTAACGCTATTTAAATGTATTAAGTAATTGTGTTTTGTGTGATGATCTCCAAATTAATTATGGTACTGATGACAAAAGATCGTAATTTATGAGATGTACCTAGCACATTGGTCGCGAAGGCGTAAAATCACTTAGTTTTAAGACGATTCAAACTTACTCCAGCGATCCTAGCTGTTGTCTTTGACTTTGACACCGCATTTCTACCTACAAAAAGCCCGGCAACAGTTTGCAAGTGTAGACTTTGTAGCAAGTGACGTCACGAAAATGTTGTGACATCTGCATCTATCAGACAAACTGTCAGACATTCTCGTCATTGAAGTCGTTTTGGTAAAATAAATTATTTTCATTTTTATTTGTTGTACCTATGCTGCTGCCAAGCCAAGTGATGGAGAAGATTAATCAAATAGTCGAAAAGGTGGCCTTGGCAAATAACTAAGTGGAGAAGGATGCATCAGTTATGCCGTAACCGTAAAGGGACAAAATCTGAAATTAAAAGTAAAATAAGAAAATTATTGCCAGCAAGCTTACGTAAGAGCATAGCTTGGGAAGCCGCCACCGCAGCCATGCGACATGGTGTCACAATCTACCAACTGCTGCTCAGATAGGATCATCTGCTTGTTCTGCTGCATCAGTCTGCTTTCCACCAGGCCTGGAACAAAGTAGGTTTTTAAAACTAAAAAGAAAAAATTAAACAAGGATGAGGTTTTTTGAGTTCGCATAAACATAAAGTTAAGATCTGCCAAGACCCAAGACCGACCAAAAGAAACAAGGGACCACATTTACTCTTTACTCTAAGCGTTTCGAAATAGGTATTTTTGAACAGTCATGTCTGTTGTGTGTGACAACCAAAGCCTTCGCTATGGATGCTTCTAGAAAGCTGCAGGATCTATCTACCAGTGGTTCCAAAAGCCCAGCAAGATCCACAACGACGCTGGTTTTTCACAGGTGACACGGCGCCGTGCTCACGCCAGTCGAACGCCTCCGGGGCCTCTTGGGTTGTAGGGTCTCCTTGCACCTGGGAAATAAGATTTAATCAAAAATATTTTCCAAGGCTATCATCCGAGTGCACAAGAAGCTGATTGTGACCGGAAAAACAAAAGGGAAAAGACCTTGAGAATGAAAATCCGATACGTTGATCTAATCAAATTCGCACCACTTGACACCACGGTTCACAATGCTCTTCACTGCCGGGGACAGAGAAGATGGAGAAACATCATCAGAGAGAAGGTGATACCTAAAAGTGGCTTCATCCATCAGCATTGAGAATACAACTCAAGAAGGAGAGGAAAGCAAAGCTCAAGGACCCATTCAAGCTTTGCTGACAAGCCTACCCATACAACCATTTTCGGTCGCAAAATTTTAAAAACGTCGCAAATTTGCAATTTGTCGTAACAATTACGTTACTTGTGATTTTGGTTGCAGCGTGTATTAAAGGTGTTGACAATTTGTATCGAAAACATTACAGTAATAGTGTGTGTGCTTTGTGTCGATAATTTTCGTCATTTTGTTCTTCATTTTGTTCTTGACACATTGTGTGAACTTGAGTAAATTGTCAACACATTGACGACACTAGGTAACAGTAATTGTAGTAAAGATAACGACACTAATTGTTGGATTTGTCCAAACAGAAAACCAGTGGTTCTCAAGCTTTAGTGGTGCTCAGGGACTAGTTGTTTGTGCAGATGAATATAAATTACTAGCTGCGCTCCCGCGGTATGACCCGCGGTCCCTCGGCATTTTTTCGGGATAATAAATAATAAATAAATAATGCTGGACTTTTCACACAGCATCATCTAGCCCCAAAGTAAGCAGAGCTTGTGTTATGGGTACTAGATGACTGATAAACTAGATAAAAAGTAGATAAAAATAAAAAAAAAAGTAGCCTATGTCTTTCCCTTGGATACAACCTTTATCCATGCCAATTTTTTTCCTAATCTGTTCAGTGGATTGGGCGTGAAAAGGTAACAAACAGACAGATAGACAGACAAAGTTACTTTCACATTTACAATATTAGTATGGAGTATAGATTAGTATGGATTGTTTTTATAACACACAAAAAAGGTTAAGTAGGTACCTACTCTTAAAATAAAAATGAAAATCCAAGTTTAATTTTTTTGAATTTTATATCTCATTAAAAAATGGAGGACTTTTTCGAATGTAGGAATTTCTCCTAATTTTACTCTGCATTTCATTTTCTTCCAGTTTTTCTCTGGAATGCTGTGTTCATTGCATCATAGAGCTTGTATCTCGTTTTTTTCAATGAGCGAGGTCAAAATAGGTAGGTTACATCTACCCACCCTTCTTCCGCAGAAACCTCATTAAATGGCATGTTGAGAACCACTGTGAACATAAAATAAACAAAACTCCATTTTATAAAACAGTCGCCCTGTAACAGTTCTTGACACAATTTTGAAATTTTTCAACATATTAACGTAACTGTGGGTCAAGTTTTATCATCAAGTAAATACATATTTTTTCATTGAAATTTACATAACTATCCAATATAATTAGTTAAAAAGAATACACTTTGCTTATTTTTATAGGCAGTATAATATAAATCATTTATGTGGTTCGAAAATATTGTATTTTGACTTTTTTTTTATTGAAAATGATCACAATAACAGAAAACATTTGAACTATTTTATCAAATCCTACAGGCGCATCGGTAAATTTGGTTAAATTACACTAAACTGCACGATGAATTTCAATTCGCAGAGTATTTTAGGTCGACTAACAAGCAAATATTACAGAATAATGTAGGTACTCACATTTTTATGATGGCGGCGAAAAATAAAATTAATGTCACAACACACCTTTCAACTAAAAAAGTACACTTCAAAATTTCTGTTCATAAATCTGGGTAGATTATAAAGAGGAATGAATGAAATGAACCATTGAATGGTAAAGTGAACACAATAAGGTTGCCATGTTTCAACATGGAATCGATACGATGCGACAAAAAATACTGTTACGATTGATCCCCACTTTTCGACATTTTAACGACACATGTTTCGTAATGACGACAGAGATTTACGTAAATTTATAACCAAAAATTATTGTTACGCGAAAATTGTTATGTCATGTTAACGTAACGGCGACAAAAATGGTTGTATGGGTAAGTAGGTCAACCTAGGATGCAAAGCCCATCCCCCCCGATGGATTCCAATCTTGACGCGATGGGGGGGCTTAGTAGCCGTGAGGGAGACACGGTGAAGCTAAAAGGAATCCCAGGCGGGGACGCCCTGCATGCGTCCGAGGAGGGTGGGGTCGCGGGAGAAGAGGTGTGTTGGTGTGTCGTTGCCGCTCGCCCTATCTTCCGCGACCAAACGGTGGCGCACCGTCTGATGCGTTGGCGGCGGGGCCGCAGTGGAAGAGGAGTGTCGGTGTTTCGTTGCCGCTCTCCCTGTCCTCTGCGGCCGTTTTGACGAAGGGGGTAGCTTCTCCGCGCGTCCCTCTGACTCGCAGAGGGCGCAGTGGATGAAGCTAGGACGAGCTGGTAGGCTCGTAGGCGGCGGAACACCGAAGAGGTGGAAGGCGGTGATACCTCCTCTGGAGAGTGCGTGGTACGCAATATCGCCGCCTTCGCTACTCTTGCCCGGCATCATGGGATGTGGGTGCCTTGGCGACTCGGTCGGATAGGCACTGACTGACTTGCCTTGGCACCAGTCACTTGTATGGTCTGGATGACGAGGCCGCGGAGTGAGTTCGGAGCGAGGCCGAACCCGCTCGGGATGGAAGGCGGGAACGGGTTGTTGGCAACATCAGCCCCGCACCGCCTGCCCCGCGAGGGGGCGAGTGGTATCCCCTGCCCAACAGGGGACTTTTCGGGTCTGCGGGCGGTCGGAGTGAGGGCTCTGGCTGCTCATCATGCAGATCCCGGGAGGGCGGCGACACTGTGTGGCAAGTGTCGTCGTGAGCTCCACGCACGTGGCTTAACAGCCGCGTGTGTGGGTGCCGGGCGTGGCTGTGGGTGCCATTACCGGGATTGTGCTCAAGGCAAAATGCGAGAGGGGCACCGCGTGCGTTCCGTAGGAGATCCCGGAGCCCCTCGTTATGCATAGAGGCCGGCCATCGGGTAGTTTTTAGTGGGTCGTCGGGTGTTCGACAACCCCACACACCCCAATTACGTTCCCTCGACGTAATTGGATGTCTGTGAGCAGATTTTCTATCCGCAAAAAAAAAAAAAAAAAAAAAAAAAAAAAAAAAAAAAAAAAAAAAAAGGATGCAAAGCCCATAGTGTGGAAGTGCTGCGGTGCTCTCTTTCTAGAGAGAGAGATGGGTAGGAAACGCGATAAAAATCACCTGGCAGTTTCCATCGACTCCGTCACCGATGTTGCTGGTGTCAATCCCGAACAGGGTGCTCAGCTCCTCATCCGACCAATCCGAGAGATGGGTGATGTCTGAAACAAATCCATTAGAATAATTTGAATTTTCTTGATCTAATTCTGTAGGCTGCCAGTTTCCCTACTTGGGTTTTGATAGTCTACCAAATTACATTTACTTCAGTTCTTCAAAGTGTCAGCTAAAGGCGCTGCAAGTAAATGTAGGTATAGCTGAAAACGAAACGAAATGTAGCTTCGTAGGTACAGGACATAAAGGAGGCCGTAAATGAAGCACTTATGGACACGTTTCCATATACAAGAAAACTTTAGAAAATGAAGACACACACAGAAGTGTCTGACAGTCTGTCAGACAGCAATTTGCAAGTGTACACTCCGAAGCAAGTGCTGCCGCGTCAGCTCAGTTATCGTTGTTCTGACTGAGGTAGGTAAGTATCTGTTTCTGTGTGCGTGTCTGGGGCCGTATTCCCGTTCTCATTTTCGTTCGTTTGATGAATATTCGGATGTTTTCTTACTACGATTTCTGACTTCAAGGGGCAAATTTTTTGGTTTGGAATATTTGGTCCTAGACCGCGTGTTAACGTTGATCGTATTGAACGGATACAATGTAGCTCGTAGTAAGAAGCATCCGAATATTCATCAAACGAACGCAAAAACGAACGCGAATAACCCCTGGTGGTAGGTAGTTGATAAAACTCACCAAAAATACTCTTGTGAAGTTCGTTAAGCTTATTGATTTCTTTCACATTTGCAATAAAATATCCAAATCTTTGAGCCTTTTCTGTTTCATCGTATTGTTTGTCGTGTATTTGAAGGAAATCTTCAAAACGGCGGCCCATAGCCTCGTAGTCATTGGTGTTGTAGTACGGCTTGCCGACCCTCCCTGCTAGGATGGTTTGACAAAACACTAGAAGCAATAGTAGGACCAACATTTTAAAGTTATTTTTACAAGACTCGCAAAGAAAGTTACTAAACAAAAATGTATGGTAAAAGTTTAGAAAATTTCAGTTTTTATACCAGTTTTGAAGTTATTATATAAAGTAAATATTTATGATGAAATAATAAATACTTTCCTTGATTTATTGATTCAAAATTATTTGAATACTTGTGTTTATTGCGGAAATACTTTGATATTTACTAGCTTCCTCCCTCAACTTCGCTCGGTAACCTACATAAAAATTCGATAATAGGTACCTAGAGTACCTTACCTACCTATCGCATAATTTATTTAATACTAGCTGGTACCCGCGACTTCGTCAGCAAAATAACATACCTACTTAATAAAAACAGAACTGAAAACTGCTGTTCAGAAGATTCTCTTCTGATACTTTTAAAAATAAAAATGCAATAATAGCGCCATCTCGACCTCAGCCATAGGACAGCAACGCCATCTAGTGGCCTTCAACTGGAACTTCACTTTAAGTCCCCATACAAAATTCCAACCCTTATTTCACGCCTTTTATGATTCGTTTTGAAAAAAAAAGTAGCCTATGTCCGTCCCTGGGACATAATAATATTAGTATTGACTAGCTGACCCGCGCGACAACCGTTCACGCGTGATGGCGTGACCAAGGGATATAGGGATTCATTTTTATATATAGAGATTAATGCTATCACAGACCACTATCTCATCTAACTATTAAAAAAGTAGTTAAATACTTATTTAACCAGACGGTTGAATGTGAATATCATTCAGGCCGTTAGTTGAACGGCGCCGTTTAATCAAATGGCTAGGCGCTTAATTGAACGGCGGATTTAACCAGTTGGCTGCGACATTTTCACGGCCTCTAAACGGTGAACACTGTAAAAGATGGGTACCTACATCGCCAGGAAATCCACAATTTAGTTATCTCCACTTAGGCCTTTATGTATCTACTTACATGTCTGCGCAGTGACCGCTTATTCATACAAAATCATGTTCTGCGCAGACAAAACGGCTAACTTCACGAATGCCTAGATCCGTTGGAAGAACTGTACATAACTCATCATTATTTAGGCAAGTAAGTAGGTACCTTATATATTTATTTAATTAGGTTCCTACTTTAGTGCCTATTTCAATGTTCTAGAATTTGTAAATTTCCAAAGGTTGTGATGAGCAGAGATCGTAATAAAATTGAAATCTTTGTTCTCAAAAGGCAAACGCACAAAGACATTACTCTGAAAGGGGAAGCTGGGGAAAGACAGACCAAGGGGTAGAATACTTCTGAAAATCGAATGGAAATTTTAATATGCGATGTCGGTGAAAGAAAAAATGATAAATAAGTGATAAAAATTAAAAAATACAGAAGTGTTTGAAGAAATTGATGAGCTAAGGGCTCACGCTAGTAAGTACCAATAAGACGACGCGCTTGTTTATAAAGTACTTCTAAATATAAATATTCATTCACAAAGTATGGTTATTCAAAGTCAAAGTCAAAAATCATTTATTCAGTAGGACCGCTGGGATCACTTTTCTTAGGTTACACCTGGAATAACTTTAGATAAACCACGTTTAGTAGTAACGTTAGTGGTTTAAGAATTAAGTTTGTAAATAGATTTGAAATTTGAAAAAAAAAAGATTGACAGCTTGCGAACCCCCAACATCCCCGTATGTCTGCGTCCACCATTCCGTACTTGGCTCGTTGCCATTGGCGTCCCTCCAAGCACTCGCCACGATGCTAAGCACACCAAACAGTACACATTTGACTAGAAATCTGGATGCACGTTGCAAAATTCGACAATAACCAATTATTACCAATATTCAATCAATCATTATTTTTATTGAGGTTATAATTAACTGAAAAGCGCGGGAAAGTTTGCAAGTTTGGAGTTTTTTTTCCCGAATTTTTGAGACAAAGAACGTGATCGTGGTTCGTGCTGTGTTTTATATACGAACTTGGACTTTTAATCACAGGTAAGTCTACAATTTTCTTAATGTCTATTGTCTACCTACCTATTAGTAGGTACTCGACACAATAATTCAATACCTACCTAGTCTTTCTTAAATGTAATAAAATCCTGTCCATCTATTTCTAAATAACAATAATTCAATTTAGGTATTCTTACCTACTCTTTTTTATTAGAAATAGATTTTTGTTAGACCAAACAAAGATGTGCATATTGAATATTGATACTATATCAATAAATAAATAAATCTAATAAAATATACGTTTTTTGTTTGACATTTGTTTAGGTTAACAAGACATAAAATTCACCACAAAATTGCCATAAAAAGTAGGAGCATTATTGACTCCTTGAAAAGCACGATACGCACTCGAACTATGCAACAAGCGTACCTTACCTACGCAGCGCGCAATAACTCTAATGAGTGCAACGCATGTTCCAAAAGTAATAGTTTTAAATTAAAATAGTTCAAACAATGTTATAATGATCGAAAAGTTTTCTTTATTTTCTTGTATCATAGCTACGAACTCTCTCGAATTCACATAAAAAACTAGTAACTACACAAAAAGGCAGGCACCACCTACGAACTTACCTAAAATAGAGAGTATTTTCGGGGTTGAAAATTATAGAAAGTGCGTATTTCGAAGTAATTAGAATATCAATCAAATGTCGAACAACGGAAAAATAAAATATTTATAGAAACGGATATAAGAACGTAAACATGGGTTCGTGGGCGTTTATAAACCACGCGGCGTACTTGCCCTAAATATAGAAGTTATACCTACCAATTCGCACGCAAAACAAAGTTGTCCTCGAAATCATGAAAGTAGCACAAAGAGAGTACGCACTTCTTTGACGTTGATTTATTTTACTATTTAAGTTGATTGAAGGAAGGACTTCTAATTTCAAAGTTCGTTTATATATTCCGTGGCCAAGATTATGGCTGACTTTTCAGGCTATAATATCTTGGCTTTATGTTTATGCTAACTAATACGCTTCTTTGATGTACCTTTAATGCTTGTAGCTTGATTTTGTAAATCTATCGAGGTTGACACACACCATTTTTAGTATTCAAGCATTAAAAGATACTAAATTGGTAACATTTTGTTTGCACAACGATCATGTCGTAAATCCTATCTTATGAGCTTGTATGAATGAAATGAGATTAAATGAGGCTAAAGTGTGTTAGGATCGAAGTAAGTGGAAATCTATAGTCTTGCGTACGGAAAAACTGTAGTGTTAGGTACCTACTATGTGTGGACTTTCCCCTCATGCCTTATCCAGTAAAGAATTAGGTTTCCATCCACCCTCTTGATGATAGGAGCGGGTGACAAATCTTCGATAAAAAATGTATTGTTGTACGAAAAGCTCACCAAATTCAAGAAGACATTGAATCATCCAAGTGTTTTAAATAAATTCTACTCAAATACGATAAAAAAGTTGTAAATCCTTTCATGTAAATAAACTTCGTCAGAGGTCAATGCTGAGGTTGAACTTTTGCGCCTAAATTTAGAATCCATCTTGATTTTACTGCCGCCATTTTCAAACATCTGGTTAATAGATGAAGGTATTAACCTATCCGTTTATAGGTACGTTACGTACTTTTAGATTTTTTTGCTGGAATTTGGCATACCTAGCCTTTTTAAAAAAAAATACTTGTTTTACTGAATTTTTTAATGTAATAACTGTTATTGCGTATTAGAAGGAGATGAAACAAGATCAGAAAGAATAAAACCCATTTATGATAGTAATCTTTTTATTTGGCAGTGGTTTCACAAAAAATTTATTCAGCAATTATAAGTACCTACATTGTTTATACCATAATTTCAGTTTAACGCCCTACCAAGGTCATATCGTTCGCACCTAATGTCATACGCCAAAATGACGTCATAATAATCGTATCTGATTGGCAAGTTTTGATCTCTGACGTAACCTTGCTTTGACGTCAAGAATTTGGCAGAAAATGATACTTAAGTAGTTTTATACGAGTCCGTAATTTATTTGGGAAATAATAAATTTCTATGTTGTCCTAGGTTAAATCTGTATTGTCTAGGTAGGTACACTAAATTTATCGGAGAATCATATTCTGAATTATTCTTATTTTATTCGAATTCTTTCGGATACACTTCGAAGCTATGGGACCTTTTGTAATCACGCTTCCTAGCTATTAGGTACCTACTCCCTAGGTCTCGCTCTTCTATGTTCTCGGGATTTGTATAGACATATTTTATTCATATGCCCCTTATTTACCTAAATACAAACAAAAAGAGTTCAAAAACACTATAAAACGATATTGAGTGCATGTGCTTAGTGTTCAATCAGCTAAGAAAAAGGGACTCTATATATATATAATTATGTCTTGTCGAGTTACCTACCTAATTTTCCCCCATCGACTCTTGGCATTTCCGGTACAAATTGACAAATAGTTTGGCAGTTGAAAGTTATTGTTGCTATCTAAGCATATTTTGGCAATTAAATATGTACATTCGTCTGATAGCAACAGTCTATGAATGATGGTGGATGGATCAGATGATCTTGAATGGATGATGTAATAGATACATTGTGTGTACAATGGTACCTAGTCACGTTACGTATTGAAATCCAAAGATAACATGACAACAAGAAAAGTTTATTTTTGCTAAGAAGTTGAAAAGAAATGACGTTCATCAATTGATATAGAGCATCCTTAGATGTCTCAAATATCGTTGAGAGCATCTTTCCCAAAGTGTTGATACTTAGCATTGTCAATCATAGAGGTCGCAGTCAATGTACTGTCAAGGCACGTCACCACGCTGCCAACTTCCTCGGTGCTGAGGCCTGCCAGACCACAGAACCTTCACCTGGTCTAGATCTATTTGTGCTACGGTTTAAATAGACCGGTAATCTAACCATTTATGGAGATGTGCACTAAATGTAGTCATTTCTAAGCCATTTACAGGCAGAATAGAAATATTCACCATATAAGTTAAGTTTAAGTTTAACCTAAAGGCTAAAAGTGCGCTAGGCCCCAAACCGTGTTTATCAACCTGGTTCTTCACGGTATTGGTCGCAACGGAACAGGAGCTGATCATCCTCCTGATAAAAGTTTAGTCCCAGACTTATTAGTCATCATCGTCATCGTCAGCCTATAACAGTCTACTGCTGGACATAGGCCTCCCCTCATTAGGGGTAATGAGCGCCATTGTGCCGGTCCTCAGCTCGGCGGTAAAGTTAAAGTTTGACACTTCGGATGGCCTTTTATTATTAACTCATTTATTTCGGATTAAAATCCATATAAAAACACATTAAAAATTCACACTTTTGTGAATTCATTCACATCGAACTGTAGGAACTATATAAAATTCTATGTCGAATTGTAATTCTCATCTTAGAAGATTCTAAGCTGTCTACATAATAAGACAAATTGTTTTTGTATTAAAATGACACGTGAAATTAATATGACACAATTTATCACCTCAATCACAATAAATAAGCTATTATTATTAGTGTAGAAGTGTAGACAATGCTGGCATAGAACATGACTACTGTCAATATAAATTATTGTTCTTAGATCTTCCTCAATTTAACTTTAACGGCCATCCATTGCGCATGATTTTCCAAAACAGTAACAACGCAAAAAACGTATTTGTAAACCACACGTCTGTTGTAAACAGAAAACACGTGGCGCCCTCTATAATTAAATTCTCCTGAATTATACCTACTGTCATTGGCCTATTTCACAGCCAGCTATTATTCAAGAAGTATGATTAGCTTTGTGAACGCTCGAGGGGTCTATTGAAAGTGTTTTGGATTTGGTCCAAAAGGAATTTCCGTAGACTTGGATTTTGATCGAAGGTGTGCATTTATTTTTAGATGTTCTGTAACTATCATGTTTTCGTAGAAGAAGTAGTTCATCTGGACTTTTACCTGAGGTCATTAATTTTATTAGAGTATGTAGGTACTTCGACCTCCAAGACTACAAGATTTAAAGATTCAATTCACCCCAACTTCCCCTGTTACAGGTGCTTTTTGATGGGAAATCCTTATAATAGAACTACATTTTCAGTAGTGAACAAATCTTATCTAACAATTGAAACACCAGGTACCTTTGGCAAACTTTCAAGTTCAATAACACTTGATATTTCTCAGTATTGAAACAAAGAAACTAATTTAGTATTTTCCCTGTAATTTCTATAACATCTTCGTGTTAGAATATGAAAATGATTAAACAAAGATTTAAAATAACAAGTGAAAATAAACTTCAAATGGCTATAAGTACGTACCTACCTACCAATTTCTATGAACTACCTAACTCAAATATCGATAAAATCCAACTGATTTCAACTGAAACAAAACTGTTTTTTTGTATGTAATAACTACAAACCACAGTTAAACAAAGATACTCACGTCACACTTATGAATTAGCATTGGAAGTTAAATCCGGACCATGTGGACTAAAGTACCCCAGTCTCCCCAAACACGTGGTTCATAAAACCCGTGTTAATTCACGAGGACTATTCATTATAATGTTTAACGAGGATTAATTTATACGTAAGTATTATTATACGTCGTGATACTGTCAGAGAACATTTCTTGTATTTTAATCTTCAATAGGTAGGTATGTTCGAAGTTCGTAGGGTTTTAGATAATACTTCAGCTTACATTGGATGTTTTGCCTTGCACCATTACTATATATGAAAAAAATAGGCAAATTTCCCACAAATAATTATGAAAATGAAGCTTTAAAATCTCCAATTGTTCATGAACTTCTGTCGCTGACTGCACGTTATAGCGAAGCAGTTCAGTTTAGGACCTAAACGGTATCGCTTAAGAGCTCATAGTATGGATTTTTAGTTTCGGAAACATTAATTCTATCTTTCTTTTCCCAGGATGCCTTCGGAGGTGATTTCGGAGAAGTCCCTGCAGAGGGAGCTGGCGGACTCCATCATCAGGATGGTGCCACTTGATGAGATTCGGATCCTGCTAGCTTGTGGTGCTAAGGTAACATTTTTTATACTAACCTGTGAACCTACTACCTACTAGCGCCACTGCGATAAAGTAGCAACCACTGGAACTAAAGTGGTAGGGTACTTAATTTGAAACATTCATTCATTCATTTAATAACGACCGAGCTGGTTTTGCAATACCAATCATCCTATATCAAGGCCTAAAAATGATACCTGGTTTAAAGTATGACCCTTCTACAGGTAAACGAACCAGTTACCCAAGGCCTACGTCCGCTCCACTACGCCATCTGGCAGCGACATGTGGAAGCTGCTCGGCTGCTATTGGTCCGCGGATGTGACGCAAACGCAAGAGACGACTGCGGATACAGCGCGCTCCATCTATCTGCTGAGCACGGGTAATTTATTACAGCGCCATCTATTCATAATGAACTGGCAACTTTTGTAATGCAACAAGGTGATCGAGGATGCAGCGCGCTCCATCTATCGGCTGAACGTGGTTAGTTGAATATAGCGCCATCTATAGTTAAGAAAGCGAGTTATGAAAGCGATGTTCGTTGTTTCTTTCTGTGTTAGTATGATGAGCGCTCAGTATCGCTGACGCACACAGAAACAAATCTACTCACACAATTCAGACTAACCCACCTTCTCGAGATAAACCACTGTACATGTTACCTACTCCTTAGTACCTATTCTTCTGTATAAAGCTGAAATCTATGCCATCAATACCAGGTCTTCTTCTTATCGTGTCACCAGTTCTTTCGAACCAGTGTGGTGAAAGGATTTTAAGTGCGCCTCAAAGAGGCTCCTTTCGTGCACTTGACATATGTTTTTGAACTTTATAGATTCTACGACATGTCCCTCACGATGTTTTCTATAATAGCAGGTAGGTAAGTGAGCTCGTAAGAGTCAGCGGCCTCTCTGGTCAGGGAGTTTTCAGGCCTCAAATCTGCCATCAATGATAAGCAGGTATATCATTAATTGACATTTGAATAGAATAGAATACTAGAATAAAGTTTTATTTTCTCCACATCATATACAACAGTTACAATAGGTTTTAACCGAATACGAACTTCGGCCGAACATTCGGTGAAAATGAAAAGTTCGGCCGAAGTTCGGTAGGTACCTAGTTTCATTGTATTTTCTCGAAATAAATACGTCAAATCTTGTTTACGCGATCATTGAAGTTTTCTAGAGTAAATGGAGTGTGGTGCTTGTACTGCTTTTCACTGTGTGACAAATATGGATGATTGAGTTGTCGTTACAACTACTTATTTTCAATTCTACGACTGTTCAGAAGGTACGTGTACGTACGTACGACGTATTTCACTATTTTAATTGGCATAAATCGACAACACACGGTTAACACTCTAAAACTGTCCGATTTAACGTTTTATGGTGTTAACTGTGTGTGTGACTTTAGTTGATCGAGTGAGCGAAGCGTCTCAGTTTCGAGATTGGCCAAAAAAATGCTTTTGTCTGTCAGGTCGCATTTTTCAACCGATTTGGATGTAAAGACATTTAGACATTTAGACATTTAGACATTTATTTATTTACAACTTAGGCTAACATTACAGATTGAACTATTACCTAAGGCGTTAACCTAGTGAGATCAAATTAAAAAAAAAAACAATATGGGTACTTAATAAAAAATAAATAGGTACAGTAGAAAAATAACACACTTTTAAAAATAAAAATAATAAAAAACTAGTACACATTCAAGAAGGGTAGGTAGGTTAGATTTATATATTATGTTAGATTTAACAAGGCTACCATGGCATCAAAGAAAGTCGGTCGTCTCCATACAAACTGTGACCTGGCTCAAATAATTTCCAGTTTTGATCTACAGCCTGATTTCTTGCTTACGAAGCCACTTACCGTATGCAATTCGTAATTTGTTATTATCAAGCCGAAAAATAATAATAACTATTTATTTACCCCTAAAATGTACTGAACTTGGTATATTTTTTATCTGTGGAAAATTTGAGGTCCGATCATGCCCTCCTTCTTTGAACATAAGTTCCGTAGTATAGTAAGATTTATATTTACTTTTGTCGATCGTGATGTTTGACTGGGGTAAACTGGGAGGGAAACGAGGGGCTACACAGTCCTCTCCGCTTTCAAGAGGCGAACCAGTGGACACCAGATTCTACCTATTAGGACCAAGGGAACGCGCGTAGTCTATTGAGAAAACTAAAACGTACTTAAACGTAAAAAAAGTCTACCTTAACTTTTGAAAAATTCAAGCACCTGAAATACAAATTAAATTCGGACTTTTTTTTGGATGGGAGGTCTTCTGTTCTCACAGAATGGTTGAAACTTTGTCGGAGTACTTATACTTAATGCACTTAATGTACTCCTACAAAGTTTTAACCATCACGTCGATTGCACATTTGCTCAGTTGGTAGAGTAGAGAGTCACTGGTTTAGTTTTATTATTTTAGTCAAGCAGTTGTGTTTTTGTGAAAGTTCCTTTACGGACGGTATCGAAGAAAAACAGGCTGGAGCTGGAAGAAAAATTTCGTTCCATTTTACCGTCATGCCACGTCACGAAATCGTCACAGTGCGAAGCGCGCAGTCGCAAACAGGCCATAGATTGTTACATTGTTAGTACGGAAGTGCGTTTGATTTGAATTTGAAATTTTCAGTATAGAAAAGTACTCTTTGCTTCGTTCTAACCGAGTGTTCCACGACATTCACGTACTTTTGATTAATATATTTTGTAGTACCGAACTTCGGCAGTTTGAACCGAATTTCGGCCGAATGCCGAACTTCGGTTCAAGCTGCCGAAGTTCGGTTTAACCGAATGTGAAACGAACTTCGGCCCATCCCTAGTACCTACTTAATCTATAATTTTATGTGGGAGAAAATACGGCTACCCCTCAGCATTTGCTCCAACAGCTCGAGTGTTGGAGCGCTGGTTTTCAGTGGCGCCATACCCGTTGTGGCGCAGCACAATTCGACAAACCCTCATACAAACTTCCTTCACCAGGTACACGGAGCTGGTGAAGCTTCTCCTGGAGAGCGGTGCGGCGGTGGACTACCGACCGGACACAGGCGAGGCCTTCCCTCGCACCACGCTCTGTGACGAACCACTCCGACTGGCCATCAGAAACAAACATTTTGTAAGCTCCCATCATGTTGCTATAAAGAATAGAATAGATTAAGTTTTATTTTCTCCACATCATATACAACAGTTACTAATTTATGTGGGTGAAAATACGGCTACCCCTCAGCATTTGCTCCAACAGCTCGAGAGTGTTGGAGCGCTGGTTTTCAGTGGCGTGAAGCGCGGACCCACGGGAATACTTCACTCTGTGTTGAGAGTATAACTCTATAAGCCAGGTACATCGGGTAAAGTAAGCACAGAGGATCTTTAGTTGTCTGAAGTTAGGTGCAATAGATGATTGCTCTGGTTTGGTAGAGTAAGCGAAATAGCACGATTTTAGGCGTCATCAAATATGGGTTCTGCGCTAACTTCAGAGAGCTAAAGAACGATTGTGCGTTTGGGAGTAGGTGATATTCCCCCAAGTTATGGTAAAGAGGGAGTACTCGCCTCGCTAAGGTTTGCCCAACCGGCACACTTACCTTAGGGCCTTTCGGCCGACAGTTATAGTCGGATAGTTCTATATAGGCTTAGGCGTCCAGTAAACTTCGTCAGCGCGATTCAGAATTTTCTATAGATATAGATATAGCTATACTTTTTGCGTGTTCCTAGCGCCATCTAGTGGTACAGCTCCGAAGTACGTCGCTGTAATTGACATCTCTTGAATACATCAGCTTATAGTTCAGCTTGTAGTTCAGGCGATGGTAGATAGAGGTCGCCACAGTACGTATTATACTTATCCAACGAAATCAGACGTTTCAGCGTGATCGTCTTCTCACGAACAAACAATTTGAATCCCGGCCGTGCTTAAATGGATTTCTATAAAACGAGCCACAGAATACAGCACGAACTCTTAACGGTGAAGGAAAACATAGTGAGAAAACCCGCATCTTGAATGGCTCCACGATTGACGTTGTCTTTCCTGGGGATAATGCCGATTAGGCTAATAGGATGCTCACAAGTCTATCCATCTGAAACAATGTCCCAGGCACTACAGCATCCCGTTAGTATAGGCATGTTACCTTCAGCCCAGCAGTAAATGCCTAAGTTTTTTCCAGGAAGTAGCAAAATTGCTTCTAGAACATGGCGCAGACCCGAACAAGCGTTACTTCTTCGGCGCCGAGATAAACCTGGTGTCCGACCCTGAGTACCTGGAGCTGCTGCTGACCTTCGGAGCCAGTCCTGACTCGCGGGACCGAGCTGGTCTGACACCGCTCATGAAGGCTGCTAGGCAGAGAAAGGTAAGCAGTCTACAGTAGGTACCTACGCACAACCGATCTTTAGCTCTCTGAAGTTAGGTGCACGCAGGATTGCGCAGGTTTTCGCGAGTAGGCGAGATAGGACGATGCCACAAACTAAGCGAGTGAGCGAGGCAGCTATACTTTTGATGGCTGAACAAACCAATTCGGGAGCGGACATATTTCTTCAAGACACAAGACACTTAGAATATCTTAAAATACAGTAAGTTCGTATGAGTCAGTGGCCAACTCTGGTGACGGAGTTTTTAGGCCGCCTTAAGGCCTCCGACATTCCTGAACGACTTAAATAGCCAAAAAAAAAATGCCACTGGCGGTCACCCATCCACTTACAGACCGTTTCGAACGTTGCTTAACTTCGACGATCTATCAAGAACGACTAAACAAGCACGACCACGAGCGCTTACTTTTTTTTCTATAGGTAGATCCTACCTACTTCATTCATCTAAGAGCTCTTAACACCATACATACTTGCTGTATCACTATCTAGTCTTCATAGTGTATAGTCTGACTATACCTTCGCTTCCTACCACATGTATAATAGATACCTAGTTGGAGCGCTGGTTTTCAGTGGCATAATTTTCATTTTTTTTCAGTTTTCATAGCGAAAAGCTGTATGTAGGTACTAACCTACTTGACTGCTGGCTCAGTTGGAAGAGCATCATCACAGATCGGTGAAGGTCGCGGGTTCAACCATTGTTGCAATTTTTGGAATACTTAGGTACATTATTCTACAACGAAATAACTTCTAAAACTGAAAATACTAGGTTGCTGTGTGAGTTTATCATTTGCGATCGTCTCTTCACCTTTCTTGTGTGTATATCTTCGGGTAATCATTCAGTGATTTGCCGAACGGGTGCATCTGAGTTTTGATTCGAGTCATTATTTTATTCTTTTTTATTTAAAAGGTAACACGGAATTGGTGAACCTTCTCATCAAGCAAGGAGCGAGGGTGAACTACGAGTGTCCGGAGCTGAGTAAGCCCAGTCCACTGGACCTGGCCATCTTGAAGGGAGACGTGCCTATGCTGCAGATGCTGTTGGCTGCTGGTAAGTCCCTTATTAGTGTCGAGCCCAAGAAGTTAGTGGCCAACTCTCATGATCGAGTTTTTAGGCCTTTTAGGCATCCTTTAAAGCCTTCGTCATGGCTTAACGACAAAGTCAGGGGATCCCAACAAGTAGCCTACTCTCTAGTCTCTTGACGGAGTTTTTAGTCATTTCATGCCTCCGGCAGAGGGCCCGACAAGTAGATAATTCTCTTGACATAGTTTTTAGTCCTTTCATGCCATGGCTTAACGACAATGACATGGCCCCATCTGATTCGTAACGTCGTAGGTTCGAATCCGGTCTCGCACCAATGAGTTTTCTGTCCGATACATGAGCACTATGCCAGTAACTCCGTAGGAAACTACGAGTTACTGGCATAATGTGGGTTTTCCTCGCGATATTTCCGTTTGAGAAAACGGAAATATCGTGAGGAAACCCACATAACGTAGAAGCTCAAAGTTAGAAAAAATAGTCAAGTGCATCAAAGGAGTTTTGATCGCACTTAATCCTTTCACAGTGAAATGAGAGAGAAGAAGAAGAAGACTGAGCTAAGATGTTACTGATTGGGCGGTATAGTCGCTCAGCGACAAAGCCCTTTTTTTTGTAAAAAAAAAAAAACACGGCAAAAATATGTGGGCATGTAGGTATCAACTAAGTATTTGGACATGCCTCTGACTTCCCCCTTTAGACATCTGGAATAAGTAACATAAAAAAATATCTGAGCGAATGTCTACCGCGCCTTGGGGATACAATCGTGAACCTGTTCCGTTTTGTTCTGTTCTGCAGGTGCTCAAGTGAACACATCAAGTTCTGTGATCGGATCCCCGCTGCAGGTCGCGTGTTCGGATAACATCACAAATAGGAAGGAAATGATTCAAGTGAGTTTATAATAATGACGACCTCTGTAGCGCAGTTGCGGGTTCGATCCCCGCCGCGGGACAAATGTTTGTATGATCTACAGATATTTGTCTCGGGTCTGGGTGTTTTCTATATAATATGTACTTATGTATTTACGAACAAAAAGTATATAAGTAGGTGTATCAGTCAGGTACCCATAACACAAGCTCTGCTTACCTTTGGGGCTAAAATAAAAAAAAATGTAAGTACAGGTTGTTCCATTAACATGGAGGCAGCTTAGATTGATCTATAATTGTGTGCCTGCGCACCGCGGTATCGGTGCACAAGTTTCCTACTCCAAGACTTATTTTATATTTTAACAGTAAGTACCTAGGTACTAAAAGGTAAGTAATCCCAGCGGTCCTACTGAATAAATTCTTTTTGACTTTGACTTAAGTTCGTATGAGTCAGTGGCCTGGTGACGGAGTTTTTAGGCCGCCTTAGGGCCTCCGTCATGGCTTAACGACTTAAATAGCCGGGACCGACAATTTAACGTGCCCTCATCGAGCCTCTTCACGCTGCACGCATCGAGGTATGTACCAGGTACTTGTACCTATGTATGTGTGAGAAAGCTATCCTAATATTCGGCGCGCTGAAATCCCTCGCTGTCCCAGGATTAACTCAGGATCAGAACTCAGGATAACTCCCTCGTACACCCTCGCTTCCGCTCGAACCTCGATGCGCTTGGAACTGGATCCATAGGGCGCCCGTGACATACACGCTTACCTACATCTATCAACATAATCTTTGTTTAGATCCTTCTGGAAAGTGGAGCGAATCCGAACCTGAAAGTATACAACGATGAAGACGCGACTCAGCTGCGGCCCGCGCTGGCGGAATACCTTGCGAGCAACACCGCGCCGCAGGCAGAAGTTGTCGCGCTACTGCTGCGGTACGGCGCCAAGGTAATGTCAATGTCAAAGTCAAAACCTGTCTGATTCATAGGGGAATAATATTGAATAATATCTTTCGCCATTTCTGCAGGAGGCTCTGCTATTTTCTTAGGTTTTCTCGTGTTTTACTAGGTTTTATTATGTAATTTCGGTGGCATTTTACTAATGAAGCCTTGGATACGTAACAGGAGATATGGCAAATGGAATGGGGGAGTATTCAAGAAGATTTCTTATTTGACGAAAGATTTCCGTTGCAGTTTTGAAATGACAAGCCGCCATGTTTTTTTCAAAACCAAATTGACATGACTTGACTTGACATGACATCAATACTTATTTAAAACTTGACATTCGTAGAATTATACTGTTAATCAGTTAGTTGCCATTAATAAAAATAAGAAGAAGAAGAAGATTTCATTACGCCCCATTTCAATGGACGATTTAGACCTGATGACCCGATGATGACCAAACCTGATGGTCAGTCAGCACTACCTCGAGGTACTGATGATGGAGTCATGAGCTATTCAATGGACCTAGTAAAATATGAATTTTTGGCTCGTTTGAATCAGCTCAATGTAACCTTAAGCTTCGAAGAATTAGGAACTTAAAGTTAGATAGACCGCAATTTTCACTACTTATGTACAGTCAGCAACGAAAGTCGGTTAACAGTTTTATTTTCTAAAACGGTTTTTTTTTTATTTTTAATGAAAACATAAACATTGCTTAGGAAATTGTTATAGGCTGAGAACTAATCTTCAGAATTCGTCTAAATTTTTATACGTTTAAATTTTTTACTCTTTGTAGTTATATATTTAATTCGATTATACTATAAGTATTATTATATTTATAAATATATGTTATATATATACAGCTAAATATATTATAAAAACTTTGTTATGTTAAATTTAAGGTTTATTATGTTGTTTGTTACCTATTTTGCACGCCTTTTGTACCTCTCCGACAACACGTTGGTCAGCAGGTAGAGAATGCCTTCGGCATTATGTTCGCCAATTGTGCAATATTTAGATTTTTGTGCAATAAAGTATTTAAATAAAATAAATAAATAAATTTTAATTAGGATTTTACATATTTCGGAAATATACTTACATCAAATGTTAATCTACTTTCGTTGCTGACTGTACCTACCTCGATATTGTTACAGGTGATCATGAAAACCCAGTTCCGCGACTCGGACGGTATCCTCAACCACCTTCAGAACGTGACGGCAGAGGAGTACGAACACATCTTCTATCTCCTTCTAGAAGCAGCGGAATCCTTCGACCTTTGCATGATAAAAAGAAACAATGTTCTGAACGCTAAGCAAAAGCAAACCCTAATTGAACGTGCTAAGACCCCAATTCCCTTGATCGGGCAAGCTAGGATCTATCTCCGTAGGTATTTAGGCCCAGCGTTGGTCCATGAAGTTCCCGAATTCGATATTCCTAAAATTCTTCACCAATATCTTGTGTTTGAATGTCGCTAAGCAAATAATGTACTATTTTGGATTTTAATTTTCTGTAAGGTAGAATAGACGGATGTTACTCTGCCTTTAAAAAAAAAAAATCGGTGTTGCAAGCTTTGGAAGAAATGTATACCGGGTAATTTGCCTTTTTAAGGGTTTTCTTGAATCGACCGATTACTACTATGATGTGTATTATCCTAGCGTAACACATCTAACTATACTTAGTTATATTTTATATTTCGTAATATTATTCAAACTACTACTTATTTTTTTTTTATAGGTGGTACCTACTTGTCTGGCAAATGAAAGTAGACCCTGAAAAAGAGGCGGCAAATTCAAAAATATAAGCGTGTAACCTCATAAGGACATTTGGAAGACCACAACTTGATACTTGGTTATTATTTTCTAGTACCAAATATAATAATTATATTAGGTATATTATTTAGAGTTATTAATTAATGGGTTGTCACGCTTATATTTTTGAATTTGCCGCCTCTTTTTCAGGGTTTACTTTCATTTGCCAGACTCTATCTCCATGTCAGTTACAAATATTTTTCCAAAAATATATCCTCAATTACAAATTAATTCTCGATTTCATTTGATCAAAGTTTTTTAATGATTTAAGATTTTAAATCGTACGTTTGTAGAAGATACTCATTTAAATATTTAATTTTGTGTATCCTCAATAGATTCTCAGTATTGTATGGTCTGATAATTAGTTTTAATGTGATAATTTGTGATAAATAGCATAAGTTTTACTTTGATTGATATCATATTAATAATCTCAAGTATAAAAACTATGACTGTTTGATTAAGTTCATGCAATATTAAATTATAATCTTTTGATTCTCATTTTTTTTAATACACAACCTACCTGCTTCTTGGCGTGTTGCAACCAGTGTGGTGAAAAGATAAGTGCGCCTTAAAGACACTACCGACTAAATCCGTTCATTAAAACCATTTTTTACAAAAATTCAAAACTTTTATTAAAAAATATTTACAAATTGATCACAAATCCGTCTGTTGGTCCATATAGATTTTTAAAAAGTGATTTAACAGTTGATGGCATAGGATAACATTCCATATTAAAAGCTCTTGCTCATAAACAATACTTAATACTAAAAATGAATGCTTCTTAAAAATCCTAACTAATCTTTTTCGCAGGAATGTTTTCAAACCAAAAAAAAACCTTTATTCCATCCAGACCTACCAGTAGTTCGATAGTCGAACTGTTTACTGTTATACTGACGGATCGAACTATTTGGTTAGGTTATGACGCAAAATGGTAAATACCATTGACTTTGGGCAGAGAGGGTAGATGAGTGCAGGGGACTTCTGGCGCTTTGGCGGCCGCTACCGCGGCACGCTTCGCTCGGCTCGCGCATCAGTGGTCGCTATCCTAACATAACCTAACCAAATAGTTCTATCCGTCAGTATAACAATTTGGAAAAAAACTGGTAGGACTGGATGGAATAAAGTAAAAAAACGCGTGTCTCACTAAATTGTACGGCGCATCGAAACGACAATTTACTAAGACGCTGCGCATAACATTTAATTTCACGAATGCCTAGATATGTCGTTTTAACATAGAAACGTATGATAAATAACCCTATGACTTGATCAGTCGGGTAAATATAGTAACATATGTGGAATTACAAATAAAATTGATACAAAATGAGGTCACTGGCCTCAAAAAGCTATTAAAAAAGATATACATACTTATGCCTTTACATCTATATTTGATGATTTATACGTTGTCAGGGCTATGCTTACACTGAACGGGACCGCCGGGACATTGTTTGAGATGTAGGCTTGTAGCACCTAAACCATCCTCTCAGCTTAACCAGCCGCCCACAGGAGACGTCTCGTGTGGAGCTGACTAAGCTGCGGGATTATTGACATACACCGATAGATAAATAAACAATTAAATATGTATCTAAATGTCGTCGGCAGATTGTTGAGTTGGACATGCGCATATCGGTTAACGTCGTTTCACCATCTGCCTAACTTACACCCGCCATATCGTTCAAACGATTAGCAACATTAGGATCGAAATTAGTTGGTTAAGTTAGGTGAGTGTAATGAATACGCGCGAAGCGAGCGTGCATGATATGCCCAATTCAACCAACCGACGATAAATAAAAGATTGATTTATATGGTGAAAAGGCCACAAATATCTTAGTAGAATGTTTCCTTCAAAATATAGATTCTAGAAGTTGATGTTAGGCTCAGGTGTGGTTCCGAATTGGAACTGATTTTCGTCTTGCACTGGTTGAACGTCTTCCGTGTCGCCCTCGCTGAAGTATGTGTCTATCAGGAGTAAGGCTTTGTTGTAGACCTGCGAAAATAAATGCGTGCTTTTGTCTTCTTGACGACCTCTGTGGCGCAGTGGGCGAAGGTCCGCCTGCGACGAAGGTTGCGGGTTCGATCCCCGCCGCGGGACAAATGTTTGTATGACCTACATATATTTGTCCCGGGTCTGGGTGTTTCTATGTATAGCATGTATGTATTTACAAAACAAAAAAAGTGTATAAGTAGTTTATCAGTCATCTAGTACCAAACACAAGCTCTGCTTAGTTTGGGGCTAGATGAAGCTGTGTGAAAAGTCCAGCGTTATTTTTTTTTTTAATTTTGTAAATAGGACAACAAGCGCACTTTTAGGTGATCCACCTTGAAACGAAATAGTCCGGCTCCAGTGGGGATACGATTATAAAATTGTTCAGAAATGACAACTTATCAAAATTTTCGATTCCGGCAACGATCAGACGACCCTCCTAAAGCCGGAGTGCCTTACCATTCGGCCACGGAACCCTTGTCACAATCGAAATGTTTGATAAGCTCATATTTTATCGGTTATAGCACCGTTCATTTCTCAAAAGAAAATTAAAAAAATTGTTCTTGAATTAATGAAATAACCAATAGGGGGAGGTCTACAATTACCTGTTCATTTTCATGTTGTTGCAACGCTTCAATCTGGTCCAGTACCCCAATCTCCTCTAGTTTTAAACACAGACCTTCGACTTGATCGTATTTTACTGCCGCCTGTAAAGAACCAATGTTATATTTATGAGCATGATACCTACAGGATTTTATCGCGTTTATACATATTAGAACTTACGTGCTATTATTAATCTACTTAATGATACTTATCGTCAAGAATAAAAAACTTAGGCCTTTACATCTATATTAGATGATTTATACAGCGTCAGAAGGCAACATATGCCTACACTTAACGGGACGCTGTAGTGCCGAGACATTGTTTGAGATGGAATGGGCTTGTAGCACCTAAACCATCCTCTCAGCTTAATCAGCCGCCCACAGGAGAGACGTCAATACGTAACTGATTCAATTATCAGACAGATCGTCTCACATCTGATACATGTAAGAATCTTAAACATATATAGATAGATAGATAAATTATTTATTCATAAGAAAAGTACATTACACATCTTGGTTACCAGTGCCTTTAATCCTATTTAAGGTTTGACTAGGCACTGGGGTTCTCAAATAGTTACCTAAATTTGTAAGTAAAAAAGGTCAGTTCGCCCGCGACCACGGTTGTTGCAATACAGCCGAAATGTCGGGAAATAATAAAGGTAATACGCGATAAAATCCTGTTAAAAAAAAAAAAAAAAAAAATATCTCTAAAGAAGTAAAAAAGGTATTAACGTGGTTAACACTAACAGCTATCTAGTATCTACAACTATAATAAGATAGATATCTACTTGCTTATCACACGGTTGTGCGCACTGTACCTGAAGCAGATTATTAAGTCCGTCCATAACGAGCAGGACGGCGCGATGGTCCGGAGAGGAGAGCAGGCTGCAGTAGGGCTGCAGGAACCCGGCCGAGAGCAGCTGGTCCAGCTGGCCCGCCGTGCCCCCGAGGCAGAGGTTTGTTATAGCCCAGGCGGCTTCTTTCTGACATCTGTACAATATAAATAAATAAATAATGCTGGACTTTCCACACATCTAGCCCCAAAGTAAGCAGAGCTTGTGAATGAATGAGAATTCTTTATTGTACACCTTAAACTATAACAATAAATATAATATAATAAATATATTATTATTATTATATTAGCCCTCAATGTCCCACTGCTGGGCAAAGGCCTCCCCCCACTCCCTCCATTCATCCCTCGCCTGTGCTAATAAGGTCCAGTCGGCACGGAATTTGGCGAGCTCGTCCCTCCATCTTCTTCCATCATCTTCTTCCTTCATTCTTTTATAATAAATAAAATAATAAAATAATTAAATATAATAAACTATCTGCGCTCCCGCGGTGTGACCCGCGGTCCCTCGGGATTTTTTAATTTTCTCGGGATAAAAAGTAGCCTATGTCCTTCCCTGGGATACAACCTTTAACTATGCCAAATTCCAGATTAATCTGTTCAGCGGTTTGGGCGTGAAAGCGTAACAGACAGATAGACAGACAGATAGACAGACAGATAGACAGACAGAGTTACTTTCACATTTATAATATTAGTATGGAGTATGGGTAATGACAATGTATTCACACAGCATCATCTAGCCCCAAAGTAAGCAGAGCTTGTGTTATGGGTACTGGATGACTGATATACTACTGATATACTTTTTGTTTGTAATTGTCATGTCCCATGTGCTTGCACATGGGACATGTTATGTATTTTTGTTTTACTGAATAAATGCATTTTTTCTTTGTGTTTATATCACAAGTACTCACTTGGCATCTCCGTTCGCCAGCACGCTGAGCAAAGGCTCCAATATGCGCATATCTAGCGCGCGTTGTATCTGCGCATGCGTGCCGGCAAGTATGTTCGAGGCGGCCCAGGCTGCTTCCTATAATAATACTCATTTTATTAAATTATTTTTTTTGGAATCAGCTTCCAGCGTCTGTACTTCCTGAGCTACGACCCAGTTGTTTTTAAGAAGAGAGTTAATAGGCACCTTCTTGGTAAGCTCGCTCCATCGTAGACCTTACTATTGCCTGTGTAAGTCTGAGGTCAAGAGCCGACCCGACCCATTCATCATAAAAAAAAATACATGTAAATCGCACACAAGCGTAGTGAAATATGCAAGCTATTGTGTGGATGTGTGCGTGCAACCATTATCTTTCTAAGTACGCATCTGTTCATAGTTACAAAAATTAGATCGCGCTATCGTTGCGTTTTGGGCAACGTAACATATAAACTCGCTAATCTTCTAATTTTCAGCTTTATAATATTAGTAATAATGGATTGAGCTGTGTTGGCTGAATGGGGTTGTGCCTCGACTTTCAATCCGAAGGGCGCGGGTTCGAATCCCAGCCGTGCATCAATGGATTTTTCGTTTCGTAAAATTTATATGCGCTATAACACGAGCTCTTAACGGTGAAGGAAAACATCGTGAGGAAACCCGCAGCTTTGTCAGCTCCACACGTATTGACGTCGTCTCTCCTGTGGGCGGCTGATTAAGCTGAGAGGATGGTTTAGGTGCTACAAGCCTCCATCTCAAACAATGTCCCGGCACTAGCGTCCCGTTAAGTGTAGGCATGGATTGCCTCCTGACGCTGTATAAATAATCTAACATAGATGTAAAGGCCTAAGTTTTAAGTATGGATTCATTTTCAGCTTTGTGTAGTAACTATGGATTCAAAAGGTTAGTACCACGCGGGCGAAGCCGCGCGCAGTAGCTAGTACATCATAAAGTGTTAGGTTATGAAAGTAGCCTCTTTTACTCGCATATAATCTTTTCACCACATTTTTGGTTCAAAATTACAATCATATACACGATAACAATAAGTAGACTTATACCTGCATAAAATCATCTCTCTCCCTGGAGCGTGTTTTTGGGGGGGTCACCAATCTATTTTCTTTACTTTATTAAAAGGACATTTATTTTGAAAATTTGTCCCTTGTGACCCCCCTCGGACCGCGCCTGCCCTAGAGGTAGGCAGATATCTAATACTTCATCATCATCATCCGCAGCTCGATTTCACCCACTGCTGGTATAGGCCTCCCTTCGATGCCATTCTTCCCGGTCCTGTGCCAGCCTGATCCACTGTCGGCCTACGACGTTAACGATATCGTCCGCCCACCTCGCTGCCGGACGTCCGACACTTCTCTTGCCAGTTCTGGGCCACCATTCTGTCATCCTTCGACAGCACCTGTCATCACCACGTGTTGCCAGGTGTCCCGTTCAACTCCACTTGAGTTCCATTACCCGCATACTACTACATACTTATATAAACTTAATTTACTTATTGACGACCTCTGTGGCGCAGTGGGCGAAGGTCCGCCTGCGACGCAGAAGGTTGCGGGTTCGATCCCCGCCGCGGGACAAATTTTTGTATAACCTACAGAAATTTGTCTCGGGTCTGGGTGTTTCTATGTATAATATGTATGTATTTACAAACAAAAAGTATATAAGTAGTTTATCAGTCATTCTAGTACCCATAACACAAGCTCTGCTTACTTTGGGGCTAGATGATGCTGTGTGAAAAGTCCAGCGTTAAAAAAAAAAAATTACTGACTCACCTTAACTAATGAAGGTTTTCCGCAGCGTAGAAGCGCAATCACTCGTTCCAGACAACCTGCATCTAGACAACGGTCGGTCTGGAAGAAAATTCACAGGAAATTTAGGTATAGGTCTAGAATCGTGGAAGCAAGAGCTAATAATAACTAAATTAATAGAGCTGATAGAGCACTGGTGGTCTAGTGGTAGTGGCCCCGCCTTCCGATCGTAAGGTCGTGGGTTCGATCTCGGTCCTGCACCGATGAGTTTTTCTGCCGAAAAACTTATGTGCACTATGCCAGTACTCTCAAACGGTGAAGGAAAACATCGCGAGGAAACCGGCATGTCGTAGAACCTCGAAAACATGTGTCAAGTGCACGAAAGGAGCCTCTTGGAGTCGCACTTAAAATCCTTTCACCACACTGGTTCGAAGAAACTAGTGACACGATAAGAAGAAGACTATCATAAATCCATGTCTGACTTGTACTGATATATTTTTAAGCTATTGCATAGCTTCTATCGCGGGCCTCGAGCGTGGAGACCGAATCCAGAAATTCCGTAACGAAAATAACACCTAACACCCCCCACTCCGACCGAAACTCAACCGTATTTCAATGGCATTAGAAAACTATTAAGATTGAACGCTTTGAAATAGCCCAATGACTTTTTGAAATATCACGTTTGTCTCTTTAGTTCAGCAACTCGCCTCCAGGTGGCATTGGTTGTATCGGCGTTACTGCGCATGAACAAATTTGTTTTCTTATCGGTCACCACGCTCAAAAGTGTAACTTGAATTAATATCAAAGAAAAAATACTGCATAAATAAAATAAATAAATAATTATAATTGCATAAGTTGATAAAAAATGCAATAGCTTTACCGCGGCAGTCTCCGAGTGCCACACGTATTTTTTTTAGTTTCAACTACTTACATAAATGTGTTTAAAATTTGTCTGGTAATAAAAAAATAGGGGTATACAGGGTGTAAAAAGACGTCTACCGAAGCCGAAAGAGGTAGGTACAGCATCCCAACACACAACCAAATCCAAAAGGGTTTTTCGGAAAAATCATTATATCTGGAGAAAACAGCGTTTGAAGATTACTGTTTGCGTATCGTTTGAAGATTACTGGGCGCGTTGTTTTACGTAGATTGCTGGATTTTGAGTTTTAACTGGTGTTTTCTTTTATAAATAAAATCATTAGGTAGGTATGGTCTTCTTATGTTGTGCCAGTAGTAAATAACCGGAAATAACATAAAATGACGTAGCTAAGTCAAAAAGGCGTTTTTTTTTTTCCGCTAAATAAATATGTTTAGAGTCATGGTCTGATTGCAACCCCTCAGTTTTCGGTAGTAGTTTTTTTACACCCTGTATACCTGTGTGTCCGTCCCAGTGAGCATGTTCCCCAGAGCTCTCAAGGCGGGGGTTTTGACCGCGGGCGCGGCGTGTCCCAGCAGCGCTATGAGGCGGGCCGGCAGCTGGGACACGGCCTGTACGGACTCTATGCGCTCGTTGGGACCGTCCGTCAGGTAGGACAGGGCCCAGCAAGCGTCCGCTGTGGGGAAACAATACAATATAATAAACATTTATTTGGCAACACACAAGCAAGCACTATTCAAGTAAACTATGATGAAAAACCAACAATAGAAAACAAAAAGTAGGTAGGATACATCAGACAGAAGAATTAGACATTTTCACACAGCATCATCTAGCCCCAAACTAAGCAAAGCTTGTACTATGGGAGAGAACTGATATACTACTTATATACTCTTTGTTCGTAAATACATTATTATACATAGAAACACCCAGACCCCGAGTTTAATATTTGCAGATCATACAAACATTTATCCCGCGGCGGGGATCGAACCCGCAACCTGCGTGCCAAGCGGGCTTTCACCGGTGCTATAACCGATAAAATATGAGCTATCAAAAATTTAGATTGTGACGACATGAATTTTGTGGCCGAATGGAAAGGCACTCCGGCTTTAGGGGATCGTCTGATCGTTGCGGGTTCGAATCCCGTTGGAGTCGAAAATTTTGATGACTTCATTTTTCAATGAAATACCTAAGTGTGGTTTAACACTTTAAAAAAATAATAATTATAAATAGGCACCTAATACATCTTCATCCTTTATAGTCAGTAACTCAGCGATGTGGGGTAAGGCAGGCGAAACCAGCTCGAATCTGACCATTGGATTCTTATTCCTGAAAATAGTAATAATTATTATTATAATAATTGTGCTCTAAACGGTGAAGGAAAACATCGTGAGGAAACCAGTTAGTGTTCTTATAGGCGGCGATGGGCTTGCAACCTGTCACGTATGGAATACTAACTTCTGCAAGATATGGGCATGTATCGAATATGTGTTTGGACATGCCTCTGACTACCCCCCTTAGACATCTTCAAAGGATCTGGAATAAGTAACAAAAAAAGATCTGAGAGAATGTCTACCGCACCTTGGGGATACAGTCGTGAACCTGTTTACGTTTTTATTATAATAATTGCCACAGAATATTAGCTCTAGCTCCATTGAGTTTGGGAAAGCAACGGGCAAGAATGATATCATGTACAGTTCTTCCAACGGATCTAGGCATTCGAGAAGTTAGCCGTTTGTCGGCGCAGAACACCATTTTGTATGAAAAAGCGCTCACTGCGCAGACAAACGGCTAACTTCACGAATGCCTAGATCCGTTGGAAGAACTTTAAATGGCGTAAATTCCACCGATGCGACATCGTATCGCACTGCAATTTTTCACGTGTAACGGTCATTGGGAGCTCAATCCTAGTTCGGACTAGGCTAGTAAGAAATGTAGTAGTAAAAATTACTAATTAACCTACTCGACTAAATTACTTTGGTGTTCAGACACGTTTTGGTACTAAATTACTTGCTACTAAAATACTAGCCTAGTACGGACTAGGCAAAGAGTCTTTAGTAGGTAAGTCATAGCTAAACAAGGCCAAAAATTTTATCGTGGAAATGCGTTTTAACACCCTTAATCTAAGGTTACATATAAATATTTTGTTAGGGATGAGGGGTCAAGCTATATTGGTTAACACCACGGTGTGTTCTAAGGTCACGTGACAGCGTCTTAGGTTTAGGTCACGTGACAGCGTCTTAGGTCACGTGACTTTCCCAGTCGAATCCAAACTTTTATACTCATTTCAAAACTATTTCCTCTATGTAACGCTAACGCGCCTACAGAAGTTTTCACTTCAAAAAAAGTAAAGTAAAAATATGTTTATTCAGAATGAATTACAGTTGAGCAAAAATCCATACTAATATTATAAATGTGAAAGTAACTCTGTATGTATGTCTGTTTGTTACGCTTTCACGCCCAAACCGCTAAACAGATTAAGCTGAAATTTGGCATAGTTAATGGTTATATCCCAGGGAAGGACATAGTCTAATTTTTATCCCGAAAAAATGAAAAAAATCCCGAGGGACCGCGGGTCACACCGCGGGAGCGCAGCTAGTTACAAATAAAACGACGAAACTATAAAAGTTGTAAAACTGTGAAGCAGTCTCGACGCCCACTTCCAGAACTGGTGAGTAGGTTCTGATGGAGAACTACATGGAGAAGTTTTTTGCCTTTACATCTACGAGTATATTAGATTATTTATACAGCGTCAGGAGGCAATCCATGCCTACACTTAACCCGACGCTGTAGTGCCTGGGACATTGTTTGAGATGGAGGCTTGTAGCACCTAAACCATCCTCTCAGCTTAATCAGCCGCCCACAGGAGAGACGTCGATACGTGTGGAGCTGACTAAGCTGCGGGTTTCCTCACGATGTTTTCCTTCGCCGTTAAGAGCTCGTGTTATAGCGCATATAAATTTTACGAAACGAATAATCCATTGAAAGAAAGATAGATTATAGATTGAAAGTCGAGGCACAACCCCATTCGACCAACACGGCTCTCATAAAGAACTTAAATAAATATAAAGATCTTAAATATCCAATGGCTCAAATATTACCTGCACATATTGCTATAAGTCCAAACATTTGTCCGCAGTTGTGTGGCCGGCGTGTCGGGGCGCATGAAGGGCAGCAAGGCGGGTAACGCGCCGTGGTTTAATACTTCATCCCTGTTGGATGGAGAGAATAATGTCAAAGGGGCTTATTACAAGAAAATGAGCCAAGTTTAGACAAAGTCTAACTAAAAAACGATCTTTAATTACTCGTACATAGAATGCTTTATTGTGGTAACAGTTTTGTTTTGACATGTGTCAACATTGGGTTCAACTAAGGTTTTACGTTTTTATAATAAGCAGCAAAATGTTTTTATGATATATCAGGGTTACTATGAACTCATAATGGCTGGCAGTTTTGTAACTAGATGTCAATTTCGAATAACCCGGTTCATTAAAGAAACGTAGCAACTTATCATGTTCTCTCGCTTGCACACTAGTACAGTCACAATGTGTAAGCGAGAGAGCATGATAAACGCCGCCATTTTCGATTTGTATCTTTAGGTCAGAAAATAAGAGTTCATGCTAAGCCACCTGAATGAATAGAACATGAACGACTATCTCTCATAAAATTATTCTTGATTTACCTCAAAAACTATAAATCCATACTAATATTATAAAGCTGAAAATGAGATGATTAGCGAGTTTATATGTTACACAGTCCAAAACGCAACGATAGCGCGATCTAATTTTTCCTGTGGCGCCATCTATTATGTAGTAAAATGTCTCTGTCTGTCTGTTTACCTTTTCACGCCTAAACCACTGAACAGATTATGCTGAAATATGACTTGGATAAAGATTATGTCCCAGGGACGGACATAGGCTACTTTTTTTTCAAAAATAATCATGAAAGGCGTGAAATAAGGGTTGAATGTTTGTATGGGGAGTTGGAAGTTTCAGTTAAAGGCAACTAGATGGCGTTGCTAACCTATGGCTGAGGTCGAGATGGCTCTATTATTGCATTTTAAAAGTTTCAGAAGATTCTTACAGTTTTCAGTTCTATTTAGAGGTTTTCAAGTATGATATTTTGCTGACGAAGTGGCGAGTACCAGCTAGTAGGTAATAATTACCTGGTGTTGGGTCCATCTCCAGCGATATTCCCGAGCGCCCAGGCGGCCTGCTCGGCCACGACCCCGGCGCGCCCCAACAATGCGACGAGACGAGGGATCGCACCGCCCTGTGGTCAACTTACTGTGAGATTCTATACTATCTATATCTATACTCATTTATACATGTGGAAGTCCCTCTGTCTGTTTGTTACCTTTTCACGCCCAAACCGTTAAACAGATTCGCGAGCATTGGTGGTCGAATGGTAGTTCCTTCCGATCGTAAGGTCGTGGGTTCAATCCCGGTCGTGCACCGATGAGTTTTTCTGCCGAAAAATATATGTGCACTATTCCAGTACTCTCGAACGGTGAAGGAAAACATCGTGAGGAAACCGTCATGTCGTAGAACCTACAGGGGCTTATTACAAGAAAATGAGCAGAGTTTAGACCAAGTCTAAAAAACTGTCCCTAGAAAAACGATCTTTAAATACTCGTACATAGAATTTTTTTTTTTTGGTAACAGTTTTGTTTTGACATGTGTCAACATGGGGTTCAACCAAAGTTTTACGTTTTTATAAGCAGCATAGTGTGGCACAACAGTTTGTAGTTAAAGTGTCGTGCCAGACATGTTGTTCAAACATATGTTCAAACATTTGAAGCTAGGTCTAACGTCGGGGCTATCACAAAAAATGAAGAATCTTAAAAGGGCCGCCCGGTCACACCGCGGGATCGCAGCTAGTATCCATACTAATCCATACTAATATTATAAAGCTGCAAAGTAGAGGATTAGCGAGTTTATATGTTACGTTCCCCAAAACGCAACGATAGCGCGATCTAATTTTTCCTGTGGCGCCATCTATCTATAATATAAAAATGAATCGCAAAATGTGTTGGTAAGCGCATAACTCAACAACGCCTGGACCGATTTCATTAAATTTTTTTTTGTTGTGTTTGTTATTGTCAGGAGAAGGTTCTTGATCGATGAGAAAAAATCTATATTATTAATCATGGAGGGCGTGAAATAAGGGTTGAAAGTTTGTATGGGGAGTTGGTAGTTCCAGTTAAAGGCGTTGCTAATAACTATGTTATTTCGCTGACGAAGTCGCGGGTACCAGCTAGTTATGTAGTAAAATGTGTCTGTCTGTCTGTTTGTTACCTTTTCACGCCTAAACCACTGAACAGATGATGCTGAAATATGACATGGATAAGGATTATGTCCCAGGGACGGACATAGGCTACTTTTTTTTTCAAAACTAATCATGAAGGGCGTGAAATAAGGGTTGAAATTTTGTATGGGGACTTAAAGTGAAGTTCCAGTTGAAGGTCACTAGATGGCGTTGCTGTTCTATGGCTGAGGTCGAGATGGCGCTATTATATATCAGAAGAGAATCTTCTGAACAGCAGTTTTCAGTTCTGTTTTTATTAAGTATGTTATTTTGCTGACGAAGTCGCGGGTACCAGCTAGTTGTATAATAATATTTAGTACAAATATTAATTTAATTTACTTACATTGACGACTGCATTTGTGTGCTCGCGAGTTCCTGAGGCGATGTTAGTCAGGGCCCAGGCTGCTTCGAACTGTAGATCGGTGCTAGAACAAACATTTACCATAGTTATGTTTTTTTTTTTTTTTTTTTTAATAAAATAGGTCAGCATTTGACCTCCCTCTGCCTGATGTTAAGCAGTAGTGAGGTCTAAGATGAAACATGCTTTCCTAGAAGGAACCTATTTACTCTTGATTTAAAGACCCCTATATTGTACTTTTCGGGAAATACGGTACCCAGCAATGAGTTCCACAGTTTGGCAGTGCGTATGAGAAATGTTAGCTGATCGAAGTTTGTTTTTTGAAGACACCTCTGTGGCACAGTGGGTGAAGCTCGCCTGCGACGTAAAAGGTTGAGGGTTCGATCCCCGCGTCGGGACCTCTGTTTGTATGATCTACAAATATTTGTCTCGGGTCTGGGTGTTTCTATGTATAGAATGTATGTATTTACAAACAAAAAGTATAAGTATGAGTAGTATATCAGTCATGTACATACAATACACAAGCTCTGCTTACTTTCGGGCTAGATGTTGCTGTGTGAAAATGTCTAGCATTATTTATTTTCAACCGACTTCAAAAAAGGAGGAGGTTCTCAATTCGTCTGTATGTTTTTTTTTTTTTGTATCTTGTTACGCGATTGTTCCGCCATTTGTTGACCGATTTGCAAAATTCTTTTCATGTTTGAAAGGGTATACTCCAGAGGTGGTCCCATATAAATTTTATTCCTGAGGGATTGATAGTTTCCCCGTAAAACTCTAAACACCTTCCCTCCTAGCCATGTCACAAATAGAAATCGAATCGACAGCTTGACGCCCTGAGTCACACCGCGTTTCGAGTCAAACATTGAAGTCGGTTTTCTTTTTAGTATAAAAACGTAATTATTATATGTATAAGTTTAGTTATGTACACATTTTAAATGTCCTTGGACATGCCTTTATCTACCCCCCTGCTGCTACTTATCGTGTCACCAGTGTTTTCGAACCAGTGTGGTGAAAGGATTATAAGTGCGACCTGAAAGACCTAGAAAATCAAGGCTCTTATTAATAAACGTGGTATAAAGTTACACCAGGCTTAAACACCAAAAATTGTATGGTTACTCCTAAATTACACCCGGATAAGGGCCTGTGTCTACCGCGCCTTGGGGTCCTGTCGCGATCCTGTGTCTATGTAGCTAGTGGTTTAGTTTAGAGATCTTTTCAATCAACTTCCTACACTTTTTTTTTGGAAATTTACTTAAGGGTTTAAAATTACTGAAATATCATAATCTTCCTGTCCTTGTCCCACATTAACAGCGGGTTTAGGCACTAGGAAAAATAATAAAGCTAATTTGACCCCTAAATAAATAATGCTGAACATTTGACACAGAATCATCTAGCCCCAAAGTAAGCAGAGCTTGTGTTATGGGTACTACATCAAAACTAAACTTTCTTTAAAATCTTCACCCCTCACACACACACACACACTGTCGGTTAATTACTTTGTTTAATATTCATCAGCATCTTCCTGCCCTTTTCCCACATTATGTGGGGTCGGCACAACATGTGTTCTTCTTCCATTCTCCTCTATCAGCCGTCATCTCAACACTCACTCCTTTCTCACTCATGTCATCCTTCACAAAATCCATCTTTTCTTTGGCCTACTTTGTTTAGTATTATATAAGGTAAATAATTTTTTTTGTTTGGTATATACTTAGTTTTAGATTTTGTGAAATTAGCTGTGGATTTTGTGAATAAATAAATAAATAAATCTTACCAATCATCCCGTTCCAGAGCTTCAACCAAAGGTGCGATGATGCCCGCATTGACCAGTGTGGAGATAGGAGGGTTCTGTTCCTTCGACAGCATGCGGCGACCGGCGCGCGCAGCTGTCGTCTTAATGGATAGGTCATGAGACTTGAGACCTAGTAAGATTAAGAGTTTTATTTAAATCAATCAAGCCTTTATTTCGGAGTAATACATGCTTAAATCTTAAACACTTCTAAAATTATTCAGTTGTGATCTCCGTTCGTCTTGCGACAAAGGCCTCCTACAACCTTTTCCACTCCACCCATGTCAGTGTCACCCTCGACCAGGCCCCGCCTGCAACAGCTGACATCCGAGACATCTTGAGAAGAAAGGACGAACAAAGACCTTTACGTGGCCATCAGCTTAAACTCATTCGAGACCCCGCCCGCTTACTTACCGCCTATCACTCAACAGAGTGGTTCACAATTGGAATGCACTACCAAATGACGTTGTTACAGCTACTTCGGTCAATTCGTTTAAGAACAAGCTCGACAACTGGCTACGAACTAATTTATTATTTATTTATTTACTAATAAATCAGTTCTCAAAAAGATTAACCAATCATGAACAATCATGGACTATTTCAACACTGAGATTTAGACATATCAGCAACAGCTGCTCGTCTATCATCGAGAAATAAATACATACATATTATACATAGAAACACCCAGACCCTGAGAAAAATATTTGCAGAACATACTTAAACATTTAACTCGCAGCGGGGATCGAACCCGCAACCTTCTGCCTCTCAAGCATGGCAACATCCAAACTAACTTCCCAACAGTGTTTTTTTCATTTCAATAGAACTCACCCTGTATGATCTCCGCAGGCGTGTAAACCTTCTCATTCTCCACCACATCCTCATCAGGCTCCGGAGACAGGGCTCTGCGCTTCAGAAGCTGTTCATCACGAGCTTGCTTACGGAGTGCTACACTCAGCTCTGCTCGTTTGCGACGAAGATCTTGCTACAGTATGATAGATGAAAGCGTCAAAATCATTTATTCAGTAAGACCTCTGGGATCACTTAGAATAGTCTTAAAATTAGGGTTCCACTCGTGTTCCTTCGCGACCAATACTAGAACCAGGGGAATAAACACGGGGGCTCCTAGCGATCTTAAAATTAACCGCTTCATGCCTAGATCCATTGGATGAACTGTACCTAGTCAAGCTCCAGTGAACTTGTGATGGATGGACAGATATAAAAGAATGGCTAGATATATCAGATCGGGACGGAAAAGAATCTTACAAAAGTTCTAAGCGAATTTATGCTGAGTAATATTTTTTATTGTAAATAATGAAGGTAGGAATCGTCAGCGATTTTTGTCAATAATCACATATTGTATGGATATAATGAGGATAATTTGTTTAATTTTCAAATACTAAATTAGAAATAAGTAACAAAAAAGAAACAACGCAGGAACACGTTTTTTTACGTTCGAAATATCAAAATTATATTTGACTAACTTACCGTCCCTCCAACGCCAGCATTTTTGTATGATGATATTCTTGATGTATGAGTTTTTTCTGCCATCACAAATAAATATAAGATTACTAGAAAAGAAAAACGTAAATTAATCTAAAATAAAATTTCCAAACTCAAAGTTCAATTCAAATCGATCAAACGGTCGGTCGGCCGGCACGGCAAAAATAAGAAATGTCAGTCACAGTCAGTCATGAATGAGTTACCAACTCCTGAAAATATATTATTTTATATTTGAAAATAATTAATTGAAGAATCTACCTTGAAATAGATTTCGGTTACCTACATAGAATTATTCAATCAAATATCTTTTGCAAATTAGTAATAGGTTGTTGTTGGCCCTACTGACTACCTGACAGATTTTTAGTTGGTTCGCATCCGCATGCGAATGCGTCGGTGTACTAACAGGGTAACAGATATTATATTCAAATTTCATGCGAACTATCTAAAATAACTGAACTAGAAAAATCGTGAACAATTTAGCTATGCTACATTACACAATCGTGCGAATCGCGACGCGAATAACGTAGATCGAACCCGCTTAATATTATGTAAACAGTGCGCTCACTGTTGGCCTCATGCCTCACCTCGCAATCTGCGGGCTCATGTTGGGTGCGGTTTTTCGGACGCGAATCAAAGGGCACGAATGGTCAAAACGAACTTCCTGTTCACACATTCGCCTGCATTCAATTGAAAATACAGACACTGTGGTTAAAGCCCAACCCAACAGGACATGTAGACAAAATGGCGAGGAGTGAAGTGTGAATTTTGGAACTTTATCAAAACGAAGAGCTCATGTTCGTCTATGAAAGTCAAAATAATTCACCCCACGAATGTGTGAGCAGTTTGCGACGGCATCGGCATCGGCACTCGTAAACGAATGCTTCGTCTAGTGACGAGGCAAATGGTGAACACAATTGTGTAAATGTGGTAAAAAAAATATAAAAAGTAAGTACATGAGTGTCGTGGAACACTCGGTTGGAACGAAGCAAAGAGTACTCTTCTATACTGGGAATATAATAAATTAATTGTCAATTAGGTATCCTAGAAACGCTCTTCCGTACTAACAATGTAACAATCTATGGACTGTGAAGATTTGACTTACATGTGTCGTGACGGTAAATATGAGATGGCCACCCATTAATAATTTTAAAAGTAGGTTGGTATTTTTCT
Source organism: Epirrhoe tristata (assembly GCA_951394285.1). Classification (NCBI taxonomy): domain Eukaryota; kingdom Metazoa; phylum Arthropoda; class Insecta; order Lepidoptera; family Geometridae; genus Epirrhoe; species Epirrhoe tristata. The sequence goes on along the minus strand of OX596165.1, from coordinate 4,927,737 downwards.
AGGTACGAATTTGGTGTTTCCACTCATCTTACACATAAAACTGAATGCATTTACACGGAACGCATCTGTATAAAAATTTTGAACGTATTAAAAAAATGGCCCAATCACAGCATTGGACGCGCCATTATTATTTGACTGCTGACAGCTAACCAATAAAATTCAAATAATATTGCTACCGGTTATTTGCAGAGCTGTGATTGGCCGCAAGATCAAACAGGTGCTATGCGTCATCCGCCATAGCTGATTGTGTATGAACTGTATGAGAAAGTAAACGCGCTTTGTGAATAAATCGACGGAATTCAGTGATTATTTGTGATATCGTGTTGTTTTAGTGTATTTTATGTGATAACAAACATGACGGAGTGGTATAGAATGAAGAACGGTTACAACAACAAGCACAATTCTTCGGAATTGTCTGTTGAAACTTCGTGCGATGTATCAGATTCTTTCAACATATTTTCGGACAATCTGAGCCCAATACCAGCGTCTATAGTGCCTAGGAAGTTGGATTTTACTTCGATGGATGATGACGACGGCATTAGAGATGCTTCACCGCCCCCAGATCCTCACAGTCCCCCATACAAAAGGGTTAGGGCACTCAGGTGAGTTTCGAACTTTCTCTACTTGTAAATCAGGGCTAAAACACCACGTTACTCGTGGCTAATGGTATTTTATTGACCTCGTAACAACGCGACCTAAAAATTATACTAAAGTTGTTATCGAACATTGTTTTGGTTGTGGAATCTCATAGTTCAATAATTTTCGGAAACTTCTAGTCAGTTCTAGTTTGATGATCTTGTATCTAAAGCCCTAAATGTCACAATGGATGACCCAAAAACAGTAAACAGTTTGAATAAAAACAGTATTCTATCTGAAGTTCCAGAAGCTTTTCAAAAGCACCTCATTAGTTTTGCTTCTTCAGAAAGTCAAAGTCAAAAAGCATTTGTTCAGTAGGACCGCTGCGATCACTTTGAAACATTTGGTTCATGCCTTTGCTTTATCATACTTCGCCATTTTTAAAAATAAAAGTAGGTTACTTGAGAGAAAAGGGACGGATGAATAAAAGGTTGAACAAAAACAGTGCCTTGATTGAAATAGACTGTATAGATTCAAGATGGTTCACCTAAAATTAAGCTAAACCCTAAATCTATGTTACTCCTTACTCTGGTGCTTTCAAAAGAAGCCATGAGAGTTGGCCAGTAACTTATACGAACTTGAACCCCATGCGAGGGTTGGGAAGAGCTCACACAACGGAGATGCGAATGGCGCAGCTCCGTTCATAAGGCTGTGACTGTTTTTGAGGAGCGTCACTTAGATGATCTTGACGCCAAACACCTTATAAAGAAGAACCGCCCGAAGCCTGCCTACACCCACTCCTATAACGCAAGTGGTCAGTTGCACTGTGTGCCCTGCCACAGGTCATTTAAGACCAAATTTGGCTTTGCGAGCCACATTCGGGCTCATAACCGAAAATGAGTTATTTTATTTCAAGCCAGGTTCGCCATTGTCGGATCCGACTAGGAGGACTATATATGTATATAATTATATGTATATACGAACTTACTTAAAAAGAGCCTTCATATGTTTAAAAAAACAATAGATTTCCACTTGCCACAATCTGGACACATATCTTAGCCTAATATATTCATATTCCATTATTCGTAATAGCTCGCCAGTTTAGGTTTTGTGTCTCAATTTAACTGTCAATTCAGACTTTTATTTAATGCTAAGTAGAGTTTTCCATTCCACTTGTCTTGAAAGTTCCAGGCATTGATCAAGTTAGCCTAGCAAGTAGTTTTGTGACAGTGGAAAGCCTAATTCATGGGAACTTTCAAAAACCTGCTGAATTCTTGAACTCTTCATTTAGGTAGACAAAAATATCTTCTTTATTCTTGTTTATTGGCTAAATGCCCATAAGAGGTACATTAAAACAATAATTATAAACAGCTTAGTGCTTATTATAACACAGAAACTAGCATGACCATGCCTAATACAACAACAGTTCAAAGAATTAAGTACAATCAGCAACGAAAGTCGATTAACAGTTGGACTTTTTAAAATGGCTTTTGTATTTGAAAACCAAGAAAAAAATGCATTTCTTGGGTAATACTTATTATTCATGAACCAAGTTATCTTCAAATATTTCAGAACTATTCAGATTTGTGAAACATAAAATGTAAATCGACTTTTGTTGCTGTCTGTACATCTCATGGAAATCTCCAGTCTACACAAGAAAATCCCTGTTTCCTCTTGTTAAATATCAAAACATATTACAAGTTTAAACAAGTCTCACTATCCCTTTCTTCATCCATCTGACCTCAATCTGACTTGTCAAGCAGGTTTTTACAACAAAATAACTGTTTATCTAGTTTTAGAATTGCATCGTTTGACAAAGCAAGTGTATGAGGCGAGTGTGTATGGGACAGCTGGAAGGGGTAGGCCTAGGCAAACCTTCTTGGATCAAATTGGCGATATTTTGGAGAAGGGCCAGGTCAAAAGTACCCTGAACCGGCGAGCATATATGAAGAATGTAATGAGAGTGAATGTGGCAAAAGTTATGTGTCAGTATCATAGCAAGTGGAGAACTGTGGTCTCTGCCTACCCCATAGGGAAAGAGGCCTGATTTTATGTATGTATGTACAATTGCACCAATATACAGTTCGCTCAACGGATCTTACAACTTATACTTACAGTACAGTAGATTAATAAAGGTAAGAGCTAGTAAAAGTAATCTACAGTTCGCCCAACGGATCTAGGCATTCGTGAAGTTAGCCGTTTGTCTGCGCAGTGACTGCTTTGTCATACAAAATTGTGTTCTGCGCAGACAAACGGCTAACTTCACGAATGCCTAGATCCGTTGGGCGAACTGTAGATTACTTTTACTAGCTCTTACCTTTATTAATCTACTGTACTGTAAGTATAAGTTATCTCCATTTAACCAATTTCATCTAAATCTGTTTAGCCAATTCAATCAGGAGCCAGCTCTCCATTATTAAAACTAGGGTCACGACTGTATCTCCAAGGCGCAGTAGACATTTCTCTCAGATCTTTTTATGTATTCCAAAATTCCAATTGAATATGTCTCTATACTTACATAAATTTTTTCAAAATTTTTATTTGAATGGCGATCTGAGAAAATGACAGAATGCGTCTGTTTTTTATGTACATTTGTGTGACCTAGTATGACGTCACTAAACAATATAATAGGCAGGTGAAAATTAACATTTAGCAACATCTTAAAGTCCAGGTACACAAAACTTGCCATCCCAAATTCAACTTCATCTCTACACTATAAAGTTCATATTAGCTTTTGTGTAGATTAAGTTCTGAAGTAAGCTAAAATCAGCTCTCATGTGATAGAAATAAGGTTGAAATTTCCGATGTTTTGATGCAAGGTGTTGTGTGGGAGTGTTTTTTCAAAGCCAGCTGTTTGAGATCATATGTTGTTTTGTTATTGTGAACATAACTGTGGTCTAACCGATTTCCAACCGAAATTTTGAAGGTTGGCGAAATGTTTTTGCATCTAATATTAAGTTTAATAGTAGGCAACACTCTGTGGCCCGTTTTAATAAACGTGGTGTAAAGTTACGCCGGGTGTAACTTAGGAGTAACCATACAGTTTTTGGAGTTTAAACTTGGCGTAACTTTACGCCATGTTTATTAATAAGGGCCTGTAACCATAGATAGACAGACCTAGTTGAACGCGATAGTCTAATAGTCTTTTAGGTATCTTCATAAACTAGTTAAAAACCGGCCCAGTGCCTGTCGGACTCGCGTTTGCTGTTTGGGAGGAGCCTCCTTTAATATTTATTATATTCTGTTTTTTTGTATTTGTTGTTATAGCGTCAATAGAAAATTAGAAATACATAATCTGTGAAAATTTCAACTATCTAACTATCAAGGTTCATGAGATACAAGACCTGCCTGCTGACAGACAGACAGCGGAGTCTTAGTAATAGGGTCTCGTTTTACCCTTTGGGTACGGAACCCTATAAAGAGCGAATAAACACCATTTCCCTCTCGCTCTGACCATTGTATCCCCCTCATGCTTCCGCTCCTTTGTGACAGTAAGAATAATTTCTTAAAAACATTCTCTTAGAAAGTCACCCCTCGATTTGTATCAATAGAATTACAAGTTGTATCTATTCATTGCACACCTGATGTCAGGTTTAAAGTAGCAAGGTTGTATGAGCTAGTAGCTTGGTATTATCCGAAATATCTAAGATTTACACGAAACGCAGCGATACATAATTTATTCAGTAGGACCTCTCGGAGCACATTCCTTCATGACCAATACCGTGAAGAATCAGGGCAACAAACACAGTTCGGGGCCTAACTATTCCGAACTCGGCAGCAGTCAGCATGCTGCCGCGACAATGCTGCCGGGCTCTGTATTTAATCTCATATAAACCTATGAAGAATATATGGGGACCAGTAAATAAATAAATAACGCTGGACTTTTCACACAGCATCATCTAGCCCCAAAGTAAGCGGAGTTTGTGCTATGGGTACTAGAATGACTGATAAACTACTTATATACTTTTTGTTTGTAAATACATGTACATATTTTACATAGAAACACCCAGACATGAGACAAATATCTGTAGGTCATACAAACATTTGTCCCGCGGCGGGGATCGAACCCTCAACCTCTGGGTCGCAGGCGGACCTTCGCCCACTGCGCCACAGAGGTGTCTGCTCTCAAAATCGGATTAACACCGCTCCAGTGGGGAACAAGTCAAACAAAAGTGTTTCAAAGAGCAAATTGAGCATATTTATCAGTTCTTTTCGCAAATTCACTTCATGGTAGACATACAGACATACCTACCTACTTGTTACTTGTCTTTGTCTTTATGTCTGTGTTGAAATGTTATGTGTGTCAAATAAAGCATTTATCTATCTATCTACTAGATCCAGTAGCAAAAAAAATAAGTTTGTTATAATTTGTTCCAGATTATTCGATAGTCCACACACGCCGAAGACGCTACGAGATAAATGTTCCACGCCCTCGCACCATCCGCCCAGATCCAGATTGTTCCCGCCCAAACTCAACGCGCAGACTGGTAACTATAGATTTACTGCAGTTTGTTAAATATAGGTTGATACCAGTGGCGTAGCTGGACATTTTAAAAATAATGCTGGACATTTTCCACACAGCATCATCTAGCCCCAAACTAAGCAAAGCTTGTACTATGGGAACCAGATAACTGATATACTACTTATATACTTTTTGTTTGTAAATACATACATATTATACATAGAAACACCCAGACCCGAGACAAATATCAGTAGGTCTCACAAACATTTGTTCCGCGGCGGGGATCGAACCCGCAACCTTCTGCGTCGCAGGCGGTTATAATGCTACCGAAGGGCTAGTCAGTGCAGTGCACCGAGGCCCCCAACTCAAGAGGGCCTCGGACTCTGAGTCCCGACAGTCGGGAAGGTTTTGTTCTTAGGAAACTATAGGTATGATTATTTTGAAAGTAAAAACAACTGCATTATTAGATTTTTGAAATAGTTACCCAGAAAATAACGAATAAAATCGTAAGTTTTTACAAAAAAATCAAATACGGTTGCATTTTGCCACACCCTGCATATTTTGACTTGATAAAACCTAAACCGTTCAGTTAGGGCCCTGGTTTATTTTGCACCAGGGCCCTTGGCTACCTAGCTACGCCACTGGTTGATACGCGGGCTGGTCACGTTAGCCGGATGCAATCCGAGAAGTGGGCAAATACTGTCAGTCCTGGGTGCCCGAGAACTGAAGGCGTCGGTGGGTCGATCTCGACAGGTTTTCGAGGAGAGGTGGGAGATCGCCAAAGATGCCAGTGAAAAATTTTGGGGGAGACCAGCAGTGGGACACAACAGGCTAACTAAAAAAACGCGGGATATACGGTTTTTTTTACCGACTTTCATAAAGAAAAGCCTATGTTCATCAGGGATAATGTAGGATTCTAATAGTGAAATATTTTTTTAAATCGGTCCAGTAGTTTCGGAGCCTATTCAAATCAAACAAACAAATCTTTCCTCTTTATAATATTAGTGTAGAAAGTTCGTATGAGTCAGAGGCCAACTGACTGGTGATGGAGTTTTTAGGCCGCCTTAAGGCCTCCGTCGTGGTCTGACATAACGTTGCCCTCTGAAAGTCTGAAGCACGGAAGCGCTCAGATGAAAATGCCACTGGCGGGCACCCATCCACTTACACACTGTTTAGAACGTTACTCGACTAAGCAAGCACGACCATGAGCGCTTCTTAGCAAATCCATACTAACATTATAAAGCTGAAAATTAGAGGATTAGGAGCGAGTTTATATGTTACGTTGCCCAAAACGCAACGATAGCGCGATCCAATTTCCTGTGGCGCCATCTATTATGTAGTAAAATGTCTCTGTCTGTCTGTTTGTTTCCTTTTCACGCCTAAACGTCTGAACAGATTATGCTGAAATATGACATGGATAAATATTATGTTCCAGGGACGGACATGGCTACTTTTTTTTTCAAAACTAATCATGGAGGGCTTGAAATAAGGGTTGCCATTTTGTATGGGGATAAAGTGACGTTCCAGTTAAAGGCAACTAGATGGCGTTGCTATCCTATGGCTGAGGTCGAGATGGCGCTATTATTGCATTTTTATTTTAAAAGTTTCAGAAGAGAATCTTCTGAACAGCAGTTTTCAGTTCTATTTTTATTACGTATGCGGGTACCAGCTAGTTATTATATAAATATTATATTCTCTAGGAATGCCATCAGGATCAAGCCACCACCTGCACCCACCTTCGGACGAAGACAGCGCGCTGGGCAGTCTGCCGGCTGATGAAGACGATTCCAGGCTGTTACGGCCTGTCGCCAACATCAATCCATTCACTCCTGACGGTACGGTACAATAGCGGTACGGTACACCCACCGGCCTTATCAAAACCCTTCGTACGCGTGGGCAATACTCATTAGTGTTTCCCGAATATTTATTCGGGATTTTTATTTCGGAATTCCCACGTGATAAGGATTTCCTTATCACGTGGGAATTCCGAAATAAAAATTTCACTATTATGTTGCTCTTAAAGCTGATAGTACATTAGTCCGCGCCTTTACAATTTATTTGACTAATGTCAAAGTTGAAACTTCGTTCCAACCGAGTGTTCCACGATACTCTCGTACTTTTTATATTGTATTAATGATGATGATTTTATATATAGATAGATAATATAATACTTTGCTTTCAGGTCAAGCGTTGAACAAAAAGAAGCGTGCATTGTCAAAAACACCGACATGGGACGGGACGCCTGAACAGCCAGCTAAGAGATTACGGGTAAGTACTCAACAAAACTCTGACTACCCCCTTAGACATTTTCAAAGGATCTGGAATAAGTAACATAAAAAGATCTGAGAGAATGTCTACCGCACCTTGGGATACAGTCGTGAACCTGTTTACGTTTTACTCAACAAAACAAACAAAATACAGGTTAAAAGTAGTTGTTAATAATATCTTGGATCGGTGGATGTCAGGCGACTCCGAGGCAGGCCTAAAAAGCGCTGGCGCGATGACCTGGACGCCTTTAGGAAGGATTGCGGGGAAATCGCGGAAGACCGCGAGGTGTGGAAGGTGACGGGGGAGGTCTTTGCCCAGCAGTGGGACAGTATAGGCTAACTAAAAAAAAAAATTATATCTAATGTAAGAAATGCCTACCATTTTAGTTTAGTTGAGCCCATATCATAGTGCATGCTGTGGCATCCTATAACTGGGGAAACCCTAAATATAAGTAGCTTAGTTAAGAAATTTTACTATTTTTGTGATTTTTCTGTTTGATGTCCTAAATAAATGAAATAATATAAATTACCCTAACCGGCGAGCTTGTATGAAGAATGTAATTAGAGTGAATGAGTCGAAAGTTCAAACAAGAGCACTGGTGGTCTAGTGGTAGTGCCCCGTCTTCCGATCGTGAGGTCGGTTCAATCACGGTCGTGCACCGATGAGTTTTTTGCTGAAAAATTTATGTGCAGCAGTACTCTCAAACGGTGAAGGAAAACATCGCGAAGAAACCGACATGTCGTAGAACCTACAAAGTTCGAAAACATGTGTCAAGTGCACGAAAGGAAAACACAAAAGAACTGGTGACACGATAAGAAGAGTTGTATGAGTGTATGTACTAGCTGCGCTCCCGCGGTGTACCCGCGGTCGGAATCGGGGTCAATTTCGGGATAAAAGTAGCCTATGTCCTTCCCTGGGATACAGCCTTTAACCATCACAATTTTCAGCTTAATCTGTTCAGCTATTTGGGCGTGAAAAGTTAACAAACAGACAGAGTTATTTCACATCCATACTAATATTATAAATGTGAAAGTAACTCTGTCTGTCTGTCTGTCTGTTTGTTACGCTTTCACGCCCAAACCGCTGAACAGATTAAGCTGAAATTTGGCATAGTTAAAGGTTGTATCCCAGGGACATAGGCTACTTTTTATCCCGAACAATTTAAAAATCTAGAGGGACCGCGGGTCACGCCGCGGGAGCGCAGCTAGTTTATAATATTAGTACGGATGGGATGGATGTTTTATAAATAAACTGAAATATAATCTCAATCCCCAGGAATCAAACATATCCCGCTACAACGTAGAGTTCGTCGAACTCGGGGTCATCGGTCGCGGACAGTTCGGGCGCGTGGCGCGCTGCGTGAACAAGCTGGACGGCTGCGTGTACGCAGTGAAGCGCTCCTTACGGCCCGTGGCCGGCTCGGCGGCGGAGCGGGCCGCGCTCACCGAGGTGTATGCGCACGCTGCGCTCGGGAAACATGCGCATGTCGTCAGGTGAGCTGGTGGGAGATGGATGGGGAGGTATTTTGATAGGCCCATTGAATATTGTAAGCTTTTGTTACTACCCTCTTTATAAAGATGCATTTACACGATGCAATTTTTTTTGCGCTATCTATGACAAATCGCATACGATGAGCGTTTACACGTGGAAAATTGCCGTGCGATACGATATCGTACGTGCTTAGACCGTGTCGTGTAAATGCCCCATAACAACTGACATAAATAAATCTAAATATAAACACATCAATCTACAGATGATAGACAGTTACACAGATAGATCGATTGATAGGCTATGTCGATAGATAGATCGATAGAAGATAGATACATCGATCAATAGATAGAATAACAGATAACTATTGATTGATACATATTGATAAGCAGATACATAGATGAATAGAAATGTCGTTTAAGGATAGATAAATCAATTTACAGACAAAGACACACAGATGGATAGATGTATTCATACATAGATAGACAGATGTATAAATAGAATAATATGTCATTAGAAGACATCATTAGAATAATATGTCATTGCACGCCTTAACGACGAGGCAGAATGTATAGGATCTAGTTAAGTATTCAACTATTTAGCAACACCTATTGTACCTACATTCCTGCGAATAAATGATTATGATTATGATTATGATTATTATGACAGGTATAGCGATCGACAGATAGATAGAAGCATTTTATTATTATTAATAATTTAGATAGAATATATCTTAATTAATAGATAGATACAGATAGGAATAAAGGCGTTGATTGATAGATATATCGATAGATAGAAGATAGATAGTATAGGCAGCCGTCAGGATCGTTTTTATGATCTTATCTTATCTTATCTTTATAGATACTACTCAGCGTGGGCGGAGGACGACCACATGATAATCCAGAATGAGTACTGTGATGGTGGCTCGCTGCAACAGTTGTTGCAAAACGGTCCGTTGCCTGAACCAGAGCTACTACTGTTGTTGGCTCACATCGCTAAAGGGTTATCGTAAGTAATTGTTTATTTTGACGGCCTCTGTGGCGCAGTGGTTGAACGACCGCTTGGGTCGCAGAAGGTTGCGGGTTCGATCCCCGCCGCGGGATAAATCTGAAGCCTTATTGTCTAACTAAACTGGGAATGGACATGAGCTTCATTTTGACTTTTGAAACCCATTCTGGACTTCGTCATTTTCCTATTATGTGATTGGTTGAGCTCTATTGGGATGACAACTGGTAATGGATTTGAAGTTAGACAATAAGGCTGCTGGTCTGGGTCTGGGTGTTTCTGTGTATAATATGTGTGTACAAAACAAAAAGTATACAGAGTGGTTTTTTGAGATGGTATGGCCAAGTCCGAAACGAAGGTACTCCCGTTAAGTGTAGGCATGGATTGCCTCTTGACGCTGTATAAATCATCTAATATAGATGTAAAGGCCTAAGTTTTTTTTTGGGAAAATTAAATATATTTTTGTCCACAGCTACATCCACTCGCACCAGCTGGTGCACATGGACGTGAAGCCGGGGAACATATTCGTGTGTCGCGGAGACGGCGACGACCGGGAGGATGATGACGGTTACGAAGATGAGGACAACCCCCCGTCACACACTTATAAAATTGGTAGGTATACACCGCTATTTTGTAACTACTGTTATGTTGTGAAATGTCTCTGTCTGTCTGTTTGTTACCTTTTCACACCTAAACCACTGAATATATCCTGAAATATGAAATGGATAAAGATTATGTCCCAAGGATATTGGCTACTTTTTTTTTTCAAAACTAACAGAAATACAGAATTTATTGATAACACCATTTATATATTTTTTTTGTTACATGTAATTAATTTATAAGTTATTTAAGTAAGTAGGTATTATATCAATTTAAAAAAAATTGGGCGTGAAATAAGGGTTGAAATGTTGTATGGGGAGTTGAAGTGAAGTTCCAATTAAAGGCAACTAGATGGCGTTGCTAACATATGGCTCAGGTCGAGATGGCGCTATTATTGCATTTTTATTTTAGAAGTTTCAGAAGAGAATCTTCTGAACACCAATTTTCAGTTCTATTCTTTATTCATTTATTTTGCTGACGAAGTCGCGGGTACCACCTAGTTAATTTTGAAAATGGCGCTCATTATGTCGACTCTCCTGAAGGGTTTTTTTTTTCATTGTAATACTTATAATGAAACTTTTTTATCAGGTGACCTAGGCCACGTGACCTGTGTATCATCCCCGTCGGTGGAAGAAGGCGACTGTCGCTACCTTCCCAAAGAGGTGTTACAAGAGGACTTTACCGACCTCACAAAGGCAGATATATTTGCGTTTGGTGAGTTTAATATTAACAACAATTCCAAGATAAAAATAGCATATTTGCACTACAACCTTCCCTATCTTCCGGTGAAAGTCCCATTCGAATCAGTTCAGCCGATACAGAGATTTGCCTGGATAAACAGACAGACAAAATTTGTGGAAGGAAGTTTCTTTTCGGACGGTATCTAATGGGGGCAGGACGAAAAAATGTGTTAAATTTTTCGTCACGACACAGTGCGCAGTCGCAAAACAGTCCATAGATTGTTATATTGTTAGTACGGAAGGGCGTTTCTAGGATTTTATATTTCATTTGATAAATGCCAAATGTCAAAGTTGAAACTTCGTTCCAACCGAGTGTTCCACGATACTCACGTACTTTTTTCTAGATATAGAAATAGAAAAACATTTATTTTGTGGTACAAAAAGCCTTATTTTAAAAAGCTTTGTGTGTTTTAGTATCGCGTAACTACAAAGCACACTTATTTGAAAGTGCGCCAGGCCTAAATCGTAGAATAGTCTAACCGATAAAATATGAGCTTATATCAGAAAAGTTGATTCTGGCAACAAGGGTTCCGTGGCCGAATGGTAAGGCACTCCGGCTTTAGGAGGGTCTGATCGTTCCGGGCTCGAACCCCGTCGGAATCGAACATTTTGATAAGACTTCATTTCTCAATGAAAGTGTGGTTTAATCATCTAGTTTTAAGTGATCCCAGCGATCCTACTGAATTAATGATTTTTGACGACCTCTGTGGCGCAGTGGGCGAAAGTCCGGCTGCGACGCAGAAGGTTGCGGGTTCGATCCCCGCCGCGGGACAAATATTTGTATGACATACAGATTTGTCTCGGGTCTGGGTGTTTCTATGTATAATATGTATGTATTTACAAACAAAAAGTATATAAGTAGGATATCAGTTATCTGGTTCCCATAGTAAAAGCTTTGCTTACTTTGGGGCTAGATGATGCTGTGTGAAAAGTCCAGCGTTATTTATTTATTTCTGGTGGATGTATTTACAAACAAAAAGTATATAAGTAGTATATCAGTTATCTGGTTCCCATAGTACAAGCTTTGCTTAGTTTGGGGCTAGATGCTGTGTGAAAATGTCCAGCATTTTTTTTTTTACTTTGTTAATATTGAATTATTGTATACAGGTCTAACACTGTTTGAAGCAGCGGGCGGTGGTCCGTTGCCTAAGAACGGTCAGGCGTGGCACGACTACAGAGACGGAAAACTGCCGCATCTGCCCAATTTGTCGAGGGAATTCAATCAGCTTTTAAAGGTAAGTGTTTCTTCCTAAAACTAAGGCTTTTACATCTTAGGGACTTTCATTTAAAACTAACTTAATTCAGGAAGGTTCAAAAAATAAATTAAAAAATATTTATGTAATTATTTTTTTGTTTCGTTATGAAAATCCCGAGAAAATCGATAAAGACTATCCTTTCAATTGATTGTTGCTTCAAGTTCGTGACGTAGCTGCGCTGCGATTGGTGGAACGTCTGTTCTCCTTGAAAATCATTATACAACAATTCTAAAAAATCTTATACAGAGAATTATTTATTAATTATTGATCTGGTCAGCTCGACTCACGGGAGTCGGTAAATAACTGTTGTGCACGGGCCTAAGCCAAGTGCACATCAGTGTGCGCGGCTAAATCAGTTACATCATTTTCTGATCGAGATTCAGCATGTAGAAATTTCCTAACGATTCTACAAGATATTATTATTGAGAACAACAGCTTTTTATTATTTTTTCTTTTAATTAGTTATTACTAGCGACCCGCCCCGGCTCCGCCCGGGTGCAATGCTTATATTAAATGCATATATTATACATATCAACCTTCCTCTTGAATCATTCTATCCATTAAAAAAAACTGCATCAAAATCCGTTGCGTAGTTTTGAAGATCTAAGCATACATAGGGACAGACAGACGCGGGAAGCGACTTTGTTTTATACTATGTAGTGATTATCAGCCATGAGAGTCCCACTGCTGGGCAAAGGCCTCCTCAAAAATACAGAGAATATATAAAAATAAACAAATTGTACAAATTAAGTAGTATATCAGTTATCTGGTTCCCATAGCTTTGCTTAGTTTGGGGCTAAATGATGTGTGACATGTCCAGCATTATTTATTTACTTTAAGAGCATCTAAACTTACTTTGACGACCCTCAATTTTGTTTGACTGGCTCCCCACTGGAGCTTGACTATTAAGTTTTAAGATCACCTAAAATAATACTCGGCCCCAATAATTCTTCACGGTATTGTTCGCGAAGGAACAGGAGTAGAATCACCTAGTTTTAAGACGTTTCAAAGTGATCCTAGCGGTCCTACTGAATAAATGCTTTTTGACTTTGATATCTCTTATCTCTTGTCTTGGTGAATACCTAAAGTGCGGAACTTCGTAGTCTGTTGTCTTACATTTACCTAGCTTTAGTGTTACTTAGTATAAGTACAAGGTTGTCTGGAAGAAATCGCCTTGAGCGATAAGACCGCCGATTGTAGGACAAACCTATCGAAACTTATCATATAATTATTTCAAATAACACTGTGTCCTCAATAAAGTTCTTATTATTATTATATTAGCCCTCAATGTCCCACTGCTGGGCAAAGGCCTCCCCCCACTCCCTCCATTCATCCCTCTCCTGTGCTAATAAGGTCCAGTCGGCACGGAATTTGGCGAGCTCGTCCCTCCATCTTAAGTTAAAAAAAGTAAAATAAAAAAAAAAAGTTATAAAGTTCTTATTTATTTATCTTTTTCCCAGAAAATGGTAGACCCAGATCCATCAGTCCGACCGCCTGCCACCTACCTGCGTCGGCACCCACTGCTGCACCCTTCTGGTAACAAAAGTAAAGCGCAGTTGAGGAGAGAACTGGCCGCTGCGAGACTACAGAACGAATTGTTGGCGAGGAAGTTACAAGAAGCGGCAAGGTAGGATCATACGTTCATTATTACATAAAGATCTACAGATATTTATCTCGGGTCTGGGTGTTTCTATGTATAATATGTACGTATTTACAAACAAAAAAGTATATAAGTAGTATATCAGTTATCTGGTTCCCATAGTACAAGCTTTGCTTAGTTTGGGGCTAGATGATGTGTGACATGTCCAGCATTATTTATTTAAATAAAATAAATAATGCTGGACTTTTTCCACACAGCATCATCTAGCCCCAAAGTAAGCAGAGCTTGTGTAATGGGTACTAGAATGACTTACTATGACTAGAATTTACTAGCTGCGTGCGGCTTCGGCTTCCCGCGTGGTACCAACATTTTGAATAGCCTATATGCTATTCCAGGTCACTATCTACGCCTATTCCAAGTTTCATCCAAATCGGTTCATTCGTTTATACTAGTTTATATGTTACGTTGCCCAAAACGCAACAATAGCGCGATCTAATTTATCCTGTGTCGCCATCTATTATGTAGTAAAATGTCTCTGTTTGTTACCTTTTCACGCCAAACCACTCAACAGATTATGCTGAAATATGACATGGATAAAGATAAGTTCCAGGGACGGACATAGGCTACTTTTTTTTCAAAAATAATCATGGAGGGCGTGAAATAAGGGTTAAATGTTTGTATGGGGAGTTGGAAGTTCCAGTTAAAGGCTACTAGATGGCGTTGCTAACCTATGGCTGAGGTCGAGATGGAGCTATTATTGCGTTTTTAAAAGTTTCAGAAGATTCTTGCAGTTTTCAGTTCTATTTAGAGGTCTTCAAGTATGGTAATAATTTTATTAGAATTTAAATCATTATATTTGTTCCAGGTGCATAAAATCGCTCACTCCCGGCGCAAGATCCCAAGAGACGTCACAGTGTCGCACGCGCTCCTCCGCCGCCGCTTCCCCCGCTCGCAGGCGACGCACTAAGCGGACGTGACGCCCCAATGTGGGCGTGACGCCTCAATGCGGGTGTAACGCCTTATTATGCGGGTGTGGTGCCGCAAAATCAGGTGTTAATAAGTGGGAGTGAGGTGATCAGTGAGTGTGACGCCTATATAAATGAGCGTCGATATGTGGGAGTGATTCTACAATATATGGGCTTCAGTATGGTAATGACGCCTTAGAAATAAGTCAATATTATTAGGTTGTGACGTCTCAGAGGGCGTGTCGCTCCAACAACAGGCGTCGATTAGTGGGTGTACCGTGTAACACTTCAAAACTGCATCAATAAGTGGACGTCAGTAAGTGGGCGTGACGCCTTAATATGCGGGCATGACGCCTGAAGAAAGCGTGACACTGCAACAATCAGGCGTAAAAAATTGAGAGTGACGCCTAAATAAACGGGCGTCAATATGTGGGTGTAACGCCTCATATGCGGGTGTAACGCATCATCAAACGGGTGTCGTGCCTTATTTAGCGGGTGTAACGCTACACTAAGTGGGTGTGATGCCGGACATACGTATAAACATGATAATACACATAATACATATAACTTGGGACTGGATATCGGTCCCGGCTATTAAGTCATTAAGCCATGACGGAGGCCTTAAAGCGGCCTAAAAACTCCGTCCCCAGAGTTGGCCACTGACTCATACGAACTTGCTCTCACAGCGGGATTATAAAAATTACCGAGATTCTTAATTCCACGTCAAGTAAGGTGTTTTAGTCAGTGACAGTAATGTCATGACATTTCAAACGTCGCTTAATCAAAGTAACATTGACAAACAAATAATTCTGTTCGCAGCCATGATAGTTTATAAACTAAAATATTAATCAATTTAAAAAAAACTTCGACCTTTACATTAGAGATTTTTGCAGCATCAGGAGGCAACCTATGCCTACACTAAACGGGACGCTGTAGTGCCGGGACATTGTTTGAGATGGAGGCTTGTAGCACCATCCTCTCAGCTTAATCGGCCTTGATCAAAAATAATAAAAAAAAAACATAACGTTAACATATTGTAGCAACGTGAGATAGACTATCTTTCAAAACTATTCCAAGTAGGTACACTAATATTGACTTAGAAATTTGAAAAATGAATATGAAAGCAGGGGCTTCATTCAAAATCAATACTAGGGAGTATTGATTTTGAATGACAGAGGGCGTTAGTAACAATTAAATGTTTTAATATCCGGTTTCCCGTTTTACCGTTTGGGTATGGAACCCTAAAAAAGCATCTATTGCTCATCAACACGGCTTACTTCAAAATTGTCTATCCATTAGTCATAGAGTAACTCTAACATTACTTTTGAAATAATATGCTTATAGGCGGCGATGGGCTTGCAACCTTTCACGTATGGAATACTAACTTCTGCAAACATGTGCCGAATATTTGGACGTGTCCTGACTTACTTTAAAAGACTACTTTACTAAACTTTAAAATCTAAATGATTTGAGAGAATGTCTACCGCGCCTTGGGGATTCAGTCGTAATACTAACCTAAATAAATAATGCTGGACATGTCACACAGCATCATCTAGCCCCAAACTAAGCAAAGCTTGTACCATGAGAGCCAGATAACTGATATACTCGTACTACTTATATACTTTAGTTCGTAAATACATATTATACATAATCAGAGCTTGTGTTATGGGTACTAGAATGACTGATAAACTACTTATATACTTTTTGTTTGTAAATACATACATATTATACATAGAAACACCCAGACCCGAGATAAATATATGCAGATCATACAAACATTTATCCCGCGGCGGGGATCGAATTCGGAACCTTCTGCGTCCCAAGCGGGCTTTCACCCACTGCGCCACAGAGGTCGCTATTTACCTATTTAAATAATCGCACTCAAATCGTATGCAAAGTCTAATTCTGGTTACAATATAGTCTCTGAATAAGGGGGGTTATTCCCGTTCTTATTTTCGTTCGTTTGATGAATATTGTTAAACTCTTTGTAGGGTTAAGCTCGCCTTTGTACATGTCCTTTTTTATGTTATTATCCTGTGAGTGTAGGCATTGTGATCATAAAGGTCTATTTGTACAATAAAGAATTAAGAAGAAGAAGAAGAAGAATATTCCGATGCTTCTTACTACGATTTCTGACTTCAAGGGCCAATTTTTCGGTTTGGAATATTTGGTCCTAGGTTAGGACCGTGTTTTAATGATCTTATCGACTAAATACAATGCAGCTCGTAGTAAGAAGCATCCGAATTTTCATCAAACGAACGAAAATAAGAACGGGAATGCGGCCCAAGGTTCCAAGTAAATAAAAAATGTCCTACTAAAACCGCGTTGTCGATTTTCACTGTTGCTGAACTAACCAGCGTATATAACTGTTTGATTAGTTATTTGCTGAGTAACTTTATTCAGTAGATAACGAAAATATGAATGCTTTTCTGGGCGAAAAAAACCCTTACTCTTTAGTCTTAGCAAATAAATAAGTGCCTTTAATTGTAATGTGATTTTTAAAACGAATTTAAAATTTGTAAAAAAAAACAGAAAATGTTTGAAATCAAATTATGGCTTTGTACAAATTCACTCAAGTACCACTTAAACTATGATCTATAATAGTCATAAAGCTAGGTGATTCTACTCCTGTTCCTACTATGGTACTAGGGGAACAAAGAATTGGGTCCCAGCATACTTTTAGGTGATCCATCTTAAAACTAAATAGCCAAGCTGCAGTGGGGAGCCAGTCAAACAAAAGTGAGGCTCGTCAACTTCGAATTATGCTTAAGAGCACTCTCGAGTGAATCTGTATTGAGCCTAAGTGATCAGTTTGTAAAATAATCTTCCATTTATGTGATAATTTAGGATTTCAATGGCTTTTAGAATAGTAATGAAATATGGAACTTATTTACTACACAAAGGGTCACTACTCAATGCGATTAATGTGGCAATCTGTCACTGAAATATATACCTTTTTGTGTAGAAGATAAAAGCTATAATGTATTGCTGTTTTAATAAGATCGCGCTACGTCGCGTCTTTAAAGCTTTTGATTTAAAACCATTCTTGTTATGTAGGTATTAGTATTAAGGCACATTTTGAAATCTATCTAGGTTTAACGGAAACATGTTAGTATGCAAAATTTTACCTCATTGACAGCTTAATTATACAAAAAGGTAGCCTACCCTCAATGAGGAATAATTTTGCACCAACATATAAACAATTTAATAAAATAACCTAACTTTTAAACTAGTTTAATTTGAACCGAGATTAAAATCGGTTTAACAATTTTTTTGTGGTCAGAAACTTAACTCACCAAAGTAAAGTATATGTAAATCAATCAAAAAAATATTCATTTATATTAGTTAGGTGTAAAAACGAATTATCTTAGGTGTAAGTTAGTTGTAAGTAACATTTAAATTGAATATTTTGACTAATTCAACTATTTTAATTTATTTGCTTTTCCATGTAACAATTTCTCTTCGAAACAGCCATTTTTATTCCTCTAGATCACATTGACTAAAACTACAAATTGTCAACAACGCCATCTAGTTGATAACTAATGAAAACCTTCAATTCTGAGTTTAAGCTAACGCGATCTTGTAGGTAAAACTAGCACTTAAATCAGAAAATAGCAGTTTTAATATATTATATATTTTTATTAAATCTAAGGGCCCATACTAATAAACGTGGCATAAAGTTATTCCTGAGTGTAAACTGTCAAAATGTATGGTTATTTTTACTTTATTCCGAGGAATAACTTTACACCACGTTTATTAGTAAGGCCCAAGATGTTTAAGTCCAATTTAGCGGGTAGTCATTTTTAAGCTCTTAAGTCGAAATGAGATATAGAGTTTTAATTAATCATAAACATTATTTTTGAGATAATTTAATAGCGTGGTAATTTTATTTTAATTTATGCTTTGCCAAGATCTAACAGAAATTAGACGCTTGCAGATAAATATTTTTTGTGTTAGTAAAAAATGTTTATTCTTCATTATACAAAATAGTTTGGATTTAAATAACAACATACATAGTCCTGACCCCACACTACATACATATACATACATAAATCACGCTTTCCCGAAGGGGTAGGCAGAGACCACGGATCTCCACTTGCTACGATCCTGACACACACTAGGATTCTATACAATAACCACCCCACACTAGGATTCTATAAGTCGTGGGTATTAGAAACTATGATTACAGTTGTTTTATCTCAAGAAAAAAAAGTAGACGCACAATCATTCTTTAGCTCTCTGAAGTAGCTGCGCAGAACCCATTTTTACGCCAAAAATCGTGCTATCTCCCTTACTCTACCAAACTGCGCAATCGTCTATTGCACCTAACTTCAGAGAGCTAAAGATCCGTTGTGCTTAGTATAAGTTTTACGCTGTACAACAATGAAAATATTGAAATAAATGAAGTAGAGTGATAATAAAGATAAAATTTAAAAAAAAGGATTTTATCCATTTCATTTTTTGAATTTTCATAAATTAACATAAAAGAGCCTTGTCACAGAACCGTTCCTATGTGAAAAGGACTATAAAAATAATTATTTACTTTCTAAATTATATCTTATTTTATGTAAGTAATTGTAAATGAAAAATCTGTTTTAGGGAGTCTTCTGTTATAATTTTTAAGTATATTATCGTATTTATAATTTCGTTGGACATAGTTCGACATCTTAGTTGTAGTTTGATCTCAGACTTCTTATGTATATTTGTTTATTTAGCAGCAACAATTTGTTCTTTTTTTAATTTTCTAAATGGCAACTACATCATAAAATGTAATTTATTCTGCTTTGTAATCAATCTTCTTTCTAAAGTTATCGTTTTAATGGTTAATCAGTAGTATAACGCTTAATTTTAAGTTTCGCTGCCTTATATTTGAATCATTATGTCAATCTGATTGGTATGGCCTATTCATTTGATACATTAGACATTCTTATTAACTTCAAATTGTGGGCATTTGCTAATATGTAGATATGCCTTCCCCCTTAGATATCATAATAATCTAGAATGCCTAGGTATCTGTTAAATAGGGCTTGTGAACTTAAGTACCTTCATTACGTTTACAGTAAGATTAATGAAAAATTTCAATTATTTTTTTCACAAGATGAAATTTCTCATCTTTGCTTTTAAAGATGTCAGATTTTTAAATGAATAGACCAAATTTGGACATTTGTCTGAATGTCCATCTAAAGATATTTGTGTAAATGTCCATCTAGGGATATTTGTCTAAATATCCATCTAAGGACATTTTTCTAAATGTCCACCTTAGGATGTTTATCAAAATGTTCATTTGTACATAATGACTGCATCTTGGCTGTAGGGACGCGACCAAAGTAGGATTTTTTGGAATGTGGGTAAAATGTGAATAAATAAATGTTTTTGTATATTTGCTTTATTATGATGTATCAAATAAATGTGCTTGTTTCAATTAAAACTTCTTTTATTTTATCAAATGGCTTCTATATTGTGGTTACTCATGTTTGTGATAAAAATAAGGTCCTGAGTGGACTACAGAAACAGGTAATTGTATATATACAGGGATCTTTCATTTTAAACTACACAAACTGACAGGGCCTCATTTTTGTTTTGTAAATAGACGTTTAACCGTATCAATTGAATTCCTAAGCCCATTTAAGTTTTCACTTCAAAATTTATCATTTATTGATTTTTTTATAATTGTTGCATAATGATTTTCACGAACAGACGTTTCACCAATCGCAGCGCAGCTACATCACCAATGGACTAAGTTATACAAGAAGCAACAATCAATTGAAAGGATACTTTATCGATTTTCTCGGGATTTTCATAACAAAACAAAACAAAAACATTAAGTACATAAATCTTTTTCATTTCTTTTTTGAACCCAATTCCTGAATTAAGTTAGTATAAAATGAAGGACCCTATATATGATTTGTGCTTGTATGAAAGGCAGGTACTAAGCACAACGGATCTTTAGCTCTCTGAAGTTAGGTCCAATAGACGATTGCGAAGGTTTATTCAAAATTTAATAATAGCTTGACTAATCCTGTTGTATTTTGTAAATATGTAGTAGCTTAGTTTCTGTAAATAAATAATTCCTGAGGGATTGCTAACCAAGAAAAAATAATAATTAATTATGTCGTCAAATCACGAAAGCAGAGTTTTTAAACTTATTAAGTTTAAAAACTTATACTGTCTCAAAAGAATTCAAAGTATTGGATATTTTATTTGGATTATCATAGGACTAAATACGTTTAGATCGATCTCTTTGGTCTTTTATTTTCTTTCTGGACTTTGGAAAAATGACAGTGACTGCAGAAATATACTGACAGTTTGGACGTGACAGTGACGTTTGCTTTGAACTTTGTTTTGGAAAATCAGTAAATTCTACAAAAGTTCTCCAGCCAGCTGCAATTTGATTTACTAAAGTGGAATACAATCGAAATCGAATAAACATTGCAATTGACTATCAATACACAGATTTAATGGATTCAACGTTCGCAGAATTGCTTGACGGAGACTAGATTTAATTTTAAAATCGATAAGTGTTCAAAATGTCGCCTAAATATTGGATAAAACTTTGCCTAATTCTGTGCCTACCCTTCTTTACTTTGCAGCAAGAGCTTAGGCCTCAAGAAATTGTGTTTAACTACAACAATACGTAAGTAAATTACTTCAATATTAACTCTCTTTGTGATAATCTCTAAATGGCCGACTAGATCGTAATTTTCGTACAATTTGCTTCAAATTCTATCATAACTGGAGCTATGTAACGACATAACTTCTCCTAGCTATAACGTTATTATTAGTACCAAGTGTACATACCTTACTTATCCATTGTTCAAAAAGACGAGGATGATTCATGCATTGAACCTTGATAAGAGTTGTTTCTCCTATCAGCCAATAGTGCATTGACATAGTATTTTTATTATAACTACCTCTGTGGCGCAGTGGGCAAAGGTCCGCCTGCGACGCAGATGGTTGCGCGTTCGATCCCCGCCGCGGGACAAATGTTTGTATGACATACAGATTTGTCTCGTGTCTGGGTGTTTCTATGTATAATATGTATGTATTTACAAACAAAAAGTATTTAAGTATCAGTTATCTAGTTCCCATAGTACAAGCTTTGCTTAGTTTGGGGCTAGATGATGCTGTGTGAAAAATGTCCAGCATTATTTATTTTATTATTTATAATTGACATGCACAGACAGGGCACTCTGTATCTTTTTACAATAACAGATAAATTAAATTTATTTAATAAATAAATAATTCACATATGGAATAATAACTTCTGCAAGATGTGACATGCCTCTAACTACCCCTCTTAGACATCTTCATAGGATCTGAAATATAAGTAACATAAAAAAGATCTGAGAGAATGTCTACCGCACCTTGGGGATACAGTCGTGAACCTGTTTACGTAAATAAATATTGCTGTACTTTTCACACAACATCATCTAGCCCCAAAGTAAAGTATGTAGTTTCAAAGAGTATTCTATTGAGCTAACTACAGCATTCTATTGAGTGTAGACTAGAAATGAAATATGTATCTAATAATCAAATTCTCGTGTCCATTGGTTGTAACCAAACTCCTCCGAAACGAAAACTGTGTGTCTAGTAGGTCTGAGAATCGGATGTAAACTATTTTTCATCCCCCTAAGTGATAAGGTGGTCCCCCAAAAAATTATTTATTGGACTTGTTTATTTAAATTTTTTTTAAGATTGAAAAATACATACAACCCAATATTTTCACCACCAACCCTTATTTTTGAATAACAAAATGAGTACATATTTCTATATTCTTTGTTGGTAAGTACCTACATAATGTTTTGTTTTATTTTCAGATATAAGTACAATGTTTCATATGAAGTTCTTGTTGATAAAAACACGGAGTATATCATGGAGTTTGCTGGGGTATGTACTTTTGTTTTCATCTCCTTTTAAATGAAATTTTAGTAAAAACATAAACAGGTTCACGACTGTATCCCCAAGGTGCAGTAGACATTCTCTCAGTTCTTTTTTATGTTACTTATTCCAGATCCTTTGAAGATGTCTAAGGGTAGTCAGAGGCTTGTCCAAACATATTTGATACATGCCCACATCTTGCAGAAGTTAGTATTCCATACGTGACAGTTTGCAAGCCCATCGCCGCATACATAACACATTTTAGTACTTATACTTTTAATGCAGATCTTGAGAAGCTCTTCGTTACAAAACAGTAATCAACGAAAGCACTGTTAAATGGGCAACGGGTGAAACTTTTGGGATGAATTTAAAAATCTTGACCCATTTTTGTTATCTTCTTAACCAATCTTTAGCTCCCTGAAGTAGCTGCGCAGAACCCATATTTGATGACGTCTAAAAGACGAAGACAGCGTTAGTATAGCTGCCTCGTTCACTCGCTTAGTTTGTTGCATCGTCCTATCTCGCCTACTCGGGCAAACCTGCGCAATCGAGTGCACTTCAGAGAGCTAAAGATCAGTTGTGCGTAGTGTACAAGATTAATTAAATTAATTTTCCAGGATCATGTGTTATACGTCACCCCAGCCCGGGTGACAGTCGCCAGTAATTTTGCCAACAAGACATATCCACTTTTCATAACTGCGAGACAACAGAAAGGTATACATTAACTACCATGATCTATCTCGTTATAACTGAGATTTAAGAGGCTAGGATCACTGTAAATAGTCTTAAAACTTGACTAGCGGCACGCCCGTGTCTTCGCTCGCGTGGTACCAACGTTTATCCCCTTTTACACCACCAGGTAGAATTTCTAAACTTCATTTCTCAGTGCTTCCCTTCATTATAAAACGAATGTTCCCTCCATGATCGAGAAAGGTATGTTAAGATGGTTTGGGCATGTAGAGAGGATGGATGACAGTCGTTTGACAAAGCAAGTGTATGAGGCAAGTGTGTATGGGACAGCTGGAAGGGGAAGGCCTAGGCGAAACTTCTTGGATCAAATTGGCGACATTTTGGAGAAGGGCCAGGTCACAAGTACCCTAAACCGGCGCATGTATGAAGAATGTAATGAGAGTGAATGAGGCAAAAGTTGTGTGTCAGGATCGTAGCAAGTGGAGATCCGTGGTCTCTGCCTACCCCTTCGGGAAAGAGGCGTGAATTTACGTATGTATGTATGTATGTATGTATGTATGTTCCCTCCAAGCGCTCGTCGTCGTGCTTGCTTAGTCGTTCTTGATAGATCGTTGAATTATATGTATTCCAATACATCCAAAATAATTCCAATTACTATTAGATTCATTAGATATTTGTCCCGGGTCTGGGTGTTTCTATGTATAATATGTATGTATTTACAAACAAAAAGTATATAAGTAGTTTATCAGTCATTCTAGTACCCATAACACAAGCTCTGCTTACTTTGGGGCTAGATGATGCAGTGTGGAAAGTCCAGCGTTATTTATTTACTTAATTACAAATCTCTGAAAGCTGTTTGTTCTACCAACGCTATCTCTCTAATTTTTTCACCCAAACCTTATAAAATTATGTTCTGACATAATTTTTCGTCAAAAACATGGAACAACAGAACAAGTCCACAGAGTCTATCATACTATTCGAAGTGCTCTGGAAAACAGGGAATACTGCTCTTCTGCCTTCCTTGACATCCAGCAAGCCTTTGACAGAGTCTGGCTTGAGGGCCTCATGTACAAGATAAAGTCATTTCTGCCACACACTTTTTACACACTACTCAAATCCTACCTTCAAGACCGTATATTCCAAATAAAAGATGGGGAGGAGACATCTGGCTTCTACAATATAACTGCGGGTGTTCCACAAGGCTCAGTCCTGGGACCTGTCCTCTATACTATTTTTACAGCGGACCTACCTATAACACAGAATGTCACCATAGCCACTTATGCTGATGACACAGCAATTCTTGCAAATAGCAGTAACGCCATCGAGGCATCAAATCTACTGCAGAAGAGCCTTAATAAGGTGGATGTTTGGCTGAAAACATGGAGAATTAGAGCAAGTGCCACAAAGTCAGTCCATGTAACCTTCACACTAAAAAGAGGTGACTGTCCACCCGTCAATCTGGGAAACGACCCGCTCCCACACAGTGATTCTGTTAAATACCTAGGTATGCACCTAGATCGCCGCCTAACGTGGAAGAAACATCTTCAATCTAAAAGGGACCAACTCAGTCTAAAATACAGAGGACTCTACTGGCTACTTGGGAGAAACTCAAAGCTGTCAGTAGACAACAAGCTACTCATCTACACAACTGTACTGAAGCCAATATGGACTTATGGCATCCAACTTTGGGGTTCAGCATGCACCTCTAATGTGAACATCATTCAGCGCTTCCAAAATGGCCTCCTGAAAAATATCTCCAATGCACCCTGGTTCATAAAGAATACGGAACTGCATGACATACTTAAAGTCAACACAGTAGCTGAAGAGATCAAAACCACTGCTCAAACATATCAGGAAAAACTGAAAAGCCATCCTAATCAACTAGCACAGCAACTCACAAAACCTACTTATAGGAGACGACTTAAAAGGAAAGATGTCATGCAGCTAAATGTGTGACTAAAACAATGAAGAGTGCCTACTGGAGTGAACTCTGCCTGACATTACACCCGCAAATTTGCTCATAGTTGGAAAACTGATTGCAGATAAAACTTGTAACAAAAAAAAAAAAAAAAAAAATGTTCTGACATAAGGCTACTATGACATAGTTACTTTCCACCAATAATGTCCACAGACTAAAATATCCGAGCAATTATTGTTTATTACAATAATTTATAAATAAAATACAGTTTTTAATCTAAAAGATTTTATTTAAAAAGCTAAGCTACTACATATTTACATATATTTACAAAATACAACAGGATTAGTCAAGCTATCTAAGGATCGTTAGAAACGATCTATAGATTAGCTTGACTAATCCAGGTCACTGTCAGTCGGAAGCGTGCCCAAAACACTGGCGTTTTGAATTATTATTAATATCTTTGTTAGGTTAGTTAAGTTACCTAAGTTAGTTAAGAAATTAGCCTAAGTTTAGATCTAAGATGGATCACCTAAAAAAAGCTAGGCCCCAAACCGTGTTTGTTGCCCTGATTCTTCACGGTATTGGTCGCGAAGGAACAGGAGTAGAATCACCTAGTTTTAAGACGTTTCAAAGTGATCCCAGCGGTCCTACTGAATAAATGCTTTTTGACTTTGAGTTTGACTTTGTGCCAATGTTTAAAAACACCATTCCTCCAGGTGTGTTCTCCTGGCAGCTGCCGATGCTCGTACAAACACCGGATAACGTTGAACAGTTTAGTAATATATCCAGAACACTGTGCCCACATAACAATATGTTCGCTGAAGATGAAGACACTTGTGGTATGTACTTAAGAGCACTAGTAGTCTAGTGGTAGCGACCCTTACGACCTTTAGGTAGTGGGTTCGAAGAATTTTTAGATTGGTTTCACAATTGATGGAGATATTGGTCAACCTTGGGGTCTCCATCGAGAGTAAATAGGTTACTTCTAGGTGAGCATGCTTCATCTTAGACCTCACTATTGCTTAACATCAGGCAGAGGTCAAAATCGATTTTTTTTAAGCGTTTTAAAAATATCTTTTGATATTTGTTTCAAAATTAATCATATTTATATTTTTTCCCGGGTGTTAGATAAAAGTTAATTGGATTACATATATTATATTTAAAGATAATAATTAATTATTAAAATAGTATAAAATGCAGGCTCCACACTCATGCCAAGAATATAACTTTAATATAGTATTTAAACTTGCCTCTATCTATCACATTGACAATTTTCTTAGCTGTTATTCTATTCATTATATTTACAGACACTAAGCAACTATGTACTATGTAAATGTAATATATATAGTTATAGTTCTAGGCATGTACAGTAGGCACAATCAATCTTTAGCTCTCTGAAGTTAGGTGCACTAAACGATTGCGCATGTGTAGAGTAGGCGAGATAGAACGATGCAACAAACATAGCGAGTGAGCGAGTCAGCTATACAACATCAAAAATGGGTTCTGCGCAGCTACTTCGGAGAGATAAAGATTCGTTGTGATATGACAATGGACTTTCTCGCTTACTCGCTCCCGAATTCATATACCCTTCTCTTTCTGTTCATGCTTCAGTCAATGGGAGATGGATGAAAGTCTACTGTGGGCCTCTAATACGTAAATAGACATTTTTCTGCTATATACAAGCTATTATATTATGTAAAACTAAACAGGTTCTAAACGTGGTATAAAGTTATGACAGGTATTATTACGTTTTAATCTAAAAAGAAAACCGACTTCAATGTTTGACTCGAAACGCGGTGTGACTCAGGGCGTCAAGCTGTCGATTCGATTTCTATTTGTGACATGGCTAGGAGGGAAGGTGTTTAGAGTTTTACGGGGAAACTATCAATCCATCAGGAATAAAATTTATATGGGACCACCTCTGGAGTATACCCTTTCAAACATAAAAATAATTTTGCAAATCGGTCAACAAATGGCGAAACAATCGCGTAACAAGATAAAAAAAAAACATACAGACGACTTGAGAACCTCCTCCTTTTTTGAAGTCAGTTGATAACCTATGAATAGTCATACAAATTTTAGTTTAAACCTGACATAACTTTATACAATGTTTTTTGTAAGGCGGTAGAACATGAGCTGTTTTTAAAGGAAATATCAATAATATAATTTGTTATGGCTAATAATAAAATTATTAAACTGGTTTGATGTAATTGTTTACTGGCTATAGTATTTTTCACGTAGGAACGTATCCCTGACACATAGAACTTTTACGTTTCACCCTGTACAACAATGAAACATGTGAAATAAATGAAATCTAGTGATAATACTAAAAGATACAACTTAAAAAATAGCATTTTGTCTATTTTTTTTGTAATAATCCATACTAATATTATAAATGTGAAAGTAACTCTGTCTGTCTGTCTGTTTGTTACGGTTCCACGCCCAAACCGCTGAACAGATTAAGCTGAAATTTGGCATAGTTAAAGGTTGTATAGGCTACTTTTTATCCCGAAAAAATGAAAAAATCCCGAGGGACCGCGGGTCACACCGCGGGAGCGCAGCTAGTCTGATATAAACTTTTCACGGAACCATGCCTATGTGAAACAGACTATAGTAAAATTAAACTAATTTCAACGAAATATCTTCATTGTAGTTTAAGTCAGTGAAACGAAAAAACCATTTTAATTATTCTTAAATAGCATTTAAGTTAAAATCTTTACAGATGCCCCAACTCTGAACACTCCAATTGTGCACTTAACGTCATCTTCACCGGATCCCATCAAAGTGACGATTAAAGTTGAAACAGTTCAAGATTTCTTTATTAAATTGAATACAACGACTAATTTGACCAGTACTCCAAGTCAGCCGAAGTATTATTTCTACCCATTTGACCAGAGCAAGAACAATTTAGCGGATATTTCAACTCAAAATATAAAAAGAAAACATCGATGTAATGAAGAATTGAACGCGTCCGAACAGAGTATATTGAACAGGTAATCTGATTAACTATACAGTCTTTCATTTTAAACTAACTTAATTCAGGAATTGGGTTCAAAAAATAAATTAACAAATATTTATGTAATGTTTTTATTTGTTTTGTTATGAAAATCCCTAGAAAATCGATAAAGACTATCCTTTCAATTGATTGTTGCTTCTTGTATAACTTAGTCCATTGGTGATGTAGCTGCGCTGCGATTGGTGGAATGTCTGTTCACCTTGAAAATCATTATGCAACAATTCTAAAAAATCAATAAATAATACACTACATACATTATTTATTGATAATACATTTTGAAGTGAAAACTTAAATCGGCTTAGGAATAAAATTGATACGGTCAAACGTCAATTTACAACCCTAAAATGAGGCCCTGTCAGTTTGTGTAATTTAAAATGAAAGACCCTGTATAATATAAAAAAAAATCCACAGATACTATGAAATGGCCAACCTCTACAAAACACGAGGTTTCATGTCGCGACCAAAAAGTGTTATCCTACTCATTGAGTCTGACGATGATATATGCGCTGTCGTGTCTATACAAAACTTCTCTGTGAGTATGACATACCCAAACATACACACATATACATGCACACACACACACACACACACACACACACAAAAGCACCCTATTTCAATCTCTAAAGTATAAACCATTACAAAAAACTAAAAATTGTTCCAGTGCCCAGTTTTTGACAACGAAAGGGACATATTGTACGATGGGTACTATCTGACAATGACAAGACGGGGAGGGATCACTCTTACTGTGAGTATCTGGAAGAGATCGCTGCTATAAGACCGCCTATTGTACGATACTCTTTATACTTATGTTGTTTTTCTTTTCCACAAATAGTTTGTAGAAAATAGTTGGCCTAAAAGTTATTTATTTGAGGCATAAGTAAGTACCATTACTCCAGGGTATTGTTAGCTCCACAATTTCCATCCAAATCCATTGGTTGTAATTGTGTGTGCATATTTGTTTGTGTGAGTTAGCGTTACTGAGCCATAGAGCATTCTCTTACGCACACAGAAACAACATGCAGAGGAACTATACATTTGCTATGGAGGATGGCAGATTTGCTTCGCGCAAATCAAGATTGTAATTTAGCCCTTATTCCCTCTCCAGCAAGACACTTTTTATTAGCGTCTACATCGTCACAGTGACGATTGTAATTTGAACTGTATTCCCTCCCAGCAAGACGCATTCCCCATTGGCTTCTACATAGTCTTCATAGTGAAGACATCTGACGAGGACTGCACAGACAGTGTCGTGGGTAACGGCAGCGTGTCCACTATGGCGCATTACTTCGGATGGGAGGACACTTACGTTGAAGTGCCCACAAATGATGGCAGGGTGAAGACTTTTAGGTGAGACATACACATTCACACATTCACACACACACGTTCACACACACACACACACACACACACACACACACACACAAATTGACATACACACAAATAATAAGGTACACACGTACTGTGCCAACCAATGCCTCAAATTTGTGAAAAAATAACAAACTTCAAAAAATATGTTTATGGCGCAAAAACGGATATTTCGACATATTTCGACACGTTGGTGGACACTGTGTATTAAAATATGTATGTATTTACAAACAAAAAGTATATAAATTAGTTTAGTATATTAGTTATCTGGATCGGGGCTAGATAATGCTGTGTGACAATGTCCAGCATTATTATTTAGATATTTATCAAGAACCTTAAACCTCTGACAGAATGTCTACCGCACCTTGGGGTCATATTTTTATCCATTTTATAATTTGTTAATCTTTAGTTTCAGAGTAATAGAAACGATATCATATCAAGAGTATTTAATCGCAGCGAGTGTCGCTCTCTCATTCTTCCTCTCTTTCTACGTCGCATTCTTTGTCTCTATCTTCTGTGAGAAAAGGATGGAGAACACAACTACTTTAAATGAAGGTCAGTTTTTAATACATACATTTTAAGACTTCTTCTCTTCTTATTTAAGGATTTACTCCTTGTCGGCACAACTGATGAATCCCTCTCCATGTATCTCTTTCCAGGGCTTCCTTGATCTCTTTATACGACATGACAGCTACCTTCTCCTTCACTTGGCTCATGTAGCTTATCCTCGGTCTTCCTCTTCTTCCTTCCACTTTCCCTTCTATAATGTTCTTAATGAAACTGTCATGTTGTATAAGATGGCCGATCATCTTTCCCCTTCTGTTCTCGATAACTTGCAATAGCGATCTCTTTTCGTCGACTCCCTAGAAAAACGATCTTCAAATACTCGTACATAGAACGCTTTTTTATGGTAACAGTTTTGTTTTGACATGTGTCAACATGGGGCTCAACTAAGGTTTTACGTTTTTATAATAAGCAGCTTTGTGTTTAAATAACATTGTTTGAGCTAGCCCAGCATTGATGTTTCTCGTTTTTAAAAACGTATTTTTCTATTATGAATGAATGAATGAATGAATGAAAATTCTTTATTGCACACCATTAATAAAATTAAAAAATACAAAAACAAAAGAAAAACCAGATAAAAATGTACAATCGCTAAGAAGCGATCTCTTCCAGACAAGCTTTACCTATTATATTCCAGAAGGCGCAGTACCTCAAGTGGACGAAGTGACCAATGTACGTAGACGTCGTAACGTTGTGAACGTCAGCGGTGAAAGCACGTCGCGACAATGTCTTGTCGGCGACGGCGATGCTAATGGTGAGATCTTAATACAGTTAATTTATATCTTTTTTATAGTGTTAAACCACACTTAGGTATTTCATTGAGAAATGAAAAGTCTTATCAAAATTTTCGATTCCGACGGGATCCGAACCCGCAACGAACAGACGATCCTCCTAAATTCGGAGTGCCTTAACATTCGGCCACAGAATCCATGTCTGCACAATGTGTTGAAATTAAAATAAATACTTCTGCCAATGTCAAGTTTTAAATAAGTAGGTATTCATGTCATGTCAAGTCAAGTCATGTCAATTTTTTTTTTGTATCATGCGACGAATTTATTTACAGAAACTAAGCTACTACATACATGTCAATTTGGGTTTTAAAAAAACATGGCGGCTTGTCATTTCAAAACTCCAACGGAAATCTTTCGTCAAATGAGAAATCTTCTTGAATACGCCCCCATTCCATTTACCAAATCTCCTGTTACGTATCCAAGGCTTCATTAGTAAAATGCCACCGAAATTACATAATAAAACCTAGTAAAACACGAGAAAAGTAAATAAATAAATACTGCTGGACTTTTCACACATCATCTAGCCCCAAAGTAAGCAGAGCTTGTGTTATGGGTACTACATGACTGATATACTACTTATATACTTTTTGTTTGTAAATACATACATATTATACATAGAAACACCCAGACCCGAGACAAATATCTGTAGGTCTACAAGGTCTACAAGGTCTGGAGGTCATACAAACATTTGTCCCGCGGCGGGGATCAATCCCGCAACCTTCTGCGTCGCAGGCGGGCCTTCGCCCACTGCGCCACAGAGGTCGTCAAGTAAATAAAATAGCAGAGCCACTAGCTCCTTCAGAAATGGCGAAAGAAGTCCAAACTTATCACCCATTGTACTAATTTTGAACTTGTTTTATTTATGTGTTGTTTTGTTATTAATTGGTGTACAATAAAGTGTTCATTCATTCATTCTTATTACTTTCCAGATGGCAGTTCATCATCTGACACTGAATCTGACATATCAACTGTAGCTGACGATGTGAACGCTGATAAAGATTGGTATAGACTTAGCGGGAAGCTGTGCTTGGCCAACTTAGCGAGGTAAACTTTAATATATAAATCCCGCTAATATAATAAAGCTGAAAGTTTGTGAGTTTGTTTAGATGTTTGGATGTTTGTATGTTTGTGTTTCAATCACGTCCAAACCAGTGAATAAGGAAGTAGATACGTTTAGGATTCAAAGTCAAAGCCAAAGTATTTCTTGCTTACATGTGTGTGTACAAGGTCTTATAAATAGGTGTACTAGGTAGCTAACACATGAGTCCTGTAAGGACATCGCAATTTTTTATATTAATATAAAAATTGTGTTTGTGTAACAAACATTTCTTAAAGCTATGAGATCTTTTATTAAAATCTTAAAATAAAAACATTTAGGTATAATTATATTAGAATTTATAACATTAAACATTATTAATTATAACATTAAATATATTCTTACACGTATCATATGTATCTGATAATTGAAGATGTGAGACAATCTGTCTGATAATTGAATCAGTTATACGTGACGATGACTATAATTAAGTAGATTAATAATAGCACGTAAGTTCTAATATATAAGATGTGTATTGTTTTAGAATAGGGTCAATTGATAGTACTTAATATAGAGGTGAATTATATAATAACAACATTCAAGATGTAGCTCTGAAGTTTGGTTCCTGCAACACCTCCCAGCTATATTACAGAACCGATTTAGATGAAACTTGGAATAGGCGTAGATAGTGAGCTGGAATAGCATATAGGCTATTCTAATGTTGGTACCACGCGGGTGAAGCCGCGCGCAGTAGCTAGTAAATAATAAATAAATAATGCTGGACATGTCACACATCTAGCCCCAAACTAAGCAAAGCTTGTACTATGGGAACCAGATAACTGATATATTACTTGTATACTTTTTATTTGTAAATACATACATATTATCAAATGATATACACTCGTGAGCAAAAAAATCGACTCAGGACGCACGCCCGCGTTTAAAAAACTCTGGCAAAAAATCAGAAGCTTTCATTCTATTTCTGATTTTAACATCTCAAAGCTGTTAGTTTTAACTTTAAAATGAGTGGTCTACTTTGTTATTTACATTTTTATTTTGGTAATGAAAAAATATTGAATGAGAAGGAGTCTTAAGCAATGAAAAAGGGTGATCATTAACAGTAAAGAAAATACCAGCTTAAATTCGTCAAAATATTAATTTATTAGAAATTAAACTATCAATATTTAGTGTTGCCCCCCCTGGCCCTAATAACAGCTTCCAATCGCTTCTTCATGGATCGAATAAGTTTCTTTACTCGATCTTGTTCGATGCTATCCCATTCTTCAATGAGCGCCGCTTTGAGGTCCGATTTTGTGGCTGGTGCAGGATTTCTAGCCCGAACTTTTCGTTTCAGTTCGTCCCACATATGCTCGATAGGATTTAAGTCCGGGCTACGCGCTGGCCAGTCCATAGCGGCAATTTCGACCTCCTGTAAATACTGCCGGACGGAACCTGCAGTATGTGGACGGGCATTGTCGTGCATTAAGATAAAGTTTTCGCCTATGAAACCGGCGTAGGGAACGACGTGATCCCCTAAAATCTCATCGATGTATCGGTTCGCCGTCAATCCTCCCACTCGACCACCAGTTTCAATAAAAACCAACTCGGTTTTTGCCTCCATTGAAATGCCCGCCCACACCATCCAGGAACCTCCTCCAAAAGCCACATTTTCTTTGATGCAGCACTGCGCGAATCTTTCTCCAGATCTTCTGTAGACTCGTCCTCTTCTATCGCTACCATGCAAGCATACTCTGCTTTCGTCTGAGAAGAGGACGGAGCTCCATTGTTCGTCAGTCCAATCAACGTGTTCTCTGGCAAATCGTAGGCGGGCTGCTCGGTGGGCTGGGGTTAATTTGGGGCCAGTAGCTGGCCTTTTTGGCTCAAGGCTAGCTGCCTTAAGTCGTCTTCTGACTGTCCAGCCACTAACAGCCACTCCTCGCGTTTCTCTGAGCTCTTGTTGGACTTGAACGCCAGTGAGGGCCCGATTTCTCAGCGATGTACTGACAATGAAACGGTCATCTCTCTCCGATGTGCACCTTTTTCTTCCGGAACCGCGTCTTCGATTAAAGTTACCAGTCTCTTGGTAACGACGGTAAACTCTGGAAACAGCAGACTGGCTCATGTTCAACGCATGTGCCACTTCACGCTGACTCTGGCCTTGTCGCAATAGGATGACCGCTTGAGCAGCTTCATCACTTGTTGTGTCCATTTTCAGGTAGAATTCTTGTTTGTTGATAACGGAGATGTGTATCGGTTGACGTTTGACGGCTAACTGATAAGGGTGGGTCAGGTAGATAACCTTTTATATGGGTAAGTAACCCTTAATTAGCACTATTGTAAACAAGCGCAAAAAGGGTGGTTACTGATCACAACATGTTGTTGGGTTGTGTGAGCAAGAAACATTACAATATTTTATATCATTTTGAAGCTAATAATAGGAGCTTTATGATTTTACTATGAAAAAAATATTTACACGATCAGTTTTTTTGCCAGTGACTTGCGACTGCAGGTGTGTCGCCTGAGTCGATTTTTTTGCTCTCGAGTGTACATTAAAGATTTCACAAAACAGTCACGCGGGATTCAAACCCACGACCTTCATTATCTACCAACTTAAATTGTGTTTAATAACAAAATGTATGTTTGTTTGTAGATGTCGTCCGCGCGTCCTTCAAGCCAGATCAAAGTTGTATCTATGGAACGTTCTTACAGTGGCTGTATTTTACACGTTGCCGGTCATACAGTTGGTCGTTACATACCAAAGGGTAAGTATATCTAGTTCTGTAACCAGTGTGGTGAAACGTGTTTTTATGTGGAGGCCTTAAATGCGGTCCCGAAAAGAATTTAATGAAATGATAATTACGTTTTTATACTAAAAAGAAAACCGACTTCAATGTTTGACTCGAAACGCGGTGTGACTCAGGGCGTCAAGCTGTCGATTCGATTTCTATTTGTGACATGGCTAGGAGGGAAGGTGTTTAGAGTTTTACGGGGAAACTATCAATCCCTCAGGAATAAAATGTATATGGGACCACCTCTGGAGTATACCCTTTCAAACATAAAAAGAATTTTGCAAATCGGTCAACAAATGGCGGAACAATCGCGTAACAAGATACAAAAAAAAAAAAACAAAAAACATCCTCCTTTTTTGAAGTCGGTTGAAAAGTAATTTAACACTAAAAATACTAAAACTATCCTTACTATCCTTATCCTTACTTTCTTACTAATATTATAAATGAGAAAGTAACTCTGTCTATCTGTCTGTTTGTTACCTTTTCACGCCCAAACCGCTGAACAGATTAAGCTGAAATTTGGCATAGTTAAAGATTATACCCCAGAGACGGACATAGGCTACTTTTTTCTTTAAGTAATCATAAGGGGGCGTGAAAATAAGGGTTGCAAGTTTTAGCTTAATCTGTTCAGCGGTTTGGGCGTGAAAAGGTAACAAACAAACAGACAGAGACATTTTACATAATAGATGGCGCCACAAGAAAAATTAGATCGCGCTATCGTTGCGTTTTGGGGAACGTAACATATAAACTCGCTAATCTTCTAATCTTCAGCTGTATAATATTAGTATGGATAAATGGATAAATAACATATTTTTATTTTCAGCTTTTAAACCAATCAGGTAATCAAGATCTATGCTACTTCAACTTCTTATGCGCCCATCCACTGATGGTGTTATCAGATTTCAACCATGTGTACTCTAACTTAGGGTACATATTGCTTGGCTTCCTGTTTCTGTGTCGGGTGTGGCGACGGCATAAGGCGCATCGGGCTAAAAGTGAGGCTGAGGTAACTATATTTTGTTTACTTTAATAAATAAATAATGCTGGACATGTCACACATCTAGCCCCAAACTAAGCAAAGCTTGTACTATGGGAACTAGATAACTGATATACTACTTATATACTTTTTGTTTTGTAAATACATACATACTTTACATAGAAACACCCAGACCTGAACTAAATATTTGCAGATCATACAAGCATTTGTCCCGCGGCGGGAATCGAACCCGCAACCTTCTGCGTCCCAAGCGGGCTTTCACCCACTGCGCCACAGAGGTCGTCAAAAAGTAAAACATTAAACTAAATAAATAAAAATCAAAGATAAATGAATCGGATATGGTCGAAGTCAAACTACTAGTGACCCAACTAGAAGAAGATTTATAAATTAAATTATTTATTATCATAAGTTCATATACAGGGTGTAAAAAGACGTCTACCGAAGCCGAAAGGGGTAGGTACGGCATCCCAACACACAACTAAATACAAAAGAATTTTCAGAAAAAAATCATTATATCCGGAGAAAACAGCGTTTGGAGATTACTGTTTGCGTATGTACTGGGCGCGTTGTTTTACGTAGATTGATGGATTTTGAGTTTTAATTGTTTTTTTCTTATATAAATGAAATTATTAGGTAGGTATGGTCTTATTATGTTGTACTAGTAATTAATAACTGAAAATAACATAAAATTACTAAGCTAAGTAAAAAAAATTCTTTTGCATTTTTTTTTCGCTAAATGAGTTTAGAATCATGGTCTGATTGCAACCCCTCAGTTTTCGGTAGTAGGTAGTCTTTACACCCTGTATACTAGTGAAAGGGAGACCTTTGCCCATCAGTGGGACATGATAGGTTAATTGAAAAAAAAAACGGACAGTAATACAGTCCTGAGAGGTGACCGGTGTTTTACAAATAACTCTGTATAAAAGTATATTATATTGTCGTCAGAAGGAGCTAGGTATACCTCAACACTTCGGTCTACTATACGCGATGGGCATAGCTTTGGTCAGCGAGGGGCTACTGTCTGCCGCGTACCACGTCTGTCCTAATAGCATGAACTTCCAGTTTGGTGAGTAAGACACTTGGGGGTTTAAATATAGTTAAAGGGGGGTTTAGAAGAAAGACACCTGGAGGGGGTTTAGAAACTTGGGAAGGTTGTGGAGACAGTTGGGAGGGATTAAAGACACTTGAAGGAGGTTTAAAGATACTTGGGAGGGTTGTGGAGATACTTGGGAGGGATTAAAGACACTTGAAGGGGGTTTAAAGATACTTGGGAGGGTTAAAAGACACTAGGGTGGGTTTTAAAACACTGAGAGGGAGTTTGAAGATACTTTGAAAGGTTTGAAGACAATTGAGAGGGTTTGAACAAATTTTAGTAGGGTTTGAAGACACAGAGGGGATTTAAAGACACTTGGGAGGGTTGCAGAAACAGTTGGGAATGTTAAAAGACATTTGGAGGGGTTTAAAGGCATTTGGGAGGTTTTGAAGATACTTGGGAGGGTTGTAGAAACAGTTGGGAAGGTTAAAAGACATTCAACACAACAATCCCTCCAGGGTTCAAAGGTAATTTGGGAGGTTTTGAAAATACTTGGGAGGGTTTGAAGACACTTGAGGGGGTTTAAAGATACTTAGGGGGATGCCAAGATAGTTGGGAGGGTAGGTGTTAAGACACTTGTGGAATGTTAACTTGGGAACAGCTTTTGGATTACCTATAGACTTCAGCCATATTTTTTTCTGTTCTCTTGCAACTTTAAACAATAGTATTTTTTTTTTCTAGATACATCATTCATGTACGTAACCTCAGTACTATGTATGGTGAAGATCTACCAATCACGACATCCGGACATCAATGCGCGTGCGCACGCTACATTTGGTGTTCTAGCGCTGATTATATTTGTTGGTAAGTACATTTTAAAGAGAGGTTTTACTAAATAAGTACCTTCATTTATAAAATGAAGATTAATAAGCTTTATTTTGGTAACCTCTTACTGGAGCTTGTCTGTTTAGTTTTAAGATGGATCATTTAAAAGTGCTCTAGGTCCAATGATATTTTAAATTAACTTTATACAGGGTCTTTCATTTTAAACTACACAAACTGACAGGGCCTCATTTTTGGGTTGTAAATAGACGTTTGACCGTATCAATTGAATTCCTAAGCCGATTTAAGTTTTCACTTCAAAATTTATAATTTATAGATTTTTTAGAATTGTTGCATAATGATTTTCAAGAACAGACGTTCCACCAATCACAGCGCAGCTACATCACGAATGGACTAAGTTATACAAGAAGCAACAATCAATTGAAAGGATAGTCTTTATGGATTTTCTCGGGATTTTCATAACAAAACGAAAAAATAATTACATTAATATTTTCTTATTAATTTTTTGAACCCAATTCCTGAATTAATTTAGTATAAAATGAAAGACCCTTTATACGTTATGTTCATAGTTATCGAAGCTTAAAATCCGGGCTTGGAACAGTTCACTGTCACTGACAAAAACGTCGATCTGTTTGACGCAAAAATTGTGCTAATAAGACTATATCAAGTCTTCAATTTCCACGCGCTTGTATTGTAACGTATCTATATTTTTTGCGACCTCTGTGACGCAGTGGGTGAAGCCCGCTTGGCACGCAGAAGGTTGCGGGTTCGATCCCCGCCGCGGGACAAATGTTTGTATGATCTGCAAATATTTATCTCGGGTTTGGGTGTTTCTATGTATAATATGTTACACACAAACAAAAAGTATATAAGTATATCAGTTATCTGGTTCCCATAGTACAAGCTTTGCTTAGTTTGGGGCTAGATGATGCTGTGTGAAATGTTAAAAAAAAAAAAAAAAACTAAGTAATCCCAGCGGTCCTGAATAATTTTGACCTATTATTTCAGGTTTGGTTGGAGTATTAAATGCCAACTTCTACTTTTGGGTGGCGTTCACAGCATTACATCTAATCACCTGCTTGGTGATGACATTCCAGATTTACTATCTAGGAAGGTTTAAATTAGGTTAGTATAAATACTTAGGCCTTTACATCTATATTAGATGATTTATACGCTGTCAGGAGGGCTATGCCTACACTGAACGGGACGCTAGTGCCGGGACATTGTTTGAGATGGAGGCTTGTAGCACCTAAACCATCCTCTCAGCTTAATCAGCCGCCCACAGGAGAGACGACGTCACGTGTGGAGCTGACTAAGCTGCGGGTTTCCTCACGATGTTTTCCTTCGCCGTTAAGAGCTCGTGTTATAGCGTATATAAATTTTTTCGTTACAAAAAATCCAGTGATGCACGGCCGGGATTCGAACCCACGACCTTCGGATTGAAAGTCGAGGCACGACCCCATTCGACCAACACGGCTCAGTATAATTAAACGTAAACAGGTTACCACTGTACCCAAGGTGCAGGGGGGCATCCATATATTACGTGGGGTAAATTTGGTAATTTTTGACCCCCTCACCCCCTTTGGTGAGATTTTGCTCGACCCCCTTCCTCCCCCTCTAATCTCGCGTGAGATTTCAAATTGCATATTTGTTTCGAGATTGGCCAAAAATAGATAATGGTACCCTTCGCGAGTCCGACTCGCACTTGGGCGGTTTTTCATATGTACCATAGACGATTGTAAAATGTTAATGTAGTAGCTAAGTTCCTGCTTAAAATAATTATCATTTGGGGGTAGGTAGTATTCTCCCAAGTTATGGTAAAGATGGAGTACTCGCCTCACTAAGGTTTCCTCAACTGGCACACTTACCTTAGGGCCTGTTCGGCCGACAGTTGTAGTCGGATAGTTCTATATAGGGTATAAGTGGCCAGAAACTTTGTATGCGCGATTCAGACTTTCTATACTTTTTGCGTGTTCTTAGCGCCATCTAGTGGTACAGCTCCGAAGTACGTCGCTGTCATTGACATCTCTTGAAGTTCAGCTTGTAGTTCAGGCGATGGTAGATAGAGGTCGCCACACTTATATGTTGACATTTTTAATGACAATTCCACTATTTTTAAATCCTTGAAAATGAACTTGGGTTTTAATTTTAGATAGCATTTTAGTTTTTCACTGTAAGCTTTTAAAACTGTTATTTATAAATAAATAAATACCAATCTTACCTTCCAGACGTAGGTGTTATATACCGTGCTGGCCGGGAACTGATCCAACGACCCCTTCTCGCGATCACACCGACTCACTGTGGCCGCTGCGTGCTACTGCTTATAGCTAACCTGGCCAACTGGGCTATCGCCGCTTACGGGTGAGTATAGGGGCAGAAGGGGGAACAGGGTAGTTAGGGCTAAGGGGGTAGATATATAATAAAGGGGGTTGGTCAAAAAGAAAGGTCAAATGTGAATGGAGCAACAGGGTATCTAGGAAACGGGGTCAAAGATGGTAGTTAGGGAGAACAAGGGTTTGATAGGGGGTCAAGGGCACGGGTGAGTAAATATTGTATGCGGAGGGAGGGTAGTTAGAGGAAAGGAGGATCAAAAATGAAGAAGCGGGTTTTAAAGGAGCGAGTAGTTAAAAATGGAGGAGTCAGAAAAATGGGGTTAATAGGAGACTTGGGTGTGAGATTCAGGGGTAAACGGGGTCAGATGGGGATCGAGTTTTAGGGGTAGTTAGGGAAAGAGTGGCGGAGAAATTCTTCAGAGGGTAGATTGGCAAAGTGGTTCAGAAGGTAATATGGCCTGTTATTTAGTTCGAAATCGATTCGTTATCGGAAACTACAAACTCAGTAACTTTGCATCGCATCTACTTTAAACCATTATTATTCAATTTTAACCAATATTTCCTTTTAATGTATAATTTTTTGGATGTTCAACTTTAATTTTTACAATATTAAATAAAAAAAAATAAAGCCGTGTTGGCCGAATGGGGCCCTCGACCCTCGACTTTCAATCCGAAGGTTGTGCGTTCGAATCCCGGCCGTGCATCAATGGATTTTTCGTTTCGTAAAATTAGGAAAACATCGTGAGGAAACCAGTTAGTGTTCTTATAGGCGGCGATGGGCTTGCAACCTGTCACGTATGGAATACTAACTTCTGCAAGATGTGGGCATGTATCAAATATGTTTGGACATGCCTCTGACTACCCTTAGATTCAAAGGATCTGGAATAAGTAATATAAAAAGATCTGAGAGAATGTCTACCGCACCTTGGGGATACAGTCGTGAACCTGATTTAAATCATTATTTCTTTACAGTGTAACACAACACAGCCGGGACTTCGCATCTCATCTGCTTCTAGTTTTGATGAGCAATTTGTTCCTTTACACACTATTCTATATTGTTATGAAGTTGTTGCACCGAGAAAGTATACGCTGGTATAGGTAAGGGGGTGGATAGTCATAAGTTTTACCGTCTGCCACTGTGGGGGGCAGACGGTAATTTTTTTAAAAGTTTTTAATACGTAAATTATTGTTTTTTACTAGCTGGTGCGCGACTTCGTCAGCAAAATAACATACTTAATAACTGAAAACTGCTGTTCAGAAGAATCTCTTCTGAAACTTAAAAAAAAAATAATGCAATAATAGCGCCATCTCGACCTCAGCCATAGGTTAGCAATGCCATCTAGTTGCCTTTAACTGGAACTTCACTTCAAGTCCCCATACAAAATTTCAACCCTTATTTCACGCCCTCCATGATTCGTTTTGAAAAAAAAGTAGCCTATGTCCGTCCCTGGGACATAATCTTTATCCATGTCATATTTCAGCATCATCTGTTCAGTGGTTTAGGCGTGAAAAGGTAACAAACAGACAGACAGACAGAGACATTTTACATAATAGATGGCGCCACAGGAAAAATTAGATCGCGCTATCGTTGCGTTTTGGTCTGTGTAACATATAAACTCGCTAATCTTCTAATCTTCAGCTTTATAATATTAGTATGGTTAATGTTTTTTTTTTTCAGTTGGGTGTACATAGCTTTGACCTACACAGTGTGGTTCAGCTCAAGCTATTTCTATTTAGACCAAAGTACCAATTGGGCGGTAAGTCTTATTATATAATTATTTAGATATTTGGGGGTAAGTGGTATTCCCCCAAATTATGGTAAAGAGGGAGTACTCGCCTCACTAAGGTTTGCCTAACTGGCACACTTACCTTAGGGCATTTCGGCCGACAGTTGTAGTCGGATAGTTCTATATAGGCTGAAGTGTCCAGTAAACTTCGTCAGCGCGATTCAGAATTTTCTATAGATATAGATATAGCTATACTTTTTGCGTGTTCCCAGCGCCATCTAGTGGTACAGCTCTGAAGTACGTCGCTGTAATTGACATCTCTTGAAGTTCAGCTTGTAGTTCAGGCGATGGTAGATAGAGGTCGCCACAGATATAAATAAATAACGCTGGACTTTTCACACAGCATCATCTAGCCTCGAAGTAAGCAGAGCTTGTGTTATGGGTACTAGATGACTGATATACTACTTATATACTTTTTGATTGTAAATACATACATATTATATATAGAAACGCCCAGACCCGAGACAAATATTTGTAGATCATACAAACATTGGTCCCGCGGCGGGGATTGAACCCGCAACGACGTATAAAATGTATCACCAAGAAAAATGTATCTTCTGCAAGATGTGGGCATGTATCAAATATGTGTTTGGACATGCCTTTGACTACCCTTAGACATCTTCAAAGGATCTGGAATAAGTGACATAAAAAGATGTGAGAGAATGTCTACCGCACCTTGGGGATACAGGCGTGAACCTGTTTACGTTTTGTTACGTGCGAATGGCGGGTGACTAGTGTTAACTAGTTACTGCGCACAGCTTCGCTCGCGTATACCGTTTTCGAATAGCCGAAGTAAATTTGCTATTCCAGGTCACTATCTACACATATTCCAAGTTTCATCAAAATCGGTTCACTGGTTTAGGTGTGATTGAAACATACAAACATTCGGATTTATTATATTAGTAGTAGAAGCGTGGTCGTGCTTGCTTAGTCTTTTATAGATCGTCGAAGTCTGTCTGTAAGTGGATGGGTGCCCGCCAGTAGCATTTTCATCTGAGCGCTTCCGTGCTTCGGAGGGCACGCTATGTTGGTCCCGTCTATTTAAGTCGTTAAGCCATGACGGAGGCCTTAAGGCGGCCTAAAAACTCCGTCACCAGAGTTGGCCACTGACTCATACGAACTGCTTTAGTAGAATAGTAGGAAATATGATTAAAATTATATATTTTTTTTCAGCTAACTCCTGCGCAGTCTCGTAAAAACAATAGGATATGCTCTCTACTTCAACTTTACGATTCTCACGATATTTGGCATTTCATGTCATCTATAGCTATGTTTTTTTCTTTCAATATGTATCTAACCATAGATGATAATCTATCTACCGTCCCTAGAACTAATATTATGGTTTTTTAGAAAAAAAATATATGCAAAAAGTGTATCTGTTGCTCGGGTTTGAACTCGCGTCTGTATTGAGTTAGCGAGTTAAATATGTTGGTTGAATTTAATATTGTCGAATGCAGAAAAAAAATGGAGATATTTTTTTTTTTTAATATACAGGGTGTAAAAAACGTCTACCGAAGTCGAAAGAGGTAGGTACAGCATCCCGACACACAACTAAATCCAAAAGCATTTTCCGAATATATCATTATATCCGGAGAAAACAGCGTTTGAAGATTACTGTTTGCGTATGTACTGGGCGCGTTGTTATTTTTTCTTTTAAAAATGAAATTATAAATTAGGTAGGTATGGTCTTATTATGTTGTTCTAGTAGTATTACGAGATAACCGAAAATAACATAAAATGACCTAGCTAAGTAATTTTTTTTGCCGTTTTTTTTTGCTAAATATGTTTAGAATCATGGTCTGATTGCAACCCCTCAGTTTTCGGTAGTAGTCTTTTTACACACTGTAT
The DNA here is from genome assembly GCA_951394285.1 of Epirrhoe tristata. Taxonomy (NCBI): domain Eukaryota; kingdom Metazoa; phylum Arthropoda; class Insecta; order Lepidoptera; family Geometridae; genus Epirrhoe; species Epirrhoe tristata. The sequence goes on along the minus strand of OX596165.1, from coordinate 4,883,889 downwards.
ATCTTTATTGTCAATAAATGTTTTGAATTGAATTGAACTGTCGACGAACTGTGTAAAAAACTTTTTTTTTTATGAGTATAATGATTTTCTATAGAATAGCTCTATTAGCTAAGCGACTTGAGTACACCAAGTGTAGATCAGCTGAAAAACCAAATAACTCAAAGATAATTTTAAGTGTCAATTTGAACAAACAATAAAGTAATTAAATAATAACAATAAAATAATAAACATCTTAAATAAAAAAAATGGAGTGCAAAAAGTGAGAGTCTTGCGTGGGTTTGAACCCGGATACGCAAAGTTAGTCTTCTCTATTAGAAACTATGGCCTGATTTTAACCTTAAAATTACACGATACCATTCTTGCCTCTTGCGACAGAATATTTAGCTCTTGCTCCGTTGATTTTGAGAAAGCAAGAGGCATGAATGGTATCGTGTAAAAGGCATTTTACACTTAGTCATAATATTTAGTAGATACCCTAAACCGGCGCATGTATGAAGAATGTAATGAGAGTGAATGAGGCAAAAGTTGTGTGTCAGGATCGTAGCAAGTGGAGATCCTTGGTCTCTGCCTACCACATAGGGAGAGAGGCGTGATTTTATGTATGTAATAACTGGTACCCGCGACTTCGTCAGCAAAATAACATACTTAAAAACCTCTAAATAGAACTGAAAACTGCAATAATAGCGCCATCTCGGCCTTAGCCATAGGTTAGCAACGCCATCTAGTTGCCTTTAACTGGAACTCCCAACTCCCCATACAAACTTTCAACCCTTATTTAACGCCCTCCATGATTATTATTGAAAAAAAAAAGTAGCCTATGTCTGTCTCTGGGACATAACCTTTATCCATGTCATATTTCAGCATAATCTGTTTAGTGGTTTAGGCGTGAAAAGGTAACAAACAGACAGACAGAGACATTCTACTACATAATAGATGGCGCCACAGGAAAAATTTGATCGCGCTATCGTTGCGTTTTGGGCAACGTAACATATAAACTCGCTAATCTTCTAATTTTAAGCTTTATAATATTAGTATGGATGGATGTATGTATTTAGTAGATAGTTCCCAAACACGCTAATTATTAAGTTAAAATTATTCATTAATATTGCATAATATACTGAGTTTTAAACACATATTGTAATAAAGTGCCTACTTTAGATAATCCAATTTAAAATGTAGTTTTTAAAAAGCAATAATTTTCTTGCATATGGCTGTAAAAAAAATATTATTTTAGTAATTTAAGGATGTACCGTTGGTAGACAGAAGCGCGTGTAGCTTGCTTAGTCGTTCTTCGTCGAAGTTAGCAACTTTCTGACCGGTGGGTGACCGGAGGCGTCAACCGAGCGCTTCCGTGCTTCGTGCACGTTATGTCGGTTCCGGTTAATCACGACGGAGGCCTTAAGGCGGCCTAAACTTGGTCACCAGAGTTTGCCGCTGACTCATACGAACTTACTTTTGTTAAATCGACGATCGGCTGATTTAGTGTGTTGTAGAACATGTAATGATCTCATATTTACACTTCGTTCAACGGATCTAGGCATTGAAGTTAGCCGTTTGTCTGCGCAGAACACAATTTTGTATGAAAAAGCGTTCTTTATTTTTATTTTATTTATTTAGGCACACAATATACAAACATAGATAAAATCAAATGGCTATAATACAGTTCAGGGAGGTTTAAATGAACTTTACAAACTAGATGTCAATTTCGTATCACCCGGTTCATAACAGACGTTGCAACTTATAATGTTCTCTCGCTCGCACACTAGTGCAGTCACTTATGAGCAAGCGAGAGAGCATGACAAGCGACGCCATTTTAGATTTGTGTCTTTACGTCAAAATTGCCAAGCAGTTCAAAAACTGACTGTGGAAATAAGAGTTCATGCTAAGCCAACCAGATCTGGCTTGTACAAAACTTTGAGCGCACAACAAACTAATTTTAATGGTGTTGAGTGAACACAAAATGAACTTAAATAAGTAGGTACACAAATATAGCAGGTTCATAAAAGAAAATAAACATTGAAACAGAAAAATTGCAATAATAAGTCCATGACAATTCGGTTCAGACGCTATTAATAGCTTTTTTTTTATTATTATTAATGGCTTTGGATACTAGTCCTTCTAGCCAATCATAACTTTTAGGTCATTGAACGTTATTGTCACTATTCATATTGTCATTTTATGTCACTGTCTGTCACCACTTCACTTTCACTTTGGTATTCACTTTGTTGTTCGTACGTTAATTTGAAAAAGTTTTAATTTTTTCACACACATCACTTAAGATGGTTTACAGAGTCTGAACAGTATTTACAACATAATCAAAGAGCGGACCAAATGTGTGCTAATATTGCTACTAATAGCGTCCAGGGGGGTATTCCCATTCGTTTGATGAATATTCGTATGTTTCTTACTACGATATTTAGCTTAAAGGACCAATTTTTCAAACGTCAAAACACGGTTCTAACTTAGGACCAAATATTTGGAAAAAATGGCCCTTGAAGTCAGGAATCGTTGCAAGAAGCGTCCGAATATTCATCAAAAGAACGAAGACAAGAACGCGAATACAACCCCAGGGCCTTGATTCATAATCGACCGACAGCAACCAATCACAGTGCAGGAAACGTCAAATTCGGATCAATTCCTGCACTGTGATTGGTTGCTGTCAGTCGATTCCGAGCCGAATGCATTCCGCTGTATTATAAATCAAGGGCCTGGTAATACCTCGTTGTTATAGAAGACTGTTGACATGTACCCACCATCTATTTTGCACATCTCTCTAGCCTCAAAGGTTTGCTGGAAGAAAACTCTTTGTAGGGTTAAGCTCGCCTTTGTGCATGTCCTTTTTTATGTTATTATCCTGTGTGTGTCTATTTGTACAATAAAGAATTAAGAATTAATTCTGTTCCGTTCACTGCGCAGACAAATGGCTAACTTCACGAATGCCTAGATCCGTTGGGCGAACTGTAAAAGTTGTGTTTTAAGTTAGAGTCGAATTAGTCTTCATTTTGTTGTAAAGTGCACGAAAGGAGCCTCTTTGAGGCGCACTTTTAATCCCTTCACCACACTGGTTCGAAGAAACTAATGACAATTTGGTAAACTAGTGTAAATTTCTACTCTTAACTTTTAAAAATCAATCAAAATCTGACTCAATAAAGATTTATAATTTTGATTTATGTGTGCTTGTCAACAAATTTTAATTATTAAATTAAAATGAAACATGAAAAAAAAAAATTTTTCATTTTAATGTAGAATTTTCTACAATTCTACATTAAATTGGTTTCTTAAATTTAATTTTCAGTTATTTTTTATCTTTTTTTTAATATGAACTGAACTAACCAAAGCGCAAAAATGTATTTATTTTATTATGTAAGAAAATCGGTGGCTGTTTCAATGACAACTTCAAATACTTATTAGACAAAAATCGGCAAATAGTTTTTTTAAGAATCTATAAAAATTATAATCTTATTTTATTGGCTAATGTGTTATTATTTAAATATAAGACAATTATGTTTTTTTTATTATTTACCTACACACTGATTAAATACTCTTTAGATACATAGGTACTGTAAATAGTTATAAAACTTGTTGAGGTGCTACTGAAAGTATTACATGAATTAAAAAGGTGTTATGAAACTATAACAGCCGCACTCAGAGTCACCAACGACTTCTTAAATTTTTCCATCTTATACCGTTACTAAGCAACGGATATAAGTAGACGTTAGTGACTGAGTACCGATGACGTGAGACTAAAGATAATCCTGGTTTATCGAGCACCGGGATTTGAACCCCCTGCCTACCTTTACCGATCTAGGGCTATGTTAGTTCGGACTAGGCTTGTATTTTAATCTAGTTTCATATTTGTACGTGAAACGAAACGTATTCGACTAATATCGAGAGGTTCGGACTTGATTAGCCGGTGAACCGATTCGTCTAAATTACTAACTAACCGACTCGTCTAAATTACTAACTAACCTACTCAGTCGAGTAGGTTAGTTAGTAATTTAGTCAAATTACTCACTAACCTACTCGACTAAATTACTAACTAAACTAACCTACTCGACTAAATTACTAACTAACCTACTCGACTAAATTACTAACTAACCTACTCGACTAAATTATTCACTAACCTACTCGACAAAATTACTAACTAACCTACTCGACTAAATTACTAACTAACCTACTCGACTAAATTACTAACTAACCTACTCGACTAAATTACTAACTAACCAACTCGACTAAATTACTAACTAACCGACTCGTCTAAATTACTAACTAACCTACTCGACTAAATTACTAACTAACCTACTCTAATAAATTACTCACTAACCTACTCGACTAAACTACTCACTAACCTGCTCGACTAAATTACTCACTAACCTACTCGACTAAATTTATGGTGTTCGGACACCTTTTGGTACTAAGTTACTCGCTACTCGACTAAAATACAAGCCTAGTCTGTTTTAGATAGAATTAGTTATCAATGAAAACGTGTAAGTGTATGATTTTTCTGATTTTAGGGTTATTTTTAGTCTTAGAATTTGGAAATGTAGTAGAAAAGTGATAAGATTTTTTCCACGTGTGGCTGCGTATTCCCGACTGTAATAGGCTATGTTTCCACTTCCAACTAATATTATAAATGTGAAAGTTCGTGAGAATTAATGTAGTTTTCGCGTGGATTCACAAACATACAGAACTTTCACATTATTAATATTAGTGTGAATAGTTTTTTTTTCTGCTTAGAGAAACACGATTAGGGTTCTTGCACATATAGAATTAATTTATATTCCATTTAGAGTTTGTAAAGAATGCAAATCTTGTAAATAAAGCTGTATTATTAAGTGGTTTTTGTTATTTTTTCTAGTTCCTAAATCACAGAATTAGAGTTCCGCTACTTAATAATAGGTGGCGCTAATAGTCCTACGTAAGGGAAAAAATGTAGACTGAAAATTATTGATTAATTTAACAAAGCTATGGAATCCCTACTCGTATTTAATTTTATCATAAAGTGAACTAAAAGCAACCGGACAACTCGCTAAAGAATTGCTGTGAATAGGTACATTCCTTAAATATGAACCCCAGCGTTCAAAAAATAAAATAGTTACGCTACTCGACCATAGATGGCGCTAGCAGGATATTAAAACAAAACGATGCTTTTATTAATTTTAGACGTTTCATAGTAACATAGTAGTGTGACCTACACAATCGATATATAAAAATAAAAAGTGTTAGTTTCATTTATCAAAACGTCTGGGTTCGATTCCCGAGCTGAGCACAAGTTTTTTTTAAAGTGTGAATGCAGTTTTCCTGTTTAATAAAATCGATGACATATGGTTCCTAAGAATAGATCTTCGTATAATTTCAGACTTTCCCATACTGACCGATCTAAGTTATACACCCTGTATATTGTTATTATTATTTTGTTTGTCAAAGTTTAACATCACGGAACTATAGAGTCCCGGACCTTTGATAGGCATGCATGGGGCCGAAGCCAACATACAGAGGCCTTTTTGACACTTTTGATCTTGTGTGATGGAGACACATACCGGCTACTATCCCTTCAAGACTATAAAAATGCATTCAGGAACAGTCTCCGGTTTGTGCAGAACTATTGAGGATATGGAAAACTAATTACCGGGCTATAGGGTGGGATGGTAGTGGACTGGGTACTGGGGAAACTATGGGAACTATGACACCCGCCGATATAATGTTAACGAACATGTAAAAATGGCGGGTGGAGACTTGCCAACTCACTACTGGGCCCCCCTAAAACAGTCGCTCGTGCGACAAGGGGGCAACATAACGTGAGCGGCTGGAAGGTGGTAAGGTGCTACTGGACTTTAAACGACGATCACGAGCTCCCAGAGGGTCCAGCTTCACGTGCCCACTCGCCATCTTACGTAACACCCCTCAGCCTCCGAGTAATGCTCTAGCGACTCCACTCCGTCCGGCCAGTGAAGGCAACACGGAGGTGAGGGACCTGCTCCTCGTCAGTGTTCACTCCGTCCGGCCAGTGAAGGCAAGCGGAGGTGAGGAACAGTGATCTCCCTCGGGAGCACTCGGGGTCGATACGCTACTCCCCGACACCTCGCCTCAAAGGTGCCCTGCGGCCTTATTATTATTATTAGTAATATTATCTAAATAAGACCAATTTATGTAACCTAAAACTTTTTGAATATACGATTATGATTATTTCCCTTCGATAATTTATAAATACTTAATTAAAAAATAATCCCGCAGAAATCCAAACTCCGGTGTTGCCAGCAAATCATCCCGCGTGCACCTGACCGCGCCCGCGGCGACGTCAATCAACTGCCCGCCTTCGTAATTCGCCATTCGATCTGTTTCTGAACGAATTGCACGGAAATTGACGAAACAATTTAATTTATTTACATGTTTTTTTATTTAAAGTGCTCTTTTTAAATAAAAAAATACTTGACATTTAATTCTAAATAAAGTTGAAAAAGTGAGTGTGTTTGTGTTTTAGTCCCGCATATACCAGTGAACCGATTTTGATGAAACTTGGCATAGGCGTAGATAGTGACCTGGAATAGCATAAAGGCTGTTCAAAATGTTGGTAACACACGGGCGAAGCCGGGCGCAGTAGCGAGTATTTCATAATTTGATCTTTTATTTCACTCTAAGATAAAATTGATTTTAGGTAACTACGTACCAACATTGGTAGGTAATAAGCGAGTATTTCATAATTTGATCTTTTATTTCACTCTAAGATAAAATTTTAGGTACCTACGTACCAACATTGGTAGATAATAAATCAATTTCGAAATCATGCTACAGCTGTCTACAGCAGTTACAAAATACAAACCTTATGCTGCATATTATAAAAACGTAAAACCTTAGTTGAACCCCATGTTGACACTTGTCAAAACAAAACTGTTACCACAAAAAAGCGTTGTATGTACGAGTATTTAGAGATCGTTTTCCTAGGGACAGTTTTTTAGTTAGATTTGGTCTAAACTCGGCTCATTTTCTTGTAATAAACCCCTAAGTCTATATTTTCTAAAGGGATCATACTTTACGATTTATTAATAACCCCGTCTGTGGGGCCGTAACTTACGTTACAAAATATGGCTAAACACTTTTATAAATATTTTGTTATGATTTCACGCGTCATTTCGCGATTTATTGATTTATATGAAGGGTTGTAGTATATTTAATAATACTTCGCCTTGTTGTAGGTACTTAGGTACTCTTAATTCTTTGCTCACGAAGTAAAAAGGTCGATGATAACTTTAAACTTAGTTATACTAAGCACAACGGATCTTTAGCTCTCTGAAGTTAGGTGCAATAGACGATTGCGCAGGTTTGGTAGAGTAAGCGAGATAGCACGATTTTAGGCGTCATCAAAAATGGGTTCCGCGCTACTTCAGAGAGATAAAGAACGATTGTGCGTAGTGTACGATCCTTTAACACGTGCTCTAAACGGTGAAGGAAAACATCGTGAGGAAACCAGTTAGTGTTCTTATAGGCGGCGATGGGCTTGCAACCTGTCACGTATGGAATACTAACTTCTGCAAGATGTGGGTATCAAATATGTGTTTGGACATGCCTCTGACTACCCTTAGACATCTTCAAAGGATCTGGAATAAGTAACATAAAAAGATCTGAGAGAATGTCTACCGCACCTTGGGGATACAGTCGTGAACCTGCTTGCTTAACTTACCTACCTAATTGTAGGACTAAAGCCTAGTTCGGACTAGGCTAGTATTTTAGTCGAGTAGCGAGTAGTTTAGTAATAAAAAATATTTAATAACCTACTCGCCTAAATTAGTTTGGTGTTCAGACACGTTTAAGTTTCAAATTACTTGCTACTCGACTAAAATACTAGCTTATTTATTCCGAACGACCATAAAGGAACGCTAGGATAACCTACCGATATTGTAAATGTCTGTAATGGTAATAAATTACTAAGTAATTAGGCGATACATGCCACGGCTTGTAGCACCTTATCCAAGGTTATAGAGAGAGGCGCATATTACCTACATCTACTATAGTACCTACGAAAAGAGATCGTAGGTAGATACTAAACTTACGGTAGGTACTTAGGTACTATCTCATGCCTAGATCGGACTACTTAGGCTAGTATTTTAGTCGAGTTGCGAGTAATTTAGTACCAAAACGTGTCTGAAAACCAAAGTAATTTAGTCGAGTAGGTTAGTTAGTAATTGATTTACTACTAAATTACTCGCTACTCGACTAAAATATTAGCATAGTCCGAACTATCAATATGCCACTGGTGTCCTCACCTACAGTCACTAAACACGTAGGTAAGTATACAATTTGCTATTTTCCTGTAGATTTAAATAAAAATTATTTTCATTGTTTTTAAAAAAGCCCGTGGCTACGTCATGTCCGGTGTCCATTTTGATTGACTTTCCGCCAGTTTTGTTCAAAAATTCGAACTCTGACGTTTACCCAGAGTTAGGCAAGCGTGTTTTAATTGTTTTTTAGGGGCTGTGTTTGACGGCACAAAATAGCAACGTCCATTCTACCCAAGCTGTTATTTTATGATATTTTCTTTATGTAACACTCTAGGTACATGTTTATCTTAAACTTTTAACTAATAATCATATACTTATAGATATGGATGATGAGTTCGTAGGTACTCATATATTTTTTTATTCCATACTTAAGTTTAAACCATTGTTTGAAAACAAGCCCTCAAGGAGTTTATGTACCGAAATAATTGTAGATTAAACCATCAAAAACCGGTTTTAAAACGATCAAAAAGATAATTTGTAAACATTAGCAGCTTTTAAACTAACTGTAGCGTTAAAATGCTCAAATCTTCCATTATTTATGGTCTGCTTGCGCGACAGAATGATTTCCTACAAAAACATTCATTAATAAAGAGTATAAAAACCTTTTTTGTCGTCAAAACATCGATAAATTATGTGACAATTGAATTCGCGCGTTTTTTAATGTCAAATTATTCTGTCGATTGTCAAATTGGGTATTGTTCCGTTGTTCAGAATAGACCATGCGATGTTTTCTTTTTTAGGGATCCAAAATAAGTTATGAAACCCTCTGTAATTATGACAACAATTTCAACTACAAAGATTTACCTACTTACTTACTTTTTCTCAATTATTTACCTACTGATAAAGAAACATTTAAAATATGTAGGATTATAATATTTTATAGAATTTAAAAAACGAGGACATGTTTTTATTTTTAGACTAGAGTCGACTTTGTAGTCTTGAATTTGTAGGTAGGTTACCTACTGTTATTTTAAGATTAGATAGGTATGTAAACTCTTAACTTTTTATGAAACACAACGTTCATAATTGTAATAAAATTGTCTTTATTAACATCACATATTTTATTATAACAGATACCAATTTTTTAAATGTAGTATTAGTATTTATTGATAATAATTAGAATGGCATTAAAACCAATTACACTAATTATAAGTAGGTAGGTACTGTCAAAAATTTAAATATTAAAAATAACAGATTAAGTTAGGCACACTATTTACAAAATAAGGTTTGATGATAAAAATTCAAAATGTCAGAACATTATTTATTTGTTTTGGAACCCTCAGCATTTGCAGTCCTCACACTTAACGTTTTTTTTTTGAGAAGGGGTGAGGTAGGTATCTCTAATAGGGCTTGGATACATTTTTTGTGTTTTTGAGATTGTGTGTGGCCTATCTGTTACTTGTACTTAATCCTTAGAGGAATGTAATGTATTTTAATAGTAACTATTGTAGGAGTTTTTTGTCAGTAGTTTTTACGTGTGAACCTGTCGTAGAAACGTTAAAGTAAAGTAAGTTCGTATGAGTCAGTGGTCAACTCTGGTGACGGAGTTTTTAGGCCGCCTTAAGGCCTCCGTCATGGCTTAACGACTTAAATAGCCGAGACCGACAACGTGCCCTTCGAAGCACGGAAGCGCTCAGATGCAAATGCCACCGGCGGTCACCCATCCACTTACAGACCGTTTCGAACGTTGCTTAACTTCGATGATCTATCAAGAACGAGCAAGCACGACCACGAGCGCTGAGAAGCGTTAAAGAGGTTTTATTGACCACCCAAATTGTTAAATTCTTGTTTTTTTACTGCAAGAGTCGTTAACAGAAACAAATTTAAGTAAGTACAGTACGCACAACCAATCTTTAACTCTCTGAAGTAGCTGCGCAGATACCATTTTTGATGACGCCTAAAAGACGAAGACAGCGTAATGCTGCCTCGCTCACTCACTTAGTTTGTTGCATCGTGCTGTCTCACTTTACCAAATCTGCGCAATCGTTTAGTACCTAACTTCAGAAAGCTAAAGATAAGTTGTGCGTTTATATGCGCTTTAACACGAGCTCGTAACGGTGAAGGAAAACATCGTGAGGAAACCCGCAGCTTAGTCAGCTCCACACGTGACGTCGTCTCTCCTGTGGGCGGCTGATTAAGCTGAGAGGATGGTTTAGATGCTACAAGCCTCCATCTCAAACAACGTCCCAGGCACTACAGCGTCCCGTTAAGTGTAGGCATATGTTGCCTCCTGACGCTGTATAAATCATCTAATATAGATGTAAAGGCCTAAGTTTTGTGAGAATCATCTAAGTGTGAATCGCCATATTGTTGCAAAAATTAATCAGAGATCCGTAGCACCAAAGTAAACACCATTTAGCTATTAGTTGCAACGGAATTCGATACTGCGACAACTCGCAAAGTGGTGGCAAACATGTGTGCATTATATTATGTTGCACGACATGCTGTCGGAGCATTCTTTAAGTTTGCTTGTATGTGATTAATTGTGACGACGTCTGTGGCGCAGTGGGTGAAAGCCCGCTTGGCACGCAGAAGGTTGCGGGTTCGATCCCCGCGGGACAAATGTTTGTATGATCTGCAGATATTTGTCTCGGGTCTGGGTGTTTCTATGTATAATATGTAAAAAACAAAAAAGTATATCAGTTATCTGGTTCCCATAGTACAAGCTTTGCTTAGTTTGGGGCTAGATGATGTGTCACATGTCCAGCGTTATTTATTACTACTGCCCGCAGCTTCACCCGCGTGGTACCAACATTTTGAATAGCCTATATGCTATTCCAGGTATCTACGTCTGTTCCAAGTGTCATCTAAATCGGTTCACTGGTTTAGGCGTGAGAAACACAAACATACAAACATCCAAATGTCCAAACATCCAAACATTTTTATTGATTGACAAACCAAAAGAGATTAGACTTTATATTTTTGCGTGAAAATATGAGCTGTATCAAAATACCAAATGTTTCTGTAATTTGATGCGCATTTAAGTGGAACAGAGTTGAACTCAGGACTTGTATAAATTAATCATCCGCAGCCAAGAATATCCCACTGCTGGGTGTGGGCCTCCCTCTGTTTATGCCATTCATTCCGGTGGGTGCCTCACGCATCCAAAATCTATGGTGCCATTTGATGTCATCTACCCATCGCGCAACCGGACGACCTCGACTTTATGTTCTATGTAGATATAAATAGAAACTAAGCTACTACATATTTACATATATTTACAAAATACAACAGGATTAGTCAAGCTATCTAAGGATCGTTAGAAACGATCTATAGATAGCTCAACTGATCCAGGTTACTGTCAGTCGGAAGCGTGCCCAAAACACTGGCGGTGATATAAATAAATAAATAATAAATATAAATTATTTAAATGAATTTTGACGAATATGTATTTACAAACAAAAAGTATATAAGTAGTATATCAGTCATCTAGTACCCATAACACAAGCTCTGCTTACTTTGGGGCTAGATGATGCTGTGTGAAAAAGTCCACCGTTATTTATTTATTATTTCTCCGTGCGTTGGGATTAAATCATAATCCTGTATCCATTTATAATTAAACCTGAATCCACTCCCTGTTTCCATGTCAACACTTCAAACAACATGTGTATAACATACGTCACTTCACACTACACCACTACATACTGGTAAACTATTGATGAATGACGTCATGTGACCTATGAATTTTGGATGCGGCGTGAATATACCACAGACAATAATAGTACTTAGTAGTTGTAGGTACAGTTCGCCCAACGGATCTAGGCATTCGTGAAGTTAGGCGTGATTGAAACACAAACATACAAACATCAAAACATACTCACAAACTTTCAGATTTATTATTTTAGTAGGAAGTAGGATATAAGTGAGTATACTAAGCACAACGGATCTTTAGCTCTCTGAAGTTAGGTGCAATAGACGATTTTTTTGGTAGAGTAAGCGAGATAGCACTACTTCTAGCAAGTAGCAGCTACTTCAGAGAGCTAAAGAACGATTGTGCGTATTGTAAGTATGGAAGTATGGGTACCTATTGCTTAGCAGAATCTTAAAATCAATATTCCATACCCTAACATCAAAGAACATTCAAATGGATATGCAAGTGACAGGACAATGAAGGAATCCTATTGTAGGGAACCCTCGCGATTATGTAGAACACCCTCTTTGCGAGAAATGTGAAGATGGGATTGAGAATACCAACTGTTTTTAAAATCATTAAAAAAAAAAAGTAAGTTCGTATGAAAGTGGCCAAATCTTTCATAATATTGTTTGAATTTTAATTCAAGGCCAACTAATAATCTGGAGTGCTCTCCGAAGCACGGAAGCACTCAATTGATAATGCCACTAGCGGTCACCCATCCACTTAGTGACCTCACAGAAGGTGCTTCGCTTCGACGATCTATCAAGAAGGACTAAGCAAACTAGCTCTTGTCTGTCAATCTGACTCGAACCTCTGGACCTCGAGACTCACACAGGAAAGAATGAGGTCTACGATGGAGCCTACCCAGAAGGTGCCTATTAACTCTTCTTGAAAACAACTGGGTCGTAGCTCAGCGGAAATACAGAAGCTGGAAACTGATTAATTTTTATGAAGTGAAAACTTCTGTAGGCGCGTTGTGCATTTTTGATAAGATGAGAATAAATTCTTAGATTCGACTCAAAAAGGTTACATGCGAGTCACGTGTCGATTTCTAAAAGCTCATTTTATAACTAAACGGGTGAATAAATATGAATAAAAAAAATTTTGTTCAAGTTTTCACTTCTCTCGGCACTCCCGGGGGTCCCTATGGTTGTTTTGCAGTGCGCATAATGAAAGAACTTTGAAATGTTTTTATACCATTGCCAAAACAACTAATATCCACAAAGTTAGATTTTCTAAAGTTACTGATGCAAGACCGGGATGTGAACCTATGATCTTCACGGCCGGTTTCTCGAACGCAAATCATCTTCAAATAATCATTGTTCAAATTGTTTGAGAATCCGGCCGTCATAGTCGCATTCGACTTGACATAATATGCCCTAATAAAATAATCCTGTTGAATTGTGTCATATGGTGTGCGAGTGAGACAGAAGATGGAGGGACGAATGAATGGAGGGCCGTTAAATGTTTGGTTAATTAGTTTTGTTTTTATTTTGGGGTTCCTGATAGAATATAATTAAGTTTATCTCGTTATATGAATTAGACCGAGGAGAAGCAGAGATATGTAGGCTACATCAATCAAAAAGCATTTATTCAGGACCTTTGGGATCACTTAGTCTTAAAACTATGTGATTCTACTCCTGATCCTTCGCGACCAATACTAGAACCAAGACAACAAAGAACCTAGCGCACTTTTAGGTGATCCATCTTAAAAACTACTAGACAAGCTCCAGTGGGGCCAGATCCCAAGATTTTGACATATTTTGCCTCATTCACTCATCATTTTTACTTCTCTAATTTCTCTAAATAATTAAAGTTAAAAAAAATGTATTTTTTATGGAAAACCTAAGAGGCTGAAAAAGTATCTAAGTCTTCTTCTTCCTGCCCTTATCCCACTTAAGTGGGGTCGGCACAACATGTTTCTCCGCCTTCAACCGTCCGAATTTGTTAATATTTATCCTGTCCATCCAAAGGTTGCCTGGAAGAGATCGCTTTTAGCGATAAGGTCGCCCATTGTACTATATTTTTGCATGTTTTTTTTATTTTTATTTGTGTTATTTTTATGGTGTACAATAAAGTTGTATTCTATTCTATTCTATTCTATTCTGTCTTCCATTTCCCTCTATCACCCGTCATATCAGAACTCACTCCTTTCACAAACATATCCGCATTCACACACTCACAAAAAAATTATCTAAGTACGTAAGTCATTAAAAAAAAACTTTAAAGGTTAGTAATTTTTAGTGATTTCATCACAACTTTATAAGGTAGGTCTAGTAATTTTTTTTTAATTTTCTTGTATTTTGACAAAAAAAAAACGCCACGACATACTTTCCAATATTTACAGGATTCAAGATCAAATAAAAACAGATTAGCCAACGCATGAATACGATCGATGTCTGCCAGATGGCGCCACGTGCACGGCACGCGTTCTCGCCAAAACTTACGTCAAAAACATTTGCCACCAAGCTTTGAGTTTGATTACACGCTCTCAACGATCACTGCAGGCGATAAAATCAAATTATATTTGTGTGTGTGATTCGTGTTTGCAAATAATTGCTTTGTTAATATTTATGAAATGTACTTAGGTACAGTTCTTTCAACGGATCTAGGCATTTGTGAAGTTAGTTGTCTGCGCAGAACACATTTTTGTATGAAAAGTGGTTACTGCGCAGACAATGCCGAATGCCTAGATCCGTTGGAAGAACAGTACATTAGTTTTATAAATAATACCTTAAACCTTTTTACAAATTATTGTTCTTCTTCTTGTCGTGTGTGTTCTTTCGAACCAGTGTGGTGAATAAACATTTGCCACCAAGCTTTGAGTTTGATTACACGCTCTCAACAATCACTGCAGGCGATAAAATCAAATTATATTTGTGTGTGTGATTCGTGTTTGCAAATAATTGCATTGTATGTATGAAATGTACTTAGATACAGTTCTTCCAACGGATCCAGGCATTTGTGAAGTTAGTTGTCTGCGCAGAACACATTTTTGTATGAAAAGTGGTTACTGCGCAGACAATGCCGAATGCCTAGATCCGTTGGAAGAACTGTACATTAGTTTTATAAATAATACCTTAAACCTTTTTACAAATTATTGTTCTTCTTCTTGTCGTGTGTGTTCTTTCGAACCAGTGTGGTGAATAAACATTTGCCACCAAGCTTTGAGTTTGATTACACGCTCTCAACAATCACTGCAGGCGATAAAATCAAATTATATTTGTGTGTGTGATTCGTGTTTGTAAATAATTGCTCTGTTAATATTTATGAAATGTACTTAGGTACAGTTCTTTCAACGGATCCAGGCATTTGTGAAGTTAGTTGTCTGCGCAGAACACATTTTTGTATGAAAAGTGGTTACTGCGCAGACAAACGGCTAACTTCACGAATGCCTAGATCCGTTGGAAGAACTGTACATTAGTTTTATAAATAAATACCTTAAACCTTTTTACAAATTATTGTTCTTCTTCTTGTCGTGTGTGTTCTTACGAACCAGTGTGGTGAATGGATTGTAAGTGCGCCTCAAAGAGATTCTACGACGACATGCCGGTTTTAAATCAATATCCATAGTGCACTCCGAAGCATAGAAGCGCTCAGTTGAAAATACCACTACTTAATAGTCCTTTCCACATAAGATCGGTTCCGTGACAAGGCCTTTTTTTTTAAGTTGTATCTTTTATCACTAGATTACATTTTTTTTTTCAACCTATTGTGTCCCACGGCTGGGCAAAGGTCTCCCCCTTTTTAGATTTCATTTATTTCAATTTTTTTTATTGTTCTATGTGTCAGGGATACCTACGTTCCCACGTGAAAAATACCCATCCACATACTTCATTCAGAACGTCTCTTAACTTTGACTTGATGATCTATGAACGACTATTTACATCACTAGCGCTTCGATCTGCAATATAAATATTTTAACTTAAGTTACGATCTATTAGGAACAACTACATCACGATCGCTTCGATCTGCAATATAAAATATTTTCATTTATGTGACAATCTATTAGGAACAACACATTACGAGCGCCTCGATTTATCTGCTATAAAATTTCATAAAAGGAATTCTTTCAGCATTTTTACCAACATGAAAATAAAAACTGATCAATAAAGGTGTCGCCACACGGAGCCAGCGGTGTATAAATAAACACCTAACGGCCGTGCTAGTGACGTGCGCGCCTTATTTTATGACACGCCTACTGGCCGATTTACGGTATCTTCTATTTTTGAACATGGAATATACAGGGTTTAAAAAGACTGCTACCGAAAACTGGAAGGGTTGCAATCAGACCATGATTCTAAACATATTTAGGGAAAAAAACGCAAAAAAAATTGACTTAGCTACGTCATTTTATGTTATTTTCGGTTATTTACTACTAGGGAAACATAGTAAGACCATGCCTAACTGATAATTTCATTAATAAAAGAAAAAAACAATTAAAACTCAAAATCCAGCAATCTACGTAAAACAACGCGCCCAGTACATACGCAAACAGTAATCTTCAAACGCCTCCTTTTGATTTTAGTTGTGTTTTGGGATGCTATACCTATCCCTTGCGGCTTCGGTAGACGTCTTTTTACACCCTGTATGTTGGGGTGTATTTATTTTCTAGCTTGGGTTTGGAATGGAATTAACAATTTTCATAAAGAACCAGCCAATGTTTCTTCATTTTCCCGTAGTTAGGTAAAACACCTGACACATTTAGGTACGCCATATTGAGTATATTCATAAGTTTTCCTCGGCTAGATTACCTTTGACCTGACCTTGGTACCTGATATTGGTCAAAGTCAAAGTCAAAGTCAAAGTCAAATAGCATTTATTCAGTAGGACCGCTGGGATCACTTTGAAACGTCTTAAAACTAGGTGATTCTACTCCTGTTCCTTCGCGACCAATACCGTGAAGAATCAGGGCAACAAACACGGTTTGGGGCCTAGCTTTTTTTTTATCGCGGTCGCGAAGGAACAGGAGTAGAATCACCTAGTTTTAAGAAGTTTCAAAGTGATCCCAGCGGTCCTACTGAATAAATGCTTTTTGACTTTGAATTTGACCCTTCTCCAAAAATTCACTAGTTTGCCACCAAAATCGCCTAGGCTAGGCATTCCCCTACCAGCTGCATACCTACCTACACATTAAAAAAACAGGTTCACGACTGTATCCCCAAGGTGCGGTAGACATTCTCTCAGATCTTACTTATTCCAGATCCTTTGAAGATGTCTAAGGGTAGTCAGAGGCATGTCCAAACACATATTTGATACATGCCCACATCTTGCAGAAGTTAGTACTCCATACGTGACAGGTTGCAAGCCCATCGCCGCCTATAGAAACACTAACTGGTTTCCTCAGGAACGTACTGAACTTTTCCAGGTTTTCGTAGCAAATAGAGTTCGTTTAAGTCTTTTGTATTGAAAAAAATACTTGTGGCATTCTGTGTTTTAATATTTTTGCTAAACTAAAACTGGAGGACATCTTCAAGTCCAGCATACCGCAAAGCCTTAAGACCAAGGCATATAACCAGTGTGTTCTGCCCATATTAACATATGGATCCGAGACATGGCCGCTTACAAAGGAATCTATGCACAAGATAAGAGTAGCGCGCAGCGGGCCATGGAGCGCGCCATGCTCGGCATCTCCTTGATCACATACCCAACGTAGAAATACGACGTCGAACCAAGGTCTACGTGGGTATGCGCATCGCAAGCCTCAAGTGGAGATGGGCAGGACACCTGGCTACACGAAAAGACGGGAGATGGACTACAGCGATTACGGAATGGTGGCCCAGAGATGCAAAGATCACCCGCCTGATGGTCGGATGACATCGTAAATGTAGCTGGGAAAGCGTGGGAAAGGACTGCACAGGACCGAGAAGAGTGGCGATAGAGAGGAGGCCTATACTCAGCAGTGGGTGTAACCGGGCTGAATAGATAGATAGATAGAAACTAAAACTAAAGATGGAGAGAGACCCTGGTCATTGAAAGCAGGCAGTTTTGTAACCTAAGTTAAATAAGGTTTTCAAAATTCTTTCAGGGCGTCTGGTCGAAGCGACGCGTGATCCGAGAGCTGGCACATTTTTTGCTCAAAGGATCAGCATTGCCATCCAGCGTGGTAATGCCGCCAGTGTTTTGGGCACGCTTCCGACTGACAGTGACCTGGATCAGTTGAGCTATCTATAGATCGTTTCTAACGATCCTTAGATAGCTTGACTAATCCTGTTGTATTTTGTAAATATATGTAAATATGTAGTAGCTTAGTTTCTGTAAATAAATATAGTAGTTAAATAAAACATGAAATCCATTTCAATTCTTTATTTTCACAATAAAATTACTTACTTACATGTTTGTTTGATTAAGTCTTGATGAAACCTTATTAACTGAGATCACTTATTTATTTACATTATTATTTTATTTACTTAACAATTATTATAAAGTGCACAGTCATAAATTAAGTTTATATAATACATTATTATTTTATGTCAAGCGATGATAAAATGCTGGGGAAAATAATGTTAATGTGAAAGAAGAAAAAACCAAAAAATTCAACAAATAGGTACTTTGTCTGGTCGTGTCACTAGGTCTTTCGAACCAGTGTGGTGGAAGGATAATAAGTAACTATACTTACTTAAAGTTATAAATATGGGCCAATAGCATTTCATCACTGTATATTTTTGTTCTGTGTTGCCTGAAATTATCGTCTATATATAAAAATGAATCCCTATAACCCTTGGTCACGCCATCACGCGTGAACGGCTGGACCGATTTCACAATTTTTTTTTTGCTGTATTTGTTATTGTCAGGAGAAGGTTTTTATAACAGAAAAAAATTAAAAAATTGCGCGGAAAAAATGAATCCCTATATCCCTTGGTCACGCCATCACGCGTGAACGGTTGGACCGAATAATGCACAGACAGAGTCGCACGGGTCAGCTAGTTATTATTATAAATCATTATTAATTTAGTTACAAATTGTAATATTTTGTAAATTATTTACTAACGTGTAAGCAAGGAACTTATATATTTACAATTAATATTTACAAACTCACTTGACCAGCGAGGGTAAGGCTTAGAATAAGAACGTTCGAATTTTAGTTTAACCCTGCGTCTTACGTGGGCTATCTATATTATCGCGTTAGTTTTTTCGTTCGTTTGATGAATATTCGGATGCCTCTTACTACGAGTTACATTGTATTCAGTCGATAAGATCAACGATAAAACACGGTCCTAACCTAGGACCAAATATTCCAAAGCGAAAAATTGGCCCTTGAAGTCAGAAATCGTAGTAAGAAACATCCGAATATTCATCAAACGAACGAAAATAAGAACGGGAATACGGCCCTGGACGCGAACGCGAAGCGGAAACAACAAACAGTCGATTTACTATTGAATTGTCCTACGTCACCGGTGAGCAGCGGCGCGGCGCTAATTGAATCGCGATCAGAATGTTTGCGAATTTTGACACTTTGTATGATTATAAAGGCTATTTAGCTTTCAAAACCATTTTAAATTGAGGACGTTTTGCTGTCAGAGCATTTTAAATTACAGTCGATGTGCATTTAAGAACATTTAGCTTCCAAAACCTTCTGATCCTAAATGGATTTGACGTAAACTATGTAGGACGATTCGCGCGCACGTAGGACAGACGCATAGCTTCGCTTCACAATCGCGTTCGCGTCAAGTCGTCCACGTAAGACGCAGGACAGAGTCACCAGCAATATCAACTTTATTATTAATAATATAAATAACTACAATTATATTATACTTACATAAATGCACCTAAATTATAAAACATTTAAAGTCGGTGCTGGTTAGACACTATCATAGTCTGAATACACCTTTTGCAATTAACAACTAGACTCGTGTAAGATATCTTTATTATTTACAATTTTTAAAACCATACAGATTTTGGTATATTTTTTTAGCTGTGGTAGGTAAAGTAATGAAGCTTGATGACTTATTAATTAGTGAAATAGACAATAAAAACAAGGAGAACCTCTAAAAATGTTTTTGGGGCTTTTTAAAACGAAATTTGATGTTGTACTAACTTTAAAATCTCAGTTTTGAGTGGATTGGAACGTTTTAGCACACATCTAATCAGTGCAATGAATTCTGAATAAAAAAAGAACATCAGCTAATTTTAAAAAAGTCACGTCACATTGATTTCCTCATCCGAAGCGCTGGCATCGCTGTCAAAGTCCTCCCCCTCGTCCATATTTGAGAATTCGCGCGGGAAAGCTGCCATTTTTTCCTCATACCTATACTCTGTGGCTGCGTATTTTTTTAATTCCTCGTTTTGGTCATCATTTTGGGAAAGTGGGGACAGCTTGGGCTTGTCAGCTTCCGCGTCAGATAGGTCTGGGTGTGGATTATTCTTGTTTGGTAAGGTTTGTTCACGAGATCCGCCGGATGCGAGCAGTTCCCGCTCTTTTGAGTTCCGCCATTTCATACGGCGGTTTTGGAACCAAATCTTTACCTGGAACAAGAGAGATAGTATTTACCATGTGCCTGGAAGAAATCGCTTTAAGCGATAAGGCCGCCCAATGTACTAATTTTGAACGTGTTTTATTTATGTGTTGTTTTTTATTAAGTAAGTAAATAATGCTGGACATTTCACACAGCATCATCTAGCCCCAAACTAAGCAAAGCTTGTACTATGGGAACCAGATAATTGATATACTACTTATATACTTTTTGTTTGTAAATACATACATATTATACATAGAAACTAGAAACTACATATGCTAGAATGGCATCGTTCAAATCCCTAAAGAATTTCATCATCAAAGTCAAAGTCAAAAATCATTTATTCAGTAGGACCGCTGGGATCACTTTGAAACGTCTTAAAACTAGGTGATTCTACTCCTTTTCCTTCGCGACCAATACCGTGAAGAACCATCAAATTGCCCGTAGTTTTTTATCCTAATCATTTATGTTTAGTTTTTATTTTAGCTATACGGTTATAAAATAAAATTAACATGGTTTTGTACGCACAAACTATTCAATTTTAGAAGCACCCGCGCGGTCAAAATGTCACACGTATTTTTTTTCTGCGCCCGAGGCAACAAACACCCTCGCATTCTACCAACCACGCCTCGCCATCAATACAATACGTCAAAAACACAATGCAGAAATACTGTTATTTTAACAAAAAAATACTTTTACCGTAAAATATTAACGGAAATGTGTAAACGATGCGATAATAAAGGCTAATGTGTGGAGTATTGGCGATAATGATTAATGATTATAGCGATTTTTTCGGATTCAAAAATGACGAATCATTCAGTCATTTTTTTATGTTGATGATGTAAAAAGCTGTGTTGGCCGAATGGGGTTGTACCTCAACTTTCAATCCGAAGGTTGTGGGTTCGAATCCCGGCCGTGCATCAATGGATTTTGCGTTTCGTAAAATTTAACAGTGAAGGAAAACATGGTGAGGAAACCAGTTAGTGTTCTTATAGGCGGCCATGGGCTTGCAACCTGTCACGTATGGAATACTAACTTCTGCAAGATGTGGGCATGTATCAAATATGTGTTTGGACATGCCTCTGTCTACGTTTTTTTTGATGTAACAAATTCAGTATCAAGGTAACATCATTTGGTAACAAAGTTACTTACATATGGAGTAGAGTAACATAAATTCTAAAAAAATCTTTTTCGTCTACAATACGAACTGATTAGGGTCTACAAATGTCAAAAGCAAGTTGATCCAGCATAGCGACGGTCCGAGTCGGGGGCGACGATACGTCAACGACAGATGACGCCTTTATGAGATGCGACACTTATCGATAAAAATATCTATTACCCTATGAATATAGTAAAAATAATACATTTATTTACAGAAAATAAGATTCCACATAAAAAAAATAAGTGATTTTGTAAAACGTAAACAGGTTCACGACTGTATCCCCAAGGTGCGGTAGACATTCTCTCAGATCTTTTTGTTACTTATTCCAGATCCTTTGAAGATGTCTAAGGGTAGTCAGAGGCATGTCCAAACACATATTTGATACATGCCTACATCTTGCAGAAGTTAGAATTCCATACGTGACAGGTTGCAAGCCCATCGCCGCCTATAAGAACACTAACTGGTTTCCTCAAGATGTTTTCCTTCACTGTTAAATTTTACGAAACGCAAATCCATTGATGCACGGCCGGGATTCGAGCCCACAACCTTCGGATTGTAAGTCGAGGTACAACCCCATTCGGCCAACACGGCTCATTGATTCATGATTTTGTCAATAAGTAAATACGAGTGCCATCCCATACAACCATTTTTGTCGCCGTTACGTTAACATGACGTAACAATTTTCGCGTAACAATAATTTTTGGTTATAAATTTACGTAAATCTCTGTCGTCATTACGAAACATGTGTCGTTAAAATGTCGAAAAGTGGGGATCAATCGTAACAGTATTTTTTGTCGCATCGTTTCGATTCCATGTTGAAACATGGCAACCTTATTGTGTTCACTTTACCATTCAATGGTTCATTTCATTCATTCCTCTTTATAATCTACCCAGATTTATGAACAGAAATTTTGAAGTGTACTTTTTTAGTTGAAAGGTGTGTTGTGACATTAATTTTATTTTTCGCCGCCATCATAAAAATGTGAGTACCAACATTATTCTGTAATATTTGCTTGTTAGTCGACCTAAAATACTCTGCGAATTGAAATTCATCGTGCAGTTTAGTGTAATTTAACCAAATTTACCGATGCGCCTGTAGGATTTGATAAAATAGTTCAAATGTTTTCTGTTATTGTGATCATTTTCAATAAAAAAAAAGTCAAAATACAATATTTTCGAACCACATAAATGATTTATATTATACTGTCTATAAAAATAAGCAAAGTGTATTGTTTTTAACTAATTATATTGGATAGTTATGTAAATTTCAATGAAAAAATATGTATTTACTTGATGATAAAACTTGACCCACAGTTACGTTAATATGTTGAAAAATTTCAAAATTGTGTCAAGAACTGTTACAGGGCGACTGTTTTATAAAATGGAGTTTTGTTTATTTTATGTTCACAGTGGTTCTCAACATGCCATTTAATGAGGTTTCTGCGGAAGAAGGGTGGGTAGATGTAACCTACCTATTTTGACCTCGCTCATTGAAAAAAACGAGATACAAGCTCTATGATGCAATGAACACAGCATTCCAGAGAAAAACTGGAAGAAAATGAAATGCAGAGTAAAATTAGGAGACATTCCTACATTCGAAAAAGTCCTCCATTTTTTAATGTGATATAAAATTCAAAAAAATTAAACTTGGATTTTCATTTTTATTTTAAGAGTAGGTACCTACTTAACCTTTTTTGTGTGTTATAAAACAATCCATACTAATCTATACTCCATACTAATATTGTAAATGTGAAAGTAACTTTGTCTGTCTATCTGTCTGTTTGTTACCTTTTCACGCCCAATCCACTGAACAGATTAGGAAAAAAATTGGCATGGATAAAGGTTGTATCCCAGGGAAAGACATAGGCTACTTTATATCCTACTTTTTATTTTATTTTTATCTACTTTTTATCTAGTTTATCAGTCATCTAGTACCCATAACACAAGCTCTGCTTACTTTGGGGCTAGATGATGCTGTGTGAAAAGTCCAGCATTATTTATTTATTATTTATTATCCCGAAAAAATGCCGAGGGACCGCGGGTCATACCGCGGGAGCGCAGCTAGTAATTTATATTCATCTGCACAAACAACCAGTCCCTGAGCACCACTAAAGCTTGAGAACCACTGGTTTTCTGTTTGGACAAATCCAACAATTAGTGTCGTTATCTTTACTACAATTACTGTTACCTAGTGTCGTCAATGTGTTGACAATTTACTCAAGTTCACACAATGTGTCAAGAACAAAATGAAGAACAAAATGACGAAAATTATCGACACAAAGCACACACACTATTACTGTAATGTTTTCGATACAAATTGTCAACACCTTTAATACACGCTGCAACCAAAATCACAAGTTACGTTATTGTTACGACAAATTGCAAATTTGCGACGTTTTTAAAATTTTGCGACCGAAAATGGTTGTATGGGATGGACTCTCCGCGAATTTAACTTTTCACATGACAATAAATTGGAGACGTTAGATTTTTATCTTGTTTTGTGGTGACTTGTGAAAACCAATATTGTGTGTCCCGCTTCGATCATGATGTCAGTCTTCAAGATTCGAGATTCGATGTCACATGCGGTTGAATCATCGTTAGTTCTCATTCCAAAAGCTAGACGAATAGCTGCTTATAATAAAAACTTTAACCTTGGTTGAACCCCATGTTGACACATGTCAAAACAAAACTGTTACCACAAGAAAGCGTTCTATGTACGAGTATTTAAAGATCGTTTTTCTAGGGACAGTTTATTAGTTAGACTTGATCTAAACTCGGCTCATTTTCTTGTAAGAAGCCCCATATTATTTAGTGTTTTTGTTTTAATATAATTATAACTGTTTTAGCTGTCACTGTAAACTTAAAGAAAAGTGGCACTCCAGGAGTGCCAACAGAAGTGAACATTTAAATGAGGTTTCGGTACCGTTTCTAAAATTAAAAAAAAAAAAGTTACTATTCCACTGGGATTCGATCTCGAGGCAGTCTCACCCGAGGCGGTCACTCACAAATTGACCATTGGGAAGATACAATGTGCGACGAAATAAAGGTACGTTTTAGTAAGATGCCGTCATAACAGTCACGTGACTGAGTTTGATATTTTTCCCCCCATCTGAAGTTTTCACTTCAAAAACATCGATACTTTCATAGACTATCACCCCATCCCTACAAGACAGGGGTGCGCCGGCTGAGAATTAATTACTTTTTGACATATTCAGTTTTATTACAAATTATCCCGAATAAAGTTATAGAGGCAAGTGACAACCCTACAGAGGGTAAAAGGAAATCAAAAACGTATGTCACATGTGACCATCACTAATCTACTTATGTCTGTAATTATATTACATGAATTTTATTACTTTTTTATTTTTTTAACTTTAATTTCTGTTTGAATTTATTAATTTTTTCCCTGTATCAATTAAAAAATTGCACGCCAAACTAGCAGAATACATTGTTTCCGGATTGAGTTTTAAAAAACAAAATACCACCATACAGTTCTCAGTGATCGCTTTTTCATACAAAATTGTATTCTGCGAAGACAAACGGCTAACTTCACGAATGCCTAGATCCGTTGGGCGAACTGTATATGTATTTCACACAAAAATCTTTACTTTACGTTACAGTGTGACAAAGTCAAAGCTAAATTCTGTCCGCGTAACAAAAAAGTTTTAAGTTTATCTGAATTACACCCTATGCTCCTAGTAATAAAGTCACAAATCCTCAAAACAATATCTTTTACTTACGATCATTCATCTCGAAGAACGTCAAAAACTATACAAACTATATTACGGATGATCCAAGGATTAAGTTGATGGCACATTTTACATCAGCACCGTACGCGTCGCAATTTGATTTCTTCGTATTAAAAGCACATTTCACCCACTTGAAGCTGGGGGCGAAAGTTAGTAGGTAGTTTAATTTTGGGGTATATGGACGTGCCTCTGGCTACCCACTTAGACATCTTCAAAAAAACAAACAAATAGCTTCACGACTGTATCCCCAAGGCGAGGTAGACATTCTCTCGGATCTTTTTTTTTTATTCCAGATCCTTTGAAGATGTCTAAGGGTAGTCAGAGGCATGTCCAAACACATATTTGATACATGCCCACATCTTGCATAAGTTAGTATTCGATACGTGACAGGTTGCAAGCCCATCGCCGCCTATAAGAACACTAACTTTCCTCACGATGTTTTCCTTCACCGTTTAGAGCATGTGATATAGCGCATATAAATTTTACGAAACGCAAAATCCATTAATGCACGGCCGGGATTCGAACCCACAACCTTCGGATTGAATGAAAGTCGAGGTACAACCCCATTCGGCCCTTCAACATCTTCAAAGAATCTTATACTCCCTAGTAGAGCTAAGAGCATTTCTACGGTGGATGGTACTATCGCTTTTTATAGTGAAGCGTGTCTCAGTCTAAAATAACATGTTAAAAAAAAAATCGTACCAATTTGTTACAATGTGACAAATAACACCGATTCTCCGTAGCCAATTACGAAGTGATAGATGTTCGTTCGTTTTTTGAAATTTCATAAATCGAACGATCATTTTTCAACGTTTTGAATATCGAACGTTATTTTTTAGGGTTCTGTGTATGGTATCAAATATTATATTATATATACAGGGTGTAAAAAGACGTCTACCGAAGCCAAAAGGGGTAGGTATAGCATCCCAACACACAACTAAATATCCGGAGAAAACAGCGTTTGAAGATTTCTGTTTGCGTATGTACTGGGCGCGTTTTTATACGTAGATTGCTGGATTTTAAGTTTAAATGGTTTTTTTTCTTTTATAAATGAAATTATTAGGTAGGTATGGTCTATTATGTTGTACTAATAGTAAATAACTAGTAAATAAAATAAAATTACGTAGCTAAGTCAAGCGGTTTTTTTTTTCGCTAAATGTATTCAGAATCATGGTCTGATTAAAACCCCTCAGTTTTCGGTAGCAGTCTTTTTACACCCTGTATATTTAATTGGAGATAGATAGATAATAAATTCTTTCAGGGCGTCTGGTCGAAGCGACGCGTGATCCGAGAGCTGGCACATTTTTGTCTCAAAGGATCAGCATTGCCATCCAGCGTGGTAATGCCGCCAGTGTTTTGGGCACGCTTCCGACTGACAGACCTGGATCAGTTGAGCTATCTATAGATCGTTCCTAATGATCCTTAGATAACTTGACTAATCCTGTACTATTTTGTAAATATATGTAAATATGTAGTAGCTTAGTTTCTGTAAATAAAGTTGTTGATAATTTAAAAAAAATTGTCAGTTACTTTACTGATAATAAAAAAATATACGGGACCTTCAGATATTTACAATACTCGCACATTCTGCCTTTGACACGCGTGAAATTCACCATTTTGATAAAATCGATTTAGATGTATCGATGTAACGTCTTCATATCGATTAGTGAATGTTAATGATGCTACATCTGCGCTTCATGAGAAATTAAAAAAAAATAGTAGCACGACTGTGTCGCAGTAGACATTGTCTCAGATTAAAAAAAAATAGGTGCAGTGACGCACAATAAGATGTACACACACGTAACATTTTCAAAAAAAAATATCCACCAATCCGTTTCAAAAATATGTAGGTATCCATGATGATTGTAAATAGATTGTCTAAGTAGATAAAAAGATTGTGTTTTTTAGTTTCTTAGTACTAAAATATGTATTAATATTGAACGTCCGAAAAGGGCAAACTGTTTGTACATTTTATTTGTTAACAAACCTACCATCTTGGTTAAATTCAACAGTTTACAATAAAAACTTATCTTATCTTAGCTGTGTGAGAAGTCCAGCATTTTTTTTTTTATTCCATCTCAAACAATGTCCCGGCACTACAGCGTCCCGTTAAGTGTAGGCATAGGCCTCCTGACGCTGTATAAATCATCTAATAAAGATGTGAAGGCCAATAACATTTATTACAAAGGTTCTTTGAAGAAATAATTTGATTGTTATTTCGTATTGTGATTGTGCGAAAGACTCTGGACTGAACTCACTGCGTCCAATGAATTCAATGCCCGCCCGCGGCCGGCAAAATTTCAAATATTCATATTTCGAATGAATATTCAACCGGCGCCATGTTTACATTCGCGCCGTTCCAATATCAAATATTAGCATTTATTTATTTTCTGGTCGGTTTTTGTGTTCCGTTTTTGAATTTTAATTGTTCCCTTTTTAAATTTTTGACTTTATGATTGACATGTGTCATATTTGCATTGTTTTCTGCAAATAGTTTGGTGTGCAAATATTATTTGCGTATAGTAACAATCCTTTTCTGATGCTTTGTTTGATTTACTGTGCTGGATAGTATTTCTTTAATAATAAAATATAGTAAACTTAGATTCATTGATTGATGTTTCTCTTAGTTCAATCTATACCTATCCAGTATTATTACTAAACTATGTGCTGCTTATTATAAAAACGTAAAACCTTGGTTGAGCCCCATGTTGACACATGTCAAAACAAAACTGTTACCACAAAAAAGCGTTCTATGTACGAGTATTTAAAGATCGTTTTTCTAGGGACAATTTTTTAGTTAGATTTGGTCTAAACTCGGCTCATTTTCTTGTAATAAGCCCCTTTGAGTCTTCATAAAGTTATCACCTATATAGATAAGGTTAAGTTGGAGACAGATAATTTCCAAAATTCATAGAAAATTCAAAGTACCTATAGAAATAAGACACTCATTTTTATCCCGGAAAAAGTGTTTTTCCGAGGGACATAACACTGCGAAGCTAGTTATTACATAAATGTTTGTCTGTAATAGATAAGCTTACACAAGGACAACCAGACAAAACCTCGAACTACAAACTCCTTATCTGGCTTGAGAATTAATTAATTGTTTTATAACAATGGAATCAGATAACTTTGAACCCTCCGTCGCGAGATCACACACTGGAACGTTTTGTATGGATTATCATACAAAGTGACATAAAGTCTGTGGGTAATTTTTCACTATTTTTACAACGAAGTTCTCTTTAGAATGAAGTGAAACCAGAAGAAACCAAGAAGTGAAGTGAGAGAGAAGAAGAAGAAGACTGAGCCAAGATGTTACTGATTGGGCGGTATAGTCGCTCAGCGACAAAGCCCTTTTTTTTGTTCATATAAATAAATAAATAAATAAATAACAACGAAGTTCCTTTTCGGACGGTATCGAAGAAAAAAAGACTGAGGCTGGAAAAAAATTGTTCCATTTTACCGTCACGACACATGTATATGTCAAATCGTCACAGTGCGTGTATCATCATCATCAGCCTATGGCAGTCCACTGCTGGACATAGGTGTATATAAAATAAAAGTGAAAAGAGTTAAAATTGTTCACTAGTTGAGAATCGGACATCGAAGCGGATAAATTCTACTTTAATATTAAAAATCTGAAAGTTTGTGAAGTATTTTTGTGTTTCAATCACACCAAAACCAGTGTGTATGCTAGTTTAATGTTGCTACCACACGAGCGAAGCCGCGGGACGCTACTAATATCTAGGTGTAAAATAAAATACCTACTGGAGAGAATTAAAAATTTCTTAAATCAAACATCATCTACAAATACAATCGTTCTTTATCTCTCTGAAGTAGCGCAGAACTCATTTGTTGACGCCTAAAATCGTGCTATCTCGCTTACTCTACCAAACCTGCGCAATCGTCTATTGCACCTAACTTCAGAGAGCTAAAGATCCGTTGTGCGTATCAAACCTGGAAGACTGGATGGAAGATTCAACCATCTAACGATCAAAGAATATCACACTCACTCTCTTTGCCTTCTTCAAATTTAAATAAAGAACAAAAATTTAGAACAAAATTTTGAACTCAAGTCGCGTTCTAAATTCAAATTTCAAACTATTGATAACTCATCTAATAATATTCTATGCGAGCAAACCTTTTTATTCAAAATATTCAAATAAAGAACATTATGATCGTAAATTCCGTTTAAAAAACAACGTTCTAAAATCAAACACCGCATAAGGGCAGCTCTCGTATCCGCAATCTTGGCGCGCTTGCATCTGACGTTAAATAATTGTTGGGTGCGCGGGGCCGATGAACTTCTAGACACGGCAATAATAGTCACATACTATGAAATTAATCATATGATTGGAATAGGATTTTGGATTTTTATAATCAAAGTGATCATTTGAAGAGCAAAAATAGACAAGATTTTGAGGAAATAATAATCGTAGACCTCATTATTACCTGTGTAAGTTTCGAGGTCAAGAGCCAACCCATTTACATAACAATAAAAAAAAATTAAGGTCTGGTTCATTGATTTTCAGTTTTTTACTGTTAGTTTTAACTCGATTTTCCCATAATATATTCACTGAGCGATAGGGAATTAAGTAAGTAGGTAGTTCAAAATAATACGATTTGAAGTGATAAAATTGGTTTAACTAAATAAAAAGATAAATCTTTTTTTAAGAAATAAGAAATAACAAATAAAAAAGATGATAAATTATTAAGAGTATCAACAGTTTGCCCCTCGTGGGCGTTCAATATTAGTATAAAGGTAGGTATTAGCATAAATTATATACAGGGTGTAAAAAGACGTCTACCGAAGCCGAAAGGGGTAGGTACAGCATCCCAACACACAACCATATCCAAAAGTATTTTCCAAAAAAATCATTATATCCGGAGAAAACAGCGTTTGAAGATTACTGTTTGCGTATGTACTGGGCGCGTTCTTTTACGTAGATTGATGGATTATGAGTTTTAATTGTTTTTTTCTTCTATTAAGTAAATTATCAGGTAGGTATGGTCTTATTATGTTGTTCTAGTAGTAAATAATCGAAAATAACATAAAATGACGTACCTAGCTTAGTCAATTTTTTTTGCGTTTTTTTTCGCTAAATATATGTAGAATCATGGTCTGATTGCAACCCCTCAGTTTTCGGTAGTAGTCTTTTTACATTCTGTATACTAGGTATTAGATACATATTACCTACCTTCATATTTTTTTTCACTTTGACTTTTAAATATTTTCTTAATTCAATTGCCGTGTCTGTCTCTCACAGCTCTACAAAGGGGTGAGCGGGGCTGAGACGTCCCGGCGCGCAGCAACGCCTATTTATTTCGCTTTTTGCACGTCCCTAATTTATATTAATGGTAACCGATTAATTTGTTATCGGCTTCATAGATTAATAGTTAGGAGGATAGTGATGAGCTTAGCAAGTGAACTGTGAGTCAGATACAAAGAGTTACGTTTCACTTTTTCGTTTCGTAAAATTTATATGCGCTTTAACACGAGCTCATAACGGTGAAGGAAAACATCGTGAGGAAACCCGCAGCTTAGTCAGCTCCACACGTATTGACGTCGTCTCTCCTGTGGGCGGCTGATTAAGCTGAGAGGATGGTTTAGGTGCTACAAGCCTCCATCTCAAACAATGTCCCGGCACTAGCGTCCCGTTCAGTGTAGGCATAGCCCTCCTGACGCTGTATAAATCATCTAATATAGAATGGCCTAAGTAAAACAGGTTCACAACTGTATCCCAAGGTGCGGTAGACATTCTCTCAGATCTTTTTATGTTACTTATTCCAGATCCTTTAAAGATGTCTAAGGGTAGTCAGAGGCATGTCCAAACATATTTGATACATGCCCACATCTTGCAGAAGTTAGTATTCCATACGTGACAGGTTGCAAGCCCATCGCCGGCTATAAGAACACTAACTGGTTTCCTCACGATGTTTTCCAACCATTAAACACAACATTGAAACCATTCAAATCCTATACAATCTTATACACTCATTCAAACCCAATGTCTGCTACGAAGTACACTATAAACATCGAATAAACGTAAAAAATCCAGTGAAAATCCGAATAAAAAACCAACCAATCCCTACTTTCATTCGATACAACAGCCAATGGAAGAACGATTTAAGACGCAATTGTAGAGTATAGTCGTCTCTTTCTTACGTAGAAGCTTTGTCTTCAATTTAGAGAACATTGCTTTTGGCATGTAATTTGTGTGTTCGTTTTGATCACATGGAAAAGTAATAATGTGATACGATTCATAAGTAACGTTTGTATTTTAAATTTAGAAGATCGCTTTAAAATTAGAATGTGTTTGAATTGCAAATCTTTCAGAATCAAATTATTCGAATTAAGAAAATGATTTTGAATAAAGAACGTTCGATTAATCAATTTGGTATTTGCAGTTTTCAAAAACAGAACAGTAGGTTTTGGACGTAAAACAAAACAATGTTTTTAAATACGAGTCATGGAATTCGTAGACGGTTTATGTCGTAGCTTCGTAGCTTCGACGGAGCAGTTGTAGTATTTTAGTTTTTTTATCCGTTTTTAGGGTTCCGTACTCAAAGGGTAAAACGGGAACCCTATTGAGACTTCACTGTCCGTCTGTCAGCAGGCTGTATCTCATGAACCGTGATAGTTAGACAGTTGAAATTTTCACAGATGATATTTCTGTTGCCGCTATACTAAAAATACTAAAAAACAGAATAAAATCAATATTTAATGGGGCTCCCATACAACAAACGTGATTTTTTCCCCGTTTTTTATAGATGGTACGGAACCCATCGTGCGATTTTTTTTAAATGTCTACGTATTTAAAAAGAAAAATGCGGGTAATGTCTCAATCGTTAACATTATTAAAGGGGCTAGGGAGGGGAAAATCCGATTACTTCCCCAATTTTCCGGTAAGAGGGTCACGACTGACTCTTCGAGATGTTTATTTAAAAAGTTCGGATTTTTATATTCTAGTCATATTTTTTTACGTATACACGGTACTATAAAAACGAATTCATGCTTTCCAATGGACTGAGGGGCTTATTACAAGAAAATGAGCCGAGTTTAAACCAAGTCTAACTAAAAAACTATCCCTAGAAAAACGATCTTTAAATACTCGTGCATAGAACGCTTTTTTGTGGTAACAGTTTTGTTTTGACATGTGTCAACATGGGGTTCAACTAAGGTTTAACGTTTTTATAATAAGCAGCATTATATTTAAGATATCTTCGGAAATCGGTTAACTGACTGAACGTGTGATTAAAACACAAAAATTGGAACGAAATGTCTTAACAAACTATATTATAATGAAATTGCATGACTTGATTTGAAAGAATCTCTTTGATTGTTCTTTTTCTTCTTCTTACTTCGTCTGCGCATTGTTTCTTCATACAAACTAAGCATAGTAGAACGAAATGACATCGCCATTTTGAAAAGTCAAAAGTTATTGGTTGTCATGGCAACCTTAAAGCAGTGCTCTTTGTGTCAAACAGAGTACTGCTAAAGTTTTTTTATACAATATTCCCGTTGTCCTTTTACATATTTTTTGGTTTTCAGGAACGTTTTTCGGGATAAAAAGTAGCCTATATGCTATTCTGGAGTTATACCTTTCACCTTACCAAATTTCATTGTAAACTGTTTCGTCGTTTGAGCCTGATCCTTACACAAACATACAAACATCTAAACAAACTCACAAACTTTCAGCTGGGATTTTGCAGTTGCATAATCTGATAGAAATGACACTTGAAAAATCTGTTCTAAATTTAAAAATACCGCCAAAACTCGTCTCATAAAAAGGCGCGTTCTCACCAAAAAGGCCTAATTCCACCCGTTCAAAATCTCAATATCGAATTCAACAGCCAGTAATTGTTTTAAACGCTGCCAGGGGCGTGGCACCCCTAACGCCTGCGTCTGACATCCCCCTCGATTGTGAGAGGGTAGCTTTTTTGTAACACCCTGCGTATCCGAACACCCTGGGTACTTGGATAGTGTATCCGAACAGAACGGATTCTATTTTTGATCGGTCAAGGAATTTTTTTGATTCTGTATTTGAATTTCGAGTTATAGATGTTGAGACCAGAAACATCAGGGAATTTTAAATTCTATTTTTGAATTTTTTGATGTTGTTCCAAGTTCCACGCACAACATTTCTTAATTTCGTTCGAATCTTGAATGTGAAGACTAGACTATCCGGTAAGAATTAATTCGTTTTGAATATCGAATAATATTGTATGTTTGAATTTTGTTTGTTTAGAGCCGTGTTGGTCGAATGGGGTTGTGCTTTCAATCCCGTGCCGTGCATCACTGGATTTTTCATTTCAAAAAATGTATATGCGCTTTAACACGAGCTCGTAACAGTGAAGGAAAACATCGTGAGGAAACCCGCAGCTTAGTCAGCTCCACACGTATCGACGTCGTCTCTCCTGTGGGCGGCTGATTAAGCTGATAGGATGGTTTAGGTGCTACAAGCCTATTCCATCTCAAACAATGTCGCGGCATTACAGCGTCCCGTTAAGTGTAGGCATAGTTTGCCTCCTGACGCTGTATAAATCATCTAATATAGATGTAAAGGCCTAAGTTTTTTTTTCTTACTATCCGTATTTTTAGTAGATAAGTACCTAAGATAAATAAGTATTTCGTTTGTTCTTTTCTAACTTTTTTGTGTGTAAACCTTTTTTAAAGTGACAACTTCTTTAGGCGCGTTGGGCATTTTTGATGAGCAGAATAAATCTTGGATTCGCCTCGAAAAGGACACGTGTGAGTCACGTGACTGCTCACCTACCACAACGGGTGAATAAAAATGCATTTTTTTATCAAGTTTTCACTTCTCTTGGCACTCCCGGGAGTGCCACGGTTTTTTATCCACCCTATGCTGTCCCACTGCTGGGCAAAGGTCAATGCCTTTCAATCGCCTCTTTATCAACCTATTGAAATCGTTAAAAAAAATTAGGTGAATCAATGCGATAAAATCCTGTGTAAATGTATTTCTAAAGCTAATCCGTCTTATTACAAGAAAATGAACCGGGTTTAGACTAAGACTAACTAAAAAACTGTCCCTAGAAAAACGATCTTTAAATACTCGTACAGAGAACGCTTTTTTGTGGTAACAGTTTTGTTTTGACATGTGTCAACATGGGGTTCAACTAAGGTTTAACTTTTATGTAATAGCAAAGATTCTGTACAAGCATACCTCTTTGAGGCGAAAAAAAGGAAAAAATCCAAAAGGAGCCTTTTTGAGGCGCACCTAATCCTTACACCACACTGATTCGAAAAAACAGATGACACGATAAGAAAAAGAAGTATACCTAAGGTAGTCTGTTTACCTGGCTGTCCTTCAAACCCAGTTTCTCCGCCAGCTTCTTCCGATCAGGCTTGGATATGTACTTCTGCACCTGGAACCGCTTCTCCAGACCCTTGCGCTGCAGGTCTGAGAAGACAGCGCGACGCATCATGCCACGACGGGGCTTGCCTGGGGAAAGTCCAGAAGTTAGTTGTGGATTGTTACGAATCCCAGCCGTGCATCAATGGATTTATAAGAATATAATATAACATAATGTTTTTTATTTGACAAACAAACAACACAGAACGGAACTTAAAATAAAACAGATTAAAAAAATTGGTCATCATCATCTCCCTGACCTTATCCCACGCTAAGTGGGGTCGGCACAACATGTCTTCTTCTTCCACTCACTCCTATCACTCGTCAATTGTGCATCCACTCCTATTACATTCATATCATCTCTCACACAATCCAACCACTTGTTCTTCGGCCTTCCTCTTCTTGCATACCCAGCCACACTCATATTCACAGCTCTTTGGGTAACATGGTTTTCATCCCTCCTCATATAGACAGAATGAAACAAATCAAAGCAGAATTTAAAAATGGTTCATTCGTAAAATTCAAACTCTGGTGAAGGAGTTTTTAGGTTACATGGAAGCGCTCCGATTATGAATACCACCAGCGGTCATCCGTAAGCGAGATGGAACGATGCACCAAACTAAGCGAGTGAGCGAAGCAGCTATACAACGCTGTCTCTGTCTTCTAGGCATCATCAAAAGAGAATAGCTTAGATGCTACAAGCCTATTAAATCCCAAACAATGTCCCAGGCATTACAGCGTTTTGTTGAATGTATGGAGTGACTTAGGCCTTTACATCTATATTAGATGATTTATACAGCGTCAGGAGGCAATCAATGCCTACACTTAACGGGACGCTGTAGTGCCTGGGACATTGTTTGAGATGGAATAGGCTTGCCCAGCACCTAAACCATCCTCTCAGCTTAATCAGCCGCCCACAGGAGAGACGTCAATACGTGTGGAGCTGACTAAGCTGCGGGTTTCCTCACGATGTTTTCCTTCACCGTTAAGAGCTCGTGTTAAAGTGCATATATACGAAACGAAAAATCCATTGATGCACGGCCGGGATTTGAACCCACGACCTTCGGATTGAAAGTCGAGACACAACCCCATTCAACACGGCTCATGTGATGTATGGAGTAGTCAGAAGAATAATGGCTAAGTAAATTAATAATTGCAAATGAATTTCATTTACCTCGAGAACTGTGTGCCCAGGGGAAACCTCCAGGTAGCGGGAACACTTGGGTATGGGACTGCGTTGGCCTCACTGCAACAAATAATGATGATGATGATTCTTTCAAACCACTTAGAATTCACAATCCATTTATTCGCTTCAATGTGGTATACAAAGATCTTAAATAATGATTATATTAGAATAGGAACACACATTCCCCATACAATTGGGATGCAAACATAATAAGTAGAAAAAAATGACAATATGTACTTAGTAATTAAATTAAATTGTTTCATATAATGTCATAATAAAATTTAAGTTGACACTAATTAATAGTACATTATGGTACTAGTGTGTAACATTGGTGATTACCGCCGAGGTGTTTTTATGAGCCGAGCCGTTAGGCGAGGCTCATAACAGAACAGAGGACGGTAATCATCAATACACACGTGTATCATACGACGTTTTTCAACACACTTGTGAATAAAATAACAATAAAAACTCATTTTCAACAGTGAAAACGAGTTGTGAAAAATGTTTCGCTATTGCGGGAAAAATTAATCAGTTTTCCTATGCGCGCGCATTGCGATCGGCCACAGACTATATTTCCGCGCCGCGCATAGGGTTTGCGGCCTATTCTGCCACGTACAAAATGGGGAATTTAAAGTTTTCTTTTATTATAGAGAAAACAAAAGTTATATTTGAGTGAAAGTTTTATTTATTAAACACGTACGAGTTAAAATTATCTATTTAAATTAGAAGTTGCATGAAATGAGCAAGCAATAGGAACATTAATTTATTTGTTCTATTGAACACGATCTTTTTTCTGAATAAAAACTTTTTAAAGAACAAAGCAACTCAACCAATAAAATTAAAAAAAAATTCTATTACTCACTAGTGAGTTATAGTAATGAAAAAGTCACAGTTTGATTATGGGTGTCATTATGTGCCTAATTGCAGTGACCATAAGGCCACTTTATGAGCAAGTGTGTTGAAATAGTACATTATGGCACTAGTGTGTAACATTGGTGATTACCGCCGAGGCGTTTCTCTTAACAGAGCCGAGGACGGTAAAGCCAAACATACTCACAAACTTTTAGATTATTAATAAAACGTAAACAGGTTCACGACTGTATCCCCAAGGTGCGGTAGACATTCTCTCATAACTTTTTATGTTACTTATTCCAGATCCTTTGAAGACGTCTAAGGGTAGTCAGAGGCATGTCCAAAAACATTTGATACATGCCCACATCTTGCAGAAGTTTCCATACGTGACAGGTTGTAAGCCCATCGCCGCCTATAAGAACACTAACTGGTTACCTCACGATGTTTTCCTTCACCGATTAGTTATTAATATTAGTCTAAGTATCTTGTTATATTTTTGATTTAAGTACTTTTTTATTAAAGAATTTATTTTTAGTTAAGTCACTACCTTTTTTTGAAGCTAAATGTAGTCACACCGAGACGTAATTCTTACTCTGTAAATCGTCGGCTTGGCCCTCACGATACAGGCTCAGCCTAGTGTGAGGTCCGTCGTTAACACATAAGAATTTTGTTGTCAGCATTATGTAGGTATTTACATCTTTCCTAACGTCTATCAATTTGTTATCCTCAATGTCTATGTTTTGCTTGAAATAAATATTTTTTACTTTACTTTTACTTTTAGTACAAATATCTACAAATGATGAAAAAATATCATGAATCATACTAGCGTTTAGCACCTCTTCGAAGCGCCGCTAAGCCACCGTAAATATTTCAACATTTCAATAAAATTCAACAAAAAAACTGCAAAAAAGCTAACGATACTCACCCACATATACAACAATAGATCACAATGCAATAATAGAAATCATTTTACGCCATATTATCGGTTTTGGCAGAATGATCGATGTATGCAGTAGCCGTATACAAAAAATAAGTAATTTGATTTTTGAATCTATCAATGCGATTCAGGAGTTGAAACGGACCAAATAACTATTATTTTATTAGATAACTAGCAGCCCATCCTGACTTTTCCCGGAGAAAGAGCCGTGTTTGTCGAATGGGGTTGTGCTTCGACTTTCAATCCGAAGGTCGTGGGTTCGAATCCCGGCCGTGCATCAATGGGATTTTTCGATTCGTAAAATTTATACGCGCTATAACACGAGCTCATAACGGTGAAGGATAACATCGTGAGGAAACCCGCAGCTTAGTCAGCTCCACACGTGGCATAGTCTCTCCTGTGGGCGGCTGATTAAGCTGAGAGGATGGTTTAGGTGCTACAAGCCTCCATCTCAAACAATGTCCCAGGCACTACAGCGTCCCGTTAAGTGTAGGCATGGATTGCCTCCTGACGCTGTATAAATCATCTAATATAGATGTAAAGGCCTAAGTTTTTTATTAGTCATCATTTAATTTATTTTAAAGATATTTACGTGTACAAAAAAGAATTTTCATTCATTCATTCATCTAAATAAATATCTGTAAGTTTGTGCATATCTAAGACGTGTGTATTCCTATCACGCCAAAACTAGGGGACAGATTTGCATGAAACTTAGAAAAGATGTAGATTGTGGAAAGGAACAGTGTATCGGCTATGTAATAAGTTAATGGAACAATGATTCCGGAAATTACCGTTACGTATTTTTTTATTTTTTTTTTTATTAAATAGGTCAGCATTTGACCTCCCTCTGCCTGATGTTAAGCAGTAGTGAGGTCTAAGATGGAGCATGCTTTCCTAGAAGGAACCTATTTACTCTTGATTTAA
The DNA here is from genome assembly GCA_951394285.1 of Epirrhoe tristata. Taxonomy (NCBI): domain Eukaryota; kingdom Metazoa; phylum Arthropoda; class Insecta; order Lepidoptera; family Geometridae; genus Epirrhoe; species Epirrhoe tristata. Next base: position 4,845,342 of record OX596165.1, on the reverse strand, counting down.
AGACCCCTATATTGTACTTTTCGGGAAATACGGTACCCGGCAATGAGTTCCACAGTTTGGCACGTAAAATCTCTCGAAAAGGGCAGATTTGTGAGTTAGTATCATACGTTTTCTAGTCACCTAATTCAAAATTAGAACAAAATGTATTTGCAGTTTGGCAACCCCAAACCAAAAAGTCCATAACCGCAAACCCACAAAAACTGGATTAATTTTATGGCAACATTCATTTTTTAATCATTACACATTATCAGCCCATATTTATGTTTGAGATTAGTACGACAATGGGGATCTTATTTGTTGAACAAATCGAGCGTATTGTGTTTTTTGTTGTGTTGTTACAATTGGCAACAATGTTTTGTGTGTTGGGAGGTCTGGTTTGTGACCTTTGTCAAGTTTTTTGTTTCACAACATCTTTAAGGGAATGCTCTTTTTACGTTTGTTGGAATGTCAAAGCTTGTGGATTTTTTAAACGCCTTCCTAATATTTTTTATCGCTTTTAGTATTTTTTTAGATATTTGTACCTACCTATTCGGTATTTGTGGTGTTTAAAAAAACATTCAAACAGTCACAAATCAAATCAAATAGTTTATTTCTTGGTACTATTACAATTTAGTTCAATATATAAACTTATTTACTAAGGAAAATCCATAATCGTATGTGATACCTAATGATATGACTATTAGGTAGGGATGTATAATAGTTATATGCCTAAGCCTAAATAAATAGCAATTATTAAGTAAAATAAGTTTCATTCTAGTGTTCTAGGCCCCACACTAGGATTCCCTGTGTAGTGGGTTGTGGGCTAGCCTCTTCCAAGTGCGCAGCAAAGAAAAAAGAACCATGAAACTATGTAGGTACCTACCCACTAAAACACAAACATGGCCCTGCATAACCCCGTTTTGTATGTATACATCAGCTGCACATCAAAAAAAAAAACCCCACGAATGCCCAGTAGAATGTACGTATAAGTACATTTTGACGACCTCTGTGGCGCAGTGGGCGAAGGTCCGCCTGCGACGCAGAAGGTTACGGGTTCGATCCCCGCGCGACAAAATGTTTGTATGACCTACAGATATTTGTCTCGGGTCTGGGTGTACTTATAATATGTATGTATGTACAAACAAATAGTATATAAGTAGTATATCAGTCATCTAGTACCCATAACACAAGCTCTGCTTACTTTGGGGCTAGATGATGCTGTGTGGAAAGTCCAGCGTTATTTATATTTATTAGATCAATTAAACAATAATTTTATTAACGAGTTAATCATCTTATTTCAGAGTAGAGTGAATGCTGTTGAAATGAGAGCGTTGCGTAGTATGTGTGGGGTAACTTTGAATGATAGAGTGAGATATAGTGTGATAAGGGAACAGTGTGGAGTGAAAGGAGATGTAGTGTTGAGGATCGAGAAAGATATGTTAAGATGGTTTGGGCATGTAGAGAGGATGGATGACAGTCGTTTGACAAAAGCATGTGTATGAGGCGAGTGTGTATGGGACACCTGGCAGGGAAGGTCTAGGTGAACCTTCTTGAATCAAATTGGCGACAGTTTGGAGAAGGGCCAGGTCAAAAGTACCCTAAACCGGCGAGCATGTATGAAGAATGTAATGAGAGTGAATGAGGCAAAAGTTGTGTGTCAGGATCGTAGCAAGTGGAGATCCGTGGGTCTATGCCTACCACATAGGGAAAGAGGCGTGATTTTATGTATGTAATCTTCTTTCATCGAGGTTATAAGATGTAACTCACCCAAGTAAGGATGATGGCAGTGCGCCAGAAGATGCTGTAGGTGCTGATGCTGCACTGGTATTGGACGGCTTGCGATTGGCTTCGCTATCGGCCAGGGACTGCTCATCACTGGATGACGGTACTCTGCAAAAAATAGGTACATCTTTTGTGAAAACAGAAGCATTTTTTAAAAACTAGAAGATGCTGGACTTTTCCACACATCATCATCTAGCCCCAAAGTAAGCAGAGCTTGTGTTATGGATACTAGATGATTCATATACTACTTAAATACTTTTTGTAAATACATACATGTTATACATATAAACACCCAGACCCGAGACAAATATTTGCAGATCATACAAACATTGGTCCCGCCGCGGGGATCGAATCCACAACCTTTTGCGTCGCAGGCGGGCCTTCGCCCACTTCACAGGTCGTCAAACGTCAATTGATTTATTTCTTTCTTTCTTTCCGGTCTTCAACCACTCACTTTCCGTCACAGTATTGTGATTAAATCATTTATGAAGTATGCTAGGGTCACTTAAAATAGTTCGCTAGATGCTACTAGATTAAACTTATTAAGCTTTCGTGATTTGACGACATAATTCTTGGCGCAAGTTGATACGTTCAGTGTCGTGTGTCGCACAACTTGGACTTATCTGATTCTGAGCACGAATTGCGGGTAGATCCGGATCCTACCCTCAATAGAAAAAACTGACTCGCCGTGCACCAGTTCTCCCGTGACCACGAGCGCTGCAACACGTTCGAAACGTCGGGACCAAATAAAACAAAACGTGATAAAAACCCGTTTATTCAAAAATGTACTACTAGATTTTCCAGAACAAAAATTCCCTCATTCCCTCATTGTTTTACATACGAGTTAACATTGCTTCACCATTAATAACAATCGTTTATCTTAAAGATGGGGACTCAACAAACAGATTGAAATAATACGATCAAAAGCCGATTTCAGCACCATTCCTAAGATTACAATACAATACCCTGAGATTGTTTTCGATCTCGGGATGGCGCAAGATAAGGGATGATGCCGGTAAAAATCAATGTAAACAGGATCACAACTGTCACCTTCACGGAAGACTCTTGGATCGTGAAGTTTGATCCTTTGACGACCTCTGCGCGGTGGCGAAAGCCCGGCTCCGACGCAGAAGGTTGCGGGTTCGATCCCTCTGGGTGTTTCTATGTATAATATGTATGTATTTACAAACAAAAAGTATATAAGCTACATCACGAATAGGCTAAGTTATACAAGAAGCAACAATCAATTGAAAGGATAGTCTTTATAGATTTTCTCGGGATTTTCATAATAAAACAAAAAAAATTACATAAATATTTTTTAATTTATTTTATGAACCCAACTCCTGAATAAAATGAAAGACCCTATATAATCGTTTTATTTATAGACAATTAAACTTAACCCAATAGGAACCGCCAACCGTCATCACTCGTGCCACACACCAGATTTCTTACCCCCAACTGTCAAAGACATGCCTCCCTAATATATTGTGTAGCCTTCGTAATAGCATTAATCATTTAGTTAAGCGCTTGTTTTTGACTTTGGATTTTGGTTTGTTTAGTAAATTATCTTGCTAAAACTTAAAACTAAAAGTTTAAAAAAAATTACCAGTTACCACAGATAAAATAATACTAAAGATAGGTACTTAAGTACAATCAGCGACAAAAGTTTATGAACAAATTGAGATTTTAAAGCTTCATTTTCATCATGGTTTGTATGAAAATTGTGTATTGGAACGAAGTTTCTTTTCGGACGGTATCGAGGATGGGGACTAGAAAAAAATAGCGTGCCATTTTACCGTCACGACATATACAAAGGTCAAAACGTCACAGTGCGAAGCGCACTGCGCAGTCGCGAACCATGTCCATAGATTGTTACATTGCTAGTACGGAAGAGCGTTTCTAGGATATTTGACAAATGCCTAATGTCAAAGTTGAAACTTCGCTCCAACCGAGTGTTCCACGAAGGTTCCACAACACACGTTCTTTTTTTCCTACACAAATAGTAAGTGTAAGACAAAGCATCAAATATAAGCTCAAAAGGTTTAGTTACAAACCTACGAACTTCAAAGATATAAGAGATTTAAAAACATCAAAGTTCATGAACTTCTGTCGCTGACTGTACCTATTCTCAGGTAGAATATTCAGATTTTCTATAGATACTTATTCAAGATCTATCTGAAGATGAAAGAAGATAATCTAGGTAGTCAGAAATACGACCAGATTCATAATTCGCACCCAGATTTTGCAGAAGTGGTGGAAGAAGACATGACACGTGATTCTAGTCTTGCTTCGTATCCCGGTTACGAACAAAGAATTGATACACAAAAATTAATTATTGGTTCATAACCCGGTTACAAACAAAAAAATCCCATCAAAATCGGTTCATCCGTTCCAGAGATTATCCTGGAAAAACAGACGGACAGACAAAATTTTGTTTATAGTTAGATTGTGTTTTAGTATCGTGTAAATAACTCTATACACTTGGTATAACCCCAGACCATTAATACTAATACAGTTATTTTGAAATCACAGACAGACACTTCAATTTTATTTATATGTATTGATGATGGTAGGTAATATGTTTTGTCTAATGAAAATCATTTTCTCTCTAAAAAACCAATCGTATATCGTTAACCTCTGTTAATACTCTCAAAACCACAAAGTCAACACCCCAAATTAATATAAAATAATTAAAATCACACCCCCCATACGTTTTAAATAGGGTGAAACTTTTCCGGGGCAACGCCTTGCATCCCTTAATAACTCCCGAGGGTTCTTGAGTTACCTTAAGCGTTTAAGAGTGTTTTGGGAATAGTCTGTTTTTGTAGGGAGCGCTCGATATATATATTTTTTTTTGCTGGACTTTTTCACACAGCATCATCTAGCCCCAAAGTAAGCAGAGCTTGTGTTATGGGTACTAGGTGATCATATATCATCAAGGTCAATAGCATCTTCAAATACCACCGTATAACTTAGTACCTAGACCTACACATTGACGACCTCTGTAGCGCAGTGGGCGAAGGCCCGCCTGCGACGCATAAGGTTGCGGGTTCGATCCCCGCGGCGGGACCAATGTTTGTATGATCTACAAATATTTGTCTCGGGTCTAGGTGTTTCTATGTATAATATGTATGTATTTACAAACAAAAAGTATATAAGTAGTTTATCAGTCATCTAGTACCCATAACACAAACGAACTTTGGGGCTAGATGATGCTGTGTGGAAAATCCAGCGTTATTTATTTATCTTATACCACAAAAAAAATCACTCAATTGTAGTTTTTGACGAATAATAATGGTTCTTCAAATAAAATAATTACGTTTTAATACTAAAAAGAAAACCGACTTCAATGTTTGACTCGAAACGCGGTGTGACTCAGGGCGTCAAGCTGTCGATTCGATTTCTATTTGTGACATGGCTAGGAGGGAAGGTGTTTAGAGTTTTACGGGGAAACTATCAATCCCTCAGGAATAAAATTTATATGGGACCACCTCTGGAGTATACCCTTTCAAACATAAAAATAATTTTGCAAATCGGTCAACAAATGGCGGAACAATCGCGTAACAAGATACAAAAAAAAACCTCCTTATTTGAAGTCGGTTGAAAAACAGCAATTAATTGTTTAAAAATCAACAAAACGATTATAAGACGCAGATTTCACAGAACACTTGAGAAAACACGATCCGTTTAACAAATAAAACGCACAAAAGGCTAATAAAAATTCTAAATAACTCCGTCTCTCTCACACCATACGCATGAAAGGGAGAGATAATCTTTAAACATAATAAAATGATAGTTTTGATCCGTAGCACAATGGGATCATTTTTTATGTTTTTCTGAGTTATAACGCTTTGTGTTTGCGTGTGCGATTATGATTTTTTATTTTATTGTTCGGTTTTATTAACTGTTTATTAGAAAATGATGGCACGCCCCGGATTTTATAAGAATTTTTTTTTTTTAATAAGTATAGGTAACGCACAATCACAAGTCTCAGCATTTCTTCAATTGAACTAACAGTTGGTGCGGATAGGTCTGCGACCACCCTTACGGCTCGTCTTACGTGGGCGATTTGGACGCGAACGCGAAGCGGCGCGACGCGGCTCAGAAGAAATAAACAGTGGATTTACTATGGAAGTGTCCTACGTGAGCGGTGCGGTGCGGCGTGAAGAGAAGCGAACGCGATCAGTTTGTTTGACATTTACGCGCGAACCAGTAAACTCTGAAGTCTGAAGGAAGATTCGCGCGCACGTAGGACAGAAGTGCCGCGCCGCATCGAATCGCACCGCTTCGCTTCCAAAAGCGTTCGCGTCACACCGCCCACGTAAGACGGGGGTAAGACTGTCCAAAGGCAAGTTGACTTGATTTCAAAATTGGAATCTATTCTCTAGTGACGTAATAAGAAATAACCATAAAATAACGATAACATCTAACCTATTAACCGTTATTCTTAATTAACCGGTTATTCGATAACGATTGAGTGGGCATAGCAGCTGTCGCGGGGATTCGCGCCAATTTTTACGCGGGAAAGTGTGAAAATAATTGATTCGGAGGGGACCCGTTCGTTTATTGAAAATTTATTTTTGCTGTTTTGGTGGGTTGATTGTTATGATCCATTTATTTGACCAAATGATAAAATACAATTGTATTTTAAGGCGCAAATATATAAATCTTAATAGGGTTTATATATTTGAACCATTTGGTTGAGACCCTAGGTCCGTGGGATTTTGGAGCCCTTCGGGTTTTTAAAATTCTTTCAAAATTCTTTCATCCAGCGTGGTAATGCCGCCAGTATTTTGGGCACGCTTCCGACTGACAGTGACCTGGATCAGTTGAGCTATCTATAGATCGTTTCTAACGATCCTTAGATAGTTTTTATTGTTTTATAGTGTTATACCACACTTAGGTATTTCTTCGAGAAAAATTAAATGAAAAGACTTATCAAAATTTTCGATTACGACGGGATTCGAACCCATTTCAGTAAATTAATTTTACCTGAAACATATTTTCAATAATTACGTTTTTATACTAAAAAGAAAACCGACTTCAATGTTTGACTCGAAACGCGGTGTGACTCAGGGCGTCAAGCTTTCGATTCGATTTCTATTTGTGACATGGCTAGGAGGGAAGGTGTTTAGAGTTTTACGGGGAAACTATCTATCCCTCAGGAATAAAATTTATATGGGACCACCTCTGGAGTATACCCTTTCAAACATGAAAATAATTTTGCAAATCGGTCAACAAATGGCGGAGCAATCGCGTAACAAGATACAAAAAAAAAAAAACATACAGACGACTTGAGAACCTCCTTCTTTTTTGAAGTCGGTTGAAAAGAATGGTACCTTACTCTTGCAAATGCATATTTTCACTATATTATTAGGTATATAATTAGTGTTTTTTTTACATAGCCTATCGCATCCCTAATACTCTCATCGCATCACGATATCCAACGTTTCCGAACCATCTTTAAATAATATTCGCATTCAAACTTCGAATAAGCAAATGATATTCACCCAACTATTCGAAAAACGACAAAACCCCAAAATTGCAAATTCTAAGCACACCGCGTTAACTCGCGACCGCAGCTCGTTTTGAATTTGGAACACGTGCGGTCGTGTTAACGTCGGTACAGTTCAAATTTGGAACGATTCTGTACAGGTGTAGTGTATTAGTGTTGTAAGTTTATTATTATGGTAGTATTGAGACAGGTATTGCCAACATAGTGTAGCGAAGAAAATTGTATAGTGAAATTTTATCGTATTAAGATTCACAAACTCTTAAGAGATGTAATACCTACTTTTTTTCACATTTTCAACCGACTTCAAAAAAGGAGGAGGTTCTGAATTCGTCTGTTTGTTTTTTTTTTTTTGTATCTTGTTACGCGATTGCTCCGCCATTTGTTGACCGATTTGCAAAATTCTTTTCATGTTTGAAAGGGTATACTCCAGAGGTGGTCCCATATAAATTTTATTCCTGAGGGATTGATAGTTTCCCCGTAAAACTCTAAACACCTTCCCTCCTAGCCATGTCACAAATAGAAATCGAATCGACAGCTTGACGCCCTGAGTCACACCGCGTTTCGAGTCAAACATTGAAGTCGGTTTTCTTTTTAGTATAAAAACGTAATTATAAACAGATTTATTTACAGAAACTAAGTTACTAATATTTACAAAATACAACAGGTTTCAGTCAGGCTATCTAAGGATTACAAACGATCTATTGATAGCTCAACTGATCCAGGTCACTGTCAGTCGGAAGCGTGCCCAAAACACTGGCGGCATTACCACGCTGGATGGCAATGCTGATCCTTTGATACCTACTTGTTTTTTTAATGATTCCTCTAACATAATGATGTCAAAGAATATTTTTTTTTCTGGCTTCGCTTTTTGTGCAAAGAAACATTGTATGAGCATTTGTGTTTGGGCCATAAACCTGATCGCACAGTGGCGTAGCTACCGAATGGCTAGGCGGTGCAGTGCATCGGGGCCCCCAAGCTCAAGGGGCCCTCGGACTCTGAGTCCCGAAAGTCCGGAAGGTTTAATCCTTATCAAATTATCCATACTAATATTATAAAGCTGAAAAGTAGAGGATTAGCGAGTTTATATGTTACGTTCCCCAAAACGCAACGATAGCGCGATCAAATTTTTCCTGTGGCGCCATCTATTATGTAGTAAAATGTGTCTGTCTGTTTGTTACCTTTTCACGCCTAAACCACTGAACAGATGATGCTGAAATATGACATGGATAAAGATTATGTCCCAGAGACGGACATAGGCTACTTTTTTTTTCAAAACTAATCACAAAAGGCGTGAAATAAGGGTTGGAATTTTGTATGGGGACTTAAAGTGAAGTTCCAGCTGAAGGCCACTAGATGGCGCTAATATTGCATTTTTATTTTTAAAAGTATCAGAAGAGAATCTTCTGAACAGCAGTTTTCAGTTCTGTTTTTATTAAGTATGTTATTTTGCTGACGAAGTCGCGGGTACCAGCTAGTAGGTATTGTATATATTTGTTAAATTTAGTGTATCAAAATAGTTGTAAAAGGTTACTACTAGTGCCATCTTTCAAGTCTGTTGCGAACAGTTAGACGTGTTTCAATAGGTTCAATAATATTATGATTATTTTAAAAATAAAAACAACTGCATTATTAGATTTTTGAAATAATTACCCAGAATATGTCGAATCAAATCTTAAGTTTTTACAGAAAATCAAATACATTTACATTTTGCCACACCCTGCATATTTTGACTTGATAAAACCTAAACCGTTCAGCTAGGGTCCCGGTTTATTTTGCACCAGGGCCCTTGGCTACCTAGCTACGCCACTGATCGCACATTTCATATGATGACGTAAGAAAATGCGGCTGGCTTTTGACGTCTTAGCATTTCTTCTATTGAACTGACAGTTCGGCACGGATAAGTCTGCGACCACCATGACTTGCCTCAACTAATTTTGAATAATAATGAAACTAAAAAAAATAATGTAAAAAATTGTGTAATTAAAAAATTGAAAAAATTTAAATTTAAAATTGTGTAGATTTAAGTACCTATTTTGTAACTGTGTATATGTGGAGAAAATAAAACTTTATTCTATTCTATTCTATTCTATTCTAAACTAGCATTTCATTTGGTAGATCGTTACCTACTAGAATTATACTTTGAGATAAGAATAGGAATAAAATTTTATTTTCTCCACATCATATACAACAGTTACAATAGGTACTTAAGTCTACATAATTTTATGTGGGTGACAATACGGCTACCCCTCAGCATTCTTCTCCAGGTTGCCTGGAAGAGATCGCTCATTGTAAGGCCGCCCATTGTATATTGTCATTATTTGTTATATTTTATTATTTTTTTGACGACCTCTGTGGCGCAGTGGGCGAAGGTCCGCCTGCGACGCAGAAGGTTGCGTGTTCTATCCCCGCCGCGGGACAAATGTTTGTATGACCTACAGATATTTGTCTCGGGTCTGGGTGTTTCTATGTATGTATTTACAAACAAAAAGTATATAAGTAGTTTATCAGTCATGTAGTACACATAACACAAGCTCTGCTTACTTTGGGGCTAGATGATGCTGTGTGGAAAGTCCAGCGTTATTTACTTATTTATTTATTTTGTTTCATAGTTTTAAGTGTACAATAAAAAATTCTCATTCATTCATTCATTCATTCATGATTCTCAGATGATTCCTATATTTGGAATTATGTCAAAATTAAAGCATTCTGTACCACGGGGGGTACATAATGTCGTGGACACACTTCGCCGCAACATGCATTGTCACTGATAATTGTTGGCGCAAATGAAAATGTAATTTACTATACCATTCACTCTCTCCCCACATAATGAAAGCCTTAACATGACATACAGAGCCGTGTTGGTCGAATGGGGTTGTGCCTCGACTTTCAATCTAAAGGTCGTGGGTTCCCGGCCGTGTTTCAATGGATTTTTCATTTCATAAAATTTATATGCGCTATAACACGAGCTATTAACGGTGAAGGAAAATATCGTGAGGAAACTCGCAGCTTAGTCAGCTCAACACGTGACGTCGTCTCTCCTGTGGGCGTTTCTTCGTTTGAGCCTGATCGTTACACAAACATACAAACATCCAAACATCTAAACAAACTCACAAACTTTCAGCTTTATTATATGAGTGGGATTGTAGTCGATTCGGTTCATACATCATAACAAAATCACAATCCATCGAGCTTAACCCGAGCCACCCTCTTAACTAAAAGAAATATCAATCCGGCGCACCTGCTCGAAGGACCAAAACGACCAACTCAATACGATAATCGAATAGAAATTTAACGGAACAATTTATTCCCAGAATATCCGACTTTATGACTTTCACGTATAAAAGTACCCGCTGAATCTGGGTAATATAAACTTGGGCAAAAATATATTTGGTACTCAAATATCGACGACCTTATTCTCAAGAGAATAGAGTTGAGATTTCAATAGTAAAGGAACGAGTAAGATGGTAATGGCGGGAAAATCGTAGACGATCGAAATTCGAATATTATTTCAATATGGCGCCCAATGACATGTTAATATGGGATTCGTTGCGTTATGCATAATTTGATTGCGTGCATTTTGGAAAATTAGGTTTTTGTTATTGATCTTTAAAATTAAAGAATTAACTTTCAAGCCGTGTTGGTCGAATGGGGTTGTGCCTCGACTTTCAATCTGGAGGTCGTAGGTTCGAATCCCGACCGTGCATCTATGGATTTTTCGTTTCGTAAAATTTATATGCGCTTTAACACGAGCTCTTAACGGTGAAGGAAAACATCGTGAGGAAACCCGCAGCTTAGTCAGCTCCACGCGTGACGTCGTCTCTCCTGTGGGCGGCTGATGGTTTAAGTGCTGGGCAAGCCTATTCCATCTCAAGCAATGTCCCGGCACTACAGCGTCAGGTTAAGTGTAGGCATGGATTGCCTCCTGACGCTGTATAAATCATCTAATATAGATGTAAAGGCCTAAGTTTTAACTTTCATAAACATCAATGAATTGTTTGAAAAATAGAGGGAGGAATGTTTACTAATATTTCCTTCAGTAGAAAAGTAGGCCGATTTTGAAAATTTAATGGGTACCATTTGGGTTGGTATCTATACTCTCAAGATGGACCCATACATTCCTAAGTGTTTTTCCCGCACAACTTGAAAAAAAAAAAACGTTAATTAACTTTTCAACCATCCATACTATCCATCCATACTAATCCATACTAATATTATAAATGTGAAAGTAACTCTGTCTGTCAGATAGACATATCTGTCTGTCTGTCTGTCTGTCTGTTTGTTACGCTTTCACGCCCAAACCGCTGAACAAATTAAGCTGAAATTTGGCATAGTTAAAGGTTGTATCCCAGGGAAGGACATAGGCTACTTTTCATCCCGAAAAAATGAAAAAAACCCGAGGGACCGCGGGTCACAACGCGGCTAGTTCTTAATAACGGAAAACTACAAAAAATATCAATAAACGGTTTTTCTATTAACGCTTAGAACATAACAATCTCTTCTTACATCTTAATTTACTGAAAGTCAACATGGCGCCGACTTTTTCAATAAAACTGGCAACATCTGGACCGACACTTAAGCGCGGGGGCGGGAACGAGACAGATATACGGATCCTTTGTAAGTTAGAGCGAGATAACGATAGAGGGGTCGACGTAGAAATTAATATGTCCTTTTCTTACCGTTTCGGACGAAAGTCGCTGTATTATTTTATTATTGATGTCCCATTTCGGATATTTCGTAGCAATTATGAGAATTAATTGAGACAACAAAAGAAAGGCAGTAGTGGGTAGAAAAAAATAGGCCTTTACATCTATATTAGATGACTAGCTGTCCGCCCCGGCTTCGCACGGGTTTATTATAGGTATTTAACAAAAATTTAATAACAACATGGCGATCCCGGAGCGGGATATATGATCCTTTAAAGTTTAGAGATTAATATGTAGGTAAGGTCTAAGGTAGGTAAGGGAGTATTGGGCAGTAAGGCAGGTTTGGACACCACCGGCAAATCCCCGTGTTATGCCGGCCATACACCATCATGCCAATCCACCATTAGTCATGCCAATCCACCCCCATACATGGTCAATTCTAACTGATAAAATTCCGATTTGACAATAGGCATGATGGTTTATGGCCGACATGACACGGGGATGTCCAAACCTCTTTACTGCCCAATGCTCCCCTACCTCCCATATATATTTCATTGATATATTACCACTCCCTTCCAAGTGCGGAACTTCGTAGTCTGTTGTCTTACATTTACCTAGCTTTAGTATTACTTAGTATAAGTATAAGGTTGTCTGGAAGAAATCGCCTTGAGCGATAAGACCGCCGATTGTAGGACAATACTGTCGAAACTTAGCACGTAATTACTTCATGTAACACTGTGTCCTCAATAAAGTTCTTATTTATTTATTTTATTCATTCCATAGTTCCCAGACACTTTTTAAACTATCATGGTTTTCAACATTTTTAACACAGTTAACGGGATATTTACCATGATTTAATTTTTTATGAGTTTCCCGATATTTCGGCGCAGTTGCATACGCCATGATCAATATGTAGTATCTATGGTGTTAATCATGGTTAATATCCCGTTACCTGTGTTAAAAATCCCAGACACTTGTCCTACCGTACTAACTGATATTTATTCTGTGGTCGCGATGTATCTTACATTTTTAAACTCATGATAACTTTTGAATAAAATGTCCGATTTCAATCATTCAAAAAGTAATCGACGGGTACTGAAACAGCCTTTACTACGAAGGAATTTATTTGGATAAGAAAAAATACCAAAATAAGAATAACGTGGTCTGCTTTTGGTCGGCATTTTTATTCACTTTTTAAATTATAAAAGTTGTTATTCTGACACAACCACAATAGTTGGACATATGCTATCGCTGACTTTTTTGTAGATATTGATACGTTCTTTAATATTGTAGAACATTTTTTTGTTCTATCATCAATAGTTTTCGCAGCGCACGCGATATGAAGAATTTTATGTTCAAAATTTTTACACCTTTGGTTACATTATTGCAATTTTCATAAGGATCTCTAATTTTTTTGAAAATAATTTATAGCCTATGTTCATCACAGATAATGTAGGATTCTAATGTTGAAAGAATTTTTCAAATCGGTCCAGTAGTTTCGGAGCCTATTCAATTCAAACAAACAAACAAATGTTTCCTCTTTATAATATTAGTGTAGATTTATACAGCGTCAACCTATGCCTACACTTAACGGGACGCTGTAGTGCCTGGGACATTGTTTGAGATGGAGGCTTGTAGCACCTAAACCATCCTCTCAGCTTAATCAGCCGCCCACAGGAGAGACGACGTCGTCTTACATCTATAAATAATGCTGGACATGTCACACAGCATCATCTAGCCCCAAAATAAGCAGAGCTTGTACAGTCAGCGACAGAAGTTCATGAACAATTGGAGATTTTAAAGCTTCATTTTCATCATTATTTGTGGGAGAATTTCCTATTTTTTTCATAATAGTAATGGTAATAAAATAAAAAAATATTTATTGCAAACAAAAAAGATAATAAATAAAACTGTTGTTCCCAATTCCAGCCGAGTGTTCCACGAAACTCACGTACTTTTTTTTAGAATAGAATAGAATAATATTTATTGAAAAAGAAAAACACATTTAACTCTTATTTACCGTAGGTTCAATGTAGTGTAACATTTAATTTTTGGTTCAATAATAGTTTTTGTTCTATTTTATTATATAGTTTCTATTTTAGATTAATAGAATAGTGCACTACAACTGGAAAACTAACGATGCGCGATCGATTTTTTTCCGACACATATCTATTAGAGATACTCCAACGTTGATGACAGTCGTTTGACAAAGCAAGTGTATGAGGCGATGTATGGGACAGCTGGAAGGGGAAGGCCTAGGCGAACCTTCTTGGATCAAATTGGCGACATTTTGGAGAAGGGCCAGGTCACAAGTACCCTAAACCGGCGCATGTATGAAGAATGTAATGAGAGTGAATGAGGCAAAAGTTGTGTGTCAGGATCGTAGCAATCAGGATCGTAGTGTGGAGATCCGTGGTCTCTGCCTACCCCATAGAAAGAGGCGTGATTTTATGTATGTATGTATTCAACGTTGAAACGTTATTTTTTAGAACTATCAATAAATCATTTTTGAAGTGAAAACTTAAATGGGAATTAAATTGATACGGTCAAACGTCTATTTACAACCCAAAAATGAGGCCCTGTCAGTTTGTGTAGTTTAAAATGAAAAACCCAATGTAGCAAAACGTTTTAAAATCTGTACTTACATAAAGTTGATTAACTGAGTAAATGCTCATTATTTAGTGATGTTTTTTCGACTTCAAAACAAGGAGCATTGTTTGTTCGATATATTTTATCTAATTCTTAATTCTTTATTGTGCAAATAGGATATAACATAAAAATACACAGGATAATAACATAAAAAAGGACATGTACAAAGGCGAGCTTAACCCTACAAAGAGTTTTCTTTCAGCAAACCTTTGAGGCTAGAGAGATGTGCAAAATAGATGGCAGGTACATGTTCTGATTTCTCCGTCAAAATACATATTGAAGTCTTGATTTTCAGAATGATCTTTTTATTTCAAAGGGTTTATACTTTTTCTGGAGTTGGTTCCACATCGAATTTAATCTTTTATTCTTGTAATTAAATATTTATCTTTAGTTTTACGGGAAAATCCCTACATTTCCGTCAATATCCGTGTTAAAATGAAGGTAATGTTATTACCTTACACAACATCTAAGGAAACCCGCAGCTTAGTCAGCTCCACACGTATTGACGTCTCTCCTGTGGGCGGCTGATTAAGCTGAGAGGATGGTTTAGGTGCTACAAGCCTCCATCTCAAGCAATGTCTTAGGCACTACAGCGTCCCGTAAGTGTAGGCATGAATTTTCTCCTGACGTATAAATCATCGAGTCTAGAGGCTTTTTTATTTTTAAAGTATATTCTCATTCATACTCGTACCTGTCATAACTATGTACCACGTTTATATACCTAATTATTTCTTTTTAATCATCTTAAGTTGTGTTTTTGTTTTTTAATTAAATTGGTCAGCATTTGACCTCCCTCTGGCTGATGTTAAGCAGTAGTGAGGTCTAAGACGGAGCATGCTTTCCTAGAAGGAACCTATTTATCTATCAAAAGTCAGTTATAAACGGGGAATGGTCAACAACGGTTTTTTTTTCACATAAATAATCTAAATTAAATTTAAAACTCACCGTTAATGTTAGTTTTAACAGGCTCCTCCCTATCCCCTAGTATCGCACTGACACTAAACTTCAGCAGCGGTTTCTTCTGCTCGAACTCCTCACAGCTTCTCACCATATCCTCAGTATACGTTTTCTCACCTCTCTCCTCATCTGAGTTCTCATGAAAACTTTTTAAATTAAACCTCTTTTCCAACTCTTCAAGTCTTCGTATACCAGACTTTTTGCATGTGAACGGCGGGCAGTCATTGCTGCCACATGATTGGCAGCGGCGATTCAAATTTGGAATGTTCAAAACCTCCTTTTCTTCGTTCCGTTGGTAGTACTCATTGTTGTAATAGAGTTCGTTTTTAACTGGATTGTAACCTTCTTCGTCGTCACGACTCTTTGATTCGTCATCTTCTAATGATTCGTGTTTTGAATCATCGTTTTCGATTTTTGAATCGTCCATTTCTGGACTATTTTCCCGGGAACGTTCGTAACTCTGCCTCTGCAGGACATAGTTTTCTATCTGCTGATTCAAATACTGGTTATGCAATTCTGCGGTTTTCTGTTGGTGTAGGATGTTGTCAACTAAAAACGGAGACGTCATGTTGAAACCTTGATTTTTGTTGTACAAATTTTGTATCGTCTTCAACATAATGTTGTGATCTATTTTGTTAAACTGATTCAGTTTCAATGGTCCATGTTTGAGATCCGTTGGGTACATTATATAATCATTATTTTCAATAACTATCTATTATATTTGAATCAAAAACTATTATCACATCACTAGTTCATAAAATAACAGATCAGTTTAGTTAAAAAGTTCGATATTTGAAACACAAAACAAAGAATAAAAATGTCAATTCAAATTTCGAATATCGAATCGAAGACCCATAGATACACGTGTGCTTCGTCCGAAGTTGTAACAAGGACTGAGTTGAAAGGGAGTGGTCTAGGGGCGGGTATTACGGGGTGGCTTTTTAACAGAGCTTTTGTGGACCAACCAATCAGTCTAGACCCCTCTAGTTCTTCGCGCGCTAATGTTAATGAACAAACCTCGAGTAGGATACTAAACTACGCGGCTCTTGTTGTGGTGGTCACTTTATCGCCTTACAACATTGAATTTGCGCACACAGCAAGCGATTTTAACTCCTATACAGACGAAATAAGAGCTACTTAGTAATTTTGGAAGGTAGATGTTGGTTTGTTCGGTATTGGGAGTGTGTGTATATTCATAGTCAAGAGTAAAAAGGATGTATATGCGTTTTTTTGTTTCAGAATATATTTATTGAGTTTCATATCGCTTTGTGCCTCAGGGCGTTGTGGTAATGGATTAGATAAATCTAATCGTAAAGGCCACGTCAATTTTGTTTACAACAATGAAACGAATTTATAATCTAGCTGCACTCCATCCATATATACAGGGTGTAAAAAGACTGCTACCGAAAACTGAGGGGTTCCAATCAGACCATGATTCTGAACATATTTAGCTAAAAAAACGCAAAAATAAATTTGACTTAGCTACGTCATTTTATTTTATTTTCTAATTACTACTAGTACAATATAATAAGACCATACCTACCCAATAATTTCATTTATAAAAGAAATGGCATGGTCAGATTTGGAACGCAGTTCCTTTTCGGACGGTATCGAAGAAAAAAAGACTGAGGCTGGAAAAAAAATTGTTCCATTTTACCGTCACGACACATGTATATGTCAAATCGAATGCGAAATGCGTAGCCGCGACACAGTCCATAGATTTTTACATTGTGTACTCACAATAGCGATAGGATAGCTTTTCTAGGATACCTAATTGACAATTAATTTATTATATTCCCAGTATAGAAAAGTACTCTTTGCTTTTTTAAAGTACTTTTTTTTTTAACTATCACAAAGTTATCGAGGATTTTTGTCAACACAGACACTACAGACCACAATCGCGTATGGACTCTCATTCAAACTATGCTCTCGTACATCCCCAGTCAGTAAAACTGCAGTAGCTATCATACATCCATGTCTGATTCGTCTCGTCTCCTTTTTAGGTTATAATTTTTTTTTCTTTTTTTGAATTTTAACTACATAAATGTGATCAGTAACCGCCGAGATGCGAGACCATGTTTAAAATTTTTTTGGTAATAAAAAAATAGGGGTGTATATGAATATGTATATTATTATGTGCGTTCGTGCTATGACGACCTCTGTGGCGCAGTGGGCGAAGGTCCGCCTGCGACGCAGAAGGTTGCGGGTTCGATCCCCGCCGCGGGACAAATGTTTGTATGACCTACATATATTTGTCTCGGGTCTGGGTGTTTCTATGTATAATATGTATGTATTTACAAACAAAAAGTATATAAGTAGTATATCAGTTATCTGGTTCCCATAGTACAAGCTTTGCTTAGTTTGGGGCTAGATGATGCTGTGTGAAAATGTCCAGCATTATTTATTTATTTATTCCAGACTATAATCTATCTCCGTGTCAAACATCCAAATCTATTCAGTAGTTTTTGCGTGAAAGAATAACGAATCTTTCTTACAAACTTTCGTATTTATAATATTCTAGCTACTGCGAGCGGCTTCGCTCGCGTGGTACCAACATTTTGAATAGCCTATATGCTATTCCAGGTCACTATCTACGCCTATTTCAAGTTTCATCCAAATCGGTTCACTGGTTTAGGCGTGATTGAAACACAAACATACAAACATCCAAACATCTAAACAAACTCACAAATTTTCAGCTTTATATGATTGGGATATATAATAATTAAGTAGGTATTAAATGCAATTCATAAATCATTTATTATAGGAAATGTTTCATAGCATCAAATTCTTAAGAGCTATGACATTCTACTTCTGTTTCCAAACCGATACCGTGAACCGGGCAACGAACACGATCTAAGACTCTTATTTAATTGCTTTTATCAATTATTTCTACCATGATAATAGTTTTAATTTTATTTGAATGGTAATTTTAACATTGTTTTTTTTTTATAACGCTGGACTTTCCACACAGCATCATCTAGCCCCAAAGTAAGCAGAGCTTGTGTTATGAGTACTAGATGACTGATAAACTATTTATATACTTTTTTTATTGTAAATACATATATATTATACATAGAAATACCCAGACCCATTTGACATTGATTGGTCAAACATTGGTCTACGATGAAGCGAGCTTACCCAGAAGGTGCCTATTAACTCTCTTCTTATAAACAATAGGGTCGTAGCTCAGCGGAAATACAGACTCTGGAAGCTGATTCCAAATGCAGTGCGCATAATAAAAGAACTTAGAAAGCGCTTAGTTCTGATAAGTGGAATATCAACCAGCAATATTGTTTTTTTTTATATATTGATGTTCAAAAAAGCATTTCATTAGCTGTCGTCAAAGTCAAAGTCAAAAATCGTCTTTAAACTAGGTGATTCTACTCCTGTTCGTCGATTAGATTTCTATTTGTGACATGGCTAGGAGGGAAGGTTTTTAGAGTTTTACGGGGAAGCTATCAATCCCTCAGGAATAAAATTTATATGGGACCACCTCTGGAGTTTCAAACATAAAAATAACTTTTCAAATCGGTCTACAAATGGCGGAACAATCGCATAACAAGATACATAAAAAAAACATACAGACGAATTGAGAACCTCCTTTTTTGAAGTCGGTTGAAAAAAGCATTTAATAAAAAATACTTTTCGTAGAAACCAACGCCGTAGACCGTAGCCACCTACGCCGTAGCAACCGCCTCCGCGTAGCTCATTTCGTAGCCATGTTTCAAATACAAACTTTCATGATTCTTTAAAATATTCATTATTATTTAAAAAAAAATACACTCGGTTGGAACCATAGATTTAGCATGGTACCTTTCCTATATATATGGTTGGAACGAAGTTTTTCGACATCTGGCATTTGTCAAATATTAAAATCTAGGGCTGTCATTAATAAACACGAAGTAAGGTGGTATTAGCGCTAATCCAAAGCATAAGGCTGTAGTAGGTCAATTCAGTATTAATAAATAAAGACCAAGGAGGAACTAAGCTAATTCGACTCTACTCTCGGAGTAAGAGTTACTCCTAGGCGCCACCTAGTATAGAGATGGAGTAGGCAGACGTATCATAAATTTTGACATTTTTACGTCACAAAAAAAGGTTGTGCAAATAGGATGGATTATGTTGATGATTTGAGGAAGAATTGAATGAGGATGGATACCAGTTTCAAAAATGTGGCGAGTGAAAATTTACAAGAATCTATTGGACGATCTCGAAAACTGAACTTAAAATCCAAGTAACGCTGTATAGGTATAGATTTTGTGGTGAAAAACCATTCGGATTAGCAAGAAACAATAAAACAGTTAAAATGACTAAATACTTTTTTTATGATTAAAAATTTTTTGGTCAACAAAGAACACCAAAAAGTTTTAGAAGAATAAAACCTCTTTGAATAAAACAGATTGTCAAATACAAATTATTGTCTATCTCTGTCATTCAAATAATTAATGACAGAGATAGACAATATTTTGAATGATAATATCATTCGTTCATTCACTCTTTTTCTACTAATCCCGATGTAAGGAATGTATTACTCATTCGAGGCTACTACCAGTTTATTAATAACATCAAAATATTCAAGTTGCTCCTTCGTTACTAAAGAAGTAACAAGTCTGAGAGTAGTCTCGTATTAAGCTAGAATTAGGGTAATCTAATTAATAAGGCCGCTAGAAACGCTCTTGCACTAACAACGCAATCTATGGACTGTTTCGCGTCTGCGCACTTTGCTCTGTGACGTTTTGACCTATGTATGTGTCGTGACGGTAAACGAACGCTTTTTTCTAGCCTCCATCCTTGATAGATAGATAGATAGAAGATAGAAAATACTTTATTGCACACCACATAAAAAGTAAAACAAAAACATACAAAAAACTTAACTATGATATACAATCGGCGGTCTTATCGCTAAAAAGCGATCTCTACCAGACAACCTGTGGATGGATAAATGGACATATCGAAAAATATAAAGGGGCATGACCAAAGAAAGAATTGGTTTTGAAATAATATAATATACCTACTTAATTGTATACTTACAACTAATAATAAACTTACTTAAACTTACATACTAATAAATACATATTTATATACTTATATGCATACAATATATATAAATAATATATGTATAGTTTTGATACCGTGCGAAAAGGAACTTCGTTCCAAAAACATTTGAGGTTTTTACGAATAAATAATGAATAGGTATAGAATTAGAATTAGAATTCATTCATTAAGTTCAAAATTATCTTTAAATTCAATTATGTTGTCAATAAAGTACTATTTTAAGTAAGTAAGCATTCAAATTATGTAAAAAAGTTATTTCTAGTGATAACATTTTCTTTTAGCTCTTAACGGTGAAGGAAATGAGAGGATGGTTTAGGTGCTACAAGCCTCCATCTCAAACAATGTCCCGGCACTAGCGTCCCGTGCAGTGTAGGCATAGCGCTCCTGACGCTGTATAAATCATCTAATATAGAAAGGCCTAAGTAAATCAGGTTCACGACTGTATCCCCAAGATGCGGTAGACATTCTCTCAGATCTTGTTATGTTACTTATTCCAGATCCTTTGAAGATGTCTAAGGGTAGTCAGAGGCATGTCCAAACATATTTGATACATGCCCACATCTTGCAGAAGTTAGTATTCCATACGTGACAGGTTGCAAGCCCATCGCCTATAAGAACACTAACTGGTTTCCTCACGATGTTTTCCTTCACCGTTTAGAGCACGTGTTAAGCGCATATAAATTTTACGCATCCATTGATGCACGGCCGGGATTCGAACCGAAGCAACATACAACCCCATTCGGCCAACACGGCTTTTTTTAGTAAGACCTAAGATTGGAAATTTTTCTCTAGTGTGCGTCTAGAAAAACAACATAAAAAAAAAACAGTCACTCGTATGACAGAAAATGATTATTATTTATACGTTCCAAATTCGAAATAGCGAAACGTCAGAAGCAAGTCTAACCGAAAAGAAAAGAATCAACCGTTAAAGAAAAAAGTGTTCCAATTTTGAAATTAGCCACACCCCCGTTTTGTTATTGGTCACGGAACTTAATACAAAATGGCATATGTTTTGATACAAATCTATTGCTATTATGATCTTTACTGGGTTGGAAAAAGGTATAAAATCGTTTGTTACTTTTGTAAAATAAAATATAGATGAAAAGCTATTATTGTGTTAACAATATGAATTTTATTCTCTTGTACCCGAGAGGGATGTTTTGAATAAACTGATTATACTTAATCTTCGACTTGAATTGAGTATAAATTCGTATGGGTCAGTGTCCAACTCTGGCGACGGAGTTTTTAGGCCGCCTTAAGGCGTCCGTCATTTAACGACTTAAATAACCGGGACCGACAAAACGTGCCCGAATCACGGAAGCGCTCAGATGAAAATGCCACTGGCGGTCACCCATCCACTTACAGACCGTTCCGAACGTTGCTTAACTTCGACGATCTATCAAGAACGACTAAGCACGACCACGAGCGCTACAGACAGACAAAGGCACGTACAAAATTAAAAATACCTACCTAATTAACTCAGTTTTTTAACTTTTGCGGCAGTCAACGTTTTCTACTGTATCTTTGCTCATATTGTAATGTTGTTCCAAAAAATAAAGCATATATATATATAAAAAAAAAAAAAAAAAAAAAAAAAAAAAAATAGACTTGGCTGCTTATTATAAAAAGGTAAAACCTTGGTTGAACCCCATGTTGACACATGTC
Organism: Epirrhoe tristata; assembly: GCA_951394285.1. NCBI lineage: Eukaryota > Metazoa > Arthropoda > Insecta > Lepidoptera > Geometridae > Epirrhoe > Epirrhoe tristata. The sequence goes on along the minus strand of OX596165.1, from coordinate 4,823,097 downwards.
AAAACAAAACTGTTACCACAAAAAGCGTTCTATGTACGAGTATTTAAAGATCGTTTTTCTAGGAACAGTTTTTTAGTTAGACTTGGTCTAAACTCGGCTCATTTTCTTGTAATAAGCCCCTTGTTGAAATCCGTAGCAAAAAAAAAAAAAAAGGTTGGATCTATAATGTATGCATGCGTCCCCCAATAGCTAATGTTTACGCAATTATGTGATTCGATGCGGTAGAATAGGGTTAACGTCAAAACATTATTAAAAGAAGCAATATTTTTTAGGATCACCATTAATAAAATAGATTCTATTTAATATAAAGTAATAGATAGTGCCAGTGTTTTGGGCACGCTTCCAACTGACAGTGACCTGGATCAGTTGAGCGATCTATAGATCGTTTCTAACGATCCTTAGATAGCTTGACTAATCCTGTTGTATTTTATAAAAATATGTAAATATGTAGTAGCTTAGTTTCTGTAAATAAATCTTTATTATTTTATTGTCTTTATTGTCTGAGATGTCTACCGCACCTTGGGGATACAGTCGTGAATTTTTACTGTTTACGTTTTACATATTATGTTCCTAATAGTGGTAATATAGTACGTAAAATAGTTTTGGTGCTGTGTTGACCACACTCACACACACACATACACACACACACACACACACACACACACTCTTACTCGAAGATAATAAGTTCGAATCCCAGCAAAGCAAACATTCAAGCATTTCAAAAATTGAACTAAGCTTAGGTGAAAAACACACGCTAGGCGAGCGAGCGAAGCGCCAGAAATATAATATTCCACTATAAAATTTTACACTATTAAATTATTAAAATGTCTGTAATGTTAATTTAAAGTGAATTTAAAAGTTATATTTTACGCCTAGGCAAGACAGTCCATAGATTGTTACATTCACAGACGTACTAGGGATACTGCTAATGTTACATTGTTAGTACGGAAGAGCATTTCTAGCATTTTAATATTTGACAATAATTTATTTGACAAATGCCAAATGTCAAAGTTGATACTTCGTTCCAATCGAGTGTTCCACGACACTCAAGCACTTTTTTTAGTCCATTTGCTAACTGCTAAACTCATGACTTTAACTGGTTTCATGAATTCTTTTTTAGCGATAGTGTAGCAAATTATCTAATCCATTTTGACCCCATCCCACATCTATCAAATTATAACCGGTTTTTATTTTAATATTCACATTTGAATACTAAATGGTATCAAATATATAACTCTGCAACTAATTTCCGTGACGAATCAAACAAAAGATGGCGTCACGTGCTATCGCCAAAATGTGTGTCAACTGTCATGTCAGCCACAGACTGCGTTTTATTGCTTTTTAATTTTATTATCCGTGCATTGTTTTTGACTGATTCTAATGGCCAAACGAGGTAGGTACAGTCAGCGACAGAGGTTCATAAAAAATTGGAGATTTTAAAGCTTCATTTTCATCATTATTTTTGGGAAAATTGCCTATTTTTTTTCATAAATAGTAATGGTGCAAGGCAAAACATCGAATGTAAGCTGAAGTTTTATCTTAAACCCTACGACAAAAAAAACAAAACTTTTAGGTGCGTGTGAGTTAGTGGAGACGGAGCTTTTAGGGCGCCTCCGTCTCATGGGTACTTAAACTGTTGATTTATATCTAAATTAAATTACTATATAATCTTAATCACCGCCCGCCATATCGTATCGTTTGACGATTCGGCTAGCGATACTTGGGCATATCTAAGGGGTGGTCCGATACACGTCAAATATAACAGATATTAGAAACAATTTAAAAAGAACGATAAATGGTGAAAGTTGCATGCATTTTTGAAGATTATCCAATTCTATAAAATCGTCTTATAAGAACAAAAAAGACATCTATTGGGGAAAAGCGTGTCAAAGTTTGTGGTTTCGTAACGCCATCTAGCGATGAGTAGTAGAACATTTTAGTTTGCAAACCACAGAGGGCGCTATTTTAAATTGTCAGACGTCACAACTGTGATCCGACGGATCGTTACTTAAGGTGCATTTACACGATGCAATTTTTCGTACGATTTGCTAAGCCCCGCCCATTGAACGTGCCGACGAGCGTCGCGCTATCTATGACAAATCGCATACGATGAGCGTTTACACGTGGAAAATTGCCGTGCGATACGATATCGTATGGGTTGAAATCGCATCGTGTAAATGCACCTTTAGGAAAAAAGCTCTAGCTCGCATTAAGGTTGTTGGAATAAAAAACCGTTTTAATGTCAGAATAAAGTTTATTATTTACATTTAAACAAAATATACAATAAACTGTGAAATAATATTCGAAAATTACACATAATAATATTTCGAGATCTCATTAAAAATCGATATTAAAACAAAAATAATAAGTTTGAGGGAAAATTATAGGCGTGTTCATATCGAAGCGGTCGCGGACTGTAACTTTAAGTAGCAATTTTATATATTTACAATTAAAACTATATAAAGTTGATATCTACCACAACACCCAATAATACTATGAATTAAAAATTTAAGATACTTAATAGGTACTTTAGTGTATATTACATTTTGTGATGACATTACATATGTCTTAGCTGTTGTCTGCGACTTCGTCCTTAAATGAATGAATTGGTTCCCCATATTTTCAACCCCTATTGTCACCCCTTCATAAGTATATTTTTTTATCTATGATTATTATTAAATAAAAGTAGCCGATGTCCGGGGATACGATTTGAGTCTAATCTATTCAGCAGTTTGGATTTTGGAGGTTACTTTTATATTTATAATATAAATCTCACCACTATGGGCCTTTATTAATAAACGTGGTGCAAAGTTACACCCGACGTAACTTTGCACCATTTGGGGGTAGATGGCATTCCCCCAAACTATGGCAAAGGTGGAGTACTCGCCTCACTAAGGTTTCCCCAACTGGCACACTTACCTTAGGGCCTGTTCGGCCGACAGTTGTAGTCGGATAGTTCTATATAGGTTACATGTGCTTAGAAACATCGTTTGCGCGATGCAGGATTCAATACTTTGCATCATTTGTATGGTAATCCGTTTATCTGTGATTCCAGCGCCATCTAGTGGTACAGCTCCGAAGTAGCTACGTCGCTGTAATTAACATCTCTTGTAGTTCAGGCGATGGTAGATAGAGGTCGCCACACACCACGTTTAATAAGGGCCTTAATATCGGGAAACTCAAAGATTGAATCTTGGTAAATATCCCGTTAATAGTGTTAATAGTGAATACTATAGTCCCATCTCACGGCAGGTTGGTTTCTGTGTGATACACCCGCCTTCGTAACATAATTTACAGGACGTTAGAACGGTCTGTAAATGGACGGGTGACCGCCAGTGGCATTTCGGACGGAGGCCTTAAGGCGGCCTAAAAACTCCGTCACCAGAGTTGACTGACTCATACGAACTAACGTGACATCGCTACTCTTAGGGTACAAAGATGACCTATCAACTATCTCCTTTGACTTTTCTGACAATTACAATTACACATATATTACAATTACAATTACTTCAACGGATCTAGGCATTCGTGAAGCCTGCGCAGTGACCGCTTTTTCATACAAAATTGAATTATATCGCATACAAACTTCCCGAATGCCTAGATCCGTTGAATGTACAGTACGCACAACCAATCTTTAGATCTCTGAAAGCTGCGCAGAACCCATTTTTGATGACGCCTATAAAACGAAGACAGTGTTGTATAGCTGCCTCGCTCACTCGTTTGTTGCATCGTGCTATCTCGCCTACTCGCGCAAACCTGCGCAATCGTTCAGTGCACCTAACTTAAGACAGACAAAGATCAGTTGTACGTACTGTACCTATTATATGTATATTATTTTAAATACCAACACGCCAATACTAATACTAAAATTGAGTTAAATTTAAAATCGAATCAGTGATGACAATTTTAACTTTTACTATATTAACTAGCAGTTTTAATGCGCAGTGGATGCTTTTTTATAATTTATCTACTGCGCATATAAACGTATCACGAATGCCATTGTCTGTTATGTAGTACCTCGAGAAATCAATAGATATGTCTTTAGTACTTCAGTAGTTCAATAGATGGCGCTATCTTAAATAATTGATTGTAGTACCTAGTTATATCAATTGATGGCGCTATCTTAAATAACTGATTGTAGTACTCCAATATATCAATAGATGGCGCTATCTTAAATAATTTATTGTAGTACCTCAATATACCAATAGATGGCGCTATCTTGAATAATTGATTTAGTTATTCATTCTGTCTCACTTTGTGAACCTCTGACTTTCTTCGCGTGAGATTTATAGGTGTGGTTCCGCAGGTCTTTTGGTTTGAAATATCTGTAACAAAAATGTATTTAATACTAGCTAATGCGCGCAGCTTCGCCCGCGTGGTACCAAAATATTGATGAACGCTATTCCAGGTCATTATCTACGCCTATTTCAAGTTGCATCCAAATCGGTTCGCTGGTTTAGGCGTGATTGAAACTCAAACATGCAAACTATACGTACTCACAAACTTTCAGCTTTATTATATTAGTGGGAATAAAAAATATACGTGTGTCGTGGAACCCTTGGTTGGAACGAAGTTTCAATTTTGACATTTGGCATTTACAAATTATGAAATCCTAGCAACGCTTTTCCGTACTAACAATGTAACAATCTATGGATTGTTTTGCGACTACGCACTTCGCACTGTGACGTTTTGACCAACGTATGTGACGCAAAAATGTAGCCGTATTGTCATCCACATAACATTATGTAGATTTAAGTACCTATTGTAACTTGTATAGGATGTGGAGAAAATAAAACTTTATTCTATTCTATTTTATTCTAAAAATATAACACTTTTTTTCGTCTAGCCCTCAAATCCGTCCGAAAATGAACTTCGTTCCAATAATTACCTTTTATCACACAGCGGGCAGGGGTATAGAAAGCTTTCAGGGTCTGAGTGAGCTCTCATAATATGTCTTTGTAGTATCTTATCAGAGTTGAATGCTCTCTGACAAGTTCCACAACGATGCGGCGCCGTTGTCTCGTGCGACTGAAAAAATATGTTATACTAGCTGTGACTAAGTGTGACCCGCGGTCCCTCGGGATTTTTTCATTTTTTCGGGATAAAAAGTAGCCTATGTCCTTCCCTGGGATACAGCCTTTATCCATGACAATTTTCAGCTTAATCTGTTCAGCGGTTTGGGCGTGAAGGTAACAAACAGACAGATTTACTTTCACATCCATACTGATCTATACTATATTATAAATGTGAAAGTAACTCTGTCTGTTTGCTGACGTGAGTATGTATGGATAGTAGTATTATTTATTTTAAAATTGTGCACTTAGCAAACTTCGTACATTGTTAACACTATTAACGGGATAACTACCATGGTTAAATTTTTTTTGTTTTTTTTTTTTCGTACATTGTATAAAAAAAACTGATAAGTACTTACAATTCTGACATGCCGTTTAAGGCTGGAGTTGGTTTGGAATGCAGTTTTGCAGATGTCACACTGGAAGGGTCGCTCGTTCGTATGAATTCGTTCGTGGATCTGTTCAATAATGATATATATTTATTTATTAGTGATGGCGTGGCTTTCATATCACTGCGTCCATGAAGACCTATTGTGATCGCCACTTTCAAGTCGCCCCTTGAGGCGGATCGTTCATAGTTCACTACCAAGCCCTACTGCTAACAGAAACTGTAGGACCTTTTTGGGTGTGAATTCTCGTAGCTCCTCTGGGCTTAAGGTGTATTTGCCCAAAATGGCGCTGCGTTTGTGCATTAGTGGCCCACACTCTCCTAGCAGATGAAGGGACTCTTTGCAGAACCTGCAGGTTGGAGTGTCTCAAAGGCGTAACTTAAACATGTGCTTGTTAAGGCGACAATGTCCATTCAAAGCTCAGACCATAATGCGTAGGTTATTTCTGCTTAGCGCTAAGACTTGGTTGGTATACCGTTTGTAATTATATTTATTATTTAAGACAAATAATAAATATCTTAAATAATAAAATACATTTGATTATTTAAGACACCTGTACAACGTACTTTTAGCCTGAGGAGTGGGTAGGATGGGTGACCAGCAAGGTCTTTCAATGAGACACTCAGTTACAGTAATAAGAATTTGGAAGTAATGAGGTTGCGGGTTCAATCCCCGCCGCGGTACAAATGTTTGTATACCTACAGATATTTGTCTCGGGTCTGGGTGTTCCTATCTATAATATGTATGTATTTACAGTCATCTAGTACCCATAACACAAGCTCTGCTTACTTTGGGGCTAGATGATGCTGTGTGGAAAGTAGGTACAGCATTATTTACCTACCTGTAAAATGAAGCTAAAAGTGTGGTTAAGTGTGGTAAAGTGCGGTAAAGTGTGGTAAAGTGGGGTAAAGTGGGGTAAAGTGTGGTAAAGTGTGGTAAAGTGCGGTAAAGTGTGGTAAAGTGTGGTAAAGTGCGGTAAAGTGTGGTAAAGTGCGGTAAAGTGTGGTAAAGTGTGGTAAAGTGCGGTAAAGTGCGGTAAATGTTTGTTTAATACGCGACCTGTAATGTGAATGTGTCGTAGTACCCCTTCCCGCAGAAGGCGCAGTGGTGTTGCGCGCCGCGCGCGACTTTCTCGTGCGACTTCATGTGTCGCGCGAGCTGGGCGCGCGACCCGAACATTTTCGTGCATACCTCGCATTTATGCGTCTTTTCCTATAAATAATAATAAATACTTATTATTATGAGGTTAGCACGAGACTAAGAAGTGGCATAAAGAAAGAGAGCCTATACCCAGCTGTGGGCAAAGTCAGGTTGTGGATGATAATGATGATGATTATTATTATGAGCCCGTGATGTCCCACAGCAGGGAAAAGACCTCCCTTTCTTCCACTCAACTCTATTGTAAGTTAATGTTGTCCAATGGGGAGAGTAATAAATACTAATATAATATATAGTGTCTTTCATTTTATACTAACCTAATTCGGGAATTGGGTTCAAAAAAAAATTAAAATAATTTATGTAATGTTTTTTTTTGTTGTGTTAGGAAAATCCCGAGAAAATCGATAAAAACTATCCTTTCAATTGATTGTTGCTTCTTGTATAACTTAGTCCATTCGTGATGTAGCTGCGCTGTGATTGGTGGAACGTCTGTTCTCCGTGACAATCATTATGCAACAATTCTAAAAAATCAATAAATGATAAATTTTGAAGTGAAAACTTAAATGGGCTTAGGAATTAAATTGATACGGTCAAACGTCTATTTACAATCCAAAAATGAGGCCCTGTCGGTTTGTGTAGTTTAAAATGAAAGACCCTGTATAAATACTGCTAATATACAGGGTGGATTTTTGAGATGGGCATGGTACCTTAACCGTTGTAGCTACAGAAAAACGCTCTTAAAAGATTTTTCCTAACTTTTGGAGATATTTTGAACTGCATTTACAGATTTTGAAAAAAAATTGAGTAAGATAAACCATTTTTTTTTATACATAAACTCACCAAGTGCGTGTCGATATGTTTGTACAGGGAATGTGAAAATTTATATTTCTTCGGACATTCCGGGCACTGATACCTGTGGGTCTCACGCTCCTGTAAACAATACGAGTATATTGTATAATTACATAATATACAGGGTGTAAAAAGACGTCTACCGAAGCCGAAAGGGGTAGGTACAGCATCCCAACACAACTATGTAAATCCAAAAGGATTTTCCGAAAAAATCATTATATCCGGAGAAAACAGCGTTTGAAGATTACTGTTTGCGTATGTACTGGGCGCGTTGTTTTACGTAGATTGATGGATTTTGAGTTTTAATTGTTTTTTTCTTTTAATAATGAAATTATCAGGTAGGGTACACAACATAATAAGATGTTGTTCTAGTAGTAAATATCCGAAAACAACATAAAATGACGTAGCTAAGTGAAAAAATTCATAGCGTTTTTTTTTTCGCTACATATGTTTAGAGTCATGGTTTGATTGCGACCCCTTAGTTTGCGGTGGTAGTCTTTTTACACCCTGTATATATAATAAAATAATACATTTTGCAGCAACCTAGAATTTAAGTTATTCTCGTGTCTGTCGTGTTATGTACCTACTTATCGTTGCAAATAAAACATTTTCTATTCTATTCTATATGTATAGTTGTATATTAATAAATAAATAATAATAAATAATGCTGGACATTTCACACAGCATCATCTAGCCCCAAACTAAGCAAAGCTTGTGCTATGGGAACCAGATAACTGATATACTACTTATATACTTTTTGTTTCTAAATACATACATATTATATATAGAAACACCCAGACCCGCGATAAATATTTGCAGATGATACAAACATTTATCCCGCGGCGGGGATCGAACCCGCAACCTTCTGCTTCCCAAGCGGGCTTTCACCCACTGTGCCACAGAGGTCGTCATATTATATGTATAGTTATTAGTTACATAATAACGTTTTTTAAAAACTAAAAAGAAAACCGACTTCAATGTTAGACATAGGGCGCTGCATTTCTCAGGGTGTGTAGTGAGAAAGAGGTGTTTTTTTTTTTTTTTTTTATGATGAATGGGTCGGCTCTTGACCTCAAACTTACACAGGTAAGAGTGAGGTCTACGATGGAGCGAGCTTACCCAGAAGGTGCCTATTAAATCTCTTCTTAAAAACAATAGGGTCGTAGCTCAGCGGAAATACGGACGCTGGAAGCTGATTTTGATTGTGTTTTGTGATTTTAGAGTTTTACGGGAAACCTATCAATCCCTCAAGGATAAAATTTATATGGGACCACCTAGGGAGTATACTCTTTCAAACAAAAAAAGAATTTTGGAAATCGGTCCATAATTGACGAAGATATCGGTGAACATACATAAAAAAAACATACATATACTTAAGTGTACTATATTGTAATGTAACAATGTTTATGAGATAAATTATCTTATCTTACCTTGCTAGTGTGTGTGGCCATGTGAGTTCTGAAGCCGGCCAGGCCTTCAACGGGTGCTAAGCACACCTTACACTCTGTCATTTGTACCGGATGACATCTAAAAACAATATTAATATTATTATTTTGTTTGTCAAAGTTTAACATCACGGAACTATGTCCCGGACCTTTGACAGGCATGCATGGGTCCGAAGCCAACAGAAGCATTTTTGATAATTTTGATCTTGTGTGATGGACATTGACGACTTCTGTGGCGCAATGGGTGAAGGTCCGCCTGCGACGCAGAAGGTTGCGGGTTCGATCCCCGCCGCGGGACAAATGTTTGTATGACCTACAGATATTTGTCTCGGGTCTGGGTGTTTCTATGTATAAATGTATGTACGAGTATATATATTTACAAACAAAAAGTAGGTATACAAGTAGTATATCAGTTATCTAGTTCCCATAGTACAAGCTTTGCTTAGTTTGGGGCTAGATGTGTGATATGTCCAGCATTATTCCGCGTTTTTGTTTGTCCGGGCTAATATCTGGAACGGCTGAACCGAATTTAATGGGACTTTCAGTAGAAGACAAATGTTGTAGGGCAACATACAGGCTTTTCATCCGGAGATTCCCACGGGATCTATTGAGTAACACACACACAAACGAAGTCGCGGGCACAGCTAGTTAATAAGAGATATATTTACTTAGCCCGATGCTTCTTAAGCCCGCCTTTCACCACAAAGATCTTGTCACAGTCCTTGCAGGGGAACTCCCCGTCCGGTGACTCTTTGAGCTCGTCCAACTTGGCCTGTTCACTGTGCCGAGCCTTTCTTCTCTCATCTCTGAAATATTTTGAAAAAACATGGTTCTGTGAGAACAGTGGACTTTGCTTCCAAAAATTAAGGAAGAAAGTACAGTACGCACATCCAATCTTTAGCTCTCTGAAGTAGCTGCGTAACATTTTCATATTTTTCAAATTTATTGTTTTTTAGTTGTTTTTTGTTGGCGTCCACGACTTTATTGTGTAGATGTAGATGTAGATAGTGTAGATGTTGATGTGTAGATGTAGATAATAATCAACTGCATTTGGACTCTATTTTTATGGTCAAGTTAGATCTTGTGCTCATCTTTGACCTCAAAGTCATACCCTGCCTACTAACCTCATAGTCTGCTGTTCCTTCATCTCTTCCATCCTCCGTTTGTTGGTGAGACCGAAGGAATGCCACTTCACATGGATAAGGAACCTCTTCGGATGACGGAGAAGTAATGCACAAGATGGACACTCGAAGAAGCTGGTGGAAGGTAAACCTGGAAATAAATTATGATCAGGAAACAGTATCAAAAAGAAATTAAAAAAAAAGGCTGATGTTGACATAATGTTATTTTCTATACTGACTGTAATTTTTTTCAAAAATCCAAACATACAGTTGTTTTTTACTTCAAAATAAAACGAAACCAGTCTTACTACAAAAAATATAAACCGTGTTTAGTGAAGCAATGACTAAAAACTATCTCTAGAGAAACGATCTCTAAATTAATTTATATACATCATAGATTTAGCATGGTACTATGGTACCTTTTTATGATATACATAGAACGCTTTTCTATGGTGACAGTTTAGTTTTGACATGTGTCAACATAGTTCAACAGATGCTTAACTTTTTTGTAGTAAGAACATATCTCAAAACTTTATTTAAGTGCTTGCTTATAGATACCTATTCTAATAGATACCCAACACACAACTAAATCCAAAAGCATTTTCCGAAAAAATCATAATATCCGGAGAAAACAGCGTTTGAAGATTACTGTTTAATGTACTGGGCGCGTTGTTTTACGTAGATTGCTGGATTTTGAGTTTTAATTGTTTATTTCTCATACAACAACTCATACAAACGTGCCTCTAATTCAACTAACTATTAATTACTCACCACTTTGTATACACTCCCGAGCTTTTTCAACACTCTCTTCACTGTACACAATTGTCTCGTTAATCTTCTCCAAATTATTCACCCCGTTGGAGTCCCGACAGAAGGGTTGTTGGTAATCCGTGTCAGCCCACGATGCTGGCTCCAGTTTCACTTCTACGTAATCCTCTTGTGATAGGTCTTCTGGTATGGGGTCTGATATCTGAAACTAAGTTTGTATGTTAGTGGCATGGAGTTTTATGCCATCTTAAGACTGTCATAGGCTGAACCACTTAGGGGCCGTCCACAAATTACGTGAGGCGTTTAGGGGGGGGGAGGGAGTCGAGCCAAATCTCACGTATATTTTTTCGACAAGAAACAAGTGTGAAATTGGGATATAACTAGATTAAAAAAGTAAAATAAAACTCCACTAAAATATTGTACAAAAAAATGTGGCCTGCTCCGTTAGCATGGCATTTGTCTAGGTACCGGAGAATAGATATAAATGACAGTAATGACATTAAAACGGGAAGAATGTTGATAAAAGTTACTTTTAACCACACTCTAATGACATTACGTGTCATATTTATCTATTCTCCAGTACCTAGACAAACGCCATGCTAAGGGCAGTAGGCGAGAACAGACAAACTGACTGACGGACAAAAAAATTTTTGGCCAATCTCGAAACAAATATGCAATTTAAAATCTCACGTGTGATTAGAGGGGGAGGGAGGGAGTCGCGCAAAATCTCACGACATCTCACAAGGGGAGATCGAAAAATCGCCAAATTTACCTCACGTAATTTATGGACCCCCTAGGACTGACTAATGAATTTTTTTAATAAGCATTCAAGTTATACATAAATCACTCTAATTGTTTTATAAATATGAAAGTTTGTGAGCATGTGTCAAAGAGGTACTTTTATAACAAAATTATTTGGTACTTATAAAACATTTGTTTAGGTACTAACTACTAACTAATACTATGTTATTAAAGTACCATTTCATTAGTGTTGTGTGATTAGACCTATGACAAGCAACACCAAACATAACAAAACATATTAACATAACATGAGCCATCGAAATCATGCATAATGTTTTAATTTCGAAATACATTCATAGACATAACATTGTTGATGACGACGCCCAGTAATCGAACCCACGCCCTACCATTGAACCTTCACTTTATGTAGGTCAAACACCTATCTGTATTGGTTTTTTGGCAAAAAAAAAGCTATTCAGCATTTCTAATAACGTTTTTAAATCATTTTACGATTTATTATGTACCTTAGGAACGTCCACGGCCACGAAATTAAGTCCTGGATGCATCGTTTCAGGTACATCATCTGTCGAAGCATCTGAGAGGGGAGTTTGAAAAGGGCTAGCAGTACTCTCAAAACTCATCGGAACTTGCCCAAACTCCGAATAAGTACGCACATTGAACTGTTCTGTAGTCTTCGGAGGCAAAACACGGGATTCTTTACCCAGAATACTAAAATTCAGACCATTGTTATTCGTGGTCGTGATTTGAGACATAGTCACTCCCGAAATCATATTGTTTTGCAGTTCATGATGCCCGTATGGGTCACTGTTGTTATACATTTTGATGTTTTGATTATTGACTAGCCACTGTACACAAGTTATCCATGATTTTAGAGATAGGCGTACACAAAATCACAAAATAAACACATCACAAAAATCTATGACAGGCAAACATTCAAGATTTTTTGACATTTGATTTTTGGGTATTTTTTTTTTAATTTATTAGGGATGCCAGCGTTAGAAAATTATGTCCCGAAAGAAAAATACATGTTCGGACATGGAGTCCTTTCAGCGGGGGTGCCGCTATCGTTTAGCGGCATGTTTCATGAAGTTAGGAAGGCATCAATGCTCTTCGCATCCCTCTAATGATTATCTATCTACCTGCATGCATCAGAATCAGAATTCGAATATTTTTCTTAAGAGATATATTTTATTACAGGATTTTATCGCGTATTACCTTTATTATTTCCCGACGTTTCAAGAAGTACCCAAATTTCAATCGTGAATATTTTTATTATATATGATTTTATTAAATTATTATTATTATTATTTTTTTTATTAATCTATAAAAAAAGATCATCTGAATCGTTGTTTGTACGATTCAGATGATTTTAGGGTTTGCAGTTTTTAGGGACGTTTTTGCATCATTTAGCACTTACCCAAAGACAAGAACATTGTTTTGTATGGGTAACTTAAAAAATCATAGGACCTAGTTAATAGCCAAAAACTACGTAAGGTCTAACTCCTATACTTTAAACAGGCAATAATTATAAGTTTTCTTTGGTTCTTCTTTCTTCATTTTAATCCCAGGCAGGGAGCTTTTTTTTCTACAAATATTATTCTCTATGGTAGTGTTTTGTTGAAAACTGGCAACTCTAAAACCAATTGACTTGACTGACAGTCTTGACACTTCTATCTATCATCTATCTATTTTATTTTTTTATTTTAGTTCCGACATTGATATGAAAGGAAGGTGTTTTGTAGTTCTTTCGACTTATATTATTACAATTTTAAATTAAAAGTGCGAAAAATACTCCAAAAACCGTCATTATGGCGCTGGCCGCCGCCGCTGATGAGTATTTTCGCTCCATGAATCCTCTTGCAGCGAAAATACAAGACGACGTAAATGAAGCGAAGAGCTCGTACGAAAACATTTGGGAGACACTGACGGAAAAGGAAAAAGTGAGTTAAATACTTCCTCTACACGTAATTTAGTGTTTTGTAATGCATGCAATAAATAATTGGATGTTTTTCATTGATTCATGAATAAAACATGACGTTCTTAATGAGTAAAATGAATGTTCGTTGAATCTGAATTTCGCTCCATTCCTATGTTCTTAGTCACTTTACAGTATCAGATCGTGGTAATTAGTCACGTTTGTGCATCTGCTTGTTACTGTATTATGCATTCTTAGCCTCATCAACACACCCCAACATCACCTAAGATACCAAGATAAATAAGATATAATAGATGGATAATATTTTTTTTTTTTTTTAAATAATGCTGGACATTTCCACACAGCATCATCTAGCCCCAAACTAAGCAAAGCTTGTACTATGGGAACCAGATAACTGATATACTACTTATATACTTTTCGTTTGTAAATACATACATATTATACATAGAAACACCCAGACCCGAGACAAATACCTGTAGGTCTTACAAACATTTGTCCCGCGGCGGGGATTGAACCCGTAACCTTCTGCGTCGCAGGCAGACCATCGCCCGCTGCGCCACAGAGGTCGTCAAGATGTTTATGTAAATCTTTTTAAAGACATATAACAATCTAATCACCTAAACATAGCTGGGTATACAATTTCGCCTTAGGCTCATGAAGCTGGTTAGGGAGGCCTAAGCAAGATACATGGACCAAATAGGTGACATATTGTAACGACCTGTAGCCCTATTGTGTAATTTAAATGGCAATAGACATGAGCTTCATTTGGAGATTTGAAATCCATTCTGGACTTCAAATTGTCATTTTCCTATTATGTGATTGGTTAAGCTCTATTGGGATGACAAATGGGAATGGATTTCAAGTCAGACAATAAGTTCGCTGGTCAAAGTTAACTAAATTAGTGAACTTGTAGAAAACTGAGAGTTAATAAGGCAAAGAATGAAGGATTTGTGGTAAAATTGCATCTAATGGGTGGTTTGATGTATAATATTAATTTTAGTAATTACTTGCAGGTTGAAATAATAAACGAATCGCTTATTAAACCAGATATAGTACTAAAGTATGCTCTTCTAGACAACCTAGACTTTGATATCGACAACCCGCCGGTCAGAAAAGATGATATTATGTCATTCTTTGGACAAAACCATGGCCAAAAACTAGTACACGACGAAAATATCACATACAAGGATGAGCACTCCGCTCCTTTTCTCTACCAGTCGAAAAGCCAGCTTAATCTGTGCATATTAAGTGACAGCCGAGGGCCTAAAGAAGATAAGCAACCACCGATCATGTCCGAACTAGCTCTCTCCCACTCTAAAGTTGTCTCCGAGCTGAAGAATGCTCTTAAGTCTCATGAAAAGAGGGTCACATATAAAGAAGAGAAGGAGGTGACGTCGCCAGGGTTTATAAGCAAGTTCATCGGTAACTTTAAGAGTAAAGATGAGGAGAGGGAGTGTTTGGTTGCTGGCGGGCAGACGCAGATTGTGGCGTCTTCAGATAATTTCTTCCGGACTAACTTTAAGAGCCCACACAGCGAGACTAAGTTTGAAAAGGAGTATCGAAGCAGCATGATCAAATCTAACAGTGGTGAGTATCAATATATACAGGGTGTAAAAAGACGTCTACCGAAGCCGAAAGGGGTACAGCATCCCAACACACAACTAAATCCAAAAGGATTTTCCTTAAAAATCTTTATATCCGGAGAAAACCGACCTCGCACAGCTGGTCGATCGTATGGTCTTATTATGTGGAACTAGTAGTAAATAACTAGAAAATAAAATAAAATGACGTAGCTAAGTCAAATTTTTTTTGCGTTTTTTTATGTTCAGAATCATGTCTGATTGCAACCCCTCAGTTTTCGGTAGCAGTCTTTTCAAATCAAATCAAATCATTTATTGCGAAATATGGTAAAAGGTCTTAGATAAATATAGGTATCACATATTTCACCAAATAACATTGGCATGCAAAATTTTAAATCATGAATTACAAAAAAAAAATTAATTAATTACACAAAATAATGAATGTCAAAAAAAAAATACTTAATATAATTACAAAAGAATGTCATACCTAATAATATAAATGTTGATTAATGGCCTCAATTCCAATAGACACTTAACTAGCTAAAGCTAACTAAAAATCGCTAAGATTAGCTTTAATCACTTATCTTATTCCGACGCAGCAAACTAAAGCTAAAGTTAAGATGATAGCTCTAAAATCTTAGCTAGTTACTCAACTTAGTTAAAAATGCCTAAACCGTATTCTGAGTGTACATTTTTAGTCAGTTTTACGCGTAAAATTCCTAATCTTAGCGAGCATGTAAATAGGTGTTGACTAAAAATACCAAGTAGGATTGTGATGTGAAATGTGATTTGAAGGACCTCAAAACAAACAAAATATTATTTTTGTGCTAGTTGAATTATTAAATAATGAACAAGGTGATGCAAATACATGTTTTCGAGTGTTTTACCAGAAGAAAATCCTCCGCCAGGAGTAAGTGTTCTGTGAGAAAATCGCTTCAAAACATCACCGAAAACATGCAAGTTTGTGGTAGCTGTCGTGAAGGATTCTTCGTAAAGGTTTGTGTTTTTACATACATCTTGATGTGGTCAGTGCTTCTGCTGTAAGATTGAGCCTACGTTTAAAATTCTTGAGTGTTATTTTGGTTATAAAAACCCTCATAAAAACCTAACCTGTGAAAACAAAGTGTTTATAAAGATCAGTTTGTATTTTTTCTAAGATCAAGCTGCTATAACTTCAAGAAAATCAGCTAACATCATCCACTAAACAAAGAAAAACCCACAAACAACCCAAACAACCTAGTCTTTTGTTTAGTTATCTTGAACTAGTAAAAAACCTGCCTATATCATAACTTTGGTTTTACCTCTGCTCACATCAATCTTTATCTTTTTTTTTCACCACAGACATTTCTTTAAATCCGTGGTTTCACCCACTACTATCCCCTGTGCTGGTTTCAGCCAAAGAAAATTATACTCTGACGGTTTCAGCTAACCAGCCCTGAGCATGTGCTTATATCAATGGTAGCAGATAGAATCCGAGTAAAATCACTACCTACCCAAAAGAATGATGAAACTAATGATAATATTGAATAATGTTACTTTTACAGGTTTCGGAGACCCAGATATCAATAATTTCTACCGGATGAAGAGGATGATATTGGCCAGAAGTTATGATTTTCTAATCGAAGCATGGTTTATTTGCCAGATAATTAGTATAAGATTCTTTTAATTTTTCAATAAGTAAAACTAGTTATAACAGAATGTTTAATGTTTTATTATACATACCTAATACATTTTTCATTAAATTATCAATTTCATTATGAATAAGTAGAATGAATAATGAAATAAAAAATAACTAAAAACAAGGTAGGTTCCAAACACCGGTGTACTTATAATCCATTATTAGTTTTCATCAAACTTTGCAATTGACCGGAAGCCAAGCCGGCTTGATTGGGCGGTGCCTGCTTATCATCTACCTCACTTAGTGGCTAGTGCACTTGTGGTGGTTGTTTATATGGTTTTGAAGATGGTAATATTGTAGCATAGGCAGATCCTGTAAAAACAAGCTTTTTAAAGTACAAGTTGACACCGTTAAACTTTACAAATAGAATAATTTATAAAATAGTAATAATTAGGTACCTCATTTAATGTCTGGAAACTTCTACAGATAAAGATCCAACAATCTTGAGAGCAGTCCTGCTCCAACACAAATAGAAACTCTTCCACTGAGGATGCTTTATATTACATCTTTACGACTTGTGCTTTATCTTGATTCTCTGAAAAAAAAGCACACCTAGTTTTCCAACTTCATATTTACACATTGTAATTTTAATGAATTATCATCATTATCCGCAGATTTCTGCCACTAGACTCTGCTAGATAAAGTAGAATCCTTATATTCATTGTGACTGTCCTGTGAACTACACCAACATCTAATAGAGATGCTTTGATCATATAAAACAGTTGACTCACTTCAGGGCTTGTAGAAACAAGGTCATTAATTTGTTTTGTTTGTTTACTGGTTGAAGTAGGTAGGTATACAAAGGGTTGGTTATTATAAACAAACTAAAATTTAGTAACCTTTTTTTCATTTCTTCAAACCCATACTTACATTTTTGAACTTATCGAATATAGATTCGCTAATCGATTGTTACATTGTCTAGGCCCTCTGATACATTTAGGTTTTTTCTTTGTAGATGAACAGAACCAAAGAAAATTATATTCTAACGAGAACCAGAACAGCTTTGATGGTGTTTGTTTGTTTTGTTTACATCCTTCTTCTTCTTTTTACACGTCTTCGAAGTCGAACAACAATCAATTACCATTAAAAGTCAACTTCAGAACTGTCAAATAACAACAAATCAACTTTAAAACTGTCAAATAAAGATAAAAGTCAACTTCAAAACGTCAAATAATTCGTAAAATCCTCGTGTGAAAGAACCCTTACCAATCAAACAAATCCATAGATATTGCTCTTGTACTGCTACTCAGCACCAGATGGCAGCAGCGGGTATTAAACTTAAGATGCGGTTTAGGATGAACTAAAGCGTTCTAAATTTAATCAACTGTGAATAACGGAATAGCTTTTTTAGTATTTCTACCTAAGCTAAGATTTTTAGCTAGTCTAGCTAGACTTTTAGCTTTAGTGAGTTAACAGTAGAATTGGCACTAATATCTTCTTAGTACCTACTTAATGTCCAAGAGCTCATTCACATTATAAAAAGCCTTTTCAATAAGCCATAATTTTAACTTTTTTATAAATAATCTTAAAGGTAAGTGTTTGATGTCATTAGGGATCTTATTGAATATAGAGCCACACATGTCAGTCTTTTCACACAGTCTTTTTACACCCTGTATAAATAAAATTTGAGTGTCTGTCCGTAATTTCAAAATACATTTTTGTCTGTCTCTGCTAATCTCTCCTACAGCTGAACCGATTTTAATGGGACTTTCACTAGAAGATAGAGAAGGCTTATGGCAACATACAGGCTACTTTTTATCCGGGAATTTAAGTGGGAAATCTAATGAGTATCGCCCACGCGTAGTCATGGGCACAGCAGTTAATAATTAACACAAACAGTCACATAGTTTTAATCTATTGACTATACACACTGCACTAAGACAATAGGTCACACTACTTATTCATTGTTATCTCTATACAATTGCATATAATTGAAACAATGCTCTATCTATGCTATTATATTTACAAAAGGGGATTGGTTTAATGGTTAAATCAACATGATTCTGTCAGGTTTTAACAATGGTGACAATCTTTTTTTTTTTTAATTAAATAGTCAGCATTTGACCATCCTCTGCAGGTGTTAGCAGTAGTGAGGTCTAAGATGGAGCATGCTTTCCTAGAAGGAACCTATTTACTCTTGATTTGAAGACTATATTGTACTTTTCGGGAAATACAGTACCCAGCAATGAGTTCTACAATTGCAGTGCGTATGAAAAAAGTGGACTCAAAACGCTTTGTACGAACTCTGGGAATGTCAACCATGTCTTTCGCCTAATCCTAATATTTAAAAGTAGGTGATTCGATTCCTGTTCCTTCGCGACCAATTCAGGGCAACAAATAATATTTGGGGCCTAGCGCACTTTTAGGTGATCCATCTTAAAACTAAATAGTCAAGGATTATATTTTTATAGTGTTAACCGCACACTTAGGGATATTTAAAGAAGACATGGGTGCTAATTTTTGGGATACATTTAAAAATCTTTAATTAATCAAGCTAATGTGTGCTGCCCATACTCACTTACGGATCCGAGACGTGGCCGCTCACAAAGGAAACTATTCATAGAATACGTGTAGCACAACGAGCAATGGAGCGTGCCATGCTCGGTATCTCGCTTCTCGACCACATACCCAACGTCGAGATACGCCGCCGTACGAAGGTCGTAGACGTAGGTATGCGGATCGCGAGCCTGAAGTGGAGATGGGCAGGACACTTGGCTAGAAGAGATGACGGCCGGTGGACAAAGGCAGTGACAGAATGGTGGCCAAGAGACGCACATCGACCACGGGGCAGACCACCAGCCCGTTGGTCAGACGACATAGTCGGCGTGGTTGGACGGCAATGGATGAGGATAGCACGGAGCCGAGAGGAGTGGCGGGTTAGAGAGGAGGCCTACGCCCAGCAGTGGGTATTGATAGGTTATTGATGATGATGATGATGAATCAAGCTCCAGTGGAGCCAGTCAAACAAGATGCTTGTTCCAACTGTTGGGTTATTTCATTGGTAACTTAAAAGAAGCGCTCGTGGTCGTGCTTGCTTAGTCGATCTTGATAGATCGTTCGAAACGGTCTGTAAGTGGATGGGTGACCGCCAGTGGCATTTTCATCTGAGCGCTTCTGTGCTTCGGAGGGCACGTTAAATTGTCGGTCCCGGTTATCTAAGTCGTTAATGACGGAGGCCTTAAGGCGGCCTAAGAAATCCGTCGCCAGAGTTGGCCACTGACTCATACGAACTAACTTTTATTGGTAACTTTTGTAGATACATAATCACTTGGCACTACAGTTGCTGTGTGTTGATAATTTAAATAATATGAATTATTTATACTACGCTTTATACAGGAAATACATTTATCAATATTAAATAGAACTGTTATTGTCATCACGATCTCTGACGCAGTGGGTGAAAACCCGCTTGGCACGCAGAAGGTTGCGGGTTCGATGCCCGCTGCGGGATAAATGTTTGTATGATCTGCAAATATGTATCTCAGGTCTGGCTGTTTCTATGTATAATATGTATGTATTTACAAACAAAAAGTATATAAGTAGTATATCAGTTATCTGGTTCCTAGTACAAGCTTTGCTTAGTTTGGGGCTAGATGTGTGACATGTCCAGCATTATTTATTTTTGATAGGATGCTAATGCAGTAAGTAAACGAATCTTTATCTTTTCAGATATCTCCGAAGAGAACCGAGGTCTACTTTCATCAAGCCAGGCCTCCAGTGCTGATTTCCACTCTACGGAAACCCTCACAGACACAATGTTGCCCAAATCAGGCTATGACTTCTTAGACAACTGGTAATTTAGGTATCGAGGGTCACAGATGCTCGAAGACAAGCCGAAACGAAGCACCCTTTTCTCAAAGCGTTTTGTAATTTTTAACGATCATAGCTACGGTCTAAGCATGATTTTATGTCTGAATAGGAAAATTACTTTTAAATTAAAGTATGGGTCCTTGGTAGACTCACAACACTAACGGCCCTACTAATAAACGTAGTATAAAGTTATTCCTGAACGTAAACTGTCAAAATGTATGGTTATTTTTATTTTATTCCGAGGAATAACTTTACACCACGTTTATTAGTAGGGGCC
Organism: Epirrhoe tristata; assembly: GCA_951394285.1. NCBI lineage: Eukaryota > Metazoa > Arthropoda > Insecta > Lepidoptera > Geometridae > Epirrhoe > Epirrhoe tristata. Next base: position 4,802,252 of record OX596165.1, on the reverse strand, counting down.
TAAGTATATAGGTTTTCCAGCTCACGAAGACCAGCAGCCCATTTGTCTAACTTGAAACCCATTCCCATTTGTCATCCCAGTAGAGCTCAACCAATCACATAATACGAAAATGACAATTGAAGTCCAGAAAAGGTTTCAAATGCCAAAATGAAGCCCATGTCCATTGCCAGTTGAATAAGACAATAAGGCCCCAGTTGTGTGAACTTGTGTGTGCACATGCACGTTGTTTCTGTGTGCGTAAGAACGTGCAAATGAGCGCTCAGTATCACTACACACACGAGACCAACCTTGATATAGAACATTATCAATCATTTAAATTAGTTTTTCGTCAATGAACGAACTATAAAAATGATAAGAGCTCAACCAATCATATAAAAGGAATTACGATTGTATCCCCAAGGCGCGGTAGAAATTCTCAGGTGAAATTTCTTTTCACATAAGAATGGTTCCGTGACGAGTTTGATGTTAATTTCTGAAATGGGGAAAAAGGAAACAGACAATCATTATTTTGAAGTTATTATCACTAGATTTAATTTATTGCAAAATGTTATATTGCTGTACAGCCTGAAACGTAAAAGTTTCTCAGGGATACTAATGTCTAGGTAGAGGTAGTCACAGGCACGTCCAAATGTATTATTTTGAAATAGAAGTATCTACGTAAACTAATTCTCACTAAAATAAGATAATTAAATAAGTAATGCTTGACTTTTTACACAGCATCATCTAGCCCCAAAGTAAGCAGAGCTTGTGTTATGTACATGACTGATATACTACTTATATACTTTTTGTTTGTAAATACATACATATTATACATAGAAACACCCAGACCCGAGACAAATATGTAGGTCATACAAACATTTGTCCCGCGGCGAGATCGAACCCGCAACCTTCTGCGCCGCAGGCGGGCCTTCGCCCACTGCACCACAGAGGTCGTCAATTAGAAATATGCTTACTCCAAATTGTACTGCATTTATATAATTTATTATTTACTTTACTATGTGATCAATAATCTCATTACTTTAATAAATTTTGTACTGATAAAGTAATTTTGTTTTTAAATCATTGTCAATTACCTGTCCTTGTTCTTAAAAAACTAAGTTCGTATGAGTCAGTGGCAAATTGGTGACGGAGTTTTTAGGCCGCCTTAAGGCCTCATGGCTTAACGACTTAAATAGCCGGGACCGACAACGTGCCCTCCGAAGCACAGAAGCTTTCAGTAGATGGTTGATATTCCCAGAGTTCGTACAAAGCGTTTTGAGTCCACTTTTTCATACGCACTGCCAAACTGTGGAACTCATTGCCGGGTACCGTATTTCCCGAAAAGTACAATATAGGGGTCTTTAAATCAAGAGTAAATAGGTTCCTTCTAGGAAAGCATGCTCCATCTTAGACCTCACTACTGCTTAACATCAGGCAGAGGGAGGTCAAATGCTGACCTATTTAATAAAAAAAAAAGATCCAGGTCACCCATCCATTTACTGACCGCTCAGAATGTTGCTTAACTCTGACGATCTATCAAGAACGAAGCTACACGGAGCGCTTCATGTCCAACATTGAGGGTCAGCATTCTTATATTTACATCTACCAGCTGTGTTAAGTCAAATGATGGAAAAAGTATTGAATCCTGCATCGCGCAAACGATGTTTCTAAGCACATGTAACCTATATAGAACTATCCGACTACATCTGTCGGTCGAACAGGCCCTAAAGTAAGTGTGCCAGTTGGGGAAACCTTAGCGAGGCGAGTACTCCCTCTTTGACATAGTTTGGGGGGAATACCACCTACCCCCAAAATGTCATTAAAAAGAATACTTTATTTTACAAAATTTATTTGGAAAGTAACACTTAAAAATACACACAATTCTAGCTTTACATAGTTAACATAGTATGCACGGTAAGCAAAAATATACGAACCTCAATGAGAAAGAGAATTGCAGCGACATTATCGTCGTATCATATATTTCTATTAATATGCCCTCCGAAGCACGGAAGCGCTCTGGGGCCGTATTCGCGTTCTATTTTTCGTTCATTTGAATGATATTCGGATGCTTCTTGCTACGATTCCTGACTTCAAGGGCCAATTTTTCGGTTTGGAATATTTGGTCCTAGGTTAGGACCGTGTTTTAACAAAAAGTAGTTGATTTTGAGCTGACAATGCTGTGTCAAATTTTAGATTTTTTTAAAACTATAAACATAAAAATCGTTCAATTTAAAAAACTAAAAAAGGAACTTAGCAAAGAGTATTAGTTTAAATACCAAGAAGTATTAGCTCCAACATTAACGTTTGATAAATTAGCCCTTGAAGTCAAATATCGTTGTAAGAAACATCCGAATATTCATCAAACGAACGGGAATAACCCCCCTGTTAATAGAGCCAGCGGTCACCCATTATCGTGATCTTTGACGATCAAAGCTACACTACAAGCGCTTCAGTGATTAATATTAGTTCAGTACGATGATATTAACATGCCCTTTTCAACTTTATCAGCATTCTCCTTCCCCACCAATGCTTCGATGAGAGATAGACCAAACCAATATGCTGTTCCTGGACCCTGAAAGATCCATACTAATATTATAAATGTTAAAGTAACTCTGTCTGTTTGTTACGCTTTCACGCCCAAACCGCTGAACAGATTAAGCTGAAATTTGGCATAGTTGAAGGTTGTATCCCAGGGAAGGACATAGGCTACTTTTTATCCCGAAAAATGTAAAAATCCCGAGGAACCGCGGGTCACACCGCGGGAGCGCAGCTAGTATAAAATAATGCTGAACATGTCACACGGCATCATCTAGCCCACAACTAAGCAAAGCTTCTTGGGCTGATAACAGCGGCTGAACCGATTTAAATGGGACTTCCGCTGTAAGATAGAGGTTTCAGGGTGATATATACATGACATAGACCTCTGTGACGCAGTGGGCGAAGGTCCGCCTGCGACGCAGAAGGTTGCGGGTTCGATCCCCGCCGCGGGATAAATGTTTGTATGCCCTACATATTTGTCTCGGGTCTGGGTGTTTCTATGTATAATATGTATGTATTTACAAACAAAAAGTATATAAGTAGTATATCAGTTATCTGGTTCCCATAGTACAAGCTTTGCTTAGTTTGGGGCTAGATGTGTGACATGTCCAGCATTATTTATATAGAGTTTATATCCCGAAATTCCCGCGAGAAAACATCGTGAGGAAACCCGCAGCTTAGTCAGCTCCACACGTATTGACGTCGTCTCTCCTGTGGGCGGCTGATTAAGCTGAGAGGATGGTTTAGGTGCTACAAGCCTCCATCTCAAACAATGTCCAGGTAAGATTTACGCGAGAAAAGCAATGAGCGAGTAATAAATATAAATTTGGGGCTTGTAAAAACTAAAGAGAAACAAAACTATTTCACTTCTTACCCTGCTAGTAATAACAGTTCCATCAACAACGACCCTTTCGCCTTCTACATAGGTGTAGTCAGAGGTAATCTTGTCCTTAGTCCCGGGGTAGGAAGTTATGCGTTTGCCTTTCGCCACTCCGTGGGCCACGAACGCTGTCGGTGCTGAAAATAAGGTGTTTTTTGAACCGAAGTTCCTTCATTTATATCCATACTAATATTATAAATGTGAAAGTAACTCTGTCTGTCTGTCTGTTTGTTACGCTTCCACGCACAAACCGCTGAACAGATTAAGCTGAAATTTGACATAGTTAAAGGTTGTATCCCATGGAAGGAGATAAGCTACTTTTTATCCCGAAAAAATGAAAAAAATCCCGAGGGACCGCGGGTCACACCGCGGGAGCGTAGCTAGTTTTTTACACTGTTAAACCACACTTAGGTATTTCATTGAGAAATGAAAAGTCTTATCAAAATTTTCGATTCTGACGGGATTGGAACCCGCAACGATCAGACGATCCTAAAGCCGGAGTGCCTTACCATTCGGCCACAGAATCCATGTCGAATCGAAATTTTTGATAAGCTCATATTTTATCGGTTATACTCGTAGCACCGGTAACGCCATCTACATGTTTCACTTCCAAGTGAACACAAACAAGTGTTCGTTTTTTGCGTCACAATGTGTATGTCAAATTGTCACAGTGCGCAGTCGCAAAACAGGCCGTAGATTGTTATATTGTTTTAATGACTTTCACGGAGGTTGTAGGACAACATCGGGATTTGACGACCTCTGTGGCGCAGTGGGCGAAGGCCCGTCTGTGACAAATGTTTGTATGATCTACAGATACTTATTTGTCTCGGGTCTGGGTGTTTTCTATGTATAATATGTATGTATTTACAAACAAAGAGTATATAAGTAGTTTATAAGTCATGTAGTACCCATAACACAAGCTTACTTTGGGGCTAGATGATGCTGTGTGCAAAGTCCAGCATTATTTATTTTATTTACGCGGGTAAAATGAAGTTGGGCATAACGGTGAAGGAAAACATCGTGAGGAAACCCGCAGCTTAGTCAGCTCCACACGTACTGACGTCGTCTCTCCTGTGGGCGGCTGATTAAGCTGAGAGGATGGTTTAGGTGCTACAAGCCTCCATCTCAAACAATGTCCCAGGCACTACAGCGTCCCGTTAAGTGTAGGCATAGGTTGCCTCCTGACGCTGTATAAATCATCTAATATAGATGTAAAGGCCTAAGTAATAAAGTCTATTATAATAGTTATACCTGCGCATATAGCAGCAATGATCTTCCCAGAGTTTTCATGCTCCTTAAGCAGTGCACCCACCACCTGGGACTTGCAGAACCGGTCTGAACCTTCCAATCCACCCGGGAGGATTACCTGGCGACATGAATCCATACTATCCATACTAATATTATAAATGTGAAAGTAACTCTGTCAGTCTGTTTGTTACGCTTTCACGCCCAAACCGCTGAACAGATTAAGCTGAAATTTGCCGATGCCCTTGTAGTTCTGGTGGCTTAGCATGAACTCTTATTGCCAGGCAGTTTTTGAACTGCTTGTCAATTCTGACATAAAGAAACAAATCTGAAATTGCGGCGTTTATCATGCTCTCTCGCTTACACATTGTGACTGTACTAGTGTGCAAGCGAGAGAACACGATAAGTTGCGAAGTTTCTTTAGTGAACTGGGTTATTCGAAATTGACATTTAGTTCGAAAACTGCCAGGCAATAGGAGTTCATAGTAACCCCCCTGGTGATCGTAGTTAGAGGTCGCCACATGTTTTATAGTGATAGCCATCCCACAGCATAAAGTAATTTCTCATCAGAAAGGCTGATGATGATAATATAAACAGAAAGTTCGTATGAGTCAGTGGCCAACTTTAATGAGGTCCCCTCAGAAGAGATTAAACAACTGTATACATTACTAGCTGGTACCCGCGACTTCGTCAGCAAAATAACATACTTAATAAAAACAGAACTGAAAACTGCTGTTCAGAAGATTCTCTTCTGATACTTTTAAAAATAAAAATGCAATATTAGCGCCATCTAGTGGCCTTCAGCTGGAACTTCACTTTAAGTCCCAAATACAAAATTCCAACCCTTATTTCACGCCTTTTATGATTAGTTTTGAAAAAAAAAGAAGCCTATGTCCGTCCCTGGGACATAATCTTTATCCATGTCATATTTCAGCATCATCTTTTCAGTGGTTTAGGCGTGAAAAGGTAACAAACAGACAGACAGACAGAGAGATTTTACATAATAGATGGCGCCACAGGAAAAATTTGATCGCGCTATCGCATCGTTGCGTTTTGGGGAACGTAACATATAAACTCGCTAATCCTCTACTTTTCAGCTTTATAATATTAGTATGGATGTTAAAAAAAAGGCCAGTGGAAAATTTTGGGGGAGACCTTTGCCCACAAGTGGGACACAATAGGTTAACAAAAAAAAATACATTATGTATACTCACTGCATCATAAGATGGAGTATCGGCCAGTGCATCGGCCAATGACTTGTCCGGTACAACGGTGATGTTCCTAGAACAGAGAACGGGTTCTTTTCCATCCAGACCAGCTAGAGTCACTGTTATCTGGAAAAAAACACTATCATGACTTTCTTTAAATAGAAACATGGCTTACCTACAAGCTGTCACAATGCGATGCTAACTTTTAAAAAATGTGAACATGAGTTGGATTGCTTGATGTTATTGAGAATCCCTTAAATAGCATTAATACACTATGCATTCTGACGACCTCTGGAGCGCAGTGGGAGAAGGCCCGCCTGCGACGCAGAAGGTTGCGGGTTCGATCCCCGCGGCGGGACCAATGGTTGTATTATCTACAAATATTTGTCTTGGGTCTGGGTGTTTTCTATGTATAATATGTATGTATTTACGAACAAAAAGTACATAAGTAGTACATCAGTCATCCAGTACCCATAACACAAGCTCTGCTTACTTTGGGGCTGGATGATGCTGTGTGAAGAGTCCAGCATTATAAAATAAAAAATAATAAAATAAAAAGAGCTTTATTTTGCGTCACACACAACAAATACACATTATGAAATTTCAAAAGAGCCAGATAAATATGCTACACAATAATTACGTTTTTATACTAAAAAGAAAACCGACTTCAATGTTTGACTCGAAACGCGGTGTGACTCAGGGCGTCAAGCTGTCGATTCGATTTCTATTTGTGACATGGCTAGGAGGGAAGGTGTTTAAGAGTTTTACGGGGAAACTATCAATCCCTCAGGAATAAAATTTATATGGGACCACCTCTGGAGTATACCCTTTCAAACATGAAAAGAATTTTGCAAATCGGTCAACAAATGGCGGAGCAATCGCGTAACAAGATAAAAAAAAAAAAAAAAAAAAAAAAAACATACAGACGAATTGAGAACCTCCTTTTTTGATGTCGGTTGAAAATGGTCGCATTTTTGCAGTAGTTAGCAAAGGCTAACTATTGCGCTGGTTTTCTGTCACGATTATAATATTCTTAGCCTTTTTTGTACAAAGCAACTGCCATTTAGCGGCCGAGCGAGCGTCGCATTTACTAAAGACTAAAAGCCAATGAAAATTTACACAAAATATTTAAGAGTGATACGATTTTCAATAATTGAATTTTCTCCGAGTAATACTCTTTTAGGATTGTAAGGTAAACAGTTTATTACATCACTAACATTACTATACAACAAAACACCCAGACTGGACAAATATTAGCTGACCATACAATTGTCACACTGCAGGAATCAAACCTTTTTGAATAGGTATACTTACCTTGAAAATACAGTTGTATAAATAAAAACTATATATTCTGCCTACAGATATTTACTGTGTACCTACTTATAACAATGTATGTAGGTATAAGTACAATACGAGTACAATAAGGAGCCTCTTAGAGGCGCACTTAAAATCCTTTCACCACGCTGGTTCGAAAGAACTGGTGACACGATGATCTTTGTCTCTCTTAAGTTAGGTGCACTAAAACGATTGCGCAGGTTTGGTAGAGTAAGCGAGATAGCACGATGCAACAAACTAAGCGAGTGAGCGAGGCAGCTATACAACGCTATCTTCGTCTTTTAGGCATCATCAAACATGAGTTCTGTGCAGCTTCAGAGAGCTAAAGATTGGTTGTGCGTGTGTACCAGTTATATGATAGGTACAGTCAGCGACAGAAGCTCAGGAACAATTGGAGATTTTAAAACTTAATTTTCATCATTATTTGTGGGAAAATTGCCTTTTTTTTAACAGTAATGGTGCAAGGTAAAACATCCAATGTAAGCTGAAGTTTTATCTAAAACCCTACGAACTTTTAGACATTGAAGATTCAAATACATCAAATGTTCATGAACTTCTGTCGCTGACCGTACCTGTTCCACAAGCTCTGCTTACTTTGGGACGAGACAATGCTGTGTAAAAACTTAATCTATTATGATAAAAGAATAAGTTCTTACCCCACCACGACGCAGCATATCCACAGTTATGATGGCTTCCATCTCCTCGGAGCCCTGAGCGATTACCATCAACGCTGACTTGGACATCTTGCAATGACTGTACCTGGACGATAAAAAACTTGGTCAATATAATACACTTAACCGGATGAATAGGGTAATATGTTTTAAATGGAATAGGCTTGCATGCTCTCAGTTACTTAATGAATCTACTAAGTAGGTACCTACAGTTCGCCCAACGGATATAGGCATTCGTGAAGTTAGCCGTTTGTCTGCACAGAACACAATTTTGTATGAAAAAGCGGTCACTGTGCAGACAAACGGCTAACTTCACGAACTTCACGGCTAGCTTAAGATTGGTTTTACTAACATATTTTTCTAACAAGTTTTGTTATAAAATTGGCGCTGCGGCTTTAGTAATCATTGTTTTGTTATCCATGATGAGGGCGGCTTCAATGAGCCCTCTACGATTCGAATACAGTCTAGAATCCTATGGCAATCACAACAAGAATGTAAAGGTCAGTGCCGGTCAGCCGGAGTGCAAGCAAGAATATTGTCAAATCAAATATAATTACCTTGCTTCTAAAACTCTAAAATCTGAATTTAACACTCGATTACAACGTGTAGGAACTATAACTAATTTTGAAAGAGCTTTGATGATACTCATTCAAACAAAAAGCAAAATTTTCAAGGAGGTTTTAAACTCTAAACCAAAAACTGGCAAAAACTAAATAAGTAAGAGGCCTCAAGCTTTATGTTATGTCACTGTCAAATTAAATATATGTCACAGCATTAGCCAAGCGTGAAACGTATTTTTTAGGTAGAATTCCGCATTTACGGTTTCTATTTTCTGCCTGATACATTATTTATACTGTCGTGGGTTGAGATTTTAGTTACTTACCTGTCTCACTGAATTTAGTCATTTAAGATTAAGTGAATGTTGAATGTGATGATGGCTGATAGCAAGGAGTGGAAGAGAAAAGAAAACCTGTAGTGCCAATGACCCCTTATTAGTGGCATAGGGCAGGAAGATCATGCATGACGATGATGATGCAAGATTTAGGCCAAAGTCATAGGCAATGACTGTCATTCACAATCATTATTTGTGTGATCGTTCGAGAGCGGTTGTGGTGGGGCCTACAAACTGGGGATAGACTTCGTAATAGACTAAGGAACCCTAAATTAAACTTTCATTCGTACTTATAACGATTGTCTATGGTACTACAGGGCTGCCATAATATGAAATTTTAGCTAATATTGAGGAGTTCTTACGGATAGCATAGAAGATCATCGAATCGTAGGTACGTACGTAACCTACCTATACCTACCCGTCCAGATATTTTATTTTATCTACTACCTAGTAGGTAGGATGATACCTAAGTACCTAATAAACTAGTGGGTATGTAGTAGGTACAGTCAGCGACGTACCTATTCATATTCATATTCATTTATTCATTGCTTGTATGTACATAGGTATAGCTTAGGTCTAGGTAGGCTTAGTGTGTAAGGTACATACACCCTGTTGGGCACTGCAACGTCAGTTTGGTAGGTATATAAAATTAATTAAGATAAAATAATGGTAAGTAAGTATATGAAATTATGTAAGCAATTGGTAAATTAAATTAAGTTAAAAATAATAGGTATTGTCAGAATAGGTAGGTAGTATTTTATAGTAGGTACTTAGTCACTAATTAGATATTCGAAGTTTTCGTCAATATTTCCTATTTCCTACATTATAACCATTTACATGTTTTTGTCAGATAAAAATTGTGCCACAGAATAATAACATTTGTCGATTAAGAGTGATTTAAGTCTATTGTGGAAAGTTATGTGTTTTGGTTCGGTTTTTATGTCAGGGGGAATTTTATTATAAACCTATGTCAAACACAGTTTTAATTTTTAAAGGAACTCCATTAATTGCTTTTCGATTTTAGGTCTTTTGATGTTTGGAACGAAGTTCCTTTTTGGACGATATGGAGGATGGGAGCTTGAAAAAAATAGCGGTAATTTTACCGTCACGACACATACATGGTCAAAACGTCACAGTACGAAGTGCATAGACGCGAAAAAATCCATAGATTTTTTAGACTGTTACATATTACTATCACTTTAATATTTGACAAATGCCAAATTTCAAAGTTCGTTCCAACGGAGTGTTCTACAGAGGTTCCACGACAGGGAACGTACTTTTGGAACGAAGTTCCTTTTCGGACGGTATTGTGGATGGAGGCTAGAAAAAAAGCTAAGTATCGATTTTTACCGTCACGACTTATAGCTGTCTCCGGAGAATAAAAGGATAACTGCAAAAACACAACCTTACAGTAGAAGCAATAAGCATGTTTTCGTTGATAACAAAAAAATAAGTATGTGCCACTCTCTGCACGCAAAAGTGGTGCGCAAAATGACATATTATGTACAAACTTCGTTGCATTCCAACCGACCGAGTGTTCCACGGACACTCACGTAGGTACTTTTTTTTTAGCGCTGGTCTCCCCGGCAGATGTTCGTTGAGTTGACGGCTGTGGTTGACGCATAGGGTTGACGGAAGCATAAAGTAATTCCTTCTTTATGTCTATTGTCTGAGTAGTCTTTGTCTATGCCATGCCAAATAAATTGCCAAGCTTCCTTTCTTTCGTGCAGACAGTTTTTTTAGCAAAAAATCATGAGATTTTCAATCTTTGTTATTTGTGTTTCATCAAAATTTTGAATTAAAAATGAATTATTTGCTTATCCTAAACTAGGCAGTGATTGATTAAGAGACGTATTGTTTAGGTCAATGATAAAAACTAAAAATAAGTAAGGTTATGATAATACAGTAATACTAAAATAACGATGGATTTCGTGAAGAGAGAGGATCAGCATGCTATGGACGAGGAAAACTACAAAGTGTATATGGATAATGTAAGTGCTAGAAATAAATAACTCGCTTTCACATGGCTCTAACAATACGTTCTGAAAAAGCCTTTGCTAAAAAGCGAACCTACTTCTCAAGTTCTCATAGATGAACGAAAGCATGCCTAAATCATTGTCTCGTTTTCATAGGGGTAGGTAGAAGCCACAGATTTCCACTTGCTGCAATGTGACACACATTGCCCATATCCAGTCTCATTCTTCATTCAATTTATCATGGTGCTCGTTCAATATTTATAGTTGGAGTAATGCATGTCCTTGAATTTTTTGATAACATCGAATCATTCATTTGGTAGATAAAATTGCGACGGGCTGTTTTAAAACGTAAACAGGGTTCACGACTGTATCCCCGAGGTGCGGTAGACATTCTCTCAGATCTTTTTATGTTACTTATTCCAGATCCTTTGAAGATGTGTAAGGGTAGTCAGAGGCATGTCCAAACACATATTTGATACATGCCCACATCTTGCAGCAGTTAGTATTCCATACGTGGCAGGTTGCAAGCCCATCGCCGCCTATAAGAACACTAACTGGTTTCCTCACGAGGCTGTTTAAAAATGAATATAAATATTTACAAATACTCAATGTTCCAATATCATCGATTTAGTAATTATTGTACATGGTTTTGACTAGACCATCATAGTTTATATTTATCATCATTGGACCATCACTGGTGCCCTCGAGAGGGCTACAGAAGAGTAGGTTGTACAGCGGCTAGATGGGTCGACAACATAAAAAAACATCTAACTTATGTAAGATTTACTGGCTAGATGTGGGTCTGTGGCAGAGTGTACAAGCCGCTCAGACATCTGATGCGGCCATCATGCTCTACCGACAGACCCTCAGGCTATTGGAGGAATAGTTTTGTAAATGAGAGACCTATGGGACCGGCATGTTCAATAATCGATCAAGGTCCCTAAATTAAAATAGATTAAAAAAAAAAAGACTTAAAAACAGCAGGTCGTACATGGGTCAGACTGGCGCAGGATAGGGAAGGTTGGCACAAGCTAAGAGAGGCCTATACCCAGCAGTGGGATAAAATAGGCTGCGGAAGATGGACCATCACTGTTTATTTATTTAGATTTTTTGTCAAATCTTTTGTTTCGGCTATTATATAATACATACATACTGCTGTATATTAATACATACATACATACATAAAATCATGCCTCTTTCCCGAAGGGGTAGGCAGAGACCACGGATCTCCACTTGCTACGATCCTGACACACAACTTTTGCCTCATTCACTCTCATTACATTCTTCATACATGCGCCGGTTTAGGGTACTTTTGACCTGGCCCTTCTCCAAAATGTCGCCAATTTGATCCAAGAAGTTTCGTCTAGGCCTTCCCCTTCCAGTTGTCCCATACACACTTGCCTCATACAATTCGGCTAATATAAATCTTAAATAAGCAACTAGGAGAGTTACTTGGTTTCTTTTACTGAAGGTGCATCAAAACCACATGTAAGAATCACTAGCACAAAATATATTTCTTAGAAGTGTTGATAAATTGAAGTTAGCAAGATATTTGATGAGATGATGAGATAGTTTTTCAAAAAATGAATTCGATGTGTCTCATTTACGTTTTTTTTTGTGATTAGAGAAACCTAATATAGGCTAAGAAACATTACTGACATAAGATTGTTAACTTTTCTATGAAATATAATGTACTATTAATTTTCAGCTTCAAAAATCCCACCAGATTGACACCACAGATTATCAGCACACGCAAATCTCAATGGAGCAGCTCCATCAAGCAATGCAGTCTTCGCTTAACGGGACCCTCGTCCACAACTTCCAACTACCTCTATCCCCTCGTCAAATGTCCACACTCATGCTTAAAACCAACCTGCACACCTTCAACGAGATTCCCGCTCACTTCAGGAACTTAGAACTCAACTTTGCCCAGAATCTATCCGATCAACGGCATGAAGACTTAACCATGAACCGAAATTTAGATATATCTCTTGTCCGATCTTTAGGTAATGAGATTGATCTACAAAACCTATCTCTCGTTCAGAATATGTCGGAAGATTTGAGGTTGAATGATATTCAACTAGCGCAAATACGATCGGATTTACCCGGATTAAGTCATGAGTTGGATTTGTCACAGCATTTGAATAGGAACGAGCAGGAAATGATACAGGATGAGGCGAGAAGGATTATACAGTGTGTTCCTGATAGTAACTTGTTGGAGACGGGTATCGGACAGAATATCGGACCTAGAATAGACCAGGTAAATTCATCAATTGTTTTTCTATCTATCTATCTATCTATCTATATTAGCCCTTGTATCCTGAACAAGAATAGGGTTCTTTGAGTTTCTTATAAAATGTCTCTTTGTTCAGTGTGCCTCCTGGCAAATTTTGGAGGAGGCCTTTGCCAGAAGGCACACTGAACAATTGTTTTTAGTAATTGTACAAATTGGAGGCCTATTATTAAAAAATAATAGTAAGTAAGTAAGTTCGTATGAGTCATTAGCCAACTCTGGTGACGGAGTTCTACGCCTTAAGACTTCCGTCATGGCTTAACGTCTTGAATAGCCGGGACCGACATAGCTTGCTCTCCGAAGTACGGAAGCGCTCAGATGAAAATGCCACTGGCGGTCACCCATCCACTTACAGATCGTTTAGAAAGTTGCTTAACTTCGACGTTCTTTTTTTTTTTGGATTCTCATGCGATCAGTCGTGTCGACTATAAGCAGATGTGGTGAGAGCTTTGCGTTGAGGGCGCTACTCCCAGCGGAGCCAGCCCTTTCTTTTTATCAGCGCATGGTCCTTCTGACTGTCCTAGTCGAAAAGATCTCGCCTCTTTTTCAATCGACGTTCTATCAAGAACGACTAAGCTAAAAGGACGACCTCTGTGGCGCAGTGGGCGAAGGTCCGCCTGCGACGCAGAAGGTTGCGGGTTCGATCCCCGCCGCGGGACAAATGTTTGTATGACCTACAGATATTTGTCTCGGGTCTGGGTGTTTCTATGTATAACATGTATGCATTTACAAACAAAAAGTATATATGTAGTATATCAGTTATCTGGTTCCCATAGTACAAGCTTTGCTTAGTTTGGGGCTAGATGATGCTGTGTGACATGTCCAGCATTATTTATTTATTATTAAGCAAGCACGACCACGAGCGTCTCTTTAAGTAGCCTTTTATATCATAGGTAAAAACTATCTTATCTTTCAGATGAACCAACGCTTGGACCAAAGACTAGTGAACATAGTAGCGGAGAGGCAGCTCGCGATGCCCACACAATTCCATATCAAGTCAGAACTTGAAGATGAGGCTTATTTCTACGATAACATGAACCAGGGGCTTGTTAACGGAATCAATGGTGAGTTTTGGGCATTTTTTGGGCATGTAGAGAGGATGGATGACAGACATTTGACAAAGCAAGTGTATGAGGCAAGTGCGTATGGGACAGCTGGAAGGGGAAGGCCTAGGCGAACCTTCTTAGATCAAATTGGCGACATTTTGGAGAAGGGCCAGGTCACAAGTACCCTAAACCGGCGCATGTATGAAGAATGTAATGAGAGTGAATGAGGCAAAAGTTGTGTGTCAGGATCGTAGCAAGTGGAGAACTGTGGTCTCTACCTACCCCATAGGGAAAGAGGCGTGATTTTATGTATGTATGTTATGTATGTATGGTGAGTTTTGATGTGTGACCTCTGTGGCGCAGTGAGTGAAAGCCCACTTGGGAAGCAGAAGGTTGCGGGTTCGATCCGCGGGATAAATGTTTGTATGATCTGCAAATATTTATCTCGCGTCTTGGTGTTTCTATGTATAATATGTATGTATTTACAAACATAAAGTATATTAGTTATCTGGTTGACATAGTACAAGCTTTGCTTAGTTTCGGGCTAGATGATGCTGTGTGAAAAAATCCAGCATTTTTTTTTAATTTTAGTTTAATATTATTTTGTGTTTCATTGCGCCCGCGTAAATCTGGGGCGGTGGCGATGGGCTTGCAAACATGTATCAAATATGTGTTAGGACATGCCTCTGACTACCCCCCTTAGATCATCAAAGTATCTGGAATAAGTAACATAAAAAGATCTGAGAGAATGTCTACCGCACCTTGGGGATACAGTCGTGATTCTGTTTACTTTTCTATAAATTGACAAAAAAATGATGAGAAAAATATTTAAATACATAAATGTTTTGTGAAATAAGTTTGCATAATATATTATGTTTGATATTTGCTTTATCATAATAACCTTTTATTAAAATATTCTCACCTTGAACTTGAATCATTTAATTTTGTTAGGTCAATGTTAACTTTCTTAAAGTTGCGTTTAGACACTTGGCTAGCGTCAGCCAACATCGTGCAAGCAATGGCTTAGCTAGGTAGCCAAGGGGCCTGGTGCAAAAAAAATTGGGGCCCTAACTGAACGGATACATTGAAATGAAATGAAATGAATTTATTTGTCAGAAGAATGGTTATATAAAGATTTTAGATATAAAGTAAGTGTCACATTCTCTACCGCCTTAACACGGTATACAAATTCTTAGTCTTACATAATAAACATAATTTTGACATTTGAAACCCATTCTGGACTTCAATTGTTATTTTCCTATTATGTGATTGGTTGAGCTCTATTGGAATGACAACTGGGAATGGATTTCTAGGTAGACAATAACGCTGCAGGTAAGAAGCTACCACCATAACAAAATTCATCAAAATACGTTCAGCCGTTTATGTATCAGCGCAAAAATGGTATTCCTAGTAAATTCCTAGTTTTACCGAAATTGGTTCCCTGGTGGATTGGAGCACAAACATACTTTCAGATTTATAAATATCATTAGGATTATATTCAAGTACTTAATTGTAGTTCTAGTTGTCTATTCTCTATCCAAAGGTTGTCTGGTAGTGATAGATATCTAGCGATAAAGCCGTCGTTTGTAAATCATATTTAGCTTCTGTTAATCCATTTGTTTGGTTTGCAATAAGGTGTTATCTATCTAGTGCGATAAATGGATGGCACTAGACTGGTCACCAGACTTCTCACTAGACCAGTTGGGTAATTGACCTTTAATATCAACATAAATATTCATGAAGAAAATATTGTCTAGCCGTGACAAATATAGATTTAGCGCCATCTTTTAAGATTGGTATTTGGCGGCTATTCGCTTTCTATCCGTCACTTAAAGGTGGTTTTTTGAAAACGGCGATGTTAGCCAAGTCCAAGACGAGAAAAGTCGTCAAAGGAGACATGCTCTCGATTTATAAGAAAACAAATGTTAAATCTTAAAAAAAAATAGTAGTTAGTGTTACGCTTTTACGCCCAAACCACTGAACAGATTAAGCTGAAATTTGGCATGGATAAAGGTTATATCCCAGGGAAGGACATATGCTACCTTTTATCCCGAAAAAATGAAAAAATCCCGAGGGACCGCGGGTCACACCGCGGGAGCGCAGCCAGTATAATAATAATGCTAATTATCAAGCCCTAAAGTAAGCAGAGCTTGTGTTATGGGTACTAGATGATTGATATACTACTTAAATACTTTTTGTTTGTAAATACATACATAATTATTCATAGAAACACCCAGACCCGAGACAAATATTTGCAGATCATACAAACATTGGTCCCGCCGCGGGGATCGAACCCGCAACCTTTTGTAACGGTTACGTTACAGTGTCGCGAATTCAATGATTTTGTCCCATCTCAAAAATGCCCAACGCGCCTAAAGAAGTTCACATCAATAACTTTGACTTTGAATACTTATTCTCATGAATGACATTTGCTTTTTTTTTTCAGGTCACATACCCGATTCACAGCAAATGCAGCCGGAGCCCCAAATGTACTCTATCTACCCTCCTCAAAACGTTCCCGCACTCAACCCTATAGATCTATTCGCGCGGCAAAACTACCCTCAAAATTATACCAGCCGTGAGAACCCCCAAAACTTAGTCATCAATCGACAATATGATAACAACAGCCCTTATCAAGAATTGAAACGGCAGGAAACAAAAGAAAAGATTGAGGATCCGAAAGAAAATCAGAAACCAAACGATAATAAACTATACGAGCACACAGAGAAAGTTGAAAGTAAAAATGATGATCTATCTTTAAATATCAAAGGTGAGTATATATGTTACAAGTGCAATGAAGTTTGTCCTTCAAAGAGGGTGTTAAAACAACATGCAAAATCTTGCTCGGGGAAAGATGAGAATGAAAAAGGCAAGTATGGATGTAGTCAATGCCCGTACAAATGCCAATCGCCAGCGATTTTAAAGATACATGAGCGGACACACTCTGGTGAAAAGCCGTTCTCCTGCAACTTCTGCGATTATAAGTCCGGGCAAAAAAACAATGTAGCGAAACATATTTTAGTGCATATGAAGGAAAAACCTTATAGATGTCAATACTGTGAATATAGATGTGCACAGAAAAATAATTTAGTTGTACACGAACGTACACACACAGGGTACAAACCATTTGCATGTCCGTATTGCGAATACAGAACTGTGCAGAAGCCAAACTTAGTTAAGCATATGTATCTACACACAGATCAGAAACCGTTCAGCTGCGATATGTGCAGCTATAGATGTGTACAGAAAACTAACTTAACTAAGCACAAACAGAGACATTTGAACGAGAACGGGGTTGTTAAGTCTGTTCCGGAGAAAGTTAAACCTTATCGGCCGAGACAGAAGAGTCTTAAATGTGTGCAGTGTCATTACAGATGTGTTCAGAAATCTAGTATGGAGAAGCACATGCATTTTAAACATAACATTGAGTTTGTTAATATCGAATGCTCGGTTGATAATGAGGAATCGATACAGAATTTAAGTGTGAAAAGAGATGATGATAAAGGTGAATTAAGTGAAAATGTAATGACGTAGAATAATTCTATTGATTTTTGAAATCTCTTTACTTATTTAAGTTTTATAGGCTTTCAATCACATGGCAACACATTTTTGCTGTTGAATGTTAATGAAAAGATTTGGTATAGAACTTTTAAATAATAGAAGTAGAACTTAGACATGTCGGAGGATGAATTAAATCAATCGACTCCTTAACACTTCAATCAAGAATCATGTAGCCTCGGATCACTACTCCTGTTATGATGTTCAATGCCAGTACGGCTTTTGGTAGACGAAACTAAGTTCGCCCAACGGATCTAGGCATTCGTGAAGTTAGGTTTGTCTGCGCAGTGAACGCTTTTGATACAAAATTGTGTTCTGCGCAGACAAAAGGCTAACTGCGCGAATGCCTAGATCCGTTGGGCGAACTGTATATATTTTTTAAACTATCATGGTTTTTTTAACTCCAAATAAATTGAATCATGGTAAATATCCCGTTAATAGTGTTAATAGTGTACATTTATTTTAGTTTTCCGCCATACACTTACTTTAGTTCTATAAAGTATATCCGCTAGGGGCGCTGCAAGAGTAGGCCACAAACAGTTGGACACTTTTATGTGATCCAAACATCTAAAGAAAAGGAGCAAATCTTCAAGATTAAAACTAAATTGGAATTTTCTCTGACGTGTTTAAGTGTTATTGTGATATGTTTGCTTAAAGGATCAGTTATGCTATTCTCAAGGCAATTAGACGCACATTTTGGTACAAAATCGATTAAACTCACCATAAATTAAACCACGGATTTAATTCTGTCTACTTTTATTGTATAGAAAGTGTGATCAAAATATGTACAATATGAAAACTTTTTGGCGCTGGACGAAATATCGCCTAAGTTTTTATGTGAGAATTGATAATACAGAGAGATGTTTTGAAAATTATCATCATCCACAGACCTTACCCACTGCTGGGTATAGGCTTGTGCCATCCACCACAATCCCAATCTGACCAATCAATGATAATTGATAATTCATTAAATGTTATTCATTTTGGGCTCCTATGTTAAAAGTGCCAGCCAACGAAAATAAAGGTGTCTGTGGCGACCTCTATCTACCATCGCCTGAATTACAAGCTGAACTTCAAGAGATGTCAATTACAGCGTCGTACTTCGGAGCTGTACCACTAGATGGCGCTGGAATCACAAATAAGTGGATTCCCATATAAATGATGCAAAAAGTATTGGAAGCCTGAATCGCGCAAGCAAATTTCTGGGCACATATAACCTATATAGAACTTTTCGACTACAACTGTCGGCCGAACAGGCCCTAAGGTAAGTGTGCCAGTTGGGCAAACCTTAGTGAGGCGAGTACTCCCTCTTTATCATAGATTAGGGGAATACCATCTACCCTCAAAGTGACACCACTATTGGGGACGTCAATCGGAGTAATTTAATAATGGCGAAGCCTTTATTTTCATTGGCCAGTTTTGACTTTTGCGCCCAACCTTGTATGTAATTAATATGGTCTAAAGTAGGTACTTAAAACTTAAAAATGGCGGGGAAAGCGTAATGATTAATGAGGCAGAATTTATGAATGCTATTTTAGCATGATATGTAGTTATTGATAGCTTTAACAAATGATACTTGCTTAGTTGTTTTTGTTACGGTCAGTAAGTGGATGGGTGACCGCCAGTAGCATTTTCAACTGAGCGCTCCCGTGCTTCGGAGGGCGCTTTATATCGGTCCCGGCTGTTAAGTCGTTAAGCCATGACGGAGGCCTTAAGGCGGCCTAAAAACTTCGTCACCAGAGTTGGCCACTGACTGATACGAACTTAGTTTATCATGCTCTCTGTATTTTTTCCTGGCAATACGTATAAAACATAATGGCCCTTACTAATAAACGTGGTTTAAAGTTATTCCTGAGTGTAAACTATCAAAATGTATGGTTATTTTTAGTTTATTCCGAGGAATAACTTTACACCACGTTTATTAGTAAGGCCCAATAGATTTAAGTATTTTACAAATATGATCCTTGCGAATTGTTGAACGCTTGTTGGATACACAATAGTCCTGGCTGGTGTATAAACCCCGTTGTTGGTTGTAGTATAGATGGTGGATGAGTTGATCAGTATAATCGTATACGTTTCTTATCGTACGAAAGCGGGTTGAACTTATTTGTGTTTCTGTGTGCGTAACGGGTACGATCCATGGACGAATGAGCGCTCAGTATCAGAACAAAGCTACACAAAGAACGCCTTCTATTAGATCGAACAAAGGATGATTTACGTTACACCGTTACGGGACCGGGCCGGGCTCCACCCGGGGCACGACTACCATGCGCCGGCGCCGGGCCAGTCATGCTACACCGGGCTTTTTGGGTGTATTCTTTGCACGGCCGTGTCTGTGATAGGTGTTATGTGTCAAATAATAATTTGGCAGTCAATAAACGTGATGCTAATATGTAATTTTCACAATTTAAGAATTAATAGATGAGGAGGAGAGCAAGTTTTTTTGTTGTTTTTATTGTTAACTAGCTGCGCTCCCGCGGTGTGACCCGCGGTCCCTCGGGATTTTTTTTATTTTTTCGGGATAAAAAGTAGCCTATGTCCTTTCCTGGGATACAACCTTTAACTATGCCAAATTTCAGTTTAATCTGTTCAGCTGTTTGGGCGTGAAAGCGTAACAAACAGACAGACAGATAGTATGGATTTAATGAAATGCTACGGGCCGGCCGGACGCGGGAACGGCCTAGCATGAATCACTTCATACAAAAAGTATACTAGAGATGCATGACCGTGTCCCAGCCGGGGCCCGGCCCGGTCACGTCACGGTGTAACGTGAATCATCCTCAACTGTCCATAACCAATGTAAACTGCTCGTAAGTCTTAAGATACGAGTAGGTTTTGTATATTATGAATTATCCTAATGCCTACTGGCTGTGATTGGCTTTTGTGAAAATGTATAGAATTAAGTCAATTAAAAACATAGTGTAAGTTTTAATAGTTCATATGAAATGAAACTCATGGTTACAAGTATTGTCAATGGATTTATGATTTTTTTAATTGAGATGTTGGTCTTCATTGTGTGTGTATGTTCTGTGTAAGTGATACTGGGGCCGTATTCCGGTTCTTATTTTCGTTCGTTTGATGAATATTCGGATGTTTCTTTCTACGATTTCTGACTTCGAGGGCCAATTGCTTTATTTGCAATATTTGGTCCTCGGCTAGGACCGTGCTTTATCGTTGATCTTATCGGCTGAATACAACGTAACTCGAAGTAAGAAGCATCCGAATATTCATCAAACGCGAATGACCCCCTAAGTGCTCATTCGTCCATGGAGTTGAGTGCTCATTCGTCCATGGAGACAAATACATACACAAATAAGACCAACCTGCCTTATTGAAATGGAGAAACTAGAAAAATACAAGGACGTGGTCTCTTAAACATAACGTGAAACGAAATGTATTACTTAATCGTTTAGGAATCAAAATATGGGACCACCTCGAGTGTTTACCCATTGAACCAAGCCTATTAAAATGTAGGGTCAATAATTGACAATTTTGATGAACATAAATAAATCTGTTGGCCATATTCCGTCTTATAACAAGAAAATGAGCCGAGTTTAGACCAAGTCTAACTAAAAAACTGTCCCTAGAAAAACGATCTTTTAAAACTCGTAAATAGAACGCTTTTTGTGGTAACAGTTTTGTTTTGACATGTGTCAACTTGGGGTTCAACTAAGGTTTAACGTTTTTGTAATAAGCAGCATTAGGTCTGTAAACGGATCAGAATATCATTCCCTCTCTAACCGCGAGCTTTCGTTGCGGAACTTAAAATATAAAAATATTTTTTTTTTATTATGTAAGAGTTACCAAGAGATTTGTATGTACCTAAATCGTGACATCACATTGTTAGTATACTATAGTATGTTAACTTTTAGTGTTATTTTAATGTAAGCAATTAATTTTGTATGATTTTTTTAATTAAATGCCGCTGACCAAAGTGATTTTTTAGTTTAATTTATCTTAATCATACTTATTTTTACACAGTACTTTAGTTGGGTAGGTAGAGTCTGGCAAGAGAAAAGTACTCTTTACTTCGTTCCAACCGAGTGTTTCACGACACTCACGTACTTTTTTAGTGTGCGTTACCCTAGCTGGAAAGTGTCTCCTAGAGAGATTTGAGAATGAGGAAAATTTACTAATATATGCATATATACATAACATATACATATATACTATAAATGTGCGCCAAATTAAAAATTTGTGCATATTGTAGTTTTTGAAATAAACGGAAAAAACGTTTCCAGCTAGGGTAACGTTGCTCCAGCTGGAAAATTCTAAACCAATGGTCGGAGAGAGATGAATTGTATATCGGCAGATAGCTTATATTTGTGCATATTAGTGCGGCAAAAAAAAAATTTGTGCGACTTCAGGTTTTCGAGATATTGCGTTTTCTAGATTTTCCAGCTAGGGTAACGTTTTGAAAAATCGTGTTTTTCAAAAACTACTGTATGTACGCCTGTAGAAAATATATACACGAGTAGCTCTTAATTTGTGCTAATTTGTGACGGAATCAGATTTAAGAAAATATTTATAGTTTTTGAGTTATCGCGTTTTTTTTAAAAACCTTAAAATGATCGAGCGTCTAAATTTGACCATGCACAAGGTCGCTGAAAACTGTATTCGGTCCGTCTCGACGACGTGGTTAGGTGTATAGTGAACAACCACGCACGAGCCGAGCGAAGCGTGCCGCGGTAGCGGCCGGCGAGTGCCAGATCCGAATTACCCCTAGACCCACCGGTGGGTCAAGCCAGTGGGTACACGGGTCATCTCCCTTATTTTGTTGCCACGCTTATATTTTTTGAATTTGCCGCGATTTTTCAGGGTCTACTTTCATTTGCCAGACTCTAGATACTTACACACAAAAAATAGGAAACGATAATGCCCGCGTTAGTTTAAAAAAGTACGTGTGTCGTGAAACACTCGGTCGGAACGAAGTAAAGAGTACTTTTCTTTAAGGGTGCGTATACCACATTTTATGGTTTTTCGGTACCGTTTGCTGAGCCAGGAACCACAGCTGGTAGTTAAAATGTGGTATGAAGGTAAAGTATTCATCTACACGGGGTGATCAAAAAAAACTGTAGTCCCATACAAATTTCCTACAAATTTGAATAACGCAAGAATCGCTAAATATGATGAAAAAATGGTTTTTAAACCGCATAGCAATGAATATAAAATAATTTGATGGTATTTATTTCAAAGAAAACAGCAACTTCACTGAATCCAGCTGGAAACTGAATATATTCGATTCGATACGTTCGCCTAAATTTTCTTTTGACTTGACATTCGCGCAGTGATGTCAACTTAGCTACTTTATAGCTAGATTTAGCAATTTTTGCACTCCCGTTAGCTACTAATTAAAAAAAAATTGTAGCTAAAAAATTGGCAACTTTTTCTAGCAACTTTTTAATAGGGACAAAATCAGTAGGTCTAGTAAAAAAGGGGTAAAGTCGAGTTAATTCCTTTTTATTGCACCACTGCCATCTACGCAGTCAGATATATATAATAATTGTGAAAAGGACATAAATCTAGCTGCATCCTAACCTGGTTTTTCTAATTACATCAAAGGTGTAGTAAGCCTTTGCATTTATGTCTCGACTGCTTGAATAATTACCTACCGACTAAATTTTGCAACTAAAAAAAAAACAATTAAAATAAATCCCAAAAAAACAATCAAACAGAGGCATAATTTCAGTTATGTGTTCATATGTTATTCATCTATATCTATACTTCTATACTAATATTATAAAGAGGAAAGATTTGTTTGTTTGAATTGAATAGGCTCCGAAACTACTGGACCGATTTGAAAAGTTCTTTCACCATTAGAATCCTACATTATCCCTGGTGAACATAGGCTATATTTTATACCGGGAAAGTGAAGTTTTCCCGAATAATCGCGGGTAACACCGCGACGGTCAGCTAGAATGCTAATAAAAAGGTTTAACTCGTGTGATATTCCAAAACATTTTTAATGCAGTTGAAAATAAGTGAATTGATACTATATATAGGTAGCTACTTCTTGCTACTTTTTGAGGTAGTAAAATATGGTGATCTGGCATGATCATCATCATTCGCAGCCCGATTTCACCCACTGCTGGGTATAAGCCTCCCTTCGATGCCATGCCATTTCTGTCTGCCTACGACGTTAATGATATCGTCCGCCTACCTCGCTGCCCCGACACTTCTCTTGTCAGTTTTGGCAACTTTCTGCTAAAGGTCTAGCTACTAAGATGGCAACACTGCATTCGCGTATTTCGCGTTTAGGATTTTGGTTGGTCGACGTAAAATCGTATTCGTATATTTTTAATTCACGGTCGAATTTGTTTACATTGTCTGGTTTATCTTGAACAATGGCAGGAAACAACGTAAACGTATGTGATATCAGCGACGACGTAAAAGATGTTTTGAAGAAATTCCGCTTTCAAAAACATAAAATCAATTCTGCGCTTATTCTAAAGGTACCTGTGTTTTTATCCTGTGAAACATAAACAACCCTGCATTTACTTACAAAGATGTGTCTATTTATTTTTTATAAGTTTATATACAGAAATATTGATCTTATTTGTGTTTTCGGTGAAAAAACTTGATGTGTTGATGCCACTCCTATATATTGACTCATTGAAGCATATCATCGGAATAACACGTCATAAACTTGTAATACAATATTTCCTACTTTAATACCACTTCATTTATGCAGATAGCTTTTACCTACTAGTTTTATATATACGAAATTTAATGTTTGTATATTTTATTGTTGAGTGGAAGAAAGGGAGGCCTTTGCCCTCCAGTGGGACATCACGGTTTCATAATAATAACGAAATAACTAGAATTTGGAAAATGAATAAACTATAGGTATATTGTACCACTTGTGCTCTCCAGCACAGGGGTCATCCCGAAACATCTGATAATACATTCGACGACCTCTGTGGTGCAGTGGGCTAAGGTCTGCCTGCGACGCAGAAGGTTGCGGGTTCAATCCCCGCCGCGGGACAAATGTTTGTATAACCTACAGATATTTGTCTCGGGTCTGGGTGTTTCTATGTATAATATGTATGTATTTACAAACGAAAAGTATATAAGTAGTATATCAGTTATCTGGTTCCCATAGTACAAGCTTTGCTTAGTTCAATTGTTTTATTTTATTTAAGTATCTATTTCTTGTTATTCTCTATATATGTTTATGTTAACCGCGCGTGATGTCACCCTGTAAGGCCCAGTCTGAAAATCAGCGCTGTCTCCCTCTCCTGGGAGCAGCACTAAAGCTGAGACTGGACCTTTTTGGCACCACACAATGGATAGTTTGTTTCTTATTTTTGTTTATTTTTTTATTATGTTTCTTTGTACCTACTCGTCTAAATGTTTATTGTTCTTAATTTCATTGTATTGTGTTGTGTGTGTCAAATAAATTTATTCTTATTCTTATTCTTATTCTTATTCTTAGTTTGGGGCTAGATGATGCTGTGTGAAAATGTCCAGCATTATTATTATTATAATGTCTTTGTTATTTTGATAATATTATTGTGACAACATTTTGACATAATATTGCAATTTCCAGGTGAACAGAGAGAAGCAGATCTTAGAGATAGAGGCGGAATACATGGGAGTGGAGCTTGAGGAGTTGCAGGATATACTTCCGTCACACCAGCCCCGATTCATCATTTACAAGTATTATAATAATTAGTCTTGTTTTGTCACTAGTTCTTTCAAACCAGTGTGCTGAAAGGTTATAAGTGCGCCTTAAAGAGGCTCCTTTCCTATCCATACAATATAATTACTCTAACTCATGTTAAGCGAAGGTCCGCCCTTGGCTTATCGTATGAGTTAGGGCTTATGCTGATTACTCAAATTATTAAAAAGGAAATAGACAAAATCCTTTTAATTGAAGTTGTATCTTTCAGTATTATCACTATTTCATTTAATTCAAAATGTTTCATTGTTGTACAGCATGAAACGTAAAAGTTCTATGTGTCAGGGATACGTTCCTTCATGAAAAATACTATAGTATACCTAAGTTTTAAGTTTCATCCAAATTGGTTGCCAATCAAGATTGAAACTAATATAAACTTAGAATATTAATAGGATACGAGAGAATAACAAAAAAAACACATGCAAAATGACTTCAACAATTGCTTAATAGCTATGAGTTTTTTTGATGCATGAACAGAAAAATAAGTAAGATTTATGTCTCAACTTTGCTTACAATAATTAATTAATTTAATTATTTATTTATTTTATTTCCAGTTATAAATTGGAGCACAGTGATGGGCGAGTGTCGTTCCCAGTTGTGTTCATATTCTACACTCCGAGAGATGCACATATGGAGTTGCAGGTAATTACTTTTAAGTCAATTTAGCTTTATACATACTGAAAGTCAACACAGTAGCTGAAGAGATCAAACCCACTGCTCAAACATATCAGGAAAACTGAAAAGCCATCCTAATCAACTAGCACAGCAACTCACAAAACCTACTTATAGGAGACGACTTAGAAGGAAAGATGTCATGCAGCTAAATGTGTCTAAATCAATGAAGAGTGCCTACTGGAGTGAACTCTGCCTGACATTACACCCGCTTTGCTCATAGTTGGAAAACTGATTGCAGATAAAACTTGTGAAAAAAAAAAAAAAAAAAAAAAATATTATTGCTGTATGCTGAATGACCTTTTTCGGCGTCACTTCTATTATTTGGTATTTTCAACCGACTTCAAAAAAGGAGGAGGTTCTCAATTCGTCTGTATGTTTTTTTTTTTTTGTATCTTGTTACGCGATTGTTCCGCCATTTGTTGACCGATTTGCAAAATTCTTTTCATGTTTGAAAGGGTATACTCCAGAGGTGGTCCCATATAAATTTTATTCCTGAGGGATTGATAGTTTCCCCGTAAAACTCTAAACACCTTCCCTCCTAGCCATGTCACAAATAGAAATCGAATCGACAGCTTGACGCCCTGAGTCACACCGCGTTTCGAGTCAAACATTGAAGTCGGTTTTATTTTTAGTATAAAAACGTAATTATTAGTTACAAGATATTTTTAAATGTATGTCATATTTTTATTAATATACTCAAATTCTCTGACGACCACTGGCGCAGTGGGCGAAGGCCCGCCTGCGATGCTAAAGGTTGCGGGTTCGATCCTCGCGACGGGACCAATGTTTGTATGACCTACAAATATTTGTCTCGGCTGGGTGTTTCTATGTATAATATGTATGTATTTACAATCAAAAAGTATGAAAGTTTATATCAGTCATGTAGTACCCATAACACAAACTCTGCTTACTTTGGGGCTAGATGATGTGTGAAAAGTCCAGCATTCATTCTTTTATTTCTATTCTCCAGGTGATGTATGCAGGAACTCAGCGAGCCTTAGCAGCTGAAGTAGGAGCCCCGAGACTTCTCGAAGTTCGGGAGATCGATGAGCTCACCAGCGACTGGCTTCATGATAAACTGAAGAAGTAAATTTCAACTATCTACTGGGAAGCGTTTGGGGCGTAGCTTAGTAGCCTCTTTTGGCGCACTGACAATCATTTCACCACACTGGTTCGAAAAGAACTAGTGACACGAGGCTGCGTTTCCACCAGAGATGAGCGAGGATGTGTTATGAACCAATAGCTTCAAATTTTCAAGTGATTCTACCTGTCACATCTCTGATGGAATAGCTTAGTCGTTCTCGATGATCTATCAAATCGAAGATAAGCAACATTCTAAATGCCAGTAGCATTATCAAATGAGCGCTTCCGTGCTTCGGAGGCACGGTAAATTGTTGGTCCCGGCTATAACTCAGTCACCTGTTGGCCAAGTTCGCCAATTTCTGAAAAATATACCATGAATTATCGACATCCATTAGTGGTTTTGGGTTCAATTTGTTGTACTGAGTTGTACTGAGTTTTGTATTTTTAGACAGGTATTCTTACAGCCGGTCTCATGAACGCTTTTCAGATTTGATCAATGATTAGTTAATTTTGAAGATGATTTGCGTTCGATAAACTGGCCGTCAGCATCTCGAATCTAAACTTTTCAAGATCAAGGCTTTCAAACTTTTAAAAATATCAAAATTGGCTCATCCGTTTGAGACGTCACCGACACAAATACAAGTCAAACATCGCACTATAAAAGTTAAAATAATATTATGTTATATTAAATAGTATCTAATGCACTAAACCAAAGCTTATATAAATGTATAAGTTTTATAAGCTAAGTAAAAGTCACTAATCATTGAGTAAGGTTTCAAGTAAACTGACAGTTAGATCGAGTACAACAATAACATTAACCATCAAAGTTACTCATCGAATAATGTTGTTAAAATCCAACAAGCAATTGAAACATTACTCGGTGATGGTGAAACTATTTATTAAGACTAATCTTTTAGAATTATCTATCTTTGCAATCTGTAACGCCCCAAGAATTAAGAGTTAAATTTGGACGTGCCATTGACTACCCTTAGGTATCTTAAGCATTGTCAAAGGATGACTTGAATTGATAAAAAATACGAAATGATATTATGGTCGTAATCATGTTTCTTTTTATTAAAGACTAGCTGACCCGCGCGACTTAGTCTGCGCATGATAATTTTTTTCCGCGCAATTTTTTTTTTTCTGTCATAAGAACCTTCTCCTGACAATAACAAACACAAGAAAAATAAATAGTGAAATCGGTCCAGCCGTTCACGCGTGATGGCGTGACCAAGGGATATAGGGATTCATTTTTACATATAGAGATAGATTATTATAATTTTCATTCGTTCACTTTTAAGAAACTGGCACTCCGGGAGTGCCGACAGAAGTGAAAACTTGAACGAGATGTCGGTAACAGTTCTATTAAAAACAATGCTAAAAGATTATTGCCTCTGTGGGATCCAGCCGCATTTTAAGCAGAGTTATGAACGGCCACCGTCGCTTTTGGCGCTGAAGTCGAAAAAGCAGATATTTAAAATAAATAATAAATAATGCTGGACTTTCCACACAGCATCATCTAGCCCCAAAGTAAGCAGAGCTTGTGTTATGGGTACTACGTGATTGATAAACTACTTATATACTTTTTGTTTGTAAATACATACATTATACATAGAAACACCCAGACCCGAGACAAATATCTGGAGGTCATACAAACATTTGTCACGCGGCGGGGATCGAACCCGCAACCTTAATTTTTTTAATTTATATTTATACAGAGGTAACGGTGTCGCGAGTTCAATGTTTTTTTTCCATCTCAAAAATGCCCAACGCGCCTAAAGTAGTTTTCACTTCAAAAATCTTAGGTAGGTACAGTCACCCAAGTCGTTTGAGATTTGAGGGGTAGTCAGCAGCGCATTACAATTAACATGCATCCATAATTAAAATATATTTATTATGTATTATGCAAGTCAAAATAATAAGTCCCATTTGATTTTATAATTTTGTGTCGTAAGTCCTAAATGTAGGGTTCAAATTCGTTTGTACAATACAGGGTCTTTCATTTTAAACTACACAAACTGACAGGGCCTCATTTTTGGGTTGTAAATAGACGTTTGACCGTATCAATTTAATTCCTAAGCGGATTTAAGTTTTAACTTCAAAATTTATCATTTATTGATTTTTTAGAATTGTTGCATAATGATTTTCAAGGAGAACAGACGTTCCACCAATCGCAGCGCAGCTACATCACGAATGGACTAAGTTATACAAGAAGCAACAATCAATTGAAAGGATAGTCTTTATCGATTTTCTTGAGATTTTCATAACAAAACAAAAAAAATCATTACATAAATATTTTCTAATTTAATTTTTGAACCCAATTCCTGAATTAAGTTAGTATAAAATGAAAGACCCTATATACTAGAATCACTTCATACAAAATTATAGATTGGGTTCGATCCCCGCGGCGGGACCATGTTTGTATGATCTACAAATATTTGTCTCGGGTCTGAGTGTTTATATGTATAATATGTATGTATTTACAAACAAAAAGTATATAAGTAGTATATCAGTCATCTAGTACCCATAACACAAGCTTTGCTTACTTTGGGGCTAGATGATGCTGTGTGAAAAAGTCCAGCATTATTTATTATTATTTATAGATGTTAAAATAAAATGACCTATTATTTTGACTATGTACAAGTAGTACCTATGTAAAATTAAAATCTAGTTTTCTTAGAATTTTCTATAAAAAAATTAATATTTAGTCGTTAAGCCATGACGGAGCGTACGTAGTCAGTGTGGTTCATGAACAATTTGAGTATTTAAAATTTTATCAAATTAAAAAAAAAAAACTTTTATTTACTATTTACAAAATGTTAGATATGCTATGGAATATTTATTTATTTATTTATTTATTTATAAGAGTTAGAAGTAACATTACAGTTAGTACCAATGCGTTACATCTATATAAACAACTAGCTGTCCGCCCCGGCTTCGCACGGGTTTATTTATTATTTAATATGTATTGGTTTATAAATAGCTATAGATGGTGAAGGAATACCAGTTTCAAACAGCGCTTGCAAAGTCAAAAAGCATTTATTTAGGACCGCTGGGATCACCTAGAATTGTCTTAAAACCAGGGGAATAAATTGGGGCCTAGCGCACTTTTAGGTGATCCATCTTAAAACTAAATAGCCAACCTCCAGTGGGGAGCCAATCGAAGTTAAGGCTTGTCAAAGTAAGCTTAGTAGCAACCTATCATATGGTATGCTAAATATTAATATTATAAAGAGGAAAGATATTTTGTTTGGTATTGAATACGCTCCGAAACTACAGGCCCTTGATTCATAATACAGCGGAATGCATTCGGAATCGACCGACAGCAACCAATCACAGTTCAGGAATTGATCCGAATTTGACGTTTCTTGCACTGTGATTGGTTGCTGTCGGTCGATTCCGAATGCTTTCCGCTGTCTTATGAATCAAGGCCCTGGACCGATTTTAAAAATTCTTTCACCATTAGTATCCTACATTATCCCTGATGAACATAGGCTGTATTATATCCCGGAAAAGTGAAGTTTTCCCGAGGGACCGCGGGTGACACCGCGACGGACAGCTAGTGGGTGAATATGCATAGAGCGTGTGTCAAATGTAATGGACTTGCCTCTGAGTACTACGAAGGATCTTGAATATCAGAAGATTTCAATATCATAATGTTCATGAACTGCGTTATCTTAAGATAATTTTAATGCATTTACCAAGTGTAATATTTATAAAAGCATTTATTTATTTTTACGCATAAAAGTAGTTTGTGATTAAATAAAAGACAATTTTAGTAACAATAAAATGTATTTAAAATACTGTGTTTTATTAAAATGCGAGTAATACTTATGTTCAAGTTATCTTTGAATAGGTAAAAATATAAGTATCAAAATGACTCACTACAATGGAAGACATTTTTTATTTTATAAATCACAGTTGATACAAAAGGCAAAAAGAAAGAGCCTCTTTGAGGCGCATTTGAAATACTTTCACCACACTGGTTCAAACAGTCGTTCGACAACGACAAGTATTTTTACTACTATAGGTAGGTATTTATTTAAATTATTTTTTGTGTGGCATCATCTGTGACCACAAATATTGAAGGTACGCCTCGGCAAAGTAATTCTAATTTGTATGAAAAAACTGTCTATTATGCAGTTCATTCGTATTTCCTGAAGCTAGACTTAAACCGAGGAGCAAATTAATTGTGGTACAGATATCACAACGGACCTTTGTATTTCTGAAGTTAGCTGCAAGTAGCTCCGCAGAATCCGTTTTTGATGACCCATATATTTTTATTTTATTTTTTATTTTATTTATTAAGGATACCCAACACGGGTCTACACCTTACATAAGATAAGATGAAGACATCGTTGTATAGCTACCTCGCTCACTCGCTTAGTTTGTTGCATAGTGCTATCTCGTCTACTCGCGCAAACCTGCGCAATTAATGCACCTAACTTCAGAGAATTAAAAATCCGTTGTGACTACCCTACTATTCGAATTGTAACTTAGTTCCCATAACTTTAGCAGATGGCGTGGGTGAGGCACTGAGGTCAATGCCACGTGATAGCATATCGGAGTATTTTAGCTCAGCTAGTTTTTCATATCCGCATTTAGCAGCGAGGACCTGAAATTACTTACAATTTAGTAGTGAAAACGATATTAAGTAGGTATCAAATATGTATTTGCCCATGCATCTGACTACTTAAACATCTTCAAAGATGAAAAGATCTGCGGGATCTATCATGTCAAAGTCAATGTCAAAAAGCATTTATTCAGTAAGACCGCTGGTATCACTCTAGCTGGTTTACACTTTGTTAAGTATCAAGTGCGAGTGAAAAGTGCAAGTGTTAAGTGATTAGTAAAATCTGCGTGATAAGTGCAGGTAACAAGTGCAAGTGCGAAGTGTAAAGTGATTAGAAGCCGTGTCTATTTTTACTGTTAAGTAGCTTCATTCCATAGCGCACCGACAGAGCTACTTTGAACCAAAATCAGCTAAACACTGTGTGAACATTCTGAATAGGAATACTTACCTACAAAAAAACGTTAACTAATTAGTAGGTAATCACTTATCATTCGCACTTGCACTTAACAAGGTGTAAACCAGCTAAGAATAGTCTTAAAACTAATTTGACTCCTGTTCGTTCGCGACCAATACCGGGAGGAATCGGGCAACAAACACGGTTTGGGGCCGAGCATTCTTTTAGGTGATCTTAAACTAAATAGTTAAACTCCAGTGGGGGCTTCAAGCTGTCGTGCGTGATCTATGATATCGTTTGTTTTGGGCTCATAGAGAGAAATGGAAGAAACCGCAGTACTATCATATCCATTATACTCTATTATACGCAATACTATCACTCGTCTTGTCTCCTTTTTAGGTTATATTTTTTTTCTCTCTTTTGAGTTTTAACTGCATAAATGAACGAGATGAGTGATGATGAGTGATCAGAACAGACACCGAGACCATGTTTAATTTTTTTTTGGTAATTATTTGTACAGCCAATAGAGTGGGACAAGGGCAGGAAGATGATGATAACTAATGGTACCTAGCTACTTGTAACACATGTTTACCTGTGATGAAGTCGCTGTAAAAACAGTGGCAGTCGCTTGAATGCCGAGCGCTTTACATAGTGGCTTCCTAAAACAAACCAGATTTTATTGTAATCCCTAGATGGCGACACCGCTGAACTTAATACCACAGAACACAGAAAGCTAAGCGCAAAAGAAAAAATAGCACGATATACGAGTACTTATGTCAGGTTACAATAATACCTACCGTGGTTACAATAGGGTACCTATATTTCTCTTTAACGGGATTCGGGATAAAACTAGCCTATGTGCTGTTCCAGACTATAATCAATCTCTGTGCCTAATTTCATCCCAATTGATGTACTTAGTAGGTTTTTTAAACAAACAAACATAAATCCTATGTACAGTAACTACGCACAACCGATCTTTATCTGTCTGAAGTTAGGTGCACTAAGCGATTGTGCAGATTTGCGCGAGTAGGCGAGATAGCACGATGCAACAAACTAAGCGAGTGAGCGAGGCAGCTATACAATGCTGTGTTCGTCTTGTTGGCGTCATCAAAAATGGGTTCTGCGCAGCTACTTCAGAGAGCTAAAGATTGACCTACATCTTCACAAACTTACCTAGCTTCAAACATCCTAGCCCCGATATTCTGTCCTCGATGCTTGGGCAGCACAGTGAGACCGCTAGAAGTCAGATATTTGTCTACTCCGTACAACGAGAACACGTCTACCAACTCCTCGACTGTGATGAGGGTTAGCAGGAGCTTCTTCCAGGATTCCCCCTGGACCTTAAATGAAATGAAATCGTTTATTTGCTAGAAGCATTATGTTTGTTAAAAAGTAAGTTCGTATGAGTCACTGGCCTACTTTTTTACATATTTGCCTACTTTTTTTTAATTAACCTATTAAGTCCTACTGCTGGGCAAAGGTCTCCCCCAAATCCCTCCAATCAGCTCTCTCCTTCGAGATCTCCCACTATTTGCCTACTACGTACTATTATTTTTTAGTCTCACCTGATCCAAGTCCTCCTCCACATCATCCATACTCTTCACCAGGACTATATTGAACCCCACCAGCTCGTCAGGCTGTCCGTCCACCTCCGTGAAGCAAGCCAGGCTGACACCCTGGGACACGTAGCCTTCCCAGTTGGCTCGGATCGTCGATATGGAGACTGGGTCTTGGGGTATACCTAGAAACGTTTCAACTGGGGTTATAATAGATCGTCGAAGATAAGCAAGTTCTGTGCGGTCGCTTAGTGGAACAGTGACCGTTAGGTAGCATTATCTAGAGCGCTTCTGTGCTTCGGAGGGCACGTTAAATTGTCGGTCTTAAAGCGGAATAAAAACTCCGTCGCCAGAGTTGGCCAAACTCACTAACACACACACACACACACACACGCAAAAAGTATTGAATAGATTTGATTTGAATGAATTTGGGCACAGACTACTCTGGAATAGCACCGAGACAGAAACTGCTGGCTGAAGCTAGTAAAGAGTTTGTATGCATCAATCACGCTAAAAGTGATCGCACATTTGGCCGCGCCATACGCCATTGAAAATGCGGCTGGCTTCCTGACGTCTTAGCATTTCTTCTATTGAATTGACACCATAAAACCACCATAGACCACCATAAAACGGCTGAACGGAACTGGCGATTTGTCTGGAATAGCCAAGGACTGCGATTAAAAAGTCCTTGG
The DNA here is from genome assembly GCA_951394285.1 of Epirrhoe tristata. NCBI lineage: Eukaryota > Metazoa > Arthropoda > Insecta > Lepidoptera > Geometridae > Epirrhoe > Epirrhoe tristata. The sequence goes on along the minus strand of OX596165.1, from coordinate 4,767,977 downwards.
GAATAATAGCACAATGCTACCTACATCTGTTCTTGGTCTTCTATAGTCTACCTACTTACCCAAAACATGGCAAAGAGGTTCATCGCGTAGAAAAGTCTCCTGCATCAGCTCTAGACATTTATTCCTGTATTTTCCCTCCATATCTCTGATCTGATAACTGAGAACAGAATTTGAATGTTTGAATGATAAAAAACAAGATTTCCCCAAGTCTACTTTGCAGTAGGTAACTTGGATCAATCAATAGAGCTATCTCTAGATCGTTTTCAGTGAGTAGGTACTACCTAGATAAAGTTAATAAATAAATCAATAGTCAACAAATAATTTGATTTCTGTTGTACCTATCTTATCAAATGATACCTTATACCAAAGATTATTCTTTTATTATCTTCATAAATTAGTAGGTAGGTAAGTAAAGCTGCCTACCTACACCTGTTAATGAATACTAATAAGTGTGCCAAAATTCAGCTCAAGTGGACAAAAAAATCGAATCAAAATTGAATTAAAAATTAGACCCCATACACCCTACCCCATGACTGGACCTTCGATCAGTTGGTAGCGTGTTCTTCGAGGCACGGAAGCGCTTAATAAAACGCTCGGTCACCCATCCACTTACTGACCGCTCAGAACGACGCTTAAAGACGATTTGTCAAGATCGACTAGGCAAGCTACACTACGAGCGTTTCAAGGAAGTTTGATTAATTGAATTAATAAATAAGTAAATAAATAATGCTGGACTTTTCACACAGCATCATCTAGCCCCAAAGTGAGCAGAGCTTGTGTTATGGGTACTAGATAACTGATATACTACTTATATGTATACTTTTTGTTTGTAAAAAAAGCCGTGTTGGCCGAATGGGGTTGTACCTTAACTTTCAATCCGAAGGTTGTGGGTTCGAATCCCGGCCGTGCATCAATGGATTTTGCGTTTCGTAAAATTTATATGCGCTTTAACACGTGCTCTAAACGGTGAAGGAAAACATCGTGAGGAAACCAGTTAGTGTTCTTATAGGCGGTGATGGGCTTGCAACCTGTCACTTATGGAATACTAACTTCTGCAAGATGTGGGCATGTATCAAATATGTGTTTGGACATGCCTCTGACTACCCCCCTTAGACATCTTCAAAGGATCTGGAATAACTAACATAAAAAGATCTGAGAGAATGTCTACCGCACCTTGGGGATACAGTAGTGAACCTGTTAACCTTTTTATTTTACAAACATTATAGGTACATAGAAACACCCAGACCCGAGACAAATATTTGTAGATCATACAAATATTGGTCCCGCCGCGGGGATCGAACCCGCAACCTTTTGCGTTGCAGGCGGGCCTTCGCCCACTGCGCTACAAGACTAACTTAGCAGCTGGAAGTCCATTTATTTCCCGTCCTTTAAACCTGCTCCACACTTGGCCAATGGGCACGCTGTCTGGTCTGGCCCAAGGCATTATTTAGCGCTGAAAAAAAAAACCTACTAATGAAATGTTTACTTGGTAGTGTTAAAGAATGTTTAAAAAGCATCCCAAAAATTGACATATTCGGGACTTGAACCCGCAACCTTCACCAATCAATGGTTGAGGTTCAAGTCGGTTCAAGTCCCACCAAAAAAATTCACTCAAGTGAGACTCAGGAAGTCCCGTGTGAGGTACCAATTCCGTTATTAGTAGGTTCTATTCCATCCACATTATTTCAGACTACTGATTGAGGTAATTGTAACGCTAACATACAAACATCTACACACATAAAATTGAAACTTTTATATTTTCATTCAATATCTCACTGCGAATTCACTATTTACTCACTTCACTATTACGGGCTATTACGTAAATAAGTTTTTTCGTTAATAGAAAACACAAAACACGTCTTTCAACAAGGACAAAACAAAACTGACTGACTGACTGCCAATTATTCTCTTTGCTGACTGACTTGTCTTGTCTTGTATTCAAACTTTATCTAAACCTGATTGTAATTCAAAGTAAAACACACCAAAATGATTCTTATTTACTTATTAATACAGTCCAAGGAAAATGTATGACGTTTTGTTATGATTGCAAACCACGACGCAAACATATCGATTTTGTATGTGTGAGTGATTGAGTTTGTTTCCATTGTTATTTTCAAAATTCATAAAAAATATAAAAAAATAGGTAGGTATAGTTCTCCCAACGGATCTAGGCATTCGTGAAGTTAGCCGTTTGTCTGCGCAGTGACCGCTTTTTCATACAAAATTGTGTTCTGCGCAGACAAACGGCTAACTTCACGAATGTCTAGATCCGTTGGGCGAACTGTACCTACTTACATATTTTTCACACTGAGCTGAAACAGCTTATTGGATTTGGCTAGAAAGGTTCCTACCACGGATGGTTCCTACCCTGGAGATTGCATAGGCTAGGCAGGTTAATCATTTTATCCCTGAAAAGTAAAGTATTCTCAAAGTACCTACCTACCTACCTACTGCGGGTCCCACCCACCACGAGGAGCAGCTAGAGACTGGCAAATGAAAGTAGATCCTGAAAAATCGCGGCAAATTCAAAAAATATAAGCGTGGCAACCTAATATGTAAGAATATTTAAAATCTCTGCAGGGTAAATTTTTTAGCACTATGTTTAAAAGAATAACCAAGTAACAAGATGTGTTCTTCCAAATGTCCTTATAATTAATGTTGCCACGCTTATATTTTTTGAATTTTCCGCGATTTTTCAGGGTCTACTTTCATTTGCCAGACTCTAGTAGGTGCCAATATTGCTACCTCCGTATAACCGTTAGACAGTGGAAACAGTTGTAATCATAGCTACCTACTTTAGTGATGTGTCATTATTTGTTACTAAGTACCTACATAAGTCACAGTTTATACATATTTTATCTGTGGTCTAACCAACCTGCCACTTATTCTTTCCAGCCCCCTTACCATGGTGATTGTCTACATACTGGAGAATAGATAAAAATAAAATGAAAATGACCCGCGGTCCCTCGGGATTTATTCATTTTTTCGGGATAAAAAGTAGCCTATGTCCTTCTCTGGGATACAACCTTTAACTATGCCAAATTCCAGCTTAATCTGTTCAGCGGTTTGGGCGTGAAAGCGTAACAAAAAGACAGACAGACAGATAGATAGACAGACAGACAGACAGAGTTACATTCACATTTATAATATTAGTATGGAAGTATGGATAGTATGAATTTACATTTTACAAAATACAACAGGATTAGCCAAGCTATCTAATACTTAATAATAAAATAATAAATAAAAATTGCATGAAATTTTTCACACAGCATCATCTAGCCCCAAACTAAGCAAAGCTTGTAGGTACTATGGGAACCAGATAACTGATATACTACTTATATACTTTTTTTTTTACTTTTTACTTATATCTAAGGATCGTTAGAAACAAAAATGTAAGTAGTACAAAGTACATCATAACTCAATGCCTGTAAAGAGCTAGGGAGCATACGAAACCGCGTAGCCACATTATATTCAAGCTATTTTGATTAAAACTAACTCATTAATGATCGTAGATCGACGAAAGATCAATGCAAACCAATTGGCATACAATTGTAACCTTAATCAATCAATTAATGATCTAAATCAAAAGCTATTTATAGAAATACTTACCTACTTAATTGGTCCACACCTACCTAAACACTGGTGATAATATCACAAACTGACAGGGCCCCATTTTTGGGTTGTAAATAGACGTTTGACAGTATCAATTTAATTCCTAAGCCCATTTAAGTTTTCACTTAAAAAATAAATTATTGATTTTTTAAAATTGTTGCATAATGATTTTCAAGGAGAACAGACGTTCCACCACTCGCAGCGCAGCTACATCACGAATGGACTAAGTTATACAAGAAGCAACAATCAATTGAAAGGATAGTCTTTATCGATTTTCTCGGGATTTTCATAACAAACCAAAAAAAATCATTACTTAGGTACATAAATATTTTTTAATTTATTTTTTGAACCCAATTTCCTTAATATAGGGTCTCGTAGAGTTTTGGTCTGTTTTGGAATAAATAAAATATAATGAATAGGAAAGAGCATGTTACCCAAAGAGTTATGAAGATGAGTGTGGCTGGGTATGCAAGAAGAGGGTAGGCCGAAGAAGAAGTGGTTGGATTGTGTGAGAGAGGATATGAATGTAAAAGGAGTGGATGCACAATTGACGAGTGATAGGAGTGAGTGGAAGAAGAAGACATGTTGTGCCGACCCCACTTAGCGTGGGATTAGGTCAGGGAGATGATGAATAGGAAAGAGCAATGACCCTGATTTAGTGACAATTAATGAACCAGTGTTATGATAGGCTCCAGGAACAGAAATAAACAATGGCTTCGTGGAAACGCCAGGTATAGCGACTGGCACATTTTCTCACTAGTGATGTGACAGTGTCGATGGCTTATATCGATAATACCTTACCTACCTACTTGGGGGTAACATGCGAATGTGTTTTATGAAGCGCGTATCAAAACGTGTGAAAGACTATTCAATTGTTAATGAATAAAATACGTTTAGCAAACCGAAACATAGAATTTGTCTTTATGCGTTTTTATAAAATAAGCATCACAACAACAAAAGAAATACGTACCTAATTAGCCTATACTTTACCTAAACAAATAACTCACTAATCTACATTTTAGAAGTCTGAATCAAACGAGTATGTAAAAGTGAGAGCGAAGAAACTCGATTTTCACACGTCCCATCCCACGATCGTGCGTAATTTTATATTTCCCCAATCCAGATATACATTCAGGATTATTTCAGATACAAGACGTTGGCTGTATGGAGCGCGCGCTTGCGGCCAGGCCACGCGTTTTAAAAATAAACCGATTTTTTAACAGTTCATAGTGCAATTCTGACTTTGAAAGTGTTTTGTGAATTTTCGGACCATGATTTTGTATGGGTGAGTGAGTATTTTTTTTATTAGATTAGTGACGTGTGCGTTTTGTGTTGCAAAAAGAATATAAAAGTTTGAACAAAGTTTTAGTAGCAATTCTATTTTAAAACCTTTGTATTCTTGAATCAAATAAGTACCTATTCGCCTACCTATGTAAATTTGTTGAAATTTCAAAAAACTAATTTGAGATTTTCTTTCCTGTTTTTACATTAGGTATAAATCAATTGATAGATCAGTGAGAAATTGTCCATCCTGAAAGTTTTGTATAAACTGTGTAGGTAGGTAGTTAAATGGCTTTTTCATTGTTTTCTAAATAGCTTGTGTTGTGTCAACGACTTCATTATTTTGGATAATGGTCAAAAAAACTTAATTTTGTTGTCACCTTCATTAAAGCTCGGGCAAATTGGACGTCCGAAAACATTTTTCTTAGTGGATTTATTTAAATAAAGTCCACAAGCAATTATATCTCACTAAAGACAGTCCCAAAAACTATGTATAAACATAATAATATTGATAATATGCCAGAACAACAAGTAAGTAGTGTAACTACCTACTTACTTTATTTATTCACACATACGTAAAATTCTTAACAATATCATTACGTCGTAGTCCGACAGTGGATCGGGAACAGTGGCAAAAGCGAAGGGAGGCTTATACCCAGCAGTGGGTGAAATCGGACTGTGGATGATGATGATGATGATGATTTAAAACTCAGCTTTTGTCCCGTTAGGATAAACAGAGATAGGTAATAGAGTTTCACTTTCTTGATGAAGATACTCTTTCACTTCTTCGCTAGTGAATTTTTTTGAAGAATTTTATGCGAGGGTCATTAATGTTATTCTAACCTACCTATAAGTATCAGCACCTACCTAAAAAACAATGTCCAAAAGGTAACATATTTGCCGTATATTTTGAACGTTGGCTGTTTATTATTGATTACAAATCATCTTCCTGCCCTTTTCCCACATTATGTGGGGTCGGCAAAACATGGTGTTCTTCTTCTGTTCTCTTCTATCAGCCGTCATCTCAACACTCACTCCTTTTTTACTTATGTCATCCTTTAGTTAGACAATCCATCCATTTTCTTTTGCCTACCTCTACTCGTAAATCCATCAACATTCATACCAAGCACTCTCCTAGTATAATTATTATGATATTATTATATTATTATGATTGATTACAAATCCATGACAGTAAATACTAATCCTTAATAATAAGTATCTACTTATTATTAAATATTTAAAGATCTCTTGATGTTTTTACGATGGTTATCAAAGGCACGGACCTGGGCACGTGCCCAATTTTTGCACTTTGTTTATTTACCATAGCATTTATCTACCAATCATTCTGAATTCTTCAAAAAAAAAACATAACATCCTCTATAATATAGGTGAGTCAAGTCTACAAATAGTGCACTAAGTGCACCCAGATAAATATCCTCAGGTAGGTGAATATTAAGTAAACTTACCTACTTAAACCAACAAACTTTATGTTTGGGCCCCTTAGGGTCCATAAATTACGTGAGGTAAATTTGACGATTTTTCGACCCCCCCTCCCCCCTTAGTGAGATGTCGTGAGATTTTTCTCGACCCCCTTCCTCCCCCTCTAATCTCACGTGAGATTTCAAATTGCATATTTTTCATTGAGAAATGAAAAGTCTTATCAAAATTTTCGATTCCGATGGGATTCGAACCAAAAAAAAAGGAAAGAAAAAGGAAAGGAAGAAAGGGGATGAAATACCTAAGTGTGGTTTAACACTTTAAAAAAATATATACCTAAATTATAGATTTAGCCGTTTTGTTGCTGACGATAGGCGAAAGGATATTTAGTTTAGTCCTTTGATCTGAGAGAATAGATACCGTTTTTCTGTTGTCTGAGAATCTCAACTGTTTATTTTCGACTAGCAACAGAGCACCACGCCCACTAAATCATAAATAGTTCAGTTACGTGTTTAAGTAACTCTGGATATAAACGCAACATGCTATCTACTCACACAACCAGTTAGCTGGCTGCTTACCATTCATTTACGCTATATTTACAGTAAAATTGAGCAAAATGAGGATTGAGGCTAGAGCCTTAGAACCTAGACAAGCCGTGAGTTTAACACGTTCACTGCGCCATCATTTTCAAAAAACTTTCAGCTGGTGCTTTGGAGACCTAAAAGATCTCGAAACTAACGTACCCTTTGGTGCGTTTGAGACCTAATCAGTCTCCTAAAAATACAGTTTTGAAAATAATTTATATTTTCCAAAAAACCAATGATATAATATTTTGAAGTTTTTGTGGGTCTAGAGAGGCTATTGCTCTACATTTTGCTAGGTTCGCACACAGTTATGACATTAGAATAAACTACAAATACCAAAAAAAAATTAGGTATCGATTGTATCTCTTACCGCAACCGAAGATAATTCAATATGTGTAGTAAAGTAGTGATGGGAATAAAATAATATCTCGTCGATTGAAAAAGCTCCAACGTAGAAAGGTTCATCTTTTTATTTTTAGGTACGTCAAATATTTCATAATCAGAATCACTGTCACTATTAGCCAATGGGGGGGGGGGGGGGGGGGGGGGCAAATTGAACATTTTCCAAAATTGATATTTTACTGGACGATGCAGCAGTATAATCCGGCGTTGAGTTTTAGTTTTTAGAAATCTCACCAAAATAAATAGACTTTTTACACTTTTTCCCTTTAGAATTACTCATTGTTTATTAACAAAAATCAACACACTTTAAAATACAATTACGTAGTGATATTTTCGAATCGTGCGCGCGACCTCCCACGTCGATGCTAGGACAACACTAAATCGAGTCACGCGGCGCCCGCGCCGCCCATACTCCCTCTCTTGCGTCTACGAGGCGTACAATTTCACGAGTACCGACAGGTCTCCTAACGCAAGGAATGGAACTAATTATACTACTGTGCGTTAGGGACCTAATCCATCTCTATATTTTTTTTTTAATTCCTTAAATTCACCTTTAAATAGGAAGCAAATATGTATATTTGTCTTACTCATACTTAAAGAACTTTACACGTTAGAGCCTCCCGCAAGGAGTGAAACAACACGATTATAGTCAACGCACAATACAAAAGTCCTGCAAGAGATCTGATAGATCTCGTAATGCAACGAACGTGTTAAATTACAGAAGACAAGTTCAACATGACTCGAACTCAACATGAAAAATACGATCACGTCAGTTTTCGTATAGGTTTACAAAAACAAAACACTAGCTGTGCAGAAAGCGGTTCAGTTAGTTTTTTAAGTAGGTAAATATTGTTGTAACCTTAGTTTTCAGACGTCTGGCAGACTGCCGTGGTCTTGAGTTGATCTCGCATCTCTCTGTTCAATTTGTTTCGTTTTTAATGCGCTTTCAATGTAACGCATCCGAACGCAATGGATCCTGTGCATCAATTATTCAACAACGCTTATATATAGAGTCTTCCTCTTGTCGGTGTAATGATTAAATTTCCTCCATTTATATCTACCCAATGCAATCCCTTTTACTTTTTAATCTTCTTCTTCTTATCGTGTAACAAGTTCTTTCGAACCAGTGTGGTAAAAGGATTTTAACTGCGCCTCAAAGAGGCTCCTTTCGTGCACTTGGTACATGTTTTCAAATTTTGTAGGTTCTACGACATGCCGGTTTCTTACTATAGGCACAAATCATCTGTAGTTAAAAAGAATACAATGTTCTTTGTTATTGTTTCAAGCAATTTATTTTGTAGTCTATCTAATTAATCTAGAGCCATATCTGTCCTATTTATCAGCTAATGTTATGCCAATAGAATCCAAGCACATCTCCACACCTGGTCCTCAGTATATCGCTAAAAATGTTTGTTCTTCTGCCAGAAACGTTTTACTATGTCGGCCATCTTGGATATAAAATATTTATTTTCTTCTATTCTGTTCGATGTTTATGTTTTGAAAGTCACTTTCTGGTTACTAAACGGTTAAGTGCGATTGTTTTTCAGAACTCAAATTTAGATTTTATTGAGTTTTTAGCAATAGCTTTTGCGCAATTTCATTAACTTCGTCTGATTTTGGAGCTCATGCATTTGGTGCAATATTATTTTGAATCTGTATGAAAAATAATAATTTTTGGCTTTTTAGGACTCAAAAGGGCCAATGGGGGGCTTTACCAAATTTTATTGCCGCTTCTAAATTAGGGCTGTATCTTTTGATTTATTTACTACTGTGCTCTGCCTAACCCTCAGGGAGGCGACCTTTTTGAAAAAAAAGTAGTTCAACAAACTAATATAAACCGTTGGAAGTTCCCAACATTTCATCGAAATACGATACCTACGTAAGTCCAACGACACTATTAGGTAATTAGACAACGATGCCAACATCTAGTTTTCACTACGGCGCCTTACATCTTGGCTACAAAATTATGGCGTCTTAGTATGGGTTTAAATTACAGTCATTATTTTGAGTAATGAACGACTAGCAACTACTCCTCGCTTTGAATTAACATCAATAATCGTGTCTTAAAAAAAAAGAAGGCCTTTATATCTGTATTAAATGATTTATACAGCGTCAGGAGGCAATAGATGCCTACACTTGACGGGACGGTGTAGTGCCTGGGACATTGTTTGAGATGGAATAGGCTTGCCCAGCACCTGAACCATCCTCTCAGCTTAATCAGCCGCCCACAGGAGAGACGACGTCAATACGTGTGGAGCTGACTAAGCTGCGGGTTTCCTCACGATGTTTTCCTTCATCGTTAAGAGTTCGTGTCTACGTAGTAGTTAGATACCTGCAGTTTTGTGACAGATAGTTGGAAAGACTGTATAGCCTTAGATCCCATAATTATGGTGGCTACTGAAAGTTTTCTGTTCATTCCGATAAAGTTTCTCTAAAAGAATCGAATTGTCGGTATCTAAATATTATCGAAATATATTCCCCAGTGGCATTAAAATTACTCGTATATTTAGAAGCACGATGACTTTTCAGGATATCTAGCTGAAAGGTCAGTGAATACACTCAAAAAATCTAAAGTTAGTGTTACCTTTAGTAAAAATTTAGAATATTTTCAAATATGTCCCAGAAAGTATCTACCATCAAACCAGATAGTATTGGTGACTTTGAAATCGGTGACAATCAGATGTCTCCCACAGGAAAAACTCCCTTTATTAGAGCTAGCCAGTAGCTCAGAGCCCTTAGAACAGTCAATCAGTCTAGAGTTTGTAAATAACAAAACACGTAGATCACTGGCAGACCGACAGACCGTATGACGCATTGTGTCTAAATCCATCTTCTAGTTTTGTTTGGGAGAAAAAACTTGGTAACTGTGTGCGAAAATAATTCATAGGAAAACATACATCTTTGTATGTCTTCAACGCTATCTTTGTTGACGAAAGACGAATATTATGTCTTTACATTTTTTTTTTTTTTTTTTTTTTAATGTTGAATGGGTCGGCTCTTGACCTCAGACTTACACAGGCAAGAGTGAGGTCTACGATGGAGCGAGCCTACCCAGAAGGGGGTTACTGTCGTTTGGGACACAAAAGTTTAGGACACTTTGTCCCTATTGACACTTTCGATTTTAAATATTTTTTTCACTGTCATTTGGGACACCAATAGAAAAAGCTGTTTTGTACAGTCAGGCAAAAAACCTCTAACATTATAGTTTTTGAAACTATCGTGGTTAGGAACATAATTAATGTTATCTACGGGATAATTATCATGATTTTTGAGTTAAACCTCTAACGATACCTCAACAGTAGAAATCTCAATATCAAATTTGCATTTTTAAAAAGGTAAAGTATTCGCTCAGGTGCAGTAACGAGCGAGCAAGCGCTAATGCAAAACTAGTTCTAGAAAGCATAGAAATGTTTCTATTTCTTTCTCTTTTGTTCCTAAAGGGTTCACTTGTTCTTTTTGCTCGGAAGCACGGCCATTAATTAGTCTACCTGAGTCATGGTCAGTGGTTAAGTAAAAAAATAGTCATGTGGCGGTTTGTGTTGTTGTTCATGTTTTTTGGAGGTAAGTTAACTATCATTTACGTAGCATTTTTTTATTGGTATTATACGCTTTTAGGTACTTAATTGCTTTAAATTTTAGATCTAAACCGATAAAAAAATTGTGTGTATTGTAAGAGATATTTAATTTCATTCATAATCGTAGTCATTATATTCGATGCATCAATTTATGGTTTTGTTAGATAGACTGTTAGGTACAGATATTCTTGTTCAATGTTCATAAAGTAGCATATTTGTTTTTTCAGGAGATCCACCAGCATCGTCAAGTCAAAATCAAAATGGAATCGAAATAGTAACGTCGAAGCGCGGAAAACCGATACTTCTACGTGCTGGCTATAGATACCATAAAAGATAAGAATTCTAAGAATAATGTGCCAAATATTGTAAAAAATACTGTGATTTTTTAGGTTATTTTTTATCTTTAGGTTATCTTTTGATTTGTTTGATATTTTAGCTTTAGTAGAGTATTGTGCCAAATGCTGTGAATATACTGTGATTTTTGTAGGTTATTTTTTTTTAAGATTTTTATGTATAGGTACACAAAAGATTTTAATAATAAGTAGGTAATGTTATGTCATTATTATTGTTAATTAATATAAACCGATATTTTGAAGATGTGGACTTTACAACGTAGTAAATAAATATACATTTTAAATGAATTTTTGTAGTTTTTTTAAGTCGAAAAAGACTTACAAATTATTCAATTACAATGATATGATACCTATACCTACACGTCGCCACCATGTCTAGTCCCTTTAAGCTACTTTAAAATAATCGTATTATAATTATTTAAAAACTTTTTGATCTGACTGTACAAAACAGCTTCAATATTTTGATAGTGTCCCAAATGACAGCGAAAAAAACATTTAAAATCAAAAGTGTCAATAGGGACAAAGTGTCCGAAACGTTTTTGTCCCAAACGACAGTAACCCCCAGAAGGTGCCTATTAACTATTAATTATTATTATTTTTAGGTTTATTTGTGAGGTTGGGACACCGAAGAAAAATAAGTAGAAAATTTTATGAATTTAAATCTTATCAAACGGAGAAGTGAAAGGAAAATAATTGAAAAACCTTATATTATAACATTTAATTTAAATCATCTTAATATTTACGAGTATTAACAAAAATGCTTTTTTGTTAATTCAATTCAATTCAAAACGTTTATTGCTTCATGTTAGTAGATAGATCTTAAAATATAACACCTAATAAACATAGCTATTTTGTAAAATAGCATCACTGGATTTTTCGTTTCTAAAAATGTATAGGTATGCGCTTTAACACGAGCTCATAACGGTGAAGGAAAACATCGTGAGCTCCATTCGACGTCTCTCCTGTGGGCGGCTGATTAAGCTGAGAGGATGGTTTAGGTGCTGGGCAAGCCTATTCCATCTCAAACAATGTCCCAGGTACTACAGCGTCCCGTTGAGTGTAGGCATAGGTTGCCTCCTGACGCTGTATAAATCATCTAATATAGTAAAGGCCTAAGATTTTTGTTTTTTGTAAAATAAGTAGGTACAAAAGTTAGCACTAAGGTAGAGTACAACCATATTTGTTTGTATTATTAGGACGTTATTCTTGAATGATTGTATATCAGGATAAAGTCATGATTACGATTCACCGACAAAATATTAGCAAAACAATGCCAAATTGTAATCGAATCTTTGATAATATTGAAACCATACTCTGACCTACACGAGTTTAAAAATAGCGCCATCTATTTATAATCGTACGACGACCTTTTGATGTATCGATACATTGTACATCACTAGTGCCAATAGATTAGTGCCAAAACTACCGAAGCAGGTAAGTAGGTACAAAGTTGTAGTAAACCACTTAATACTTATACAACCTCTTTATAATTCATAGAATAAAACTTAGGCCTTTACATCTATATTAGATGATTTATACAGCGTCAGGAGGCAACCTATGCCTACACTTAACGGGACGCTGCAGTGCCTGGGACATTGTTTGAGATGGAATAGGCTTGCCCAGCACCTAAACCATCCTCTCAGCTCAATCAGCCGCCCACAGGAGAGACGACGTCGATACGTGTGGAGCTGACTAAGCTGCGGGTTTCCTCACGATGTTTTCCTTCACCGTTTCTGTAACGTATTAACGGTATTAAAAAAAGGATGCCAAAAAAAAACTTTTTAAAATAAAATTGGAGCGAAAACGGTGAGTCGGTCGATGAAGGAAATGTATTTCTTTTAAAATTACTTGCGTAAATGTGTCAACTGGATTTCAATCTACTAAAAATATGGCTCACTCATATTACAGTCAAGCCATGTTTCTTATTTAGGTAGGTTACTAGGTACTAGGTACCTACCTGTGGTACCTACACTTTGCCTAACGGATCTAGGCATTCGTGAAGTTAGCCGTTTGTCTGCGCAGTGACCGCTTTTTCATACAAAATTGTGTTCTGCGCAGACAAACGGCTAACTTCACGAATGTCTAGATCCGTTGGGCGAACTGTACCTACTTACCTACATAAACAATGAAGTAATACAGATGAAAATAAGTTGTTTTTGAAACCGCCTTGGTAGGTCATATAGGTTCAATACAATAACTTCAGATTCAGTTCAAACAGCTCATCCGTGAGTTGATTCAAAGAGCTGCTCAAGTGGGATCACCTCCCGTGTAATCTTTTCAGCCCAGTCATTTGGCATTAGTCAAATCCTAGATAATTTATAACCTACCAAGTAAAATTGAACTAGGTAGTATGTATGTAATCATCGTTTCAGCGATATCACATTTTCCTAATAATTTGATGAGTCCAATCCGACTTATTATTTAGGAGTTGGCACAGTAACAAACTGGGAGTGTCTAGTCTACCAGTCTATGCATTTGAGAAAGTACCTAGCTAATATCATGGATACGTAGGTACTCAAACATAACAACCATTAATTATTATTATTCTTTACAAGATATTTGTATCTAGCTAGTTTGTAGGTGACTGTTTTCTTCAATATTTTCTTTCTAAAAGGTAGGTAGCGTAGTAGGTAGGTACTTACCTGATTCGTATTTATAATTTGCCAGGGACTTCCCGACAATGCAAGGAACCAAGTGAGATTGCCAAAATAAATGACAGTTCAAAATCTCGTTTGAAAATCAAACAAACAATGAACTCGCCAAACTGCTGTGCCGCAAAATTTTGCCGCGTAGGTATTTTCAGTAAAATGGCGGAAAGAAATAACAAGATGTGAAGTGAAGGTCAATGTCGTACGCGAATAGTAACCAGATTTATAATCGGGAATAAGGTGCAGTCATCTATAAAGATTCTTTGCTTAAATTTATTTCGGACGTTGTTATTACGCTATTTTATTAATGCTCTATAGTGAATGAGAAGTTTTCTTCGGCGCCATTTTGTAATTTGTCAATCCCACCGATGTGGTTATCCCTCTGAGGGTTATTACGTCGTGACATATTTATTTCCTATTTAATTTATAAGACTTTCTTAACGGTAGACGTAACGTAACTAATACTTTACGAGCACCTACGTACCTACTTAATAATTTAATTGTAACCTAGAAATAATAAGGGTTTTAATGAACATAGAATAGATAGGTAGGTAGGTAAGTACCTACGTAGGTTGGATTAAAAATATAAACCTACCTCGACTTTATTTATTGTTACCATATTTCGTTTGTAATGTGTCTTTTGCTCATGTTTCTTAGCAAATAATGTCGTAAACTGTTTAAACAATGCGACGATATTCAACTAATACGTATCACGAATTAGTTTAATCCCGCTTTTCCCGCCACTTCGCCGCCATCTTGGATGCAAGCCAAACGTCAAAGTGCGTTCGGAAACCAACAATATTTCACGCATGTTTATCTACCTACCTATACAGAGGGAGGAGCACCCATTCTAATTTCTATGCCATTTAGATAACTTTGAATGTGTTTCGATAGCGTAATTGTGTTGGTAACAGAAGTATGACTAAACAAATCAATGAGCTAAGTGTTTCCGGCTGTTCAATTTGAAAAGTACTTATCTAATATTAGAAACATGATTTACATTCACCTTCCAACCTATTATTGGATAAATAGTTTGTTTCTGACACTTCGAGTGGTCGGATTTTTTTATATTTGGTCATAGTTTAGATAAATTTGACTATTTCTATGCCTCCTACCTACTCTCTCGCTGGATGTATATCATTCAATCATCAATATGGGTCTAGTTTAGCTGTGTAATTGTGAAAACATAAAATCATTAGGTACGATAGGTACCTAATATATTATTATATCGTACTCCCTCCTCCATCAACAGAACACAGGTAGGTACACCATACCTTACTCCTAATCCTAACACAACCCTACATCTTCGTCACATAGTAACTTTTGTGTCAAAACAATACAATTTACATTAAAACATTCCCGTTTCATACACATAATGCAGATCAACAATTCTGAAGAAAATACTCTTGGCAGAACACAGACATACCAAAATATACTCTTATTTACCTGAAACAAAGACAAGACGACCTAGATTGGTCTCGTCACACCCGGAAACGGTATGACGAATTTTATTTGGGTGCTGTGTAGGTTTAAACATTTCAGGTCACGGGAAAACATTATTCCGGTTCCTGTTAAAATTTTAGTCATTTTCATACTTATTAATAACAGAAATAAAAACAATCCTATCCTAACGCAGTAGACAATGTCTTAGTTAATTACCTTCTATCTACCAATACATCAGTACCTACCAGTAGGTACCTCAATAATTATCAAAATCGTATGAAAATAATAAGAGTGGTGCAATGTGCCATGGTCGCATTTTATATAAGTTACTAGCTGCAACCCCACTAAGGACCTACTCATTCATACTTATTCAGTTCACCACTGAAAAACATTGAAAACCAGCGCTCCAACACTCTCGAGCTGTTGGAGCAAATGCTGAGGGGTAGCCGTATTGTCACCCACATACAATTATATAGATTTAAGTAACTATTGTAACTGTTGTATAATGATGTGGAGAAAATAAAACTTTATTCTATTCTATTCTAGTTCAAACCTCGTGATGTTCACTATCCCATCACTATTATTACAATGTTTTGTACACAAAAGAAAATAATGAAACTCACCCGTAGCTTTCCCGGTAGTGAATGAACACACATCACCTGTTCAGAGGTCATCGCTCTGTTTTATTTATAATTTCATTTTCCGCGATAATTCAAACGAATTTATTAGACAGAGTTGATTGATCTTGGGAGATATGACAACGGTATGTGTTTCGGTCATTAGCGTCGTAATTTAAAAAAATACATGACAGCTCTTTCAGATCACTAACCAATGAACGCATTGTCGTTATACATTAAACTTTCAATGATATATTATTACCTATAGCACGAAGATTTAGGATTCTAATTAGTATCTTCAGTGTTACATTCAAAGTTACCGACGCCCAAACCAGAGTCAAATATGTACCTAGATCATACAAACATTTTTGTCCCGCGGCGGGAATCGAGCCCGTTTTGCACACTGCATCTTGCATCACAAAAGCTCTTTACCTACTCACCACACCAACTCTCTCCCAAATTGGCTGGAAACCCCTATATTGGATTGTTATGTACTGAAACATGACTGTGTGTGACTGTCACAGATTGAAATAATATTTTCCGACATAACCTTAATTATTTACTTAAAAAGGATGGGGAAAAGCAAAGAGAGGCATTTCTTAGAGAGCTGGAGTTTTATTTGTCTAGGCCGGCGGCGCCAGTGACGCTGATAATAATTTAGGCGTTGATCCATATGTTGGCAACTCATTAAAAATTAGCGAGAGGGTAGCGAGGATTGACATTCGGCCATTCTGATTTTCAGCTGGCTATTAGGAAGGAACACTGTGTAGATATTTTGGACGGACAGAAAACGGTTTTTTGGTTATAACGATTGTATGCAGACGATTTCGAATTAAACGAGCGTATAAAGTATTTGGATATTTATATTATCATCACCTGGTCCCTGCAAGGATTATTTAATACATAAGTACTAATATTATTAATGTGAAAGTAACTCTGTCTGTCTGTCTGTTTGTTACGCTTTCCCGCCCAAACCGCTGAACAGATTAAGCTGATATTTGATATAGTTAAAGGTTGTATCCCAGGGAAGGACATAGGCTACCTTTTATCCCGAAAAAATGAAAAAATCCCGAGGGACCGCGGGTCACACCGCGGGAGCGCAGCTAGTTTACCTATATTTCCTAAGGTATCCTTCATTCTTTATGAAACTGATCTATCGATTAACGCAATGTTTTCAAAGTTTTTGAAAGGTGAACAGTTTTGAAAACATCGTGATGTTTTCCAAGCTATATTTTCCTAACGTACGAAATTAGCTGTAACTATAAAATTCGGATTCGTGGCAGATTGTAAACAAATCATTTATTTCTGGGCGTAACCAATTCTGGGAATCGTTTTATTATGTTGTCTGTGGTGTACGTACTTACAAACAAACGTAGGTAACGTGGTAGGTAATTTCTTAAATAGTTACCTAGCGTCGAACCACATTTGACGCAACTGACGTCGCATAATTTGAAAAATAATTGCAGTGTCCTTACAATGACTCTTTTGTATCTCTATCACCATAGAGATACAAGTCATTTGTATCAACACAACTGAACCAATCTTAAGAAACATTCTAATGCAGCGATTCTGACAGTCGCACTATGTTCCAGATCGCCAATCTGAGAGGACAAAAAGGGTAATCGCATATTATCCATTGAGATAGCGTATCCGCTAGCAAAAACCCTCACGATTACGATTCTAAACTTAGTTTTGTGTTAACTTGATTATTTATTGAGATTTTCTTCTTGCATTGCCAAAATGTGGGTACTTTTAGTAAAATTATTATGTTTTTTGCGTTTTACTCGTCAACTTCTCACAGTGATTACGAAAGAGGTTCTCATATTTTTAGTTATGGATCGTGAAATACATAGTGAGTAGTATATTTTTTCATTAAAGTATTTGCAAATACATATTCTATTGCTGCAATATATGCAGTCAAACATGAGAGTTAGCGAATTTTATTACATTTTTCATGTTTCGCAGACAAAAAGTAACATGTACCCACTTGTACCCAGGCTGTATTTTTTATATATTATAGCCTTACTTATGTTCTTTAATATTCTGTAAAGTAGAAGCAGCACAAATCAGTACAACTTTAAGTTTTTCTTTGTTTTCTTTTAGAGATAGTTGTTTTTGTAACAGGGAGTTTTACGAAGAATGGCTGAAGCATGCTAAGATGGATGCAAAAAGTGCTCGTTTGCTCAAATTTATATTGCATAAATTTGATTTGGATAATGTAGCACAAAGTTCCCTAAGGCATACGCAAATGATCATAGCGCGAATCACCAGAAAGTTGGCCGAAAAGTGGGTTCAATGTGCCAAAAACAGGAGATCGATTTGAAAAATTATTGAATGTTTCTAATTGGCTTAGTGGGGAAAATATCAAGTTTAATGTTGCATATCATCTGCAATAACAGCCTACATCATAATATGTATGTATTTACAAACAAAAAGTATATAAGTAATATATCAGTCATCTAGTACCCATAACACAAGCTCTGCTTACTTTGGGGCTAGATGATGCTGTGTGAAAAGTCCAGCATTATTTTTTATTATTTATCACCATCAGCAAAGGAAACTGCCCCGAGTACTTCGAGTCCAGGACGCCCAAAGCTTAGCTTTGAGCAAGCATCATATAAAAATAAAAAAAGAAGAGTAGATCAATTAATCCAGTCTCGGTCTGTACATGAATTAACATTAGCTGCTCACATATCTACAAGGATCTCAGGTAATCGTGATGCTGCAGGTCAGATGAAACTTCAAGCGGTTTTAAATAAGACTGCAGAACGTCTTGTTTCCGCACAATCCGAAGTTATTTAAACCATGACTAGTTCCTCATTTAAGCTGATTAGTAAATGGGGCTACGATGGGCGTTCTGGTTACAGCACCTTTAAACAGAAATTCACCAACCCCAATAACACGGATGAATTTTTATTTGCCTTTTTTTGTGCCTATTCGATTACATGATGACACCAATACAATAATTTGGCAGAATCCACGACCTTCATCGGTTATGTATTGTCGCCCAATCAAGTTTATTTTCTCTAAAGAAACTACTGAGCTTACAGCATAAGTAAAAAAGCATTAAAATGTAGTGTAAGTGGTATAAAATACAGCATTGTCTAATAATCTAAATAACCTGTGTAGCTTGACCCCTCATCCTTAACAAAATGCTTGTTAGGAAAGGCCAAGATATACAGGTTTTTAGTTTTAGAGCTATTTCTACATGTTTTTTAATTTATATTTTTTTTTTCGATAAATTATGATTAAACTTGACGTTTATAGTCCATTAAAAGCAAAAAATAATTTTGTCCTCTCAGATTGGCGATCTGGAACATAGTGAGTCGTGTGATAAAAACTCGAAAGAGTCGTTTTTTATGGAAGTTTGAAATCACAATGCGACGCAAGATACGCCGTAGTCTGTTCCGACCTCTCAAAAGATTCGAGTATTTAAAGATCGTTTTTCTAGGGACAGTTTTTTAGTTAGACTTGGTCTAAAACCAGCTCATTTTCTTATAATAAGTCCCAGTAGGTCCCCCACTCTCTTAATATTTATTTTATTGCCTTTCATTTCAACCATAGGTTATCTGGGTGTTTCTATGTATAATAATAATATGTACCTACCTAATGTATGTGTGGAAAGTCCAGCATTATTTATTTATTTACAAACAAAAAGTACCTATATAAGTACTTTATCAGTCATGTAGTACCCATAACACAAACTCTGCCTACTTCGGGGCTAGATGATACTGTGTGAAAAGTCCAGCCATTAATTATAAATTTTATTTAATTTATTTATTTATTGCCTTTATTATTTCAACCAAAGGTTAGGTACGTAGGTAGGTATTTATCTGGAAGAGATTTTCTTTAAAATATCAAAAGTCAATTCTACAACATGCCGTGTTAACCGTGCCCCAAATATTTGGGGCAATGTTGTAAAATTAAAGTTTGACTCCTACGCCAAGCGAATATAGAACGCTTTTGTTGTTTATGACAAAACTGAATGCAAGTCATGATCATTTGCAGCGAACTGATGATGAAAATGATGACTGTTTTCCTAAGGCGCGGTAGACATTACTAGCCTTTAGACGCACACACATTCATTCGCGAGTGATTGAGCGTAAAGCCTGCACGCAATCGCGAGTGCTAATTATGACGCTACGCGTTCTTTCACGCGTGATTACTCGTTAGTTCTTGTCAAAACGCTATCGTGCGGGAAAGCCTGCACGCGCAATCATGAGTGATATTTTTTTCAAGCTTGAAGCTAAGCGTTCTATCTATCACGCTCGAGATGACATGAGAAAATAGCCATAATTCATATTCTTACTTTTTTGCACTTGAGCATTAAGTTGAGGTCTGAGTTACGACTTAGAATATTGTAAGCTTTACAGCAGACGAATAAATTTATCCAAGTGTTACAAAGATAAAGATAAAGATGATTTATTTGCTTGAACACAATGTAGGTTACGTGTTGAAATATTTTGGTTTCAATCATGTTCTACTAGGATTAGCATGCAAATGTTACAGTTGGTACATTCAGTTACCGAGTTAGGAAGGGCAATGATTCTTCAGCTAGTTATGGAATCTGCCGAAATTTGGGTCAAAAGGAAATAGAATTTTTCACTGCAATAAACAAACAAAATCTTGGTTATGATTTTTCCATTGATGTTGGGGTATTGAACCCACGACCTTACGATCAAAGGAATGGAGCGACGGACGATGAAACGTGACGAGTTACATCCATCGATTGTGTTTAGATTTTTCGCGAAAAGTAGTAAAATTATCAAAGTTTTATTTAGAAAAGGCGTTCGTGGCAGGTGGAAATCTGTGTCAGGTTTTCATAAGTTATGAACTTTTACCAAAAGATGGCGCTGTTCTTTTCCCATACAAATCGATTCGTCAACGCGATCGAGTAGGTAAGTTTTAAAAACTCGTAGACCGGTAACCAGTAGCCATATTGTCTAACTCAACTGGGAATGGACATGGGCTTCATTTTGACATTTGAAACCCATTCTGGACTTCAATTATCATTCTCCTATTATGTGATTGGTTGAGCTCTATTAGGATGACAACTGAGAATGGATTTCAAGTTAAGACATAAGGTTGCTGGATTGGATGCGGATGATGATGAACCTTACGTTATGTACCTACTTACTATGCTTCACTCATCAATAGCGAGCATTGAAATATCTCTAATCACCTGAGTGAGCCGCACCAGGGCAAGGCCGAAATCTGAAAATAAACATGTGTGCTTCCACCTGCTTACACGTGCAGAGTAGAAAAGTAGGAGGTACCTAGGTACATAGTGAAAATGAATTCATATTTAGGTACCTAACTACATACAAAACCTTTAATAATTTAAGTAGGTCTAAACGCCCTTAAATAACATATCTCTATTTTTGTTACAGGTAAATTTAAACAAATAAAGCCACAAAATAAATGGAAATAAACTGTTGAGCGTGGAGAACCGCAAGATGTCGTTAGTAGCGCCTCGGCGGGTGCAGCTTGACTGGGCACCCACTATACCATGGTAAGGAAAGTCACAAGTCCACGTAATTAATCTGTAATTATTTTACGAATATATGTATATTCTATTTTGGTCGATTGTGACCCCTGTGGTTTAATGGATTAGCTGCTTATTAATGCTCAGATTCAAACCCTCGGCCACGGCCTTTATTCAGATTCAAAACTCGGCCAACACGGTTTTATCTAAACTACGGATTCATTAACACCTACCTAAATAATAACATAACCCAAATAGGTAGGTATGTAATAGAAAACTAGAAGGTTAGCAAAATAACAATGTAAAACCCTGAGGTAAAACCACCGCTCGCGCCGCGCCCCGCGCCGCTAAGTTTTCGGTTTTCCTTTTTCAACCGGATATGGAAAAAGCGGAAAGTTGAACCACAGACCACAGAGTACTAAACCAAACTTTTTTCAACTGGCAAACTAATGCAAAAGGTCGCTGACCTCTATACTTGCTCTAAACTTGTGCCTAACTTCAACGTGGTGTCAAGAAAAACTCGTCCGTCCGTCAGCTGAGCGAGCGCGGCTAACTTCAGTCAGTGAAAAATGTTTCTGTCATGGCTACGCGATCGATGCTACTCCTCCGTTGAAATCACGAGAAAACATTAAAAATATGCTGCGACATGCGATGATAGACGTCGCCCGCGCTTCTATTAACGTCTAACAATTATATTTGACATAAAACTACATCCGTAAAGTGTTTATCCAGTGAGTTCTGAGCCAATCTAATTTTGTTCCTTGACAATCCGGACGAGAGTGAAATTTTCTGTGAGTATTTGAGTATAGAGCGCTTATCTTATCACATAGGCAGCTTTCCAAATCAAAGGAATTGTATTTTCTTAGTTTTAATGTAGTTTTTGAGTGACAAAATCGTTCAGGTATAGAGAAAATCGATTATTAGTGGGTGGGTAACCCGTCTTTAGAGTTGTCTCGTTTCCGTATAACCCAACCGATTACGGTAAGTGACGTAAGATTGCGGTACCGCATCGCGGTGACGATTCTTCAATTTCGTCGCATAACTGTATTTATCCCTCTCTTCCGTAATGCCTGATAATTTTAGTCTAGACTTTCTACGATAATTTTACATATTTCTATGTAAACCCGCATTGAATTACCACTTGTTAACATTTCTTATATATTTTTGAATATATTCCAATAAGTTTTGAGTTGGATAATACGAGAAATACTATTGATTTCAATCGATATTTTCATCCGTACAGTATGCCGCACCTACCTTGGGTAATAACTTTGAATGTGCACGCAATAATAGTCGTTAAGCGAAGGCAATAAATGCTGTAATCGTTTAAAAGTTTTTGACATTTCCCTGTAAAGGTTATTCACTGGTCAGTTTTCTTCCCGTTTTTGGGAAAATGGTTCTTTAGTAGACTGAACCTAGAATTACGTGGAACTTCCATTCCAAGTCATAGTTATTCCTCAGGTCTAGAGTTTCTCTCTATCTGTCCAGGAATAAATAATATCCTGATACCTATTATTTAATGTCAAAATTAAATGATCTTTTGATAAGAAGGTGAAAAGGATTTTTTGATAAAAACCTTTTGTCTAAGTACCTACTTACCTACTTCTAGAATATTAAACAACATGTTAATTGTTAGCAAAATGAGCATACTGCCAAATAACTATGTTGGATGTGCCTCGGACTCCCCTGTTAGATATAACATACATAAAATCACGCCTCTTTCCCTATGTGGTAGGCAGAGACCACAGTTCTCCACTTGCTACAATCCTGACACACAACTTTTGCCTCATTCACTCTCATTACATTCTTCATACATGCGCCGGTTTAGGGTACTTTTGACCTGGCCCTTCTCTAAAATGTCGCCAATTTGATCCAAGAAGGTTCGCCTAGGCCTTCCAGCTGTCCCATACACACTTGCCTCATACACTATAATTATATTGTATTATAAATAAATAAATAATTAGGTTTATTCAAATCAAGCAGAGTACAATGAACAATTGGTTAATCTTACAAATTCTTTTTACAATTTGGTAGGTATATTTAATAATTAGGAAGGTAGGACCTACCTAATCATACTTTACAATCAGGATGGCTTGTAGTTGATTAAGATGTGCATCTTCATATCTTCCAAGGTTCATAGTGATCCCAGCGGTCCTACTAAATAAATACTTTTGACTTTGACTCTCATTGACATTTAAAAAATCTACGAATGTTAATCTGAAAAACACTCTCCATACCTACTAGTTTTACTTGCACTTGGCTTTTTTTTAAACACAGAAAATAGCCCTTCAAAGGTACTTACCCTTAAACTGGCGATCCAATTTTGACAGTGAATGAGGTAGTTGGTGCAGGCCGAGGAACATCTATTGCTCCGGAAATCTTCATGGGAGCTGTCAGTGATTGTTATGTAGCTGAAATTATGAATAATACCTTCCCCAGTGGTCAAAAGTCATAGCATTTATTAAGTAGGGTCCTAGCTGACGAGCTGGGATCACTTTAAAATAGTCTTAATACTAGGTGAGACATGGGGATTAATGTAAAATTGTAAAACCATAAGTGCCCCATTCGGACTCATGTGAGCTTTAATTTACTATTAAGACCTTTACATCATCATCATTTTCCTGCCCTTATCCCGCTTATGCGGGGTCGGCACAACATGTTCTCTTCTTCCACTCTCCCCTATCACTCGTCATCTCCGTATCCACTCCTTTCTTACCCATATCTTCTTTCACACAATCCATCCATCTTTTCTTTGGTCTTCCTCCACTCACATATCCATCCACATTAATTTCATCACCCTTAAGACCTTTACATGTACAACATAAAAAGAATACTTAAGCAATTTGCTATCGAAGTCGGCTTGAAACGTTGGACGTCCAGCAGTGAGATGGGCAGACGACATAACAATATCACAAATGTAAGGATTTATTTTAGAAATAATTTGAAATTGATCTCTAGTGACTAAAGTCGGAGACTTCAACAGTTCAGCATTGTTCTAAATTGACATACAGAAACAACTACCAAGGTTTTCTGACACAAAGCAGATTTTAAGCTGGATACCGGTCATAAACAATCATATAGAGCTGTCTTATTTAGTTCTGCATGTCCGTTAAAGCGTTTGATATTTACAAAAGAATTTTATAAAAACAAAGCCAGGTTAGGTATTCTATTTATATCTTAAATATTGAGCCGATTTTTATAATATTGGATTAGAATAGAATAGAATAGATTTTTTTTTTTTTTTTTTTTATTCTCATCGTGCGATCAGTCGTGCCGACTATAAGCAGATGTGGTGAGTGCTTCTTTGCGTTGAGGGCGCTACTCCCAGCGGAGCCAGCCCTTTCTTTTTATCAGCGCATGGTCCTTCTGACTGTCCTAGTCAAAGAGATCTCGCCTCTTTTTCAGTCGACGTATGCTTTCAGGGACAGTGAGTTGTCCCGCGAGCTGGTTTGGGTGCTTTTCAAGTCTCAACTTGTATTTGTGGCAATAGTTTACAATCTCTTCCTTGATTGTTGGCATGCCAAGGTGTTCATGGATCTCATCTGTTCTGATAAACCATGGGGTGCACGAAATCTGCTTAAGGATGTAGTTCTGCACCCTTTGCACTTTCATTATGTTTGAGGCACTAGCAGAGCCCCATAGCTGTATGCCATAAGACCAGATAGGTTTCAGGATAGTTTTGTAGATAAGTAGCTTGTTGTCTATGGTGAGTTTGGAGTTTCGTCCCAGCAGCCAGTAAAGACCCTTGTATTTTAGGTTTATTTGTTCCCTCTTTGCTTGAACATGTTTTTCCCAGGTGAGTCTACGATCTAGGTGCATACCCAGATACTTTACTGAGTTTTGGTGTGGTAGCTGAGTACCGTTTAGGGTGACAGGAGCACAGTCTTCCTTTCGGAGTGTGAATGTTACGTGGACCGATTTGGACACACTGGCAGCAATTCTCCATTTGGCTAGCCATTCCTCCATTTTGTTTAAGCTGTTTTGTAAAGTTTGGGAGGCCAAAGTTGGACATTTGTTCGAGGCAAGCAGGGCTGTGTCGTCAGCGAAAGTTGCCACGGTGACTTCCGAGCTTTGCGGCAGATCTTGTGTGTATAGTGTATACAGGACTGGTCCCAGGACTGACCCCTGAGGCACCCCTGCGCATATGTCATGAAAACATGACGTGCTTTCGTTTTCTTTAACTTGGAATATCCTATTGGACAGGTAAGATTGTAGGATTCCAAAAAATGTGTGTGGTAGAAGGCTTTTTATTTTGAATAGAAGACCCTTGTGCCAGACGCGATCAAAGGCTTGTTGAATATCGATGAAGGCTGATGAGCAATATTCTTTTTTTTCCATTGATTTCCTAATTTTCCTGCACACTCTATGGACTTGTTCTATGGTGGCGTGTTCTTTTCGAAAGCCGAACTGGTGTTCAGGGATAATGGATTTTTCATTGATTATGCCTAGCATTCTGTGTAGTAAAGTCTTCTCAAGCAGTTTAGACATTATTGGCAAAAGGCTAATAGGCCTGTATGAAGTAACGTCGTGGACAGGTTTACCAGGTTTATGGATCAAAAAATAAGAATAGAATAGAATAAAGTTTTATTATCTCCACATCATATACAACAGTTACAATAGGTACTTAATAATAAATCTACATAATTTTTTGTGTATGAAAATTCGAATGATTAGTCTTCGCCCTGAATAGCAGAATACCAATTAATGTCGTCATCATCATCCACAGCGTGACTTAGCCCACATGCACAGCCCTTAGTGCCATCCAACACGATCCTGTGCTAATATCTATTTAGTTAGTGTTAAAATGGATCACCTTGAAGTGCGCCAGGCCCCAAACCATATTTGTGGTCCTGGTCGCGAACGAACACGAGTAGAATCACATAGTTCTAAGTAGTATTCTAAGTGATCCCAGTAAGACCTACTGAACAAATGCTTTTTGACTTTGACTCCCACCCTCTACACATCTACGACCCACTGCTGGCCAAAGTTCTCCCACATTACTTCAAAAAATATATTTGAATAATGAAAATAATTTCTGAGGCAGCACGAATTTCGCTCGCTCAGCTAGTTTACAAAATTGCAATATATGACGCATTCTACTCGTACTTTCAAGGTTTTTGTAGCCAAGGCTAAAATACCTGAACGAACTGTTAAAAATCTTTGGAATCTTAGTGTAATTAGATGATTACATTTGTGGTATTAAAGAGACGACATCGTTAAATCCGCAGGTCTTACATGGGCAAGACTGGCTCAGAGGCGAATGGCAAAAGCGAAGAGAGGCCCCAGCAGTGGGATGAGAAAGGTTGATGATGATGATGTGGTATCAAAGTTGTGGAGTGGATGTGTTGCTTATTGATCACTACACACACACACACAAGAACTCCGTCACCAGAGCTGGGGCCGTATTCCGGTTCTTATTTTCGTTCGTTCGATGAATTTTCGGATGTTTCTTACTACGATTTCTGACTACAAGGGCCAATTTTTCGCTTTGGAATATTTGGTCCCAGGTTAGGACCGTGTTTTAACGTTGATCTTATCGACTGAATACAATGTAACTCGTAGTAAGAAGCATCCGAATATTCATGAAACAAACGAAAAAACTAACGCGAATAACCCCTGGCCACTACATACGAACTTAACAGCGTTATTCAAGACGTTAGTTGCACGTTCGCTCCGCGATTAGGGCCCTAACTCGTGTAGGCAAGCTGCCAGATTTTGGAAGCACTAGAAATTGTTAGAAAGTTTTGTGACCTACAAATTAATGCATTCCTAAATTATACCACTCAATTGCCTTGCTGAGCAAGCAAAGAGCCGTGTTGGTCGAATGGGGTTGTGCCTCGACTTTCAATCCGAAGGTCGTGGGTTCGAATCCCGGCCGTGCTTCACTGGATTTTTCGTTTCGAAAAATTTATATGCGCTTTAACACGTGCTCCAAACGGTGAATGAAAACATCGTGAGGAAACCCGCAACTTAGTCAGCTCCACACGTATCGACGTCATTCCTGTGGGCCAGGCTGATTAAGCTAAGATGATGGTTTAGGTGCTGGGCAAGCCTATTCCATCTCAAACAATGTCCCAGGCACTACAGCGTCCCGTTAAGTGTAGGCATAGGTTGCCTCCTGACGCTGTATAAATCTTCTAATATGGATGTAAAAGCCTAAGTTTTTTTTGCCTTGTTGGATTGGCTCCGCACTGAACATGGATCACTGAAAAGTGCCCTAGGCCCCAAACCATGTTTGTTCCCCTGGTTCTAGTATTGGTCGCGAAGGAACACGAGTAGAATCACATAGTTTTAAGACTATTAAAAGTGATCCCAGCGGTCCTACTAAACAAAAGATTTCTGTTTTCGACTTTGCTCCCATAGTATTCATGTGTCGTGGGTATCAAAAACGAGTAGGGACATGTTTGTCTTACAATATGTCCCGCCGCGGAAATCGTACTCGCACCTATCTCAACGGGCATTTAATCCTCGATTCAGAAATAGATGTAAAGGGTTAAGAATAGGCTTGCTAAAGGTCTAATACTGATCTAATTAATGTTTCTAGTTCAGTGGGCTTAGGCCTTGATAAACAGTATAATAAGATAAGATAATTTATTTAATAAAAATAGCTTCCGCCCACAGCTTCTCTCGTACCAACATTATCATAGCCTATTAGTTAAAGTAACATCCAGAACAGTAAGTAAAGTGGATGGGTGACGCTTGAGCGCTTCCGTGCTTCGGAGAGCACGTTAAATTGTGGGTCACGGCTAAGTCGTTAAGCCACGACTTTAAGGCCTAAAAACTCCGTCACCAGAGTTGGCTTACACATACAGCTGCTGAATTCCGCCATCGTATGCAACGACAGCAATACTCATACCATCCACATCATGTGGATTGTTGGCAGTCCACAACTGTGCGGTTTTCACGCCAATTCCTGCCTCGCACAACAGACTTATGGAATCAGCTGTCGCCAGCGGTATTTCCAGACCGATACGACTTAGGCACCTTCAAGATAAGAGCCTATTCCTACCTTAAAGGCCGGCAACGCATCTGCAGTGTTTCTTGATGCTGCAGTTGTCTGTGGGCGGTGGTAATCACTTACCATCAGGTGTGCCACTGGCTCGTTTGCCCCCTCTTCCATAAAAAAAAAAAAACATACGAACTTTTACTTACTTTACATCACACTGGGACACGGCTGGTTCGATCAGTGTCGAACAAAATGTTGTCATAATCAATCATGCATAAAAGGTCATTCTACACTTAGATATCAAAGCATGCTTCACTGAACGCCGATATTATGAGATACGGCTATTTTAACCGATTACCGCAAAGCTAAATATGGTATCAGTTGTAACCAACTAATTAAAATGTAAACAGCATCATTATTTCCCCTGTGTGCGGAAGACATTCGTTTATAAATCTGAAATTAGAAAACGTTAGTAAAACAACAGAATAGGTTTTCAGTTACCTCTGGGATGGGTCTCCCAAGTATCAACTTGCTGCACTTGACTCGGTGGAGCGCAGAGCCAAGACGCTTTTAGGTGAAGACTTTCTTGCCGAAGCAAAACTCGACAGTCTGAGCCATCGTCGTCAAAGTCAAAAAGCATTTATTCAGTAGGACCGCTGGGATCACTTTGAAACGTCTTAAAACTAGGTGATTCTACTCCTGTTCCTTCGCGACCAATACCGTGAAGATCAGGTGGCGAGTTTGTCGGTCTTCTACAAACTGTACCACGGTGAGTGTGCCCACGACCTTATCCTGCCTTCACCGTTCACATGCACAGGGACTTCAGATGCACAGCTGACTATCATCCTCACTTGGTTGATATTCCACTTGAACTAAGCGCTTTCAGAGTTCTTTTATTATGCGTATTGCGCACTGCAAGAAATTGGAATCAGCTTCCAGCGTCTGTATTTCAACTGATCTACGTATCGTTTTTAAGAAGAGAGTTAATAGGCAGACAGACCTTCTGGGTAGGCTATAGCTCTATCGTAGACCTCATTCTTGCGCCTGTGTAAGTTTCGAGGTCAAGAGCCGATACATTCTTCATAAAAAAAAGAATGAATAATCCATCAATACTTTTAAACGTGAAAGTAACTCTGTCTGTCTATTTGTTACCATTTCACGCCCAAACCGCTGAACAAAGCTAGTATCCCAGGGAAGGACATAGGCTACTTTTATCCCGAAAAAATGAAAATATCCCGAAATAAAAACGTAGGCCATGATTTATACAGCGTCCCGTTGAGTGTAGGCATAGATGCCTACACTCAACGTGACGCTGTAGTGCACGGGACATTGTTTGTGATGGAATAGGCATGTCTTTATCTATTCACCCGTCGTAATCGTTTACAATTTAGTCTGTACTAGCAACACTTATCAATGTTTATAATTATTAACCCATTTATTTATATAGTTTAAATAAATCAATATAATGTCTGTTATTCGATACAAATTAATGTTGTTATGATTATAAATCTTTATGTCCCGATTGAGATCATAATTCGTAAACTTCGCATGCAATCAATACAAAAGTAGCTACGCCCGCGGCGTTACACGTCTCGTGGGAATACTAAAGTATATAGTCAAAAAGCATTTATTCATTAGGACAGCTGGGATCACTTAAAAAAACATAGGCCTTTACATCTATATTAGATGATTTATACAGCGTCAGGAGGCAACCTATGCCTACACTTAGCGGGACGCTGTAGTGCCTGGGACATTGTTTGAGATGGAATAGGCTTGCCCAGCTCCTAAACCATCCTCTCAGATTAATCAGCCGCCCACAGGAAAGACAACGTCAATACGTGTGGAGCTGACTAAGCTGCGGGTTTCCTCACGATGTTTTCCTTCACCATTGGGATCACTTAGAAGACTTAAAACTATGTGATTCTACTCCTGTTCCTTCGTGACCAATACTAGAACCAGGACAACAAACAGTTTGGAGCCTAGCGCACTTTTAGGTGATAAAGTATCTTCTAGAATTAAACTGCGCTCAATTGATCTCTGTCTTCCAGGGAACAGGAGCCAACTTGTGAGCGAGAGGAGACCTCGTTCAAGAAGGAAGCACCCCACCAGTCGAATAGATCAGGTAATTATAACACCCTGTAGTATACTACATAGTCCTACCTAACCTGTTACATACAGTCTTGACCCCACGGCCCACACTAGGATTCCCTGTGTATTCCCTAGTTTCAGAAACTACGTTACATAGTTGTTTGAGCGTCTCAGATCTCAGTCGTAAGTTCGTATGAGTTAGTGGCCAGCTCTGATGACGGACTATTGAGGCCGCATTAAGGCCTCCGACATGGCTTAACGACTTTATAGCCGGGACCGACATTTCATCGTGCCCTCCGAAGCACGGAAGCGCTCAGTTGATAATGCCACTAGCGATCCCCATCCACTCACTGACCGCTCCGAACGTTGCTTATTTTACTTTTGGAACGAAGTTCCTTTTCGGACGGCATCGACGAAAAACGAGGGAAATAATGTGTTCCATTTTACCGTCACGACACATGTATAATATGTATATGTCAAATCGTCACAGTGCAAAATGCGCAGCCGCGACACAGTCCATAAATTGTTACATTTTTAGTACGGAAGAGCGTTTCTAGGATACTTAATTGTCAATTAATTTATTATATTCCTAATATAGAAAAGTACTCTTCGCTTCGTTCCAACCGAGTGTTCCACGACACTCTTAGACTCCTCATATAATCCTCACAATGAATAAGCTGATTGGTAACTTCAGCTCTGACTAATGTCTTATATTGTAGACATTACCATATGACGAGATCGTATAAAAGGCACAAAAGAGATCTTTCCCACTTACTTAACTAACACGTGCAAGAGCGAAGCGAGCCAGTCTTTGTATCTAGTCACGGCCATAGCGAATCAGTGTGAGCGCAGCGTTGCGTTTGGACGGTCGTGTTTTGTCTTGATGGGATCTCTTGTAGGACTTTAAGTGTATTTAAATAACTTTATTTAATAGTTTTTGTAGGTTTTTAATAATATCTATTGTAAAATGTTTTTTTTTTTACAATATCAACCAGTGATTCATCCCCCTGCCCTTATCCCACTTATGCGTAATAGGGATTTCGCTATCACGCTCTATGATGAAAACTAGAGCAATGATATTTTATTTACACTTAAAGTCCATTTAAAGTTCATACATGTAGTTACCAACGCTTAAAACAAGTGACTGTCACTGATTCAAACGTCGTCCTGCTTGATGAGAACTGAAGAAAAAAGGGTTATTAAAAACGTGTCATTTGGGACATTTTCGAGTCTACACTTTGCGCGCGTCGCAACTTAAATTTTTTTATAATATTAAAGACCGCTGGGATCACTTAAAATAGTCTTAAAACTAGGTGATACTCCTGTTCCTTTACCAATACCGTGAAGAACCAGAGTATAATACGAGTATATCATTGACCTTATTAAAAGTGATCCAATGAATAAATGCTTTTTGATTTTGATTTTGAGTGTATCTTTCTTTAAATTTCTAGATTAACTCAGTGCAGCTAGAACCTCTAGAGGTAATAGTGTTTAGATTGAAGGTTCAAATATCTTTAGTCAAAATGGTGAGCTTCTTCTACAATCTGTGTCAGAAGCCAAGGAGTTCGACTAGGTTCGCGCGCGCGACTCGACGTGTTAAAGTTGCGCCTAAGAAAACTGTTGAGAAGGTGGCTCCTAGTGAGTTTATTTTTACGTTCACACCAACAAATTGCAAAATTTGTTTAATATGTTTTATATTAGCGTCAAAAAACCGCTGGGATCACCCATAATAGTCTTAAGACTGGGTGATTCTACTCCTGTTCCTTCGCGAGTTGGTGACCATTGCAAATTATCGCTAGTGCTGCAATTTCAAGGCTATCAATCAAACCTACTGCGTATGTTTGAAACTTCCTTGGTTTCAAACACTTTTCCAGTGATTGATACTCGGCAATCGGTTGTTTTAACGTAATAGGCCGCGCGGATTCGTATTCAGGATCTCAGAAGTGGAAGGTGCTGTGGCTTCTAACTAGACGTCATGGCGTAGCGACTTAATTATCAGATTCAGTTATCTGGTTCCCATAGTACAAGCTTTGCTTAGTTTGGGGCTAGATGACGCTGTGTTAAAAATTACCAGCATTATTATTATTTATTATAATTAATAGCTGGGACCGACAGTTTAACCTGTCCTCCCAAAATCCCAAGCACCCAATCGCTCAGCTGAAAATGCCACTGGCGGTCACCCATCCTCTTTCTGACCACTCAAAACGTTGCTTATTAACTTCGAAGATGATTTAGTTTTGATAATAATAGCTCTGTTAATTCCAGAACCATCATCATCATCAGCGGACACAGCGTCGCAGGGCTCCGGGTCTGCGCCGGCGCAGCGTACGCGACGCAATGAGCCACAGGTACCTACAGAATTCAGGATAGATTGAAGTTGGGTCCACCTGTTGTTGAATATTACCTCGATATGATAAACTCCCTCGTTTTGCTCATCTTTCATTCTAGAATCTTTCAATTCGAGATTCAATATGGCACCTGTGACAAAAGACAGTACGAGTATATCCCCCTGGGTTTTTAGCTGCTATACAATGTGTTATTTAGACGATACCACAGACAATATAATACAATTTTTGGAACGATGTTCCTTTTCGGACGGTATCAAGGATGGAGGCTAGAAAAAAAAAACCGTCACGACTCATACATAGGTCAAAACGTCACAGTGCGAAGTACGCAGACGTGAAACAGTCCATAGATTGTTACACTGTTAGTAACTAGGATTTTAATATTTGACAATAATTTATTTGACAAGTTGAAACTTCGTTCCAATCGAGTGTTCCACGGAGGTTCCACGACACTCACATACTTTTTATCAACCGACTTCAAAAAAGGAGGAGGTTCTCAATTCGTCTGTATGTTTTTTTTTTTTTTTTGTATCTTGTTACGCGATTGTTCCGCCATTTGTTGACCAATTTGCAAAATTCTTTTCATGTTTGAAAGGGTATACTCCAGAGGTGGTCCCATATAATTTTTATTCCTGAGGGATTGATAGTTTCCCCGTAAAACTCTAAACACCTTCCCTCCTAGCCATGTCACAAATAGAAATCGAATCGACAGCTTGACGCCCTGAGTCACACCGCGTTTCGAGTCAAACATTGAAGTCGGTTTTCTTTTTAGTATAAAAACGTAATTATTGTCTGTCTGTCTTTGTTTGTCCGAGCTAATCTGGAACGGCTGAAGCGATTTGAATGAAACTTTCACTGGAAGATAGAGGAGCATAAGCTCCTTCCAGTGATGGTCACATACAGTCTATTTTAACTCCCACGGGATCGGTATTTATGAGTACCGCCCACGCGACAGAAGCCGCGGACAGCTACTATGATTGTCTACCGTGCTAAGAAGCAATTGTGATTCTGTTTGTATTGTTGCAGAGAGAAGAACGACGAGCTGCTGACCCGCCCCGGGTTCAAACTAACCCCTTACTAAGGTATATTACATTTCCAATACATTTCTAAATACAAGTACAACACGCACAACCAATCTTTAGCTCTCTGAAGTAGCTGCGCAGAACTCATTTTTGATGACGCCTAAAAGAAGACAGCGTTGTATAACTGCCTCGCTCACTCGCTTAGTTTGTTGTATCGCGCTATCTCGCTTACTACCCTGCGCAATCGTTAAGTGCATCTAACTTCAGAGAGACAAAGATCGGCTGTGCGTACTGTAAATTACATTTAAAAATACATATGCACATGCACGACGTTTCTGTGTGAGTGAGGAACGCTCCATGGAGGAATGAGCGCTCAGTATCGCTTACACAGAAACAAATCTACACACAAAAACCAACCCGCCGTTTTGAGATTGAACAACTGTACATAATTGAAGTGGTTTTCTTTTTATTTTTTAAATATAAATAATACGTAAGAGAACACTTTTGTTCATCTTGACAGAGAATGACGTTTGACGTGTCATTGACAGTTGAATAACATCAATGCTCGAGCATTTGTATACGGGCGGACACTACATAGATATTGTAAAGTAAATATAGCTGAAATAATTTGAATTACCATATAAAATTAAATACCATTAAATACCATCCAGCGTGGTAATGCCGCCAGTGTTTTGGGCACGCTTCCGACTGACAGTGACCTGGATCAGTTGAGCTATCTATAGATCGTTTCTAACGATCCTTAGATAGCTTGACTAATCCTGTTGTATTTTGTAAATATATGTTAATATGTAGTAGCTTAGTTTCTGTAAATAAATGTTTTTTAAGCATTTATCATTTTAACAATTTGAATTTGAATAAATCCATACTAATATTCTAAGCTGAAAATTAGAAGATTAACGAGTTTATATGTTACACAGTCCAAAACGCAACGATAGCGCGATCTAATTTTTCCTGTGTCGCCATCTATTGTGTAGTAAAATGTCCCTGTCTGTCTGTTTGATACCTTTTCACGCCTAAACCACTGAACAGATTATGCTGAAATATGACATGGTTTATCCATGATAGATAATGTCTCAGAGACGAACATAGGTTACTTTTTTTTGGGTGGCGTGAAATAAGGGTTGAAAGTTTGTATGGGGAGTTGGAGTTCCAGTTAAAGGCAACTAGATGGCGTTGCTAACCTATGGCTGAGGCCAAGATGGCGCTATTTTTGCATTTTTAAAAGTTTCAGAAGATTCTTGCAGTTTTCAGTTCTATTAAGAGGTCTTCAAGTATGTTATTCTGCTGGCGAAGTCCCGGGTACCATAAAATTAAAAAAAAAAAATGCAATCGAAAAGAAATAAACGTATAATAATAGTGAAACTATCAACTTTATATACGTACCATCATTAAATCATTACAAATTGATTTATTTCCAGAAACTTCGCTTTTTCGTTTAAAAAGCATTTTCGATGTGGAACTCAATAAATGGGACTTAGAAGATATACACGGCACGTACGAAGAAACTAGAATAGATTAAGTTGGACTTAGTTTTAAACCGGCCTTAAACTCTGTCACCACACCAAAGTTCGCCACAAACTCATACAAACTTAGTAAAACTTTTCATAACCAGGGGCCTTATTGTGTAATTCAACTGGCAATGGACATTAATTTTGACATTTGAAACCTATTCTGGGCTTCAATTTGACGACCTCTGTGGCGCAGTGGGCTAAGGTCCGCCTGCGACGCAGAAGGTTGAGGGTTCGATCCCCGCCGCGGGACAAATGTTTGTATGACCTACAGATATTTACAAACATTGGTCCCGCCGCGGGGATCGAACCCTTTCCACTTCGCCCACTGCGCTACAGAGGTCAAACGTCGTTGTCGTGTTATGAATTAGTTAGATGAATAAAATTATTCAAATAAAAGATTTAATAAAATTAACTTAATTGTATTTTTTTTGTTTACTTTTATTTCTCTTTCCAGTATTCAATTTAGGAGTACCATGATAATTTTTATAGTGTAAACCACACTTACACAGTTACACCAGTGTTCACAAACATTACCGTTTCACAGTGCGCGGGGTCGCACAGGGTCCCAAAATGAGTAGGTTTTTGGGACCTTGTGCGTCCGCACGCAACGCAACGTCGATCAGTCGAGCAATCAATTAATTGGTTAGTCGATCGGTATCCGTCGGTCAATTAAAGCTACCACGTCAATCGATCAACTTCAACCGATGTCGATCGATCGATGGTATCGATCGACGATCGATTAGTGTGGTAACACCCTTAGGTTTAAAGTTTATTGCTTGGCAAGCCTCTGCCATCCTTCCGTGCAAGCGAGACAAATGATAGGCACCGTCACTGATGTGCAAGCGAGAGAACATTTTACGAAATGCTGATGCATTTCGCGAAATAAATAAATAAATAAGAACTTTATTGAGGACAGTGTTACATGAAATAATTATATGCTAAGTTTCGATAGTAATGTCCTACAATCGGCGGTTCTATCGCTCAAGGCGATTTCTTCCAGACAATCTTTTATACTAAGTAATACTAAAGCTAGGTAAATGTAAGACAACAGACTACGAAGTTCCGCACTTTGGGTATTCACCAGCCCCTGAAACTAGTTAAAAACTGTTTCTCAGGAAAACATCGTGAGGAAACCAGTTAGTGTTCATAGGCGGCGATGGGCTTGCAACCTGTCACGTATGGAATACTAACTTCTACGAGATGTGGGCATGTATCAAATATGTGTTTGGTAATGCCTCTGACTACCCTCCTTAAACATCTTCATAATTCATATGTCATAGTTAATGTTCTAATAAATAAATAATAATAATAATCTTCAAAGGATCTGGAATAAGTAACATAGAAAGGTCTGAGAGAATATCTACCGCACCTTGGGGATACAGTCGTGTTTTATCTCAGGGAAAGAGACATTACGCTTAGAATCGTTAAAATGTATTAATTCGACAACCCCACTCTCCTAGGTCACGGACGCTTCCGAACTTCGGCGGCGGGCGGGCCTCCCCCCCCTCGCGCTGTGACACCTCGAGACGTGCGCACCACATCACGATGGCGTCCGAGGATCTGCTGCAACCTGGTCACGTGGTCAAAGAGAGATGGAAGGTAGGACTTGATACTCCTGTGGCGACCTCTATCTACCATCGCCTGAACTACAAGCTGAACTTCAAGAGATGTCAATTACAGCGACGTACTTCGGAGCTGTACCACTAGATGGCGCTGGAAACACGCAAAAAGTATTGAAAGCCTGCATCGCGCAAGGAACATTTCTGAGCACATACAACTTATATAGAACATGATCCTAGTAGAACATGATTGAAACCAAAATATTTCAACACGTAACCTACATTGTGTTCAAGCAAATAAACCATCTTTATCTTTATCTTTATAGAACTTTCCGACTATAACTGTCGGCCGAAAGGCCCTAAGGTAAGTGTGCCAGTTGGGCAAACCTTAGTGAGGCGAGTACTCCCCTCTTTGCCATATATTGGGGGAATACCATCTACCCCCAAACTCCTTATCCAGGAAATCCACGAAAGTGCTGATGTTAAATTAAGATCTTCATATATCTCTAAAGATCTTCATCATCAGGTGGTGAAGAAGATCGGAGGAGGTGGCTTCGGGGAGATCTACGAGGGTCTGGATCTGGTCACCCAGGAACAGGTGGCTCTCAAGGTAAACTAGTTCTTTCGAACCAGTGTGGTGAAAGTATTATAAGTGCGCCTCTAAGAGGCTCCTTTCGTGCACTTGACCCATGTTTTCGAACTTTTAGGTTCTACGACATGCCGGTTTCTGACATGTTTTACTTCACCGTTTGAGATTACTGGCATAGTGCTTATACGTTTTTCAGCAGAAAAAATCATTGGTGCTCGACCGGATTCGAACCCTCGGCCTCATAGACATTTTCATAGAATGTTGGGTGACTATGAGAATGACTATCTGAGAATATCCAACGTGCTGTTTCGTTTTGATTTTCAATAAATACAGATGTTTTTATTAGGGATGGGCCGAAGTTCGTTTCACATTCGGTTAAACCGAACTTCGGCAGCTTGAACCGAAGTTCGGCATTCGGCCGAAATTCGGTTCAAACTACCGAAGTTCGGTACTACAAAATATAGTAATCAAAAGTACGTGAGTGTCGTGAAACACTCGGTTGGAACGAAGCAAAGAGTACTTTTCTATACTGAAACTTTCAAATTCAATTCAAACGCACTTCCGTACTAACAATGTAACAATCTATGGACTGTTCGCGGCTGCGCGCTTCGCACTGTGACGATTTCGTGACGTGGCGGTCGTGACGGTAAAATGGAACGAAATTTTTCTTCCAACTGTTTTTCTTCGATACCGTCTGTAAAGGAACTTCGTTCCAAATACACAACTGCTTGACTAAAATAATAAAACTAAACCAGTGACACTCTACCAACTGAGCAAATGTGCAATCGACGTGATGGTTGAAACTTTGTAGGAGTACATTAAGTGCATTAAGTTTAAGTACTCTTACAAAGTTTCAACCATTATATAAACAGCTTTTCATTGTGTGTGACAGCTCAATGATCCCTAAGTGTGAGAAAAAAAACAGAACACTAAAAACACTAAACACAGAACATAAAACTAAATTTCACTTCATTTCTACTAAATAAATAAATTTCATTTCATTTCATTTCAAAACTAGTGATTCTGTGAGAACA
The DNA here is from genome assembly GCA_951394285.1 of Epirrhoe tristata. NCBI lineage: Eukaryota > Metazoa > Arthropoda > Insecta > Lepidoptera > Geometridae > Epirrhoe > Epirrhoe tristata. The sequence goes on along the minus strand of OX596165.1, from coordinate 4,729,425 downwards.
GAAGACCTCCCCATCGAAAAAAAAGTCCGAATTTAATTTGTATATCAGGTCTTGAATTTTTCAAAAGTTAAGGTAGACTTTTTTTGACGTTTAAGTACGTTTTAGTTTTCTCAATAGACTACGCGCGTTCCCTTGGTCCATCATCATCATCATCATCATCCGCAGCCTATTTCATCCCACTGCTGGGCATAGGCCTCTCTTCGCTTGTGCCAACCTTCCCTTGGTCCAAATAGGTAAAATCTGGTGTCCACTGGTTTGCCTCTTGAAAGCGGAGAAGACTGTGAAGTCCCCCGCTTCCCTCTCATTTCACCCCAGTCAAACATCACGATCGACAAAAGTAAATATAAATCTTACTATACTTCTTACGCAACTTATGTTCAAAGAAGGACGGCAAGATCGGACCTCAAATTTTCCATAGATAAAAAATATACCAAGTTCAGTATATTTTAGGGGTAAATAAATAGTTATTATTATTTTTCTTGATTTGATAATAAGAAATTGCGAATTGCGTAAGCAAGTAGATCAATTCTGGAAACGATAATTTTTGAGCCAGGTCACAGTTTGTATGGAGACGACGACGTTCTTTACATCAAAATCGGTTAAAAAATGCGACCTGAATGACAGACAAAAGGATTTTTTTGGCCAATCTCGAAACTGAGACGCTTCGCTCACTCGATCAACTAAAGTCACACACACACAGTTAACACTATAAAACGTTAAATCGGACGGTTTTACAGTGTTAACCGTGTGTGTTATCGATTTATGCCAATTAAAATAGTGAAATGCGTCGTAGGTACGTACACGTACCTTCTGAACAGTCGTAGAATTGAAAATAAGTAGTTGTAACGACAACCCAATCATCCATAATTGTCACACAGCGAAAAGCAGTACAAGCACCACACTCCATCTACTCTAGAAAACTTCAACGATCGCGTAAACAAGATTTGACGTATTTCTTTCGAGAAAATACAATGAAACTAGGTACCTACCGAACTTCGGCCGAAGTTCGGCCGAACTTTTCATTTTCACCGAATGTTCGGCCGAAGTTCGTATTCGGTTAAAACCACATTCGGCCCATCACTAGTTTTTATATATCCTGACACAGACTGAGGACTATTTTTTGTAGTGACGTCATAAATATATATTCCTAGGTGGAGTCTGCTCGTCAGCCGAAGCAAGTTTTGAAAATGGAGGTAGCTGTACTCAAGAAATTACAAGGTTGGTGATAATATGACACTAAGGGCCGTATGATCAATAGTGGTTCACACAAAACACACACACACACACACACACACAGTAATAATAAGTCATATCATTTCAATTAAAAGTCATTTAGGAAATCGTCAATCTTATACAGGGTGTAAAAAGACGTTTACCGAAGCCGAAAGGGGTAGGTACAGCATCCCAAAACACAACCAAATCCTAAAGGATTTTCCGAAAAAATCTTTATATCCGGAGAAAACAGCGTTTGAAGATCACTGTTTGCGTATGTACTGGGCGCGTTTTCATACGTAGATTGCTGGATTTTGAGTTTTAATTGTTTTTTTCTTTTATAAATGAAATGATTAGGTAGATATGGTCTTATTATGTTGTACTAGTAGCAAAAAACTAGAAAATAAAATAAAATGACGTAGCTAAGGCAAAAATTTTCGATAAATATGTTCGAGTTTTTTTTTCGATAAATATGTTCAGAATCATGGTCTGATTGCAATCCTTCAGTTTTCGGTAGCAGTCTTTTTACACCCTGTATAGCATTTTTCAATTAATATTTTTTATATATATTTTTAAGTTGCTGGTGGTGAATTTTATTATAAACTAGTGGCCCTGGGCGCGACTTCGTCTGCGCATTATTTCGTCATACAAACTTTAGAGATAGAACTACCTTGTTCCAATCCAACACATGGAAACACTGAATTCATTTTTGGATTTGCTGTCTTTGAAATTGTTCAAAGCGTAGTAGAACGAAATGACATCGCCATTTTGAAAAGTCAAAAGTTATTGGTTGTCATGGCAACCTTAGAGCAGTGCTCTTTGTGTCAAACAGAGTACTGCTAAAGTTTTTGCAATATTCCCGTTGTCCTTTTACATATTTTTTGGTTTTCAGGAACGTTATTCGGGATAAAAAGTAGCCTATATGCTATTCTGGAGTTATACCTTTCACCTTACCAAATTTCATTGTAAACTGTTTCGTCGTTTGAGCCTGATCCTTACACAAACATACAAACATACAAACATCCAAACATCTAAACAAACTCACAAACTTTCAGCTTTATTATATGAGTGGGAGGGGTCGGCTCTTGACCTCGAAACTTACACAGGCGCATGAAACGTAAACGTAAACAGGTTCACGACTGTATCCCCAAGGTGCGGTAGACATTCTCTCAGATCTTTTTATGTTACTTATTCCAGATCCTTTGAAGATGTCTAAGGGTAGTCAGAGGCATGTCCAAACACATATTTGATACATGCCCACATTTTGCAGAAGTTATTCCATACGTGACAGGTTGCAAGCCCATCGCCTATAAGAACACTAACTGGTTTCCTCACGATGTTTTCCTTCACCGTTTAGAGCACGTGTTAAAGCGCATATAAATTTTACGTAACGCAAAATCGTTTGATGCACGGCCGGGATTTGAACCCAAAACCTTCGGATTGGAAGTTGAGGTACAACCCCATTCGGCCAACACGGCTTTTGAGGCGCATCAATTCGCTCAAAAATGATTTCTATTCTATTTACGACCTCTGTGGCGCAGTGGGCGAAGGTCCGCCTGCAACGCAGAAGGTTGCGGGTTCGATCCCCGCCGCGGGACAAATGTTTGTATGACCTACAGATATTTGTCTTTGGTTTCTATGTATAATATGTATGTATTTACAAACAAAAAGTATATAAGTAGTATATCAGTTATCTGGTTCCCATAGTACAAGCTTTGCTTAGTTTGGGGCTAGATGATGCTGTGTGACATGTCCAGCATTATTTATTTATACCTATTATTTTCCAGGCAAGGAACACGTATGCCGGTTCATTGGATGCGGCCGGAACGCCAGGTTCAACTATGTGGTGATGCAACTACAAGGAAGGAATCTGGCAGAATTGAGGAGAGCTCAGCCCAGGGGGGCTTTCTCACTGTCTACTACACTAAGGTAAAATATAAACAGGGTCTTTCATTTTAAACTACACAAACTGACAGGGCCTCATTTTTGGGTTGTAAATAGACGTTTGACCGTATCAATTTAATTCCTAAGCCTATTTAAGTTTTCACTTCACATCAGTTATTGATTTTTTTGAATTGTTGCATAATGATTTTCAAGGAGAACAGACGTTCCAATCGCAGCGCAGCTACATCACGAATGGACTAAGTTATACAAGAAGCAACAATCAATTGAAAGGATAGTCTTTATCGATTTTCTCAGGATTTTCATATCAAAATAAAAAAAAAACAATACATAATGTTTTTAATATATTTGTTGAACACAATTCCTAAATTAGGTTAGTTTAATAAATAATAAATAATGCTGGTCATTTTCACACATCATCTAGCCCCAAACTAAGCAAAGCTTGTACTATGGGAACCAGATAACTGATATACTACTTATATACTTTTTGTTTGTTACCTACATATTATACATAGAAACACCCAGACCCGAGACAAATTTCTGTAAGTCATACAAACATTTGTCCCGCGGCGGGGATCGAACCCGCAACCTTTTGCGTCGCAGGCGGACCTTCGCCCACTGCGCTGCAGAGGTCGTCTTTGATGATTTTGAATTAAAGCTCGATTTTGAAGGGCATCCTATGAACACGAATCTATAACTTGTTTTTAAATCAACCTATTGTGTCCCACTGCTGGGAAATGGTCTCCAAAATTTTCCACACGTCCCTATCTCTGGCGATCTCCCACCACTCTCTCTCGAACCCGTCGAGATCGTTATTTCATCATCATCAAATTTTAGAGCTCAGCTCTTGTCGGTGCAATGATGCAACTTCCTCCACCTCTCCCTTTCCAATGCGGTCTCCTTTACTTCTTTATACGACATGACAGCGATCTTCTCTTTTATCTGACTCATGAAATGTATTCTAGGCCTTCCTCTTCCTCGTCTTCCTTCGACTTTTCCTTCTATGATGTTCTTGATAAAGGTGTCATGTCGTATAAGATGTCTAATCATTTTCCTCTTCTATTTTGAATGGTGTTCATCAAAACCCTCTTCTCCTCAACTCTTCTCAGCACTTCCTCGTTGGTAACCTTCTGCGTGCAGCTAATCCTCTCCATCCTTCTCCAGAACCACATTTCAAAAGCCTCCAACTTCTCTCTATCCCGCTGTGTCTAAGTAAAGCTTGTGAGTGTGTGATCGTTACTTATGATAATTTAAATGTGGTTTTAATTGTGATTATTTTATTAAAATGTAGTAGATACTAATTAAAATTATTTGCAAATAAAATGAATGAATGAACACTTTATTGCACACCAAATAACAAAACAGCACATAAATAAAACACGTTCAAAATTAGTACAATGGGCGGCCTTATCGCTGAAATAAATAAGGTTTAAGCTTAAGTTCCGTATGGTTTACCAAATACCGTTTCTTAAAATGAATGTTTGTATTTCAGACTGGGATTGCAAATACTCAAAGCAATAGATTCAATCCACTCCGTCGGCTTTTTACATCGAGATATTAAACCTGTGAGTACTTTAGACATTGTCCGTCTTATTACAAGACATTGAACCGAGTTTAGACCAAGTCTAACTAAAAATCTGTCCCTAGAAAAACGATCTTTAAATACTCGTACATAGAACGCTTTTTTGTGGTAACAGTTTTGTTTTGACATGTGTCAACATGGGGCTCAACTAAGGTTTTACGTTTTTATAATAAGCAGCGGTAAGCTATTGAAATGAAGTTCATTTTCGGACGGATGGTTGCTAGACGAATAAAAGTGTTCGATTTTTGCGTCACGACACATAAAAAGTCACAGTGCAAAGTGCGCAGTCGCAAAACAGTCCATGGATTGTTATATTATTTTAACGGAAAAGCGTTGCTAGGATTTTAAATTTATTTGATAAATGCCAAATGTCAAAGTTGAAACTTCGCTCCAACCGAGTGTTCCACGACACTCAGGTACTTTTTTATTTTAAATACATACATTATACATAGAAACACCCGAGATTATTTGCAGATCATACAAACATTTATCCCGCGGGGATTGAACCCGCAACCTTCTGCGTCCCAAGCGGGCTTCACCCACTGCTCCACAGAGGTTGTCAATAAAAACTTTGGCCTTTACATGTATATTAGATGATTTATACAGCGTCAGGAGGCAACCTATGCCTACACTTAACGGGACGCTGTAGTGCCTGGGACATTGTTTGAGATGGAGGCTTGTAGCACCTAAACCATCCTCTCAGCTTAATCAGCCGCCCACAGGAGAGACGACGTCAATACGTGTGGAGCTGACTAAGCTGCGGGTTTCACGATGTTTTTCCTTCACCGTTAAGAGCTCGTGTTAAAGCGCATATAAATTTTACGAAACGAAAAATCCATTGATGCACGGCCGGGATTCGAACCGACGACCTTCAGAGTGAAAGTCGAGGCACAACCCCATTCGACCAACACGGCTTGGTTGTCAATAAACTTCTCTGATAATAATGTATATTTTTCAGAGTAACTTCAGCATCGGCCGTCATCCAGCGAACTGCCGTAAAGTGTATATGCTAGACTTTGGTCTCGCAAGACAGTATACAACAAGCAGTGGACAAGTTAGGCCGCCTAGGGCCGCGGCTGGGTTTAGAGGTAGGCCTCATTATGTGAAAACTGAAGGTCAATTAGATATAAGCAGTATTCCTACAAAAAAGTTAAACATTAAAAAATTACTTTGAAAAATGACTCGTTATGTGAAAACTATTAAATGAAATGTTTAAATAAAATGAAATAAAATGAAATGATACCAATTTTGGTAAATTCTCAAAACCAAGACATTCAACAAATGTGTCCTTCCCATTCTTACTTATGGATCCGAAACATGGCCTCTCACAAACGAGCATGCACACGATAGGGTTGCTCAAAGAGCCATGGAGCGGGCCATGCTAGGTATCCACCTCGTGGACCGTATACCAAACGTCGAGATTCGACACCGCATCAAGGTTGAGGATGTAGATAAACGGATAGCGAGGCTTAAGTGGAGATGGGCACTTGGCCAGACGGGATGACAACCGATGGACCAAGGCGGTTACCGAGTGGTGGCCAAGAGATGGCCTCGGGGCAGACCACCTGTCCGATGGTCAGACGACATTGTGGGGGCGGTGGGAACAGTGGATCCGGCTGGCACAAGACCGCCAGGGGTGGCGTGAAAGAGAAGAGGCCTATACCCAACAGTGGGTGCTACCGGCTGGATAGATAGAAATGAAATGGAATGAAATGAAATGAAATGGAATGAATAAAATGAAATGAATTATTTAGTTTTTAGTAATTACTATTATTTAGTTAAAAATAATAAAATCTATTCATACCTGTGTGTAAAATGTGATCGTGTGCTACCCCGCAATTTTTTTTAAGAAGAATACTCTCAATAACTCTTCCAGTATAGTTTGTCTAGTAGTTAATTGACAAAATGTATTTCCAGGAACGGTCCGCTACGCCTCAATAAATGCTCATAAGAATAAAGAGATGGGCCGACACGACGATTTGTGGTCACTCTTCTACATGCTCGTAGAGTTCGTTAATGGACAACTGCCTTGGAGGAAGATTAAGGATAAGGAACAGGTGAGAATATAAATATTAATATACAGGGTGTAAAAAGACTGCTACCGAAAACTGAGGGATTGCAATCAGACCATGATTCTCAAAAAAAGTTTGCCTTAGCTACGTCATTTTATTTTATTTTCTAGTTATTTGCTACTAGTACAACATAATAAGACCATACCTACCTAATCATTTCATTTATAAAAGAAAAAAACAATTAAAACTCAAAATCCAGCAATCTACGTATAAAAACGCGCCCAGTACATACGCAAACAGTAATCTTCAAACGCTGTTTTCTCCGGATATAATGATTTTTTCGGAAAATCCTTTTGGATTTGGTTGTGTTTTGGGATGCTGTACTTAGCCCTTTCGGCTTCGGTAGACGTCTGTATACAGGGTGTAAAAAGTCGTCTACCGAAGCCGAAAGGGATACAGCATCCCAACACAACCAAATCCAAAAGGATTTTCAGAAAAAATCATTATATGCGAAAACAGCGTTTGAAGATTACTGTTTGCGTATGTACTGGGCGCGTTGTTTTACGTAGATTGATGGATTTTGAGTTTTAACTTTTTTTCTTTTATAAATGAAACTACTAATTTCATTTCAAGAGCGAAGCGTGCCGCGGTAGCGGCCGTTGAGTGCCAGATCCCCGTTTAATAATTGTTATTGATATTGATTACTTACCTTCCGGGGACGATGGCACTTGATTTGTGTCATTTGGCCCGGTAAACACATCACCGGGCCAGTTAAAACTTTTTTTCCCATGTGGCCCGACGCCGGGCCAAGTCACCGGGCCAGATGGGATACACCCAAATTATATTGATGTCTGAAATAAAGATTTAAATGAAAACGTTAGCCTTTGGTATTTCTTGCAGGTCGGCTTAATGAAGGAGAAATACGACCATCGCCTTCTTCTTAAACATCTCCCATCAGAACTACGACAGTTCTTAGAACATGTCCAACAGCTGGAGTACGCGGATACCCCAGACTACTCCATGTTGACGTCTTTGCTGGAGAGGTGCTGTAAGCGGCGCGGGATACGGGACACTGACCCTTATGACTGGGAGAAAGATGTAAGTATTTTCAAACTAGCTGTACCGACTTCGTCAGCAACTTGAAGACCTCTAAATAGAACTGAAAGCAAGAATCTTCTGAAACTTTTAAAAATGCAATAATAGCGCCATCTCGACCTCAGCCATAGGTTAGCAACGCCATCTAGTAGCCTTTAACTGGAACTTCCAACTCTCCATACAAACTTTCAACCCTTTTCACGCCCTCCATGATTATTTTTGAAAAAAAAGTAGCCTATGTCTTTCCCTGGGACATAATGTTTATCCATGTCATATTTCAGCATCATCTATTCAGTGGTTTAGGCGTGAAAAGGTAACAAACAAACAGACAGACAGAGACATTTTAATACATAATAGATGGCGACACGGTAAACATTATATCGCGCTATCGTTGCATTTTGAGTAACGTAACATATAAACTCGCTAATCTTCTAATTATCAGCTTTATAATATCAGTATGTATAGTATGGAAGTATAAATACATTTCCACGACCTCTGTGGCGCAGTGGGTGAAAGCCCGCTTGGGACGCCGAAGGTTGCGGGTTCGATCCCCGCCGCGGGATAGATGTTTGGAGCTGCAAATGTTTATCTCGGATCTGGGTGTTTCTATGTATAATATGTATGTATTTATAAACAAAAAGTATACAGAATTAGAGAAAAGTTGTTGAAGGAGTTATGCCCTCGATTTATACTAAAAAAATAAATGTATATTTAGGTTTTTTAATTAGCTTACGGTCCATTAAAAGCATGTTTTCAACAAATTACTTTCAAAGAAAATTTTTAAGAAGAAATTGAATATTACAGGCGGTTGGTTTAGTAAAGAGCAACTCAATAGAACTACCTGGTGAGATTTATGTTCAAAATCATAAGAACATTTTGTACAGTACGCACAACCGATCTTTAGCTCTCTGAAGTTAGGTGCACTGTGGCGACCTCTATCTACCATCGCCTGAACTACAAGCTGAACTTCAAGAGATGTCAATTACAGCGACGTACTTCGGAGCTGTACCACTAGATGGCGCTGGAATCACAGATAAGCGGATTCCCATACAAATGATACAAAAAGTATTGAAAGCCTGAATCGCGCAAGCAATGTTTCTGGCCACATGTAACCTATATAGAACTATCCGACTACAACTGTCGGCCGAACAGGCCCTAAGGTAAGTGTGCCAATTGGGGAAACCTTAGTGAGGAGAGTACTCCCTCTTTAGAGTCTGGCAAATGAAAGTAGACCCTCCATCTTTAGAGTCTGGCAAATGAAAGTAGACCCTCCATCTTTAGAGTCTGGCAAATGAAAGTAGACCCTCCATCTTTAGAGTCTGGCAAATGAAAGTAGACCCTCCATCTTTAGAGTCTGGCAAATGAAAGTTGACCCTCCATCTTTAGAGTCTGGCAAATGAAAGTAGACCCTCCATCTTTAGAGTCTGGCAAATGAAAGTAGACCCTGAAAAAGAGGCGGCAAATTCAAAAATATAAGCGTGTAACCCCATAAGGACATTTGGAAGAACACAACTTGATACTTTTAAATATAATATGTAATTATATTAAGTATATTTATTTTTCATTGCCAGACTTTCATTTGCCAGACTCTACCATATATTGGGGGAATACCATCTACCCCCGAATTCACTAAACGATTGCGCCGGTTTGGTAGAGTAAGCGAGATAGCGCGATGCAACAAACTAAGCGAGTGAGCGAGGCAGCTATACAAGTCTACAAAAATGGGTTCTGCGCAGCTACTTCAGAGAGCTAAAGATTGGTTGTGCGTACTGTACAATGAAATGCCATTCATTCATAAATCATTATTTACATATGTATATAAATACTGGTTTGTTTGTAAACATATTTTGAGAAGAAAAAAACGCCCAACAGTTATACATTGTACGTAGTACTGTCAGCGACAGAAGTTCATGAACATTTGATGTATTTGAATCTTCAATATCTTTGAAGTTCGTAGGGTTTTAGATAAAACTTCAGCTTTCATTGGATGTTGCCTTGCACCATTCTTCTTCTTCTTCTTCTTATTTAAGGATTTACTCCTTGTCGGCACAACTGATGAATCCATCTCCATGTATCTCTTTCCAGGGCTGCTTCATTGACCTCATTATACGACATGACAGCTAACTTCTTCACTTGGCTCATGTAGCTTATCCTTGGTCTTCCTCTTCCTCTTCTTCCTTCCACTTTCCCTTCTATAATGTTCTTGATGAAACTGTCATGTTGTATAAGATGGCCGAGCATCTTTCCCCTTCTGTTCTCGACAACTTGCAATAGCGATCTCTCTTCGTCGACTCTACGCAGAACTTCCATATTGGTTATCTTCTCCGTCCAGCTAATTTTTTCCATTCTACGCCAACACTACATCTCAAACGCCATCAACTTTTCTAGATCCTTCTTTGTTATGGTCTACGTCTCACACCCATATAGAGCTATGCTCCAAACATATGTTTTTATAAATTTCTTTTTACTTTCTTGGATATTTTTGATGTGAAAATATTGTGCACCATTACTGGTATGAAAAAAGATAGGCAATTTTCCCACAAATAAAGATGAAAATGAAGGCTATCTTGGTATGGACACGTTATGAAGAGGGATGAAAATCATGTTACCCAAAGAGTTATGAATATGAGTGTGGCTGGGTATGCAAGAAGAGGAAGGCCGAAGAAGTGGTTGAATTGTGTGAGAGATGATATGAATGTTAAAGGAGTGGATGCACAATTGACGAGTGATAGGAGTGAGTGGAAGAAGAAGACATGTTGTGACTCCACTTAGCGTGGGATAAGGTCAGTGAGAAAAAAATGAGGAAAATTAAGCTTTAAAATCTCCAATTGTTCATGAACTTCTGTCGCTGACTGTACGTACTAAGTATGTGCATTAATAAAAAAAACATATACTTGTAGAATACATGTTTTTAGGCTTAGGTAGGTAGGGCCCTTAAACTTAAAAAATAAGTAAAATTTATGAAGGGCTTAGATTTAGAAAAACATAGTCATATGTGAACTTAATACTTGTTGTAGAAATTAGTTTAGTTGTATCCATACTAATATTATAAATGTGAAAGTAACTCTGGCTGTCTGTCTGTTTGTTACGCTTTCACGCCCAAACCGCTGAACAGATTAAGCTGAAATTTGGCATAGTTAAAGGTTGTATCCCAGAGAAGGACATAGGCTAATTTTTATCCCGAAAAAATGAAAAAATCCCGAGGGACCGCGGGTCACACCGCGGGAGCGCAGCTAGTAATTAATAAACCCCAAAATGTGTTACGTTCCTAACATCAGGCAGTGTGAGGTCAAACGCTAACCTATTTAATTAAAAAAAAGTATGTGAGTGTCGTGGAAACTCCGTCTTCCTTAGCACGGTAGACAATGATAGTAGCGGAAGATAGAGGAGCTTATATGGTCACATAATATAAGCTCCTCTATCTTCCAGTGAAAGTTTCATTCAAATCGCTTCAGCCGTTCCAGAGATTAGCTCGGACAAACAGAAAGACAGACAGACAAAAAAGTATGTGAGTGTCGTGGAACCTCCGTGGAACACTCGGTTGGAACGTAGTTTCAACATTGACATTTGGCATTTGTCAAATATTAAAATCCTAGTACTAACAGTGTAACAATCTATGGACTGTTTCGCGTCTGCGTACTTCGCACTGTGACGTTTTCACCTATGTATGTGTCGTGACGTTTATTTTATCTAGCCTCCATCCTCGACACCGTCCGAAAAGGAACATCGTTAAAAAAAACGAATTTTTACAAATGCCTTGATCCGTTAAAGCAAGTTCGTATGAGTCAGTGGTCATCTGGTGACGGAGTTTTTAGGCCGCCTTAAGGCCTCCGTCATTTAACGACTGAAATAGCCGGGACCGACATAACGTGCTCTCAGAAGCACGGAAGCGCTTAGATAATGCCACTGGCGGTCACCTATCCACTTACAGACCGTTTCGAACGTTGCTTAACTTCGACGATCTATCAAGACGAACTAAGCAAGCACGACCACGAGCTTCTAGATCCGTTGATAGTCTGTAATTTGTAATATAGCTGGGAGGTGGTGCAGGAATCAAACTACAGAGCTACACCTTGAATGTTGTTATTATATAATTCACCTCTATATTAAGTACTATCAATTGACCCTATTCTAAAACAATACACATCTTAAAAAGACGTCTACCGAAGCCGAAAGGGGTAGGTACAGCATCCCAACACACAACCAAATACAAAAGGATTTTCCGAAAAAAACATTATATCCGGAGAAAACAGCGTTTGAAGATTACTGTTTGCGTATGTACTGGGCGCGTTGTTTTACGTAGATTGATGGATTTTGAGTTTTAACTGTTTTTTTCTTTTATAAATGAAATTATCAAGTAGGTATGGTCTTATTATGTTGTCCTAGTAGTAAATAACCGGAAATAACATAAAATGACGTAGCTAAGTCAAAAAAAATATGCGTTTTTTTTTCGCTAAATATGTTTAGAATCGTGATTGCAACCCCTCAGTTTTCGGTAGTAGTCTTTTTACACCCTGTATACTTACGTGCTATTATTAATCTTCTTAATTATACTTACGTATAACTGATTCAATAATTAGACAGATCGTCCCACATCTGATACGTGTAAGAATCCTAAACGTATCTAACTTATCACAAATTAATATAAATTGCGTCTGCAGGGCACAGAGTTGTCAAGTGAGACGGGAGTTACATCTTCAGAACCAAGTATATCCTGTCACTCTGGTTGGGGTGAGTTCTTTCGAGGGCTTATAGAAGAATATTTGTAAAGTTTAGTAATTTTTATACATAGGGTTTTTCATTTTAAACTACACAAACTGACAGGGCCTCATTTTTGGGTTGTAAATAGACGTTTGACCGTATCAATTTAATTCCTAAGCCCATTTAAGTTTTCACTTCAAATAATTTATTGATTTTTTGGAAATGTTGCATAATGGTTTTCAAGGAGAACAGACGTTCCACCAATCGCAGCGCAGCTACATCACGAATGGGCTAAGTTATACAAGAAGCAACAATCAATTGAAAGGATAGTCTTTATCGATTTTCTCAGGATTTTCATATCAAAATAAAAAAAAATCAATACATAATTTTTTTTTTATATATTTTTTGAACCCAATTCCTATATTAAGTTAGTTTAAAATGAAAGACCCTATATATGAAGTTAGTAGATTAGCACCGTGTCCCAAGTACGGTCAGAATATTTTATTTAAAACTTTCAAAAAAAATATTTAAATACAATAATAATGGTAGTATATTAGATAATAAACTATAGTACCCTCGAAAATTCTCATTCCCTGCATTAAAAGTGTCATGATAAACTGAAAAAGCCGTGGTGGCCGAATGGGGTTGTACCTCAACTTTCAATCCGAAGGTTGTGGGTTCAAATCCCGGCCGTGTATCACTGGATTTTGCGTTACGTAAAATTTATATGCGCTTTAACACGTGCTCTAAATGGTGAAGGAAAACATCGTGAGGAAACCAGTTAGTGTTCTTATAGGCGGCGATGGGCTTGCAACCTGTCACGTGGAATACTAACTTCTGCAAGATGTGGGCATGTATCAAATATGTGTTTGGACATGCTTTTGACTACCCTTAGACATCTTCAAAGCATCTGGAATAAGTGACATAAAAAGATCTGAGAGAATGTCTACTATACCTTGGGGATACAGTCGTGAACCTGTTTACGTATGATAAACCGAACGTTAGTGCCAATTTAATAGTGTTTCCGTATTTGTAAGAGTTGTATGTTCTTTTTTGGGAGAGGGACATTACGCAAAAAATCGGTTGTGGATCGCTTAAGCTCTCTGAAGTTAGGTGCACTAAACGATTGCGCAGGTTTGGTAGAGTAAGCGAAATAGCGCGATGCAACAAACTAAGCGCGTGAGCGAGGCAGCTATACAAGTCTACAAAAATGGGTTCTGCGCAGCTACTTCAGAGAGATAAAGATTGGTTGTGCGTACTGTACACATCGTTTTATTTTACGCAGTGGAACTTCATATTATACAAGAAAGGCATGCAACAAAAAACAATAAATATTGTCAGTTTTTGACCCTCAAAGGGAAGCCACATGTTTTATTTTATACCTAAGAAATTACCGCTAGAGCAAAGGCTATAGTAATGTAATGTTCTCACGTTTCCCGCTAGATGGCGCTATTATAAACTAGTAATATTCCCCTTTTATCACTAGATGGCGTTAGCAGCGTCTCGGACGCGCGCCGCGGTTCATCCGGCGCCGGAGCACGCGGCTCCCACGGAAACTCTACCTGACAATGTGAGTTCATACATACATTACATACCCTAATACACACTTACATACACTTATACACTCATACATACATTTTATAATAAATCATGCCTTTTCAATTTCAAACATTGTCTCAAACACTGCAGCGTCCCGTCTTTTTAAAATCATATCTATACTATAATGATTTATACGTTGTCAGGAGGGCTAAACCTACACTGAACGGGACGCTAGTGCCGGGACATTGTTTGAGATGGAGGCTTGTAGCACCTAAACCATCCTCTCAGCTTAATCAGCCGCCCACAGGAGAGATGACGTCAATACGTGTGGAGCTGACTAAGCTGCGGGTTTCCTCACGATGTTTTTCTTTACTGTTAACTTGTGTTATTGTGCTCTAGGCATCCAGTTCATTAAATGCTTTTGATTAACCAGACGGCTGAATATCATTCAGGCCGCTAGTTGAACGGCGCCGATTAATCAGATAGATATTCGCTTAATTGACCGGCGGATTAAGGGCCAGTTTCACCAAAGTGAAATTTAACAGCTGGTTAATAAATCGGCCGCTAGCCGTTTGTCAGCGCAGTGAACGCTTTTTCATACAAAATTGTGTTCTGCGCAGACAAACTCTGTCACTCTCGGATATTTGTTTGTTGTGACATATTTTTAATGTTCTACGATGTCAACTGCTAGTTAGCTAACGGGCCGCCGACCAGCGATTAGATTTAGCGGCTTGATGACGACCTCTGTGGCGCAGTGGGCGAAGATCCGCCTGCGACGCAGATGGTTGCGGGTTCGATCCCCGCCGCGGGACAAATGTTTGTATGACATACAGATTTGTCTCGGGTCTGGGTGTTTCTATGTTTAATATGTATGTATTTACAAACAAAAAGTATATAAGTAGTATATCAGTTATCTGGTTGCCATAGTACAGCTTTGCTTAGTTTGGGGCTAGATGATGCTGTGTGAAAATGTCCAGCATTATTTATTTACTTATTTTATATTCCTTTGTTGAGAGCATGATGGAGCAAACGTTCGGTCCGAAGCTGGCGCAACTGACGAGTTCAATGTGGCAGTAGGATTGCACCAAGGATCGGCTTTGAGCCCTTATCTGTTCCTCCTGGTAATGGATGCTCTTGACATCAAACATACAGGAGGATGCACCCTGGTGCATGTTGTTCGCCGACATTGCCCTCGTCGGAGAGAAAGCAATCGAGGTACAAAGCAGACTGGGAAAATGGCAAGAGAAATTGGAAAGAGTAGGCCTAAATATCAGCCGTACTAAAACCGAACACCTGTTCTGCAACTTTAGTGGCTCTTCCAATTTCTCATCCATTGCCCTGGATGGTGTAACCCTACCAGTCTGCTCCGATTTTAAGAACCTTGGTTCGCTTCTCCAGAACGACGGCAATATTGACCGTGACGTTTGTAATAGAATGAATGCGGGATGGATGAAGTGGCGACAGTTCTCAGGGACAATATGCGACCCCCGAATGCCCCTTAAACTTAAGGGGAAGATTCACAAGACGATCATCAGACCTGTCGCGATGTATGGATCAGAGTGTTGGGCAATGAAGAAGACGGACGAAAGGAAAGTACATGCTACCGAGATGTGAATGTTAAGATGGATGTGTGGGGTAACACGGTTAGATAAGATACGGAATGAGTATATTAGGGGAAGTTTGAAAGTGGCGCCTATTTCTGAAAAGGTAAGGAGTGCTAGGCTGGCTTGGTATGGACACGTTATGAGGAGGGATGAAAACCATGTTACCTAGAGAGTGATGAATATGAGTGTGGCTGGAAATTATGCAAGTAGTTCCTCTACTGCCGAAGAAGAAGTGGTTGGATTGTGTGAGAGATGATATGAATGCGAAAGGAGTGGATACAGATTTGACGAGTGATAGGAGTGAATGGAGGAAAAATACATGTTGTGCCGACCACACTTAGCGTGGGATAAGGGCAAGGGAATGATGGAGCACCAAGCAATCGTAACGGTCTGTTAAATATTTAATCCTTTGTTATATATCTTACTGATGTCATAGAGTCGCGTGTCTATCGGTCTTTTATCGACTGCATTTCGGAGAGTGTACACAAGAGCTCCATAATTTAGTTCCGCCATCCCCATTCTTTTATCGGACCAACAGGTTCCCCGAAAGACGCCACTTGTACATGGTTGATATTCCCAGAGTTCGTACAAAGCGTTTTGAGTCCACTTTTTTCATACGCACTGCCAAACTGTGGAACTCATTGCCGGGTACCGTATTTCCCGAAAAGTACAATATAGGGGTCTTTAAATCGAGAGTAAATAGGTTCCTTCTAGGAAAGCATGCTCCATCTTAGACCTCACTACTGCTTAACATCAGGCAGAGGGAGGTCAAATGCTGACCTATTTAATTAAAAAAAAAGTCATATTAAACTAAATTTGATGTCAAATCTAACGCTCTGTTGAATAAAGTTTGGTGAAACTAGCCCTTAACCAGTTGCCGACACATTTTGAAAGGGTATATTCCAGAGGTGGTCCCATATAAATTTTATTCCTGAGGGAGTGATAGTTTCCCCGTAAAACTCTAAACACCTTCCCTCCTAGCCATGTCACAAATAGAAATCGAATCGACAGCTTGACGCCCTGAGTCACACCGCGTTTCGAGTCAAACATTGAAGTCGGTTTTCTTTTTAGTATTAAAACGTAATTATGTTTAAATATGAAACTTGATGTGCCCTAGGCCGCCCGTTCCGCGCGTCCTAGACTAGAAGCCGAGCGGGACGTGACCAACGCCGGCACCGAGTCCAACACGCGGCCCGAGCCCCGCGCGCCCGCCTCGCCCCGACATCGACTTAATGGATATGTGAGTATTCATACTAATATTATAAATGTGAAAGTAACTCTGTCTGTCCGTCTGTTTGTTACGCTTTCACGCCCAAACCGCTGAACAGATTAAGCTGAAATTTGTCATAGTTAAAGGTTGTATAAAATAAGCTAGAATAGCTATGGCGAAACAGGCATTCCATAACAAAAGAAACATATTTACTTCGAAAATAGCAAAACGGGTTAAGAAAACGTTCATTAAAACATATGTGTGGAGCATAGCTCTCTATGGATGCGAAACTTGGACTCTGACACAGCGGGATAGAGAGAGGTTGGAGGCTTTTGAAATGTGGTGCTGGAGAAGGATGGAGAGGATTAGCTGGACGGTGAAGGTTACCAACGAGGAAGTGCTGAGAAGAGTTGAGGAGAAAAGGGTTTTGATGAACACCATTCAAAATAGAAGAGGAAAAATGATATTATAATATATAAACTTAAATTTGATGATGATGATGAAAGGTTGTATCCCAGGGAAGGACATAGGCTACTTTTTATCCCGAAAAAATGAAAAAATCCCGAGGGACCGCGGGTCACACCGCGGGAGCGCAGCTAGTACTACTATATCGACTAGACGACCTCTGTAGCGCAGTGGGCGAAGGTCCGCCTGCGACGCAGGTTGCGGGTTCGATCCCCGCCGCGGGACAAATGTTTGTACGACCTATAGATATTTGTCTCGGGTCTGGGTGTTTCCATGTATAATATGTATGTATTTACAAACAAAATGAAACTTCTGTGCACTACCGTCCTTTTTGTATGCTTCTTTGGTTTATTTTCCATCCAAAGGTTGACTGGAAGAAATCGCTTTCAGCGATAAAGCCGCTCATTGTACTAATTTTGGACTTGTTTTATTTATGTGTTGTTTTGTTATTATTGGTGTACAATAAAGTATTCATTCATTCATTCATTCAAAAAGTATATAAGTAGTATATCAGTCATCTAGTACCCATAACACAAGCTCTGCTTACTTCGGTGCTAGATGATGCTGTGTGATAAGTCCAGCTGTGCAGTTTATTCACTATCTTTTTCAAATGATGCTGGCAGGTTTTGTGATTTTGGAAATGAATGTGTTATATATATAACTTAGTATATCTCAACCATTGTATGAGGGTAGACCTTGTCACTTATAAGGTTGGGATACTTGTCAAATAAACCAGTGTGAATTATACCGTCTTTACGTTAACACCTCTGTAGGCTTCATATACAACAGAATGTATAGTGTCTGTAGGTGAAATTCTATTCTGTCGTCTCCAAGAAGGTAATTGAGCACCACTAACCTTTATCAACTTCCGCTGGCTTATGATGATGAAGCACAGCTCTCAGCAAGAGGTCCACGTAAGAAACGAAGAACAGTTCAAAGTTCCACCAGTCTCACTCACAATAGGGTAGTGATCGCAGACACAATTCGATGATGAGAAAGGGAACACGTATTATAAAAACTCGAGCAAATGGGAACGTTCAACTAGCTCAAAGCGTCACGGCTTTCTACCTGCTTGCTGGCTTCCGTTGAATCGCGGGATCGGTGGTGACTTACCAACTACCCTCAATTTGACAACAGAAATCGAACACCAGCGTTATTTATTTATTTAAGAAATGATTACCATAATAGTTTAAACAGTTATATTAAAGTGTAATATAAATAATCTAATTGTTGACAGTCCGCTATAGAAAAACCTACGACAGAGAAGGAAGCTGAGCCTGGCACTACCCCGGCGCCTTCCCCCGACAGACACGCCAAGGTAAGTTGATATCAAATCACTTATTAAACTCACACGATTTAAACTTGTAGGTACACTGTTTTAAGTTTTAAGTATATTTTATTTACGTATATTATGTATAGCATTTAACTACACTAGTATACTAGTTGGTCGATATTCTATAGTAAAATCATTCCCGTATTACATTCTATTTTATCGACTTTACCCCAACACTAGTCCTTTTTGCATGTTCCTAGCGCCATCTAGTTGTACAGCTCCGAAGTACGTCGCTGTAATTGACATCTCTTGAAGTTCAGCTTATAGTTCAGCTTGTAGTTCAGGCGATGGTAGATAGAGGTCGCCACAAACTCATCACGCGATCTCGTCCCGTTTCAAATACCAATAAATTGATATCAAGTTAGTTTAAGGCTCAATGCACTAAAGAAACGAAGTCGATTAACAGTTGGACTTTTTAAAATAGCTTTTGTTTTCAATAGCTAAGAAAAAATTAACTTTTCTTAAGAAATTATTACTAAGTAAGTTCGTATGAGTCAGTGGCCAACTCTGGTGAAGTTTTTAGGCCACATTAAGGCCTCCGTCATAGCTTAACGACTTAAATAGCCGGGACCGACAATTTAAAGTGCCCTCCGAAGCACGGAATTACTATCCAAGACTTTATCTTACTACTTGTTACAGATTAGGCCTTCCCCTTCCAGCTGTCCCATACACACTCGCCTCATACACTTGCTTTGTCAAACGATTAATAATAATATTATAATTATATTTCAGGAGGCCAGCTCGTCTGTAGTGACAGGCCCGACAGGCGCGCGGCCCGAAAGACAAAGCGTGCCGCCTTGTAAACCGAGACATCCCGCGCCAGGTAACATTTACATACGGTCTTTATTTTACTTTACACACAAACTAACATACACTCACTCACTCACACACACAAACACACACACATACACACGCTCATAAACTCATTCACACCGCACACTCACTCAAGCACACACAAACACACACACACATACATACTCACACACACGCTCATAAGCTCACTCACACTGCACACTCACTCTCAAGCACACACACACACACATACATACTCACACTCACACACACGCTTATGAGCGTGTGTGTGAGTGTGAGTATGTATGTGTGTCACTCACTCACACCGCACACTCACTCTCAAACACACTCACATACACACACACACACACTCGCACTTGTGGGTGCGCAAATGATACGACGATCGTCCTAAAGCCGGAGTCGCCTTTTACCAATTCGGCTACGGAATCCTTGTTCGTCGCAGTCGACATTTTTCGAATGAGCGCTATAACCGGTGCTATAACCGATAGAATATGAGCTTAGCGAAGTGTGGTAGAACACTATAATAAAAAAAAAAAACGTGTGGCACTCGGAGACTGCCGCGGTATAGCTATTGCATAGCATTTTTTATCTTTTTTTATTTTTAACATACCTAACTTGGCATTATTTCAGCTATTATTACATAAATAAAATGTTTCATTATTGAGTTCATAAAATCGTGAGTAAGGAAAACTTTTACGAAGTTTCAGTAACGGTTTTAAAAAAAAATTAAATGTACAAAAAAAAATTAATTCAAAAAGTTACTCTCCATCTCCAGGAATTGAACACTGTGCTCTTGCACACAAGACGAAGTCTGTTTTACCTCGACTATTATGACTATACCATTTGTGGCGAAATAAAGAAAAGAAATAAGGCTTCATTTAAAAAAAATTACTAAGTTTAAAAAACTCAACCTTATTTCAATGAGGTAAGAAGATTATTTTGATAGAACCCTTTGAATCTGCCGCCGACCCTGTCGGAGTGGGGGGTGTTAGGTTTTTTCGTTACGGAATTTCTGGATTCAGTCTCCACGCTCAAAGCCCGCGATAGAAGCTATGCAATAGCTTAAAAAGTATTTATTAGCTGTTAAATAATAACAAATACGTATTGTTTGTCCGCAGGTCCGACACTAGCGAGGCTGAGAGTGGTGACGGCGCCGCCAACATGCGTACAAGATTTGGCTCCAGCTTCCTCCACACCCGGTTAGTAAGTCTACTTGGTTAGTGTACATAGTTAGTGTGCTAACATAGTTAGTGTACTAACATAGTTAGTGTGCTAACATAGTTAGTGTGCTAACATAGTTAGTGTGCTAACATAGTTAGTGTACTAACATAGTTAGTGTACTAACATAGTTAGTGTACTAACATAGTTTGTGTACTAACATTATAACTTAGAACAGTTTACTAACATAACATTTTTAATAACTGGGTCTTTCATTTTTAACTAACTTAATTCAGGAATTGGGTTCAACAAATAAAAAAAAAATATGTAATTTTTTTTTATTTTGTTATGAAAATCGATAAAGACTATCCTCTCAGTTGATTGTTGCTTCTTGTATAACTTAGCCCATTATCGACGTAGCTGCGCTGTGATTGGTGGAACGTCTGTTCTCCTTGAAAATCATTATGCAACAATTCTAAAAAAACAATAAATGATAAATTTTGAAGTGAAAACTTAAATGGGCTTAGGAATTAAATTGATACGGTCAAACGTCTATTTACAACCCAAAAATGAGGCCCTGTCAGTTTGTGTAGTTTAAAATGAAAGACCTTGTATATGTATATTGTTTCAGGAGAGTCTGCGAGTCCGAGAATCGTAGCAGATGTAGACAGTGTTCATTCTGACACGCATTTTAAAAGAGGTGATTCATCTTCTTATATTATTAGTATCGTCGTATTATTACCGCAGTAGAGGACCCCCACTAGATGGAACGACGATCTGGTAAAGGTTGCTGGGAGCCGTTGGGTGCAGGCTGCACAAGATCGATCGCTGTGGAAATCGATGGGGGAGGATATTACAAGAAAATGAGCCGAGTTTAGACCAAGTCTAACTAATAAACTGTCCCTAGAAAAACGATCTTTAAATACTCGTACATAGAACGCTTTTTTGTGGTAACAGTTTTGTTTTGACATGTGTCAACATGGGGCTCAACTAAGGTTTTACGTTTTTATAATAAGCAGCTAGATGGCTGAGTTGATGATGATGGTGATGATATTATTAGTTCTGTGAGAACAGTAGACCTCACTTCTAAAAATTACAATTTTGAAAATATGTGGACACTATCAAATACATAAATAAATAATGCTTGGGCATATACATAAATAATGCAATAATAATAATGTTGTACCTCGACTTTCAATCCGAAGGTCGTGGGTTCGAATCCCGGCCAAGCATCAATGGAAAAACAGGTTCACGACACCCCAAGGTGCGGTAGACATTCTCTCAGATCTTTTTATGTTACTTATTCCAGATCCTTTGAAGAAGTCTAAGGGTAGTCAGAGGCATGTCCAAACATATTTGATACATGCCCACATCTCGCAGAAGTTAGTATTCCATACGTGACAGGTTGCAAGCCCATCGCCGCCTATAAGAACACTAACTGGTTTCCTCACGATGTTTTCCTTCACCGTTTAGAGCACGTGTAATGCAATAATAATAATGTACCTCGACTTTCAATCCGAAGGCTGTGGGTTCGAATCCCGGCCGTGCATCATCATCATCTCCCTGACCTTATCCCACGCTAAGTGGGGTCGGCACAACATGTCTTCTTCTTCCACTCACTTCTATCACTTGTCAACAATCCACTCCTTTTACATTCATATCATCTCTCACACAATCCAACCACTTGTTCTTCGGCCTTCCTCTTCTTGCATACCCAGCCACACTCATACTATACAGGGTGTAAAAAGACTACTCCCGAAAACTTCAAGGGGTTAAAGTACCATATACATTTTAGCCTAGTAGGTATTGAACTTTTGTATGGAACAGCTGTTTTTTTTTCGCGCTCACAATGTTGGTTTCTTAGAAAAAGTTGTTTATATTGATGGGTACTTTAACCGCCTTAAGTTTTCGGTAGCAGTCTTTTTACACCCTGTATACGTGTATAATGCATCAATGGATCAATATTAAAATATAATAATATCTAGGTGGACGTAGATCGGCGCGCCCCCGCGCAGACCAAAGCTACACACAATTCGCCGTCATGGATGATGAGAATGTGTCCGCGTTGCAACAGGTAAATTAAGAATAGAATATAATAGAACAGAATCTGTACTTGGGTCTGGGTGTTTCTATGTATAATATGTATGTATTTACAAACAAAAAGTATATAGGGTCTTTCATTTTATACTATGATGATGGAATTGGGTTCAAAAAATAAATTAAAAAATATTTATGTAATGATTTTTTTTTGTTTTGTTATGAAAATCCCGAGAAAATCGATAAAGACTATCCTTTCAATTGATTGTTGCTTCTTGTATAACTTAGTCCATTCGTGATGTAGCTGCGCTGCGATTGGTGGAACGTCTGTTCTCCTTGAAAATCATTATACAACAACTCTAAAAAATCAATAAATGATACATTTTGAAGTGAAAACTTAAATGGGCTTAGGAATTAAATTGATACGGTCAAACGTCTATTTACAACCCAAAAATGAGGCCCTGTCAGTTTGTGTAGTTTAAAATGAAAGACCCTGTATAAGTAGTATATCAGTGATCTTGTACTCATAACACAAGCTCTGCTTACTTTGGGGCTAGATGATGCTGTGTGAAAAGTCCATTTTTATCGAGAAAAATGAATTTTTTGCTAAGCTCATATTCTATCGGTTATAGCTACAGTTCGCCAAACGGATCTAGGCATTCGTGAAGTTAGCCGTTTGTCTGCGCAGTGACCGCTTTTTCATACAAAATTGTGTTCTGCGCAGACAAACGGCAAACTTCACGAATGCCTAGATCCGTTTGGCGAACTGTAGCTATAACCGATAGAATATGTTCTTAGCAAAAATGTCGCCTGCGAAATTGGTAAAATGTTACACAGCCCAAAATGCAACGATAGCGCGATCCATTTTTTCCTGTGTCGCCATCTATTGTGTAGTAAAATGTCTCTGTCTGTCTGTTTGTTACCTTTTCACGCCTAAACCACTGAACAGATTATGCTGAAATATGACATGGATAAAGATTATGTCCCAGGGACGGACATAGGCTACTTTTTTATTCACAAATAATCATGGAGGGCGTGAAATAAGGGTTGAAAGTTTGTATTTGTATGGAGTTGGAAGTTCCAGTAAAAGGCAACTAGATGGCGTTGCTAACCTATGGCTGAGGTCGAGATGGCGCTATTATTGCATTTTGAAAAGTTTCCGAAGGTTCTTGCAGTTTTCAGTTCTACTCGTATTTAGAACTGATTTAGTTCTATTTTCAAGTATGTTATTTTGCTGACGAAGTCGCGGGTACCAGCTAGTAATTAAAAATAAATAAATAAATAAATAATGCTGGACTTTTTCACACAGCATCATCTAGCCCCAAAGTAAGCTTGAGCTTGTGGTATGGGTACAAGATGACTGATAAACTACTTATATACTTTTTTTTTTGTTTGTAAATACATACATATTATACATAGAAACACCCAGACCCGAGACAAATATGTGTAGGTCATACAAACATTTGTCCCGCGGCGGGGATCGAACCCGCAACCTTCTGCATCGCAGGCGGACCTTCGCCCACTGCGCCACAGAGGTCGTCAAATAATAACATAAAATGTCAACATCGTGAGGAAACCCGCAGCTTAGTCAGCTCCACACGTATTGACGTCGTCTCTCCTGTGGGCGGCTGATTAAGCTGAGAGGATGGTTTAGGTGCTACAAACCTCCATCTCAAACAATGTCCCGGCACTAGCGTCCCGTTCAGTGTATGCATAGCCCTCCTGACAACGTATCAATCATCTAATACATGTATAGACCTAAGTATCTACATAGGCCTCTAGATACGCGTGGTCGTGGGTTCAAATCTCGCATAGAGATTACGCTCCAACACTCTCGAGCTGTTGGAGCAAATGCTGAGGGGTAGCTGTATTGTCACCCACATAACATTATGTAGATTTAAGTACCTATTGTAACTTGTATATGATGTGGAGAAAATAAAACTTTATTCTATTCTATTCTATTCTATTATTGGCATGCATTTTAAATTGTATATGTTTCAGGTGACCAAAGGCGGTGCGTTGACCCTAGTGTCACTATGGAAGTCGCAGTTTGATGACTCAGAAGAAACCACAGACAATGAATGGAAGCAGGAACAACTACAGGTGTGAATATGTAATTATTTGAACGAAGTTCCTTTTCGGACGGTATCGAGGATGGAGGCTAGAAAAAATGCGATTATACCGTCACGACATATCGATGTCTCCGGGGAATAAAAATTTAACCGCAAAAACAATTAACAGGAGACTTGTTTTCATTGATAACTTCAAAAATGGTGCGTATAGTGGTATGCAAAAAAAATACGCAGAAGGTTGCGGGTTCGATCCCCGCGCGATAAATGTTTGTATTATGGCGACATCTATCTACCATCGCCTGAACTACAAGAGAACTACACGAGATGTCAATTACAGCGACGTAGCTACTTCGGAGCTGTACCACTAGATGGCGCTGGAATCACAGATAAACGGATTCCCATACAAATGATGCAAAAAGTATTGAATCCTGCATCGCGCAAACGATGTTTCTAAGCACATGTAACCTATATAGAACTATCCGACTACAACTGTCGGCCGAACAGGCCCTAAAGTAAGTGTGCCAGTTGGGGAAACCTTAGCGAGGCGAGTACTCCCTCTTTGACATAGATTGGGGGAATACCATCTACCCCCAAAGTATGCTCTACAAATATTCATCTCGGGTCTGTGTGTTTCTATGTATAATATTATTGTATTTACAAACAAAAAGTATATCAGTTATCTGGTTCCCATAGTACAAGCTTTGCTTAGTTTGGGGCTAGATGATGTGTGACATGTCCAGCGTTATTTATCCATACTAATATTATAAATGTGAAAGTAACTCTGTCTGTTTGTTACGCTTTCACGCCCAAACCGCTGAACAGATTAAGCTGAAATTTGTCATAGTTAAAGGTTGTATCCCAGGGAAGGACATAGGCTACTTTTTATCCCGAAAAAATTAAAAAATCCCGAGGGACCGCGGGTCACACCGCGGGGGCGCAGCTCGTTTATTAATACATATGTATGTATTATTAATAAATATGTATGTATTGTCGTCCAGTCCCCGGAGCACCGCTGCCCGCGCGGGCAGTCTGCCGTCTCCTCCTGCTCTGCCGCGAGAACACAGCTACAGTTGACGCGGCGAGAACAAACACAGGTAAATACTCTCACACTATATGTAGAATACTAGTTACACAGGGTGTAAAAGGACGTCTACCGAAGCCGAAAGGGGTAGGTACAGCATCCCAACACACAACCAAATCCAAAAGGATTTTCAGAAAAAATCATTATATCCGGAGAAAACAGCGTTTGAAGATCACTGTTTGCGTATGTACTGGGCGCGTTTTACGTAGATTGCTGGATTTTGAGTTTAAATTGTTTTTTTCTTTTATAAATGAAATTATCAGGTAGGTCTTATTATGTTGTCCTAGTAGTAAATAACCGAAAATAACAAAATGACGTAGCTAAGTCAATTTTTTTTCGCTAAATATGTTTAGAATCATGCTCTGATTGCAACCCCTCAGTTTTCGGTAGTAGTCTTTTTACACCTTGTATACATGAGGTGAGGAAAATTCATTAAACTCGCGAGCGACCGCTAGACGTTCGGCAAACTTCGCCAACAGTCGGGGTCTGTTGGCGGTACAGCGTCAGCGTTTTTAACCTCAATTTTTACTGTTAATTTGGATAAACAGTTTCAAATTTCCACTTCTGTCGGCACTCCCGGTAGTGCAACTGTTTCGGAACAAAGTTCCATTACTACGGTATCGAAGATGAGGGCTAGAAGAAAAAAACCGATCGATTTTACCGTCACGACATATCGCTGTCTCCGGGGAATAAAACGATAACTGCAAAAACACAACTTTACAGGAGCAAATAACATGTTTTTGTAACTTCACAAATTGTGCAAAATGGTGCGCAAAAAAAGATGCGCAGAGTGCGAAAAGTGATGCGCAAAATGTCAAAAATAACAAATGTACAAACTTCAATTTATATATTATATATTTTTACACTGTTAAACCACACTTAGGTATTTCATTGAGAAATGAAAAGTCTTATCAAAGATTTCGATTGTGACGACATGGATTCTGTGGCCGAATGGTAAGGCACTCCGGCTTTAGGAGGATCGTCTGATCGTTGCGGGTTCGAATACCGTCGGAATCGAAAATTTCGATAGGACTTTTCATTTCTCAATGTACAAACTTCGTTCCAACGGAGTGTTCCCGACACTTTTTTTTTTAGGATTTCTGTACATCATCACTTGCACTAACCTAAGCGTGTCCTCAGCCAGTAGCGCCGAAGTGCCCCCCCTCCCCCCCGCCGCCGCCGAAACCGCGTAGATGCGTCCAGATACCCGGCATAGAGGCATATCCGCATCTACAGCCCGTGTTGCCTCGCTGCTGGACCCTGCCATCTATCGGTGAGTGGCGATAACTATACTCCAGCCAAATTCGATTTAGAATTTTCGCAAACTTTTTTTTTTTATAAATAATGCTGGACATGTCACACATCATCTAGCCCCAAACTAAGCAAAGCTTGTACTATGGGAACCAGATAACTGATATACTACTTAATATACTTTTCGTTTGTAAATACATACATATTATACATAGAAACACCCAGACCCATAATATGTATGTATTTACAAACAAAAAGTATATAAGTAGTATATCAGTCATCTAGTACCCATAACACAAGCTCTGCTTACTTTGGGGCTAGATGATGCTGTGTGGAAAGTCCAGTATTATTTATTTATTTATTTATAGAACGCTTTTTTGTGGTAACAGTTTTGTTTTGACATGTGTTAACATGGGGTTCAACTAAGGTTTTACGTTATTATAATAAGCAGCAATGCGTTTACGTTTACGGGCAAAATAGTACCGCTTTTAAGGGCAGATACTCTCTAGATATTGGCTCCAGGCCGTATCCTGACTTAAATCAAACCAAAATGTAGTTTGTGACGTCGCAATAGCGATTCATACTTCAGCGGAACGCAACCGCTACGTATCTGTCTGTCTGTTTGTTACCTTTTCACGCTCAAACCACTGAACATTAGGCTGTAAATTGTCATGGTTAAAGGTTGTATCCCAGGGAAGGACACAGGCTACTTTTTATCCTGAAAAAATGAAAACACACCGCGGGAGCGCAGCTAGTAAAAATAATAAATAAAGCTGGACATTTTCACACATCATCTAGCCCCAAACTAAGCAAAGCTTGTACTATGGGAACCAGGGCCTTGATTCATAATACAGCGGAATGCATTCCGAACCGAATGCATTCCGCTGTATTATGAATTAAGGGCCAGATAACTGGAATACTACTTATATACTTTTTGTTTGTAAATACATACATATCATACATAGAAACCAATAATAATTATATTTCTCCATCCAGGTTCCCACATCCGTTCACTGAAGCCCCCGCTAGTGCAACAGGCATCGTTCGAATGCGCCGCGGGATCGCTCCGCTACAGTGTGGACGTGATGCGTAATGTCGCAAGAAGAGACGCGCCGCTCGCCGCTCCCGCACGCTCTAATACCGCGCCTGTGAGTTTTCATGATAACTAGGGGTTTTTGACTATAATCTAGTGTAAATTTTATAGAAATAGGTGCAGTGGGGTAGGAAATATGGAGCTTCAAAGATGGGTCTAATATTTTTTTTATATTTTTCTTGTGATGTCGCAAAATGCCTCAGTTACACACATAATTAAACCCTTTCACAATCCTAATTCGAAATGTTTTTGATCTAAACTAATAAGAAAAATAGTCTTTTCATTATATCGATTATCCTCTTTTTAGGGTTCCGTACCCAAAGGGTAAATCGGGACAACATTCTGCTGTCTGTCTGTCCGTCATCAGGCTGTATCTCACGAATCGTGATAGTTAGACAGTAGAAATTTTCACAGATGATGTATTTCTGTTGCCGCTATAACAACAAATACTAAAA
The DNA here is from genome assembly GCA_951394285.1 of Epirrhoe tristata. Lineage (NCBI taxonomy): Eukaryota > Metazoa > Arthropoda > Insecta > Lepidoptera > Geometridae > Epirrhoe > Epirrhoe tristata. The sequence goes on along the minus strand of OX596165.1, from coordinate 4,700,810 downwards.
AATTAATAAAATTTATATATATGGGGCTCCCATTCAAAAAACCCTTCGTGCGCGAGTCCGACTCGCACTTGGCTGGTTTTTATGTTATTGAAGTGAAAACTTCTTTAGGCGCGTTGGGCATTTTTATGAGATGAGAAAAAATTCTTGGATTCGCCTGGAAAAGGTCACGTGACACCTACCAGTAGCGCCATCTAGTTCTGTACTCGGTAAACTTCGGCAATATTTTTACATTTCTAAAAGCTCATATAACTAAACGGGTGAATAAAAATACATAAAATTACTTTTGTTCAAGTTTTTAAGAGTGGCCGCCTCGGGTGAGACTGCCCCGAGTTCAAATCTCAGTGGGATAGTAACTTTTTGCGCCCAATTTTTTTTTTTTTTTGCATTTTTTTTTTAATTTTGGAACAGTTACCGAAACCTCGTTCAAGTTCAGTAGGACCTCTGGGATCACTTAGATGTTTTAAAAACAGGTGAATCTATTTCAGTGTTTATCGACATCATACAACGCGTCACCAAAGCCTAAGGAACCAGAGGGCGCCACTGTGTCCAGTCGGCTCGAGATCCGAGTGCGGCCGCCGGACAGCACTAGTCCTGGACACTCCGGTGAGTATCTGTCTGTCTGTCTGTTTGTCTGTTTGTTTGTTACTTTGGGGGTAGGTGGTATTCCCCCAATATATGGCAAAGAGGGAGTACTCGTCTCGCTAAGGTTTCCCCAACTGGCACACTTACCTTAGGGCCTGTTCGGCCGACAGTTATAGTCGGAAAGTTCTATATAGGTTACATGTGCTTAGAAACATCGTTTGCGCGATGCAGGATTCAATACTTTTTGCATCATTTATATGAGAATCCGTTTTTCTGTGATCCCAGCGCCATCTAGTGGTACTTGACAGGCGTCCGATGAACTTTCTATATAATAAAGCTGAAAGTTTGTGAGTTTGTTTAGATGTTTGTATGTTTTTTTTGTGTTTCAATCACGCCTAAACCAGTGAACCAATTTCGATGAAACTTGGAATAGGCGTAGATAGTGACCTGGAATAGCATAAGGCTATTCAAAATGTTGGTACCACGCGTGCTTACATAATATATGTATTTTTCCAGTTAAAATCCACTCGGTGGTGAGTGGCGCGGGCGGCGAGGTGAGGCTGAACCACGACGAGACATCCGTCTACTACGACGCTACAGAACATCAACGTGACAAACGGTGTGTTCCACCACCATTTAGTTTGTTCCATCACCATTTTGTGTGTTCCATCGCCATTTAGTTTGTTCCATCACCATTTAGTTTGTTCCACCACCATTTGGTGTGCTCCACCACCATTTACGTTCCATCACCATTTCGTGTGTTCCATCCATTAGTTCCACATGCGGCTGCGCACTTCGCACATTGTGACGTTTTGACCTATGTATGTGTCTTGACGTTAAAATCGAACGCTTTTTTTTTCCAGCCCCCATCCTCGATACCGTCCAAAATAAACATTGTCTGGTTTTTTCTGAAATGTCTGTTAATATTTAAAAATTTTAGTTAACTTTTATTCTCTTCCTACCTTTCTTTCGCTAAGCTGCCTCTAAACGTGAGAACCTATAATTGGCTTTCTGTTTATATAAATTCACCTAATTAAGTTAATTTAGCTGTTGGTTTTCCTAATAATAATAAATAAATAAATAAATTATATTTGCAGGTCTTCGACCCGAAGCGCTGAGAAGAGCCAAAGTCCCGCACTTGAGAAAGTTAGACTCGACACTATACATGATAGGTAAATATTGTAGACGACCTCTGTGGCGCATATGGTTGCGGGTTCGATCCCCGCCGTGGGACAAACGTGTGTGATCTACAGATATTTGTCTCGGGTCTGGGTATTACAATGTATGTATTAACAAACAAAAAGTATATAGGTTCTTTCATTTTAAACTACATAAACTGAGAGCCTCATTATTGTGTTGTAAATAGACGTTTGACCGTAACAATTTAATTCCTAAGCCGATTTAAGTTTTCACTTCAAATAATTTATTGAATTTTTAGAATTGTTGCATAATGATTTTCAAGGAGAACAGACGTTCCACCAATCGCAGCGCAGCTACATCACGAATGGACTAAGTTATACAAGAAGCAACAATCAATTGAGAGAATTCATTACAAAACAAAAAAAAAACATTACATAAATATTTTTTAATTTATTTGTTGAACCCAATTCCTGAATTAAGTTAGTATTAAATGAAAGACCTTATAGACACTAAAATATCTACAGGGTGTAAAAAGACTGCTACCGAAAACTGAGGGATTGCAATCAGACCATGATTCTGAACATATTTATCTAAAAAAAAAACGCAAAAAAATTTTGACTTAGCTACGTCATTTTATTTTATTTTCTAGGTATTTACTACTAGTACAACATAATAAGAAAATACCTACCTAATAATTTCATTTATAAAAGAAAAAACAATTAAAACTCAAAATCCAGCAATCTACGTATAAAAACGCGCCCAGTACATACGCTCGACCAGCTGTGCGAGGTCGGTTTTCTCCGGATATAATGTTTTTTTTTGGCAAATCCTTTTGGATTTGGCTGTGTTTTGGGATGCTGAACCTAGGTACCCCTTTCGGCTTCAAAGTCAAAGTCAATAAGCATTTATTCAGTAGGACCGCTGGGATCACTTTGAAACGTCTTAAAACTAGGTGATTCTACTCCTGTCCTTCGGTAGACGTCTTTTTACACCCTGTATATTAGTGGGATTTATCATTGTTACAGGTCAAATTCAATAATAAAGAAGGATAACTCGGGCGCGGGCGATGGTTCGCAGAGCTTACGAGACGTGAGTATTATTTAACACAGCATCACGACTTTTACCGAGCGAAACGAGGGAAGGGTGTTATAATCCATCCCTTATATCGGGTGTTAACACTGATTGGAAACCTAGGGATAGTAATTTTTACGTCGGAACGTATGAGAGTGAATGAGGCAAAAGTTGTGTGTCAGGATCGTAGCAAGAGATCCGTTGTCTCTGCCTACCACATCGGGAGAGAAGTGATTTTATGTAACGATAAAGATAAGATAAAGATTGTTTATTTACTTGAACACAATGTAGGTTACGTGTTGAAATATTTTGGTTTCAATCATGTTCTACTAGGGTTAGCTTGCAAATGTTACAGTTGGTACATTCAGATTAATATTAAGTAACTATTCAAATTAATTTTTACATAGATTTGTAATTTAAATACCTAATATTATTTATTGATGGATTATGATTGAAAACGCCTTGGATTGATGGAATTCAGTTAGATTTATTACTGTACAAACAAATGACAACGTGAATCAGTACAACCTTTAGAGCAGAAGGACAATATACCGCTTGACAGATGTCAAGACAACCAAAACGTCAAAGACAATTAGTAGAACAATGAACTAAGTAAACTATAAAGCTTTGGTTTATTATTACAATAAATCCTATTTCTAATAGTTATTGTAACATGTCAAATATTAGAATAGAAATTAGGTAATGTCAAAATTTATCTGTCATGAAATCGTTAATATTATAATAACATTTATTAATCAATAATTACGTGCCGACTGGACATTATAACCACAGGAGAGAGATGAATGGAGGGAGTGGGGGGAGGCCTTTGCCCAGCAGTGGGACATTGAGGGCTGATATAATATAATAAAAATAATCAATAATTGTTTCAATTTACTCCTAAACATATTGTCGCCAAGATCTTTCAATGATTTAGGTATTTTATTATAAATTGCACGTGACATATAAACTACACTTTTATGTATGTATGTATGTTTGTGAAGGCCTAAGTTTACAATATTAGTATGTATTGTTACAGCGGTCAGCAGGCGCGTCTCGTATCCCGGTGGCGCGCGAGCCCCGCCTGGCCAAGTGTGCCTCCTGGAGCGGGGACTCCGAGCCGGCGGACCTCACCCCCGGTAAGTACCCTCATTTATTACTGAAAACCGGCCAAGAGCTGTGTTGGCCGAATGGGGTTCATAATCATAATAATTTATTCATAACTAGCTGCGCTCCCGCGGTGTGACCCGCGGTCCCTCCGGATTTTTAATTTTATCGGGATAAAAAGTAGCCTATGTCCTTCCCTGGGATACAACCTTTAACTATACCAAATTTCAGCTTAATCTGTTCAGCGGTTAGGGCGTGAAAGCGTAACAAACAGACAGACAGACAGTCTTTTAAGAAAACGCATTTTACCACAGATTGTAACCATATTTTTTCTCTTAGCACTCCGTCGTCGTCGCCAGAACGCATCGGAAAAGTACGCGAATGACCCGGCCCGGGAACTGAACCTGCGGTTCGCGCGTCCCCGGCACCGACAGCCGCCACACCACACCAGGTACACTCAGCTATAATATTTCATTTCGATGACTGCAATGTGTGTGCCGCACTTTGTGAATCTATTATGAGTTACTGTAGCACAGCCTGGGATGGAACTACCAAAACATTCATGATCCTCATGGTTTAGCTAGCTTATTCGTTCTTGATAGATAGTCGAAGTTAAGCAACGTTCGAAACGGTCTGTAAGTGGATGGGTGACCGTCAGTGGCATTTTCAGCTGAGCGCTTCGGTTGGTCTCGGCTATTTAAGTCGTTAAATGTCGGAGGCCTTAAGGCGGCCTAAAAACTCCGTCACCAGAGTTGGCCACTGACTCATACGAACTTACTTATCGATCTTGAAAGAGCCCAAAGATAAGGTTATTTTTGTATTAAATTAAGTATTTATATTATTACGTATAATTACTTCTCTCCTGTTATGAGGAGTGTTCCTGTCTTATTAAGCTGAGAGGATGGTTTAGGTGCTACAAGCCTACATCTCAAACAATGTCCCGGCACTACAGCGTCCCGTTAAGTGTAGGCATAGCCCTCCTGACAACGTATAAATCATCCCACTAATATAATAAAGCTGAAAATTTTTGAGTTTGTTTAGATGTTTGTATGTTTGTGTTTCAATTACGCCTAAACCAGTGAACCGATTTGGATGAAACTTGGAATAGGCGTAGATAGTGACCTGGAATAGCATATAGGCTATTCAAAATGTTGGTACCACGCGGGTGAAGCCGCGCGTAGCAGCTAGTAGTATACATGAAAAAAAACCTAAATGTTTAGTAGGTACAATGTTTTTTTTCCCCAGTCGCAGTGGCTCCCGCGGGGTGCCGTCCCTACTGGTAGGGTCTCCCCCCGCGTCCCTGTGCTCGTCCCCCTCGGGCTCGCCCCCCCCGCCCCCCGGCCCCCCCGCGCAGCCCCCGCACCATAATGCCGCCAGGGCGAGGAGGTTCCGACCGCTTTCTATAGCGCCGTAGGTGAGTTCTTGGTAAGGTTATAGATTCATACTAAAAGGCTGCGCCAATATGAATATGAAAACCAGCGCTCCAACACTCTCGAGCTGTTGGAGCAAATGCTGAGGGGTAGCCGTATTGTCACCCACATAACATTATGTAGATTTAAGTACCTATTATAACTGTTGTATATGATGTGGAGAAAATATAGAATAGAATAGAATAAAGTTTTATTTTCTCCACATCATACAGGGTGTAAAAAGACGTCTACCGAAGCCGAAAGGGGTAGGTACAGCATCCCAACACACAACCAAATCCAAAAGGATTTTCCGAAAAAAAAAACATTATATCCGGAGAAAACAGCGTTTGAAGATCACTGTTTGCGTATGTACTAGGCGCGTTTTTATAAGTAGATTGCTGGATTTTGAGTTTTAATAGTTATTTTCTTTTATAAATGCAATTATTTGGTAGGTATGGTCTTATTATGTTGTACTAGTGGTAAATCACTAGAAAATAAAATAAAATGACGTAGCTAAGTAAAAATTTTTTTGCCTATTTTTTTTTATATACAGTTGTGGCCATACAATTAGGAACGCTTAATGAAAGGGAAGATTTTTTTCGAAGTAACAAGTATAACTAATTGCACGTATTTTTTTTAATTTCTCCCAGTATCGCATAACTTTTCCATACCAGCCTTACATTCGTTGATACACATGATTGGCAAAAAAAAATATCGATATACTCTATACCTTAGATCTCGAACTAGTATTACTACTTACTGGCTGGTCACATAATTAAGAACGATGAATAGTTTTTTTTTATTCAAATTAAAATAGAGAACACTGTGGTTCTATGTCAATATTCGTAAAATTTTGGCGCCATTTAATGCTGTAAAAGTCTTAGGAGTGATTGCTTTATAATAAAACAATGGGGAAAAATAAAAGTTGTGATAAGCCTACCAGAGCAGTAATAATAAAACTTCGCCAGAAGAATTGGTCGTTTAAAAAGATAGCCGACCATCTGCAATGTTCAAAAACGATGGTTTTCAAGGCTGTGAAGCATTTTGCCATGTATCAAACTACTTCAAATGTACTGCGAGTACCTAAACAGAGAAAGTCATCTCGTCGTGATGATCGAAATATCGTTCGTTTGGCAAAACAAAATCCTTTTAAAGGGTCTAATGAGCTGAGAAAAGAATATTTTGGTGAAAACAACCCCTTAGCAATCTCAGCACGCACTATTCGAAGGCGTTTGGTAGAAGCAAAGTTGCACGGAAGGATAGCAAGGAAGGTGCCCATGTTGAAAAGGTCGCATAGGCAAGCCCGACTTGCATTTGCAAAAAGGTGTGAAAACTGGACATCTAGACAGTGGAAAAATGTTCTTTTTTCTGACGAGACAAAAATAAACAGGGTTTGTTCTGATGGAAAACGATATGTCCGACGCCCTCCGAATAAAGCATTCGACCCAAAATACACAAAGGTGACATTAAAGCATGGTGGAGGAAACGTAAAAATTTGGGGGTGCTTTTCAGGACATGGTGTTGGACCTGTAAAGTTGATTGAAGGAAATATGGATCAATACCAATACAAAAATATACTGGAAGAAAGAATATTACCTTATGCCGAAGACGTGCTTCCGGTTATTTGGACATTTCAGCACGATAATGATCCGAAACACACTGCACGATCCGTAAAGGAATTTCTAATAACGCAATCAGTCTCCGTTTTAGACTGGCCAGCTAACAGTCCAGATATCAACCCGATAGAAAATCTTTGGTGCGAAGTCAAAAAAATGTTTCTAATCGGCAGTGTGGCAATCTAAAAGAGCTGTACGACGTTTTTTTAAAAGAATGAAACTCTATTTCTCTTGCGAAATGTCAAAAATTCGTAGAGTCAAAGCTTCGCCGGTGTAAAGCCGTAATTAAAAGCCGTGGACATGCTACTAAGTATTAATTTTAGTTTAAAATGTATTAAATTGGTAATTTTTCTTACGCGCTTCACGCTAGTGTGACTTATTCAATCTGAGTTTCATAAAAAGTATTTCTCGAACAGTTTAATAAATCGTTCTTAATTATTTGTCCAGCTTCATTACTATTTGATTTTGATAATATAGAGAATAAATGAAATTTGTTATAAAAATAGTCCGCGATTTTATTTTATATTCCTAGTCCCGTTTGCTCTATTCGTGTGGCTATTTCATAACATAAATAGTCACTTCTAAGAAGGAACACATAACCACACATGACATGATTTAGATAAAAAAAATCTAGAATTTCAGATCGTTCTTAACTATATGGCCACCACTGTATATGTTCAGAATCATAGTCTGATTGAAACCCCTCAGTTTTCGGTAGCAGTCTTTTTACACCCTGTATACAACAGTTACAATAGGTACTTAAATCTACATAATTGTATGTGGGTGAAAATACGGCTACCCCTCAGCATTTGCTCGAACAGCTCGAGAGTGTTGGAGCGCTGGTTTTCAGTGGCGCCATACCCGTTGTGGACACGCGTCTCATCGCAAAATTATCTTATTAGTTAATAAACAATTTAAAAAGATTTAAAAATATAACTTTATTATTCATATTCTTATAAAATATCAAGTGTAGTGAAGGCTGCGCCAGTTTCATTCTTGTATAATAACGCTGGACATGTCACACATCATCTAGCCCCAAACTAAGCAAAGCTTGTACTATGGGAACCAGATAACTGATATACTACTTACATACTTTTTGTTTTGTAAATACATACATACATACTATGCATTGAAAAACCCAGACCCGAGATAGATGTTTGCAGATCATACAAACATTTATCGGCGGGGATCGAACCCACTGCGCCACAGAGGTCGTCAATAGTTTGTAACTATTGTTTCTTTTACCGAAACTTGGGATACAATTTTTTTTTAAACCGGCCAAGTGCGAGTCGGACTTGCGCACGAAGAGTTCCGTACTATTATCTATAAAAAACAAAAAAAAAAAACACTTTTATGGGAGCCCTTTAAATATATATTTATTTTATTCTGTTTTTTAATAGTTGTTGTTATAGCGGCAACAGAAATACATAATCTGTGAAAATTTCAACTGTCTGACTATCACGGTTCATGAGATACAGCCTGGTGACAGACGGACAGACGGACAGCAAAGTCTTAGTAATAGGGTTCCGTTTGACCCTTTCGGTACGGAACCCTAAAAATAATGAATTTATCTTAAAACGATAACCTACCGGCTGCGCCAAATTAATGCGCCATATTTTGTTACAGGATCGACAAGAGACGAGAAAATTTAAACACGATGAAAAATGAGTAACAAAAAAATCAATCATAATTCACTTTTTAATACACATTTCAGTTACGAAAGTGCGAGTTCTGTTCCCGCGGAGGGACAAATTGTAATGAATCTTAAAAGCAACTTCATCATGTTTGCAAAAGTAATGGTTTTCTTGAAGAGAATAGGTTTTCTTTTAAATTGACAATTTTTTTGAGTTGACAATTTTAGGTCTCATTTTAAAGTCTTTCATTAAACTGATACATTATACAAAAGAATTTGAACCCTATTCACTAGATGAAAGACCTACATTTACTTGTCTCAAAGCATCTACCTTTCACCACACTGGTTAGAAGGAACTGTAACACGGCAGGAAGAACACCCAAAATTTGACAAGAACAAAATCAGTGCTATTTTGATTCTTATTTCTTTGTCGATAAGGATTATAATAGCTATTTTAGTAAGATGGTTATAATTCGTTGTCATGACGGGTTGCAAGCCTATGTCCGCCAAAAGGTTGTTGGTATTAATTATAATAAATTAATTAATATAAAAACAACTGAAAATATAATTAGAGTCGGTCATTAAATTATTAAAATACTCGTTTAAAATGAAGGTAATTGCAATTTAAAATCAAAAGATGTGCAGTAAGCTCGGATCTAGGCATTCGTGAAGTTTCATTGCGCAGTAGCTTTTCTATATGGTCTTTCATTTTAAACTAACTTAATTCAGGAATTGGGTTCAACAAATAAATTAAAAATATTTATGTATTGATTTTTTTTTGTTTTGTTATGAAAATCTCGAGAAAATCGATAAAGAATATCCTTTCAATTGATTGTTGCTTCTTGTATAACTTAGTCCATTCGTGATGTAGCTGCGCTGTGATTGGTGGAACGTCTGTTCTCATTGAAGATCATTATGCAACAATTCTAAAAAAATTATAAATGATACATTTTGAAGTGAAAACTTAAATGGGCTATGGAATTAAATTGATACGGTCAAATGTCTATTTACAACATAAAAATGAGGGCCTGTCAGTTTGCGTAGTTTAAAATGAAAGACCTGTATACCAAATTGTTTACTGTGCTCTTAATATGACGTCATCATATATTGTACTAATGTATATTTTATAAATAATAACTAATAACTATTCTTTGTTAGAAAGGGTTCAATCATTTCTTTTTCTTGTTTATCCATACTAATATTATAAACTAGTTGCGCTCCCGCGGTGTGACCCGCGGTCCCTCGGGATTTTTTCATTTTTTCGGGATAAAAAGTAGCCTATGTCCTTCCCTGGGATATAACCTTTATCCGTGACAAATTTCAGCTTAATCTGTTCAGCGGTTTGGGCGTGAAAGCGTAACAAACAGACAGACAGAGTTACTTTCACATTTATAATATTATATTACTATGGATAGTATGGATGTAAAAGTACCTCTGTCTGTTTGTTATCTTTTAACGCCCAAACTACTGAACAGATTACGCTGAAATTTGGCATGGATAAAGGTTGTATCCCAGGGAAGGATATAGGCTATTTTTTATCCCGAAAAAATGAAAAAAATCCCGAGGGACCGCGGGTCACACCGCGGGAGCGCAGCTAGTTAATAAAAGTACCGGTGCGGTGAAAAATTTAGTACAAAATGTATAGAAAACATATCTTTTTACTCGTTTTTGTACCATAAGGTACTAAATTGATTGAACTTTGGGAGTTGAGCGAATGTGGCTTTTAGCTGTGTGCGTTTAGAGCTGAAATTCGAATGATGAAGTCTCTTGTAAGAAATGGTATACGAAATTCTAAAAACATTAAAATGTACTAGATTCATGGGCTGAGTCGATTTGGATTGAATTTTCGTAAAAATAATGAAAATTGAGAAGCAAATTACAAAAAAATATTCGTATATTTCGTTAAAAATCGACAATGTTATTTTAAAATAGGTATGTTACGGAAATTGAAGACTCGAAAACGTCTTTTTGGGACGTTTTTTCATCAGTCCGCGTCAAGCAGGGCGTTTCAGTCAGTGACAGTCACATGTCTCAAGCCCGTATTTGAAACATCTGTTTCTATGTACGTAATATATCTCTTGTGTAAAATATATTTGTTTGTAGAAGTATACCATTTCATTAGGACAGAAATACTGCCATTTCTGGCTTTAATTATAAAATATGCCAATTTCTCTCACTGGCTAGCTTTTGAGCTATGCTGAGCCGTTTTTGGTGCGGCTTGGAGTGTACAGGGAGTGTGTTGTATTTAAGTTGAAAAGTGTAGTGTTGTGGCCATATCGATAGATTTATCGATAAAATAAAAATGGTTCTGCGTCATTGATACACTTTTCAATTTGAAACATTGATTGTTGAACATCATAACAAATATTTTTAAAGACTTTAAATAAATTGAGCTCACTATTTATTAGTTAAAATCACGTTTGTTTTCTTTGCTTTTGTAAATAATATTTATTTTGATGGCGCTTATGCGTTTTAGATAAAATAATGTAATTTTAATAGTATTTTTGTATGGGATTTACCTGGAACATCGAAATCAGTCAAGCAATAAAAAAACTTGTTATCTTGCGTAATTTGTAAGATATATGCTTGTTTTAAAGCTATTAAATGTCTCCTGTTTTAAAATGCAGCTATTATTAATGACAAACTTGAGATACGGTTCTGCAAAGTGCCTTTGATCGATAGTAAAAAAAAGTGTCTAAGGTTTATTTTGCCTTAAAAGTACAGAGAGTTAAATCCCATCTAAAATTTCTAAAAAATACCATAATTGGTAGATTATAAATCATTCTTGTAAATATTTTTATTTTTGGTGCTAATTGCTAAATTATTTTAATTTTTAATAAAGCTCTCTTTGATATATAACCTTAGTACGAGATCTGTGTAAACATATTTTTGATCGATAATTATAAAGTGATGCATGTACAAACTTTTAGTGATTCGCGTATTGGCTTAAATATTAAGCTGATGTTGACGCATTATATTTAACATCGATGAAAAACTCGACATAGGACATCACTAGTGACTCGGTGGTGAAACATCGAATGTTCGATGTAAAATGGCATTTTGTAATTTTAAAATGCAAATGTTGCATTTTTTTTTAGTACTTAATAAGTTGTGTATTTGGTCTTGATAATGCCAAAAGCGTGCAAAATGGTGTACATTTTGTTCTTTTCGATTTCCAAATCTATTGTAGATATTCCTCCACTTGGCTTCCTTGATATCGCCGCTGTTTATAAATAGAAATAATATATCGATAAACATTTAATCGATAAGATCATGATACTCACTATCACCAATAACATAAAGAAAGATATTTTTGAAAAAGTAAAATTGGACTGTTAGCCGAATGTTGTATTATATAAGAAATTATATAATTATGTAACTAGGATGGAAAACGTTAGATAAATAAAATGTTGAAATTTTTGCGTATTTCATGTTGCACATGGCGGATACCCTATGTTTGAGTCTTTCTATCGTTAGCTGTTCAAGCACAAATCGGTAGTTTATGTAGTTATTTAGCATTCAATATGAATAAGATAAATGTGGGGATTTCTGTCTGTATTATGGTGCGCCGTTGCGGCTAAACCAACCTGGATGTTGAGCTCGTGGCCTGGAATATGCTAAAATGTTTATCGGGAGCTACCTATTTAAAAAATATGACAACAGATTATGTATAAAATGCTTGTATAGCTTAAATTTAATTTCATCAAAATGAGTAAAGTTTATCTAGTGGCCAAATCTGGTGACATACTTTTGAGGCCGCCCCAAGGCCTCCAGTTTTTTGTACCTACAGTGTAGAAAGACTCAAAACTAAAAATGTATAAAACTATTATATTTATATACGTTACGTAGATGCCATTCAATCTAGTCTCGCTGCTTAGATATAGTTAAAAATTACAAAAAAAATATATGTAATAATTAAATTAAACGACAGTTAACATTTTTAGTGTAAGTATGATATTACTTCGATATATTTGAGCGGGAATTATTTTAAGTCATTTAAAAAATGAAAATGGCGATTTTTCTGCTGATTAAGCTTAGGCTGTTGCCGTGTATGGTTCTAGATTGATATTAATTTCATTTTCAATTGAATGTCGTGTCAAGGCATTTTCGATCAATGTTATTCAATCGATAAAAATTATGTATGTTTTATCGATACTAGCACAACACTATTCGCAAAAAAGTACATAAGTTATCTTATATTTTTGACACAACTCTAGACAAAATATGTCTTTTAAAAACATTATTTATTTATACAGCTATTTTTTTTTTTCAAAAAAATTGTAAAAAAAAAACAAAATTAATAAGATTTGGCTGATAAATACAAAAAGAGACCACTAAAGTTATCTGAGATATTTATGGACATAGACCAAATCTATTGTAATGTTTTTCCATAACACGAAGGCGGGTTGTTCTCATTGTGTGTTCACATGCACGTTCTTTCTGTGTGCGTCAGAACGCTCCAAACGAGCGCTCATTATCACACACAGAAACAAATCTACACACACAAGACCAACCCGCCTTCGTGATATTGAACAACTTATAAAGGGTTATTTGTAAAACACCGGTGACCTCTCAGGACTGTATTACTATTATCATAAACAATAATTTTTGTTCTATAACTTTTATAAATTGTTTAGATATTTTAATTTTTAATTATTTATATAACGAGAGGAGTGGGGTTAGGGCGGCGGGGGCGCTTGAAATTGACCTATGTAATACAGACTTGAAATGTGTTAGTACAACGAAATCTTGAAGGTTTGTTTTTGGTAAATGTATTACTGCTTATTACATATACATTAAACCTTAGTTGAGCCCCATGTTGACACATGTCAAAACAAAACTGTTACCACAAAAAAGCATTCTATGAACGAGTATTTAAAGATCGTTTTTCTAGGGACAGTTTAGTTAGTCTAAGTCTAAACTCTGTTCATTTTCTTGTAATAAAACGGATTATGTTTTGTAAAAGTCATAGAACAAAAGTTATAGTTTATTATGATAGTAATACCGTCCTTAGAGGTAACCGGGGTTTTACAAATAGCCCTTTATACTTAATCTAAATAAACCATACACGAAAAACTATCGTTCTAGTCTACAAACAGCTTCCGTCTTAAATATTGATAAATGTTATTTTAAAATTGGTAATTTTTGTATGTGTTGTGTAATGTACCTACGCTAGAGTTTAAAGCACGCTCATTTTCTTTTTTGCCATATTTTTTTATATTTACCAAAATATGCACAATGAGAAAATAAAGGTATCTGTCCTTTGAAATGTCGTTTTATTTATTTCTACCCTCAAGAATTTAAAATACTTAAGTTAGTAGAGCAAGCTCAACAGTCTGGTGTAGGCATAGGTTGCCTTCTGTCATGGATAAAGATTATGTCCCAGGGACGGACATAGGCTACTTTTTTTTCAAAAATAATCATGGAGGGCGTGAAATAAGGGTTGAAAGTTTGTATGGAGAGTTGGAAGTTCCAGTTAAAGGCAACTAGATGGCGTTGCTAACCTATGGCTGAGGCCGAGATGGCGCTATTATTGCATTTTTAAAAGTTTCAGCAGATTACAGTTTTCATTTCTATTTAGAGGTTTTCAAGTATGTTATTTTGCTGACGAAGTCGCGGGTACCAGCTAATAGATTATAGATGTTAGTCCATATCACAACCTACTACTCCAAGTCTCATCCAAAATGGTCCACCGGTGAAGGCGTCATTGAAACATAGGTGCAAACTTTAAGATTTATAATATTCTAAAAGATAGAATAAATAAAATAATAGACATAGACATAGACATTTATTTATTTGCCACTCAAGCACACACAAAATACAGTAACAAAATGAAAACAAAAAAAAACGAGAATACAAGTAAAAAACAAAAAGCCTGTGATGTATGTGTGCTACAGCAGCAAAAGGGCTTCGACTCAGCATAATGCCTCGCCACAGCGAGGTAGCGAGGCGCTGGTATTCTGTCGAAAACCATCGGTCAGCCAATAGACCCTGTGAGGGTATTCATGTGGAGTGTTGTGTTAAAATAAAATCTACCTACCTACTTACAAATAAAACCTACCTACAGTCAGTGTCACCAATTGGTAACCACCATAGTAAAGCAGTTTGAACGACCTACGAGGGAGTTACGAGTTATTTACGCTGACCTTACGTGGTTAGGTTCGAAATATGTCGGCTGTTCGACCGACCACAATCACAGTGCAAGAAACGTCAGTGGATCAATACCTACACTGTGATTGGTTGTGGTCGGTTGAACAGCTGACCGATTCCGACCCTCGTTCCGCTGAAGTCTGAATCACTAGGATGGAGTAACTTTATATCACGTTACAGATCACGTTTAGGTTCGTAAGGCCATTTGTCTAAAACCACAATCTAACTATATCTATAGTCATTATCTCTTCTTGATTCCACAACCTCGTCTATAATAATTCTCTTCACATCCTGGAACTGCGTCACGAATACTCCCAGGTCTAGTCTGGTGTCCCGTGTCAGGATCCCCATGAGCTGGACGAACTGGGCTAAAGATAGGTCCTCGAAGTTTGGGCAGATTCTCTCGTACGATCTGCTGAAGTGGGCTTCTGTTAGGAACCTGAAAACGTCAGTTAAAAGACATTCGGTCTTATCGGTAAACTTGGAATAAACTTATATTACGGCATATTACGCATACGCCCACTCATGGTTGAGTTACTGTATTATACTGTGGGGCAATAGCTCTGAGTCAAATAAGTTATTTGTCTTACAAAAAAGATGTATCAGAATCTTAGTCAATATATCAGAAAGAGAGAGCTGTAAATTCCATTTTAACAAACTAAAAATCCTAACTTTAACTTCAATATATATCTATGAAATCTGTAAATTTGTGAGAACACATAAAACTTTATACACATTATCTAAAGAACAATATACTAAACCACACAATTTGAGAAACAAAAATAATATAGCCCTACCATACACTAAATTACAAATAGTTAAATCAGGAACATACAATATGTCAATCCAGATTTATAATAATTTACCCTCAGAACTACAAAACATTGAAGAAAATACAATATTTAACAAAAAATTAAAATCTTATTTAATAGAAAAAAGTTATTACAATATTCAAGATTATTTAGAAGACAATAAAAGATGCAAAAAGTAAACTCAGGTTCCTAAATATATATTCAATTGTACCTAAACCTTAAACCAAAAATGTTTCTTTTGATAAAGTTAAGAAAAAGGCTGTGCCAATTTATTAATTACCTAATTGTTAGTTAAGTTAGATTGTAAGTTAGAAATACCTAAAATAAGTACCAAATGTTGCAGTGCCCCAGCGGGGCTCATGTTATGAAACACAATTTTATTATAAGATATATTTACTAACATGAAGCAATAAACGTTTTGAATTTGAATTTGAATTTGAATTTATAACAGGAATAAGAGTTAATACCTGCTTAACTTTAGTATTTATACCACGTCTATACCTACAACTTAAGAAATACCTGTAATTTTCTTCGTAGTCCAACTAAATATAATGCTGGATTGGACATTACCCACACACAGCGCCATCTAACTCCAAACTTAGCTTAGCTTTGAGAAATGAAAAGTCTTATCAAAACTTTCGATTCCGACGGGTTTCGAACCCGAAATCAGACGATCCTTCTATAGCCGGAGTGCCTTACCATTCGGCCACAGAATCCATGTCGTCACAATCGAAATTTTTGATAAGCTCATATTAAGCTTAGGTATACTTAACTTGGACATGGAAGTCGGTTTGGATTCTAGAGTCCATAATATAATAATAATAATGCTGGACATTTTCACACAGCATCATCTAGCCCCAAACTAAGCAAAGCTTGTACTATGGGAACCAGATAACTGATATACTACTTATATACTTTTTGTTTGTAAATACATACATATTATACATAGAAACACCCAGACCCGAGACAAATATCTGTAGGTCATACAAACATTTGTCCCGCAGCGGGGATCGAACCCGCAACCTTCTGGGCACAGGTTCGCAGGCGGACCTTCGCCCACTGCGCCACAGAGGTCGTCTCCATATTTCTAATATGTTATATTATATCTTCTCACCTTCCATCATTAATGCGGCAACGATTAAACCACATTAATATAACATCATATTTAACACCAGAACTATTGCTAGCACCATACAACACCATGTATACTTCTTCTAAATGCTCCGCCATTGTAGCTTTTATGTGGCGAAGGTCTTCGAACACAGACTCATCTTAAATCAACTGCAAGATATCATTAGATATATCTCAGATCATTTGAATATGCATAAAGGTTAGTCATAGCATTTCCTGACATCAAATGGTCATGCACTTTCTTCAATGAATCACCTTTATTGTACCTACTTATTTTGTTACATACTTTAAAGTAATTTTTCAACAGTTTACAATAAAAACCTATTCTATTATATTATTTTAAAGACACAAACACAATCAATGAAAAATGACAATTTGAAAATGCGTTATTTCAATGCTTTAAACAAGCAGGCTTTGAAAATTAATCAAAATCGAGTCAGCTGTAAGTAGTAACCTACCTGTATTAACACACATGTCATATAGGTAAATACCTAAAGTACCTAGCTCATATTACCTACTTCCCTATGTCTTACCTAACCTTAGACCTACCTACTACATACATAGGTAAAAATATGCTCAAAAATGAATAGGTTACTTTAGATCTACACAAATTATGCTTAAAATGAATTAGGTACTGTTGCTCGAAAGAACTAATGACACAATAAGAAGACGCAAAAACGCGTTGGTGGCATGACGATTGCTGTGAGGTTCAAGAGTGGGCGTTCAATTTTCGTAGCGGGACAAGACTTGTAGAAATTGGAATCAGCTTCCAGCGTCTGTATTTCCGCTGAGCTACGACCCTGTTGTTTTTAAGAAGATGGTTAATAGGCACCTTCTGGGTAGGCTCGCTCCATCGTAGACACTCTTGCCTGTGTAAGTATCGAGGTCAAGAGCCGACACATTCATCATTAAAAAAAAAACAAGTTTTTGAAAGATAAAACATAAACATGACTTCAAGACTTCATGGCTCGACTTTGAGACGAGACTATTAAATGATATTTAGCCGGAGATTAGCTAAGGCGGCCATTTGTGTGGGTCGGGGGTATACTGGGTGCAAACTATTATTTAAGAACATTCATACTTTAGGCCACAGACCAGAAGAAAAATCCGTGCTTTAGGCTTTTACATCTATTAAGTAATATAGGTAGGTAAGGCTATATGATTTTTATAGCGTCAGGAGGCAACATGCCTACACTCAACGGGACGCTGTTAGTGCCTGGGACATTATTTGAGATGGAAAAGGCTTGCCCAGCACCTAAACCATCCTCTCAGCTTAATTGGCCTTGCCCACAAGAAAGACACGATGTTTTCCTTCGCCGTTAAGAGCTGTAGGTAAGTACGTAACTACACAAAATGTAATTATTGGTTCATAACCCGGGTACGAACAAATAACTGAAACACATAACTTAATTCTTAGTTTGTAACCCGGTTACGAAGGAGGAAAAAAATCCTTCAACGTAGCTGGTTACGAAGCATGGTTACGTAGAAGCGTTAACTCAGTTTTTTTGTAGGCTTACTTTTCACGACAAAATCGCTGGACCGATTTGCACCTAATTATGTAGGTATATTAACTTACCTTTGATAGTCTAAAATAGCAGTGCTTTTATGTAGTCTATCTACTTCATATCCAGGAAAAGGGTACCTAACACCTCGAGGCACAAACTAACATTTCACTTTAAGAGGAGAATGATAATGAGAAAGTCCATCTAGTACCAAATGGTACGAGTTGGGAAATTCTACAGGTTCCGTTCATCAACTCGTACCATTTTCAAAGATTGGTTTAGTACAGCTGAACAGGTAAATAATCTTACTAAAGCTCTCAGTACACCGCAAGCCTATTTCATCCCCTAAAGAGCTCACTTCTACCCCGACTGTGGTGACGGACAGACAAACAGTGCTTAGTGAAGTGTTAGTGTGCTAAGGTAAGTGGAGCGAAATAAAGAGAGAAAGATTATTTTGAATGAAATAGAAAGGATAAGGAAAAAAAATAATTGGCACTGAACATTGGAGTAACTGGAATAGCATAAGGCAATAGCCTTATGCTATTCCAGCTATATTTTGAATACAAAATGTTGATAGGTAGGTAGGTACCACGCGAGCCAAGTCGCGGTCAGTAGGTAGATTGCTGGATTTTGAGTTTTAAATGTTTTTTTCTTTTACTTATATAGTAGTAAATAACAGGTAATAACCTAATAACATAAAATGACGTAGCTAAGTCACAATTTTTTTTTCTCAAAATTAAATATGTTTAGAATCATGGTCTGATTGCAACCCCTCACTTTTCGGTAGTAGTCTTTTTACACCCGGTATATCAAACCCTAGATGGTCTACCAGCGTCCTACCAGCCTCCCTTTCCCCACCACCTGGCACCGTTTCTCCGTGGTGCTGGGCGGCGTCACCACCGACCTTCGGATCCAGGACCTCACTGAAGATATGTTCGAGCCGGCTGTGGAGCTCCTGGCGAAATACTTCATGAGGGATGAGCCGCCTTGCAAGTATATCGGTAAATAATGCTTGGTAGTCGTTCTTGGTGTACCTACCTAGTCAAATCAATTAGTAAAAGTGGTTTTATAAAAAAATGAGAAATAACATTGGTGTATAGGAAATAAACCGTTGTCTAAATTCGGTTACAGCTTCTGAAGCAAGTGTTTTAAAGTGGTTTTAAAGCAAAACAGCGCATTGACCCACCCCAAGTCTTCCGTCTCAAAGTCGCAAGCACTTCGACGACCTCTGTGGCGCAGTGGGCGAAGGTCCGCCTGCGACGCAGATGGTTGCGGGCTCGATCCCCGCCGCGGGACAAATGTTTGTATGACCTACAGATATTTGTCTCGGGTCTGGGTGTTTCTATGTACTATATGTATGTATTTACAAACAAATAGTATATAAGTAGTATATCAGTTATCCGGTTCCCATAATACAAGCTTTGCTTAGTTTGGGGCTAGATGATGCTGTGTGAAAATGTCCAGCATTATTTATTTATTTAACACTACAGCGTCCCGTCCGAATGTAGGCATAGATTGCCTCATAACGCTGTCTAAATCTAGTATTAGAGTAGATGTAAGGACCTAAGTTCATTCTTATGGTCACAGAGATCCACAAGCACCCTTCAGCGATGGCGGAGCTGAGGAAGCTATGGAGCAGCACGCTGCAGCATCGCCTCTCTCTGGTCTGCTTGACGGAGGCTGGTGAGATGGTTGGGGTTAATGTCCTCACGGTGGCCAGGAAGGAAGACAAGGATGAACCATTTCAGGTAAATCATTATCATCATCCACAGCCCGATTTCGTGCATTTCGTGCATAACGTTAGTGAACACTTTTTCATACAAAATTGTGTTCTGCTCAGACAAACGGCTTCGTTGGGCGAAGTGTAGTGTAGGAATACTACACTTCGCCATTTTGTAAGTTTGAAAAAGCGTTCACTGCGCAGACAAACGGCTAACTTCACGAATGCCTAGATCCGTTGGGCGAAGTGTAGGTACCTACATGGAGCTGACTTGAGCTGCGGGTTTCCTCATGATGTTTTTCTTGCATGAGCTCAAATGACGCTGTAAAATCACCTTAGTAGTATTGAAACCAGGTCCTATGAACTTTATTTAAGCCGCGTTGACACCGTCAGAGTATACTCTGACAGAGTGCACTCTGATGCCCATTGGGATGCTCTGATTGGCCGCAATCAGAGCGTCAGAGTCAGAGCGGCCAATCAGACGCATCAGAGTGCACTCTGTCAGAGTATACTCTGATGGTGTCAACGCAGCTTTAGGTAGAGTAAGTCTCTCATGATAAATCGCAATGTTTGTGTAACAATTTGTGTTTCCTAGGTAGGTACCTACTTACCTACCTGAGTAATGTAGATGCGTTTAAAATTAAAACTAGCTGTCCTTCGCTCGGGAAAACTTCACTTTCCCGGGATAAAATATAGCCTATGTTCATCACGGATAACGTAGAATTCTATTGTGAAATAATTTTTCAAATCGGCCCAGTAGTTTCGGAGCCTATTCAATGCAAACAAACAACAAACAAATCTTTCCTCTTTATAATATTATTAGTATAGATAGTGTAGATTTAATCAGCCACGAATCCTTGACATTAAAATAACACACAAAACACAGAATATTATTAAAAGACCCTTTGAATCCTTGGACTAAGCGACAGAAGCTGAGGAAACACCATAGGGCCGGTCTTTGCCAGTTCCACCAATTGCACAACAGTTGACTCCTCTTTTAATCCTCATAAATCCGTTTTCCCCGAATTTAGGACCGAATGAGTCTTTGATAGTCCAGAAATCTTCACCATTTTCTAAAACAAAGATACTTTTAAACTTAGGTTTGTAGACATACGACTTGTGATGCTAATTCGGTGGTGTCTGCCTGCACTTAACCTAAAATGTAGTAAAAATAGACACCTAAGTACTTTCAGCGTCATTAATAGGTAGCCCCCCTAATAAGACAGTTTGAGAACTTCTTTTGCCATTTTTGAAGGAGCTATTTTATTTACTTTTCTCGTGTTTTACTAGGTTTTATTATATAATTTCGGTGGCATTTTACTAATGAAGCCTTGGATTACGTAGCAGGAGATTTGGAATAAGATTTCTCATTTGACGAAAGATTTCTGTTGGAGTTTTGAAATGACAAGCCGCCATGTTTTTTTAATACCAAATTGACATGACTTGACTTGACATGACATGAATACTTATTTAAAACTTGGCATTGGCAGAATTATACTATAAAGTTAGTTGCTATTAATAAAAAGAAGAAGAAGACAGTTTGAAAGGCAGGGGGGTTACCCTACCAGTAAGTGACGCTCACCGTACCTGTTCCTCCACAATAAAATACCTATGATTTGGTTAGCTTACCTGAGCCATAAGCGACTAGCAGGACAGCATGAGTTAAAATTTGGCTGTCGCATTTATGCCATATGCCCCCGTGGTAGTTTAGCCATGAAGGTTCGGCCGCAACAGCTGAGAAAATTAAATTATACTTAAGAAAAAACACAAAGAAAGAAGCGCCCATGGTGTACCTAAGTACCATTTTCAACTGAGCGCTACCATGCTTCGGAGGGCGCGTTATATCGGTCCCGGTTGTTAAGTCGTTAAGCCATGACGGAGGCCTTAAGGCGGCCTTAAAACTCCGTCACCAGAGTTGGCTACTGACTCATACGAACTTACTTACCAGGCCAGCAACTATAACAGCTTACTCATCTTAGATAATAGATCAATTATAATTCTAGAATATCTAGGATTTAAAGTACTACCTATAGACAAAGGGCCTTCCTTAAACAACAGTTCCTTCAACGCCTCTTCGCTGGTGAGTTTGTAATCTGTGCAGTTTAACACCCGCGCTGCGACTTTGCTCGCGTTAAGCCGACAGACGTCGTTGTCTGCTTCGTAGGGATAGTCCTTTTCTGTCATTTGGCCACCACTTCCCATTAAGTATCTATTGAAAACAATAATTGTAGGTACAAAACGCTGGTCTGAAGCCTTTACTGGTTGATTTATAATTATTATTATTTATTATTATAAGCCCGATGTTTCCCACTGCAGGGCAAAGGCCCCCCTTCCCTCCCTCCACGTCTTCCGGTCCTGGGCCATAACAGGCCAATCTTTTTTGTAGGAGTCCAGCTCATCCCGCCATCGTCGCTTGGGCCTTCCACGAGGTCGCCGCATCATCGGATTCCATAAAGTGGTTGCTTTAGCCCAGTATTCTTCAGGCATGCGGCTAACGTGTCCGGCCCAGTCCCACTTAAGGTTTCCCGCTTTAAGAGCTACGTCGTCTTGATTTATAATAAATAAATAAATAATGCTGGACATTTTCACACAGCATCATCTAGCCCCAAACTAAGCAAAGCTTGTACTATGGGAACCAGATAACTGATATACTACTTATATACTTTTTGTTTGTAAATACATCGGTACATATTATACATAGATACACCCAGACCCGAGACAAATATCTGTAGGTCATACAAACATTTGTCCCGCGGCGGGGATCGAACCCGCAACCTTCTGCGTCGCAGGCGGACCTTCGCCCACTGCGCCACAGAGGTCGTCTTGATAAGTCTTTTCATTTAATTTTCTCGATGATTTTTGAGTTTTGTTGTTTCCCGATATTTCGACACATGACTATCATGGTAGGTAATTATCTCGTTTATCGTGTTTATGTTCAAAGCATGATAGTTTCAAAAACTAAATTTTAATTTTGTTATGCCCTATCCAGACCGAAGACGAGGTTTGGCGGAAGCTGTTCGGCGCAGTTGACCTGGTCTCCCGCAGCGTAGACCTGTTCTCGATGTACGGTGTCGAGGAGTATCTGACTGCGCTGGGGCTGGTGGTAGACCCCGCGTGGAGAGGGCTGGCGGTGGGGAAGGCTTTGCTTGAAGCCAGGTAAGGAGTGGACCAATAGAATTTTATTTCCTTGTTTTCCTTATTCAATTAAAAAAAGTACCTACTTACGTGAGTGTTCGTGAACACTCGGTTGGAACGAAGTTTGCACATTTAAAAAGCAGAAGAAGGAATAGAAGAAGGAGAAACCAAGAAATGATAGTCGCTCAGCGACAAAGCCCTTTTCTTTTTTTTGTAAATAAATAAATAATAATACTTAATAACATTTTTGTCATTTTGCGCACCTTGTGCACCACTTTGCGCAATCTACGCATCTTTTTATGCGCACTACCTACTAGCGCACCTTTTAGCACTATTTGTGAAGTTATCAACGAAAACATGTCTTTTGCTTCTCCTATAAAGTTGGGTTACCTATCCTTTTATTCCCCGGGTATGGCGTGGCATACCACCCCCATCTTTTAGGTAGAATAAAGTAGGTAAAATTGACGATTTTAAAGAGGTTTTTCTTCGTCTTCCGCAAAAATAATGTAAGTAGGTAAGCAGCATAGCAAATTGAGAATTCCAGATGTTTTCCGATAAATTATTCGTCATAATGGAATTCTATTGAGGTCTAATGGAATTCCTGTCGGTTGGAACGCGGGAGATTTCATTACCGTGCCAACGCGAGCAAGATGGTATGACGATATTGAATGGGAAAATGTAGGTGGGTGGGTGATTTGAAATGCATACTTAGTTGAGGTTATGCGAGACTTAGGTACATAGAGAAATATACTATTAATTGCATAGGTAGGTACTACCTACTGTCTTCTGACTAAAATCTAGTCTAGAGAACGTGTAAGTAGGTTCTTAAACCTTAGGTTCAGAAACATTCGTACTTTTTGATCAAACCTTTATTTTTAGGTTGACGGAACGATCGCATACGTAACGCAACGTTGTCATTTTTCATCAGCGCATGTTTTTATTTTTTGTATTTTGTAAACAGATTAATTAAGTTTTAGGAAAATGTTTAAAAAATCACCAAGATGCCGACGAAAGAAATGCATTTGCAACACAAATGCTATTTTAAAGAAGATTACTGGAACCCCCAGACCCTTGAGATCCACTGAACTTAATAAAACAAGATTAAATCTATTTACTGAAAGAAATTCCGATGGCAGCGGCTGGTTAGTCTTGCGAGGACACGATTTGTACGATAGATACAAAATGCGGATCCAAGATCTGGATATCAGAGCCATCTGTGTTTATACGCGGGAACTACGACGTCGGATAACGAAACTTGATTTGGCGTACAACTCGATAACAGATGTCGGGTTCTTCAAGCTTTTGAAAAAGTTGCTAATAAAAGGAAGATCGAGCATTGTCAATCTGAATATTATGCACAACGATTTGACTGAAAAGTCTATAATAAACTTGGCGACATATTCGAAATATCTGAGACTAAAATATTTGAGACTAAATGGAATCAATTTTGGGACCATCGGAGGGGAATATTTTTCTAAATTCCTTATAAATAATAACACTGTAGAATATTGCGATATCGCAGAAACAGGGCAGACTTTGACAAGCGTTGCACAAATAATAACAGCATTGAGAATCGATTACGGGGCAAACCAAACTGTAAAAGTATTCGATTTCAGTCGAATCATTCCACTTTTCGATCGATACTCTTACGAAACTAAATGGCTCGCGTACCATATTGAATATCTTCTTGAAAGAAACTCGACTATCATTGAGCTACATTTGCAGAAGAACGAATTCATTGGACATGATATGGAGTATTTCGCTCGCGGGTTGAGACGAAACAAAACTCTTCTGTATTTAGATCTAGGTTACAACAAAATTGGAGATTATGGTGCTGAATTATTAGGAACATATCTATCGGAAGGACCTCAGTTAATCCTCCTAAACTTAGCAGGGAATAGCATTAAGGACACGGGTGCTAGAGCTTTGAGTTTCGGCTTGCCATACTCCAAAATCCGTGCTCTAGATATGTCAAACAATAGATTATCAGACCGTGGAGTTCTAGACATTCTTAACACATTGAAAAAGCCGGTTTTCATGAGATTCCTGAACATTTGGGGGAATAAAATTGGAGATATCACTTGCAGAGTGATTGAGAGAATGCTTTTGAGTGGCGTACTCTTTCAGCACACTATTGATGTGAAATTGTATGAAGTGGATGAAGTTTTGTATGCATCATATTATCCAAACCCAGCCGATAGGAACAAGCATTTATATTACTGTGAAATGGACTATGGATGCGCTCAGCCTATTCATCATATAAAGAGGAATGTAATGGAGGAACAAAAGAAAGTTAAAGTGGATTGTAAACAGAGACATAAACTGGATAAAACTGATAGGAATACATTTTGAGTGTTTTAAGTGCGATTTTGAAATAAATTTAGAGATTTTTATGAGAGTTTAGTTTTTCTTGAAATTGGTTAGTTTGTCTAGGTTGCACATGTGAACCATTGAAGTTATAAATAAGATCATATACCTCGATCAAAGCTGTGTGATACCCGTGATACCCACACGCCCTGTAATAATATTGTCATAGTGTGGGATTAAATATGTCCCACACTATGACACAACGCCATCTATCTTGCTTATTGGAACTACTGTTTGATAAACGGATTCAAATAACTAGTAAATTAATTCAAAATAACTGTTATTTCTCTCCGAAAGTTGTCAGCCTATTGAAAATTCAAACTTCATATATTTTTATTCCAGGGTGCCCCTTTGCAAAGCCCTAGGCATCAAAGTGACAGCAACAGTGTTCACGGCAGCAGCATCGCAGGCAGTCGCCAAGAAAGCAGGCTTCAAGGATTTGTACGAAATAACTTACGAAGAACTTGCTAAGGAGGGCTTCGATTTCCCTGGAATTGAGGAGAATACGAAGAGTTCTAAGCTAATGGCTTTGGTTATTGAAGAGGAAGAAAGTTGTTTAAATTGTTAAAGCTTAATTTGGCACAGACTATATAATAGGGACGCTAGGCCTGGCAAATGAAAGAAATATTACTAAATTTATACTTAATAAAAATAACAGTGGCACTTCCGGGAGTGCTCACAGAAGTGAAAACTGAACGACTACTATATTCTACAATTCAAAAACTATTTGATATTTAATAATAATGCAGTTTTATTCACCTGTTTAGTTATACCGGGTGGATTTTTGAGATGGGCCACTGAGGGCAGTACCTTAACCTTTGGAACTACAAGAAAACGCTTTTAGGAGACCTTCCCTAACTTTTTGAGATCACAGATTTTGAAAAAAAATGCCCTGCGTGGCCCAACTCAAAAATTTACCCTGTATAATGTGATTTAAAAATGTTTAAATTTGGGCCTGTTTCCAGTGTCCAACCTACATTTGCCAGGCGGTGTTTATTTTGTTACCCCTAGCGCCATCTATTACAGAGTTGATGATATCGAGTTACGATGTTTGAAACGGGGTTGTCGGTCTGTCTCTTCTATGCTTAAAACCATAGATTTAGCATGGTACCTTCATCCTATATATATGCTTAAAACTAATTTTATTGATCTCATTCTCATGCTTTATGGTGTGATTTCGTAATGCGTTGTTTTAGTAAGTAATTTTAAAGGGAGGTATTTACCTACCTACCAACTTTGTTATAATTTTATATCTATCTGAATTCTGAAATGTCCTAGTCACAATTCCAAAGATTTTACTTTACCTACTGTAGGTAAGTAGGTAACTCAGTGGTAGCTGGTATCTACCTTTATCTACCTACATAGTTTTCATTAAGTATTATACCTATACCTACCTACCTACACGTATTATTCTACTTACTTGATTATTAAAATGTGGATTATTACCTACTTTGCTTCTGTTTATTTTAAAAATACCTACCTTATATATGTACTAGCGGATCGACCGTATTCGCAATACCGAGCTGCGCTCAAGACCACAGATCGCCGATGTAGCCACAAAAGCCGCCAAGCTTAAATGGGACTGGGCGGGCCATGTTTGCCGCATGTCGGGAGACCAGTGGGCCAAATTGACCACGGAGTGGTGCCCCCTGATACGTTGCGACGACGACGTCGCGGCAGACCGCGAACAAGGTGGATGCACGAGCTCGTCAAATTCCGTGCCGACTGGACCTTATTAGCACAGGAGAGGGATGAATGGAGGGAGTGGGGGGAGGCCTTTGCCCAGTGAGACATTGAGGGCTAATATAATAATAATAATTTGTACTAACTGACCCCCGTGACTTCGTCTGCGCATTATTAGGATTCAAGTGCGAGTGTTACCTAAAAGTTTACTTACACCGTGTTTGAAGTGAATGACCAAGGAATCAAATTTTCCACACAAACTTTAGCACCCTGTAAAAACTCCATATGGGTGGATTTTTTAAATTAGATAAGCCTATATTCTATTTCAGTACTTAAAGCGTTCCAAATTTTATTACAATCGGTTAAGTCGTCAGATGACGTGGCAACGAAACAAACATTCACTCACACAGCTAGACTTTCGTTTCGTTACGACTTTGAAACTGCCTTGCACCACCTATAGACCGTAGGGGTTGTTTTGAAAAACCTTAAATAGCGCCACCTAGCCAAAAATAGTAGTACTAGTTATTAGTTGCCATTCCCATGAGGTTACCATCAAGTTTTACAAGAAAATTATAATCCTTTTTTCTTACGCTAGATGTCTCTGCTAACGATTTCACTCACACCATAAACATATTAGTGTTTAACCTTATCATTTTTCATAGGAAAAAGATTTAAGAAATGCAACGGAGTACGTTCTATACTTTTATCATTTAGTTAAAATGGGGAAAAAATATAATTTTAATGGCTACATTTTTTGCAATGGCGTCGCATCCGCTTGTTCAATGCCAAAAAGAAAGCTGTCAAACGGTTGTTGACTTTTGTGGGTGTTGTTTCATTCATACGCACGTCGAAATAAATTTCAAAAAACATTATTTTCAAAGAAATATGGGAGTTAAAACCAGTTTTACTGAACTGCTATTGTGATTTATCAATGTAAATTAAGATAAAAAATCCGTGTTGCGTTACGTTGCAAACGAAAAAATATTGTTTTCATTTTTACATCCTGTTTTGTTTGGTTCAATAATGCTATTTGACTGTCTTTCTATCGATTTCCCGTTTAGAGGTGCGAATAATTGCATTGTAGTTCGTGTTTAATAGAATATATTAGTTTATTGTGGAATAAGTAAAGTTTTAGTGTGTGTGTGCATTTGGTAAACATGGGAAAAAAACTTGGAACCCAGCGTTGAAAAGGTAAGAAACAAAATGTACCATCTCATTAATTATCTAATATGCCCTACTCTAAGTTAAGACGAAGAACACGAAATCGTGTGGTTGGATGGGTGACCACTTGTGGCAATTACAACAGCGGAAAGATATATTTAGCTAAATATAGTATATCCCGAAATGGTCCTACATAATTCATGTCACTGTCCGTAATTTCACGTACGGAGAACAAAATCGTGTAGTTGGATGGGTGACTGCTAGTGGCAATAACAACAGCGAAGAGGTACTCGACTCGACATTACCCTGAAATGGTCCTAGTGTCACACAGTACAATAACACCCAAAAGATAAATAAATAAATAATGCTGGACTTTTCACACAGCATCATCTAGCCCCAAAGTAAGTAGAGCTTGTGTTATGGGTACTAGAATGACTGATAAACTAAATAAATAAATACATACATATTATACATAGAAACACCCAGACCCGGGACAAATAACTGTAGGTCATACAAACATTTGTCCCGCGGCGGGGATCGAACCCGCAACCTTCTGCGTCGCAGGCGGACCTTCGCCCACTGCACCAGAGGTCGTCGATGTAAGTAGTAAACATATATCTACATGTCGGTGAGTAGTATAATAATAGTCTTGATTCCACTCTAGGGTTCCCTATGTCACGGGTATCCGAAATTATGAGTATTAAGATACCGCAAAACCTATGAAACAAATCAGCAGATCATGTAAACATTTGTCCTGCCCTGAGAATTAAACTTGTACCTCTCATAGCTGAGAGTTTGCCTGCCATGCAAGTTGTAACCGAGTTACTTTTATCAAGGCAAAAGTTGGTTTTCAATTTGTGTAAAAAAAAGTAGTATTACACGGTAGTGTACTAAAATTCACTTTCTAACTATGAATCAGAAATAATTAAGTTCAGCAAACTAGAAATGGTAATTAGAAACTATTCTAGATCCAATTTAGGTGTGAATTATACAAATTGGACCACTGAGTTAGATAGTCTTCACTTGTACAAGGCTATTGATTGAAATCCTGGCTGTGTGTGTGTCATATAAAATCTACTAGCTGCGCTCCCGCGGTGTGACACGCGGTCCCTCGGGATTTTTTCATTTTTTCGGGATAAAAAGTAGCCTATGTCCTTCCCTGGGATACAACCTTTAACTATGCCAAATTTCAGCTTAATCTGTTCAGCAGTTTGGGCGTGAAAGCGTAACAAACAGATAGACAGACAGACAGAGTTACTTTCACATTTATAATATTAGTATGGATTAGACTAACTCCTTGTATGGTAGTCCTTCAACCATGTAGCTATAATGATTATGCTACGAGTATTTCTGTACTAACTTTCAATCGACTTTCAATCTGAAGGTCGTGGGTTCAAATCCCGCCCGTGCATCAATGGATTTTTCGTTTCGTAAAATTTATATGCGCTATAACACGAGCTTTTAACGGTGAAGGAAGACATCGTGAGGAAACCCGCAGCTTCGTCAGCTCCACACGTATTGACGTCGTCTCTACTGTGAGCGACTGATTCAGCTGAGAGGATGGTTTAGGTGCTGGGCAAGCCTATTCCATATCAAACAATGTCTCAGGCACCACAGCGTCCCGTTAAGTGTAGGCATAGGTTGCCTCCTGACGCTGTATAAATCATCTAATACCTATAGATGTAAAGGCCTAAGTTATTTCTGTACTAAAGATATAATCATTTCATGTGGTCATTGTGGTTAGCATGAGGTATCATATTTTCAGTTTTACTTGCAACAAATACTTTGTAATAATAATTATTAGAACCAGTAGCCTTATTGTCTGATCCATTCCCAGATGTCATCCCAATAGAGCTCAACCAATCACATATTAGGAAAATGACCAGAATGGGTTTCAAATGTCAAAATGACGCCCATGTTCATTGCCAGTTGAATAACAAAATAAGGTCCCAGGTCCATTTATCATTTATTGCGTAGTTTTGAGAATATCTAAAGTATTTTTATTTCTTAAATATTAATCGCATCTAAAAGCATCTAGAAAAATCTAAAATACTAAACTATAATTAATCGCAAAGGAAGAGTACAATCTCAGTTTTTAACACTCAAAGTAAAAAAGCTTTCAGTAGAACCGAAGTCAGTAAAATCCCACTAGTACTCCCAGTTTGTTTAGATGTTTGGATTTTTGTATGTTTGTTTCAATCACGCCGAAACCAGTGAACCGATTTTGATGAAACTTGGAATAGGCGTAGATAGTGACCTGGAATAGGATATAGGCTATTCAAAATGTTGGTACCACGCGGGTGAAGCCGCGCGTAGTAGCTAGTACTATATAAATTAGTCTTAGACTAGGTGAGTCTACTTCTGTTCCTTCGCGACCAATACCAATACCAGGGCAAAAAACACGGTTTGGGGCCTAGTGCACTTTTAGGTGCATTTCATCTTAAAAAATACCATTCTGAGTAAACCCAGAGGCTAAAAAAATGCTTTTTGGCTTTGACTAACAGATATGTGTACGCACTCAGGACCTTAATTTTACGTTTTGCCAGAACTAATTGAGGTCATTCGTCAACAGGCGGTTAGATTAAAGAAAGCCTAATCCATACTAATATTATAAAGCTGAAAATTAGAGGATAAGCGAGTTTATATGTTACGTTGGCCAAAACGCAACGATAGCGCGATCTAATTTTTCCTGTGGCGCCATCTATTATGTAGTAAAATGTCTCTGTCTGTCTGTCTGTTTGTTACCTTTTCACGCCTAAACCACTGAACAGATTATGCTGAAATATGACTAGGATGAAGATTATGTCCCAGGGACGGACATAGGCTACTTTTTTTTTTCAAAACTAATCATGGAGGGCGTGAAATAAGGGTTGAAATTTTGTATGGGGACTTGAAGTGAAGTTCCCTATGGCTGAGGTCGCTATTATTGCATTTTTATTTTAAAAGTTTCAGAAGAGATTCTTCTGAACAGTAGTTTTCAGTTCTATTGTTATTAAGTATGTTATTTTGCTGACGAAGTCGCGGGTACCAGCTAGTTAACTAGATAAGTCGTTGAAATTCTTGCCTAGTCGTTCTATTAAACTAGCAAGTTTTTATCGAATTCGGACGCGAAATACATTTACCAACCTGCCGGGAATAATATTCAACAGGAGAGTCGATATTTTATATATAAATATTTTTTATATAAATCGCGATAATGTTGTACAATGCTTTTGTTCGAAGTAAACTCGAGTTTAGCGCAATAAGCTGGGACCCGCGTGAGGCTAAATATACGGTTATGGTGGAAAGGCTCCAGCGAAAGTTTGCCAGATATGTATTTAAGAGGATGTACGGTTACTACCCTTATCTGTTTCCATCCCTATTTGTATCCGGTATGGTTGGCATGGACACGTTGCAGTTAAGGCGTCAACTCCATCTGGCCATGCATTATTGTTTGATACTGCGTAATAAAGTAAACAATCCAGATATACTAAGCAGTATGACACTTTATGTCCCTGATAACTATGTGCGCTGTGGCCGTCGTAGGCATAAGTTGTTCTCCTGTCATTCTACACGAACCTTTCACGCAAGTAACGCGCCAACGTTACGTGCTTTAAACCTACTAAATAATTTTCTCCACGAGTTCCAGCATATCGACATTTTCAATGACAGTCTATGCTCCATATATAACAATTTAAGAGTATATTTAAGTTATGTTCATTTAAGATAGTTAAGCGCTTTGGACTTTTCTGTAAGCTTTCTATCTATTTTTAATAAATCATTTCATTTCATTTCATTTCATTTCATTTCATTTATGTGGACTCTTATTTCTAGGAAATACAGAATTTATTGATAACACCATTGTTACATGTCATTAATTTGTAAGTTATTTAAGTAAGTAGGTATTATATAAATTTTTAACTTATATTAAAGGAAGCTCGAGAAACTCGCTAACATCATAGAGCACCGCCTCGATAAGCCATTTCTGAAGCCTACTTTTGAATAAAGGCGTGGAAGCCGCGTCTCGGATCCTCTCCGGTAGTCTGTTGTATACCTCGGGCTCCATTACGTATAAGACCTTTCGGTTTTTTTTAGTTTGCATGTAACTTAGGCTAGGCGGTAGTGGTACCTATTCCTCCGTAGGGCGCGGGCTGCATTTATTCCACACCGCTGGAACAGGTCCAGGTTTGTGTGGGTGAACAGGGCCACCTGATATATTAGTTCATCTGGAAGAGTCAAAATATGTAGGCAAAAAAAGCTCGATTTACTAAACTCGGCATATCAGTCCCGACTAAAATTTCAAAATAAGTTGACAGCCTGATCTAATGGTGGAGCCAGGACTTCATGAAGCCAGGAAATTCTTCCGTGTGCTCTTAGTTAATGCTACACAGAAAACTCACTCCGCTTATGATCCAATCGCGAATTCTCCCGCTCCGCTCATCACAGTATCGAAGTCAAATAGTCCAGTCAGTCACAACAACCATTGTATTGTGTCACTTTCTCAGAATTATACAATGAGGAGACAATCAACAACAAGAGATAGTAACACGAATCTCTAAACCACGATCGAATTTCTTCAAACATAAAACAGATTTCTTGATTACAGCAAAATTATGACTTATTATATTAACTTCTTATGAAATAGCACTGGTGGTCTAGTGGTAGTGGCCCCGCCTTCCGATCGTTTGTTCAACGTGCACCAATGAGTTTTTCTACCGAAAAACTTATGCGCACTATGCTAGTACTCTCAAACGGTGGAGGAAAACATCGTGAGAAAACCGGCATGTCACCTTTAGAGTTTGAAAACATGTGTCAAGTGCACGAAGAGAGCCTCTTTGAGGCGCACTTAAAATCCTTTCACCACACTGGTTCGAAAAAATGACACGATAAGAAGAAGAAGAATGGGTCCTAAATATTTCAATGAAACTTCTGTGCACTACCGTCCTTTTTGTATGCTTCTTTGGTTTATTTTCCATCTAAAGGTTGCCTGGAAGAAATGGCTTTCAGTGATAAGGCCGCCCATCGTACAAATTTTGAACGTGTTTTGTTTTTGTGTTGTTTTGTTATTAATTGGTGTACAATAAAGTGTTCATTCATTCATTCATTCAAGTTTATCTTACGTTAGTACATAAACATAACATTATGGCCCAGTCAGTAGACACACTGTCTTTTACATTACGTCAGTAGGTCTGTATCTCTACCACGCCTTGGGAAATAGGAATAGGTACTACAGTAGTGATATTTTGTCCATTTTGACGAGCTCCACTTTGTTGCTTACCCACCTTGGCTGTTCACTAGTTCACGGTATCGAAGGAATAGGAGTAGAATCACCAAGTTGGACGATTTTGAGATTAAACTGGTCCTACTGAAATGCTTGTGACTTGAATCCTGTTTCATGCAAAGCCTTCATTGGATCATGGATCACGGATCTGTATGATTCACTACAACTCGTGTCATGGTGCATTTCATTGCGCACTTTCTAATTTGGACCACGGACATTGACATTTGGGTCTTACGCAAGTTTATTGCTATGTAGTACTTAAATTTAATATGTCTTAACTATTTATTGCATAAAATCACATCGACTGCGCTTCCGTGCTTCGGAGGGTACGTTGAATGCTGTCCCGGCGCCATGACGGCAGCCTGGCCTAAAAACTCCGTCACCAGAGTTATCATAGAGTAAGTAACGTATGAGTCAGTGACCAACTTTGGTGACGGAGTTTTTAGGCCTCCCGTCACCGCTTAACGACTTAGATAGCCGGGACCGACAATTTAACAAGCGCTCCGAAGCATGGAAGCACTCAAATGAAAATGCCACTGGCGTTCACCCACCAATGTTATAATGCTAAGCATTCTCGCGAAAGCCGACACGTGCTCTAATTAGTATAGTAATCTAATTTACACACAGCTCATACATAATTAGCTTAACATAGTTTTAGTCACTACGCATTGGCAAGTAATTATGGATCCTTTAACGCGTTTACTGCCACCGTCTTTCGGCATATCGAGTTTGTGTTGCTGGAATCTACGTGTTAAATAGGGCACTATAGTCACGAAGCACCATAGGGCAGATCAACGAAGCCTCAACTTACAGATTAAATATGCCTGTCCAGAAGAAATCAGTCGTCGTGGCTGCAAACGGCTAGGACGTCACTATCATCATCATCACGTGTTAAAACGTAATGCGTCAGAAGATGTCTAAAGATTGCGACGTTGTAGCCATAATATCAAGCAATAAATGGAAGCTTGTAGCACCTAAACCATAGGTTTCTAAACAAAACCGAATGGTATAAGCTGAGGAGATTCTCTCGGGCTGCTTATCTCTGTGCTAAACATCCAATTCTATTCAGTACTTGCGTGAAAAGAGTAAGAGACATCCATATACCCTCACAAACTTTAGTAGGATGGTATTTCTATCGATCTCATCCTTTGTCTATACCCATAGCCACCCCATGGGAAATGACGTCATGCGTCTAGGACGCAGGTCGCGACAACTGGGCGCCAGGTTTTGGGTGTATGTAATTCAAACTTATATTATTTTCCGGTAAATTGTGGGAGTTTGTGAGTGCGAACAAAATTAGTAAAGCTTTTGTTGAAAAAAATATTTTTTTTAAGTGATCCCAGCGGTCTTACTGAATTAATGCTTAAGTATATTAACTTTGAACCCATCGCTGCTTATTACATAAACGTTAAACCTTAGTTGAACCCCATGTTGACAGCTGATGTCAAAAAAAAACTGTTACCACAAAAAAGCGTTCTATGTACGAGTACTTAAAAATCGTTTTTCTAGGGACACTTTTTTAGAACAGTTATACTTAGTCTAAACTAGGTTCATTTTCTTGTTCTCAACCAACCAGTTATTAACATTTAAGAATGAATCATAAGGAATATTATTCTTACAGCATTTCTAGGAAATATTTTCAGATTTAAACTTACAGTAAATCATCTTGACTCATTAAAGTTACACGTTTTTAATAGGTTTACGTTTTCCTTATTAGTTTTTGTAATTAGTGTAGGTAACTGTCTGTTCGTACTATCAAGTCTGATCCATCGTAAAATGTCCCAGGCACCGCGTCCCGTTGAGTGTACATAGAGTAGTCTCATTTAAATCCAAACTAAAGAAATACTTGTTGGATTCACAATAAAAAAATAAAACTATTATATTTTATTCTAATAAGATAATTATGCGATGAGACGTGTGTCGCAGCAAGTGCTGCGCCACAACGGGTATGGCGCCACTGAAAACCAGCGCTCCAACACTCTCGAGCTGTTGGAGCAAATGCTGAGGGGTAGCTGTATTGTCACCCACATACAATTATGTAGATTTAAGTACCTATTGTAACTGTTGTATATGATGCGGAGAAAATAAAACTTTATTATTCTTATTATATATTGCCTCCTGACGCTCTGTATAAATCATCTAGAAAACGTATGTGAAGACCTAAGTTTCCATTCAAAAAAATATTTTTTCGTGTAGGTAGTATAAAATGTCGTTTATACCTAACGCGATATAGTCTCACTACGAATTAGGCGTCAAGAGGCATCCATGCCTACACTTACGGGGCGCTGTAGTACCTGGGACATCGTTTGAGATGGAATAGGCTTGCCCAGCATCTAAACTATCCTCTCAGCTTAATCAACCTGGCCCACAGGAAAGACGACGTCAATACGTGTGGAGCTGACTAAGCTGCGGGTTTCCTCACGATGTTTTCCTTCACCGTTAAGAGCTCGTGTTATAGCGCATATAAATTTTACGAAACGAAAAATCCATTGATGCACGGCCGGGATTCGAACCCACGACCTTCAAATTGAAAGTCGAGGCACAACCCCATTCGGCCAACACGGCTCGTGTACAAAGACAAAAAGTGTAGAACTTATTAAACTTACTTAAAATTAAAAAAAAAACGTACAAAGAATCATATTATGGTGACAGCTTGTCTGATACAACACTTGTCATGCAATATTGGCTACTAATCTTCAGCAATTAGATCTGATAATGGCCTGAACAACTATCCAACAGATGGTACACGCTGGGAACTGCACGCTTCAGTTGCATCCAATACATTTTTGTAAAGAGATAGGTACTGTAGTGTAGGTACCTACTCCTGTTACTTCACGACCAATACTGTGAACCAGGACAACACACACGGTAGGTAGGTAGGTTCAGTACGCACAACCAATCTTTAGCTCTCTGAAGTAGGTGCGCAGAGCCCATTTTTGAAGACGCCTAAAAGACGAAGACAGCGTTAGTATAGCTACCTCGCTCACTCGCTTAGCTTTTTGCATCGTCCTAGCTCGCCTACTCGCGCAAACCTGCGCAATCGTTTTGTGCGCCTTACTTCAGAGAGCTAAAGATCGGTTGTACGTACTGTATCATTGCATAGACCTATGTCGTGCAAGTAAAGGTAGTGCCCACTGCTCAACCCGATGTCGGCGCCCGCAATAGGCGGAAGTTCGTGTTCACCCCCAGACGGCCAAGAAACGTTCTTGGTGATCCAGATGACGCTATCACTCTCGCCAATGGTGAAGTGATACCGTCATCTAGTGATGATAGATAGGTAGGTAAATTCTCTCCGGCAACAGCCCAAGCCGAGGTTCGTACCTATTAGAGGTGCCCTTGCGCATGTTGTCGTAGCTTCTCTCTAGGCGTCTCGGCACCTTCAGTGCCCGCCATAGTCCGGTAACACTAAAATGGCCTCATAGGCCATTAGTATTAGGCCCTCCGAAAAAAAAAAAAAAAAAAAGCCCACTGCTCAAAACAGGTCAAGGCTTAACAAAAATAGATGGATGAAAGAGGGTGAAATGCAAGGAGTGTTCATTCTGATTTGTATTTACATATTTCAATCAAAGTATGTAAGTTCGTATTAGTTAATAGCTAAGTCTGGTTACGGAGTTTTTAGGCCTTCAGGCCTCTGCCGGGACCGACAATACATGCCCTCCGAAGCACGGAAACGCTAAGTTAATAATGTCACTTAGCGGTCGCGAAGGAACAGGAGTAGAATCACCTAGTTTTAAGACGTTTCAAAGTGATCCCAGCGGTCCTTTTGAATAAATGCTTTTTGACTTTTGACTTTGACTTTGAACTTTGGTCACCGGTCACCCATCCACTCACTGACCGCTCAGAACGTTGCTTAACTTCGACGATCTGTCAAGCAAGGACGACTAAGCAACAAGCGTGGGTTCGGATCCCGGCCGAACATCTATGTTATCTTTGACGTGATTTCAATGTAATTGGGGCGTGCGTTTAAGTGTCACCTTCTAAGAAGAACCAGTGTGGTGAAAGGATTCCAAAGGCTCCTTTCGTGAACTAAGCGCCGAACCACATCGTTTGTCCAATATTTCGTTGTAATATTTTCTTTGAAAACGCAACCCTTCCTATTTTAATAGGTTCGAAGGGGAGTGGAAGGTCGAGCCTAACCCTCGGTGACTCACGATGACGCAATACCAACCCCATTACAAATTCCATCAGAATTAAGTTTGGACAATTTAATGCCAATCGAGTCTGACTGACAAAACTGACTGGCAAATAATGTTAGACTTTCACTCGACCCTGTGTCTTGACTTTTAATTTTGAGACCTTTTTTTAGTAGATAGGTGATTGACACGCAATACCTCCGCCTCTCCGATCTCGAAAAGTTTTGTGCACTGTAAGAGGTTAAGTTTAGACCTAAAAACTGCCGTGCATACCTATGTTTTTCTTTAGTTTTCAACCGACTTCAAAAAAGGAGGAGGTTCTCAATTCGTCTGTATGTTCTTTTTTTTTTTTTTTTTTTTGTATCTTGTTACGCGATTGCTCCGCCTTGTTGACCGATTTGCAAAATTCTTTTCATGTTTGAAAGGGTATACTCCAGAGGTGGTCCCATATAAATTTTATTCCTGAGGGATTGATAGTTTCCCCGTAAAACTCTAAACACCTTCCCTCCTAGCCATGTCACAAATAGAAATCGAATCGACAGCTTGACGCCCTGAGTCACACCGCGTTTCGAGTCAAACATTGAAGTCGGTTTTCTTTTTAGTATAAAAACGTAATTATAAGTTTAGGGTTTTAAGATTTTATTTTTGTAATTTATTTATTTATAGTGATTATTTGTTTTGTAAATTGTAATGGATTTTTTTAATTATCTGAAATAAAATGAATTTGAATTTGAATACGAAAAAAGTTGCCATGTAAACAATCTGTTCTTGATAGTTTTTTTTTTGTATAGATTTGGTTCTTGAGAATTTCAGTGTTCAATACAAAATAATATATGGAGTGGCGTGAATAATAATAATGACGCACATCAATAAATCTGGAAAAAGTGTGTATATCGCAAAAAGAATCGCCCAACGTGGGGCTCGAACCCACGACCCTGAGATTAAGAGTCTCATGCTCTACCGACTGAGCTAGCCGGGCTGTTGGCTAGATGTGCGAAATGTAAGAATAGGCTCTTGTAATAAAGGTGTGTTTGTGCATACAATTTGTAGGTACAATTTGATTGGCCACCGCATTATTAAAACTTAGGCCTTTACATCTTTAGATGATTTATACAGCGTCAGGAGGCAATCCATGCCTACACTTAACGGGACGCTGTAGTGCCTGGGACATTGTTTGAGATGGTATAGGCTTGCCCAGCACCTAAACCATCCTCTCAGCTTATTAAGATCAAGGCAATCTACGACAAATATGTAGGTGATTGTGCAGGTAAGGTTATAAAAGTGTTAATTTTTTTTATATCAGTCCTCAATGTCCCACTGCTGGGCAAAGGCCTCCCCCCCACTCCCTCCATTCATCTCTCTCCTGTGCTAATAAGCTCCAGTCGGCACGGAATTTGGCGAGCTCGTCCCTCCATCTTGTTCGCGGGCTGTCGCGACGTATCAGGGCACCACTCCGTGGTCAATTTGGACCACTGGTCTCCCGACATTGCCTGCCCAGTCCCATTCCACAAAAGTGTTACATAAGCCCTAGAAAATATTGATTCAGTCTATACGTATGTTTAATAAAATAACTGTAGTTATAACCAAACATTCTAATAAAATATTCTTCTTTTCAGGTAATTATTTGGTTTTTGCGGATGCTTTTAATCTCTACGAAGTTGAGTAAGTAAACGTAAGTAAAACCAATATAGTTATGTTTTTATTTTACTTTATTTATGCAAATATATTGAGTTTGCTGAATGTTTTGAGTTTTTAAAAATAAAATATTGACTTGCCTTGCCAACACTCGACTCCAAAATAAACGAATTCTATTTTTGAATCGCGCGTCTATAAAGTTGTGTTACCAGATAACTTTTTAGTTTACCCCAATTACCCGATCTTTTATCCATATAACATTCTCTCAGATCTTACTTATTCCAGATCCTTTGAAGATGTCTATGGGGGTAGTCAGAGGAATGTCCAAACACATATTTGATACATGCCCACATCTTGCAGAAGTTAGTATTCCTTACGTGACAGGTTGCAAGCCCATCGTCGCCATTTTTTATTGCTTACGTTATTTTTAATCACTAAGTTTTGTTTCTTTTGTTCTGTATACAAGAGAATGCGAATATCGATTGTGATGATACCATACATTCTCACTCACGTCTTAAAACGTGCAATAAACACTCCATGTAGATAGCGCTTAACAAATTTTGTTCAAAATAACCCAAGCAATTTTTTAAAAGAAAGTTGGTAAGTATTTGTTTATCTTTTATCAAAAGCCAGCATTACAGTAAATTTTGCATCATTATCGACAGTTACACTTCGCCCAATGGATCTAGGCATTCGTGAAGTAAGCCGTTTGTCTGCGCAGTGAACGCTTTTTCATACAAAATTGTGTTCTGCGCAGACAAACGGCTAACTTCACGAATGTCTAGATCCGTTGGGCGAACTGTACTTGAGCCTCGACCTCGTGTCGAATTTGAATTTTTAAATTAAGAACGACACCGCTTCCCGCCAAGTTCATTGTCGTTTCCGTCTGTCAATGTCGTGTAGGTGCGGCCTGTCAATTAGCAGAGTCAGGATCCATACATGAATAAGATTTCAGCATATAATTGTAAATAGGTTTATCAATTCTCTAGATTTCAGCTTGTTGCTTTTTTGGTTAAATGTTTTTGGAACGAAGTTCCTTTTCGAACGGTATCAAAGAAAAAAAAGACTGAGGCGGAAAAAAGTTTTGTTCCATTTTACAGTCACGACACATGTATATGTCAAATCGTGACGATTTGACATATACATGTGTGCAAAATGCGCAGCCGCGACTCAGTCCATAGATTGTTACATTGTTAGTACGGAAGAGTGTTTCTAGGGTACATAATTGACAATTAATTTACTATATTCCCGGTATAGAAAAGTACTCGTTGCTTCGTTCCAACCGAGTGTTCCATGACACTCATGCACTTTTTTTTGTCCAGGTAGTGAATAGATTCGTGTTATACGGCTTTATATTATTGATGTCCCTTGATATTTAAGACAGATAGAATCAATTTGAATAGACATCACCCGGCATTTGAAAAACAGGTTATAATAAAAGAAAAATACATCAAAGAAAACTTTTTTTCAGTCTCTATGGCTGTCAAGTTCAAGCCACTTTATAAAAAAAAACCGAATCATGTTTGTGATTTTTTTGCTTGTGTTTGAAACAGGTACCTAGACCCTAGACTACTTAGCATAATATTTATATCATAAGACTCATTCGAAAGGTAATCAATTGTATTTGATACTTTTGTTTATATGTATAGGGTCTTTTATTTTATACTTACTTAATTCCGGAATTGGGTTCAACAAAATAAATTAAAAAATATTTATGTAATGTTTTTTTTTTGTTTTGTTGAAATGAAATTCCCGAGAAAATCGATAAAGACTATCCTTTCAATTGATTGTTGCTTTTTGTATAAGCTTTTTGGAGAACAGACGCAGCTACATCACGAATGGACTTAATTCGTGATGTAGCTGCGTCTGTTCTCCTTGAAAATCATTATGCAACAATTCAAAAAAATCTATAAATAATAAATTTTGAAGTGAAAACTTAAATGGGCTTAGGAATTAAATTGATACGGTCAAACGTGAACCCAAAAATGAGGCCCTGTCAGTTTGTGTATTTTAAAATGAAAGACCTTTCGAGCAATTCGTTTCCAAAGAACAATTTAGTCTAATATCTCGTTCAGTTTTATGGGAATTATACAAAGCAGCTGGCGGAAGCTAGTTAAATTTAAGTAGGTGAACACTGCATGTCCAGCTTGTTAGTGGCATTGTGTCTTCTTTTGGATATAATTGGATGGAATGGCCGGTTTGTTATAAACAGTGACTGGGCACATGGCTTAGCTTATCTGTCGCTGTGGGTTTGATTCCAGGATAAACATTTGTGTGGGTGTACACGTTATGGCTTCTTTGGGCTTTCAGCTAGTCTCAAATTCATATTCATTGCAATTATTCAATTATTCATCTCTCTTTTCGGAACCAGTGCAGCGGTGTGGTGAAAAGATTTTTAGTGCGCTTCAAAGAGGCTTCTTGTACTTGACCATGTTTTCGAACTTAGTTTCATCGTGATGTTTTTTTTTTAATTGAGAGCAGTAGCATAGTGCTATTTTAAAAAAAATAACACATTGGTGCACGACTGGATTTGAACTCTCAGGATCGGAACGCCCACCCACCACTAAACCACCAGTTCTCTAAATATATAATTGTATGAGAGGTATGGCAAAGATGATGATAAAGTGCGTTATTAATAATGTAAAGTGGTTTTATTGAATAAATGCCTTGACATTGCAAAGTCGATTGTTGATCTTTTTGTTTATGCCGGTCACGTTACAATCTTCGTGTTATACGTGGTTTAGATTGCTTGGTCGTTCTTTATCGTCAAAGTTTACATTCTGCTCAGCCGCAAAATAGATGGGTGACTGCATAGTGGCTATAACACTTCCGTACTTTGGAGGGTACGGTTGTGCCACCTGTAAATTTGTTAAGCCATGACTTCAGGCTGCCAAAAACTCCGTCACCAGAGTTGGTCTAGCTCTTTTAATATAAAAAAAAAAATTGTAAACAAACATACTTTTAACACCAGATGTATCACGCAGTACTGTTTTTTTTTCACAATCGCATGATCGTGCGATTTTATGACACCAGTGTTGAATTAAAACCGTTTTTTTTTTGTCTGTTTTCTCGGTCATGTGTGTCTAAACAAAACACAAATTCACATTCATGCTATCCTACATACGATTACTTCCCATTGAAAATGAACAAAAGAGCAAAAACGTAAGTTCAAGGCACCGCTAGGGTCGCGGCATTGTGCCTCGG
This sequence comes from Epirrhoe tristata, assembly GCA_951394285.1. Taxonomy (NCBI): domain Eukaryota; kingdom Metazoa; phylum Arthropoda; class Insecta; order Lepidoptera; family Geometridae; genus Epirrhoe; species Epirrhoe tristata. The sequence continues at coordinate 4,658,362 of OX596165.1, read as the reverse complement.
ACCAGCTCTTAACGGTTTTGACAATGTTTGTACGTTGTAGCTTGCCTAGGCTGATCCTCTTAAATCTCTATCTTGAAGATCTAATGAGGAACCCAATCTAGCTATAAGGCTCGTCAAAAGTTCTATATTGAGACAATGTCTACAGAGTTTGGTGATAATCCTCTAGAAAATATGTATCCGGAAGGCATTAATATGAGCATTGTCAACGTCCGTGCCGTGTTGGTTGAATGGGGTTGTGCCTCGACTTTCAATCTGAAGTGGGTTCGAATCCCGGCCGTGCATCAATGGATTTTTCGTTTCGTAAAATTTATATGCGCTGTAACACGAGCTCTTAACGGTGAAGGAAAACATCGGAAACCCGCAGCTTAGTCAGCTCCACACGTATTGACGTCGTCTTTCCCGTGGGCGGCTAATTAAGCGGAGAGGATGGTTTAGGTGTAATGTAAAGGCCTAAGGGCCAGTTTCACAGAAGTCAAGTTTAACAGCTGGTTAATAAATCGACCGTTAGCCGTTTATCAGTGCAGTGAACGCTTTTTTATACAAAATTGTGTTCTGCGCAGACAAACGGCTCTCTGTCACTCTCGGATTTTTGGTTGTTGTGACATATTTTTAATTTTAAACGATGTCAACTGCTAGTTAGCTAACCGGCCGCCGACCAGCGATTAGATTTAGCGGCTTGTTAATGAAGATATTCCTTTGTTAGATCATGATGGAGCACAAAGCAATCGTTACGGTCTGTTAAATACTTAATCCGTTGTTATTTCTCTTACTAAATTTGATGTCAAATTAACTAACGCTCTGTTAGATAAAGTTTGGTGAAACTAGCCCTAAGTTTTGTCAACGTCAAAATGATTAATTTAGTGGGACCACTTTAATCATCTTATAATTGGTGATTCTTCTGTTCATTCGCGAATGAACAGCGGTATTGGTATTGATCACGACCAATATCGTGAAAAACTGTGTCAAACACGGTTTGGAGCCTAGCTTTCTGTTCGTAATCAATCTTCTTAAGTATAATTAAATCTAAAAAGCCAAGCTTTAGTGGGATGCATATTTGTGACATAAGCTTTGTTATGCTTGGTGTTATATAATTGGTGTCAACGATAGTAGAGCAATGAACGCTATTTCACTTAGTTGTTTTTTTATGTCTAGTGATCTATGTAAATCGTTTGTGTCACAACACAAACTTTCAACTTATTTCTGGTCATTATCGTCCTTCCTGTGCCATCTCTTCTCACAATCTTCCATTCCATTTTCCTCGCTATCTTTTCATCATAATCATCGTTCAATCCATTAATACCCACTGCTGGGTGTAGGCCTCCTCTCTAACACGCCAATCCTCACGATCCCTTGCCATTCTCATCCATTATTTTCCCACAACACTGACTATGTCGTCTGACGAACGGGCTATCAGTCAGATAATATGATGCCCTTCTTCTGATATGTTCTTCTTCTTCTTCATTTGTTAGTTTACTTTTTATGTAACTTATTCATTCCATACTCTTCCTACCATTGCCGTTAGCTTCCCTCTCAACATTCACATATGAACGATATGTATTTTTCTGGACCTGCAATTATAAAACTCGTATACACTATAAATGAAATGAAGTATTTTTATAACTTGCAAAACAACCTGCCATTTTTTATAAATCTCAATCAAAACTGCAAGTTCCGTTAAACAGTTTAAATCGAGAATCCGTTAGTCAAACGAGTTGCCAATCAATGGTAGTTTTTTGTGCTAGCAACACAGTTCAATGATATCGTATTGTTAGCTTGAGTGTGACATGCTGTAAAAACTGAATGTGAACAACATTACTGTAAATTGCTGAGATTACTAAGTATAAACTAACATTGTTACTTCTAAGGAAAAATACTTAGTTTTTTTATTTTTGGGGTAAAATTGTTCCGAGACCTGGCAACATTCATAATGAAGGGATGACATGCAATTTAAATTAATTCTGATAGTCCCGTTTTTACCCTTAGAAATTCCGTTGGCTAACCTAAAAAACTACTTAAATATCTAAAATAAAAACTCTTGGCTCATTAGATCTTACGTTGCCGTGATCGAAAGTCTGACGAAACGCCACTAGGCCAACAATGCTCTTCCAGTTGAGAAATCTAATAGACGCACAGTCACTTTTGTAGAAACAGCCTGCGCCACTGACCGACAAAACATGACATTATCATAATTATTCCGTATAATTTTATTATATTTCTTGGTTTTATGTGACGTCGGAAGGAAACAGATGACCTAGTCAATCCTTCCTAATGTTTGTGGCGTAGGCGTTTGAAAACTCGAACTACTAAACAGTAATCCTTACTTATTCTTGGTTTGTAGGTCCTATATTGTAGGGGTCCTATATTGTAGCCCAGCATCTAACCCTTCTGATTATCGACCTCTGTGGCGCAGTGGGCGAAGGTCCGCCTTCGACGCAGAAGGTTGCGGGTTCGATCCTCTCGCCGCGGGACAAATGTTTGTATGACCTACGGATATTTGTCTCGGGTCTGAGTGTTTTTTATGTATGTATTTATCAGTCATTCTAGTACCCATAACACAAGCTCTGCTTACTTTGGGGCTTTTTGTTATTTGGTGAAATATGTGATACCTATATTTATCTAAGACCTTTTACCATATTTCGCAATAAATGATTTGATTTGATTTGATTTGATTTAGATGATGCTGTGTGACAAGTCCAGCATTATTTACTTATTTATTACGTGTGGAGCTGACTAAGCTGCGTGTTTCCTCACATTATAATACACACAACCGATCTTTGTCTCTCTGAAGTTAGGTGCAATAAACGATTGCGCAGGTTTGGTAGAGTAAGCGAGATACCACGATGCAAGAAACTAAGCAAGTGAGCGAGGCAGCTATACAACGCTGACTTCATTTTTTAGGTGCCATCAAAAATGGGTTCCGCGCAGCTACTTCAGAGATACAAAGATTGGTTGTTCGTATCGTATCCTTCTTCGTTTTAGAGATCTGAATCTCCTCTTAAATACTTACGAATTCTAATATTTAGGCCGTCGATATGATTTTTCAGAAACAGAAAATCTATTTATCTTCTTGTCGTGTTACTATTTTTGATCCAGTGTGGTTTAGGATTAGTTAAGGATTTTAGGTGTGCTCCTTTCGTGCAATAGTGATGCACGGGCAGGAAGCGATACCAAGTACTCGGGATCCAAAGTCGTATGTACCCACTTGGCTAAAACAGTCGTTAAGTGACAGGACGGTATGAATAATGGTGTAAGTTTTAGGTTCCGCGGAGATCCCACGGTTGAATTTAATAACATAACTCATCAATAATATCAATATGGTATCAAGTTGAACCGGTCTGTCCGTCTGCTTTCTATCTGGCCGTTGGCTATACAGGTTTCGGATGGCATTGTCGCCACTTGGATAAGGTCGTAGGGTCGAAATCGGAAATACCTTGACAGTTTTGGTGACGAGCTTACCGATATCATGAACATGTATGATGCCATAACTTTGTATGATCTTATCTAACATGACCACCTCATCGGTAGAATAGGGAACATTTTGATTATGATCAAACCAACAGGGCAGATCAGCAGCCAGATGAGTGCGGAGTAGCCATATTTTCACCCACTTAAAAATTTATACATACATAATTGTAAAATTCGTGTATTGTGGAGAAATAATTTTAACACGTAATCATCTAAACTCAAATGTTGTTTTAATCGAGGGTCATGGAAAAAGCCCCTTTTAAAAAAGTTTATAGAATGCACGAATTGAGACACTTATAACCGAAACCTGTTTATTGCAACGAACTTCCTTTTCGGACGGTATCGAGGATGGAGGATAGGCTAGAAAAACAAAAGAAAGCGTTCCATTTAACCGTCACGAAATATCGATGTCTCGGGGGAATAAAAAGATAAAGTGGTGCACAAGGTGCGCAAAATATCAAATGTACAAACTTCGTTCCAACCAAAGTGTTCCACGACACTCATTGAACACGTACTTTTTTCATCTCAATTTCTACAAGAAATTAATCATCGAACAGTAACATCAATAATAATGATTCCACTCTAGGATTCCCTGTATCTGAAACTACGAGTACCTATCTATACCTACCGATTAACGAGGCACAACAACGGAACAAATCAGCAGACCGTGCAAGCATTTACAGGTGCAGGCCGCACAAAATCGATCGTTCTGGAAACCGTGTTTGTTGCCCTGGTTCCTCACGGTATTGGTCGCGAAGGAGCAGGAGTAGAATCACCTAGTTTTAAAACGTTTTAAAGTGATCCCAGCGGTCGTACTGAATAAATGCTTTTTGACTTTGATGGGGGATGCTAATATTCAACCTCATGTGGCTGAAATGATGATGCAAACAATTATACCGCACTTGCCAGACGAGCATTCACTCGCCGCGCCAACTAGATCGTCAAATGGGTATAACTTTATTTTGACGAATACAAAAGTCACCTTGCTTAATGCATTACCAAAATGCTACAGTATTGTGTCGAGTGCTTTAACTACGGGTTACAAAGTACTGTTTCTTATTAAAGTACGAAACTAAACGAGCAATGGTCACCATTGGCACATTTCTATGGTCCAAATGTTAATAGCGAGAGAAATCTAGCTGGGCGGGTTTAGATACACCGAAAACTGGTTGGCTGGGTCACTAAACAGAGCTTGGTATTGAATAAGTCACCATCATCCGACGACGACCTTTGTGTCGAAATAGTTTTGGTTGACCCAGTGAGTTTTAGTTTTGTTTTTAAATTACCTTGGATGCTAGTCAATTTTTTAAAAATGTTGCACAGTCTGCATAAATTTTGCCTAAAAGTTGGTGAAATTTTTGCTACTGTCAGCACCTTAAATCGTTCAATTAAACAAGTCTATACCATAACCACTATCACGGAAGCCAATTCATTAAAATAGCGCAACCTTTTTTGCACCTGACAACACTAAACATTGGAAATTCAAAAAAACAATGCGTCAGCGCGAACTCATTGAAGTAGACAGCGCTGATTGGTTATGCAGTGTTGCACAATTGGAATTGGCGGTACCCGGTAGTGATATAACAAAATACCTAGGTTATGAGGAGCAGTATTAAAAGTGGAACGTCTCAGGCCTTGACCTGATGATGCTTTAATTCAAAGTTAAATAATAACCTGCAAACTATTTGTTTCTCTGAACAATGAATAGATTATCTCAAAGAGTTCTCATAGATTAGGTATTTCCTGAGATTTCATAATGCGGTTAAATTCGTCTATTTAACTCCTCTTATTTATTTATAGTAGGTACCAGCACCAGCATAAGTACTTGTAGTTTCATAACCTCCTCTTTTTTTTTCGTCGGTTAATAATAAAGTTCTTGGGTAGGTCTGTAACCCCGACCTAGCTTCAAATGTTTGAACACATGAGTGGCACGACACTTTGACTACAAACTCTCGTGCCACACTATGTGTTCAAACATTTGTATGACAAATGTTTGTATGACCTACAGATATTTGTCACGGGTCTGGGTGTTTCTATGTATAATATGTATGTATTAACAAACAAAAAGTATACAAGTAGTATATCAGTTATCTGGTTCCCATAGTACAAGCTTTGCTTAGTTTGGGGCTAGATGATGCTGTGTGAAAATGTCCAGCATTATTTATTTATTTATTTTTTATTTGAAGCAAGTCTGGCGCCGGCTTAAGGTCCAGTGCCTTGTAACAATGAACAATAGAAAAGAAAGTAACTGACCGAGTATTGCGTAAGCATCGACGATCATGGATAACTGACTTCTCTTGATTCAAGATCATTTTAAATAGTGTCTTAGCTCCACACTAATAAAGCCGATTGAGCTGAGAGGACAGTTCAGGTGCTACAAACCTACTTCATTTCATCTTAAACCATGTCCTAGTTGTGAAAACGTCACTGATGCGCCAAGTAAGCCGTTTGCTACGGCGGCTATTGACAGCGCGAGCGCAACCACAGGCGGAACTAGTGAAGTAAGGTGTTGTTGCTTTTAACATAAATCTCTTTCCAATCGTTTCCTCATTACTGAGGATCGTGACTTCTATTTCTTTTGTCAACCAGTTGTCTCCATCGGTTACGTTCCGAGTAGTGCAGCACTGATGGGCATATTTAATTCCTCTTCTCTGGTCTGACCATCGTTTGGGACTTCTGCATCTGGGTCTTTTGCCTTCAATTATTTTATTAACATAAATACCTAGGTCTAATAGATTACCGTGACTTAAGCATGCTCAGTTGCCCAACCTATGCTGCGTTGACATTACAGGTTAACAAAATACGCGCAAATTAAAACAAGAAAAAAAATTAAAAACTGAAAAGAACATAAAATAAAATGCCGTTTAGTATCGACACCTCGTAATATTCAACTTCCGAACGTTGCAATGTTGCCATGTAAACTAACCAAATTACCCCATTGTGCGCACGCATGCGTAACGACTACTTCCGCACTATATCGCGTGTTGCATACTAACACATTTTATTAATAATCTGTATTTCTGCGCACAAAAGTTCAATATCGCTTGATCATAGCATGTGCAATATAAGCAGCAGTTCGCTTATATGGTTTTGAATTTAGAGTTTAGAATCGCGTGACGGTTGGTGGTTTTTGCGGTGGTAGTAATGGCGTACAAATTGAATTTGATGGCGCATTTGTATCGGGAGATGACAACATGCAAGTTTTTGTCTATGTTGGTCTATAAAGACTATGGTCGGAGTGAGACCAGCCCAAGACTAAAGACATCAAACCAAGAATTAAGGCAATTTTGACTTCAAACTAAAATTATGGAAGGTTTGAACTAAGTAATTTGTTTGGTCTTCCATCGTATGAATAGGAAACCAAGGAAGATTTCTTCGTGCACTGCGTGCCACTAAGGCAATTTCGGATTCTTTGCACAACACTCGCTATCTCTAAGTAAGTTTTTAGGAAGCAGGAAGGTTTAAGGCTGCCTGTCATACGCAGGAGCAATTTAGAAATCATCAACATCCACAGCCCGATTTAGCTAACTGCTGGACACAAGCCTCCCATTGTCAAAGTAAAAAATCATTTATTCAGTAGGACCGCTGGGATCACCGCAACAAACACGGTTTGTGCCATCCAACACGATTTAAATTGAAATAAAGCTGATAGTTTGTGAGTTTGTTTAGATGTTTGGATATTTGGATGTTTGTATGTTTGTGTAAGGATCAGGCTCAAACGACGAAACAGTTTACAGTGAAATTTGGTGAGGTGAAAGGTATAACTCCTGAATAGCATATAGGCTACTTTTTATCTCGAAAAACGTTCCTGAAAACCAAAAAATAAGTAAAAGGATAACGGGAATATTGCATAAAAACTTTAGCAGTACTCTGTTTGACACAAAGAGCACTGCTCTACGGTTGCCATGACAACCAATAACTTTTGACTTTTCAAAATGGCAATGTCATTTCGTTTTTCTATGCTTTCCGCTTTCAGAAAATGCAAAAATGAATTCAGTGTTTTCATAGGTTAGATGGAACAAGGTAGTTCTTTCTCTAAAGTTTGTATGGCGAAACAATGCGCAGACGAAGTCGCGCCCGGGTCCACTAGTGATGAATAAAATGGAAATTAAAATACAATAAGTTGATGACGTGAATAAACTCGAAACACCCCGAACGTGTTCGCGATTCCGGTTTCCTAGGCTGGATAGGAGAAATTACGCACTTTCCATTATACGTGACGATTGGATTGCCTTTTACAGCGCACTGACTGTCGGACTAATAGTTTCTGATAGAAAGCTATTTGCTGCGGGATACTAGCTTTAAGATTTCAAAGAATAGAAATACGAGTACACCAAAACTTTTTTAGCTCTGGTGATCTAGTAAGTTCGTGTGAGTCGAGAAATTAAAAGTCTTATCAAAATTTTCGATTCCGACGGGATTCGAATCCTCAACGATCAGACGATCCTCCTAAAGCCGGAGTGCCTTACCATTCGGCCACAGAATCCATGTTGTCACAATCGAAATTTTTGATAAGCTCATATTTTATGGGCAACTCTGGTGGTCTCCGTCATGGCTTAACGACTTAAATAGCCGAGACCGACAATTGAATGTGCCCTCCGAAGCACGGAAGAGCTCAGATGAAAATGCCACTGTCGGTCACCCACACGCTTACAGACCGTTTCGAACGTTGCTTAACTTTGACGATCTATCAAGAACGACTAAGCAAGCACGACCATGCGTAATCAGGCTATATGCAATATTGGTACCACGTTAACGAAGCAGCAAGCGGGCCGCTAGTTATCCTATCCTACTTCCTATCCTATCCTACTAATATTATAAATGCGAAAGTCTCTGTGTGTGTGCGAATGTTTGTCCTCGCGTATCTCCGTGACGACTTAACCGATTTTGATGAAAATTGGAATGTAGATAGGTAGTTTAAGTTCTGGAATAACATATAGGCGTATAGCATTTTCGAAAATCAACCCCGAAGGGTGTTTATGTTTACAGGGTGTTAAAGTTTATATGAAAAAAAATATTCCTTGCTTCGATCCACTCCAAACTCGGTATACATATACTTTAAAGTAAATAATGAAACCCGTATTTTTTATTTTTCAAAACAATCCCTAGGGGTGATGCAAGGCAGTTTCAAAGTCGTAAGATTCAAAAGTATGTGTGTGCGAATGTTTGTCTCGCGTAAGGTAGTTCTATCTCTAAAGTTTGTATGACGAAACAATGTGTAGACGAAGTCGGGTCCACTAGTTAAAAATAACTGCGTAGTCACGAACCTGTAACTACCTTTCATCAAGTTTAACGGTTTACTTTTTTACTATCTAGTTAATTATGATCAGAGATCCGCAGTGAATATGATTATGTATGGAAGCAGTTTTGCATAGAACTCTTAACTATGTGGGCAAACACGTGGAAAAATGAGGTTTTAATGTCTAACGGTAAAAGTATCAATCCCTAGAAATAAAATTTATAAACTACTTATATACTTTTTGTTTGTAAATACATACATATTATACATAGAAACACCCAGACCCGGGACAAATATATGTAGGTCATACAAACATTTGTCCCGCGGCGGGGATCGAACCCGCAACCTTCTGCGTCGCAGGCGGACCTTCGCCCACTGCGCCACAGAGGTCGATTCGGCTGAGAGGATGGTTTAGGTGCTGGGCAAGCCTATTCTATCTCAAACAATGTCCCAGGCACTGCAGCGTCCCGTTGAGTGTAGGCGTGGATTTCCTCCTAACGCTGTATAAATCATCTAATATAGATGTAAATGTCTCAGTTTTTTTTTTTGTGAAGTCATGTTCTGCTCAGTTATCAGATGGAATTGTATTCTCTCTTTTTCGTAGGCATTGGTAGCTTTGGTGAAGAGTTCCTGGTCCCTGGGCCGACAATCACAACTGTAGGATGTAAGCTGTAGTTCAAACTCCATTTTCAACCGACTTAAAACACACTTTCTGTGTTCGACTGTATTATGATTTTTGTAGCATCAAAGGGAAACCACTTAAAATGCAAAACGTTAAAAACGAGCCATTGTCTGTCATCGATAAGGATGACATACGATTTCTTTGATAATAGTTCAAACATAGAACAATAGGAGTTATTAAATAGGTCATTCGTTCGTTTGTATAATAGTTACGTTTTGAAAACTACAAAAAAAACTAGAAAAATAAAATAAAACTCAGTACTTAATTTACTGCAATCGGCCTGCTTATTATAACCACCCTGTCTCTAAAGTATAATACTCGTACATTAAAATTACTTTTGAGTTAGATTTTGAAAACTACAAAGAAAACATGTTGGCTAAAACTGATTACAAACTCAAAATGTCACTTTACTCTGTTTTACCGTAGAGATAAGTACGGTAGTTATGCTAGTCCCACGATAAGCCATGGGCCGTAGCTAGTATTAAAAGGAATCTCACAAGTACAGACATGGAAGTAGGTCAGTAAATGAGAAAATCTAGTATTACCTTACATGGTTAGCACTTGGCATTACTATTGAGTTGTCACGTGTACTTGAAGGTGTAAAATAAATTAATTTAAATTCCATAAGACCGTGTTTTCTGAGAGACTCGATGAATTAGGAGATTGGTGATTCGAATCCCGATCATTGATGGAGTTTTTGTTTCGTATATATAAATGACAAGCACGAGCCTCAGTCGAGACGTTTTCAATAGAACTCTCTCAATATCTGTGAAAATTTCAACCGAGCTCTAGGAATACTGCCGTGATGTGTGTGAAGCGTGTGTCGTGAAGCGCTCGTGGTCGTGCTTGCTTAGTCGTTCTTAATATATCGTCGAAGTTAAGCAACGTTCGAAACGGTCTGTAAGTGGATGGGTGACCGGCAGTGGCATTTTCATCTGAGCGCTTCCGTGCTTCGGAGGAGGACACGTTAAATTGTCGGTCCCGTTAAGCCATGATGGAGGCCTTAAGGCGGCCTAAAAACTCCGTCACCAGAATCGGCCACTGATTCATACGGACTTACTGTCGTGCTCCTGTTTCGTTTTCCATAAATGGTGTTGTTATGATTATTAAGTTGTCAGGTGCTTGAAGGTGTTAAAGTAAATTCATTTATAATTCCGTACCACGCCCGATGCGCCATTACAATTAAAATGACTCATCATCATTATGACAGTCTTCATAGGATAGGACAATCAAGGCAATCTAATATATTGGATTTTTATGGGACCACAAAGGTGCCTACAAATGGCGCCCACTTCTCCAGAGTTTTTTAAATAATGCTGGACTTTTTCACACAGCATCATCTAGCCCCAAAGTAAGCGGAGCTTGTGTTATGAGTACTAGATGACTGATATACTACTTATATACTTTTTGTTTGTAAATACATACATATTATACATAGAAACACCCAGACCCGAGACAAATATTTGTAGATCATACAAACATTGGTCCCGCGGCGGGGATCGAACCCGCAACCTTCTGCGTCGCAGGCGGGCCTTCGCCAACTGTGCCACAGAGGTCGTCGTCGAGTTGGCCGCATAGGATCACCTCGAGAGCATCATCTTATAAAATCGGTTGAAAATATCGGCGAACACACGTAAAAAACATAATCCAACACAAACTGTTCTGTCGGCACTGTTCATATTGGTCAGTTAAACGGGAATAAGTTATTTCACGCGATGAAATCTCCTTAAACTATTAAAAAAAACCTTTTTGAAGTCGTTTAAAATGTAATAGCTTCATTTTTAACTGTACCGACATAAATCGTGTTGACTTAACATGAATTGTCACCTTTTTACGGAAGTGAGAGCTTGCTTGGTTTTAGAGAAACTCTGACGTTATGTATTCAAGTCATGTGTGCAATCATGTTTGCTTTACTGTGTCATGTGCATGAAGTCCTTGGCTACACAAAATTTCCTTTGGCTATCACATGTAATCAGAATATACCGCAACTATTCCTACCAACCGGCCGGCAACGCATCTGCAGTGCTTCTTGATGCTGCGGTTGTCTGTGGGCGGTAGTAATCACTTCCATCGGGCGTGCCACTCGCGTTTGCCCCTCTCATAAAAAAAAAACTTGTACAGTTGTTTTATCGAATGAGCGCTCAGTATTGCTTACGCATACGGAAACAAATCTACACACATTTAAGATCAACCCGCCTTGAGGAACAACTGTAGCATAGCCATACGTCGTCTCTCAGTCTATCCCACAATTATGCGGGGTCGGCAATTCGGCATAGCAGGTTTTCAAGGCAAGAGTCTCAACCCCGCAGAAATTGATGTTATCGTGTCCTTAGTTCTTACGAACCAGTGTGATGAAAGTATTTAAGAGAGCCTCAATACGGCTTCCTTTTGAAGGAAGTAAGATAATGATGAAAGTAAAAGGCTAACTAACAAAAAGTATGTGTGTCGTGGAACCTCCGTGGAACACTCGGCTAGAACTAAGTTTCAACTTTGAAATTTGGCATTTGTCAAATATTAAAATCCTAGTACTAACAGTGTAACAATCGATGGACTGTTTCGCGTCTGCGTACTTCGCACTGTGACGTTTTGACCTATGTATGTGTCGTGACGGTTTTTTTTTCTAGCCTCCATTCTCGATACTGTCCGAAAAGGAACTTCGTTCCAATAATAAAATCACACTAACACAGTTGAAGTAGGAAGCAAGATTACTAAATCCTCAATTGTAAAATCATAATAGATCTTGAACATTCCATTGTGTGCACGACACGGGCATATAAATAAACTTCTTAATTCCCGAGTTGTCTCAGGCTTACGTCATCCGGGAACAGATGTCGGGCTTGCCTTTTCATTTTGGAACAATCACTTTGAAGCGACTGTTGCATATCCCTAATAGAATCGTTTAATTTGTAATAGCTTAGTTGCTTATTGTAGCTTGGTCGAAGCGACGCGTGATCCGAGAGCTGGCACATTTTTGGCTCAAAGGATCAGCATTGCCATCCAGCGTGGTAATGCCGCCAGTGTTTTGGGCACGCTTCCGACTGACAGTGACCTGGATCAATTGAGCTATCTATAGATCGTTTCTAACGATCCTTAGGTAGCTTGACTAATCCTGTTGTATTTTGTAAATATGTAGTAGCTTAGTTTCTGTAAATAAATTGCTTATTTAATACTTACTTATATCGAAGAAGCTTCAAAGCAAGGCTTTGAATGTGTTGCCCGTTCACGGTATTGATTGCGAAGGAACAGGGGCCCTACTATGAGCTCTTATAGCGATCCAGTTTGGGTCCTAAACTGATAGATATGCTTCAAAGTCAAAGTCAAATAGCATTTATTCAGTAGGACCGCTGGGATCACTTTGAAACGTCTTAAAACTAGGTGATTCTACTCCTGTTCCTTCGCGACCAATACCGCGAAGAACCAGGGCAACAAACACGGTTTGGGGCCTAGCTTTTTTTAGGTGATCCATCTTAGATCTAAACTTAGGCTTATTACTTAACTAACTTCTTACGCTTCGTTATTACGTACCATGACGTATGATAATAAAAGCTTCTGATAATATTTACTAGACTTGTCGTAAAAACAATCTTTTTATAATACCTAAGTAATAAAAGTAAAACAATTTTCTGCTTAAAACGTCACGATGTCACGGTGCGAAAACCTTGCGAATCAGATTAGGAACCTTAACTGGATAGCACCCAAACTGAATTGTAGGTCATGGTACGGCAAATGTGTTTCTTTGAAGTACATCACCTCATCCAGCTCACTACAAGACTATTCTCTTCAACTGTTTCTGCTAAATAAATCGGTTCTCTTGCGTTAGTCTAGGTACCGAAGAATATATAAAAATGACAGTAATGACATTAGAGTGTAGATATTGAAGAAGTTTCTGACTACTTCTAATGGTAAACAATTTTTTATTATTATTATTCAGCCGTTCTTGTCCCACTGCAGGGCAAAGAAGGCCAAAGGCCCTTCCACTCTTCGCGATTCAACGTAGCAACAGGCCAATTCCGCAGGTGAGAGTCCAGCTCGTCCTGCCATCTCGCATCATCATCATCATCTTCCTGCCCTTTTCCCACATTATGTGGGGTCGGCACAACATGTCTTCTTCTTCCATTCTCCTCTATCAGCCGTCATCTCAACACTCACTCCTTTCTTACTCATGTAACATACACCTGCCATTTTGCATATTTTTTATAAATAACATAAAAACTGGCTCAGTAGAAATTATATTTTTTGAGAGAATGAATGAATGACAATAATGAATGAACTAAATAAAGCCACAGATATATACAAATACAAAAGAATGATTACATCATTAAACTTAATGTTTCCAATAGATATAACGGGTAGAATGTGTATAAAAGTAACTTTTATTCACACTTTAATGTCATTGCTGTCATTTTTATTTAATCTCCGGTACCTAGACAATCGCTACCGTTATTCATGCATGATACTCAAAAATTAAAAAGCATGTCCGTTTACAATCAAGCGAGCCGTATGCTTGGTTACGTACGCCCCGAGTTGTAAAAACGAAATCTGGTCGCTCAACGATCTCACCAAAACATTGCATTTCGGTATAGGTCGCGTGCACAGCCGCATGCTAGATTCACTTTCAATACTTTTGACATGGTTTCACTTTCCGTTGTTGCCCGTTGTTTTCAGCTCTTTATAATCATCATCTGACCTTATCCCACGCTAAGTGGGGTCGGCACAACATGTCTTCTTCTTCCACTCACTCCTATCACTCGTCAATTGTGCATCCACTCCTTTTACATTCATATCATCTCAGATGATTACGACTTAAATAGCCGGGACCGACAATTTAACGTGCCCTCCGAAGCACGGAAGCGCTCAGATGAAAATGCCACTGGCGGTCACCCATCCACTTACAGACCGTTTCGAACGTTGTTTAACTTCGACGATCTATCATGAACGACTAGGCATGCACGACCACGAGCGCTTCATTTCACAAGGGCTTACTTACTAGCCGTGTGATTTCTCGTGATGCTTTTTCACCGTTTACCGATATCAAGTACCTACCTACCCACTGTCCCACTCGGCTATCAACGTACCTACTCTTACTGAAACCATAATTTATTCTTATTTTGTTTACTGATGCTAGAAGGCCATCCCACAATAATTATAAGAAGTTAATCTAGTTGTTGGAACTTCATTCGTGTGGTCACAGAATACATGTGTGGTGTACATAAACTGTAGGTATTCTTTTCCAAGGTACCAACTCGGGTAAACCGACGTCCGATGCGAACATGATGCGAAATTGCGAACTGATGCCGACGAAAAATTTGTCAGGTAGTCAGTGTTGCCAACTCCAACTCAGTAAAAAACTGTTCCTCGAAACTCACGTACTTTTTTCTGTTTATTATATTATATTCAATAAACCTGTGTCCTGAATTCTTATCCCATTTATTCTCGATTCCCCGAGGCTACCGCACGAGGTTGATTGTGATTTGTTGTCTATTGCGGTTAGCGGACCATGCAGGGATAAAGCTATGCCATTTGTCTTCTATTTAATCACTAGACACTGCCTTGTAAAACGTAGGCCTGTATCTTTAAAATAAGGTTTTATCGGGTTTTATCAGTGTATCGAATACCCCATCCTCCATGCTCACACTAACAAACAAGTTGTATAATGTTTTTTTCAACACACTTGCTCATAAAGTGGCTCTATGGTCACCGCAATTAGGCACATAATGACACCCATAATCAAACTGTGACTTTTTCATTGCTATAACTCACTAGTGAGTTATAGATTTTTTTTGGTTGAGTTGCTTTGTTCTTCAAAAAGTTTTTAATGTTAATCGGACGCTGTATGTAGTGCTTGGGAGATGGAATGGAACAGGCAATTTGGAATGAGGTAGAATTATGGAATACGAATATTTAGGTAGCTTTCGATGCCAGCAAGCTTCAAAATCTAACCAAACGATGCCAGCAAGCTTGGTAAGAATACAATGAGGATGAATGAGGCCAAAAATGTCAAAATCGCAACAAGTAGAAATTGTGGTCTCTGCTTGTCCCTATGTGAAAGAGGATGATTGTAATGTACTTTGTTAACGTAAAAATATCGTATGTTACGAATTACGATGATTCAGGCTGACATGATACGCTTTGGCATTTACGTTAATTAGGATACCTACTTGTATCAAACGTATTATGAGTGACTGTACCTACGTTGTTTTGCAATGTACCTCTTAGTTTCCTCAACATGAAAATTTTGATGTAAAATGTTTTCGATTTAAACCTTTGTTGTCTTCAAACTAAAGTTAAGTGACTGAATGTTTTGAGATTAAATTCGTCACTCATATGAGGTCATTTCTATATTAAAAGCAACATTTTCGTTTCCTTTGACCCCTTTGTTTAGTGTAATTAACACTACTTACGGTTTTTAATGTTATGTTATGTTAGTATGACCTAAGTAACATTTTCTTATTGTGTTTGATGATGAAAATAAAACTTTTTCTATTCTATTAATTTTTTGTGTTTTATGTAGATACTATCTGGTACCCGCGACTTCGTCAGCAAAATAACATACGTAGGTACTTGAAAGCCTATAAAAATAATCGAAAATTCTAAGCAAAAATCTCCATTAACTTTCAAAACTCAAAATGATCGTATCTCGAGCTGCGCTATAGTAGAAACGTCACCTTACAATTATTTAAAGAAAAAAGTAGCCTATGTCCGTCTCTGGGGTACAATCTTTATCCATGACAAATTTCAGCTTAATCGGTTCAGCGGTTTGGGCGTGAATAGGTAGAGTTACTTTCAGATTTATAATATTAAGTAAGGATAAGTATGGGATATGTCCAGCAGTGGACTGCCATAGGCTGATGATGATGATAAGGTATGCATTAAGTATGGATAAATCGAAGTAACCTTTAATTTTACAAACATTTAAACATCTACTTTAACCGTTTGCGCAACCCGTATTATAAATTTAAATAATTTTTGAATTTCTATCAACTTTATCGGTTACAATGTATGTAAATAGGATCCATACCGCGTCCACAAGCCCGTTATTGCGTATCGTCTTGTCCACGCAATGTCGTCACGCGATGTTATTATTATGACAGACAGTCGCCCACTTGTATATTGGCGGATACAAGAATAAGAATAATAAAGTTTTATTTTCTTCACATCATATACAACAGTTAGAATAGGTACTTAAATCTACACAATTGTATGTGGGTGACAATACGGCTACCCCTCAGCATTTGCTCCAACAGCTCGAGTGTTGGAGCGCTGGTTTTCAGTGGCGCCATACCCGTTGTGGATACGCTTCTCATCGCATAATTATCATAATTGTATTACAAGAGTAGATGGGCGAGAGACTCTTCGTAGTTCTAATAGAATCGCGTGAGTTAGCGAAGCGATTATCGCTAAATCCATAGCAAGTATTAGCACTATATATAATACGAGCTCTTAACGGTGAAGGAAAACATCGTGAGGAAACCCGCAGCTTAGTCAGCTCCACACGTATTGACGTCGTCTTTCCTGTGGGCCAGGCCGATTAAGCTGATAGGATGGTTTAGGTGCTGGACAAGTCTATGCCTTCTCAAACAATGTCCCAGGCACTACAGCGTCCCGTTAAGTGTAGGTATGGATTGCCTCCTGACGCTGTATAAATCATCTAATATAGATGTAAAGGCCTAAGTTTATGAGCACCAATCCGTTCGTATGTATCGAAGATGGCTAAAAAATACTGTGGTCTTGATTAGTTAAACCAGTTTCTATTTAAACTGCCACATAACTATATCCACAGTTGATATAGCAGATAGAGTATAAAACTGGCTAAAAAATCATGGTTATCATAACCACCCTATTTCTACATTAGAATAGACCAAAATGATATTTGAATTAATGCAAAAGCTGGGGTCGAGGTGGACCTTGAATTGAAACACATAATACTTGGGGCTGTTAACAAACCAAGGATAAAGTTCAAGGCAGTCGATTGATAAAGGCCATCGTCTAAAATGACATTTAAATTATTCTTAACATGCTATTTCGGAATCCATCAACTTGTACCAGTGAGGCAGTGAGTTTGGTGTGCGTGTAGCGCGGGCTTTATTTTATTCTGTGCGTGACAGAAGTGGTTTAGCGATTATAGATGGCATTATAGATTACCTACTGTTATGTAGGTACTATGTAATGCTTACATTGAACTTAATCTACATAATACGTACATAATACGTAACTGAACGCCCACTGTCAATTTAGTAACGTTTTATTATGGATCTACCTACCTCTATGTAGTACCTATACTTACTCTTACGTATTTTCTTCACATAGGTACATATTCTAAATAAGTAGTAATTACCTATTTCCAAGGGAATACGTAGATACGCAGGCAAAACGTAAACAAATATTATAATTTAAGTACGTCATTAGTGAAAAAAAAATAGCTAATCGAGTTGTCAGTACATAGACCAAAATGTGACACGATGACACACATAATGCGTCAGAATAATCTCCCCAGCTCGTAGTTAATTCGTCTCGCTCTGGCAACACCGGCATCGACCGCCCGCAGTCCGCGGGCGGAGGGAGCGGGGGACGCAGGTGTGCCGCTGTCAAACTGAATTGCACTTCGCAGTTCGCAAAGCTATAATTTCGCGATTTTCATTATGAAAGAGCTTTTTACTGAATTTATTTACCAAGTAATTTATTTCGCCGCTAATTCTATTTTGTCACGGTAGGATAGCAGAGCGTGTTTCACTCCGAGCGCAGTGGGAGAGTATTGCTATTTTTGTTTTGTAGCCCAGTTTTATTGTAAATATTGTTTTTAGTGTTGAAATACGCTCGCGAAGGTAAAAAAGCGTTTCCGTCGCATTAAAACTCTTGCGTTTGTTTCTTTAGTAACTGAGTCTGTGCCAATACTAGTACAAAAAAGATTTTGTGTTCCATAATGCAGTGCCAAAGTGACTAATAGTTAACTCCGAGGTTTCCTTCGAATAACATATACCTATTTTCTACTCGTTTATACGTATAAACAAGCTATTTTTCTGTAACCCTTACTATTCTTTCCGTGATTAAGTTTAGTGAAGTGAATTTGTGAAAAAAATTGGTGACATTCAAAATTGAACGTGAAATTTATTCTTCTTATTTCTGGGGCAACCAGCTGCTTCAAAAAAATTAAAATTATTGGAAATTAAAGTAATCTTCAAATGCATTTATGATTGAATTTTGAGATGAAACCTTCTGGAGATTTAAGATGAGGCGGGTTTTTGGTGTTTGTTCCGATGGCTGGCTCCTGTGTGGTCAGAATGTGAGCGGATGTCAATAGATGTTGTCTGTATGTTGTTTTAATTTTTATTTACGCTTTCAAAGGCAAGGCAAGGCTTAACTGAGCTTTAAACCACTGCCTAGGCAAGTCAAAATAAAGTTACATTTGAATTGGATGTCTATCAAGGGTATAATTTGTAGGAACAAAGGAGGCTATTCCTTTTGGACCCAAAAGTCAAAAGTGCCGGCCAACGAAACTATAGGCCTCACCACTAGTGGGGAAGTCAATCGGAGTATTTTCCAGTCAATGTCAAAGTCAAAAAGCATCTATTTAGTAGGACCGCTGGGATCACTATGAAACATCTTAAAGCTAGGTGATTCTATTCCTGTTCCTTCCCGACCAATACCATGAAGAACCAGGGCATTGTTGCCCTGGTTCTTCATGGTATTGGTTGGGTGCCTGGTTTGGGGCCGAGCTTTATTTAGGTGATCCATCTTAGAACTAAACTTATGCTTATTTTATCTTATTATCAGTAAGGCACCAAGTCCCATAGAAGTGTATAGAAATCCAGAGTTTTCAACTTAAGTAATCTTTTGAAGTAGTGGACTTAGAGACTTAGTGCCATACTGAAAAATACTCGGATTGACATCCCCAATAGTGGTGTGGCTTTTATTTTCATTGGCCGGCACTTTTGACTCTTGGGCCCAGCCTTTTATGGAGTGTGAATGGCCTCCTTTGAACCGTATACTGATATGACACTAAATTACAGATGTCAAAATGTGACTTGGATAAAATTGTATGCCAAGTATGTATTTATCCAAGTACATACATGGCATACAATTTCATCTCTGACTACCCTATTAGACATCTTCACAGGATCTAGGTCTGTCTTCAAGTCAACTATTCATATGGGATACCGTTGTGACCCAGTTTTTTAAATGTGACCTATTATTTTGACGTGCCTATAGATATTAATAATATAATATGGCTGTGCATGTAAAATTTCATATTAATTATATTTTAACAAACAATCACACTTAAAATCTTATATTGGAATTTCTTAATAAAAAATTCAACATATCACATTACGAACCACAATAATTCTTTTACTACTAAAACTTTATAGCCTATAAATGTTGGGTAAGGCGGTGGCGCTACTGCTAGCGGGAAACATCACTGAGGTTACAGTTTATTAGTGTTAGTAGTTATTTATTATATAATTATTCTTATTAGAGTAAAGGCTATTAAGCACAGAATACAGATAGGTACGTAGTTTATGCTTAAAAGAAATGCTCGCTAAAGCCTAGTTCGGCCTAAGCTTGTTTTTTAGTCGAGTAACGAGAATATAGTCGCCAAACAACTCGCTACTGCCCAGAAATCGTTCGCACGATCTAGGCTACTATTTTAGTCGAGTAGTGAGGACGGTCCTTTAGTTTACACTCGACTTTTTTGTTTCATATTTGTAAAGCGTGAAACGAAACTTACTAATGCGCCTACTCGACTAATATCGAAAAATTCGGACTTGTTTAGCCGGTGAACCAGTAGCACGGACGCGTGGTGGGAGGTGCTACACTATGATGCTGCTCGCCCAAAAAAAAGAGTCAAATGGATTGACTCGACTAAATTACTCGCTAACCTCGACAAAATTTTTGGTGTTCGTTTTGGGACTAAGTTACTCGCTACTCGACTAAAATACGAGGCTAGTCCTAACTAGGCTTAAACGCTCGTACTCGCGCCATCTTCGAAATTTAGTAGACGCAGCTGTTAACATACTTTTGAAAATCTTTATTGTCTGTGTGAAATATCTCTGTAGTAATATAATGCATTGTAATATTGCATGTGCATGTGTTTTGGAGCTTTATGAATAATCGACAAATCCTACTCGACTAAAATACGAGCCTAGTCCTAACTAGGTTTAAACGCTCGCACTCGCGCCATCTTCGAAATTTAGTAGACGCAGCTGTTAACCTACTTTTGAAAATCTTTATTGTCTGTGTGAAATATCTCTGTAGTAACATAATGCATTGTAATATTGCATGTGCATGTGTTTTGGAGCTTTATGATTAATCGACAAATCCTAGTAATATTGTAAATCTGGATGTTAGACTGTTTGTACGTAGCTAAGCGCTAAGTTAGTTAAGAAATTTGCCTAAGTTTAGATCTAAGATGGATCACCTAAAAAAAGTTAGGCCCCAAACCGTGTTTGTTGCCCTGGTTCTTCGCGGTATTGGTCGCGAAGGAACAGGAGTAGAATCACCTAGTTTTAAGACGTTTCAAAGTGATCCCAGCGGTCCTACTGAATAAATGATTTTTGACTTTGACTTTGCTCGTGGTGTAGCTTGCTTCGATCTTGATAGATCGTCGAAGTTAAGCAACATTGTAAACGGTCTGTAAGTGGATGGGTGACCGCGAGTGGCATTATCAACAGCGATTCCGTGCTTCACAGAGCACTTTTCGGTCCCGGCTGTTAAGTCGTTAAGCCATGACGGGGACCTTAAGGCGGCATAAAAACTCCGTCACCAGAGTTTAACACGTTTGCGCTTTAACACGTGCTCTAAACGGTGAAGGAAAACATCGTGAGGAAACCAGTTAGTGTTCTTATAGGCGGCGATGGGCTTGCAACCTGTCACGTATGGAATACTAACTTCTGCAAGATGTGGGCATGTATCAAATATGTGTTTGTACATGCCTCTGACTACCCTTAGACATCTTCATAGGATCTGGAATAAGTAACATAAAAAGATCTGAGAGAATTTCTACCGCACCTTGGGGATACAGTCGTGAACCTGTTTACGTTTTACCAGAGTTGGCCACTGACTCATACGAACTTACTTCCATCCTAAACATTCCAAGTATCTTTATCAGCCGGATAAGACAAGTGGGTGTTCGGTTGTTGGCTGTTAACGAGCTTTTGCTAAGGGTACTTCTTTAGTTGCGTAGCGGGTGTCTTTTTAAGAGCCACTTGAGTTTAGCGGAGTCTGTTGAAGTTGAGTTGAGTCGGTTGAAACAAAAGGTTTTAAGTACTAACTTAACTATACACATACATTTTGTTACTGTATTTTGTGTGTGCTTGAGTGGCAAATAAATAAATGTCTATGTCTATGTATATACAAATACATCTTTTAAAATGGTGCTCGCTCCGAGCGAGCACCATTTTAATATATATCACGAGCGAGTCGCTCGTGAGGTCGCTCCTATAGGTAGGTGCTCTGTCTGAAGTTAGGTGTGTGTCCTGTGCTATGCAAAACATAATTATTTTGATAAATGGCTCTATTATGTTATTGCTTTGGGGTTAGATGATGCTGTGTGAAAAGACCAGCATTTAATTCTTTATTGTACTCGTACAAATAAACTCACACAGAATAATAACATAATGATAGGATATACAAAGGCGAGCTTAACCCTACAAAGAGTTTTCTTCCAGCAAACCTTATTGATTTATTTATCAAAACCTAATCTTTCTTCCGCAGGGCTCCCCGCACGGCTCAGTGATGTCTTGTCAATCGCTAGCGGCGCGCGCGTTCGCTGATGATAAGGAAATTACGCACTGCACTACCTTCCACAGGTGATTATTCTTAGGCAGGCTCGAAATGGTGATCCATGCCCATCTGGGCAGGACGCGTGACGGACGGGAGATGGACCACAGCGATTACTGAATGGTGGGCTAGAGGTGCACAAAGACCACGAGGTACTTCACCTGCTCGATGGTCGGATGACATCGTAAATGTAGTCATTCCGGGCGAACGTTCAGAGTTCAATGACACATTTGACGTTTGAAGACGAAAACCATAGGCTAAGTGCGGTATTCAGCGATCAGTCGATAAGACAAGGCGATCGCTAAACGAAGGTTACTTTGGCTAGCAATCGAACTTCGCCATCGTCTAAGCGTTGAAATGTAGAAGTCGATTCGTTTCATAGCGAAAGCCGGTTGTCTAAGCCCTCAGGACCGAGAAGAGTGGCGTCAAAAGCCTTCTCTCCATAACGCCACTGCTGGCACCCACTGCTGGGTATAGCTATACCCAGCAGTGGGTGCCAGCAGTGGCCGTCAACGCTTAGACGATGGCGAAGTTCGATTGCTAGCCAAAGTAACCTATAGACCCAGCATTAGGTGCAACCGGGCTGATTAGATAGATTCTACCAACATCATCATCACCCTGCCCTTGCCAAAACTACATATATATAACTTTTTTATGTAGTTTTGTGCTGCTGGGCGAACCGTTGTCGAGGGATTCATCCATCCATACTTCCATACTAATACTATAAAGCTGAAAATTAGAAGATTAGCGAGTTTATATGTTACACAGCGCAAAACGCAACGATAGCGCGATCTAATTTTTCCTGTGTCGCCATCTATTATGTAGTAAAATGTCTATGTCTGTCTGTCTGTTTGTTACCTTTTCACGTATAAACCACTGAACAGATTATGCTGAAATATGACATGGATAAAGATTATGTCCCAGGGACGGACATTGGCTACTTTTTTTCAAAAATAATCATGGAGGGCATGAAATAAGGGTTGAAAGTTTGTATGGGGAGTTGGAAGTCCCAGTTAAAGGCTACTAAATGGCGTTGCTAACCTATGGCTGAGGCCGAGATGGCGCTTTTATGCCCTATTCCACTCTGATCCACTAATCAAATCCATTAAGGGATTAGTTTCCACTTTTTATTGCATTTTTCTCCTACCCATGGCTGTTTTCCTTTTTTTTCAGATCTGTGAGATTCAGTTCAGATTCGCGCGGTTCTGGCAGAGCATCAAATGACCACGACAAGAAGGAATCGTCAGGTAAATACATCTTACTGTATATGTATGTATATTTGTCCCTGGAAAATATTGCAAGCTGCGTTTGTCCCATTTCCCGGGGACCGATTGAGCTGAATTTTGGTACACTTTGCGTCTTCGGTAATGAAATTAATGTAGGACGAGCAATTTTTTAAGTGAAAACTTCTTTAGCCGCGTTAGGAAATTTTCAGATGGGGAAAAATATCAAACTCAGTCACGTGACTGTTACCGTGTTACGACACCATCCTCTTACTATTCGTCACATATTGTACCTTCACAATGGTCTATTTGTGAAAGTGGGCGCCTCAGGTGAGACTGCCCCGAGTTCGAATCCCAGTGGGATAGTAACTTTTTGTACTTTTTTTTTAATTTTAGAACCGAAACCTAATTCAAGTTTTCTGCTTGCACTCCAGGAGTGCCACAATTTTTTTTTATTTCTGGTCCGTGGATTAAAAATACTATGTTTTATATTCCAGGGTCCATGTCCCTCACAGCGTTGGCGGTGACTCCAGTGACGTCCCAGGGCTCTGGTATGAGCCAATCGGTGCCTTCGCACTCGCTGAACTTCGATCTAGATGTGGAGGTGACTATTATAGATAGAAGATATTTATAGTCCTTCTTCTTATCGTGTCACCAGTTCTTTCGAACCAGTGTGGTGAAAGGATTTTAAGTGCGCCTCAACCAGGCTCCTTACGTGCACTTGACACATGTTTTCGAACTTTGTAGGTTCTACGACATGCCGGTTTCCTCGCGATGTTTTCCTTCACCGTTTAAGAGTTCTGGCATAGTGCACATAAGTTTTTCGGCAGAAAAACTCATTGATGCACGACCGGGATTGAACCCACGACCTAACGATCGGAAGGCAGGGCCACTACTACTAGATCACCAGTGCTCTGATATTTATAGTGAGAAATAGGATACGTTCCACCAAAATGATTTTTAGGGTTACCCAAGTAAAAAAAAATTAAAAAGCCGCCAGCCTAAAGTGGAACTGGGCCGGACACGTGTCGTCTGCCGCATGTCGGACGATTTGTGGGCAAAACGAGCCACACAGTGGACCTCACAAAATGTGACGCGGAGACGTGGAAGACCCAGGATGATCTGGCGAGACGAGTTAGACTCTCACCTGAGAACCTGGCCTGTTACAGCGTTCAATCGCGAAGAGTGGAAGAAGAGAAGGGAGGCCTTTGCCCTTCAGTGGGACGAGAACGGCTGAATAAAAAAAAATAAAGAAATACCAAAAGGGTAAAACGGGACCCTATTACTAAGACTTTGCTATCTGTCCGTCTGTCAGCAGGCTTTATGATGTATCTCATGAACCGTGATAGTTAGACAGTCAAAATTTTCATAGATGATGTATTTCTGTTACAGCTATAACAACAAATACTAAAAAAAACAATATAATAAATATTTAAGGGGGCTCCCTTACAACGAACGTGATTTGTTTGCCGTTTCTATAGATGGTACGGAAGCCTTCGTGCGCGAGTCCGACTCGCACTTGGCCGGTTTTTTTTGCTTCGAAATAAACCTAAAACTAGCGTTATTTAACTTAACCTAACTACCAAGCAACGATCCACGCCGCGCTATCAATGTTTGTATGATCTGCATATATTTATCTCGGTTCTGTATTTACAAACAAAAAGTATATAGTAGGGTCTTTCATTTTATACTAACTTAATTCAGGAATTAGGTTCAACAAATTAATAAAAAAATATTTATGTTTTGTTATGAAAATCCCGAGAAAATCGATAAAGACTATCCTTTCAATTGATTGTTGCTTCTTGTATAACTTAGTCCATTCGTGATGTAGCTGCGCTGTGATTGGTGGAACGTCTGTTCTCCTTGAAAATCATTATGCAACAATTCTAAAAAATCAATAAATTGAAGTGAAAACTTTAATGGTCTTATGAATTAAATTGATACTGTCAAACATCTATTTACAACTCAAAAATGAGGCCCTGTCAGTTTGTGTAGTTTAAAATGAAAGACCCATAAGTAGTATATCAGTTATCTGGTTCCCATAGTATAAGCTTTGCTTAGTTTGGGGCTAGATGATGTGTGACATGTCCAGCATTATTTATTTTTGTTCCAGCCGGGCCAGCAGCAGACGTGTCGTTTCCCAAAGTTAGAGGAATGTGCACATTTCCACTACGAGAGGGTATCTCTTGGCGGGCTCAGTGTAGAGGTGGTGCCTTGTGAGGATACCTGCACGGATTCATGTGACGAAGGTAATTATTATACAACTAGTGGACCCTAAGAGCCGTGTTGGTCGAATGTGGGTTCAAACCCCGGCCGTGCATCAATGGATTTTTCGTTTCGTTAAATTTATATGCGCTATAATACGAGCTCTTAAGAGTGAAGGTAAACATCGTGAGGAAACCCGCAGCTTAGTCAGCTCCACACGTGACGTCGTCTCTCCTGTGGGCGGCTGATTAAGCTGAGAGGATGGTTTAGGTGCTACAAGCCTCCATCTCAAACAATGTCTCGGCACTACAGCGTCCCGTTTAATGAAGGCATAGGTTGCCTCCTGACGCTGTATAAATCATCTAATATAGATGTAAAGGCCTAAGTAGTTCAGACGATCGTAGTTAGAGATCGCCATATAGATTTTTGACGTGACAACGTCTCTTATAATTTGATAGAGCCGGCTGCACGCACGAAAAAACATGACGTCATGCGGCGTTACCTCGCTCGTTCCATGTAAGGCTTGAAGTGCAAGCGAGAGCGCGGAACGAGCGACAAAGAAGCACAATCGGCCTTTGCGTTCGGCAGCGTTCGACATCCGTCTCTCTCCTACTTGAGTGAGCGATGCGTAGACGTTGTCACGTCCAACTATCGTCAGTAAACCGACTTTACAGACAACCAATTTTTTTTCTAATCCAAACGTTGCTTTGTTCCCAGGTTGGATATGCCTAAAGGTCCGCTCCCATGTGAGCGAACCGTGCGAAGAGAGCGTGGAACGAGCACTCAATACTAGTTGGAGCGAAGCGAGCGACGTGCGAGAATGGACGCTAAGTCGGAACAGAGAGAATCTTTTGCGGTTGGATGAGATATTGCACAGGTATGATTATTGCACAGGACAATACCAATAAATAGCTCTAATTTATGAAGGTTAGTGGCTTGCTTCGCTCGACAGTACTTGGCAGTAGTAATAAGTAGCTCTAATTTTAAAGGTTAGTGGCTTGCTTCGCTCGACAGTACTTGGCAGTAGTAATAAGTAGCTCTAATTTATTAAGATAGGATTAACTCTTATTTAAAAATATGTAGCTCAAAATGGTAAGTGGCTCGCTTCGCTCGCCACTGCGATAGATTAGTAATCCTAGATTCGTTGAACGTACTTTAATAGGCTTGATTGTCCTGTAGAAGCAGTACTGGCGGAAATTGTGCGAATCCTGTGTTGTTTAGTAATCGGTGAAGGAAAACATCGTGAGGAAACCCGCAGCTTAGTCAGCTCCACACGTGACGTCGTCTCTCCTGTGGGCGGCTGATTAAGCTGAGAGGATGGTTTAGGTGCTACAAGCCTCCATCTCAAACAATGTCCCAGGCACTACAGCGTCCCGTTAAGTGTAGGCATGGATTGCCTCCTGACGCTGTATAAATCATCTAATATACTCGTAGATGTAAAGGCCTAAGTTTTTTTTTTTAGTAATCAAATATTTTTCCCCACAGATGCATATACGACAGAAAAGTGTCCGGTCTACCGAACTTGTCGACCGAACTAGTATCCTCAATGGGAGCTCAGGAGTACCTCCGGTTAATAGCAGATTATATGCACCATTTGTCCATCATAGCAGACGACACTATTAACTGCGGACCTGCGCTTAACTGGTTCCAGATGGATAATAAAGGTAATGGATAAAGATAATTATTTCCTAAAAAAAATTGTATTTATTATTTGACGACCTCTGTGGCGCAGTGGGCGAAGGTCCACCTGCGACGCAGAAGGTTGCGGGTTCGATCCCCGCCGCGGGACAGATGTTACACCTGTGGCGACCTCTATCTACCATCGCCTGAACTACAAGCTGAACTTCAAGAGATGTCAATTACAGCGACGTACTTCGGAGCTGTACCACTAGATGGCGCTGGGAACACGCAAAAAGTATAGAAAGTCTGAATCGCGCATGCAAAGTTTCTGGCCACTTTAGCCTAAATAGAACTATCCGACTACAACTGTCGACCGAACAGGCCCTAAGGTAAGTGTGCCAGTTGGGGAAACCTTAGCGAGGCGAGTACTCCCTCTTTACTATAATTTGGGGGAATTCCACCTACCCCCAAACACCCTGTTGTAAAGGCTTAATAATAATAGATTTAACTTGAATATTTATTATCAGGTCACAAACTGCTGGTTGCGAATGAAGACTCAAGTTCAATCAACACGCCGGCCGTTGCCGCTGCCTACTCCGTCAGGAAATATGTGTCGCAGGTACATTATAGTTCAACAGAATTTGAAAATAATAAGTCCATTATAGACTTACTTTTTTATATACTAATATAAAAAAAAACAACATACAACTATTATGTGTTTGGACATGCCTCTGACTACCCTTAGACATCTTCAAAGGATCTGGAATAAGTAACATAAAAAGATCTGATAGAATGTCTACCGCACCTTGGGGATACAGTCGTGAACCTGTTTTACTAATATAATAAGTATTTATTTAACTTTTAAATGCAATTACAGTACGGCCTTCTGATCGTAAGGTCGTAGGTTCAATCCCGGTCGTGCACCAATGAGTTTAATGTATGTGCACTATGTCAGTACTCTCAAACGGTGAAGGAAAACATCGCGAGGAAACCGGCATGTCGTAGAACCTACAAAGTTCGAAAACATGTGTCAAGTGCACGAAAGGAGCCTCTTTGAGGCGCACTTGAAATCTTTTCACCACACTAGTTCGATAGAACTGGTGACACGATAAGAAGAAGACAGTATGTTCAAAAGATTTTGGCTAATTGAGCTGGATTTTGGCACACCTAGCCTAGAAATCAGTGACGCTAAAATGTATGATAAACTGATCTGATGATGGAGTCAGGATCTGTTCAACAGAACTCCTCAGAAAATGGACCAAATGTGTCTTTATTAGTAAATAAAAAAAAAAATTGTGTGACATACATATTAATCGCGGGTTTGGGTGTTTCTATGTATAATATGTATGTATTTACAAACAAAAGTATATAAGTAGTATATCAGTTATCTGGTTCCCATAGTACAAGCTTTGCTTAGTTTGGGGCTAGATGATGTGTGACATGTCCAGCATTATTTTTTATTTATTTAATTTAAAAAAATATAAATGCAATTATGTCATTGTTTTTTTAATAGTTACTTTTTTTTTCAGGCTCGGGACGAAATCAGCTTCGAAGTAGGAGATATGATCTCAATCATTGACATGCCAGGTAAATTCATAATATTCATGCTAATATTATAAAGCTGAAAAATAGAAGATTAGCGAGTCTATATGTTACACAGTCAGAGAGTGATGAATATGAGTGTGGCTGGAGATTATGCAAGTAGAGGAAGGCCGAAAAAGAAGTGGTTGGATTGTGTGAGAGATGATATGAATGCGAAAGGAGTGGATACAGATTTGACGAGTGATAGGAGTGAATGGAGGAAAAGTACATGTTGTGCCGACCACATTTAGCGTGGGATAAGGGCAAGGGAATGATGATGATGATATGTTACACAGTCCAAAACGCAACGATAGCGCGATCTAATTTTTCCTGTGTCGCCATCTATTGTGTAGTAAAATTTCTCTGTCTGTCTGTTTGTTACCTTTTCACACCTAAACCACTGAACAGATTATGCTGAAATATGACATGGATAAAGATTATGTCCCAGGGACGGACATAGGCTACTTTTTTTTCAAAAATAATCATGGAGGACGTGAATAAGGGTTGAAAGTTTGTATGGGGAGTTGGAAGTTCCAGTTAAAGGCAACTAGATGGCGTTAACCTATGGCTGATATCGAGATGGCGCTATTATTGCATTTTTTAAAGTTTCAGAAGATTCTTGCAGATTTCAGTTCTATTTATAGGTTTTCAAGTATGTTATTTTGCTGACGAAGTCGCACCCGCTAGTAAATTCAATAATAATGAATACGTACTTTTGTGCCAATTCATTAGCCGCGTCTATATCGACTCGTAAGTTCCGTCTCGGCGATGGTTCAACAGTACATGAACCGGAGTCCACATTTTTCAGTTCTATTTTTTTCAAGTATGTTATTTTGCTGACGAAGTCGCGGGTACCAAGTTTGATAATAATATCTGTTTAGTTACAAGGAAATTAAATAAATACATATTTACCTTATTATGCTTATAAATTAAATATAATAGAACCATCGAGCTTAGGTAAACAGTATTAGTGTCAGTGATATTATATGCATTTACATATTTGGTCGTTCAGTGAATCTGTTTAATACGTAACAAAAATACGTGAGTGTCGTGGAACACTGTTGGAACGAAGTTTGTACTTCTGCCATTTTGCGCACCTTGTGCTCTTTTCGCACTCTGCGCATCTTTTTTTTGCGCACTACTATGCGCACCATTTTGCACAATTTGTGAAGTTATCAACGAAAACATTTTTTTTGCTTCTCCTGTAAAGTTGTGTTTATACAGTTATCCTTTTATTCCCCGGAGACAGCGATATGTCGTGACGGTAAAATCGATCGCTTTTTCTTCTAGCCTCCATCCTCGATACCGTCCGAAAAGGAACTTCATTCCAAAACTGTGTAATCTCTATATTCTGGTGGTGTGTGTTTGAGATAATTAAACTTGAAGACGAATTGTATGTCGTGTGAATTATCGAAAGAGGGCTTGTTTGAATCAACTCACGGTAAGAGTGACCTTTTGACGACCTCTGTGGCGCAGTGGGCGAAGGTCCGCCTGCGACGCAAAAGGTTGCGGGTTCGATCCCCGCGGGACAAATGTTTGTATGACCTACAGATATTTGTCCCTGGTCTGGGTGTTTCTATGTATAATATGAATGTATTTACAAACAAAAAGTATATCAGTCATCTAGTACCCGTAGCACAAGCTCTGCTTACTTTGGGGCTAGATGATGCTGTGTGAAAAGTCCAGCATTATATATTACTAGCTGACCCGCGCAACTTCGTCTGCGCATTATTAGGATTCAAGTGCAGGAGTGTCCGGGATGTATGATCCTTTAAAGTTTAGAGGTTAATATGTAGGTAAGGTCTAAGGTAGGTAGGGGAGTATTGGGCAGTAAAGCAGGTTTGGACACCACCGGCAAACTCCCGTGTTATGCCGGCCATAGGTACACCATCATGTCAATCCACCCCCAAAAATGGTCAATTCTAACTGATCAAATTCCGATTTGACGATAGGCATGATGGTTTCTGGCCGACATGACACGGGGGTGTCCAAACCTCCCTACTGCCCAATGCTCCCCTACCTCCCATATATATTTCATTGATATATTACCACTCCCTTCCATTCATTCCATAGTTCCCAGACACTTTTTAAACTATCATGGTTTTCAACATTTTTAACACAGTTAACGGGATATTTACCATGATTTAATGTTTTTTGAGTTTCCCGATATTTCGGCGCAGTTGTATACGCCATGATCAATAGTATCTATGGTATTAATCATGGTTAATAGCCCGTTACCTGTGTTAAAAATCCCAGACACTTGTCCTACCGTACTAACTGATATTTATTCTGTGGTCGCGATGTATCTTACATTTTTAAACTCATGATAACTTTTAAATAAAATGTCCGATTTCAATCATTCAAAAAGTAATCGACGGGTACTGAAACAGCCTTTACTACGTAGGAATTTATTTGGATAAGAATAAATACCAAAATAAGAATAACGTGGTCTGCTTTTGGTCGGCATTTTTATTCACTTTTTAAATTATAAAAGTTGTTATTCTGACACAACCACAATAGTTGGACATATGCTATCGCTGACTTTTTTGTAGATATTGATACGTTCTTTAATATTGTAGAACATTTTTTTGTTCTATCATCAATAGTTTTCGCAGCGCACGCGATATGAAGAATTTTATGTTCAAAATTTTTACACCTTTGGTTACATTATTGCAATTTTCATAAGGATCTCTAATTTTTTTGAAGATAATTTATAGCCTATGTTCATCACAGATAATGTAGGATTCTAATGGTGAAGGAATTTTTAAAATCGGTCCAGTAGTTTCGGAGCCTATTCAATTCAAACAAACAAACAAACGTTTCCTCTTTATAATATTAGTGTAGACTAGCTGCGCTCCCGCGGTGTGACCCGCGGTCCCTCGGGATTTTTTCATTTTTTCGGGATAAAAGGTAGCCTATGTCCTTCCCTGGGATACAACTTTTAACTATGCCAAATTTCAGCTAATTCTGTTCAGCGGTTTGGGCGTGAAAGCGTAACAAACAGACAGACAGAGTTACTTTCAGATTTATAATATTTGTTAGGGTTTGGGATTCTTCCTCTTCAAATGATACGGAACTCCAAATTACTAACAATTTTGTTTATTGAATACTCGTAAAAAGTACAGTGGTTGTACGAATTATTAATTAGACAGACGTGACTTCTTCACGTTCCGAAAAGTGTGAATGTAATGGCGTCGCCGGATGCGCCTAGGGATGTGATAGTGTCCGCGTAGGGATGTCCGTCGACCACAGATAATGCACTCCACTTAAAGATAAATAATTACGTTTTAATACTAAAAAGAAAACCGACTTCAATGTTTGACTCGAAACGCGGTGTGACTCAGGTCGTCAAGCTGTAGATTCGATTTCTATTTGTGACATGGCTAGGAGGGAAGGTGTTTAGAGTTTTACGGGGAAACTTATATGGGACCACCTCTGGAGTATACCCTTTCAAACATGAAAAGAATTTTGCAAATCGGTCAACAAATGGCGGAACAATCGCGTAACAAGATACAAAAAAAAACATACAGACGACTTGATAACCTCCTTTTTTGAAGTCGGTTGAAAAGTATTTGTTTCCTGAACAATATTAGTATTTTAAGTAGTTTATGTTATCTTTGACATTTGCAGGGCCACAAGAGTCCCTCTGGTGGAGAGGCAAGCGCGGCTTCCGCGTCGGTTTCTTCCCGCATCACTGTGTAGCTGTTATCGGTGACAAGGTGCCGAGGAATATGACACAGCCGCCGCCTATTGTAGGGTAAGATCCATACTAATATTATTAAGCTGAGGATTAGCGAGTTTATACGGAGTGTAATCCGAAGTTCGTGGGTTCGAATCCCGAGAAATATATATGCGCTTTAACACTAGCTCAAACCGGTGAAGGAAAACATCGTGAGGAAACCCGCAGCTCCACACGTGACGTCGTCTCTCCTGTGGGCGGCTGATTAAGCTGAGAGGATGGTTTAGGTGCTACAAGCCTCCATCTCAAACAATGTCTCGGCACTACAGCGTCCCGTTAAGTGTAAGCATGGGTTGCCTCCTGACGCTGTATAAATCATCTAATATAGATGTGAGAGAATGTCTACCGCACCTTGGGGATACAGTCGTGAACCTGTTTTTTTATAGATGTAAAGGCCTAAGTTTTTTAGTATACCCACAGGTCCGTAGCAGTAGCCCCAATCAAGCCGATACTCCGTAAGCACGGCAAGCTGATCTCCCTCTTCCGGAGTTTCATCCTCTCGCGTCCCTCAAGACGCAGCCTGAAGCAGCAGGGCATCCTGAGGGAGCGCGTGTTCGGCTGTGATCTTGGGGAGCATTTATTGAATTGTGGACATGATGGTAGGTGGTTTACCCCTTTTTTTATAGCTTGTTTTCTTTCTGGTTTTACCCCTGTTTTTCTAAGGTTACTCCTTTTTCTAAATTTACCCCTGTTTTTTTTATTTACCCCTAATTTACTAGCAGCCTTACCAAGAAACGTGACATAAAGTTATTCCTCAGAATAAACTAAAAATAACCATACATTTGACGACCTCTGTGGCGCAGTGGGCGAAGGTCCGCCTGCGATGCAGAAGGTTGCGGGTTCGATCCCCGCCGCGGGACAAATGTTTGTATGACCTACACATATTTGTCTCGGGTCTGGGTGTTTCTATGTATAATATGTATGTATTTACAAACAAAAAAAGTATATAAGTAGTTTATCAGTCATCTTGTACCCATACCACAAGCTCAAGCTTACTTTGGAGCTAGATGATGCTGTGTGAAAAAGTCCAGCATTATTTATTTTGACAGTTTACACTCAGGAATAACTTTATACTACGTTTATTAGTAAGGCCGTAGGTGTGTAATACCTCGCTTTTTGCCCCAGTTGGTAAAAATGAGAAATGTATTTACTACTAGCTGCGCTCCCGCGGTGTGACCCGCGGTCCCTCGGGATTTTTTCATTTTTTCGGGATAAAAGGTAGCCTATGTCCTTCCCTGGGATACAACCTTTAACTATGCCAAATTTCAGCTTAATCTGTTCAGCGGTTTGGGCGTGAAAGCGTAACAAACAGACAGACAGAGTTACTTTCACATTTATAATAATACACATTAATATTAGTATGGATAGTATGGATGTAAGGGGATAAAAGGAGCTTGATCTCTTTTTGGGGTAAAATTGATAAAACAATGTCATAATTGTTTCCTATACTTAACCAAATAACGTTGGTTAAGTATAGGAAACCTAGGAATACTAACGTGTACCCAACACGTAGTACAACACGTAAGTGTGGTTTTTGAGGGGGTTCTTTTCGAGGCACACAATCTTTTCACCGCGTTAGTTTTAAAGAAGTCCATAAGAAGTGGTTCAACGAACGTTTTCTTTTAATTTTTTTTATTCTGTATCTGTTGTCATAATGCTCCTATTTTATATTCCTATTCTATTCTATTTATTGTCTTTCCTCCTGAAATAGATAGATAGAATAGAAAATACTTTTTTTAGGAGAACATTTAAAGCCAAGTACAATGGGCGGTCTTATCGACGATATTATTTGACGACCTCTGTGGCGCAGTGGGAGAAGGTCCGCCTGCGACGCGAGAGGTTGCGGGTTCGATCCCCGCCGCGGGACAAATGTTTGTATGACCTACAGATATTTGTCTCGGGTCTGGGTGTTTCTATGTATAATATGTATGTATTTACAAACAAAAAGTATATAAGTAGTATATCAGTTATCTAGTTCCCATAGTACAAGCTTTGCTTAGTTTGGGGCTAGATGATGCCGTGTGAAAATGTCCAGCATTATTTATTATTTTATTATTATTATCGCTGTGAGCGATTTCTTCCAGACAATCTTAATACATACATACATACATACATAAAATCACGCCTCTTTCCCGAAGGGGTAGGCAGAGACCACGGATCTCCACTTGCTACGATCCTGACACACAGCTTTTGCCTCATTCACTCTCATTACATTCTTCATACATGCTCGCCGGTTTAGGGTACTACAGACAGACAGACAATCTTAATACGTGTCAAATAAACATTGTTATTCTTCCAGTGCCCCTGGTGCTGATGGAGTGCGCAGCAGCGATAGAGTCCCGCGGCGCAGTGGACGGCGTGTACCGTCTGTCCGGCGGCAGCGGGCTCACGCAGCGTCTGCGCAGCGCGTTCGACTCGGGCGCAGCGCCGGATCTGGCGCACAGCGCGCCGGATCTGGCGCGCGACCCGCACGCGGTGCCCAGCCTGCTGAAGATGTACTTCAGGTGAGAGCACGCCAGGTGTAGCGAGGTGGACCTGGCCGAAGGCAGCCCAAAGGATTCCGTGCCGTTCATGACGACCTCTGGCGCAGTGGGCGAAGGTCCGCCTGCGATACAGGTTACGATTACGATTAAATAAAAAATAAAATAAAATAAAAATCATTTATTTCAGACCCATTTGATCCATAGAATAAGTTTTACATTACATTAACACACATTTAAAATTAATAATAAATAAATAACAATACACAATAAAAATAAATAAAATTAAGTTACATAAAATAAATAGATACAATGAATACATACATGGCCGGCCTCAAACAGATCATTGAGCCACTAGCGATGATACTGGTTTCAGCATCATCATCCAGTGGCCCATGATGCTGGAGCGGATGTCCTGCGCTATAGCGGCCAGGAGGCTGTTGGAGCTGCGGCGCATTATTTTATTAAAGATTATTTATTTCTCATAAGATTTACAAAATAAATCACTTACTGAGAAACCTTATAACATACTACAAAGTATTTATGAAATGAAATGAAATGAAGTTTATTTGCACGAACACATGTGATACAATAAGATCCTAAAATTATATTTGTCCATTCTGTGTCCTACCAAAATATTAGGCATGCAAATTTTAAATGTCAAGATAAATGATAATAAGTAAAAAATTATAATTGATGTCCCTAACTATTTAAGTATTCATTTACAAAGTAAAAACATTTGTCGATAATTACACATATTTTTAAATACAGTGAGCGATAAATTAGTAAGTATTTAAAAGTATTACAATAAACATTAATTTCATTAAAAATAGCATAACAACATAGCAAAATCAAAATTGTAGCAAAATAAAAGTTAAATAAGTCGGGTAGTTCTGCAATCATGCATGATGAAAGGTTGCGGGTTCGATCCCCGCGGGACAAATGTTTGTATGACCTACAGATATTTGTCTCGGGTCTAGATGTTTCTATGTATAATATGTATGTATTTACAAACAAAAAGTATATAAGTAGTTTATCAGTCATTCTAGTAACACAAGCTCTGCTTACTTTGGGGCTAGATGATGCTGTGTGGAAAGTCCAGCGTTTGAACCGAATTTCGGTTCAAGCTACCGAAGTTCGGTTCAACCAAATGTGAAACGAACTTCGACTTATCCCTAATATATTATTGGTCCCTAATATATGTATGGCGCCACTGAAAACCAGCGCTCCAACACTCCAGCTGTTGGAGCAAATGCTGAGGGGTAGCCGTATTGTCACCCACATACAATTATGTAGATTTAAGTACCTATTGTAACTTGTATATGATGTGGAGAAAAAAAACTTTATTCTTTTATATATTGTCAACAGAGAGCTTCCAAACCCACTGTGCACTTACCAGCTATACGAGAGTTTTGTTCACGCGGTACAATTACCCGACGAGGTGTCCAAACTACGTGCAGTCAGACAAACTGTCGTCAAACTACCTCCACCACATTATAGGTGAGTTTATGTTCATTTCCAGTTTATCGGCCGGACGAACCCGACCCCGCTAAACGGTGAGCTAGGCCGCGCTAGGCCGCATAGGCACCCTAGGCCTCATAAATACTAAGAGATGGGAAGTGTTGAAAGGCTGTGGAGGTGTTACATTGTAAGGAAGTGGTCGGGAAGTTGTTAAATAGGACGCAAAAATGATGTTCTTAGAGATTTGAAGTTTTGTTTAATTATACTAGATGGGGACACAGGTCAAATTTTATTTATTTTTATTTTATTTTATTTGGGAAACAAACAGTACATGATGACAATTTAAATCATAATTTTCCTGCCCTTATCCCGCTTATGCGGGGTCGGCACAACATGTTCTCTTCTTCCACTCTCCCCTATCACTCGTCATCTCCGTATCCACTCCTTTCTTACCCATATCTTCTTTCACACAATCCATCCATCTTTTCTTTGGTCTACCTCTACTCACATATCCATCCACATCCATTTCCATCACCCGTTTAGTTACTTGAGTTTATATTCATTTACTAGTGTAATATAGCTGAGAGGTGGTGCAGGTTTCAAACTTCAGAGCTACATCTTGAATGTTGTTATTATATAATTCACCTCTATATTAAGTTCTATCAATTGACCCTATTCTAAAACAATACACATCTTATATATGCTTACGTGCTATTATTAATCTACTTAATTATAATTAAGTAGATTAATAATACGATAAGTATACTTATCGTCACGTATAACTGATTCAATTATCAGATACATATGATACCTCGGTGATATAGATGGCGTTCTAACCAAAGCCAAGGAAAAAAAAATCTTAACTTCGGATGTATTGATGAGTGGGAATATACATGTTACATTTTATCATTTATTTTATAATCAATCATCTATTATGCAAAATAAAAAAAACTGGATTGCAAAAAGTGGCGGTCACCCATCATCTTTATGACCGCGCCCAGCGTTGCTTAACTTTGTTCCCCATACAAACTTGCAACCCTTATTTTCTCGCCCCCTTATGATTATTTACAAAAAAAAAAGTAGCCCATGTCCTTCCCTGGGATACAACCTTTAACTATGTCAAATTTCAGCTTAATCTGTTCAGCGGTTTGGGCGTGATAGCGTAACAAACAGACAGACAGAGTTACTTTCACATTTATAATATTAGTATGGATTATTAGTTTATTTGGATTCATAGTGTAAATAGTGTTGATAACCATGATACCATAATTTAAAAAGTATATAAGTAGTATATCAGTCATCTAGTACCCATAACACAAGCTCTGCTTACTTTGGGGCTAGATGATGCTGTGTGAAAAGTCCAGCGTTATTTATTTTATTTATTTAATTTCAGGACGCTAGCCTACCTAATGCGTCACCTCCGCCGCGTGTCACTACTAGGCGGCACTACTGGTATGACGCCGCGGAATATGGCCATTGTCTGGGCACCGAACCTGCTACGTGCGCCGAGACACCACCATGCTTTGCAAGGCGTTGCTGTACAGGTGACAAATATACGTAAAACACAGGTTCACGACTGTATCCCCAAGGTGCGGTAGACATTCTCTCAGATCTTTTTATGTTACTTATTCCAGATCCTTTGAAGATGTCTAAGGGTAGTCAGAGGCATGTCCAAACACATATTTGATACATGCCCACATTGCAGAAGTTAGTATTCCATACGTGACAGGTTGCAAGCCCATCGCCGCCTATAAGAACACTACTACTACTAAGTAACCTTACAAATCATCAAATTCATTAATTTTTTCACTCTTCAGTAAGCGCTCGTGTGTGTGTGACATTTTCATCTGAGCGCTTCCGTGCTTAGGAGGGCACGTTATGTCGGTCCCGGCTATTTAAGTCGTTAAGCCATGACGGAGGCCTTAAGGCGGCCTAAAAACTCTGTCTCTAGAATTGGCCACTGACTCATACGAACATACTTATCAAATTCATATAATAAAGCTGAAAGTTTGTGAGTATGTTTAGATGTGTATGTTTGTGTTTCAATCACGCCTAAACCAGTGAACCGATTTGGATGAAACTTGGAATAGGCGTAGATAGTGACCTGGAATAGCTTAAAGACTATTCAAAATGTTGGTAGCGAGCGAAGCCGCGTGCAGAAGCTAGTCTTATTATGATTATCTTATTACCATGATTTACTGTTCTTCTTATCGTGTCACCAGATCTTTCGAACCAGTGTGGTGATAGGATTTTAAGTGCGCCTCTAAGAGGCTCCTTTCGTGCACTTGACACATGTTTTCGAACTTAGGTTCTACGACATGCCGGTTTCCTCGCGATGTTTTCCTTCACCGTTTGAGAGTACTGACATAGTGCAAATAAGTTTTTCGGCAGAAAAACTCATTGGTGCACGACCGGGATTGAAACCACGACCTTACGATCGAAATCCTTTTGCACACTCATAAATATATAAATAACTTTAAGAAAAAAAGTGACGTGCATAGAATTAATACTAGAAATAAGTATAAACTTTGTGTGCCTGAATTTAGATTAGAAAGAGTGAAAGACCGGGATTGAACCCACGACTCAGTGACCAGTGCTCTACTACTGTTTTATGTTATCCTATTAAATATTTCCAGGCCGTGGTGACAGAGTTCCTAATATGCTACGCGGAAGAATTGTTCGCTCAAGAGCAAGGTGCGGATTCGGAACCCGAGTCTTTGGTAAGAAAAATATCATAATTGTGAAGTTTTGTTATTAATTTTAGCGAGATAATGGGCGAAGTGACGCAGAAGGTCGTGGGTTCGATTCCCGCTCCTGGACAATATTAAGAGACCAGTTTAAGAAAATCTGTTTTTTTTTAATTCATCATAATCATCCGAAAAACGTTCCTGAAAACCTAAAAATATGTAAAAAGCAACGGGAATATTGCATAAAAACTTTAGCAGTACTCTGTTTGACTCAAAGAGCACTGCTCTAAGGTTGCCATGACAACCAATAACTTTTGACTTTTCAAAATGGCGATGTCATTTCGTTCTACTATGCTTTGAACAATTTCAAAGACAGCAAATCCAAAAATGAATTCAGTGTTTCCATGTGTTGGATTGGAACAAGGTAGTTCTATCTCTAAAGTCTGTATGACGAAACAATGCGCAGACGCACACAGAAGTCCCGCCCGGGGCCATTAGTTTAATATATATTAAAATAAATATGTTTCTATTTAATAGGAGAGCGAACCTCCAATAGAACTACGTGGAATGGACTCTGGTAGACGCCCTAAAAGCTTACCTGTCAACCCGCCGACTAAACTACTGAGGTATGTATTATACATCCATACTAATATTATAAATGTGAAAGTAACTCTGTCTGTCTGTCTGTTTGTTACGCTTTCACGCCCAAACCGCTGAACAGATTAAGCTGAAATTTGGCATAGTTAAAGGTTGTATCACAGGGAAGGACATAGGCTACTTTTTATCCCGAAAAAATGAAAAAATCCCGAGGGACCGCGGGTCACACCGCGGGAGCGCAGCTAGTTATTAATAAAGTTTTTAATTCCCAGCCTAGAAGAGGCCCGACGCCGCGGCACGTCCGCCGTCCCTGCGCCGGCCCTGCCTCCGTCCGGCGCCATCGCGGCTGCCGCCGCCGTGCACCTGAGGCCCGAGGCACATCTCAAACCTAAATATATCGAGGTATGTTGTAAAAAGTAAAAAGCGAGTGTGTATGGGACAGCTGGAAGGGGAAGGCCTTTTTTTATTTTATTTTTTCTCGCTGGGAAAAATGCATTACGCATCCCCTCCGCCTGGGAGCGAGAGGGGTATGTGGGACTCCCCGGGTACTTCCCGGTATACCCACTAAACGACCCAGCGTCATTCCGGCGTCGCCTGGAATGGAGGGGGTCTGGGAAACCGGCACAGCCTTTACGTCCAGTCCCCCTCTGGCGATCCCCGCCCGAGGTGCGCGTGGAGAAGCCTCCAAAAACGGCCGCAGAGGACAGGGAGAGCGGCAACGTAACACCGACACTCCTCTTCACCCGCGACCCTACCCGCCAGACGCCCCCAGGGCGTCCCCGCCTGGGATTCCTTTTCGCTTCACCGTGGGTCTCCAAACCACGGTTACTAAGCCCCCCCATCACGTCAAGATTAGAATCCATCGGGGGGGGAAGGGGAAGGCCTAGGCTAACCTTCTTGGATCAAATTGGCGACATTTTGGAGAAGGGCCAGGTCACAAGTACCCTAAACCGGCGCATGTATGAGGAATGTAATGAGAGTGAATGAGGCAAAAGTTGTGTGTCAGGATCGTAGCAAGAGATCCGTGGTCTCTGCCTACCACATAGGGAAAGAGGCGTGATTTTATGTATGGTATGTTGTAAAAAAAAAAAAACTTAGGCCTTTACATCTATATTAGATGATTTATACAGCGTCAGGAGGCAACCTATGCCTACACTTAACGGGACGCTGTAGTGCCTGGGACATTGTTTGAGATGGAGGCTTGTTTATTTATGCCATTTATGCCTACGTTTTTTTATATGCTATTCCATACACTTTTGGATTTTGTACCAAAAATTTATGAAACGTCTTTTATTTAATACTAGCTGCGCTCCCGCGGTGTGACCCGCGGTCACTCGGATTTTTTTCATTTTTTGGGGATAAAAAGTAGCCTATGTCCTTCCCTGGGATACAACCTTTAACTATACCAAATTTCAGCTTAATCTGTTCAGGGGTTTGGGCGTGAAAGCGTAACAAACAGACAGACTGACAGACAGACAGACTGACAGACAGACAGATAGACAGACAGAGTTACTTTCACATTTATAATATTAGTATGAATGAATTTGCTAATATTATTTTATGATTTTATATTGCAGGTTGGATCGGGGCCTAACAACTTACCTCAGTACCATACAGTATTAGAACTACCATTATCTGGTAAGAACATTGTAAAATATATTAAAAAATAACAAGAATTTTTATTATGGTAACCATATACAGGATGTAAAAAGACTACTACCGAAAACAGAGGGGTTGCAAATAAACATATTTAGCGAACAAAAAAACGCAAAAAAATGAATTAGCTACGTCGTTTTATGTTATTTCCGGTTATTTACTACTAGGACAACATAATAAGACCTACCTGATAATTTACTTAATAAAAGAAAAAAAACAATTAAAACTCAAAATCCAGCAATCTACATAAAACAACGCGCCCAGAACATACGCAAACAGTAATCTTCAAACGCTGTTTTCTCCGGATATAATGATTTTTTCGGAAAATCCTTTTGGATTTAGTTGTGTGTTGGGATGCTGTACATACCCCTTTCCGCTTCAGTAGACGTCTTTTTACACCTGTATATTAAAATAATAAGAATTTTTATTATGGTAACCGGAGTACGTAGATGAGTTTCATAAAAAAATACAGCGGAGATTATATAAATATTATCAATTCTGTAATAATTATGATTAAAATTAAGTCTACTCTAAACACTTTATGTGACCTCTAGCGTGTACGAAGTTCCGCATGCGACGCTGAAGGTTGCAGGTTCGATTCCCGCAGCGGTTGTTTGAACCATGTTTGTATGATTTCCAAATACCTATATAAATAAATAAATAAAAAATGCTGGACTTTTCACACAGCATCATCTAGCCCCAAAGTAAGCTTAAGCTTGTGTTATGGGTACTAGATGACTGATAAACTACTTATATACTTTTTGTTTGTAAATACATACATATTATACATAGAAACACCCAGACCCGAGACAAATATCTGTAGGTCATACAAACATTTGTCCCGCGGCGGGGATCGAACCCGCAACCTTCTGCATCGCAGGCGGACCTTCGCCCACTGCGCCACAGAGGTCGTCATGTCTTGAGTCTGCATGTTTCTATGTATAAAGTGTATCTCTATCAGTTATGTAGTTAGTTTGTTTAGTTTGAGGCTAGATGGCGCTGGTGTAAAAGAGAGAAAAATCCATCATCATCATCATCAAATTTAAGAGCTCAGCTCTTGTCGGTGCAATGATGCAACTTCCTCCACCTCTCCCTTTCCAATGCGGTCTCTTTTACTTCTCTATACGACATGACAGCGATCTTCTCCTTTATCTGACTCATGAAATGTATTCTAGGCCTTCATCTTCCTCGTCTTCCTTCCACTTTTCCTTCCATGATGTTCTTGATAAAGCTGTCATGTAGTATAAGATGTCCAATCATTTTTCTTCTATTTTGAATGGTGTTCATCGAACCCTTTTCTCCTCAACTCTTCTCAGCACTTCCTTGTTGGTAACCTTCTCCGTCTAGCTAATCTAATTATGTCCTTAAAATTATCTACTACAGGTACAAAACGCGGCCTTAAACGGTCGCCATCGGGCTGGCGCGGCCTATTCACACGCTCGCACAAACAGCAGAGGCCTAGGGCTTCTAGGCCCGCACCCGTCGCCATCACTCCAC
Organism: Epirrhoe tristata; assembly: GCA_951394285.1. NCBI lineage: Eukaryota > Metazoa > Arthropoda > Insecta > Lepidoptera > Geometridae > Epirrhoe > Epirrhoe tristata. The sequence continues at coordinate 4,615,456 of OX596165.1, read as the reverse complement.
CTGTGCCTGTACCTACTGAGGTAATATTATTACTTCGTCCTTTTTATGTATACTTTAGTATTTTTCACGTAGGAACATATCCCTGACACATAGATATACAATTTCGAAATAAATTAAATCTAGTGATAATACTAAAAGATACAACAAAAAAAAAATGATTTTGTCTATTTCCTTTTTAGGTCAATTTCGAGCGCTCCGCCGCCCTAACCCCGCTCCCCTCGCTATTGTACTATCGCTTTCTTTTGCTTCGCATATTCGTAACATTTAGAGCGTTCAATTTAAATATTTTTATTTTTGTATGAATATCTGATGAATTTTTAAAAGTCATAGAACAAAAGTTGTTGAATGAATGAATGAATGAATGAATGAATGAATGAGAATGAATGAATGGTTACCGGTGTTTTACAAATAACCCTGTATACTTTTTGTTTGTAAATACATATAACAACCTTTAAAAGTGTATGGTTTGGGCATGTAGAGAGGATGGATGACAGTCGTTTGACAAAGCAAGTGTATGAGGCAAGTGTGTATGGGACAGCTGGAAGGGGAAGGTCAAGGCGAACCTTCTTGGATCGAATTGGCGACATTTTGGAGAAGGGCCAGGTCACAAGTACCCTAAACCGGCGCATGTATGAAGAATGTAATGAGAGTGAATGAGGCAAAAGTTGTGTGTCAGGATCGTAGCAAGTGGAGAACTGTGGTCTCTGCCTACCACATAGGGAAAGAGGCGTGATTTTATGTATGTATGTTAAAAATGTATGTATTTCTATCTACAGGATATATCGATGGGAGCGCCAGGGCTTCGCCCCGTGAAATCGTGCGAGTCTTTAACTTCGGACACTGACGTATTGGCGCCATTAGTTGATAGAGCAGCGGTGCCTTTGAAACATCATACAAGGTGAGTCCAGTGTCCATAAGTTAATAGTCATTATCATCATGGGCGAAGGTCCGCCTGCGACGCAGCAGGTTGCGGGTTCGATCCCCGCCGCGGGACAAATGTTTGTATGACCTACAGATATTTGTTTCGGGTCTGGGTGTTTCTATGTATATTTGTCCCGCGGCGGGGATCGAACCCGCAACCTTCTGCGTCGCAGGCGGACCTTCGTCCACTGCGCCAAAGAGGTCGTCATGTATTGTAAATCATATGTATGTATTTACAAACAAAGAGTATATAAGTAGTATATCAGTCATCTGGTTCCCATAGTACAAGCTTTGCTTAGTTTGGGGCTAGATGATGCTGTGTGACATGTCCAGCATTATTTATATTTATATTTATTTATATTATCATGTCAGCCATCTAGTGTCCACTGCTGGACATAGGCCTCCCCTGATGAGCGTCAAAACGTCACAGTGCGAAGTGCGCAGACGCGAAACAGTCCATAGATTATTGCATTGATAGTACGGAAGAGCGTTTCTAGGATTTTATTATTTGACGATAATTTATTTGACAAAATGCCAAATGTCAAAGTTGAAACTTCGTTCCAACCGAGTGTTCCACGGAGGTTCCGCGACACTCACCTACTTTTTTATATTCCAGATCATCATCCTGCGATTCCTACTTCGAACCCTGGCAGAGTGAGATAGCAGACATGCGTCTTCGTCTATCGCCACAAGAAAGGGACCATCATATGTTCAGCGAGGAAGACGATACGCAGCTAAACAATCTGAACCTGGTAAGGATAGCTTAAGCCATGACGGATGGCTTAAGCCATGATATGAGGCTTAAGACAAGACAGTTTTATAGCTAGGTCATGATGGACTGTGGCAGTCGTTAAGCCATGACAGATAGCTTAAGCCATGACGAGTTACTTTACTGCTAAAGTTTTTATGCAATATTCCCGTTGTCCTTTTACATATTTTTTGGTTTTCAGGAACGTTTTTCGGGATAAAAAGTAGCCTATATGCTATTCTGGAGTTATACCTTTCACCTTACCAAATTTCATTGTAAACTGTTTCGTCGTTTGAGCCTGATCCTTACACAAACATACAAACATATAAACAAACTCACAAACTTTCAGCTTTATTAAGAGTGGGATCAGCGAGGTCGTGGGTTTGAATCCCGCATAGATGCATTTAAAAAAATGTTACAATATTTGTTTCAGAATGACTCGCTTTGCTCGACGCCCGTGGACTCCGGTTCTTGTACTGTTGAACCATCGCCGAGACGGAACTTACGCGTCGATATAGACGCGGCTAATGAATTGGCACAAAAGTACGTATTCAATATTATTGAATTTACTAGCGGGTGCGACTTCGTCAGCAAAATAACATACTTGAAAACCTTTAAATAGAACTGAAAACTGCAAGAATCTTCTGAAACTTTGAAAAATGCAAAAATAGCGCCATCTCGACCTCAGCCATAGGTTAGCAACGCCATCTAGTTGCCTTTAACTGGAACTTCCAACTCCCCATACAAACTTTCAACCCTTATTTCACGCCCTCCATGATTATTTTTGAAAAAAAAAGTAGCCTATGTCCGTCCCTGGGACATAATCTTTAACCATGTCATATTTCAGCTTAATCTGTTCAGTGGTTTAGGCGTGAAAAGGTAACAGACAGACAGACAGAGACATTTTGAGACGACGACCTCTGTAGCGCAGAGGGCGAAGGCCCGCCTGCGACGCAAAAGGTTGCGGGTTCGATCCCCGCGGCGGGACCAATGTTTATATGATCTACAAATATTTATCTCTGGTCTGGGTGTTTCTATGTATTATACGTATGTATTAACAAACAAAAAGTATATAAGTAGTATATCAGTTATCTGGTTCCCATAGCACAAGCTTTGCTTAGTTTGGGGCTAGATGATGTGTGACATGTCCAGCATAATTTTTTTAATTTTAAATTATTTTATTCCAGACGTTTGGCAGCTTTAGAAGAGCAGCTATCATCAATCAACTACATTGATAGCTCGCCTCGAGCCAGGCCGCCGCCTGAGAAGCGAAGCTCGCGGCCGGACGAACCCGACCCCGCTAAACGGTGAGCTAGGCCGCGCTAGGCCGCATAGGCACCCTAGGCCTCATAAATACTAAGAGAGGGGAAGTGTTGAAAGGCTGTGGAGGCGTTACATTGTAAGGAAGTGGTCGGGAAGCTGTTGTTAAATAGGACGCAAAAATGATGTTCTTAGAGACTCGAAGTTTTGTTTAATTATACTAGATGGCGACACAGGTCAAATTAGATCGCGCTATCGTTGCGTTTTGAGATGTATGTCAATGGATTTAAATAATAATAAATAATGCTGGACTTTTCACACAGCATCATCTAGCCCCAAAGTAAGCCGAGCTTGTGTTATGGGTATAAGATGACTGATATACTACTTATATACTTTTTGATTGTAAATACATACATATTATACATATTTTTTGAACTCAGTTTTGTTGAGATGATACTAGATGGCGACACTCGCACTATGAGATAACAAGTGTATGAGTATTTGAAGTGAGATTTATGATATAAGAACTTCTAGTCCAGAAAACAGTTCCAGGTATCTTAGGTCTTAGGTCACACACATCCTTTTGAAAGAGATAAAAGACAAAAAATACTTAATACATACATACATAAAATCACGCCTCTTTCCCTATGTGGTAGGCAGAAACCAAGGATCTCCACTTGCTACAATCCTGACACACAACTTGCTACAATCCTGACACACAACTTGCTACAATCCTGACACACAGCTTGCTACAATCCTGACACACAACTTGCTACGATCCTGACACACAACTTGCTACAATCCTGACACACAACTTGCTACAATCCTGACACACAACTTGCTACGATCCTGACACACAACTTGCTACAATCCTGACACACAACTTTTGCCTCATTCACTCTCATTACATTCTTCATACATGCGCCGGTTTAGAGTACTTGTGACCTGGCCCTTCTCCAAAATGTCGCCAATTTGATCCAAGAAGGTTAGCCTAGACCTTCCCCTTCCAGCTGTCTCTGTCCTGTAAAAATACTTAAAAATGTAATTATTTTGTTGTTGCCTCATAATTGAGGTTACAAATATAAAAATTATAACTATATTTGAAATCTATTGAAAACAATAATTTGTTTCAGACTCTGCAAAGACCGCGAGAGCCCTAAAACTTCACAAACAGACTTTCAAACGTCACTTGGAAACGTCAAACTTAGGTAATAACATCTATATCACGAAAGTGGGTTGATCTTAAAAGAAAAAGATTAAGTAACGTACTGAACGGTCACAAAGTGGGTGACCGCTAGTGGCATTATCAATTAAGCGCTTCTGTGCTTCGAAGGGAACGTATATCTGTCCCGGGTAGAGAAGCCATGAAGGGGGCCTTAAGGCGGCCTAAAAACTCATTCATTTATCACTATGGAAGGAAGGAATGTGAAGGAAAACATCGCGAGGAAACCAGCATGTCGTAGAACCTACAAAGTTCGAAAACATGTGTCAAGTGCACGAAAGGAGCCTCTTTGAGGCGCACTTATAATCCTATCACCACACTGGTTATAAAGAACTGGTGACACGATTAGAAGTAGTTTTAAGCCTTGAGTTTGTTAAATACTAGAATGAAGCATGGCTTTGAAATGTGCAAATCTTTCTGTCTTAATACTCACATTCGATCAGAATCATTGTAATTTTATAATATGTATGCTCGTATTCTCAAACTGTCATATTAAGTGTTGTGGATTTATTATTTATGTAGATTTGACTAAAAGTCTCTCGCCTTAACGATAAAATCCAAAAAAGTAAAGTCAAAATCAAAAACGTACGTGAGTGTCGTGAAACACTCGGTTGGAACGAAGCAGAGTACTTTTCTATATTGGGAACTAGCTGCGCTCCCGCGGTGTGACCCGCGGTCCCTCGGGATTTTTTCGGGATAAAAGGTAGCCTATGTCCTTTCCTGGGATACAACCTTTAACTATGCCAAATTTCAGCTTCATCTGTTCTGCGGTTTGGGCGTGAAAGCGTAACAAACAGACAGACAGACAGACAGACAGACAGACAGAGTTACTTTCACATTTATAATATTAGTATGGATATAATAAATTAATTGTCAATTAGGTATCCTAGCAACGCTCTTCCGTACTAACAATGTAACAATCTATGGACTGTGTCGCGATGCATTTTGCACTGTGACGATTTGACATTACATGTGTCGTGACGGAAAAATAGAACAACATTTATTATCCTGCCCCCGTACCATGGCGATTCTCTAGGTACCGGAGAATAGATAAAAATGACAGTAATGACATTAGAGTGTAGATAAAACGGGTAGAATGTGGATAAAAGTTACTTTTGTCTACACTGTAATGTCATTACTGTCATTTTTATCTATTCTCCGGTGCCTAGACAATCGCCATGGTAAGAGGGCAGCCTGAGTCTTTTTTTTCTTCGATACCGTCCGAAAAGGAACTACGTTCCAAATTCATTTCAGTAGGACCGCTGGGATCACTTAGAATAGTCTTAAAACTATGTGATTCTACTCGTGTTCCTTCGCGACCATTACTATGGGGAATAAGTTGGGGCCTAGTGCACTTTTAGGTGATCCATCTTAAAACTGAATAAGTAGCTAAGCTCCAGTCACACAAAACTGAGGCTTATCAAAGTATCAAAGTGATCCCAGCGGTCCTACTGAATAAATGCTTTTTGATTTTGACTTTGACTTTTAGGTGCTCGAAGTACAAAGAACTAATAATATCCATAGGATAAATGAATAATGCTGGACTTTCCACACAGCATCATCTAGCCCCAAAGTAAGCAGAGCTTGTGTTTTGGGTACTACATGACTGATATACTCTTTGTTTGTAAATACATACATATTATACATAGAAACACACAGACCCGTGATAAATATCTGCAGATCATACAAACATTTATCCCGCGGCGGGGATCGAACCCGCAACCTTCTGCGTCCCAAGCGGGCTTTCACTGCGCCACAGAGGTCGTAGAAATGTTGAAAGATTTGTGAATCGAAGACTTTCGTTGCTCACGGTACATAGAAAACAATAAGAGTTATAAAGTCCACAACACTTCAAACTAAATTCTTTCAAACCATCTAACTCATCGCTTCCTAACCCACATTTACAGGGAAAGAGGCTCCCCAAGAAAAACGAAATCTCGCTACAGTAGTATACACACAGACGAGAAAATTATCAGCCGTTTAAGCTGGCATGGGATAGACGGCCATTCCACATTGATTAAAATCGACTGGCCTATCGAAAACTCCATTACAAATACTGCTAGTACTATTAATTCCAGTCCTATAACCCCAATTACACCAGTTTACGATCCATTGGAAACGGATTCGGAGATCAGTGAATCGAATAAACGCACGATTAAAATTCAAAATAGCTGTCTTAATTGCGCTGAAGGAACTTGCTTAAAATGCGAGTTAAAAGCCACAGATTTCAACCATACAGACAGTTTAGAACCCAGTCCGATCCACTCTGATGTTAGCTACAAGAATTTGAATAGATTATCTGCTGTGTCGACGTCATCTTCAGACCATAATTCGGATAAAAAAGATTTGAAAATCATGACTTCATCGCATGAAAGTTCTTCCTCCTACAGTCATAACGACGAGCTATATGAATGCTACAATTTCACACGACCTAACTATATTAATCTGTCATCTAGCAGCAAAAGTTCACCAGGCTCACCGCTTAAAAGCCCTTTAAAATCAACTATAAGTATTACCTTTAGGTCCCCGACGAAGTCAAAAGATAGCGACAGAGATTCGGTGTACGAAGATATCGATTTGGAAAAGAATTTGTCGATTGTTGAAGAGGCTACGGTGCCTCAAACTGACGCATCTTTGCCTACACAAGAGGCGTACCAACCCGATGACTTGATTATACTGGATACACCAACAGAAACGCATTTCGATGTCGATGTGTATAGTCAAGTTAAATTCCTAAGGCAGAGTATTGAAGAAGTTAATGCTCTGGTGCTTGAATCGCCTGATAAAGATAAGGATGTTCTAGAAGAATCTGTGTTTCTGACTGAGGAATATTCAGAAAGTATAGATGATATAAATGATTCGCGTACAGATTGTAATTTAGAAGAGAATCATACAGAAAACAACTTAGAAGCGAATCATTCGATTGATAAATCAAAGTATCATGAGGATTATGTGAAAGAATCTCAAAATCTATTTGTACCAGATGGATCTAATTATGATCCTAAATCCAATCATTTTCCAGAAGAATCTAAAAATCACTACGAAAATATACATTTCAAAAGTAATGATTACGAAAATATAAATGTAAATACATTAAAGATTTGTGATAAGTTAGAAATTAAAGATAAGCCAAACGGAATGGAATTCACGAATGGGAATTTAAGGAAAGAGAAGAATTTGAATGTAAGGGAACTAGCTATTAGATTTGAAAGTCCGACTGAACAAAAAGGACCTTTTACATTCGAAAAATTCAAAACTGAGATAAAATACCCATCGTTGGAACGAAAAGACGATGTAGTTAGAGTCTCGGTTAAAAGTGAACCAAAAACGTCTCCAAAAAGCTACAGACTATCTAAGAACTCAGCAAGATCGTTAGATGAGAACGCGTTCGTTAAAGAATTCGGACCAGACAAGGATAGACGAAAAAGCTTAGAAGTCAAAGATGTGAAACGAACTACAAAATTCTTACCGGATCTAAACCTCAATCCAGTTGAGAACAGCAAAGAAAGTATAACACCAACGACTGAAAATAAAATTTCTTTGATCCAAAGATTCAATGAAAAGCGACCCGTTGAAATAAAGAACATAATAGGCTTTGAAACTGAGAAGAAGCTGAGTCGAGAACGAATAGAGAAATACAAAGAAGAACGCAGAAATTTCTTGAGAGAGAAGTACAGCTCGCAGTCATTTAGAAGTAACCCAGAACAATTGACGAGAATTAAGATTAAAAAGGATGAAGTGAAGGAACTGCCTAAGTTTGAGAGGAGAAATACAGTGGATTTGGGACAGAGAATGAGATTTTCTTTAGCGAAAAGTGCTAATAATTTAGATATCATACAGTCAACCAGCCCTGAGGTTGAAGTCAAGAAAGAATATGAAAGGTAAGTTACAATTTAGTAGAAATTACTGAGGCAATCTAGTTCGCTTTCCAAATTAGCCTCTTAGCGCACTTATAATCCTCTCACCACACTGGTAAAGAACTAGTGACACGCTAAGAAGTCATTGATTTATTTTGGTTACCCATACAAAATGTCATGTGTTATTTCAACCAAACTATGACTATTTTGTTTTTTATTTACCGGGATGCAATCTATATCCATGCCAAGTTTTATTGAAACCTGTTCAGCGACTTATTAACTATGTTGTCTCAATTTCCATCTTTTTAAATATATATTTTTTTATGTTTTTGGCTAATTCTCATGAAATAACAAAATTCTAAATTAACAAATTAAAAATAACTTATTCAGTCATCATTTCGTTTTTAGATTGTGATTTTTTGATATTTTTAATAAGAAATTAGTACATACATGGAGCTCCATACTTACCTATGTACTAATTTCTTATTAAAATTGAACAATGTATAATTTAATATTTGTGCTATGTAGAAAACTACCAGATATTTCAGTTTTACAGGTTAATTATCAATCCTTTGTAAAGTATACTCTTTTAATCAAAAAAGACTTTTTAAAATCGATTTACAATAAAAAATAAATAACGCTGGACATTCCACACAGCATCATCTAGCCCCAAAGTAAGCAGAGCTTGTATTATGGGTGTAAATACATACATATTACGAGTATACATAAAAACACCCATACCCGAGACAAATATCTGTAGGTCATACAAACATTTGTACCGCGGCGGGGATCGAACCCGCAACCTACCGCGTCGCAGTCGGACCTTAGCACACTGCGTCACAGAGGTCGTCACAATAGAAGGAATTTAAGATTTTCTATGACTTATCTGGTTCCAATACAAGCTTTACTTATTATAACTAGATGGCGCTGCTAAATATCCTTGTTTTCTTTACAGAAAGGAGAAACTATCACCATCGTTCACAATAAAAGATATGACAGCGATGTTTGAGTTAAAACAGAATACGAACACAGGTTGATGACCCCGCGCCGCACTCAGAGATATCACTCACATTTTAATAGTCATTGAAATAAAGAAATCTAATGATTTGCAGATTATAAAAATAAACAGCTGCGCTCCCGCGGTGTGACCCGCGGTCCCTCGGGATTATTTCATTTTTTCGGGATAAAAAGTAGCCTATGTCCTTCTCTGGGATACAACCTTTAACTATGCCAAATTTCAGCTTAATCTGTTCAGCGGTTTGGGCGTGAAAGCGTAACAAACAGACAGACAGAGTTACTTTCACATTTATAATATTAGTATGATATTGCATAGTAAATGGTTATTTTAATATTATTATGAAATTGCGTGTAAATAATTTTGATTTCATGTTTATTAACCGAACTCAGAAACGTTGACGAATACTTTTAATCTGGTTAAGATTTTTCATATAAAATCTAAGACTCTTTGATTTTAGGGGATCGGGGATTAATCTTATCCCCTATTTATGATACCTAACATAATATTATTGTAGATAATTTTATGCCAAGTGCAAAAATATGGATTCCAAGTCTGGTCTTACTACAAAAAAGTTAAGAATCCGTTGATCATGTTGACACATGTCAAAACAAAACTGTTGCCACAAAAAAGTGTTCTATGTACGAGTGGCGTTCGTTTTTCTAGAGATAGGTTTAAGTCAGTGCTTCGCTAAACACGGTTTAAGTTTTTTGTAGTATGACGGTAAATATTTTGTAATTCTGACAACTCTTTATGCATTTAGAGATTTTATTTCTGAAATTATAAATTGTGTTTGTTATATCCGTTTCTTTCAATGAAATGTATTAATGTAACCAGTGGGGTGATAGGTGCGTATGTAAATATAGTGTTATTATGAAATAGCGTGTTTGAAAATGTCTAGCAGAAAGTAAAACATATACAATTAAGATGAGAATCTTTCAAATCATCTTATAAGGGATGTTCACTGTTCGTCTGCTAAGCATAAGTATTGAACACTCTGTATAATACTCATGTTATGTTTATCTACTTTGCAAAATGATTATTATTTACTCCCCTTGTTATTCATAGTTTAGTAGTGACCTAAGCAAGCTATGACGGAGGCCTTAAGGCGGCCTAAAATCTCCGAGTTGGCCACTGACTCATACGAACTTAACTTTTTTTTTTTTAAAGCTGGACTTTTCACACAGCATCATCTAGCCCCAAAGTAAGCAGAGCTTGTGTTATGGGTACTACAGGACTGATAAACTACTTATATACTTTTTGTTTGTAAATACATACCTACATATTATACATAGAAACACCCATACCCGACATGAATATCTGAAGGTTATACAAACATTTGTTCCGCGGCGGGGATCGAACCAGCAACCTTCTGCGTCGCAGGCGGACCTTCGCCCACTGCGCCACAGAGGTCGCCACTTAGTTATACAGGTGTGGGGCAACATTTTGAGGGCATCTTTTGTAGTTAGGTTTTGTTCCTAATCATCAAATTTTTGGATTTCAAACAAAAAAGTTCAATTTATGATTTTCAACCGACCAAAAAAGGAGGAGGTTCTCAAGTCGTCTGTATGTTTTTTTTTTGTATCTTGTTACGCGATTGTTCCGCCATTTGTTGACCGATTTTCAAAATTATTTTCATGTTTGAAAGGGTATTCTCCAGAGGTGGTCCCATATAAATTTAATTCCTGGGGGATTGATAGTTTCCCCGTAAAACTCTATACACCTTCCCTCCTAGCCATGTCACAAATAGAAATCGAATCGACAGCTTGACGCCCTGAGTCACACCGCGTTTCGAGTCAAACATTGAAGTCTGTTTTCTTTTTAGTATTAAATCGTAATTTTTTACTATTGACTACACTTACGGCCTTACTAATAAACGTGGTATAAAGTTATTCCTGAGTGTAAACTGTCAAAATGTCTGGTTATTCCTATTTTATTCCGAGGAATAACTTTATACCACGTTTATTAGTAAGGCCCTTTGACTTTAAGAGCTAGAATACCAAAAAGATCTGAGAGATTGTCTACCGTGCTTGGGATAAGTCGTGACCATGTTTTTTAGTACCGTACCCAAAGGGTAAAACGGGAACCCTCTTACTAAGACTTCGCTGTCTGTCTGTCAGCAGGCTGTATCTCATGAACCGTGATAGTTAGACTGTTGACATTTTCACAGATGATGTATTTCTGTTGCCGCTATAACAACAAATACAAAAAAAAAACATGTTAAATGGGCTCACATACAATAAACGTGATTTTTTTTACCGTTTTTACAGATAATGGTACAGAACCCATCGTCCGCGAGTCCGACTCGCACTTGGCCGGTTTTTTTAATATCATTTTGCAAAGTAGATCTTCGTATTGTAATTAATACACTCATTTACACAATTAAGTTGTTTTACTGTAAACAATTTAAATTGTATTTTGTTTTGGTTGAAGTTTTGTTATAATTGTAATAATTTATTTATTATTTTTACTCAACCTAATGCTCGGTACATCACACAAAGCTATAAGTATTATTATATGTTAATTATTTACTTGAAATATTTTTGCTTAGATATAAAATAATGCTGGACATTTCACACAGCATCATCTAGCCCCGAACTAAGCAGAGCTTGTGTTATGGTGACCACAATGGCTTATTTACTTATTGACGTGACTACGAAAAAACATGACGTCATGCGGCGTTACCTCGCTCTGAGGCGTTCCATGTAAGGCTTGAAGTGCAAGCGAGAGCGCGGAACGAGCGACAAAGAAGCACAATCGGCCTTTGCGTTCGGCAGCGTTCGACATCCGTCTCTATCCTACTTGAGTGAGCGATGCGTAGACGTCGTCACGTCCAACTATCGTCAGTAAACCGACTTTACAGACAACTAATTATTTTTTTTGAAAACGGCGGAGATCATTTTAATAATAATTTTACACCATTCAAATCAAATCACAATTTTATTCACAAAATATGTTAAAACTAGCTGCGCTCCCGCGTCCCGCAATCCCTCGAGAATTTTTCGGGATAAAAAGTAGCCTGTGTCCTTCCCTGGGATACAACCTTTATCCATGCCAATTTTCAGCTTAATCTGTTCAGTGGTTCGGGCGTGAAAGCGTAACAAACAGACAGACAGACAGAGTTACTTTCACATCTATAATATTAGTATGGAAGTCAAGCTTCAGTAAGAAGACAAACAAAACTGAGCCATAAAATTTTTCAAGTAATATTGTTGTCTAAGTTAAACCATGTTTTTATTACTAAATGTATAATATGAATCTCTGTTATCTACGAATATTGGGCTTAAATTAGTTATTAATTCGATAATTAGATATGGAACAAAGTATGGGAATTTATATGCATAAGTCTTTTTGTTATATTTTATTGTAGATTATGAGAATTTTAATGAATTTATGATAAAGTACTGGTTCGAATCCCGTAGACATGTAACTCTAAGGATAATTTTCATCCTAGAACCATATTTATTGTTCTAGAGGGATTTGAAAAAAAAACACGTGTCGAATGAATTTGACATTTTGTGAGAAAACTAATGTATGAAGTAACATGTTTTTTGTATTGAAAAATTCTACGTTGTTTTAACGGTAGACTATAAGAATGACTTAAGCATTATATTGGTGTTCTGTCTACGGGTTAATATTCCCATCAATGTATTACGATTAATGGAGTTAATAAACGGGAAAATCCCGGCAAGGTCATAAAATCATTGAAGTTTTCTAGTTCCACATATAAATTGTATTGTGTTGCCATGATGAATAAAAATATGAATAAAAAATGCATTTAATTATATTTTTCTAAGTATTTAGAACACGTTGTTGCTTTCGTATAGAGTGCACATTTTGTAAAAAAACAATGACAATAAAGAAAATTAAATAAAAAAACTAATTCATTTCTTGACTCAAGATTTTAAGCATTTAAATCATGAAATTAAACAATACTAATCTTTTAATGTAACCGAAAACTTCCTATTAACAGTAAGATTTACTATATATCAGAATATATTACTGTTTATCTGCCAAAAACGGAACGTATTTTTTCGTCTTTAGCCATAAAATATTTGAAATAGCCTAACTTGGCATTTATTATAGAATAAAATATAATCTAATAATTTGACCTTGACCATTTATTCCGAAATTATTGAAAAAGCGTACATTTTTCTTTTTTTAAAACCATTAAAATACCAACGGGTAGCTTCGTGGAAAGCGAAGCCTGTGGATAGGTACCCAAACTGTTTCTCCTACTTTATTTCCCATCAATAAAAAAAAATGTATGGTCTCAACTTTAACATAATCAGGGTGTATATTTCTGTCATGTGAAGTTGTGATACCATTGGCCCAATACTATGTAATTTTTGTAAAATATTTCCGCTTGTAGGTTAGGCAAAATATTACAATAAAGAGTATTACTAAACTTGTGGATTTATTAACTTACCCCTAATTTACCCCCGCAATCATGAGATCGTTGCCTGGCAACAAGGAAATCTATCAGCCCTATATTGCTCGCCGTAGACAAACAAACAAACCTAATCAAAGCTAGCATTACAATTTATAGCTGAATGCATTGTCACATTTGTCACCACAGAACTATATCTGTGATTGTCACTGATTCAAAAGATCCTGTGTACTATAAGAATAATTACGCTCCCCTCGTTCTCGCTTTCCGTCATGAGATTTTGAAATATTTTTTTTCAAAATCTAGCCCGCTCAGAACAGCGCCTCTAGCGGTATCTTCTCCCAATTGTAGATAAGGCTTGTTCAAACGGTAGTGTTTTCGATTCTATCCTTTCATAGCGCGGACTCTAGTGTCTATATTAATGATTTATACAGCGTCAGGAGGCAACCTATGCCTGCACTTAAAGGGATGCTGTAGTGCCTGAGACACTGTTTTTGAAAAAAACCAGAAGAAACCAAGAAGTGAAGTGAGAGAGAAGAAGAAGAAGACTAAGCTAAGATGTTACTGATTGGGCGGTATAGTCGCTCAGCGACAAAGCCCTTTTCTTTTTTTTGTACATAAAAAAAACACGGCAAAAAATTGACTCAAATTGATGTAACGTAATACATATTTTGAAGAAAGATTTGACGTGAAGTCATGAAAAGAAGAAGAAGGAATAAAAGAAGAAGAAGAAGAAACCAATAATGAAGTAAAACCATAAAGAATATGAAGACCTATATGATGAAGACTAAGTTAAGATGTTTAATACCGATTGGGCGATATAGTCGCTCAGCGACAAAGCCCTTTTTTTTGTGAATAAATAATAATAATGACAAAGCCCTTTTGTTTTTTTTGTAAATAAAAAATAAAAGAAATATATCATTTCTCTGAGTAGCGGCTATCTTTGTTTGAAAGAAGCCTTAGAATCTGGCATTGACATACATGATGTAACTTGGGTTAATGTAATGTCAATGTCAAAATGACTTTCTCGTCTCGCTTGACTCATTGAAATTTGATTTGAATGAAATTGCATTTTGTTTTGCCGATTTGTGTATTTCTTTCTTCGTCGCGCGAATCTCATCAATTTTTTAGTGAAACGGATATAATGGCTGACAAACAGAAGGTAGATCTTGGTTTATTGGAGGAAGATGATGAATTCGAAGAATTCCCCGCTGAAAGTAAGTGTTAACTAGCCAAAAGTTTGTATATATTTGTATCCAAGTTTTCTCTAAAACGGTGTTTTTTATCACCAGATTGGGGTACGGAAGACGCAGATAACGAAGACGTGTCAGTGTGGGAGGATAATTGGGAGGATGATATCGTGCAAGATGATTTTAGTCAACAGTTGAGGTTAGTATGTTGACATGACTAGCTGTTTTTTCATAGTTGTAACATACTATTTCCTTCAGTTTATTCATTCAAATTTTGTCAGTGGCGAGATGTCGGTTCAATTTTTGCGGCGGGAAATGCATAATCTGCTAATATTTATACAGAGTCTGGGTGTTAAGGTACAATCAGCGACAAAAGTTCATGAACACAGGGGATCGTAGTGTGGGGTCAGCGATTCATACATCAGCAGAACGCATCCATGAAACTATTCTGTGGAACTCTTAAAAAAATTACGTTTCATGCTGTCAGATGAACAGCAGAAGGTTTGGTCGAGGATGTTTTCCGCTGAAGTATAAATCACTATGCTGTTCTATTGTGTAATATTCCTAATTTTATTGTGTAAATTATTAATTAAACTCATTTCTTTTACAGACAACAACTAGAAAAGCTGAAGGAGCAAAATAAAGTGTAGATTACTTTAGTAAATAAATTTTCATCAACTGTTTTTTCGCATAAAAATGTTTTAAGTACAACTTAATGAGTTTTAAATTAATGTCCCCTTATGTTTTGCACATGTATTGTAATATAACTAAGTACCCGTGGTTTCCCCTCTTTGAATTATTGGATTGAAGTAACCTAAAATAGGATTAAAGGCACTGGTAACCATGATGTGTAATGTACTTTTTTTATGAATAAATAATTTATCTATCAAAAAAAAAAAAGTGTAAAACCAACAGCAACTGCAATACTTATAGAAACAAAAT
This sequence comes from Epirrhoe tristata, assembly GCA_951394285.1. Lineage (NCBI taxonomy): Eukaryota > Metazoa > Arthropoda > Insecta > Lepidoptera > Geometridae > Epirrhoe > Epirrhoe tristata. The sequence goes on along the minus strand of OX596165.1, from coordinate 4,599,911 downwards.
TTAAATAAATTAAATCTTGGTAAAAAATATTTTCACCTCACTAGCTCTGAGTTTGCCGCTTAAAAACAGTGAGCAAAACTCTACTTTGCTCACACTATGTGGAAAAGTAATTTAAATAGATCTAAGAAGGATCACCTAAAAAAAGCTAGGCCCCAAACCGTGTTTGTTGCCCTGGTTCTTCACGGTATTGGTCGCGAAGGAACAGGAGTAGAATAACCTAGTTTTAAAACGTTTCAAAGTGATCTCAGCGGTCCTACTGTCTAAATGCTTTTTTGAATTCAGAATATGTACTGCAAGCAATGAGAATCGAATAGCATTAGTGGGCCGGTGGTCTGGTTTTTGGACTTGAGCCACATGCGGGGCAAAAAAATTGGTTTTTCTTACGTCTTGTATCTTTTCGCTAGTAAGGTGAAAAGTTGTATCACACGAGAGCAAAATAAATTGTTGCTTGTGCTTTTGAATCCCTCATTACACTCAGGATTCTAACTTAGAATCTTGTTCGTGATTCAGACTCAGCACTCGTATCAAAAACTAATTTTGCTCTCTTATGGTAGGTACAGTCAGCATCAAAAGTTGATTAACGTTTGAAGTTTCCAAAATCAGAATATATCCGAAATCCGTAACACCATGACCAAAATTTTGACAAATAGTTGATTATTAACTCTTCATCATCATCATGTCAGCCATCTAGTGTCCACTGCTGAACATAGGCCTCCCCCATCGATTTCCACAGCGATCGATCTTGTGCAGCCTGTACCTACCCAACGGCTCCGTCCGTTTTTACGTCTGTGATTAACTCTTAGGCCCTAACTAATAAACATGGTGTAAAGTTATTCCTCGGAATAACATAGGAATAACCATACATTTTGACAGTTTACACTCAGGAATAACTTTATACCACGTTTATTAGTAAGGCGGTTAGTCCATAATAATTTCCCAAGCAAAGTTTATTTTTTCTTTGCAAACGAAAAGAAATGGCGCTTTAAAAAAAACAAACTGTTAATCAACTTTTGATGCAGAATGTAGGTACTATTATTTTTTTATTTTACCTAATAGAAGCAAGCGAAGCCATTAGGTAGTTGATTCTGTGAAAATCTGAATAAAAGTTTTCATATTTATTATGACGTCATGTTGGCGAGGATAGGTAGAGGTGGGAGGGTATACCATAGGGCTATACTCAGGCTAAGTAACTTAAGGGCTCTACGCACGCTCCTGAAATCGGGGCCGATTTCGAGAGAGTTTCGTGAGGCACCCTGTATTCCTTCCTAGATCGCCACGTGTGTACTGTGTAGGCAAACTTCTCGCTCACACAGTAGCCGATATCGCAATACTGGGTGCCCCGATTTCAGGAGCGTGCGTAGAGCCCTTTACTTAGCCTGAGCCTACTTCACAGAACATTTATACTCACGAGGCCTACTTACTTAGTAAGTATAGCTTATAGAACACCATTCTATATCATACCATCTTTTGCGAGGCTCACCCAGTGATTTCCGACTACATTGACAATATCATCCGATCCAACCAATGGGCTGGTGGTAGACCTCTCGGTCGCTGAGCTTCTCATTGCTTGCTCATCTCCCATCATCTCTTGTTGCCCTCAAGGACGCAGACCTCCCAGAGAGACTCCTCAGTGTGACAGAGTGGCTATGATTTGAGGAACATTCTATTTTGTGAATTATTTATTTACACGTGGAGTGTACGTATTGAACGCACCCCAAAATTAAAATGACAGTCGTACAAACAAGTAAAATTCGACCTTATTTTCAACTAACAATGCATCTATAGTCGACTGCTATTTTCAGAGTCAGGTTTCACATTCAAAATTTTAGCAAACCCTTGATTGAATCCATATTTAACTTGAATCATGCAGATAAATAGGGTTGTATTTTTTCTATGATTTCGATTCGATTCTCCGAAACGTTCGATTATCTGCTGTCAAAAAATATTGATCTTTGATTGACAGCGAGTTAACACGATGACAGTGACGTGACGTAAGGGTTCAAGGGATTCGAAAATGAGATCATTTTATTGCTGCTAGCCCTAGTACGTCCGTGTCATTAACTAAAGTGAAATGAGAATGGAGTATCAATATAAAATATTATGCTAACTTATTTAATTTATTTAGCTCTTATTCAACTAAAATCTAAATTCAGCTAGTAAGTGTAAGGTAGATGGATTTAGCTTGGCTAAAAGAGATTATTTATGTAAAATAAAAGACGCAATATAATATATGATGCTAAATATGCAAGGTTAAACTAGTAAACAAAAATACTTTGTTACGTGCTTTTAGTTCACAAAAAGAATTTCAATTGAGTGTAGGTATCTACTTTAATAATTAATCAAACTGCAATGCGACTGCTCGAAGCATCGAATTAATGCAGTCGAGATGAACATCTGAAAAAAGTCCTGAATAAAATAAGAAGAAGTAGGAGGCGCTCTTACGACAGATATTGAGTGGTGGGATGGGCCTAGCATGCGCAAAGACAGATTACTTTAAATTTATCTTGTTTTACTCTATTATTAACCTATGAATTGACCAACACTTTTATCTTTTGACCTCATATTCGAAACGATCGTAAATTATCGTTATTAAAACAAGTTTACAACCGTTCATGAACGTGTAATTACGCAAAACGTTACGCCGCTGGGCGTGACATCACAAATCAGTCCGGTCGGGATAGACAACTGATCAGTATTCCATCCTTGTCTACTGACTGGGTTAGAGAGGGACGAAGCACGCGGCCAGCCGCGGCTGATCGTATTCTGTCGAGGGTGTCGCCATTTTCGTTTTGACGAATATTGACAGCACGGCAGACAGACAGTAGAGCGGTCGTCGACACAGCGTCTGCCGGACTATTTTTATTTTGATTGTGAATCATTTAACGAGCTGATTACGTCCATCAACTCACTGTGTGTCTGTTTGTAATAAAATCTTTATTTACCAACGCTGTGACGAGTGAAGGATAGGTCAATATTGCCGATTTCTGGTGCTAACCTCTTAGGTTTTTTTGTAGTCGTGTTTTGAGAACTGCAAGACTGATCGATATGTGCAAGATGTACTACAGATGACTCTGCAATAACATCCTTCATCCTCGTGTTATTTTCTGGTGAGTGCTGTTTATTTATTGATTACAGAGGGTCTGAAATTAGATTTCAGACTTCAATCACATAGCGTTTTCTGAAACTCAGTCGTAAAGAATTATGAATATGTTTTATTTTAATAATACCTGGTATAATCGAAATATTTAGAGTGTAGAATGACCGTCACCCTTTGTTGCGGTAGCTCCAGTTTGTTTACGAACTGTCAGGAGCAGTACACGGCCTAAGATATATTGCCTGGGTTGGCGACTATGCGTGGCTTTGCTGCGCAAACGAAAACCTACCTTAACTGGTACACGCAAGGTATATTTTTATTTTCCAGTACTGACGATAACGGCCCGTAGAATTAATTTATCACACGCCGCGCTTGACAAGTTGAAAACATAAATTCGACCTTGGCTCTCCACGTGGTTTGTGGGCTCTTATGTTTGTTGAATCGTCTGGACTGTGACAGTTTTTTGAATCGATTATCGATTTTGGTATCGATTTTTTTTCTTTCCCTACTTCCGGTCCCAAATTGTCAATCAAACAAAATATCAATCAATCAAACAAAATTCAAAACAAGAATGTTTTTTTTTATATCTAATCTAATTTAGTGATAGTGCCAGCCAGTGTTTAGTTTTGTGTGTGATATTTCTATACCCCATGCATAATGCAATGCATTAATTTATTTATGTAAAGGATTATCCTTCCTGTAGCTCAGTAAGTGTGGTAATTTATTCTAGAATCCGGTTGTATGAAATTCGAAATTTTAGAAAGCTTAATCTTAGTTCTCTCTGAGAGCCGTGTTGGTCGAGTTGGGTTGTGCCTCGACTTTCAATCCAAAGATCGTGGGTTCGAACGGAGTGGTTCCCAGCCGTACATCAATGGATTTTTCGTTTCGTAAAATTTATATGCGCGATAACACGAGCTCTTAACGGTGAAGGAAAAACATCGTGAGGAAACCCGCAGCTTAGTCAGCTCCACACGTATTGACGTAGTCTCTCCTGTGGGCGCTTGATTAAGCTGAGAGGATGGTTTAGGTGCTACAAGCCTCCATCTCAAACAATGTCCCAGGCACTCACACAGCGTCCCGTTAAGTGTAGGCATGGATTGCCTCCTGACGCTGTATAAATCATCTAATATAGGTAAAGGCCTAAGTCTTTAATTCTCTAGAATAAGTTGAGTAGGTAGGTAGCTAAAATGTTTGATTTCTTTCTCTACATCGAATGCTCCTACTAGGACCACAGACATTGCGTAGGAATAAATAGCGAGTTGTCATTTGTATAAAAATTGTAGGTAAGTACCTACCTACCTACTGTAGGTACCTACACTTTTAGTAAGGTAGCTTATCAACCTACCTCCTACTTATCTACAGATAGGTACATATCTAGTTAGGTACCTACCTATTATATTTCTGCTTAAACTCTCACAATGTGTTTTAAAATAATCTTCTCTCAAACATAATTGCCATTCAATCAACGTTACAATTATTAAAAAATACATTCAACAATACACGAACACCTGAACATGCCAACCGTGGCCGCTGAAATAGAGCTGATGAAGGAGAAATACATCGAACGCTTGGCCCACCATCCAAATGAACTTGCCACTCAACTGCTGGACACTTCCCGCACAGTGTGGCGGCTGAAGAGAAGGGATATCCTATGAGAGGAGAAAGGGCACTGGCCTCTTCACTCTTAAAGCCACTGGAATCACTCAAGCAATCCGCTTATGGTCGGAAGACCGATCGCAGATGAAAATGGAAGAAAAAAAAAAAAAAAACAATGTTATTTAAAAATGTTGCATCTGCTGCTATGAAAAGGACTAAGTTTTGTTGAAAAAAATAATTGTAATAGGTACTTACAATACACACAATCATTCTTAGCTCTCTGAAGTAGCGCAGAACCCATTTTTGATGACGCCTAAAATCGTGCTATCTCGATTACTCTACCAAACCTGCGCAATCGTCTATTGCACCTAACTTCAGAGAGCTAAAGATCCGTTGTGCTTAGTATACCTAGATATGTACAATTATTTTGGGAAGTAAGCTGGTTTATGTAAAACAGGTTCACGACTGTATCCCCAAGGTGCGGTAGACATTCTCTCAGATCTTTATGTTACTTATTCCAGATCCTCAGAGGCATGTCCAAACACTTATTTGATACGTACCCACAGCTTGCAGAAGTTAGTAACCATACGTGATAGGTTGCAAGCCCATTGCCGCCTATAAGAATACTAACTGGTTTTCGCATGATGCTTTCCTTCACTGTTTAGAGCATGTGTGCATATAAATTTTACAAAACACAAAATCGATGTGAAATCAAATTGATGCACGGCCGGGATTCGAACCCACATCCTTCGGCCAACACGGCTCTGTGTGGAGATTATTTAAGTAACTCATTAATCATCAGTACTCCATCATCAGGATCAGTTTTTTTTTTTGTTGTAGGTATTTGTTATTGTCAGGAGAAGGTTCTTATGACAGAAAAAATCTATATATTAATCATGGAGGGCGTGAAATAAGGGTTGAAAGTTTGTATGGAGAGTTGAAAGTTCCAGTTAAAGGCAACAGATTGCGCTATTATTGCATTTTTAACAGTTTCAGAAGATTCTTGCAGATTTCAGTTCTATTTAGAGGTTTTTAAGTATTTTCTTTTGCTGACGAAGTCGCGGGTACCAGCTAGTAACTAATGAAAATCAGTACAAATCCACGTTTACGGAGTCGATACCGAATGGTGAATAAAATTCATAGTTAGCACCCTGTTTCATTGCAAAACAACGTCTCGGAAGCGCTTGTCGTATAGCTTGCTTAGTTTTTTTATGATAGATCGTCGAAACTGAGCTACATTCTGATCGGTCAGTATGTGGATGGGGGACCGCTAGTGGCATTTTCATCTGAGCGCTTCCGTGCTTCGGAGGGCACGTTAATTGTCGGCTTTTAAGTCGTTAAACCATGACGGAGGGTTTAAGGCGGCCTAAAGCTTTTGTCACCAGAGTTGGCCACTATCGTACGAAAGTTCGTACATTGCAAAACTAGGTAGCTTTTCGGAAAAATCACTACCTACGCTCTCTGGCAATGACGTAAGAGTCTGCCACTAATTTGTAGGGTGACTAAATCGCACGGAAAATATGGACTTTCTAGCTTAGGCCAAACCTGCGTCAGTAGCGCGGGAAGCGACTGCGAAGCGTGAGCGTCTGCAACGCGTAACAAATAAGTATGAAAATATTCCCGCATTGTGGTCGCGTAGAGTCGGGCAAATGTAAGTAGACCCTGAAAAATCGCGGCAAATAAAAAAATATAAGCGTTACATCTATACTAGATGAAGGTCACACACACATCACACATCCACAGCCTGACTTCACCCACTGCTGGGTATAGGCCTCCCTAAGCTTGTGCCATCCACCACGATCCTGCGTTAATCTGACCCATTGACGGCCCGCGACGTGTACAATATCGTCTGCCCATCTGGCCGCCGGACGTCCTACGTTCCTGTACCCAGATCTGGGCCACCATTCAGTCAATACTCTACTCCACCTGTCATCACCACGCCTCGCTATGTGTCCCGCCCAGCTCCATTTTAGGTCCATTATCCTATTCCCGACATCCTGGACTTTGGTCTGTTTTCGGATTTCGACATTTGGAACTCGGTCTATAAGTTTGATGCCCAGCATGGCGCGCTCCATGGCCCTCTGTGAAGGTCAGCCCTAACTATTCGAAGATTTAAAAGTTACATAAAAAATAATCTTATAAAAAAAGCGTACTATTCTATTGGTGATTATATTAATGATAAATTCGCGTGGCCTGATGTCGCTCTGCCCCTCGACAGCTGATGTGTGCACAATGCCTTTACTATCTTGCTTAGCTTTTTGAATTTTACTAACTTTACTTTTAATTTTACAACTAAGTTAGTTAAGAAATTAGCCTAAATTTAGATCTAAGATGGATCTCATAAAAAAAGCTAGGCCCCAAACCGTGTTTGTTCCCCTGGTTCTTCATGGTATTGGTCGCGAAGGAACAGGAGTAGAATCACCTAGTTTTAAGACGTTTCAAAGTGATCCCAGCAGTCCTACTGAATAAATGCTTTTGACTTTGACTTTGACTAAGTGTGAAATATGTTGGGTTAGACAGGACGTATACCACTTTCTTATGGAATGTTTTCGGAGCATTTCTATGAGAAATCATTTATCTAAGTTATGTAAGATTAACTGGCTAGATGTGGGTCTGTGGCAGAGCGTGCTAGCCGCTCAGACATCTGATGCGGCCATCAGCTCTACCGACAGACCCTCAGGCTATTGGAGGAATAGTTTTGTAAATGAGATACATATGGGACCGGTTTATTCGATAATCGATCAAGGTCCCTAAACTAAAATGGCGCCACTGAAAACCAGCGCTCCAACACTCTCGAGCTGTTGGAGCAAATGCTGAGGGGTAGCCGTCATCAAAAACATCATAATTATCCTGTTTGATTCAAGTAATTCTATGGTTTTTGATGTATATCCGTTAATACCCCGTTTTCTGGTAACCCTACATTCGTGTCGTCTGCGCGTTACCCCCAGATCTTAAGTCGGTATAACAGGCTACCCTTTAAGGAAAACGTATCCGATGCCTTTCCGGAACTAATAACAGCGAAATGTGGGCCCAGCCGAAAACTGCGTCAGCACTCGTGTTCCAATTTCGAATTTGAATTCTGAATCAGCCGGTTCCGGGCAAAAAACCGTTATTTCGGACCGGGTTTCGTGATTGGGTGATTTCTCTGAGTCAAAAATAAGAGGTTTTAATTGGTTAGTAATTGGAGCTCATTTTCGATTTAATAACTTTGTAGAACAGTGTCGGCAATGGCATAGTGCGATGTGCTTCTTTCAATACGAAGATTGCGTGTTCGAATCCCGGCTGTGCATCGATCGTGACGAGTACCTACGTATAGGCGGCAAAATGCACTAATCAACTCATCTCAAAAGGGTCTTCAAAGAATCTTAAACTTTGTTGCATTGAAAACACAGACCCTAAAAAAGTTTGCAGATCATACATTCCCGCGGCGGGAATCGAACCAGCAACCTTAATCTCTCAATCATTCGACTCTGAAACGTGGCTTATACGAAGTTATTTAAGCCACACTGATTCAACTTTTGCTCGTTCTGACAAATAGAATCGATAGTTGCTTGAGATAAGAGATACATTTTGGTGCACGAATGGCGGTCGCCATTTTGAAGAAAATACTTTATTAAACTCTCATTCGTAACCTATTTTTGTGTTACTAGTTAAGATAGAGCCGTGGTGGTCGAGTGGGGTTGTGTCTCGTTCAATCCGAAGGTCGTGGGTTCAAATCCCGGTCGTGCATCAATGGATTTTTCGTTTCGTAAAAATATGCGCTTTAACACGAGCTCTTAACAGTGAAAGAAAACATCGTGAGGAAACCCGCAGCTTAGTCAGCTCCACACGTATTGACGTCGTCTCTCCTGTGGGCGGCTGATTAAGCTGAGAGGATGGTTTAGGTGCTGAGCAAGCCTATTCCATCTCAAACTATGTCCCAGGCACTACAGCGTCCCGTTAAGTGTAGGCATTGATGCCTGATGCTGTATAAATCATCTAATATAGATGTAAAGACCTAAGTTTTTTTTTAGTTAAGATAAAAACTGATTAACTTTCCGAAGCATAGAAGCACTTTACCTGGTCATCTATTAAGAAGTACAGACATTGTGACGACCTCTGTGGCGCAGTGGGTGAAAGCCCGTTTGCGACGCAGAAGGTTGCGGGTTCGATCCCCGCCGCGGGATAAATGTTTGTATGATCTGCTAATATTTATCTCGAGTTTGGGTGTCTCTATGTCTCATATGTATGTATTTACAAATTAAAAGTATATAAGTAGCTAAGCTTTGCTTAGTTTGGGGCTAGATGATGCTGTGTGAAAATGTCCAGCATTATTTATTTAAAAAAATCGCGGTATGTAGGTACTTACAAAGTACCCTACAGTCACAAATATTTCCGTCTTAACCTGAATTTCAAGAGAAACCCAAAAAACCTTTATTTTAAATTATTTTCTAAACTGCGACCAAAAATATTACAATATTCATACTGAAAATTTCAAGGAGCACAAAAGATATTGTAGCTATCGTAGAATGCTTGCGCACAGATTCCCGCGAAAAAAGCGCTTTGACAGCGAAAAAGGCGGGAACGGCCATTACTACCAAGTGACGCCGTGCCCGGTATATAATTGGAAGTGGACAGATTTTAATAATGCTTCGCTAGGAGTTATGGGTATGTCTTGTATTTGTGGGGAAAAATGTGTTGTACCTTTATTTTTATTTAATTTACGATTTTTGACAAGGAATTTTTTGAATTTTCTTCAAACTTGTTGTCAAACTTGTGTTTGACGACCTCTGTGGCGCAGTGGGCGAAGGTCCGCCTGCGACGCAGAAGGTTGCGGGTTCGATCCCCGCCGCGGGACAAATGTTTGTTTGACCTACAGATATTTGTCCCGGGTCTGGGTGTTTCTATGTATAATATGTATGTATTTACAAACAAAAAAAAAGTATATAATTAAGTAGTTTATCAGTCATTCTAGTACCCATAACACAAGCTCTGCTTACTTTGGGGCTAGATGATGCTGTAAAAAAAAAAAAAAAAAAACTATCATGGCTACACATTTATTTCGTGATAATGGCGTACCTAAAGCCGCGTTGACACTATCAGAGTGTATACTCTGATAGTGTCAGAGTATTCTGACAGAGTGGAATCTGATGGCTACTAGGGCGCTACTCTGATCGTGGCAACCCCAATCCGAGTGCACTCTGATGGCGGCGGCCAATCAGAGCGTTCTATTAGGCATCAGAGTCCACTCTGTAACTGGAATATACTCTGACAGAGTGGAATCTGATGGCTACTAGGGCGCTACTCTGATCGTGGCAACCCCAATCCGAGTGCACTCTGATGGCGTTATTAAAATAGGCATCAGAATCCACTCTGTCAGAGTATACTCTGATGGTGTCAACGCGGCTTAAGCAACTACGTCGATACAATAAAGCCGCGTTGACACCATCAGAGTATACTCTGACAGAGTGGACTCTGATGGCTACTAGGACGCTACTCTGATCGTGGCAACCCCAATAAGAGCGCACTCTGATGGCGGCGGCCAATCAGAGCGTTCTAATAGGCATCAGAGTCCACTCTGTAACTCGAATATACAGGTTGTAACATTTAGAACGATTAGTATCGAAAGTTTTATTTTATTTTATTTTATTTATAGAAAAAGTCTGAAACTATGAGACATACGAACATCTGTTCTTAGGAACCATGTCATCGATTTTAGTAAATATGAAAACTGCATTCACACATTTTCAGAAAAACTTGTACGCAGCTCGGGAATCGAACCCGGACATTTTGAAAAATGAAACTAACTTTTTAATAAGGTCATGTAACTAGGAGAGTGCTTGGTATGAATGTTGATGGATTTACGAGTAGAGGTAGGCCATAGAAAATATGGATGGATTGTGTGAAGGATGACATGAGTAAGAAAGGAGTGAGTGTTGAGATGAGGGCTGATAGAGGAGAATGGAAGAAGAACACATGTTGTGCCGACCCCACATAATGTGGGAAAAGGGCAGGAAGATGATGATGATGAAACTAACTTTTTAATTTTCTATTTAGATATCGATTGTGTAGGTCTTAAGCAGTAAATGTTACTATGAAGCATCTTAAACTAATAAAAGCATTGATTTAATATCCTCTAATTTATTTTAGTAGGTGTTTGAAATGAACCACTTTTTAACCGACTTCAAAAAAAGGAGGAGGTTATATGTTCGGCTGTATGTATGTTTTTTTTTTTTTTATATTTCCGTCAGTTGTGGACCGATTTCCAAAATTTTTTTTTTGTTTGAAAGGGTATACTCTTATAGTGGTCCCATATAAATTGTATTCCTGAGGGATTAATAGTTTTCCCGTAAAACTAAAACAATCACTGAACTTTAAGAAAATTGTGGCCCGATTTCCAAAATTTTTTTTTTGTTAGAAAGAGGTATACTCTCAACGTGGCGCCACATATTTTTTTTTCCTAAGGGATTAATAGTTTTCCCGTAAAACTAAAACAATCACTGAACTTTAAGAAAACGATATTTCCGTCAGTTGTGGACCGATTTCCAAAATTTTTTTTTTGTTTGAAAGGGTATACTCTTATAGTGGTCCCATATAAATTTTATTCCTGAGGGATTAATAGTTTTCCCGTAAAACTAAAACAATCACTGAACTTTAAGAAAATTGTGGCCCGATTTCCAAAATTTTTTTTTTGTTAGAAAGAGGTATACTCTCAAGGTGGCGCCACATATTTTTTTTTCCTGAGGGATTAATAGTTTTCCCGTAAAACTAAAACAATCACTGAACTTTAAGAAAATTGTGGACCGATTTCCAAAATTTTTTTTTTGTTAGAAAGAGGTATACTCTCAAGGTGGCGCCATATATTTTTTTTTCCTGAGGGATTGACAGTTTTCCCGTAACATTAAAAAAACCTCATTCTCACTACACAACACACCCTGACTCACAATCTGAGTCAAACATTAAATAGTTTGAAAGGGTATTACACCCGAGGTAGTACAAAATATTTCTTTTCCTTATGGATTGATAGTTTTCCCCCTTGCTGAACTCCGGTCTGTCCTTTAGTAGGTCTGCCCATGACTTCTCTTATCCTTTCCTACTTAAGCTACGATAAGCAAAGTCTTAATGTACTCGTAGCTTACTATATTATTTACACATACACTTTTATTTACACAGTATTTATTTACTTACACTAAAAAGTGAAAAATAAAAATTTTTGAAAAAAAAAATTGAACCGACTTCACAGAACACAAACAGAAGAACCTTCTACACACTAAAAAGAGAAAAATAAGAATATAATTTGAAGTCGGTGCCAAGTGAATACGATTAGGTACCTATCAAAAAAAGAAATCGAGCGATAGCGTACCAGGATACAATTTTGCACCCAAGTTCTTTTGAATTTCTTAGATGTAAATGAATAGTTGGCACCGACTTCAAATTATATTCTTATTTTTCTCTTTTTAGTGTGTAGAAGGTTCTTCTGTTTGTGTTCTGTGAAGTCGGTTCAATTTTTTTTTTCAAAAATTTTTATTTTCACTCACACATAAAAACCTAAAATCTAAAACCGAAATATTTGTAAAATACAACCAAAAACTCCAATCTACATTTTCGACGCACAAAAGACAAAATTAAGAAACAAACTAAATCATCTTCGGCAAGAATCAGCCATTTAATTTTCCCCTGGGCCGTAATCCCGGGCCATTTTCCCTTCCGGCCTATTCAAGCTTACTAGTGATGGGACGTGGTACGGCCGGAGTCCGGGTAAAGGGAGGATTACGTTGCAATTCAATTAGTAGATAGAGTTAATTTATTTTATTGAATATTACATCCCGCGGTACGCCGCCGTTTAATAAGAAAAGTTTTCCTACTAATGCTAGAAAACGATTTCTTTTTTAATTTGGATTTTAATTACCCGACACCCTGACCAGTAGATCGATTTTGATGAAACTTTGATAGAATCAGATACAAACATTCGAGCATATTTTTAAGCAATTTTGTATAGGTGATGAATTACTATTATGAGTAATGAATAAAAATTAGTTATTATTATTTGATATTAGATTAGATTGTAGGTACACTAAATATGATTTTAGTAAATTAAATAAAAAAAAAAACAGATAAGAAAAATATCCTGTTTTGCTCTACCGTCGAGCTGAGATCAAATTTTTCCGTGAGCGGGACAATCTTTTCTTACGACCGGACAGAAAAGCCGAATAAGCCGGACATCCCACCCCTACCCTTATAGTAACTGCGACACAATCTACACCCTTCCCTCTATAACACGAAGGGGTTTTAATTTAGGACGGATCCTAACTCTGCTACCTTTGCTTACTCCCTTTTACAGTACAGGGAAACTAGGTTAAAATATTTTCGCGAATTGTGCTAGTTTAAAAGGGTTTTTTAGATTAACTACCAGTCTTCTTTCAGAGGCTGCCTTTATGCACTGCTGGATAAAAAATGAAAAAAAAAAGACCTCGCTGGACCTTGATTCATAATACAGCGGAATGCATTCGGTTCGGAATCGGCCAATCACAGTGCAGGCATTGATCCGAATTTGACGTTTCTTGCACTGTGATTGGTTGCTGTCGGTCGATTCCGAACCGAATGCATTCCGCTGTATTATGGATCAAGATCCTGGGATCACTTAGAATAGTCCTAAAACCATGTGATTCTACTCCTGTTCCTTCGCGACCAATACTAGAACCAGGGGAACAAATTGGGGCCTAGTGCACTTTTAGGTGATCCATCTTAAAACTAAATAAGTAGCCAAGCTCAGTGGAGCCAGTCAAACAAAAGTGAGGCGCGTCTAAGTTTAGGTGCTCGTGAAGTACCTACATATGTTATTAAGTAGGTAGATATTATATTAGAACGTGTTGGCCGAATGGGGTTGTACCTCAACTTTCAATCCGAAGGTTGTGGGTTCGAATCCCGGCCGTGAATCAATGGATTTTGCGTTTCGTAAAATTTATATGCGCTTTAACACGTGCTCTAAACGGTGAAGGAAAACATCGTGAGGAAACCAGTTAGTGTTCTTATAGGCGGCGATGGGCATGCAACCTGTCACGTATGGAATACTAACTTCTGCAAGATGCGGGCATGTATCAAATATGTGTTTGGACATTCCTCTGACTACTCCCCTTAGACATCTTCATAGGATCTGGAATAAGTAACATAAAAAGATCTGAGAGAATGTCTACCGCACCTTGGGGATACAGTCGTGAACCTGTTTACGTTTTTTATATTATATTAATGTCAATCGATAGTTCGAGAAATGCCAAAGTAAAATTTCCTTTTGACTTATTTGAACGTTCGGCACGGTTAAGGTTTTTAATGAGGTCTCACGGTCTCAGTGATAATTATAACGAAACACAGTAATTTTTACGATTGGGTCCAATATGAATGGCATGGCGGATAGCATAGCTCGAAACTCCACAGTGAGCAATTAAGCGCCTGACAAAAAATTGTTGCCGACCAGACTTATCATTCCTGTGGACAATTCCTTGCCACTATGTCTCTCTCTCTCTAAATCTCCTTCTCTCTCTCTCTCTCTCTCTCTCTCTCTCTCTCTCTCTCTCTCTGTGTCTGTTTACGTACCTACTCCACATGAAAAACCTTTCTATTTTAGATTTTGATTAATCCGAGAGGATTGTTTAGGTGCTGGGCAAGCCTATTCCATCTCAAACAATGTCCCAGACACTACAGCGTCCCGTTAAGTGTAGGGTAGGCTTATGTAAATCATCTAGTACCTAGAGATGTTTAATCTCTCGAATGCATCGTCTCGCTAACGTTTCCCTTTCGATCGTTGCAGAGAAAGAGTTTGGTAGAGACCTTTTCGACAGCTGTGGGAGAAGATTATGGAAACAAGTACGTGAGTGTCGTGGAACACTCGGTTGGAACGAAGTTTCATCTTTGACAATTGGCATTTGTCAAATATTAAAATTCTAGAAACGCTCTTCCTGTACTAACAACGTTACAATCTATGGACTGCTTTGCGACTGCACACTTCGAACTGTGACGTTTTGACCTATGTATGTGTCGTGACGGTTAAATCGAACGCTTTTTTTCTTCTAGAACCCGCAACCTTCTGCGTCGCAGGCGGACCTTCGCCCACTGCGCCACAGAGGTCGTCAAATGGGTCGTATGGGTTGAAATCGCATCGTGTATACAGGGTCTTTCATTTTAAACTACACAAACTGACAGGGCCTCATTTTTGGGTTGTAAATAGACGTTTGACCGTATCAATTTAATTCCTAAGCCCATTTAAGTTTTCACTTCAAAATTAATCATTTATTGATCTTTTAGAAATGTCGCATAATGATTTTCAAGGAGAACAGACGTTCCACCAATCGCAGCGCAGCTACATCACGAATGGACTAAGTTATACAAGAAGCAACAATCAATTGAAAGGATAGTCTTTGTCGATTTTCTCGGGATTTTCATAACAAAACAAAAACATATCATTACATAAATATTTTTAAATTTTTTTGTTGAACCCAATTCCTAGATTAAGTTAGTTTAAAATGAACGATCCTATATGCAACTTAAATGCTCTTAACTTGCGCCTCAAATTACAATCTCGTTGGGACCACACGCGGGCACCATTAAGACCATTTAGCAAGTGAGAATCAAACTCATGGTAGTTTTAAACAGCTTGGAATTGTGCTAATTGTTCGGAACAATATTTTATTTGCTTTTTAAACTGGTTTTTGAGCACCTTGTTTGGGTAACTTGGATTTTGATTTCAATCATTCGGATTTTTAAGTTTCGGAAAAAAGTTTGGGCTACATGTTGGAGCATTAATAGATGCTATTCCACTCCGAGATCTACCATTCAAAGTTAAATCAAAATCTGAGAAGGCGTGATTGAAACTTTGATAATCGATTTTGATCTAGTTTTTACCTGACTGAATATAATAGAATAGAAAAACATTTATTTGTGTTTCATAGAGCATAAAATACAATTAGGAACTATACACACACAAAAATGGACACCAGTCAGCGTGTGCTGGTATTCTGTGGTCTGCTGTCTGCGGCAGAAGGAAACAAAAGTTTTCTCATTTGTAATGTGACTTATCAAGAATGTTCCATGAAAATGATTAGCATTTTCTAGACATGGCTGCTTATTATAAAAACGTAAAACCTTAGTTGAACCCCATGTACGAGTATTTAAAGATCGTTTTTCTAGGGATAGTTTTTTAGTTAAGACTTGGTCTAAACTCGGCTCATTTTCTTGTTATAAGCCCCTTTGTGTTTTTTTTTCTGTATTTGACAGCAAATTCGAATTTTGAATTCATTCTGTAATTGAACAAAAAAGCGTTCTATGTACCTACGAGTATTTAAAGATCGTTTTTCTAGGAACAGTTTTTAGGTCTAAACTCGGCTCATTTTCTTGTAATAAGCCCCCTAGAAATCTGATTACTTCGGGTTTTTTCGTTGATCTACGGGTTTTTTTTTACCATAATTACGTTTTAATACTAAAAAGAAAACCGACTTCAATGTTTGACTCGAAACGCGGTGTGACTCAGGGCGTCAAGCTATCGATTCGATTTCTATTTGTGACATGGCTAGGAGGGAAGGTGTTTAGAGTCTTACGGGGAAACTATCAATCCCTCAGGAATAAAATTTATATGGGACCACCTTTGGATACCCTTTCAAACAGAAAAAGAATTTTGCAAATCGGTCAACAAATGGCGGAACAATTGCGTAACAAGATACAAAAAAAAAACAAAAAAAAATATCATTTTTTGAAGTCGGTTGAAAAAAATAAGGTAACCTTTCGAATCTTCTAGATTGCTTATATCTTCATCAAAAATATTAAATTGAAGGGTCTTGCATCTGCGTTCGACCTTTTACGAATTTATGATAATACCCGTTAAATAATAGAAGAGTTTCGTATTAAGAAACAAGTTCTTGTTTCGAGGGCGTGTATAGAAAGGGTAAATTTTGGAATAGTGATGTGTTTCTATCGATGTTTAGTGATTCACGCGTCAACAGGAACGTCAACGTCAACAGGTCGCGAAGGAACAGGAGTAGAATCACCTAGTTTTAAGACTTTGGGGGTAGATGGTATTCCCCAAACCATGGTAAAGAGGGAGTACTCGCCTCGCTAAGGTTTGCCCAACTGCCAACCTATCTTAGGGCCTGTTCGGCCGAGAGTTGTAGTCGGATAGTTCTATATAGATTATATGCGCTTAGAAACATCGTTTGCGCGATTCAGGATTCAATACTTTTTGCATCATTTGTATCGGAATCCGTTTATCTGTGATTCCAGCGCCATCTAGTGGTACATCTCCGAAGTAGCTAGGTCGCTGTCATTGACATCTCTTGTAGTTCAGGCGATGGTACATAGAGGTCGCCACAAGACGTTTCAAAGTGATTCCAGCGGTCCTACTGAATAAATGCTTTTTGACTTTTGACTTTGAACAGCCCCTCACTATGGATGGACAGAGGAAGCGGTCCTGCCTTCCGATCGTGGGTTTGAATCCGGCTCAAACTGTTAACCGTGTCCGTGACCTTAATATCCAGAAATATAATAATAAAAAAAAATAACCTACACAACGGTCGGAAAGAATTAGTGACTAACGTTTGCATTCCATGCGACCAACAACCCGATGCTATAAGTCGCAAAAATGTCATGCGTTTTGAAGATTCAACAGTTTTTAATAAAGATATATTCGAAAAAAATATTCTTTGACACACTTCAAAGTATTGACGTTTATAAATAAAACTATCGATACCATCTCGCCCCTACTCTCCCGACATTTCCATGTAGGTCGCATAAAAATAACATTTTCGCGCGCCGTGGAAGCACAGCTGCTCAAATATTGAGTTGCTGCAACCTACGGAGATTGGTTCCTTTTGTTTCTTCCATTTTCAAACTTTGCCTTTGACATTTTCTGGAAACTGCGATATCCTGTTCTATTTTCAAATTTTGAATCATACATTTTCAGTTCCATATTTGAAGTTAGAGCAACTGTCTTTACAAAATTCTATTATAATACTTATTCCATTTTCATAGAATTTGTGGAAACCTTTTTTTTTAATGATGAATGGGTCGGCTCTTGACCTCAAACTTACACAGGCAAGAGTGAGGTCTACGATGGAGCGAGCTTACCCAGAAGGTGCTTGCATATTAACTCTCTTCTTAAAAACAACAGAATTAAATTTTCTAAATCGAGATTTTCTAAACCTTTGTATATGTATACAGGGTGTAAAAAGACGTCTACCGAAGCCGAAAGGGGTAGGTACAGCATCCCAACACACAACCAAATCCAAAAGGATTTTCCGAAAAAATCATTATATCCGGAGAAAACAGCGTTTGAAGATCACTGTTTGCGTATGTACTGGGCGCGTTTTTATACATAGATTGCTGGATTTTGAGTTTTAATTGTTTTTTTCTTTTATAAATGAAATGATTAGGTAGGTATGGTCTGATTATGTTGTACTAGTAGCAAAAAACTAGAAAATAAAATAAAATGACGTAGCTAAGTCAAATTTTTTTTTGAGTTTTTTTCGTTAAATATGTTCAGAATCATGGTCTGATTGCAATCCCTCAATTTTCGGTAGCAGTCTTTTTACACCCTGTATGTAAATGTTTTTTTTCGAATACAAACTTACAAATCTCTCATGTAAATTCCACAAAAAAATGTTACCAACGAAATAAAAATGTGTTTACAATAAGCATTGGGGAATAGCCTATAAATATTTAAGTAACTGCAGTGTGATCTAACGACTGCCAAAATATAGAATGCAGTTGTAAGTCGACATAGCTACCTCCTCCTACGGCTTTAATAATAAACGTGGTGTAAAGTTATGACAGGTATACACTCCAAAATTATAGGGAGTATTCAAGAAGATTTCTCATTTGACGAAACATTTCCGTTGGAGTTTTGAAATGACAAGCCGCCATGTTTTTTCAAAACCAAATTGACATGACTTGACTTGACATGACATGAATACTTAGTTAAAACTTGACATTGGCAGAGTTATACTGTTAATACCGTGGTTAATACAGTTAGTTGCCATTAATAAAAAGAAGAAAAATTATATGGTACCTGTCATAAGTGTCACATTTATTTGTAAGGCTTGTACCTTACAAGCAATCTCTAACCAGTGTGGTGAAAAGTTATAAAGCAAGGAGGCTCCTTTCGTGCACTTGACACCTTGTTTTCGAACTTTAGGTTATACTACATTTGAAACTGCAGACTTATTGTCTAACCATCCATTCCCAGTTGTCACCCCAATAGAGCTCAACCAAGCACATAATATGAAAATGACAATTAAAGTCTAGAATGGGTTTCAAATGTCAAAATGAAGTCCATGTCCATTGCCAGTTGAATTACACAATAGGGCCCCACGTCCCTAATATGTAGACACTTGGCTGCTTATTAGAAAAACGTAAAACCTTGGTTGAACCCCTTGTTGATACATGTTAAAATAAAACTGTTACCACAAAAAAGCGTTTTTCTAGGGACAGTTTTTTAGTTACACTTGGTCTAAACTCGGCTCATTTTTTTGTAATAAGCCCATTGAAATTTTGACAGTGTGTACCACCTACCTACTATAACAAGACGTGTGGCTGTGCTAGATTTATTTGTCAAATCACCACGACCGCATCATAAATAGTGATTATGTAATAAACAATAATATCGGATTAGTCTACTAGTATAACTACCAACTAGTAGACTAGTTATAACTACCAACTAGTAGTTATATCGCGTCTCCACAATCGTATATTTATGCAAATCGTTTGATTTGTAAGCTAATTCCGGATTATACCACAAACGGTTCAATTACTGAATGAATTCAAAATTCGAATTTGCTGTCAAATAAAAAAAAAAACACAAATTAGCTCCTGACGCTGTTTATGTAAATCATCTAATATCGATGTAAAGGCCTAAGTTTTTTTTTATATGATTCCCTGAATATCAGAAAACAAAACAAGGTATCATAACAGATCTGCCCCTTGATTACGAATCTCGCGACAGGCGAAATCTCTCAGTCATCGCTGTCAAACTTGACGTGCTAAACGGACGTTATGCGTAAAGGAACCAATCCACACTCATGTCAAGTTTGAGCTATATTTAATTCAACTTCGACATGAGTGTGGATTGGTTTCTTTACGGACGGACGTACCGTTTAGCACAACACAAGTTTGACTGCGAGATTACGCCTGTCGCAAGATTCGTAATCAAGGGGCAGGAACAAATATCTGAAGATAATTTGTTCCGCCGCGAGACTCAAACACAAAATCAACCTTCGTCTCATCAATGACGGAGTTTTTACGCTGACCTATGTCCTCCCCTCGTGTCTTAAATAATGCAGGATTCGATAACACGACCCTCTTCGAAGATCTGATTCGGCAACTACAAATTCGAAGTTATTTATCGCCAAGATGGACAAAGTCACTCGTTAAGCCTCTCCAATTTTTTTATTTTACTTGTGAACTAACGATTCATGTTGCGATTCATCAATGGCCACTTGACTCAAGATTTTTCCACTCGGCAACACAGAACGTTTCGTTCTAAAATTGAACTAATTGCATGGGCGGTTTCCGAAAAAAGATGGCTGACTAGATTTTTCGTTTTAATTATCGTTGCTAGTCTAAATTGAAGTGCTCTTTGCTCTTGCGAATGGGGAAAAGGGATTAGGCAATCAGTAATCAGAGGGGCTGATTCTGATCGAGTTCCAGTTTGATTTTGTCATGTTTTGGCGCCAAAAGGTGAACTGAAAACGTTCGAAGTTAAATAATTGAGACGAACATTTTTTGCTTAATCCAGTAGCTATCCAGATGCAATCTCTTTACATTGAAATGATAGTAGAATATTTTTTTTAAGTCAAAGCTAAGAGTCAAATAGCATTTCACATTCATAGCATGTGCATGCGGACCAGCAGCCTCATTGACTAACTTGAAGCCCATGTCCATTGCTAGTTGAATTACACAATAAGGCCCCAGGTGTCATCTGCATTTTTTCCAGATCTGGATCCCTCAGGATTTAGTGTCTATCCTAAAAGTTTTGTAAATTTTATATGGGATTTTCGCATTGTACACCTTGACATGACTTGATACGACATGAATACATATTCAAAACTTGACATTGGCAGAATTATACTGATATTACAGTTAGTTGCCAATAATAAAAAAGAAGAAGAAGAATAACTCGCTGCCAGAAATGATTAACTAGTAGTATGGTCAGCGACCGAAGTTCATGACCATTTGATGTATTTGAATCTTTAATATCTTCGAAGGTAGTAGGGTTTTAGATAAAACTTCAGCTTACATTGGATGTTGCCTTGCACCATGCCTATTATGAAAAAAATAGGCAATTTTCCCACAAATATTGATGAAAATGAAGCTTTAAAAATCTCCAATTCTTGATCATTCAAAGTGTTCCAAGCGGTCCTACTGAATAAATGCTTTTTGACTTTGACTTTGACTTTGATCGAAGAGTAGTGCCTAAATAAAATTCTTTGCTAGCTGCGCTCTGCGGTGTTGCTCACGGTCCCTTGAGATAATTCACTTTTCCGGGCTAAAATTTCTTAAAAAACTTATTTTATAGTATTCTGTGATCAATTTTATTTGTTTGTTTGTAACGTCATAAAGTCCCCTTCAGTGTATCCAACATAATTCTCGCCTGCATTCTGGAACTGGGAATCTCTTTTCCTGTCGTTGTTTTATAGTGATGTTCACATGTCGAAATGTTTAATAAAACGTATTAACTTCCGGCGATTTCACAAGATGACGAGTCTTGCCGGGACGCAGAGACCACAGATTTCAACTTGCTGCGATCTTGATAGGTATACCTTAACATCTTCGTCTTATTAACTCGCATAACATTCTTTACACAAGCTTGCCAAGGGTACTTTTGTCTTCTTCAAAATATCACCGATGTCCGAGGTACGTTCTATGCCTTACCCTTCCAGCAGTCCCATACACAACCGCCTACATTACATATACAGAGCTGGCACATTTTTGTCTCAAAGGATCAGCATTGCCATCCAGCGTGGTAATGCCGCCAGTGTTTTGGGCACGCTTCCGACTGACAGTGACCTGGATCAGTTGAGCTATCTATAGATTGTTTATAACGATCCTTAGATAGCTTGACTAATCCTGTTGTATTATGTAAATATGTAGTAGCTTAGTTTCTGTAAATAAATTCTTCCAACAACAATAATTTTATATTTTTTTATCGACATAGCAACATCCTTATGTCCCCGCGCGGCATGTAGATAACTCAGCCATTTGAATGCCGGCCGCGTTCGATCCGACTCGCGCGCTTTCCGAATTCGAATATTTATATTTACACAATAGTACCAACTGTAGATGAAAAGTTGGCGCGATATTTATTGGCAGACGTGTTCGTTTTGTTGGCTAAATTGGTACCAAGCCTCTTTGGTAGTAAAGAGTTTTTTGATGGCAAAACTTACTTATATTTTGGTGTAATATGAATTGTACTATTCCTTCTTCTTCTTATTTAAGGATTTACTCCTTGTCGGCACAACTGATGAATCCTTCTCCATGTATCTCTTTCCAGGGCTGCTTCCTTGACCTCTTTATAAGACATGACAGCTACCTTCTCTTTACATGGCTCATGTAGCTTATCCTCGGTCTTCCTCTTCCTCTTCTTCCTTCCACTTTCCCTTCTATAATGTTCTTAATGAAACTGTCATGGCGTATAAGATGGCTGATCATTTTTTCCCTTCTGTTCTCGACAACTTGCAATAGCGATCTCTCTTCGTCGAATACGCAGAACTTCAATATTGGTTATCTTCTCCGTCCAGCTGATTTTTTCCATTCTACGCCAACACCACACCTCAAACGCTTCCATGTACTATTCCATGTTATATTATATGATGTTGGATATTTTATTACACAGAATCATCTAGCATCTTGTGTTATGCGTACCACGTGACTGATAGTTAAACAGGTACTTTAAACAGCCGTCTGCGTCTGCTAAATATGTCGCCCAATGTCGCCATTTTTTTAACCGACATCAAAAAAGAAGGAGGCTCGACTATGCATGAGAAATCAAAGCCAGTTTCCTGTATTTATTGTTATGCCAATAGGACATGTTTAGTTACGAAGCCGACAAGTTGAGATAACGCATTTTGATTTGTTTAAATTGAAAACCGGCGCCTGATTGAATCTGGAGCCATTGACCGTAGCGTAAAAACATTTGTAATGTCATTCATTGTGTTGTGGACAATAAGAAGTGAACAAACAGAAAAATCTTCAAGGTTTTTGAAATAAATGCAAAAAAAAGGAAAGAGGAAATCAAACCCACGACTTTGCCGATCCGTGGCAATGCTCTAGCCAGCCTAACCAGCTGAGCGAACTCAAAAAATTAAACTACCTACCCATAGCATAAGACATACACACACAAAATATAAGTACTTACCTACGTTTTTTCTTCCAACGGTGGACTTTGCTGGACTTTTCCACACAGCATCATCTAGCCCCAAAGTAAGCTGAGCTTGTGTTATGGGTACTAGATGACTGATTTACTACTTATATACTTTTTGTTTGTAAATACATACATATTATACATAGAAACACCCAGACCCGAGACAAATATATGTAGATCATACAAACATTGGGCCCGCGGCGGGGATCGAACCCGCAAAACGAAAAGAATCATGATTCTGTAGGTAGAATAGAATAGATAATTCTTTGTTGCATACCACACGTAAGACATGATGATCTATGATTATTTGATCTATGATTATTAAAGGAGTAGTCAGAGCACTCTTTAGCTACGTCTAAATAACCTAGAATATACGAAAACGCCCAAGTTTTTATCCCTATTGTATGCCTCCGTGCGCAAATAGACAATTTAGCTGCCAAGGTCTACGAAGTTTTTTCTGGCAAATCTTAACAAATACCCTACGTAGCAAGTAAACAAAATACGCGGCCATTTTCCTTCCCCTTTTCCCTATTTCCGGTAAATCGTTCGGGAATAATTATCATTCTTTTATTTTGGAGAGAAAGAAACAATTTTCTTGTTCTGTTTTTGCTGAGCTAGAACTAAGATAGTTTTTTAGGGAACTAAACTAAACGAGCACTGGTGGTCTAGTGGAAGCGGCCCCGCCTTCCGATCGTAAGGTCGTGGGTTCAATCCCGGTCGTGCACCAATGAGTTTTTCTGCCGAATTTATGTGCACTATGCCGCTCTGACGGTGGAGGAAAACATCGTGAGGAAACAGGCATGTCTTAGAACCTAAAAAGTTCGAAAGCATGTGTCAAGTGCACGAAAGGAGCCTCTTTGAGGCGCACTTATAATGCTTTCACCACACTGGTTCAGAAGAACCGGTGACACGATAAGAAGAAGAAACCGAATCGGTAAATATTATTTCAGCCAAGTCCGTTGGACCGCTGGGATCACGCTCGAAGAATAGTCTCAAAAACTAGGTGACTCTTGTCTTGGTGTCTACTCCTGTTCCAGAAATAGATTTGAAGGCACGACCAGCGCTCGTGGTCGTGCTTGCTTAGTCGTTCTTCATAGATCGTCCTAGGCAGGGATGTTACGGATGTGTAATTTCGGATATGGATATGGGTACGGATATATACAAATTATTATACCGGATTCGGATGTACCATTCGGACCATGTACTCAAATGGTACTTTTATTTCTGCTGCACGCATATTTAACAAGTTACCTTTTGATCTTAAAATTCTTGAAGGAAATAAATTTAAGAATAAACTTAGAAGTTGGTTAACTAGCAGTACATTTTATAGTCTAGATGAGTATTATGATAGGTAAAATGTTGAATTCAATTGTAATTTGTAAGGATTTCTTTTTTAGTTCAAAGTTTAAAGGAGGTATAAGTTACTACCTACCTGGCCTACCTACTTATGTTTTTTATGTTTAGGTTATTAAAACTAGACAATAATGTTGCACATCCGAATTGGATAACTGTTTAAAACTGTACCATTTACAATAAGACCTTATCATGTACAACAGTATGCAATAAAAATTTTCTGATTCTGATTCTGATTCTGATTCTGGATACAGATACGAATGTTAAATTATTTCGGATTATCCGGATAGTTTCGGATAATTTCGGTTTCGGATATTAAGCGGGCCACGATACTGTCCTGACGTGATGACCCTGACAAGTCACATTGTGGCACTGACATTGTGAACATCAAGTTTGGAGACTGCCTATATCCGAAATTATTCGAAACTTTTATATCGGATTCGGATACGGATACGGATATTTTTTTATTTCGGATATCCGGTAGTTTCGGATACGGATATGGATTTTCCTAACATCCCTGGTCCAAGGCACCGTTCTGAGCCGTACCATTCGGTCCATAAGTGGATGGGTGAGAGCTAGTCGTATTAACTGAGCGCTTCCGTGCTTCGGAGGGCACGTTAATTCTCGGTCCTGGCTATTTAAGTCGTTAGCCATGACAGAGGCCTTAAGGCAGCCTAAAAACTCCGTCACTAGAGTCATACAAACCTTTTTTTTACTGTGTATGAAATAACTGTGATATCTATCACCTTTATCAGAAATTACCACATACTCAGACTAGGAAAAATTTTCAGATCATGCAAACGCTTGTCCCGCCGCAAGAATCAAACTCGCGTCACCTCAGCCGTCTCAACCGCCATGCCACCGATGTCGTCGTGAAAAGTGGTAATTGTTTCCAAATATTCGCTTGACAGGCATGGCTTTATTATATCGAGCGAAGCGAGCAAATTTTAATGACTAATTGATCGATTTAAAATAAAATAATGCTGGACTTTTTACACGTACAGCATCATCTAGCCCCAAAGTAAGCAGAGCTTGTGTACTACATGACTGATATACTACTTATATACTTTTTGTTTGTAAATACATACATATTATAGATAGAAACACCCAGACCCGAGATAAACATCTGTAGGTCATACAAACATTTGTCCCGCGGCGGAGATCGAACCCGCACCGCAACCTTCTGCGTCGCAGGCGGACCTTCGCCCACTGCGCCACAGAGAGATATTTTAAAAACTTTTTCAACTTCAAATGAATTATACCTATGTTAGTGAAGTTCAAATCACGAAGTTTAATTTGAACCAATTGAATCGGTCGTGTTGGCCGAATGGTGTTGTACCTCAACTTTCAATACGAAGGTTGTGGGTTCGAATCCCGGCCGTGCATCAATGGATTTTGCGTTACGTAAAATTTATATACGCTTTAACACGTGCTCTAAACGGTGAAGGAAAACATCGTGAGGAAACCGGTTAGTGTTCTTATAGGCGGCGATGGGCTTGCAACCTGTCACGTATGGAATACGAACTTCTGCAAGATGTGGGCACGTATCAAATATTATGTGTTTGGACATGTTCTGACTATCCCCTTAGACATCTTCAAAGGATCTGAAATAAGTAACAAAAAGATCTGAGAGAATGTCTACCGCACCTTGGGGATACAGTCGTGAACCTGTGTTTACGATTTTTGAATCGGTCGTAGTGTAGCTAGCAGTCATTCTTGTTAGATCGAAGTTGTGGAACGATCTGACGATCAGTAAGTGGATGGGTGACAGACAACTGAGCGCTTCCGTGCTTCGCAGGGCACGTTATGACGGTCCTGGCTATTAAGTCGTTAAGCCATGATGGACGCCTTGAGGCGGCCTAAAAACTTCGTCGCCAGAGTTGGCCACTGACTCATACGAACATGTTTTTACTACGCGAGCGAAGCCACGTGCGAGCAGTTAGTCACCTCAAAGATGTAAAGGCCTTAGTTTTCTACATTGTTATGCCGAATTTTAAATGCCCTAACAAAAGCACCCTCTTTAAAAACATATAAAGGAATTAATCCCCACTTACAAGGGTGGAATGCAGTAACAGACAGTCTGTCGGTATTTTATATCAATCTAGTGGCAACACTTGTGATAAATTGCCAGCAAACGTCTTGCCTTTTAATATTATGTTTTTTATAGCTCTGTAAGTAATTTTGTGGGTATAGCTTTGAATAAATACTATGAGGTTATTTGAAAATCATATAAATTAATAATAAATAAAAAAATAAAAAAGCCTTTATTATTCCTTAATTAACAATGTACTTAATCTAAAATCTAAGATAATTGAATATATTAATAACTAATTAATCAAGGACCTCTCGATGGGTATAGGCCTCCTCCAAAGCTTTCCAGTCATCTCTATCTTGAGCTTTTTCGAACCACAGTTTGCCTGCTACCGCGACTATTTCGTCTTGCCATCTTTCTTGTGGTCTCCCTCTTCTTCTTTTTCCAGTTGGACCTTTCTAAAGAGTTGCTTCTCGAGTCCACCTGTTATCCTCTCTTCGTATCTGGTGGCCTGCCCATCTCCATTTTAAGGGTTGAAAATCATATATCCTACCTTAATTAATTAGGTATACCTAACCTATGTATACTTACCTTATTAATGGTTGACGAATCTGGGATTCCTTTAAACACATTGGGGCTTATTACAAGAAAATGAGCCGAGTTTAGACCAAGTCTAACTAAAAACTGTCCCTAGAAAAATGCTACATAGAACGCTTTTTTGTGTTAACAGTTTTGTTTTGACATGTGGTGGTGGTGTCAACATGGGGTTCAACCAAGGTTTTACGTTTTTATAATAAGCAGCATTGACTACACAGTGTGGGCCTAGCTCTCTTTTAGGTGAACCACCTGATGAGTGATGATTTAAACGCCATTAACACAAGACCATTCTTGCCTCTTACTATCTCAAACTTAACGGAACATGAGCTAATATTCTGTGGCAAGAGGCCAGAATGGTATCTTGTAAATTGTGTTTTATGCAACGTCATGAGGCAACATACGCTACAAAACGGGACGCTGTTGTGCCTGGCCTGAGAATAGAATAGAATAGAATAGAATAGAATAGAATAGAATAGAATAGAATATAATATAATAAAGTTTTATTTTCTCCACATCATATAAAACAGTTACACAATAAGTACTTAAATCTACATAATTTGAGACATTGTTTGAGAAGGAATAGGCACCTAAACCATCTTCTCAGCCTTATCCACCTTTGTGGGGCTAAGCTGACGGTTCTTTTAGATTTATATTCACTACACAACAAACAAACCTCGCGGTTTTTTGTATGTAATTACTAGCTGCGCTCCCGCGGTGTGACCCGCGGTCCCTCCGGATTTTTTCATTTTTTCGAGATAAAAAGTAGCCTATGTCCTTCCCTGGGATACAACCTTTAACTATGCTTTTAAATTTCGGCGATGGGCTTGCAACCTGTCACGTATGGAATACTAAATTCTGCAAGATGTGGGCATGTATCAAATATGTGTTTGGGCATGCCTCTGACTACCCTTAGACATCTTCAAAGGATCTGGAATAAGTAACATAAAAAGATCTGAGAGAATGTCTACCGCACCTTGGGGATACAGTCGTGAACCTGTTTACGTTTTTTTTTAAACTTTGAACTAACATAGAGCATCTATTGTCGACAGATGCGTCGGCGGTGGCGGTAGGCATGCAAGGCGGCGCGCCCCCCGCCGACGCCGACCAGGCACAGTTTGAGGCGGACAAGCGAGCCGTCTACAAGTAAGTATACCATACTAGAGAATTATATTAATAGCCTATGCTATTCCAGGTCACTGTCTGCACCTATTCCAAGTTTCATCGAAATCGGTTCACTGGTTTAGGCGTGATTTAAACACAAACACACTCACTTATAAACTTTCGGCTTTATTGTAGGAAGCGATTTAGACATTACTACCCTGTGACCAGCATACCTCATCTTCGTTTGAAAGTTCGTATTACTATTTCCAGACATCCCCTCTTCCCACTACTAGCACTTCTCCTAGAACGCTGTGAACAGGCCACAGCAGGGGCGGAGCCCCCGGCAGCTGATGCCTTCGGAGCAGACTTGCAGGCGTTCGTGCAGCATCAGAGGAGGGACACGCGGCCATTACTGCTGGATGAACCGGAGATCGATGGCCTTATGATTAAGAGCATCCAGGTATGGTTCCAAGAGCATCTAGGTAAGTTTTTACCTACTTAAGAGGGTGCAGGAGCCGCCATTTTGTAAGCGGGACAGCGAATGTGATTTGTTCAGCGTGTGAGAAGTACAGGAGGTTATTCCCGTTCGTTTTTTCGTTCGTTCGATGAATTTTTGTTTCTTACTACGAGCTTAATAGTATTTGATCGATAAGATCAACGTTAAAACATGGTCCTAACCTAGGACCTAATATTCCAAACCGAAAAATTGGGCCTTGAAGTCGGAAATCGTAGTAAGAAACATCCGAATATTCATCAAACGAACGAAAAAAGGAACGCGAAATGGCCCCAGAGCTATGGATACGCAACGTAATTAACAGCGCCAAAAAATTATTGAGCTAATTAAATCAAAAAATAAAAACACACAACTAAAGAAATACTTGTAGGATTCTCGACAAAACAAAAACCCATTTATACCGCGGCGGGGATCGAACCCGCAACCTTCTGCGTCGCTTTCACCCACTGCGACACAGAGGTCATATTAAGAGCATCATTTAGAAGCTCATACCTGATGAGGTATCGAGAAAATCTTCAGCTGCGTGGTCGTGCTTGCTTAGTCGTTCTAGCAACGTTCGAAACAGCCTGTAAGTTGATGGGTGACCGCCGTGGCATTTTCATCTGAGCGCTTCCGTGCTTCGGTTGTCGGTCCCGTCTATTTGTCGTTAAGCCATGACGGAGGCCTTAAGGCGGCCTAAAAACTGCGTCCCCAGAGTTGGCCACTGACTCATACGAACTTAGGTCGCGAAGAAACAGGAGGAGAATCACCTAGTTTTAAAACGATTCTAAGTGATCCCAGCGGTTCTAATGAATAACTGCTTTTTGACTTCGACTTTGTTTTCATGCTGTATCCTCTTCATCAACCCAGGTCCTCAGGATCCACCTGCTGGAGCTGGAGAAGGTCCAGGAGTTATGTCGCGACTTCTGCGGAAGGTACATCGCCTGTTTGAAGACCAAGATGCAGAGCGAAAACTTGCTGCGTACTGATTACAGCGCAGGTACTTTCACCACAATTGTTTTTTAGGGTTCCGTACCGAAAGGGTCAAACGGAACCCTATTACTAAGACTCCGCTGTCCGTCTGTCCCGTAATAGTTAGACAGTTGACATTTTCACAGATGATGTATTTCTGTTGCCGATATAACAACACATACTAAAAAACAGAATAAAAAAAAAACCGTGGCACTCCCGGGAGTGCCGAGAGAAGTGAAAACTCGAACAAAAAAATTGTTCATTTTTATTCACCCGTTTAGTTATAAAATGAGCTTTTAGAAATGTAAAAATATCGCCGTAAAAGTTTACCGAGTACAGAACTAGATGGCGCTACTGGTGTCGGTGAGCAGTCACGTGACCTTTTCGAGGCGAATCCAAGAATTTATTCTCATCTCATCAAAAATGCCCAACGCGCTAGAAGTTTGATAAAACCCAATACTTATGTGTGATTTTTGAATGCATTTTGGAACGAAGTTCCTTTTCGGACGGTATCGAAGAAAAAAAGACCGAGGCTGGATAAAAAATTTTGTTCGGACGGTATCAAAGAAAAAAAAGACTGGATAAAAAATTTAGTTCCATTTTACCGTCACGACACATGTATATGTCAAATCGTCACAGTGCGAAATGCGCAGCCGCGACACAGTCCATATATTGTTACATTGTTAGTACCGAAGAGCGTTGCTAGGATACATAATTGACAATTAATTTATTATATTCCCAGTATAGAAAAGTACTCTTTGCTTCGTTCCAACCGAGTGTTCCACGACACTCACGTACTTTATAATTAAACTAGCTGCGCTCCCGCGGTGTGACCCGCGGTCCCTCGGGATTTTTTCATTTTTCCGGGATAAAAGGTAGCCTATGTCCTTCCCTGTGATACAACCTTTAACTATGCCAAATTTCAGCTTAATCTGTTCAGCGGTTTGGGCGTGAAAGCGTAACAAACAGACAGACAGAGTTACTTTCACATTTATAATATTACAAGCTTGTACCCGCGACTTCGTTAGCGAAATAACATACTTATTAGCAACGCCATCTATTGCCTTTAACTGGAACTAACTCCCCATTCAAAATTTCAACCCTTATTTCACGCCCTCCATGATTAATATATAGATTTTTTCTGTCATAAGAACCTTCTGACAATAACAAACACAACAAAAAAAAATTAGTGAAATCGGTCCAGCCGTTCACGCGTGATGCCGTGACCAAGGGATATGGGGATTCATTTTTATATATAGAGATAGTATGGATTATTCTATTGTTATTTCCAGGTGGTGTTGAGAGCAACAATAATCTGTCAGGTTCCATAGATGAACACTCCAGCACCTCCAACTCTCCACAATATCAGGTATGAAATGTACGTTCTCTTCTATATACTTATATTATTATGTATGTAATGTCTGTATGTATGTAATGCGTTAAACTTTGTTCCCTAGGTTTGAAAAAAAAACAAAATGGCGGATCTTATGCGTGAAATATAAGCCATTAATATCGAGTGGTATCAAAATGAAGGAAATTAAAAGGAGATTACAAAAATATACAATGTGTAAAAATACTACTACCGAAAACTGAGGGGTTGCAATCATGATTCTAAACATACTCGTATTTAGCGAAAAAAAAAAAAAAAAACGCAAACATTTTTTTTACTTAGCGACGTCATTTTATGTTATTTCCGGTTATTAACTACTAGGACAACGTAATAAGACCATACCTACCTAATTATTTCATTTATAAAAGAAAAAAAACAATTAAAACTCAAAATCCATCAATCTACGTAAAACAACGCGCCCAGTACATACGCAAACAGTAATCTTCAAACGCTGTTTTCTCCGGATATAATGTTTTTTTCGGAAAATCCTTTTGGATTTAGTTGTGTGTTGGGATGCTGTACTTACCCCTTTCGGCTTCGGTAGACGTCTTTTACACCCTGTGCTGCTTATTATAAAAACGTAAAACCTTAGTTGAACCCCATGTTGACACATGTCAAAACAGAACTGTTACCACAAAAAAGCGTTCTATGTACGAGTATTTAAAGATCGTTTTTCTAGGGACAGTTTTTTAGCTAGACTTGGTCTAAACTCGGCTCATTCTCTTGTAATAAGCCTTAGTATAAACTTAATTTTGATTAACACATTGTCAATTGCAAATGGTTTTATTCATAGTATAGGTACCTAGAGTATATACGCATTACAAAATCTCAAAAGTTGATTTTCTTTCAGTCAGATGTTTTGATTTTTTGGTTGTAATACTTGTAAACTAATGATGATGCGGCGATGGGCTTGCAACCTATCACGTATGGAATACTAACTTCTGCAAGATGTGGGCATGTATCAAATGTGTTTGGACATGCCTCTGACTACCCCCCTTAGACATCTTCAAAGGATCTGAAATAAGTAACATAAAAAGATCTGAGATAATGTCTACCGCGCCTTGGGGATACAGTCGTAAACCTGTTTTTTTATTGCATATAGATTTTAACCTATTTTCTTAATAAAACATATTATTTACAGTCGCCCCCCGCGCCGCTGTCGTATCCGGCAGTGTTCCCGGCGGAGCTTCCCTTTACACCGCATCGGGAGCCGCCGCGCGAATACACAGAACCCGCTGGTAAGTCACTTTCAACCCCCTGGGGTTTAATTCTAGGACATATTTAACCCCACTTGAAGTATGCAATCTTCAAGGGGTTTTCTAAGGCTAAGTTAACCCAGTTAAACACTCGGGGTTGAATGCTAAAGCTTATTTAACCCCACCTTGCATATTTTTCTTCTTAATTCTACCCTTTTTCCCCTAGCCCCAGAATACAACCCCTTCACACCTAAAAATAAGTTATTTTCATCAGTTATATTGACTTAACTTTATTTTTAGTTAGGGTTACGCTCTTCTTTGTACATGTCCTTTCTTTATGATATTATTTTGTGATTTTATTTGTACAATAAAGAATTAAGAGTTTTATAATGTTTTTTTCTGTATTTCATAAAGAATTAAGAATTTCGTAATGTTTTTTCTGTATTTTATAAAGAATTAAGAATTTTATAATGTTTTTTCTGTATTTTATAAAGAATTAAGAATTTAATAATGTTTTTTCTGTATTTCATAAAGAATTAAGAGTTTTATAATGTTTTTTCTGTATTTCAGCCCCAATTGTGGTGCAAGGGTCGACGCCGATAAGTCAGATTGGCGCAGGGCTGTTACCTACCGATGCCTTCACAGGTAAAAAAAAAATGAATTCTATTCTATTCTAATAAATATTTTTTATAATTCACAAGACTTCAATAGCCATTGGGGTGACTGACAATCGATTTCAAGATACGCAATAACCCGGTGTCTTTGAGTCACGTGACCTCGAGGCGAATCCAAGATTTTTTCTCATCTCAAAACTGCCAAACGCGCCTAAAAAAGTTCTCATAAACAAATTGCCTTTTGGTGTGGTCACTTTAGGGCTCTTATTAATAAACGTGGTGTAAAGTTACGCCTGGTCTAACATAGGGGTAACCTATTTTATTAATAAGGGCCTAGGACCTGCAGTCGGTGATTTGAACACTTTTTTTATCTTTGAGATTAAAGTTTTTTTTTATTTCTCATAAGAACTACGGAATAAATATATAAATAACGCTGGACTTTCTACACAGCATCATCTAGCCCCAAAGTAAGCAGAGCTTGTGTTATGTGTACTACATGACTGATATACTACTTAATATACTTTGTGTTTGTAAATACATACATATTATACATAGAAACACCCAGACTTGAGACAAATATCTGTAGGTCATACAAACATTTGTCCCGCGGGGATCGAACCCGCAACCTTCTGCGTCGGTGGACCTTCGCCCACTGCGCCACAGAGGAATGTTCACTTAAAATGAGATATAGTTAAGAAGTTTCACTTAATAAACAATTGTTCGTATCTTCCAGGTTCAAACTCCAACAATTCGTGTTCCTCAGCCTCCCCCCCTCCAGATTCGGAAACGGAGGAGGGGGGCAAGCGGGGCGTGCTGCCCCGACACGCCACACAAGCCATGAGGGCCTGGCTGTTCCAACATCTCGTGGTATGTAGCTAATATAGATATTAACTACAAAAAAATCTACACTAATATTATAAACTAGCGGCGCTCCCGCGGTGTGACCCGCGGTCCCTCGGGATTTTTTCATTTTTTCGGGATAAACAGTATATGTCCTTCCCTGGGATACAACCTTTAACTGTGCCAAATTTCAGCTTAATCTGTTCAGCGGTTTGGGCGTGAAAGCGTAACAAACAGACAGACAGACAGACAGACAGATAGATAGACAGACAGACAGACAGAGTTACTTTCACATTTATAATATTAGTATGGATGTCAATGTAACTCTGTCTGTCTGTTTGTTATTGTTTTCCTTTATTATTGAAATTATTAGGTAATTATTATTTGGTCTTATTATGTTGTCCTAGTAGTAAATAACTAGAAAATAATATAAAATGACGTAGCTAAGTCAATTTTTTTCGCTAAATTAAATAGGGCTTATTACAAGCAAATGAGCCGAGTTTAGACCAAGTCTAACTAAAAAACTGTCCCTAGAAAAACGATCTTTAAATACTCGTACATAGAACGCTTTTTTGTGGTAACAGTTTTGTTTTGACATGTGTCATCATGGGGTTCAACTAAGGTTTAACGTTTTAATAATAAGCAGCTATATGTTTAGAATCATGCTCTGATTGCAACCCCTCAGTTTTCGGTAGTCGTCTTTTTACACCCTGTTAAAGTACTCTGCTTCGTTCCAACCGAGTGTTCCACGACACTCACGTGCTTACTTCTTTTGTTCCAGCATCCGTACCCCACCGAAGAAGAGAAGCGCACATTAGCTGCGCAAACGCGGCTCACACTACTACAAGTGAATAATTGGTTTATAAATGCGAGGAGACGCATTCTCCAGCCGATGCTGGATTGTAATGAAAAACCAGGTATTAATTCATATTTAGAACGAAATTCCTTTTCGCACGGTATCGAGGATGGAGGCTAGAAAAAAAAAACGTCACGACACATACATTTTTCTTTCGGACGGTATCGAGGATGGAGGCTAGAAAAAAAACAGTCACGACACATACATATTTTTTCTTTCGGACGGTATCGAGGATGGAGGCTACAAAAAAAGGTCGATTTTACCATCACGACACATATAATACAAATATAGGTCAAAACGTCACAGTGCGAAGTGCGCAGACGCGAAACGGTCTATTAGTACATTATGGTACTAGTGTGTAACATTGGTGATTACCGCCGAGGTGTTTTTATGAGCCGAGCCGTTAGGCGAGGCTCATAATAGAACAGAGGACGGTAATCATCAATACACACGTGTATCATACGACGTTTTTCAACACACTTGTGAATAAAATCACAATAAAAACTCATTTTCAACAGTGAAAACGAGTTGTGAAAAATGTTTCGCTATTGCGGGAAAAATTAATCAGTTTTCCTATGCGCGCGCATTGCGATCGGCCACAGACTATATTTCCGCGCCGCGCATAGGGTTTGCGGCCTATTCTGCCACGGACAAAATGGGGAATTTAAAGTTTTCTTTTATTATAGAGAAAACAAAAGTTATATTTGAGTGAAAGTTTTATTTATTAAACACGTACGAGTTAAAATTATCTATTTAAATTAGAAGTTGCATGAAATGAGCAATCAATAGGAACATTAATTTATTTGTTCTATTGACCACGATCTTTTTTCTGAATAAAAACTTTTTTAAGAACAAAGCAACTCAACCAATAAAATTAAAAAAATAATCTATTACTCACTAGTGAGTTATAGTAATGAAAAAGTCACAGTTTGATTATGGCTGTCATTATGTGCCTAATTGCGGTGACTATAGAGCCACTTTATGAGCAAGTGTGTTGAAAAGATTGTTATAGTACTAGGATTTTAATATTTGACAAATGCCAATCAAAGTTGACTTCGTTCCAACCGAGTGTTCCACGGAGGTTCCACGACACATACTTATTTTTTAAATATTTCATTTGATAATTTTTATTATTTTTATACAACAAAATGAAAAGACATCAAAATTTTCAATTCCGACGGGATTCGAACCCGCAATGATACGACGACCTCCTAAAGCCGGAGCCACCTTTTACCAATTCGGCTACCGAATCCTTGTTCGCAGTCGACATTTTTACTAACTTCATATTCTATCATTTATATACTAGCCTATATGCTATTCTGGAGTTATACCTTTCACCTAACCAAATTTCATTGTAAACTGTTTCGTCGTTTGAGCCTGATCCTAACACAAACATACAAACATCTAAACAAACTCACAAACGTTCAGCTTTATTATATGAGTGGGATATTTCATTTGATTATGATATTTTGTGACAGGTGGTAAGAAAAGTAAACATGGCGCGGGCGCTGGGAAACGATATTGGCCCGATGCGTTATCTAGTCCACAATTCACTGCAGGTAAATAAATAATCTATCTTCTTCTTCTTCTTCTTATTTAAGGATTTACTCCTTGTCGGTACAACTGATGAATCCCTCTCCATGTATCTCTTTCCAGGGCTGCTTCATTGACCTCATTATACGACATGACAGCTACCTTCTTCACTTGGCTCATGTAGCTTATCCTTGGTCTTCCTCTTCCTCTTCTTCCTTCCACTTTCCCTTCTATAATGTTCTTGATGAAACTGTCATGTCGTATAGGATGGCCGAGCATCTTTCCCCTTCTGTTCTCGACAACTTGCAATAGCGATCTCTCTTCGTCGACTCTACGCAGAACTTCCATATTGGTTATCTTCTCCGTCCAGCTGATTTTTTCCATTCTACGCCAACACCACATCTCAAACGCCATCAACTTTATTTCAAAAGTTGAAATAATCTATATTCATATCAAAATCAAAATCTTATATATAAAAATGAATCCCTTTTTCCCTTGGTCACGGGATCACGCGTGAACGGCTGGACCGATTACGCTAATTGTTTTTTGTTGTGTTTGTTATTGTCAGAAGGTTCTTATGACGGAAAAAATCTATATATTAATCATGGAGGGCGTGAAATAAGGGTTGAAAGTTTGTATGGGGAGTTGGAAGTTCCAGTTAAAAACAACAGATGGCGCTATATGTTATTTCGCTGACGAAGTCGCGGGTACCAGCTAGTATAATATAAAATAATATGTCAGTACTCTCGAACGGTGAAGGAAAACATCGTGAGGAAACCGGCATGTCGTAGTACCTACAAAGTTAGAAAACATGTCAATCGTTAAAAACGATCTATAGATAGCTCAACTGATCCAGACCACTGACAGTCGATAGCGTGCGCAAAACACTGGCGGCATTCCTACGCTGAATGGCAATGCTGATCCTTTGAGCCAAAAATGCAAAAGCTCAAATATAAAAAATGTTTGATATTTTTTTTTATTTCTACAGCAGGTCTACTTTCATCATCGGAAGATGAGGGAGAAGGTGACGCGTCGGCTGACGAGAACGAGACAGAAGATAATTCCGACCAGTTTCCGATACCCAGCCTTCATTAGAACCATCAAAAATGGTTCAGAATACAT
Source organism: Epirrhoe tristata (assembly GCA_951394285.1). Classification (NCBI taxonomy): domain Eukaryota; kingdom Metazoa; phylum Arthropoda; class Insecta; order Lepidoptera; family Geometridae; genus Epirrhoe; species Epirrhoe tristata. The sequence goes on along the minus strand of OX596165.1, from coordinate 4,562,743 downwards.
CAAGAAAATGGTTCAACTGGTATGTGATTGATATTTACTACTGGATTCTTGTATGATTCAAATGGTATTTAATAGAACTTGTGTTTTGAACCATACATATGGTTTAGTAGACAGCAGGAGTTTATAAATAAAAATCCCAAAATAAGTATTCTGGTTCAACTGGTATATTATTAATTTACATATTCAGAACCATACGGTTCATTATACTTCAATCAGTTATACAACTGTCATTATTATGGTTCAACAAGTATATTATTAACTGAACCATCAAAAATGGTCTCTTCGCTCATATTTTTTTCTCAAATTAATTTAAAATTCAAATTAAATCAGTTTTGAATCATCAAATATATTTCAAACTGAATTAACACAAGTTAAAAACATTGATATTATTATATTTAGTCAATGTCACGTGAAAAAAAGCTATCAATTATGGAAAATTTCATGGAAATTGGTGAAGCTAAGCCAAAATCGACAATTATGTAAAAATTATGTAACTATGTATACGTTAAATCATGACAAAATATGTCGCGGATAAAAAGACATTTACCTACTGTGTGGTATACCATTTATTTATAAGTAATTTTAGATTAGATTGTATCAATGTGTACATTTTATTATTACTACGAGTATTACGTCATATTATATCGATCGAACTTCATTTAATAAGTTCTTCTGATCATATAATTAGTAGAAATAATTTAATGTCTGAGAATAGAAAATGGGAAGTTTAGTAATAAAAACAAAAAATATTGAAGGTATACGCTGATACATGTCAAAAATGTCACACTTAAAGTATACGATTAAATACGAAAAGTTGATTATTGTATACGATTATTAAAATTTCAGTTTTATTGAACTTTATTGTCAATAATGCGAGTGATGTCAATATTTTCATCGCATTTTAATATTTAAAACTTTCTTAGGTAACTTTTATCTAAGTTAATAAACGCTTTTCAGGGGGTAGTTAGAGGTGAATCCAAAGCTTGTTTTTAGAATATTCAAACCCTGATCGCGGGTGGAAGACATTCCAGACACCAAATAAATATATTTTGGGTAGTCTGGGGCACGCCCAAAATGTATTTTGCAAGTATACAAACAAAATAAAATGTACACATTGATACTAAAATTATTAGAACCATGTATACGTAAACCATACCTCAGTAATAAATAATATTCATTTTAATATTAATTATTATTAAAGTAAAATACTCATTGAAAATAAATTGCTTTAATTTTCACTTAAAATCTTCATATGGGCATTTTGGTCGAAGTTGCAAACACTGCAGTCAAGTATATAGTTATATGTATATATTTTATATAACTAACGTGTTACCATTGTGTAATACTACGAAATATAAATAGCATCCTAATATTTTTAACTTACACAACTTCTTTTGCTACTTTGAATATCCTAGACTTGTAATATTATGTTAATTGTATATATTTGTTACGTCAACATTTTAGTAATTATTATTAGAAAAATCTCAGATTTTAAGTAAAAATTGAAGCAAATTACACGCTCACGTCTCAAAGAGATTTCTCAAAAGCAATTATTGTTTTAAATTAGATTCAAAATGTCAATTTAAAAGATCTTGGGTTTAAATGTCGAGTTATCAAGTTAATAATTACCTTTAAGTATATATTTATGATATACTCAGTCTAATCAGAAGCTCTCAAAGATTGTATGGAATACATCAAACAAAAAAGCAAGGATACTGGCAGAGTGTTGAACAAAACCACAAATAAAATACTGACTGTTTTGATCCCAAGATCTTTGACAGGTTGTGATGTATTTTTTTTTTCTCCACACCGACTGAATCACAAAAATAGAAAATAATATTTTTTACTGCAAAAACTATAGTCAGAGCCGTCCATAGAAGAAGTATTAATTTTCTAATGTAATTAAGTTTAAGGTGTATTGTTGCGTGTGTGTATATATTAAGTACATTATCTCTCTTTTTATTATATATTTTTGTCTCCTATTGAATTAATATGTTTTAAACTCGATATTTTATTAATATTGCCAAAATAGTGATTAAGTTTCGATGCGCAATTTTTCGATTTTATAGCAAATTGCACATCTCAATTTTTTGCAGGAATACTTCAATTTTTTATTTTCGTGTAGAATAATTTTTAGAAAAAACATTAAATAAAATATATACTTTGGTATAAACACACGCATACAATACCGATTTTAGAGCCTTATTCATAATACATTTCGTTTTAAGGCTTTTCTTTTTTAGTCTATTTTATTCTTTAGTGAGAATGAAATTAGAAAATCTAGTGAGAGTTTTTTTACTCGATCGCATTACTTACCTTAAACGTGTAATATGTTGGAAAAAAAGGCCACGAAATTAAATTATTTAAATATATACAGAATTAGAATTATATATCCTATACAACACAAATATTAGTAACAGTTTAATATATTTTTAAAGCCTTATGATATAATTTAAAAAATAATACTCTTGGTTATTCTTTTAAACCTGGAATAACTTTATACCACGTTTATTTAAGGCCATTTTTGTATGTTTTCATTATTAGTTGAAAATCTTAAATAACTCGATGGTAAATAAACTCTCATTTTGAATGAACATAAATGAGTTAGGTATCAAAAGATTGTGCGATTGTTATGAATAGGGCATTTAGTATACTTACTCATTATTATTTTTACCGACGCCATATTAGATTTAAAAATAAAATTAAGGCCTATTTTAAACGAATATACGATAAATACGATTCTTAATAGTATACTCAAAACATTTGATTCAAAATTGTATACGCAAAGTATTAAAAAGAAAATAATTAAAAAATAATCGAAATTTTTAAAATTAGACGTAATTTTTGGATGGTAGAATGTAGGAATATTTCTTGACAAACTCCGTTTTACACTTCACTGCCACATGAAAGAACACCGTACACCCTCGATCATTACACTTTGTGTATCAATGGCATTGTAAGTTTAAAATGAGCGTTTTTAAGATCTTGAGATATGTTATTTCAGCATCTTTTGCCAAATATTTTTTATATCTTGGCTTTTAATTATGAAAAAATAAACCTTGCAAAGAATGTAAATACAATAACGAAAGATGGATTTGTTTAAACAAGGGCTATTTTTTCTTTCAAGCTAAATATTTACTACATTAATAGGTATTAAATGAAATCATCTTAAAAAAATCCTACTAACAAAATGAAACGTTGATGTTTATAAAGAAAATGCTTAACCAGTTATCAAAACAGAAATGAAAAGTGTTTTTTATTAACTAGTTTTGAAAATCAGTTTCGAAAGTGAAACAAACGAAAATATACATATACAAACTTCACTTCTAAATCTTCTAATCAACCTATTGTGTCCCACTGCTTGGCAAAGGTCTCTCCCAAATTTTTCCACACGTCCCTATCTCTAACGATCTCGAACCCGTCGAGATCGTCCCGCCAACGCCTCGGCCGGCCTCGTCGTCGCCTTCCGTTCTCAGGCACCCAAGGAGTGACGGTGTTTGCCCATTTCTCGGGTTGCATCCGGATAACGTGACCAGCCCAATCCCATTTGAGCTGGGTTGTTTTTCTTCCAACATCGGGAATGCCAGTAATCGTATCTATAATATAATAAACAGTATATAGTATATATACAGTATATACTATACAGGGTGTAAAAAGATGTCTACCGAAGCCGAAAGGGGTAGGTACAGCATCCCAACACACAACCAAATCCAAAAGGATTTTCCGAAAAAATCATTATATCCGGAGACAACCGACCTCGCACAGCTGGTCGAGCGTATGTTCTGGGCGCGTTTTAATACGTAGATCGCTGGATTTTGAGTTTTAATTGTTTTTTTTCTTTTATAAATCAAATTATTAGGTAGGTATGGTCTTATTATGTTGTACTAGTAGTGAATAACTAGAAAATAAAATAAAATTACGTAGCTAATTCAAAATTTTTTTTGCGTTTTTTTTTCGCTAAATATGTTAAGAATCATGGTCTGATTGAAACCCCTCAGTTTTCGGTAGCAGTCTTTTTACACCCTGTATACTGTTTATTGCGCATATAGCATTGTATTGCGCACTCGGTCAATCCGTTTAAAGCCTAAAATGCTGCGTTCCATTTCCCTCTGGCAAATCTTCAGTTTGGACTTCTGGAACTCTGTCAGCGACCATGTCTGCGCACCGTAGGTTAGGACGGGCGGATGCACATGTCGATGAGTTGGCGCTTCAGTGAATATTTATTAAAAGTCTCGTCCCATTATCAAAAACAATGGATTTAAAAGTAACAAAAAACGAGATCTCCAATTACATAATAAGTACAAAAAATACAAAATACATACATTAATTATTATTTTAGAGCACCGGTGGTATAGTGGTAGTGGCCCCGCATTCCGATCGTAAGGTGTGGGTTCGAATCCAGTCGTGCACCAATGTGTTTTTCTGCCGAAAAAATTTAAGTGCACTATGCCAGTACTCTCGAACTGTGAAGGAAAGCATCGCGAGGAAACCGGCATGTCGTAGAACCTACAAAGTTCGAAAACATGTGTCAATGCACGAAAGGAGTCTCTTTGAGGCGCACTTCAAATCCTTTCACCACACTGGTTCGAAAGAACTGGTGACATAACAAGGAAAAGTTTTTTTTTATGATTCTATTATGGATTTGGAAATAAATGCCCGCCAAAAAAACAGTGAAAATAGCCCTTGTGGAAATGGGATGTCACTTTTAAGAATAATTTTACTTCGATACAAACTATAATATAATTTGTATGGGAAATTGCGCCATCTATAGATAGTAAAAACAAAAAAAGTACGTGAGTATCGAGGAACATTCGGTTGGAACGAAGTTTCAACTTTGACATTTGGCATTTGTCGATTAAATAATAAAATCCTAGCAACGCTCTTCCGTACTAACAATGTAACAATCTATGGACTGTTTTGCGATTGCGCACTTCGCAATGTAACGTTTTGACCTATGTATGTGTCGTGACGCAAAAATCGAACACTTTTTTTCGTCTAGCCCTTCCGATACCGTCCGAAAAGGAACTTCGTTCCAAAAATACGTTCACAATTAAAACAAAAAAGCTCTGCATTTACGTTAACGAATGAGTAAATTAATAAACACACACTCACTTCGTTTTTTTTGTTCAATACTATAATAATATATACATTCGGAATAAATATTAATTTATATAATATCCCATTTCTAATACAAAATATAATGTTAGTCTGTGAAGAATGAAGAAACGAATATACGTAAATTCGAAGGTGAATATATTTAAGGGTTTTTTTATATAAAATCTAGAAGTATTCTGTAAGTATACGTACCTAGTTTACATATATAAATATTTTCAAAATGAAACTTCGAAAACAGTAATATTGGTAAGTGGTTAAAATTTAGGTATTTATGTTGAAAAATATATACATAATTAATTTCTTTAGTGTACACAACTATATACACTGTATATTTCGTGCCATTAGTATAAGGATCGCGTTCACTAAACTGTACCTTTTTCTGAAGAAGATAAGGTCTATATTGCATTGCTATGTGATCCTTTGATGTCCAGGTAGACGGACATTTCTTTATATAATTTAAATTATAATATAGGGTCTTTCATTTAAAACTAACTTAATTTAGGGATTGGATTTAAAAAATAAATTAAAAAATATTTATGTAATTTTTTTTTTGTTTTTTTATGAAAATCCCGAGAAAATCGATAGACTATCCTTTCAATTGATTGTTGCTTCTTGTATAACTTAGTCCATTCGTGATGTAGCTGCGCTGCGATTGGAACGTCTGTTCTCCTTGAAAATCAGCAACAATTCTAAAAAATCAATAACTGATAAATTTTGAAGTGCAAACTTAAATGGGCTTAGGAATTAAATTGATACGGTCAAACGTCTATTTACAACCCAAAAATGAGGCTCTCAGTTTGTGTAGTTTAAAATGAAAGACTCTATATAACCACTTACCAATAATATATATTAGATGTAGTATTCTGTTGCTTTTATTTTTAAAGCTATAGTTTGTATAGGAAAATGTCCAGTTATTAGTATATAAAGCTTTTTAGTATAAGCATTTCAATATACATAATATTAATGGCATAATTTTTGCTAGTCAATAAAATAATTTCTAGGCTAATAATTGTTTTATTTATATCATGTTGTTCAATGGTAATTTAATGTGCGTGAATTACACCAGAAGGCGCCACCTATATCGATAAATTATAGTAATTATAGTAATAAATATTCAATTAGTAGCAAGGCGATCCGTCCACTTTTAGTGCGCATAAACAGAACTAGATGTCGCTGCTAAAAGTGGCTGATTTCTAGATCGCGCTATCGTTGCGTTTTGTTATTTTATTGAGTATCGATAGAGTATTATATGAATTTAATTCACTTTGATTAGCACAAGGGTGTTTGTTTTTATTGACTCCCTCACCTCTTAGGACCTACCTGCTAGTTCAAGGTTAGACACATGTATAGGCGTTTATAAGCTTGCAACAACATGTCACGTATGGAATACAAACTTCTACAATATATGGTATATTAGAAGTGTATTCTTCTTATTATATGCGCTTTAACACGTGCTCTAAACGGTGAAGGAAAACATCGTGAGGAAACTAGTTAGTGTTCTATAGGCGGCGATGGGCTTGCAACCTGTCACGTATGGAATACTAACTTCTGCAAGGTGTGGGCATGTATCAAATATGTGTTTGGACATGCCTCTGACTACCCTTAGACATCTTCAAAGGATCTGGAATAAGTAACATAAAATGATCTGAGAGAATGTCTACCGCACCTTGGGAACATACAAATGTGTTGTGATAAAATCCAAAATCTACGATTTTAGTCAAATGGTGCAAGTAAAAAAAAAACAAATATTTAATGCATAATATTTTTAATTTTTATAAACAATTTAGTTACAAAATACTTACAAACTAATATTTACAGTCCATAATAAGTCGTAAAGTCCTTACCCAACTTAAAATAAATGGAATGTTCATTTTAAATTCAATAAATCGCAATTAAAGCTATTTTTGAGCTTTAAGGTACGCGTCGACTCGTCCACAGCGTACACGGCGTTAAAAACTTGCCTATAGTATAAAACTTGGTCTTTACATCTTTACTAGACGTCTCCATAGGGGAAAATCCACAGAACACAGCCGTGTTCTGTGGGGCAACCTATAATATCCTAAGATTTAATCCAATCACGCCGCTAGATGGCGTCTCGAAGTAAATTTAGTACCTATAGGCCCAAATTATGGCGTTCAAAAACTAAAATTCGTAATCTATTCTTCGATCTCGAAAGACTTCCACTGTATTGATTAATGTGAATTTTGAACCACCCATTATATTAGAATTCATCTAGCAAAGAAGTACAATCTTATATGAATGTACGCTTAAGACCAATGAACGCTTACCTTTAGGAAGACATGATACACCAGAAAATGAAGAGATAGATTTAAAACTAAGTTTAATCACGATTATAAGTAGCAAAATTGAGCAAATAATTTCGATTGTCCGATACGATTACTACAAGTTTGGTCGAATCGGCTCTCAGTATATTTGTCCCTAACAGCCCAGAAAAATATGCATTTTATGTCTTTTTATACCAATAAGTTGGCAAAAAAGCATTGTTGACCTCCAAAAACGGCCTTCATATCAAAACCCAATAAAATTGAACAGCATAACAAAACCGAAATATGAAGGTAAAAACCAAAATTTTTCTTCAATAGTGCTTATATATCGTAACGCTGTAGTAGCTTAAGACCATAAATGCATATTTCTGGGCCTTTATCAAAATCGGTTCAGCACCTACCTTCTTTTAACTACCAACTTTCAAAAAACCACAGTAAAATTGAGCAATAGTTAAGTCGATATGATAAACAAAAGTTTACAGGCACCTGTCCCACTGCGGGCGAGTGAGCGGCAAGCGATAAGCTTTTTTATCGCTCTAGAGACAAACAAAAGATACAAGATTCCGTATCAATAAAAGAGATACAAATATGTATAGTCCAACGCCGGCGGTAAAAGTTGTATCGCGGCCGGCGAAATTCGTTCGGCGTAATCGCTCAGCATACTACCGCGTTCAAAATTCACGCCGAGCGATGAAAGTCATAGCCTAGCGACAGATCTTACTCGCTTCAACGCTCTTTCGCTCAACGCTCGCGGTCGGACTACTGCCTAATTCTTAAGCCGCATTTTCATTAGGGGACATTTGTTGCGCGACTCTGTCGCTCGACACGAAATTCACGTGTCCCGCGCGATGTCGCCCGACGTCGTCCGACGTCGCTTGGGACATTTACGGGTCGCGCAACTTGTCGCTAGTCGACGGTCTGCGAACGTCGACGCGCGCGACTTTCGTGTCCCTCGACAGTCGCCGGACAGGCTTTGAGTGGTGTGAACGTGTGTCGCTTTGTGTTCCGATAATGGCTGCTAGGATAAAGCTGCACTGAACAACACTACTTCCTCGGGCGACGTACTGATCACGACTGGCTAATGTAAACGAGTCATATGTCGCGGGACATTGTCCCACAACTTTTGCAGAGACAACTACGTGAATGTCGAGCGACAAGTATCTGCGACATGTCGCCTAGTGAAAATGCGCCTTTATAATTTCGTACCATACGGTACGATAGAGAGCGCTACGATTAAAAAATTGTTCCGAAAGGCTCAATAGATAGCGTTACAATACAATTTAGTCCCGTTAGGCGCCATCTTGCGCCACGTTTTAAGAAACTTCCTAATTCTTCATATTCGAAGAGAAATTCGTCAATTCAGTCAAACATACATACACGTACCAACTCGAAAAACATTAAATCCCTAAATAATTTCCTTTAAAAATTCTTCAGCACAACATTACTTTATAAGGCAAGTGATTATAATTATTAATATAACAATATTTAAAATACCCAATCATTATTTACGTCAGATATCTACTCGGACTTTACGCCTAAGAGCGGGTTCACATTATCCGATCCGATATCGATATCGGACGCCGATACGATATCGGGGGCAAGTAAAATGTATGAAATATGTCTTTCATATTGTCCGGTCCGATCGGATATCGGAGCTATCTAGTTCATACATTATACTTGCCCCGATATCGTATAGAATAGTATAGAATAGAATAGAATAAACATTTATTTGGCACAAACACACACAAGAAAGCACTATTTAAATAAACTATGATGAAAAACCAACAATAGAATAGAATAGAAGTAGGTAGGAAACATCAGACATAAGAATTAGAACATTTTGAAAACAATCCAAAATTAATAAAGATTATCGGTGTCCGATACCGATATCGGATCGGATAATGTGAAACCGCTCTAAAGCCGCCCATCCACCATTAAATGGGTGATCATTTTTGTACACACTGTCTTAAAATAGTGGTGCAAAAGTATTTCATAGCTCATGAAGATTTGAACAAGCTTAATTAATAAGATTTTCAATATATCCGCCAAGTGGGACTTCCCTTACGTATACTTCTTATGGCCAGCGATAAAAGTTCATGAAAATAAGTACACTAAGCACAACTGATCTTTAGCTCTCTGAAGTTAGGTTAGGTTAGGTTAGGTTAGGCACCCCCCCGATGGATTCCAATCTTGACGCGATGGGGGGGCTTAGTAACCGTGGTTTGGAGGCCCACGGTGAAGCGAAAAGGAATCCCAGGCGGGGACGCCCTGGTGGCGTCTGGCGGGTAGGGTCGCGGGTGAAGAGGCGTGTCGGTGTTTCGTTGCCGCTCGCCCTATCTCCCGCGACCCAACGGTGGCGCACCGTAAGATGCGTCGGCGGCGGGGCCGCAGTGGAAGAGGAGTGTCGGTGTTACGTTGCCGCTCTCCCTGTCCTCTGCGGCCGTATTTGGAGGCTTCTCCACGCGCACCTCTTTAATTAGAGTGCGCAGTGGACGAAGGGAGCGGAGAGCTCTGGTGGTGAGTAGCGGACGCAAGGTGTGGGGGCACCTTCGTCCGCCTTGCACTACTCACCACTATGCGGGGCCGCCTTAAGGGCGGGGATCGCCAGAGGGGGACTGGACGTAAAGGCTGTGCCGGTTTCCCAGACCCCCTCCATTCCAGGCGACGCCGGAATGACGCTGGGTCGTTTAGTGGGTATACCGGGAGTCCCCGGGGAGTCCCACATACCCCTCTCGCCCCCCGGCGGAGGGGATGCGTAATGCATTTTTCCCAGCGAAAAAAAAAAAAAAAAAAAAAAAAAAAAAAAAGGTTAGGTTAGGCAATAGACGATTGCGCAGGTTTGGTAGAGTAAGCGAGATAGCACGATTTTAGGCGTCATCAAAAATGGATTCTGCGCTACTTCAGAGAGATAAAGAACGATTGTGCGTATTGTAAGTATTTTTTTTAATCTTCACTAAAATATTTACGTTGCCTTGAATATAAAAAAATATAGGTACAGTTCGCACAACCGATCTTTAGCTCTCTGAACGATTGTGCAGGTTTGCGTAGGCGAGATAGGACGATGCAACAAATGCGAGTGAGCGAGGCAGCTATACAAGGCTGTCTTCGTCTTTTAGGCGTCATCAAAAATGGGTTCTGCGCAGCTACTTCAGAGAGCTAAAGATTGTGGGTACCTACTTATTACCTTCAATTTTCCCACAGGCCTGAAATCAAAACTTTGGCTCCAATAAAATTGTCCACATACTTTTGTCGCTGACTACCTCAGTTTTACTCCGATTTACAACTGGACTTCTACATCAGCTCGGATTCCACTCCTTTCGAAAACCCATAACAAAAAATATTTACAAAAAAAGAGATTGAAACCCCTAACTATCCAAACTGAATCTTTTATTTCTATGTTCTGATAATATGAATGCGTTATCTGATCTCAATAATGACTCTCTTTCAACATCGCCAAATGAGCTTCGAACGAAATCTGTCTTTAAAAGAGTTTTGAACTCCTCAACGCTTTGGCTCAAGTCTTTGACGAAGGATAACTCTTGGATCCTGGGTAGGTTCTGATGAGGCAGCTGGTGAATTTGACTCAGGTTGTGGTAGCCAGGTGTTCGGTGAGCTAGCAGCCTTTGGGAGTGGATGATGGAGTTGCGACGAATTGTTTGTCCTGGAAAGACATTATTTGATTTTATATTACATTTGGTGTTGAGTTCAGCAAAGTTTTACTCATCTTCTTGTCACCAGTTCTTTCGAACTAGTGCGCCCCAAGAAAGCAGCATTTTTGAAGCTCACAAAAATGCCTATAATCCTTTCCACGTTGCTTCGAAAGAATTGGTGACACGAGTAGACTTGTAGAAGAATAATTTTGAGTGTCACAGGACCGAAATGAATTTATCAGATGAACGGATAAATGCCTACATCAAATGGTTTAATATTAGGTATTCGCTGTGATTAACAGAAACTAAGCTACTACATATTTATACATATATATTTACAAAATAGGTACAACATGATTAGTCAAGCTATCTAAGGATCGTTAGAAACGATCTATCGATAGCTCAACTGATCCAGGTCACTGTCAGTCGGAAACGTGCCCAAAACACTGGCGGCATTACCACGCTGGATGGCAATGCTGATCCTTTGAGACAAAAATGTGCCAGCTCTCGGATCACGCGTCGCTTCGACCAGACGCCCTGAAAGAATTTTGAATTTTTCGCTGTGTATAATGTTACCTATCTCGATAATCTCCAGCTTATTCTGCCCAAGTAGGAAGCTCTTGTAAGCTCGGAGGAAGGTGGTAGCTATAAGCGCCAGCCCGAAGATAATCATCCCGTACGTGATGAGGGGAGCTGCGATAGGCCCGACTGTGGTGGCTAGGAATATCCAGCGCCAGATCGAAGTGGTCACCTCGTGGATACCCTGGGGAAATAAGGTTACTTATAACACTGTAAATATAATTACATACAATACATTTATATTTTTTATTGTTGTTAACCACACTAGGTATTTAATTGAGAAATGAATGTCGTTTCATTCTGAATGTAACTTCGGACAATGAGCACGAGTTCACTAAGTGAAACATGTAGAAGGAGCTAGCGGTGCTATAACCGATAAAATATGAGCTTATCAAAAATTTCGATGTGACGACATGGATTCTGTGGTCGAATGGTAAGGCACTCCGGCTTTAGGAGAATTGTCTGATCGTTGCGGGTTCGAATCCCGTCGGAATCGAAAATTTTGATAAAAAAATACAGTTTATTGAAAAGGTTGATAAGGCGGGACATTGACAGGTCAGACTGCTTGGGAACAAATTAAATGGAGATGGATGCATCAGTTTTGCTGACAAGGGACCGCTAGCAGCGGATAGTGGCAACTACTAGCGCTACATGCCTAGTGATTCAGACTTCAGCGGAACGCATTCGAGTCGGAATCTGTTCAACTGTTAGCAACCAATTCTTGCACTGTGATTGGTTGCGGTCGGTTGAACAGCTGACCTATTCCGACCCGAATGCATTCCGCTGAAGCCTGAATCAAAGGACCTGGTGTCTGTATTAGAAAGGTGGTGACCGATCTTTTCTAGAACTACTGCACACCACATTATGTTGTAGTCTTGTGACTCTGAAAAGGATACCTGCTAATCCAGTACTGCCTGCTGCAAGCCCAGTCATGCATCATGAAGATTGATTGATAGTCAGAAGTAGAAACAGTCTGTTTTATTGAAAATTAGCTGCGCTCCCACGGTGTGACCCGCGGTCTCTCGAGATTTTTTATTTTTTCGGGATAAAAGGTAGCCTTTTTCCTTCTCTGGGATACAACCTTTAACTATGCTAAATTTCAGCTTAATCTGTTCAGCGGTTTGGGCGTGAAAGCGTAACAAACAGACAGACAGACAGACAGACAGATAGATAGACAGACAGACAGAGTTACTTTCACATTTATAATATTAGTATGGATAGTATGGATGCTCTTCATAAGATTCATGATAATTATTACCCTCTGCCCCCACGCGGTGGCAGATGGTAACATTAATGGCTATCCACCCCCGCGGGGTGTTTAGCTCATAATCATTCCCGTCTGCCACCGTGGCTTGAGACGCAATGGCAGACGTTAACTATGAGAGAATGTCTATATTGTCTATCCGCGCCTTGGTGATAATTCGTGATTCTAAGTAGTTTGTCTGTCCTTACCTCTTCAATCCACATAACTGGGAAGATGATGTCGGGAAATTTGTGTATATTATTGACGCGGATCCCGGGCGCACGACTCACTTTCATGTTCAGTTGAACGCGCACAAAACCTTCTAATGGCACTCCTATTTTCTGTAAACGACAAATTAAAAAAAAAAATCAGTTGGACCACTCGAAAGCTGATTGATTATAATCCAGTAATTCCATAAAATGAGCATTTACACCATACAATTTTTGGCTCGTTTTACTTCTACTTCTTATCGTGTCACCAGTTCTTTCAAATCAGTGTGGTGAAAGGATTTTAAGTGCGCCTCAAAGAGGCTCCTTTCGTGCACTTGACACATGTTTTCGAACTCATTTTAAGTACTTGTAATTTAGTGTCCGAGCGAGCTTTACAGACTTTTACAGCTTAAACGTAAAAAATGCAAAAAAAAATGTTGTTATTCATATTTTTTTTTGTCAAAAACTTTATTTAAACTAGATGGCGCTCTGTAAAAGTATTTGTGTGTCATGATTCACTTAGTATGGAACTAGCTGGCGCTATACAATAATCCACGTGACATAATTTACTTAGTTTGAAACTAGATGGCGCTGTTTAAATTTTCACTCAAGTAACTTACCGGCTGGATCATAAAATAGGTTTCGTGCTTCGACTTATTCGGCTTGAGTCCATCAAAATGAGTCAGCAGCGTCGGGTCAGCGTCGTAGAAGTGGGGGTAAGATAGATACACTGGGGCATCTGTGAATGAATGATAAGATATATAACGAATGTAATGGAGGAATACGTAATATCAGATTTAGTTTGTGGTTTCGTTCAGCGTTTAAGAATATGAGGAATAAATGAAGAATAAATGATAAATGAATGTAAAAAGAACGAATGTAGAATGAATAAAGAATAGAAGACGAAAAAAAAAGAAGAATGAATAAAGGATGAATGAAGAATAGAAGACAAAGGATAATAAGAATGAACGAAGAATTAATAAAGAATGAATGAATGTAGAATTAATTAAGAATGAACAAATAATAAAAGAAGAACGAACTAAGAATGAATGAAGAGTAGATGAATGAAAAATTAACAAAGAATGAATGAATGAAAGGAATTTCAAATAACTCACTATACTGGCATGGACTGATGTTCTGCAGGCCTCGTGGTGGGCAGGCCTCGCCGGGGCAGTAGCAGCGGTTGTCGGGGTTCAGGGTCGCGCACTCGAAGGTGGAACTTGGAGGTGTGTATAGACCGGTTTGGATGCCTGGATGACACACACTTTAATATACAGGGTGTAGCAAAATTTTACAACATTGAGGGCAGCTACCTTTTCTTTTGTAGTTAGGTTTTGTTCTTAGGAAACTATAGGTTTATTTTGGAAATAAAAATAACTGCATTTTTGGATTAAAAAAAATTATAGAGAGAAAATAACATTTGTCAAAAAAAATAACAAGATGGTCCCAATCGACGCTATTTCCCATCAGGAAAACTTTTCCCATAGTAACATGCCAAATCTTTCGTGGTGTACCTCGTTTAGTCGTTCTTGATTCGAAGCGTTCCGCTAGTATATTACATACTTAGGCCTTTACATCTATATTAGATGATTTATACAGCGTCAGGAGGCAACCTATGCCTACACTTAACGGGACGTTGTAGTGCCGGGACACTGTTTGAGATGAAAAAGGCTTGCCCAGCACCTAAGCCATCCTCTCAGCTTAATCAGCCGCCCACAGGAGAGACGACGTCAATACGTGTGGAGCTGACTAAGCTGCGTAGAATGGGGTTGTGCCTCGACTTTCAATCTGAAGGTCGTGGGTTCAAATCCCGGCCGTGCATCAATGGATTTTTCGTTACGAAAAATTTATATGCGCTATAACAAGGAAAACATCGTGAGGAAACCCGCTAGTATATTACCATCTTTGTATACATCTCTCCTGTATTTGAGAGGTAGGATTCTGCATAAATCCTTGTCATAGATATGCACGATGTCCGACTTGGTGGTGGAACGAGGAGGGAAGAATGAACCTTCGGATGCTCTGAAAAAAAAAACAAAAATAAATAATGTAAATGAAAATGAAAATATCGCAAGCCTTCAACCCACTATGCCAGTAGCTTAGACAATGCAGTGTTTGATTTAATAGCCTAGGTCTTAAAAAGATAGAGTCGACTTTATTTCAAATTCAAAGTCAAAAAGAATTTATTCAGTAGGACCGTTGGGACCACTTTGAATGTCGTGAGTTTGTACTGTAATCAACACAATCTAAGTATATACCTACTCTAAATTTTTATGAAACAGAACATGAATCATTATTAATTTATTAGTAGGTAACTTAAATGAAAATCATAAGGTTTCGTTTGGATATGCCAAAGTCTTTTAAAAAACATCACTAAATGAAAAACCGTCAATGCAGAGCTGACTCAATATTTGAAGTTGATGAGTAAGGTTTGTGTTACGAAAGTTAAACTTAAAAATAAATGGAAAAGGCCTTTGAAAATGATCATACGTAGTTACATTGACACTTAAAATTATTAATATTAACGCGTTAATATTAGAAAACTATTTTGAAATATCACGCTTGTCTCTTTAGTTCAGCAACTCGCCTCTAGGTGGCATTGGTTGTATTGTTTCTTTTTTTTATGTAGGGCTTGTGGAATAAAATAATATGCTTAAAGCAATCTGAGTGGTTAGGTGCTACAAGCCTCCATCTTAAACAATGTCCCAGGCACTACAGCGAGTTGACGCTGGAAAATCTACAGGGTGTAAAAAGACTATTACCGAAAACTGAGGGGTTGCAATCAGACCATTCTAAACATATTTAGCGAAAAAAAAACGCAAAAAAAATTGACTTAGCTTTGCATTTGATGTTATTTTCGGTTATTTACTACTAGGACAACATAATAAGACCATACCTACCTGATAATTTCATTTATAAAAGAAAAAAACAGTTAAAACTCAAAATCCAGCAATCTACGTAAAACAAAGCGCCCAGTACATACGCAAACAGTAATCTTCAAACGCTGTTTTCTCAGGATATAATGATTTTTTCGGAAAATCCTTTTGGATTTGGTTGTGTTGGGATGCTGTACCTACCCCTTTCGGCTTCGGTAGACGTCTTTTTACACCTTGTATATTAGTAATGATTTAAAATACAGCTTCAGGAGGCAACCTATACCTACATATTCAATAGAACGCTGTGGTGCCTGGGACAATGAGACTTAACCATCTCAGCTTAATAGAAACAGTAGTTTAAAAACCCGGGGCCATATTGTCTTACTCAACTGACAATAGACATCGGCTTCATTTTGAAATTTGATCCCTAGCCTGGACTTCAATTGTCATTTTCGTATTGTGTGATTGGTTGAGCTCCATTGGGATGACAACTGGGAATGGATTTCAAATTAGACAGGTCGTGAAACATAGTGACATAACATCCCGATGAGGACGTTCTTCGAGTCTTCACTTTTCGCGCTAAGTAACTTATCCGCTTATGTACCTACCTATATTTTTGAAGTGAAAACTTTTTAGGCGCGTGGGCATTTTTGATGAGATGAGAATAAATTCTTGGATTCGCCTCGAACAGTCACGTGCGAGTCACGTGACTGCTCACCGACACCAGTAGCGCCATCTAGTTCTGTACTCGGTAAACTTTTACGGCAATATTTTTACATTTGTAAAAGCTCATTTTATAACTAAACGGGTGAATAAAACGCATAATTTTTTTGCACAAGTTTTCTCGGAAGTGCCAGTGTTTTTTTTAATAATTATCATTGCGCTGTCATCTAGTAAAGATTGAGTTGTCCTACCTCTACATTGTACAATGGCGACCTTCGAACACGCAACCTCTGAGCAAACGATTTCTGTAAATATTTCAATAAGAAATCTTAGCCTCGCTTGCAATATGATTCACAGGAAATATTAATAGGTTCTTCCCTGGAAAATTATTTCAAAGACTTAAAACCGACTTTCCATATACCTACCTATATATAAATACAAGTAGGGGGCAAAATTTAACCTCAGGTAACCTTTTCTTTTGTAAAAAGGTTTTCATCTTAGGATAAATAAAATAATAGGTAGCTAATAATAGGTTTAGGTGCTGGGCAAGCCTATTCCATCTCAAAACAATGTCCCAGGCACTACAGCGTCCCGTTAAGTGTAGGCATGGCTTGCCTCCTGACGCTGTATAAATCATCTAATATAGGTAGATGTAAAAGGCCTAAATAAATAAAATAATGCTTGGGTATTTTGATGAAGATGGAATATAATTTATGGATTTTTGAAAAAGTCATGGGTTCCAGTCGTGCATTAATAAGATTTCTTCCGAAAAATGTATGTGCACTATTACCAGTACCTACTCTTCAACGATGAAGGAAAACATCGTGAGGAAACCAACATATCGTAGAACCTAAACATATTATTGGGGCTTATTACAAGAAAATGAGCCGAGTTTAGACCAAGTCTAGCTAAAAAACTGTCCCTAGAAAAACGATCTTTAAATACTCGTACATAGAACGCTTTTTTGTGGTAACAGTTCTGTTTTGACATGTGTCACATGGGGTTCAACTAAGGTTTTACGTTTTTATAATAAGCAGCATTGTGTCAAGTGCACAAAAGGAGACTCTTTGAGGCGCTTATAATCCATTCACTTACCACCACACTGGTTCGAAAGAACTAGTGAACAAGAATGACGTGATCAGGTCAAGGGTAGTTGGACAAAAATCCCATATTTTCCAACACGTCATTATTATGTTATGTGACATTGATAACGTCATCTAATGATTATGACGGCAATCACATTTTATAGATAGTGGTAAAGTTTCTATGGAAAATTTTATTTGTTTGTTTGCTTCGCTGAAATGGTGACTAGGTAACTCAATTAAAATATAAACATCGGTGTCCATTAAAAATAAAAATAACTTGTGTTTTCTCGTTATTATGTCCACTTATGTAGATATCCCATTTCCCCATAAAAACTCTGATTTTAATTTCAGCCTTCCATGAATCATTTTGAAAAAAATAATAACCGGGATGCAATATTAATACTTATTGCTTTTTATCAAAATCTAATTGACAGCATAAGGCGTGAAAAGGTAACTGACTGACAGACAGAATTTGCAATATACAGGTATGGCCTATGCCCAGCAGTGGGATGAAAAAGGCTGCGTCTGATGATGTAGGAATGGGTACATGCCTCTGACTACTTCCTAGAACTCCTAGGCCCTTATTTATAGACGTGGTGTAAAGTTACTCCGGGTGTAACTTAGGAGTAACTATACAATTTTTGCCGTAACTTTACACCACGGTGATTATAATAAGGGCCCTAGAGACTACCACAGAAATTTAATAAAAAAAAAGATTACAATAATTCAGTTTTTTCGTAATTATTGTTACAATAGCGTTAAATAAGTTTATTTAATTTGTTAAAATGCAAATAAACGACATACCTTAACTATAACATGTTAATTATTATAAATATTATTACACAATACACAATTAATCAAAACGCAATTATTGTAGGTATGTAGGTACCTTGTAACCTACAAAGTAACTCGTGTATAAGGTATGTACTCAGGCTATAAAAAAGAAATAGGAATATGTACCTACATACAATTAAGGTCTACATGTATTGAAAGAAAGCTGCCCTATTGAATTTTGCCCCTCATAATGTGATGGTGAAAAACACCGATAAAACTTACCGAATATTATTGCAAGGACTGTCAGCCCAATGGGGTAAGTGGTCCAATCCGTTCACTCGATCCAGATAGCCAAATCGATCTAGCTGCTGTCCAGCATAGATGGTGGATACTTCGTCTAATGTTCCATTTCTCTGTAAATAATATTATTTGAGATAAGATAAGATGATTATTATTATATTAGCCCTCAATGTCCCACTGCTGGGCAAAGGCCACCCCCCACTCCATTCATCCCTCTCCTGTGCTAATAAGGTCCAGTCGGTACGGAATTTGGCGAGCTTGTCCCGCCATCTTGTTCGCGGTCTGTCGCAACGTTCTACTATAGTTTTTTCGAACCAGTGTGGTGAGAGGTGCCATATAGATAGAGCCTCAGTTCTTATGAAACACACCGTCAATGTTTGGTAACGAGCGCGTTCAAGTCTTTTGTATAGGGCCTTTATCCGAAGGTTGTGGGTTCGATTTCCGTTGTATTGTTATTTTGTACTCACAGCTAGTAATAATCCCATTTGGCTGTTCGGTCGTTTTCCTTTCGGGTAGAAAATGTGCGCCAATGATACGAGTGGGTCGTTGTAACTGAAAGAGAGATACTAAATAACTTACTAGATACATTAGCAGCCTTTATACGCACAATCTTTCACAAATGATTGAGCGTACAGAATAGCGCGCGGGAAAGCCTGCACGCAATCTCGAGTGATAATTTTGATGCTACGCGTTCTTTCACGCGCGATTACTCATTAGTTCTTGTCAAAACGTTATCGTGCGGGAATGCCTGTACGCGCAATCGCGAGTGATAATTATTTTGAAGCTTGAAGCTACGCGTTCTATCACGCGCGATTGGCCGTATCCCTCGCAATAGATTGTGCGTATAAAGGCTGCTAATATCACACAGATTTAAAAATGCAACTCAAAAATTTCACCCCACGTTTTGAAAATTAAAAAGAACAGGTTTTTTAACCCCACGTTATATGAGACAAGGGAAGGAAGATTGATGAGGTTATTTAAGTTTTACTGGAAAAGCATCTATGTATCAGGAATGAAAGGGTTTTTCCATACCAGCTGGAACCTGTTGCCTCTTACCTTCTCGAACTCAACTAGCTAATATTCTGTGGCAAGAGGCAAGAATGGTATGCTAGAATGGCATCGTGTAAACGGTGTCTTGATTCGGCGAACTTGTTTTATTTTGAACGTAGAGCTCTTCCTAAAGTTCCACTTACCCGAAGACCAGCTCCTCAGCAGTGACGTGGACGAATGGTTTGGCCCTCTCTCGGTACGTGACAGCCAGTCCTGACACAAGGATGTTGAAGAGCCAGCCCGCCAGGTTGGGGGAAAATGATGTCACTGTCTATAAAATAAACCATAAATAAATATATTTTAACGTGATAAACACACGTTCCCGAGATAAAGGGTCTTGACAGACAGACAGATAGACAGACGGACAACAAAGTGATCCTATAAGGGTTTCGTTTTTTCCTTTTGAGGTACGGAATCCTAAAAATAACTAGCCATTTTACAAATAGAATTAGATGCACCCGACCAATCTTCTTTTCACTGATGTTCCTTTCCATCCAAAGGTTGCCTGGAAGAGATCGCTTCTTAGCGATAAGGCCGCCCATTGTACATTTTTATCTGGTTTTTCTTTTGTTTTTGTCTGTGTTAATTTTATTAATGGTGTGCAATAAAGAATTTTCATTCATTCATTCATTTCATTCATTCAATAGAAATCGAATCGACAGATACATATCAAAGTATCGCGGCACGTGAGGATCCTGGCTCTACGTAAATCCTCTGGAACGGCTGAACCGATTTTAATGAAACTTTCACTGGAAGCTATCTTCCAGTGAAAGTTTAATCAAGCATAGGTATATGTACCCAGACTATAGAGTCTGGGTACATATACCTATGCTTTTTATCCCGGGATTCCCACGGGGTCGGAAAAACATGAAAACTAATGAGTACCACCGACGACCTCTGTGGCGCAGTGGGCGAAGGCCCGCCTGCGACGCAGAAGGTTGCGGGTTCGATCCCCGCGGCGTAAAGATAAGTAAAGATGTAAATTGAGCTCACCAGCAAAGGTATATTTGGGACGACCAGCTTAAGGTTCTTGTCCACCGATAGTTCTGGTACGAAGCGGAGGATCTTGTTGTGCTGGTAGGTCACGGTGTCGTTGTCGTGGAATTGGATGTTCACCTTCTCCATGTCCTCACTTAAACAGTCAAATTGAAATTTGATATTTTACTTGAAGAACGTGGTATAATTTTGCCCCTTTTCACCCCTTAAAGTAGGTGGTGGGGTTAGTGGGGTCGTTGGGAAAAAAATACCTCTTAGCCTTAGGGTAGATCAAAAATAATTTATTCAGTAGGACCGCTGGGATCACTTCGAATAGTCTTAAAACTGGGTGATTCTACACTTGTGCCTTCGTGACATTAAAATCTTATGTTTTACTAGAGGAACGCTCGCAGCTCCGCTCACATGGTTACAACAATTTTACCCCTTTTCACCCTAGAGGGAAGAATTTCAATATTATTGCTAACTATGGAAACGCTTATTCTGACAAAATATTGTATTTACAAAGATCTAAAAAAATCTACCGCGCTTTTGGGAAAATAGCCGTGAAGCTGTTTGGTTTAGATGAGCTAATAAATACCTCAACGTCTAGTACGACAAAAGTACCTTCACACCTTACTGTCAAAGTTCAGGGGAAAGTGGGTCAAGGTCAGCTAATAACATAATTAAAATAAATTAAGTTTTACCTAAAAAACAAACGATTTAGAAAGTACGAGCGCATAAACATTCATACAGCCGAACAAAGAACCTCCTCCATTTTTGAAGTAGGTTAAAAATTCAGGAGATTCCGAGGTACCTAACCCAATGATGTTAAAAAATATAGATAGGTTACAAGCGCGTGGAAATTGAGAACTCAAAATTGTCTCATTAGCACAATTTTTACTTCAGTTTGCGTCAAACAGAGCGATGATTTTGTGAGTGACAGTCACATGTTCCCAGTCCAGATTTTAAACTTCGATAACTATGAACATAACCTATCTTTTATAGATTTTAAAATGTCATTGACCAATTTCAAACGAAATGAGAGCATCCTCCTTTTGAAATGTTGGTACCAAAAAGAAAAATAAATAGTTTTAGACAAACCTCTGTCGGGCAGTGGGTAAAAGCTCGCTTGGGACGCAAAAGGTTGCGGGTTCGATCCCCGCTGCGAGATAAATGTTTGTATGATTTGCAAATATTTATCTCGGGTCCCAGACCCGATGTTTCTATGTATAATATGTATGTATTTACAAACATAAAGTATATAAGTGGTATATCGTTATCTGGTTCCTATAGTACAAGCTTTGCTTAGTTTGGGGCTAGATGATGCTGTGTAAAGTGTCCAGCATTATTTATTTATAAAAAAAACACACAAAAATAGTAGACACTGTGTTTAATGTGTACACAGTAAAAGGTATAAGGTTAGACACACGGCGAACCACTATTTCTTAACTGACTGGTACAGTCGCGTGGAGAGGTGTTAGTAACTCAAGTTTTAAACGTACTCAAACATGAATTTATAAAACTGGGATCATCTAGCCTCAATCAAATTTTTTTTTTATAACAACTGTTCTTCTTGTCGTGTCATTAGTTCTTACGAACCAGTGTGGAGGAAGGCTCCTTTCGTGCACGTAACAACTGTTGAAAATGTTATTTGTAGCCAGTAGATGACTACATAAAATGCGAAGTCTGATTACTAGTTACCATCGATATGTGTGTGTTTGTTACAAAAATGTGTGTGTGCCAAGTTACAAAAATGCAAATAGGAATAACATTATATGCCACCTCAGAAATAGTATCACAGAATACAATAAATATACCCTTCAAACAAAATATATCGGTGAAAACACTTAAAAAACATACCTACAGCCAAACACACAACCTTTCCTCATTTTTGAAAGTCGATTCAAAAGCCACCTGCAGGCGTCCCCTGTATCAAACAATCGTTTTTTGTAGAAATCTCACTCTGGGTAAAACGTGGACCATATCACAGATCTTACACGTGTATCTAATGCACAAGCATGAAGGTTTTAATTGTTGATACATCCATTTCGTATAATGACATAAACATCTTCACAATTGCTAAGCTAGTAATGATAGTTGCGGAATTACACCGCAAGTTGCAATTAAGGTGTAGGTACATAATTACTTTTTTTTAAACTGAAAAGGTTTATTTATCAAATTCAAGCCACAACAAGTTTTAAATGGTACCTAATGCCAAATTCGTAAGTGGAGTCAATCTTCTGCCGGGACTGACAATTCGACGTGCCCTCCGAAGCACGGAAGCGCTCAGTTGATAATGCCACTGGCGGTCACCCATCTACTTACGATCAGAACGTTGCTTAACTTCGCCGATTTATTAAGAACGACAGCGAGACCACGAGCGCTTGTTGTGACCATCTTTGTATGCTCGTAAAAGGCCGAAACACTTCTCTATGCGACTGTACATCTAACACGCCACTGACCAAGCTGATTGCTGTAATATTAGAAAATGAGTTCAAGTAATTACGACACTGACGGCATAATATGTCTTAGTATATCTTCGTAACCAGGTTCACGACTGTGGATAAAAAAATGTACCTACAGAGTCAAAGTCAAAAAGCATATTTTTTTTCTAGTGATAAACCACACTTAGGTATTTCATTGAGAAATCAGTGCTAACGGTGCTATAACCGATAGGTATGAGCTTATCAAAAATTTGGATTGTGAGGCTAAGGGTTCCGTGGCCGAATGGTAAGGCGCTCCGGCTTTAGGTGTCGTCTGACCGTTGCGGGTTCGAATCCCTTCGGAATCGAAAATTTCATTTAGTCAGTAGGACCTCTGGGATCACTTAGAACAGTCTTATAACAGGTGATTCTACTCCTGTTCCTTCGAGACGAATACCGTGAACCAGGTCAACAAACACGGTTTGGGGCCTAGCGCACTTTTAGGTGATAGGTGTACCTAGCGTTCATCGTAGCTAGTAATATCAAACTCAAACTCAAACTCAAAATTAGTTTATTCATTGAAATCACTTCGGATTGTTTAGAATCGTCACTTTTCAATTTGTATATAATTTTAATACATTTTTATCTTAATTATGTTAAAACGAGTTGGAGCATATTCAGTCCCAAGCTTTTTTGTCATCCAAATAATCTGATATTTTATAGTAGGCTTTTTTGCAGAGATGACGTTTAATTGTATTTTTAAATTTAGTCATTGATAAAATTTGCAATTCACTTGAGACTTTGTTATAGAAGCGTACACATTGCCCTTTAAATGATTTCATTACTTTATCTAATCTAGTAGTGGGAAAAGCGAGTTCATCCCTATTTCTAGTGTTTACATCATGAGTATCGCTTTTTTTTTTAAATGATTTAATATTTTTACGAACATACATCAGATTTTCATATATGTACTGACAGGGTACTGTCATTATGAATATTTCTTTAAATTTATTTCTAAGCGAATCTCTGGGACCCATATTATAAATTGCTCGGACAGCCCTCTTGATTGATCGTCGAAGTTAAGCAATATTCTGAACGGTCAGTTAAGTGGTTGGGTGACCGCCAGTGGCATTATCAACTGAGCGCTTCCGTGCCTTGAAGGGCACGTTAAATTATCTGTCTTGGCTATTAAGTCGTAAAACCATGACAGAGGCCTAAAGGCGGCCTGACAACTCCGTCACCAGAGTTGGCCACTGACTCATACGAACCATCTAGATCTTGAATAGTTTACTTACCGGTAAACAAAAGGCCCCACTTCTACCAGTCTCGGCCGCTCCCCCTGCTCGATGAAGCCCTGAGGGTTGGTCACGTTGAAGATGTACACCTTCGTCAGCCTCACCACTCCAGGCTTCTGCCAGTAGTTGTAGCTCAGCGATCCGTTCCAGAGCTTCAGCTCCTGAAACAACGAAATACTTTTTGACGGCTGGCTTATTGGTTGCATTGCGGACCAATACGGTATTTATCATTATGCTCGATGTTTGCCCAGGCGCATGTTATTTTGTTATGCAGTTGTTCTATTAGTATGTCTATTATTATTAGTATAAATGTTGACGGATTTACGAGTAGGTAGAGGTAGGCCAAAGAAAAGATGGATGGATTGTGTGAAGGATGACATGAGTTAGGAGTGTGGAGATGACGGCTGATAGAGGAGAATGGAAGAAGAACACTGTTGATCCGACCCCCACATAATGTGGGAAAAGGGCTGGAAGATGATGATGAGTTGTTCTATTACACGAAGGCGGGTTGGTCGTAGATGCATGCACGTTGTTTCTGTGTGCGTAACGGGAACGCTCTATGGACGGATGAGCGCTCAGTATCGCTTACACACACAAAAACAAAGCTACACACACAATTAAGACCAACCCGCCTTCGTTAGACAGAACAACTCTATTTCGGATTACTTAAGAGACTCGGAAGAATTTTAACCGATATGATTTAAGTCTCGCACTGCATTTTTTTACGTGTAAACAATCATGCACACCCACGGCCGCTAAATGGCATCGGCTTTGTAAAGCCGCGTTGACACCATCAGAGTATACTCTGACAGAGTGGAATCTGATGGCTACTAGGACGCTACTCTGATTGTGGCAACCCCAATCCGAGTGCACTATGATTACGGCGGCTAATCAGAGCGTCCTAAGGCAGAGGCCACTTTGTCAGAGTATACCTACTCTGATGGTGTCAACGCGGCTAAAGCAACTACACCCATTCAATAAAGCCGCGTTGACACCATCGGAGTATACTCTGACAGAGTGGAATCTGATGGCTACTAGGACGCTACTCTGATCGTGGCAACCCCAATTCGAGTGCACTATGATAACGGCGGCTAATCAAATAGGCAGAGTCCACTCTGTTATAGTATACCTACTCTGATGGTGTCAACGCAGCTTAAGCAACTACGTCCATACAATAAAGCCGCGTTGACACCATCGGAGTATACTCTGACAGAGTGGAATCTGATGGCTACTAGGACGCTACTCTGATTGTGGCAACCCCAATCCGAGTGCACTATGATTACGGCGGCTAATCAGAGCGTCCTAATAGCCAGAGTCCACTCTGTCATAGTATACTCTGATGGTATCAATGCGGCTTAAAACGAGCCAAAAATTGCATCGTGTAAATACTCTTACACAGTCCAAATATAATTTACTTTCACAACACCATTGCGGAGAAGATAAAATGATTGTGTATAATAGCAGTTATGTAACCCGTGGGCAGATCGAATGGGACCACGGAATCGGCCTAGTCTTGCCAGGTCAAGGTCATTGAAGAGTTATATAAGACCCATTTATTTATGTAACTAATCTACTGCTTTTTGTAACCATCTTTTGCATAATTAGCAATGTTTTAAGAACCACTTTGAGGGCTGCTACTCTTTTGTACTTCTTTGTAATTATAAGGTTTTCTTTTTATGCAATTCTTTTTAATTTTGCATTCAATAAAATATTACGTGCGTCATCGGAACGTCGATGACTCGAATATTTAATATTTTTATGTATGTTAGTCTGTAAGGTATCTATATGTATATACAGGGTGTAAAAAGACGTCTACCGAAGCCGAAATGGGTAGGTACAGCATTCCAACACACAACTAAATCCAAAAGGATTTTCCGAAAAAAAATCATTATATCCGGAGAAAACAGCGTTTGAAGATTACGGTTTGCGTATGTACTGGGCGCGTTGTTTTACATAGATTACTGGATTTTGAGTGTTAATTGTTTTTTTCTTTTATAAATGAAATTATTAGGTAGGTATGGTCATATTATGTTGTACTAGCAGTAAAAACCCCAAAAAAACTTAAAATGATGTAGCTAAGTAAAATTTTTCTTTGCGTTTTTTTTTCTCTAAATATGTTTAGAATCATGGTCTGATTGCAACCCCTCAGTTTTCGGTAGTAGTCTTTTTACACCCTGTATAGTCCTTCTCAACACCGTTATAGGAATGTTCACAATTTTTTTTATGTTATAGGAACTAATGCGCAATTACACGCTTGCCAAACCCTGCTGCAAAACTCCTATTTTCTCGCTTGCACACCAGTGACGGTACCTATCATTTGTCTCGCGTGCGTGCTAAGTTAGCCGAGGCCTAAGGGTGGTCGCAGACCTATCCGCGCCGAACTGTCAATTCAATAGAAGAAATGCTGAGACGTCAGATGCCAGCCGGATTTTCTAACGTCACCAGCATTTTTTGTATAGAAAAATGACTGCAGCGTGTACGGCGCGGCCAAATGTGCGATCAGAATGACTGATAAACTACTTATATACTTTTTGTTTGTAAATACATATTATACATAGAAACACCCAGACCCGGGACAAATATCTGTAGGTCACAAACATTTGTACCGCAGCGGGGATCGAAACCACAACCTTCTGCGTCGCAGGCGGACCTTCACCCACTGCGCCACAGAGGTGGATGCGCCACATATTGTTATGAATATGGATGATAGTATGGATGGTTTCCTTACCCTGAATATGATGTAATCCAGCCAGGGCACGAAGGACAGTATGACTCCCAGCACAACTGTGCATATGCTGAATAAGATCACTGCAAGGCGTCCTGTAATAAAAGACTCATATTAGATCAGTCGTGATGCTGTTTTTATGATCCTGTTTTATCAACCGACTTCAAAAAAGGAGGAGGTTCTGAATTCGTCTGTATGTTTTTTTTTTTTTTGTATCTTGTTACGCGATTGTTCCGCAATTTGTTGACCGATTCTTTTTATGTTTGAAAGAGTATACTCCAGAGGTGGTCCCATATAAATTTTATTCCTGAGGGATTGATAGTTTCCCCGTAAAACTCTAAACACCTTCCCTCCTAGCCATGTCACAAATAGAAATCGAATCGACAGCTTGACGCCCTGAGTCACACCGCGTTTCGAGTCAAACATTGAAGTCGGTTTTCTTTTTTGTATTAAAACGTAATTATTTGTTTCAAAATTTACTAGCTGGTACCCGCGACTTCGTCAGCAAGATAACATACTTGAAAACCTCTATTGAAAACTGCAAGAATCTTCTGAAACTATTAAAAAGGCAATAATAGCGCAATCTCGGCCTCAGCCATAGATTAGCAACGCCATCTAGTTGCCTTTAACTGGAACTTCCAATTCCCCATACAATCTTTCAGCCCTTATTTCACGCCCTCCATGATTATTTAAAAAAAAAAAGGAGCCTATGTCCGTCCCTGGGACATAATCTTTATCCAAGTCATATTTCAGCATAATCTGTTCAGCGGTTTAGGCGTGAAAAGGTAACAAACAGACAGACACAGACATTTTACTACATAATAGATGGCGCCACAGGAAAAATGAGATCGCGATATCGTTTTGTTTTGGACTGTGTAACATATAAACTCGCTAATCTTCTAATTTTGAGCTTTATAATATTAGTATGGAAAAACTTAAGGGTCGTCCATTAATCACGGGGGCGGGGGGGTGTTTAAAAACCCCCATGGTGATACAATATTAAATAATTTCTAACACATTAATTTATTCACATTTTGGCTCAAAGGATCAGCATTGCCATCCAGGGTGGTAATGCCGCCAGTGTTTTGGGCACGCTTCCGACTGACAGTGACCTGGATCAGTTGAGCTATCTATAGATCGTTTCTAACGATCCTTAGATAGCTTGACTAATCCAGTTGTATTTTGTAAATATATAAATATGTAGTAGCTTAGTTTCTGTAAATAAACTCTATTTATAACTGCATTCTAAGATTTTTAATACTTAGGTAATTTATGCTGCTCTGATATTAATAGTATAGCCTTGAAACCATAAAATACACAAATTATGTTTTTAATAACGTTATTTTCCATGTTTTTTATTATATTTTTATAGTTAGGCCATTTATGACGACCTCTGTAGCGCAGTGGGCGAAGGTCCGCCTGCGACTCAAAAGGTTGCGGGTTCGATCCCCGCTGCGGTACAAATGTTTGTATGACCTACAGATATTTATCCCAGGTCTGGGTGTTTCTATGTATAATATGTATGTATTTACAAACAAAAAGTATAAGTAGAATATCAGTTATCTGCTTCCCATAGTAAAAGCTTTGCTTAGTTTGGGGCTAGATGATGCTGCGTGACATGTCCAGCATTATTTATTTATTTATATCTTAAAACTCAGCCGTTTCTATAGTACTAAAGTTTTGATTTTAAAACTAAAAACAAAATCAAAAGTAATGTTGCAACTTAAAAACTTGATTATTTTTACGGAACATTTCATAATGAAATAAGAAAAAAATTACATAGGTTAAGATAACTATTAATTTTAAGACATGGTAGAAATTTTATTGGTTCACACAGGTTCACGACCGTATCCCCAAGGTGCGGTAGACATTCTCTCAGATCTTTTTATGTTACTTATTCCAGATCCTTTAAAGATGTTTAAGAGGGGTAGTCAGAGGCATGTCCAAACACCTTTTAAGTTAGTATTCCATACGTGATAGGTTGCAATCCTATCGCCGCCTATAAGCACACTAACCTATTTCCTCACGATGTTTTCCTTCACCGTTTAGAGCATGTGCATATAAATTTTACGAAACGCAAAATCCATTGATGCATGCAAAATCCATTGGATTCGAACCCACAACCATCGGATTGAAAGTTGAGGTACAACCCCATTCGCCCAACACGGCTTTTATTTTATTGGATCTACCTAATATGGTGTTTTTCATACATTTTGAATATATCAGGTAGTCTGAGGTAGATTATTAGGTAGATAGATTAGGCTAATCATTATCGCGGAATTTAAATGCCATTTGTGAATACTGAAAAAACGCAAAACGATTAAATTTTTTGAGTATCGTATTTTAGTTAAACGTAATTATATTAAAACTAGCTGCGCTGTCCTTCCCTGGGATACAACCTTTAACTATGCCAAATTTCAGCTTAATCTGTTCAGCGGTTTGGGCGTGAAAGCGTAACAAACAGACAGACAGACAGACAGACAGACAGACAGAGTTACTTTCAAATTTATAATATTAGTATGGAAGTGTGGACTAGCTGCGCTACCGCGGTGTGCCCCGCGGTCCCTCGGGATTTTTTCATTTTTTCGGGATAAAAGATAGCCTATGTCCTTCCTGGGATACAACCTTTAACTATGCCAAATTTCAGCTTAATCTGTTCAGCGGTTTGGGCGTGAAAGCGTAACAAACAAACATTCAGACAGAGTTACTTTCACATTTATAATATTTTATTAGTATGGCAAAAGTCTTCATGAAAAAACATGATGAATTAAAGTTAAAAACAGGAGCATAGTTTAAAAAAAATACCAGGCATAGACAACACGACAATAAAAAAAACTAAATAACATTACTCGATAAAAAAGTTAAATATCAAATTATGAAAAATTTGGTTAACGATACGATTCTAATACGAGTAATATCCATTTATGATTTTTTTGACGCATATCAAATTTAAAACCAGTTGTTTTAACTAAAGCAGACAAAAAATAAATGTTCAATCAGATGTTTGTTGTAAACAAAACGATTTGTAACTAGTAAAAAACAACAAAAATTAGTCTAATAAGTAGTTGACGGATCACCAAAACGGGTAGGTCCCATTTGTTCTATGGAACATGACGTAATAGAACAATTTGAAAAAATATTGTCCCTATTTGTACTATAGAACAGTTTGTACTTTTTGTCTCAAATTGTTCCATAGAACAAACTAAGTAGTTTCATTTTTTTAACTGACTTCAAAAAAAGGAGGAGGTTATATGTTCGGCTGTATGTATATATATATTTTTTTTTATGTATGTTCACCGATATTTCCGTCAGTTGTGGACCGATTTCCAAAATTTTTTTTTTGTTTGAAAGGGTATACTCTCATAGTGGTCCCATATACATTTTATTCCTGAGGGATTAATAGTTTTCCCGTAAAACTAAAACAATCACTGAACTTTAAGAAAATTGTGGCCCGATTTCCAAAATTTTTTTTTTGTTAGAAAGAGTCTCAAGGTGGTGCCATATATTTTTTTTTCCTGAGGGATTAATAGTTTTCCCGTAAAACTAAAATAATCACTGAAGTTTAAGAAAATTGTGGACCGATTTCCAAATTTTTTTTTTGTTAGAAAGAGGTATACTCTCAAGGTTTTTTTTCCTGGGGGATTGACAGTTTTCCCGTAACATTCAAAAAACCTCATTCTCACTACACAACACACCCTGACTCACAATCTGAGTCAAACATTAAATAGTTTGAAAGGGCACCCGAGGTAGTCCAAAATATTTTCTTTTCCTTATGGATTGATAGTTTTCCCCCTTGCTGAACTCCGGTGTGTCCTTAAGTAGGTCTGCCCATGACTTCTCTTATCCATTCCTACTTAAGCTACGATAAGCAAAGTCTTAATGTACTCGTAGCTTACTATATTATTTACACATACACTTTTATTTACACAGTAGGTATTTATTTACTTACACTAAAAAGTGAAAAATAAAAATTTTTGAAAAAAAAAATTGAACCGACTTCACAGAACACAAACAGAAGAACCTTCTACACACTAAAAAGAGAAAAATAAGAATATAATTTGAAGTCGGTGCCAAGTGAATACGATTAGGTACCTATAAAAAAAAGAAATCGAGCGATAGCGTACCAGGATACAATTTTGCACCCAAGTTCTTTTGAATTTCTTAGATGTAAATGAATAGTTGGCACCGACTTCAAATTATATTCTTATTTTTCTCTTTTTAGTGTGTAGAAGGTTCTTCTGTTTGTGTTCTGTGAAGTCGGTTCAATTTTTTTTTTTCAAAAATTTTTATTGATAGTGAACTGTACCTACCTGGTATTAACGTCAGTGATTAATGTCATTCACGTCTTATATATCTCATCATGGAAGAATTTGGGAAAAGCGATTCCCATTTAGTTCTGTGCATTCACAGACAAATAAAAACAGGAGCAAAAGCTAGTATGTATTTCTATAGTACAAATAGGGATAATATTTTCTCAAATTGTTCTATTACGTCATGTTCCATAGAACAATTGGGACCTACCGCAAAAATGGCATGTTTATAACGAGACTGCAAACATACCTACCTAACCGAGAGTTGGGTAAAAAATAACAGATTTTACTAAGTTACGTGAAGCGCTCGTGGTCGAGCTTGCTTAGTCGTTCTTAAAAAAAATAAGTAAGTGTTTTTTTTATAAATGGATGGGTGACCGCCAGTGGCATTTTCATCTGAGCGATTCCATGCTTCGGAGGGCACGTTAAATTGTCGGTCCCGGCTATTTAAGTCGATAAGCCATGACGGAGGCCTTAAGGCGGCCTAAAAACTCCGTCACTAGAGTTGGCCACTGACTTATACGAACTTACTTACTTACTAAGTTACTAACGGCTTTCAGCACAACGAATGACATTATTTAACTGTTTTTTTTTCAGCAAAAAAACGGTTGAAATTACCTTTTAAAATAACCTAATAAATAATAGTATTTAAGTAGAAGATTATAAATATAAGTTTAAATAATAATAAGTATAGGATCTCATCTATATTATCGCATTAGATTTAAAAATATCTGTAATGATAATTTAAAGTGAATAATTACGTCGATTCTGTTGTGTACTGATTAAACTTAACTAAACTAAAATGCTTCATTCGTACTTTGTATACGATAAAGTCCACAATAAAATGAATATTACAATGACATTTCTAAAATTACTTATTTTTAGTCAAAATAAAGTATTTGTGGGTAAAATTAGTCAACACCATTTTGCTTGCTGTGTCTATCAGCCGTTACAGAGACGCCATTTTGATTATAATTTTAATAATGTCACGTTTAGTAGCATGCCTTTTTCGTCTTTATAGAGAACAAAATAAGAACGTTCAAGTTTTAGTATAATTAAGTTTAAGTCTGTGATAACAGAATCATCGCCAAAACCTAACTAACTAACCAATTAATTCTCTAAAAAAAACATTGAAGCAATACTGGGTCGGTCTTGGATGGTCCTAGAACACAATTTGACTACATTTTGTATTTGCCTAGAGCTTAATATGACTACTGCATTATTGGTCGAGCACTCAAATCTCCTCAGACACAAATTGACTAATGTGTTGTCATTTGTTTTTGAATGTACAGTCAGCGGCAGAAGTTAAAGCTTCATTTTCATCATTATTTCTGGAAAAATCGCCTATTTTTTTCATAAATAGTAATGGTGCGAGGCAAAACATCCAATGTAAGGTGAAGTTTTATCTAAAACTCTACGAACTTCGAAGATATCAAATGTTTATGAACTTCTGTCGCTGACCATACAGGGGATGTGAAAAGTTAAAATGCAGAACTAATAAATGTAAGTATAGAAGGTATTTATTTATTACTTAGTCAAACTTAAATAAAAAAACGCTACATATTTACATATACGAGTATTTACAAAATACAACAGGATTAGTCAAGCTATCTAAAGATCGTTAGAAACGATCTATAGATAGCTCAACTGATCCAGGTCACTGTCAGTCGGAAGCGTGCCCAAAACACTGGCGGCATTACCACGCTGGATGGCAATGCTGATCCTTTGAGCCAAAAATGTATAATAGATTATTGAATAAAGTCCAACATTGAAGTCTGTTTTCTTCTCTAATGTAGGTAGGTAGGTATATTTTTAAATTTTATATACATTATACCTATTTACTTACTAGTTTTATTTTTTGAGTTAAACCGTTTATATAAGTATCTGTTAAATTTAGTGTATCAAAATAGTTGTAAAAGGTTACTACTATTGCCATCTTTCAAATCTGTATGTGAACTAAACTGTTATTGAAATAAAAAGGTAGTCTGTTGCGAACAGTTAGACGTGTTTCAATAGTATCTTTTTTTTATAGAAGTGGAAACTACGTGTTTATGTTAGTCAACTAAATAATTGGTCAGTTTTTTTGTCCATTCTGAATTCCCCCATTGTGCGATACCGTACCTAATAATGGATAAGACATAATAGCATACCTATTTTTTTGTCATAAAAACGTAGTTTCAGTAAAAAATAGCTCAAAAACTCTTAATTTTATAATAAAACTAGCTGACCCGCGGCAAACGCTGTTTTGCCAATATCGCTATTAAAAATTATGAAACTTTAAAACTCCATTTCAGCCCTTTTTGAGGGTTGTTCTGAAAAACCCTGAAACACGTGTCCATTTATTTTTAGTTATTAGTTTTCGAACTGAGTTTCAATTCGCTCTACGCATTTACGTGCAAACGTTTATCGGATGCTAAAGTAATAATCCTTCTGGATTTTACACTCGCATAATGTTGTCGGATGTTTCTCAAAATGTCTTGCATGTGGAAACAGGGCTTTAGCAATTTATCCGTAGGTAAATTGGTATAAGTTAAAGCTAGCTATTATTTATTATTAGACTAGCTGCGCTCCCGCGGTGTGACCCGCGGTCCCTCGGGATTTTTTCATTTTTTCGGGATAAAAAGTAGCCTATGTCCTTCCCTGGGATACAACCTTTAACTATGCCAAATTTCAGCTTAATCTGTTCAGCGGTTTGGGCGTGAAAGCGTAACAAACAGACAGACAGACAGACAGAGTTACTTTCACATTTATAATATTAGTATGGATATTTTCAAAATCAAATTGACGTGACATAATACATATTTGAGAGGTGAGTTTACAGTTAGTTGCTATTAATAAAAAGAAGAAGAGGAAGAAGGAATTAAGGGAGGAAGAAGGAATAAAGAGAAGAAGAAGAAAAAGCCGGGGAGTGAAATGAAACCAGAAGAAACCAAGAAGTGAAGTGAGAGAGAAGAAGAGGAAGACTGAGCTTAGATGTTACTGATTGGGCGGTATAGTCGAGCGACAAAGCCCTTTTCTTTTTTGTTCATATATAAAAAAATATTATTAGATACAAACTTTTTGTTAAACTATTTTGTTCATAAGGTGACTTCTTCCTGATTCAAAGGGGATTTCAAGAGCGCCATTTTGACATTATGGAATAAGGATGTACCCTCAAATTTCCATTCGAACGTTGCAAGATTGAATCCCGGCCCTGGGGCCGTATTTGCGTTCTGTTTTTCGTTCGTTTGATGAATATTCGGATGCTTCTTGATACGATTCCTGACTTCAAGGGCCAATTTTTCGGCTTGGAATATTTGGACCTAGGTTAGAACCGTGTTTTGACGTTTGAAAAATTGGCCCTTGAAGTCAAATACCGTAGTAAGAAACATCCGAATATTTGTCAAACGTACGGGAATAACTACCCTGTGTAGGATACCAATGGATTTATTGAAATGCGCGTTAACAGCTCATAAGTAAAGGAAGCTCGTAGCTTAGTCAGCTCCATACGTATTGACGTCGTCTCTCCTGTGGGCGGCTGATTAAGCTGAGAGGATGGTTTAGGTGCTACAAGCCTCCATCTCAAACAATGTCCCAGGCACTAGCGTCCGAGTGTAAGCATAGATTGCCTCCTGACGCTGTATAAATCATCTACCAATGTTGAAGAACGGGTCAGTTTTTTTGTGATGTTCCAAGTTTACCTAATTTTATTTTGATATATTTATACGCCTTCGAACAAGAATGGTGGGAGATCTCGAAGGAGAGAGATGATTGGAGGGATTTGGGGGAGACCTTTGCCCAGCAGTGGGACGAAATAGGTTAATAAAAAAAAATAAAAAAATATATTTATAGATGCTATTCACGTGCTTCTGACAAAAATAATAATAAAAATAAAAATGTTTTCTTGTTTATTAATATGATCACAAAAAAGCATATCGCAACATTTGATAAATATGTTTTAAAGTCTAGTCACTAGTAGGTACTTATCATTGAAAAACTATTAAAGTTTTGACACATTATAAATAGTTTATTGCCACGCCCAAATAGTAGCCTAGACTTAAATAATATGTGTTACGCCATAAGCAAGGTCGTAGGTTCCAGTCCCGGTGCATTTCATTTCAAACTTTCCGATTGATAGAAGAGGGTACCTACTTACATCCCTCTAGCACACCACTAGGCCAACACGACTCATACATAAGTAATTCAGTTTTTAGATCGATCAAATCATCTTACTAATACGTACCTTGATTTCGTCATATCTTCACAATTGTCTATTTGTGAGAGTGGCCGCCTCGGGTGAGACTGCCCCGAGTTCGAATCCCAGTGGGGTATTAATTTTTTGAACTTAATTTTTTTGGGACTTTTTTTTAATTTTAGAACCGTTACCGAAACCTCGTTCAAATTTTGTTCTTCAACTTCTGTTGGCAATGAATCTTGCTCTGTTGAATTTGAGAGAGCAAGAGGCAAGAATGGTGCCAGAATGGCATCGTGTAAACGGTTTATTATAGATTGGTTTCTTCCTTCTTTGCTTGTAGTAATAAGTAACTAGGTATTATATTATTCAATTGAAGATACAACTTGACCGATATGCCGACTTTCAACTCAATCGGCCTATTTTCTGAGGAGTTCAGTTGAACAGCTCTTGGCTCCATCATCAGGTCAGCTCGCTATCACCATTTTATAACAATACAGTTTAGCTTGCAATATTATTATGTGTTTGTTCGTTAAAATATCATTTTACTAGCTGCGCTCCCGCGGTGTGACCCGCGGTCCCTCGGGATTTTTGCATTTTTTCGGGATAAAAGGTAGCCTATGTCCTTCCCTGGGATACAACCTTTAACTATGCCAAATTTCAGCTTAAGCTGTTCAGTGGTTTGGGCGTGAAAGCGTAACAAACAGACAGACAGACAGAAAGACAGACAGACAGAGTTACTTGCACATTTATAATATTAAGTATAGTATGGATAGTATGTAAGTATGGATGGGATGGATGGATTTTGGAAAATCAGTCATGATCATTCCAGGATATCTCGAAACACACAAGGAATTGGGAAAAGTTGTCAAAGTAATTATTGTTCCTCTTGAAAATACCTATTCAATGATACTAAACTTATTGCTATTGAGGCGGGTACCAATATGGTCATCCTCCATTTTAATATAGATACTAATATCAGACCATGGTTGCTAATATAATGACAATGAATGCTTTGTTTGTTAAATGTCTGTTTGTAGTCGTAAAAATATAAGATGGCATAATAAAATACATTATAATTAGCGAGCCAATTAGTAAATTAGCCAATAAATTTACTTACAAGAATACAGGATA
Source organism: Epirrhoe tristata (assembly GCA_951394285.1). Lineage (NCBI taxonomy): Eukaryota > Metazoa > Arthropoda > Insecta > Lepidoptera > Geometridae > Epirrhoe > Epirrhoe tristata. Next base: position 4,525,881 of record OX596165.1, on the reverse strand, counting down.
TTCTATGTTACTAAAACAATATTATTTGTATGTTACTACAATATTATTTGTATATTATTATTTGTATATTATATGTATATTTAATATCGTCTAAGTATCTTGTTATATTTTTTATTTAAGTACTTTTTTATTAAAGAATTTATTTTTAGTTAAGTCACTACCTTTTTTGAAGCTAAATGTAGTCACACCGAGACGTAATTCTTACTCTGTAAATCGTCAGCTTGGCCCTCACGATACAGGCTCAGCCTAGTGTGAGGTCCGTCGTTAACACATAAGAATTTTGTTGTCAGCATTATTTAGGTACATCTTTTCTAACGTCTATCAATTTGTTATCCTCAATGTCTATGTTTTGCTTGAAATAAATATTTTTTACTTTAAAAAAAAAAAAAAGCTAATTCTACTACCTACGAACGAGTAAGTACCCTACCATTGTTTATTATCAATACCTACTTGCTGAATACATAAGTCATCAATCCATATAAATAAAATGTAAGTGTCTGTCTGTAATTTTATAATAAATCTCTCAAGTGTTTATAGGTATTACACGATACTTACCTACATAATGAAACACAAACTTTGACGACTTCTGTGGCTTGGGACGCAGAAGGTTGCGGGTTCGATCTCCGCCGTTGGATAAATAGTTGTCTGCAAATATTTATCTCGGGTCTGGGCGTTTTTATGTATAATATGTATGTATTTACAAACAAAAAGTATCTAAGTAGTATATCTATACATACGAGCATGACCCCCCAAAATACCCCCTACACGTCTTCTAAAAATTACAAATTAAAAAAGTCGGTGATTAGCACTAGACTAGCAGATAGATTAGTGACCCCCAAAAATTTTGGGCTGCGATCGTGAGGCGGCATTGTTGATAGTTTGTAATTGCTGAACGAATAGCAATAATTGTGCGTTTATCGCGGTATGTTTGTGCCATTTTTGATATCGCTGTTACATAAAAATCTAGATGGTTCGGCCCAGTCTAGTGCATTATATGCGCATATTATTGCCGGGCGAGACCGACAATTTACCGTGTACCTACTCAGAAGCACGGATGCGCTCGGTTAAATCTTCTTGTAATTAAATAAAGTCATTAAATACTTATTTGAATCTAAATAGCTAAGTTTATGGTTGTCTTTCCTGTGGGCAAGGCCGGTTAAGCTAAGAGGATGGTTTAGGTGCTACAAGCCTCCATCTCAAACCTCTCAAACCTCTCACCTAAAAAAAGCTAGGCCCCAAACCGTGTTTGTTGCCCTGGTTCTTCACGGTATTGGTCGCGAAGGAACAGGAGTAGAATCAACTAGTTTTAAGACGTTTCAAAGTGATCCCAGCGGTCCTACTGAATAAATGCTTTTTGACTTTGACTTTGACTTTGAAACAATATCCCGACACTACAGCGTCCGAGTGTAGGCATAGGTTGCCTCCTGACGTTGAATAAATCATCTATCATGGGCCTATGGCAGTCCACTGCTGGACATAGGCCTCCCCTAGTACGCGCCATTGCGCCCTGTCCTCAGCTCGACGCATTCAGCTTCTGCCGGCAGCCTTTCGCAGATCGTCACTCCACTTGGCCGGAGGGCGTCCTACACTAAGTTTGCCGAGTCGCGGCATCAATACTCTATACTCTAGCCATCTTGATGTGGAATCTGGTAGAATTTATAAGTAAAACATCATAGTTTGGTGAGCACTGAACATTACGTGAGTGACAACCCTAGACAAACCCAGCAATCAGCTGATCTCCAATGTTTACAAAAATTCCATATCGAGTTTGGCTAGAGTATAGTATAGAAAAGGCCTAAGTGAGATGACTGTTCTTTATAAGACCGCAAACTTATAATAGCTTAGTTTCCACCATAACGAGAAAATGGTTTTATTCTGTTACGTATAAAACCACAAGACTTGCACATGGAATAAGGATGTGTGTGGAAAGTTTGGCCGAATGAGGGCGAATAATTTTAAAGCCGAAGAATATTTACAAGTAACTATACAGGATGTAAAAAGACGTCTACCCTACATTTACATTACTTTAAAAATACGATTTCACAGTGACCTGGAATCAGATGAGCCTTGTAGATTCAGAACCAGTTGAGTCATCTAAATATTGTTGATAGCTCGTAGGATCCAGTTCAGTCTGCTCATACCATATTAAAGTTGTTTGAACGCCCACTGTGGCGCAGTTGGTGAAGTTGCCTGCGACACAGAATGTTGCGGTTTCGATCCCCGCCGCAGGACAAATAAATAATGCTGGACATTTTCACACAGCATCATCTAGCCCCAAACTAAGCAAAGCTTGTACTATGGGAACCAGATAACTGATATACTACTTATATACTTTTTGTTTGTAAATACATACATATTATATATAGAAACACCCAGACCCGAGACAAATATCTGTAGGTCATACAAACATTTGTCCCGCGGCGGGGATCGAACCCGCAACCTTCTGCGTCGCAGGCGGACCTTCGCCCACTGCGCCACAGAGGTCGTCAAATGTGTGTATGGTCTACAAATATTTGTCTCGGGTCTGATTTTCTATGTAAATGTACTTTGTATTTACAAAAAAAGTATTAAGTAGTACCAGTCATGTAGTACCCATAACACAAGCTCTTTCTTTTTGAATTTTACTAACTTTACTTTTAATTTAACCTTTTTAAACTAAGTTAGCTAAGAAACTAGCCTAAGTTTAGATCGAAGATGGATCGCCTAAAAAAAGCTAGGCCCCAAACCGTGTTGGTTGCCCTGGTTCTCCACGGTATTGGTCGCGAAGGAACAGGAGTAGAATCACCTAGTTTTAAGACGTTTCAAAGTGATCCCAGCGGTCCTACTGAATAAATGCTTTTTGACTTTGACTTTGACTCTGCTTACTTTGGGGCTAGATGATGTTGTGTGAAAAGTACAGCATTATTTATAAGGAGTTTTGTTCAGTGTCCGGGCTTCAAACAACTTACCGTATGATTCTATAAACCACAAAGCAGGTCATTGCTAAGATAAAAACTAGAAGTGCATTTATGTACAAGGAGGATTAGGTTTAACATAGTACATACTGTGAGTTATTTAATTATTTATGCTACGAGTATAAGTAAATTCGAATCCCGGCCGTGCATAAATGAATTTTTCGTTTCGTAACATCGGTGAAGGAAAACATCGTGAGGAAACCTGCAGCTTAGATAGCTCCACACGTATTGACGTTGTCTTTCTTGTGGGCTTTGACAAACATAATAATAATAATAATTATTATTATAATGCTGGACATTTTTCACACAGCATCATCTAGCCCCAAACTAAGCAAAGCTTGTACTATGGGAACCAGATAACTGATATACTACTTATATATTTTTTGTTTGTAAATACATACATATTATACATAGAAACACCCAGACCCGAGACAAATATCTGTAGGTCATACAAACATTTGTCCCGCGGCGGGGATCGAACCTGAAACCTTCTGCATCGCAGGCGGACTTTCGCCCACTGCGCCACAGAGGTCGTCAAAAAGAAGAAAATAAGTCAAATGCACAAAAGCCTCTTTGAGGTGATCTTATCTTTTCACCATACTGGTTCGAAAGACCTAGTGATAAGACAAGAACTGAATGTAATAAATAAACAGTTTTTGCAAAAACTGGTTTCATTGTCGCAAAAACCACAAATGTCAGAGGTCATTCAACAAGTCTCGGGAATGTTACTTTCTCTGTCATTACTTTTACTTACGCTTGGCTACATGTGCCCGTGTGGAATCACCGTCAAAATATCGAAAAATCTTTTCAGTGTCAGATAGAATAAAAATAGAAAAGTCGCATCTCGTCCGAGTACTTAGACCATGCCTACACTTAACGGGACGCTGTAGTGCCTGGGACATTGTTTGAGATGGAATAAGCTTGCCCAGCACCTAAACAATCCTCTCAGCTTAATCAGCCGCCCACAGGAGATACGACATCAATACGTGTGGAGCTGACTAAGCCGCAGGTTTCCTCACGATGTTTTCCTTCACCGTTATGAGCTCGTGTTAAAGCGCAAATAAATTTTTCGAAACGTTTAATGAAAATAAATTTGAACCCACGACCTTCGGATTGAAAGTCGAGGCACAACCCCATTCGACCAACACGGCTCTTACTAGACCATCAGTGCCTAATAAAACATGTTTTCAGATCTTGATACTATGCAGGCATATCAGGTGCCATCAGCGTTCACTTTCTTTCGGTGTTATTGATGAAGGTTTTTGTACAAGAATTATTATGATATATTTATAATAACATCATTAGTATTTGTGGCAATGACCGTCTGTACAGAACGATAAGTAAGTTCGTATGAGTCAGTGCTGACGAAGTTTTTAGGCCGCCTTAAGGCCTCACACTAACGACTTAAATAGCCGGGACCGACGTACGTACCCTCCGAAGCACGGAAGCGCAGATTAATGCCACTGGCGGTCACCCATCTTACTGACCGGTCAGAACGTTACTTAAGATCGACTAAGCAAGCACGACCACGATCGCTTCCGCTAAGCCATGACAAGCCATGACGGAGGTCTTAAAGTTGTGAAAGAACTATGCAAAGTAAGGCATTTGTCAGTGCCAATCGGTACTCCAGTATCTATGCGGATCTACAGCGGAGCTCAAGGAATCAACAGAGATTCGTAGACAGCTGCTGCAAGAGCAGGAGGAGAGTGAAGCTGAGATGCTGGTGATCCTTGGCCAGAACCAGAGCTTGAAGAGACAACTCACCGAGCTTCATACTAAATATGAAGATGTACTGGAGCAGATGGACCGCCTGCAGTCATCGCTGCAGTCAGTGGACCACTGCCATGAAACCTATGAGGCGGCTCTGCAGCTGAATAAGGACTTGCAGCAAGAGTTATCCGAGTGTAGAATAAAATTGGACAATTTGGAACTAAAACAAGTGCCCTTAGATAATAGTTACAGTAGTCTGGATTTACAGACTGAGCTTTCGAATAGTGTGCCCAGTAGTTCAATTATTGACCTAGCCACTACCCCAAATTGTAAAAATGATTTGCCAGTAATGCGAGGCAGTAATAAGTTAAAAAAATATGTAAAATTGAATAATTTCATTAAAAAATCAGAAAAAAAATTAAGATTGCATAGGAAAGTGTTTGACAATGCTAAATTGTGTAAAGATAAGTATAATTTGAAACAGGAGTTGGGTACTTGTTATAATTTGATAGGCCGCAACTCCTTAGAACTAGACCACATGGCGGAGAAAGTAGTAAGTCTAGAGCGATCATTGCATGATATGACTTGTAAATTTGTAAAAGCAGAACAGGAGGCATTAGATAATCTTAAGAAGATAGATAACATTGTAAATGTAGTTAATAATGATAGCATTTATGTGCAAGTCTGCAATAGGAGCTCGCAAACAGATCTACCCATATCTGATAATGTGGCACCTAAACCGGAACAAATTTCATCTTCTGTTCCGGTACTACCACAACAGGCCACACAGTCTCCGGTTAGACAGCCGAAAACCTGTCGGCAGACCCGGAAAACTGTTATATATTCAGACAAAATAGGCATGGGAATGGGACAACTGTTAGGCGGGCAACTAAGACAAAATGTAGTTAATAATTGTCTGCCAAATGCTTCCTTAGACTATATCTCTCAAAGCGTTAAGTCTGATGCATCCCTTGACAGCAATACCACTTTGGTATTGCATTTAGGAGAGAGTGTTAATGTCAAGCGCCTAGACTTAATAAGCCTTGTTGAAACTTTGCTGGAAAAGTTAGATCAAGGACTTGGCAAATTAATTGTATGTGCTTTTCCTTACTCTAAGTCATTTAATGATAAAGAAAATCAGCGACTATATAGCCTTAATCTATTACTATACAATCTGACATGCCGTCATAGTGACGTTTTATATTTAGACACTAATAATTTTATTAGTAATTTTATCTTGACAAAAAGTACATTGTACCTAAGTAAGAACTGTAAACTGATGATTGCTAAATTGTTAGCATACAATATTTTTGATGGTGTTATAAGTAGTATAACACAGTTAGTTGACGAGCCTGTAGTTAGTAGTAACACTAATCAGGGTAATCAAGAAGTAGGGACTGCGGATCAATGTTTAAACTGACCGCTTCGACAACGGGCAAGACAGGTACCTTGCATGTTGTACATCAGAACATGCAAGGCCTCCCCAGCAAATTATTAGAATTAGAGTTGTTTTTAAAAAAGTTCAATGTAAATGTTATGTGTGTCACTGAACACTGGATTTTAGAAAATGAGTTGCTCCCTTATATTGATAACTACAATGTAATAAGTTCATATAAACGTAAGAACGCCATAAGAGGCGGTTCTCTAATTTTAATTAATAATAACTTAAAATGCAAGGAACGTAAAGATATTGTTAATCTCTCTATTGAGAGAACTATTGAGCTGTCGTGCGTCGAGTTAGAGCGACATATTGTTGTGAGTGTCTACCGTCCTCCCAACGCTGAGCATAGGTTATATGAGTCCACTATGGAAGAAGTGTTACTGAAAATTTTTGCTTCTAACAAAAATTTAATAGTCTGCGGTGATTTTAATCTTGATATTTTGGTAGACTCTGATAGGTTAACTAATTTATTTAAATGTTTTAATCTGAATCACCTCTTTATTGAGCCAACTAGGGTTACATCAGAGACTGCCACATGTCTAGACAATGTTTTCTGTAGCTGTATACCAATTAGTAAATCTTTAATTAAGAATTTTGCCTCTGATCACTATGGCCAAAGTGTAGTATTTCCTAATTTCATCTTAAATGAACCTACTGAGTTCTCTTACCGGCCTGTCACTAAGAGTCGCATTTTAAAATTCCAGAGTAATATAGAACTCAGAATGTCACTTTTAGCTTGTCTAGAAAACCCGAATGACCTATTCACCAGTTTGTCAAATCTTATTATTGAAGAGCATAAAAAAATATTTAAATTAAAGACCTGCATAACTAGGACTTGTGTGAGCTTTGTAGACTGGGCAACGCCAGGTATTTATCGAAGTAGGAATAGACTTTATGATCTTTATGCTACTAGGGAACTTATGCTTCATAACCCATCGCATATCTTATACATTAAGAACTATTCTAAAATCTTCAAAAGGGTATGTCAAGCTGCTAAATCAATACATTTTAAAAATAAAATTGTGTCTTCATCAAATAAAGTTAAAGCCACTTGGAAAGTAATAAATAATGAAACAGGTAAATCAAGACCTGGTTTCAAACAAATTAATTTAAAAGTCAATGATAATCTTTTAACTAATAACATTGAAATAGCTAACGCGTTTGATAGTTTTTTTTCGAATATAGCCCATGTTGCGACCAAGCCACTTAATTCTTCGGCTACTGGCGCACTTAAATTTTTAGAATCTGGTGTTGCTCAGTGTGGAAGTGACTTTGAATTCAGTTATGTTAACGCAGATAATATTGTCAAAACCTTTAAAACTCTTAATATTAAAAACACTGAAGATTTATGGGGGATATCAACTAAGATATTAGCCACTATTGTCGTTGATATTGCTCCATGTCTAGCTTATGTCTTTAACAGATGTGTAGACGAGGGTGTTTTTCCTGATCTTATGAAATTTAGCAAGCTTATCCCATTATTCAAGTCTGGCAATGAAAGCGACCCTGCTAACTACAGACCAATTTCGATTCTACCTGCGTTAAGTAAAATATTTGAGAAAGTTATGTTGAATCAATTGCTTGCGTACTTTAACCTTCACGGGCTTCTACATAAATATCAATTTGGATTTACCAAAGGTCGTTCAACAACTGATGCAGGTACTTTGCTTCTAAAGCACATCTATGATGCCTTTGAAAACTCACAAGACGTGATCGGAGTATTCTGCGATCTTTCTAAAGCTTTTGATTGCGTGTGTCACAAGACTCTGATTTCTAAGTTAAAATACTATGGCGTCAATAATCGAGCTATAGACCTTGTCGATTCCTATCTATCCAATAGAGTTCTTAAGGTTGATGTAGGTGGTGAAAGGTCTGCAGGGTCACTAATTGATATGGGTGTACCTCAGGGCTCAATATTAGGCCCCTTCTTGTTTCTAGTATACATAAACGACCTTCCTTCTTTTGTGAAAGACATGTGTGACATTGTTCTGTTTGCTGATGATACCTCATTGGTTTTTAAAGTTGATAGATATAAAGAAAATTACGATGATGTTAATGCGTCTCTATCCCTAGTTTTAAAATGGTTTACGGCTAATAATCTCTTACTTAATGCCAAGAAAACGAAATGTATTAAATTCACTTTGCCTAACGTGGTTCACAAACCAACTAAAATTGAGATAAATGGAGAAACACTTAATCTTGTAGATTCAGCAATTTTCTTAGGGCTGACTGTTGATTCCAAATTGCAGTGGGGACCTCACATTGAAAGACTTGCAGGTAGACTTAGCTCCGCTGCATATGCAGTTCGTACGATTAGGAGTTTGGCTGATGAAGAGACAGCCAAGCTAGTATATTATAGTTACTTCCATAGTGTGATGTCATACGGTATCTTTCTCTGGGGTAAAGCAGCCGATATTCAAGATATTTTTGTTTTGCAAAAGCGGGCTGTCCGTGCGATTTACAATATGAAACCACGGGACTCGCTAAGACAACGTTTTAAAGAAATTAATATTCTAACAGTATTTTCACAATACATTTATGAAATCCTTTTGCACACTCATAAATATATAAATGACTTTAAGAAAAAAAGTGACGTGCATAGAATTAATACTAGAAATAAGGATAAACTTTGTGTGCCTGAATTTAGATTAGAAAAAGTGAAAGGTTCTTTCATGGGAAATACCGTACTCTTTTATAATAAACTTCCAGATAATGCCACTAAATTGCCTATTCGAAGATTTAAAAGTTACATAAAAAATAATCTTATAAAGAAAGCGTACTATTCTATTGGTGATTATATTAATGATAAATTCTCGTGGCCTGATGTCGCTCTGCCCCTCGACAGCTGATGTGTGCACAATGCCTTTGCTATCTTGCTTAGCTTCTTGAATTTTACTAACTTTACTTTTAATTTTACAACTAAGTTAGTTAAGAAATTAGCCTAAGTTTAGATCTAAGATGGATCACCTAAAAAAAGCTAGGCCCCAAACCGTGTTTGTTGCCCTGATTCTTCACGGTATTGGTCGCGAAGGAACAGGAGTAGAATCACCTAGTTTTAAGACGTTTCAAAGTGATCCCAGCGGTCCTACTGAATAAATGCTATTTGACTTTGACTTTGACTTTGACTTTATGAATATGTTTTTGGGACCCTGTGCGCCCGCGCGCACTGTGAGACCTCATAGTAATGTTTGTGAATACCCGTGTTAGCTACTAACTCATACGCACATACTGTGTCAAGTAAGTCAGTTTATAAATAATTCTAGGAAAGCTAGGAGGAAATATTTGACCTTAGTAGTTAGTACCTACATCTTAGCACTATGATATGTTAAAGGGACTTTTTGTACACGTGTGTAATTAATTACATTTTCAACACACTTGCTCATAAAGTAGCTCTATGGTCACCGCAATTAGGCACATAATGACACCCATAATCAAACTGTGACTTTTTCATTACTATAACTCACTAGTGAGTAATAGATTTTTTTTTTAATTTTATTGGTTGAGTTGCTTTGTTCTTAAAAAAGTTTTTATTCAGAAAAAAGATCGTGTTCAATAGAACAAATAAATTAATAAGAAATAAGAAATAAGAAAAATTTATTGTCCAAACTGTGTTACAAAGATGATATATATCTAATTAGGTATCAACAGTTTACCCATCCTGGGCGTACAATAATATAAGTATGAAGGGAGGTATTAGATACCTACCTACTTAATACTACCTTAGATACCTAATGTTCCTATTGCTTGCTCATTTCTTGCAACTTCTAATTTAAATAGATAATTTTAACTCGTACGTGTTTAATAAATAAAACTTTCACTCAAATATAACTTTTGTTTTCTCTATAATAAAAGAAAACTTTAAATTTCCCATTTTGTACGTGGCAGAATAGGCCGCAAACCCTATGCGCGGCGCGGAAATATAGTCTGTGGCCGATCGAATTGCGCGCGCATAGGAAAACTGATTAATTTTTCCCGCAATAGCAAAACATTTTTCACAACTCGTTTTCACTGTTGAAAATGAGTTTTTATTGTTATTTTATTCACAAGTGTGTTGAAAAACGTTGTATGATACACGTGTGTATTGATGATTACCGTCCTCGGTTCTGTTAAGAGAAAACACCTCGGCGGTAATCACCAATGTTACACACTAGTACCATAATGTACTATTGTTCTATTCTAAGTCACGAAAGCGGTTTAGTCTTCATTGTGTGTGTTGACGCACATGCACGTTGTTACTGTGTGCGTAAGGGTGTTACCTCGTCGATCGATGCCATCGATCGCTTCTTACTGCTACGCTATTTATAGTATGGTAAAAGGTAGCTCATCAAATTGTTAGTTTATATTATTTTCAATATTTTATTATGTTAACTAACAAATGCGACACAGCTATTCTACATCACGGGTTAATAGGTCAAACGTAATTGGTATGAAACCGTTCTAGTGATGTCTGTGTTCGGCTAAAATAAAGCCGAAAGTGACCGAAAAGGATTATAGTTCTTGATGTCTGTATTTCGGTTAAAATGATGCGAAAAAGTGGACGAATTTTTGTATGAATGATCTGCAAGTATTTGTCTCGGCTCTGGGTGTTTAATAAGTAGAATTAAATAAATAAATATTGCTGGACATTTCATACAGCATCATCTAGCCCCAAACTAAGCAAAGCTTGTACTATGGGAACCAGATAACTGATAAGTGTAAGTAGGTACTAGGTACTTATATACTTTTTGTTTGTAAATACATACATATTATACATAGAAACACCCAGACCCGAGATAAATAAGTCTGCAGATCATACAAACATTTATTTCGCGGCGGGGATCGTACCCGCAACCTTCTGCGTCCCAAGCGGGCTTTCACCCACTGCGCCATAGAGGTCGTCGCAAATTACATAGACTAATTATGTAGGTAGGTATGTTTTTACAGAAAAAAGTAGGTATCTCTCTTCTTAGTTTCGATCGGGATAGATAAGGTAGATGCTTTTTAATATTTTTATACATTACTAGCTGACCCGCGCGACTTCGTCTGCGCATTATTCGGTCCAGCCGTTCACGCGTGATGGCGTGACCAAGGGATATAGGGATTCATTTTTTCCCGCGCAATTTTTAAATTTTTTTCTGTCATAAGAACCTTCTCCTGACAATAACAAACACAACAAAAAAAATTGTGAAATCGGTCCAGCCGTTCACGCGTGATGGCGTGAGCAAGGGTTATAGGAATTCTTTTTTATATATAGAGATTGTTTACATACGGGGTGTAAAATGACTGCTCCCGAAAACTTAAGGCGGTTAAAGTACCCATCAATATAAACAACTTTTTCTAAGAAACCAAAACTGTTTTTCGCGCTCACAATGTTGGTTTCTTAGAAAAAGTTGTTTATATTGATGGGTACTTTAACCGCCTGAAGTTTTCGGGAGTAGTCTTTTTACACCCTGTATAAATACCGACATGTTTTTTACATGTTTCATACCTTGTTGTATGGGGTAACGCTGCATACATTAATACTTAACCATTAAGCGAAGTCGTTAAGGAATCTATTTAAATGACATACCTTTTAAGCACTGATTACAAATGATTATATGTTATACTTGCTTAAGTTGTTTTCGTATTATCTAAGTTTTCCTTAAGATCATTCTTATTTGACCTCACAGTTTATATCTACTTGAATGTTATAACGTTTTTCTTCACCGTACCTAGGTAAATGGTTCCTAGGAATTGAAAAGATTAGATGAAAAGACCGGGATTCGAACCCACTTTAGAAAGTCAAGGAACTATCACAGTAGCTAGACCAAAACAGTTTTTATATAATTTCTAAGATCTTAACTATCGGTGAAGGAAAACATCGCGAGGAACTTTTATATCGTAGAACCTAAAAGTTCGAAAAATATGTCCAAGTGTCGCGAGTTTAATGTTTTTTTCCGATCTCAAAAATGCCCAACGCGTCTAAAAAAGTTTTACTTCAAAAATTGACAAATTCCACTGAGACATGGCTGGGTTTTGAAACAGCAACCCTTTGTCTCAAAGTGAATCTAAAAAACTATGGCCTTTCCATCTTTAATAGATGAATTATACAGCATCAGGAGGCAACCTATGCCTACACTTAACGGGACGCTGCAGTGCCTGGGACATTGTTTGAGATGGAATAGGCTTGCTCAGCACCTAAACCATCCTCTCAGCTTAATCAGCCGCCAACAGGAGAGACGACGTCAATAATGTGGAGCTGACTAAGCTGCGGGTTTCCTCACGATGTTTTCCTTCACCGTTAAGAGTTCGTGTTAAAGCTCATATAAATACGAAAAATTCATTGATGCACGGCCGAGATTCGAACCCCACGACCTTCGGATTGAAAGTCGAGTTACAACCCCATTCGACCAACACGGCTCTTTCCTCTTTCCGAGCTTACGCACACAGAAACAACATGCATGTGCACACAAACACATGTTATTAAAATATATTTTTTAAGTTATCAATAAAAAAAAATCTAAATCTGAATCTAGACATTATTTTCGAAAACAGACTTCAAGTACAAAGTGACTTCTATTTGAAATTATTGTATTTTAAACAATTGAATGTCATGAAGAAGGGTCAGCACTTTTAACCGACGTCGCGACGTCAAGAAAGGGAGGTTCTATGTTCGGCTCTCCATCAATTGAGAAACTATTTCCAAATTTTAGGCTTGGGCTACTACTTGTAGGTAAAGATTTCATAACTTTTTTTACAGTAAAATGTAAAGTCTTTGTGTGGTCTTGGCGACCAATTTTACTTACATACATACCTTTTTAGGATTAGATTTAGGGTTTTAAGCAAAAATAAAATAAAAAGTTATAAGTTAAAGTCAAAGTCAAAAAGCATTTATTCAGTAGGACCGCTGGGATCACATAGAATAGTCTTAAAACTAATTTGACTCCTGTTCGTTCGTGACAGGTTACACCTCCACACGTATTGACGTCGTCTCTCCTGTGGGCGGCTGATTAAGCTGAGAGGATGGTTTAGGTGCTGGGCAAGCCTATTCCATCTCAAAAAATGTCCCAGGCACTACAGCGTCCCGCATGGATTGCCTCCTGACGCTGTATAAATCATCTATTATAGATGTAAAGGCCTTAGACCGTTCGCGACCAATATAATCGAATCAGGGTAACAAAGACGGTTTGGGGCCTAGCATTCTATTAGGTGATCCATCTTAAAACTAAATAGTCAATCTCCAGTGGGGAGTTAGTCAAACAAATTATTAATCAATAATAATTATTATTATTAATATAACATTTTTTTTCACAGAAATAAAGGTTTTAGTTATTGCGCGGTTTCAAATACATTATTCAATTAAAAGAAGGCTCGGTATTAGCAAAAAAGTCTTGTTTTTGTAGTTAAGCCTACGAAAACAAGACGTTTTTAACAAAAAAAAAATATATATATATAGGTACCTAGGTAATTAGTAATTACTTAACAACCTGATTTGAAATTGATTGATGCCTAATGTGTCATCTACGGAAGATAATTATGCTAATGTGTCTATTACTCAATTAACTGGCATGAAGCCAGATTATAACAATTTGTATTGTTGTAACAAAAAGACATTGTCATTTTGCTCATAATATTATTAAAAAAAATATATATTAAAAAGAACTTGTCGATTAAGATTATCGAGTGGACTGTTCGACTGGCTGCCCACCGGAGCTATTTAGATAAAAGATTGTTAGGCCAAAGACGAGATGGATTTTGTGAAGGATGACATGAGTAAGAAAGGAGTGAGTGATGACGGCTGATAGAGGAGAATGGAAGAAGAACACATGTTGTGCCGACCCCACATAATGTGGGAAAAGGGCAGGAAGATGATGATGATGATTGTTAAAAAAGTGCGCTAGGCCCCAAACCGTGTAAGTTATGAACCTTTTAATACCTGAGTAGGTACTAAGGTAGAGGTAATTTTTATTACAAAATGAAAAATTTACTGAAAACAAATCGAACGACGAAAATAATTTGTGTTAGACAAATAATCTTAAATCGCTAATTGTATCATCAACTGAATTAATTGATGATTAAAATTAATGTAAAAAACAATTAACATTTTGTACCAATGACCTACTGCACTCAAACTATGTGGTGCCTAATAATTCTTATTTAATTTTAATTTATATTAATTTAACAATTAACTCGTGCCTTCCATCACGTACACTTTTTGCTAATACGAGTAATTAGGTAGTAAATAAGCTAATGATTTTTTGAGACAACTTTAGAAGTGACGAAAAAAAACTCAGGCCTTTACATCTACAAGGAGGCAACGTATGCCTACACTTAACGGGACGCTGTAGTGTCAGGACTTGCGGCGGGGATCGATCCCGCAACCTTCTGCGTCACAAGTGGTCTTTCACCCACTGTGCCACAGGAGTCGTCAATATTACATACGTAGTAGGTAGGCTTGAAACTAACTTGGAATCACATTACTTTAGTACCAGTGATTTGCAGTGGCGCTAGTACAGCAATCAATGAGAGATCAGCAATAATTTACATTCAGGCGACCAGAACAAATTATCTTCAGATCATGCAAAAACTGTCCCGCTGCGAGAATAGAACTCTTCTCCTAAGCGCAATGCGTCTCTACACTTACAACAGTCGCTCGGGTCGTCAAAGATTTATAAAACCTGATTCGTTTGGTCAGTTTTTATAAAGTTTTTTTTTCCGGAAATATTATAAATATCGCGCAAAATGAACTATGACACCAGTAAATCAAAAACATGTTTACCAATCAAAGTTATTGGTTGGCTACCATTATCCTACTCATAAAATATGTCTCGAGCTAGTAATTTGATCATTGGATCTACAGATGATAAAAGTTCTTGTTAGAACCAAATCATCAGAAATGGATCTAAAGAGAAAAAGTTTTCTCAATGGAATCAAATGGATCTTGGTAACTGCATCTACAGAGAGTAAACGTATGTTTCACGTAGGAACGTATCCCTGACACATAGAACTTTTACGTTTCACGATGAACAACAATGAAAAATTTTGAAATAAATGGAATCTGGTGATAATACTAAAAGATACAACTTAAAAAAAAAGGCTTTTGTCTATTTCCTTTTTTAAGAGCCTTGTCACGGAACCGTTCCTTCGTGAAAAGGACTATAGAGGATTCCTACTGTCAACGTAACGTCACACAAACGATGCTAAAGTTTTTTAGGCCGCCTTGGCATCATGGCTTAACGACTTAATAAAAAAAGTTACTCTCCAACTCCAGGATTTGAACACTGTGCTCTTGCACTCAAGTCGAAGCCTATTTCAACTCTACTATAATATCTATACCATTTGTGGCGAAATTAAGCTTCATTTAAAAAAAAAGGCCTAGGTTTAGAAAACTCAACCTTATTTCAATGAGGTTAGAAGATTATTTTGATAGAACCCGTGCTGACCTATTTCAAAGCGTTCAATCTGCATAGTTTTTTAATGCCATTGAAATACGGTTGAGTTTCGGTCGGAGTGGGGGGCGTGAGGTGTTTTTTGTTACGGAATACACGTTTCAAAGCGTTCAATCTTAATAGTTTTCTAATGCCATTGAAATACGGTTGAGTTTCGGTCGGAGTGCGGGGTGTTAGGTGTTTTTCGTTACGGAATTTCTGGATTCGGTCTCCACCCTCGAGGCCCGCGATAGAAGCTATGCAATAGCTTAAAAAAGTTATAGTCGAAAAGTTCTATATAGGTTGTATGTGGCCAGAAACTTTGCATGCGAGATGCAGGCTTTATACTTTTTGCGTGTTTCCAGCGCCATCTAGTGGTACAGCTTCGAAGTACGTCGCTGTAATTGACATCTCTTGCAGTTCAGCTTATAGTTCAGATTGTAGTTCAGGCGATGGTAGATAGAGGTCGCCACACTTTATTTCAGACATTTGTCCATAGACTAATAACTAAGTAACTAATTATAACAAGCGTACTCAGTGATGGGTAGAGTCTGGCAAATGAAAGTAGACCCTGAAAAAGAGGCGGCAAATTCAAAAATATAAGCGTGACAACCCATTAATTAATAACTCTAAATAATCTAGAAAATAATAATCAAGTATCAAGTTGTGTTCTTCCAAATGTCCTTATGGGGTACACGCTTATATTTTTGAAATTGCTTATATTTTTTTAATTCTATATTTATATATTTTTGGCTCAAAGGATCAGCATTGCCATCCAGCGTAGTAATGCCGCCAGTGTTTTGGGCACGCTTCCGACTGACAGTGACCTGGATCAGTTTCTAACGATCCTTAGATAGCTTGACTAATCCTGTTGTTTTTCGTAAATATATGTAAATATGTAGTAGCTTAGTTTCTGTAAATAAAGACTTACCTAACTATTAACTGTCTTTTTAAGTCTTGTTATTAATGTTGTGTCTCGTCAAATACGTGACGTCCTCGCCGTGGTTCCAACGGAAGACCAGCGTTGTACGAGTAGTAGTCAATGGCTATTACGAGTATAACAATTATGCTGAGTTGGACGCCATTTCGTAGTTTTAAGATATCAATAGTTTTATGTAGTACTTATCCTTTGGTACCTACACCAACGTTATTGTATTATTTTTTAAGAAAGTAATTCTTATTCTTATTCTTATTCTTATTAAATCGGTCCATGATTCGGAGACTTTTGACCTCGTCAGATTAGGTGAGGCGTTAAACCTCTGTCAACTTCCTCTGTTAATGCGGAACAAACATTTAATTTGTGAAGCGTGGCCTTGAAACTTGCCTTGTTCCGATGCGACGTTCAGAGCGGTCACCAGAAACTGAACCGAAGCGCGGTGAAGCATGCTTAGTCGTTCTTGATAGATCGTCGAAGTTAAGCAACGACCGTAAGTGGATAGGTGACCACTAGCGTCATTATCAACTGATCGCTTACGTGCTTCGGAGGGCACGTTAAATTGTCGGTCCCGGGTATTTAAGTCGCTAAGCCATGACGCCTAACAATTCCGGCATCAGAGTTGGCCACTGACTGACAAACTAACATAATCACCTATTTAATTTTGTAAAATAACTATCAATTTTTCAACATAGCATGATGAAAATGAAACTTTAAAGTCATATTTGACGACCTCTGTGGCGCAGCGGGCGAAGGTCTGTCTGCGACGCAGAAGGTTGCGGGTTCGATCCCCGCCGCGGGACAAATGTTTGTATGACCTACAGGTATTTGTCTCGGGTCTGGGTGTTTCTACGTATAATATGTATGTATGTATTTACAAACGAAAAGTATATAAGTAGTATATCAGTTGTCTGGTTCCCATAGTACAAGCTTTGTTTAGTTTGGGGCTAGATGATGCTGTGTGAAAATGTCCAGCATTATTTATTTATTTATTTATTTATATTGTAATGTCGCTGACTGTACTTTCACAAGTTCAATGACAACTCCTATCAAACTACCGGATGCAACCGGATGCAATTTCTTGTTTCTTAATCAAATGTCCGTTCCGATAATATTATCTACAGTTGGTTGCAAATGTAATAAAATAAAACTATTTCAGAGCTTTTTTTTCAAATGGCTCACAAAATAAATTAATTGGTAGATATATTTAAATAGCCGTGTTGGCCGAATGGGATTGTACTTCGACTTTTAATCCAAAGGTCGTGGATTCGAATCCCGGCCGTGCATCAATGGATTTTGAGTTTCGTAAAATATAGATGCGCTTTAACACGTGATCTAAACGGTCAAGGAAAACATCGTGAAGAAACCAGTTTTTCTTATAGGCGGCGATGGGCTTGCAACCTGTCATGTATGGAATACTAACTTCTGCAAGATGTGGGCATGTATCAAATATGTATTTGGACATGCCTCTGACTACCCCTGGTTTACCGCGCCTTGGGGATACAGTCTGGACCCTGTCTACGTTTTAGAACGGTATCGAAGAAAAAAAAAAGACAGGCTGGATAAAAAAAAATTGTTCCATTTTACCGTCACGACACTGTATATGTCAAATCGTCACAGTGCGAAATGCGTATCCGCGACACAGTACGGAAGAGCGTTTCTAGGATACCTAATTGACAATTAATTTATTATATTCCCAGCATAGAAAAGTACTCTTTGCTTCGTTCCAACCGAGTGTTCCACGACACTTACGTACTTTTTTATATTTAAAGTGTTTGTTACCCGTTCTTGTATTGGTCGCGAAGGAGCAGGAGTAGAATCACATGGTTTTAAGACTATTTCTAAGTGATCCCAGTGGTCCTACTGAAATGCTTTTTGACTTTGACTTACAAATCGTTTTTTAGCTGTTGTTAATCTTTCAAGATCAAAGCCGGACGTACTTACAATTAAAGTACATAAGTAAGTAAGTAAAGTAAGTTCTAAGGCCGCATGAAGGCCTCCGTCTTAGCATGACGACTTTAATATGACTTTTAGACAGCCAATCGTGTTTCTAATAAGATTTATTTGTTTATTTATTTCAGGCAACATTAAAAGGACACAATTTCCTGACAAAAGGTAATCTACTCCTGTTCCTTTGGATACAATACCTTGAACAGATAACAAACACAGTTTGAGATCCAGCGCACAGGTGATCCATCTTAAAACTAAATAGTTACCGTCTGCCACCTCCAGTGGAGAGCCAGTCAAAAAAAGTGAGAATCGTCAAAAAGTAATTTAATTAATCGTGAAGTGAAGCACAAAGAAATAACACCTCGATAAAGGTTTGCATTCTTCTTATTGCATCGACTTACCTCTTATATTCTGATGTGGGTCTTATTAAGTGAAAACTTCTTTAGGCGCATTAGGCATTTTTGATGAGATGAGAATACATTTTTGGATTCGCCTAGAAAAGGTCACCAGCGAGTCACGTGACTGCTCACTGACACCTACCAGTAGCGCCATCTAGCTCTGTACTCGGTAAACTTTTACGGCAATATATAATAATTTACATTTCAAAAAGCTCATATTTAACTAAACGGGTGAAAAAAAAGTATACATTTTTTTGTTCTAGTTTTCACTTCTCTCGGCACTCCCGGGAGTGCCACGGTTTTTTTTTTCAGTGGGTATGTTTGAAAAGTAGAGTACCTGCCTATACACCTCGGGAATAAAGCTGTCTTAGTTGGGCGCGCTTGAGTCCCGCTCACTCAGGATTCTAGTCATACCTCCCTCGTTTCACTCGGAAGTTAGTTATCCCTCGCTATCTCGGGAGTTAACTCTACCTAACTTACTTTGACGTGCTTGGGATTCAATATGGCGCCCGTGACTTAATACACTGCTTTATCTCTTTGATGTGTTTAATGAAAGAGTATCCAGAAGCACGTCCAAATACTTTTAACACGTGTTTTATTATCAATAAGGAAATACCTAAGAACCTTGTGTGAACGGATGCACTTAAGGTATTACTTAAATAAATAATATTACATACCTTAATGATATACTTAGGTACGTTTGTTTATATACAAATCTTAAAAGTGACAACTAATTTATATAACAAAGTTGAGGCTTGTCGCTTAGTTTCTGTAAATAAACATACTAATAAATAAATAAGATAAATAAGAAGATTTTTGTCTTTGGAGGTGGTCAGAGGCATATCCAAGTACAGATGGTATCACCTAATTAGTTAACTGACTGGTTTCCTCATACAATTATTAAAAAAAACCGTGGCACTCTAGGGAGTGCCGAGAAAAGTGAAATCTTGAACAAAAAACTTATGCATTTTTATTCACCCGTTTAGTTATAAAATGAGCTTTTACAAATGTAAAAATATTGCTGTAAAAGTTTACCGAATACAGAACTAGATGGCGCTACTGGTAGGTGTCGGTGAGCAGTCACGTGACTCACACGTGACTTTTTCGAGGCGATTCCAAGAATTTTTTTATTTTCTTCTCATCAAAAATGCCCAACGCGCCTAAATAAGTTTTCACTTCAAAAAACCTTTACTAAAAGAAAATTTATTTGAATGCCGGACTGAGCAGAAAATTACAAGTAAGGAGGTTTTTAAGTATAAAGTAGAATTTAAAATATGAATTTCGTTCAGAGTAGGTTGTTATAAAATTTGAAACTAATAAATAATTTTCAAAACAGTTCACAATTGACGAAGATAATCGGTGGACATAGGTACTTACATAAAAAAAACATACATACAGCTAAAAATAGTACCTCCACGTTTCTTGAAGTTGGCTGATAAAAATCTCTTTAGGCATACATACAAAAGTATTATCAACATTAACTTAATAAATCAGAGAGGTCAAACCTAAAAGGCCATCAGATTATAATAATTATGTACTCAAAAGATTACTCAGTATCTAAACCTTCCTCTCAGGTACTACGTCTTTACATAGATTCTCTACTCACCATGGTTGATCTTGCCCTGTTGCGATATCAGCATATTGATAGGGGTCCGCCCCCCGGATATTCGGGGTGTCAGCCCGAACAGTCGGCTGCGAGCTTGGCCCACGGCCAGGTATGGTTTGTGACCCATGCTTGGTCTGGTCTACATGTGCTCTGAAATAAAAACTTTTATTAGGTATACGAATCTAATATATTCAGAAAGCGATCGAGCGACGAAATTAGACAAAATATAGCAAGAAGACCGGGATAAGTGGAGAGAGGAAGGGACCCAGCAGTGGGACACGGTGGGCTACAACTTTTTTTAATAGTAAAGGTTTTGCTGCGCGAATTTATCTATTCCTTTTATATTCAAGCACCGGCTTACCCCAAGCGCTCGTGGTCGTGCTTGCCTAGTCGTTCGTTCGACACGGTATGTAAGTGGATTTTCATGCCGCCAGTGGCATTTTCATCTGAGCGCTTCCGTGCTTCAGAGGGCACGTTAAATTGTCGGTCCCGGCTATTTAAGTCCTTAAGCCATGACGGAGGCATTAAGGCGGCCTGAAAACTCCGCCAGCAGAGTTGACTCATACGAACTTACTTACCGGTCAATCCGGAGAAGGGAAGTCACGATCCTTCAAAACTTACACGGTACTGATAAAATTTGTAAAGCAGTCTTATCACACACTGCAATCTTTTCCGCACAACTTAGGATGTAATGAAAAAAAAAACATTACTTTTTTATACCTCATTTCAACTTTTTTAATTGTGCCATTACCATTCACAAACAAAGTATAATTATGTGTACCTACTTATCTTTAATTTCAAAACACCATTAGATAAATCCTGTTTTTTTTTGTAAAACATTTTTGACATGTTTTCTGCGAGATACCTACAAATATAAAACCACCAAAAATATTTCTGTGGGCCTATGAATGAGCACCGTGACTGAAGTCTCTCGTCTCGTTTTCTCGTTAAAAATCGTCATAACTGTGTCTGTCGTCATGCGCAGCCCGTTATTTCATATCGTTATGTCAAATTGTGAGATAGTGTGACAATGTCTCTGTCATGACGCTCATATTAGCGCAAAATGATATAAATGCCGGCATGACAAATTTCCTTATCTCACACCGTGACAATTTCACGTTGCTCATCATAGCCCCACTGGTATCAATTGGTTGAAATGACCATTCCATAGAAATTATATGGAAAACGTTTTTTTATATTTTTTCAACAACTCTTCTTTTTATTAATGGCAACTAACTGTATTAACAGTATAAATCTGCCAATGTCAAGTTATAAATATAAATGTATTCATGTCATGTCAAGTCATGTCAATTTGGTTTTGAAAAAAACATGGCGTCGTTTCAAAACTCCAACGGAAATCTTTCGTCAAATGAGAAATCTTCTTGAATACTGCCCCATTCCATTTGCCAAATCTCCTGTTACATATCCAAGGCTTCATTCGTAAAATGCCACTGAAATTACATAATAAAACCTAGTAAAACATGAGAAAACCAAATAAAATAGCAGAGCCAACTAGCTCCTTCAGAAATGGCGAAAGAATTTTACCATGTTACTTCAATTGGGGAAGTGTTCCTGGTGGGAAATAGCGTCGATTAAGACCAACTTGGCTTATTTTTGACAAATGTCATTTTCTGGGTTCTGTAAATTTTTCAAAAATCCAAAAATGTGTTTTTTTTTCTAAATAAACATTAGTTTCCTAAGAACTAAACCTTCTAACTACAAAAGAAAAGGTAGCCTATTGTAAAATATAGAAGTCAAAATCAAAAATGATTTATTCAGTAGGACCGTTGGGACCACTTTGAATTGTCGATTCCACTCCTGTGTGATTCTACGTTGTACGGTGTGAACTGATTAAATGTAGTTAATAAGAAAATTGTTTTCTTTCAAAGCAAAGATAATTGTTGTGAGTACATTGTAGGTAATAGCATCTAGCAACCTAGATTTTAATTGAATGTCTAATTACTATAAGGAAATGATATCTGTGACCTTGCTTCAAGGCTGATGATGACTTGAAGTAATTCCCCTTGATATGCTGCATCATTATGGTTTGGCTTTGGTATCGCGGACGTTTCGTTGATCTGTCGTAACCCAATATTGATATGGGAATTTTACAAAAAAAAAAAAAAAAAATTAACCGGAGCAATCTGCCGGTTCGATGCACTATTATCTGTATTTGTCAACGTAGTGTGAACGTACACCTTTCGAATGATATACGATACTCTATGGTCCTAGAAGACTTTTCACTCAAAATTTATTAAAGTGGGAATTAAAATTCATTATTGAAAAAAACGATAGTCTTTGAAGGCGCCCAGATCTATAACAAACTACCTTCAAACATTAAAAGTGTAAGTTCATTTAACGTATTCAAAAACAAACTACACAGTCATATTACCAATGATCACACCTTACTCAATATGCGTTAAATGAGCATAAACTTCCAATACAATCCACCTTTATGTACTTACTTGCACGGAAATGACCGACATTCACAATACTTAGATTAAAATTGTTCTCATATAAGTGACATTGTTTATTGTCTTTTTGAGAATTTTATTATAAACCATAAAGTGCAAGAAAAAACGGCCATTTTTTCTTGTCGCCATCTTATTTTTTTGAAATCTCCCTACAGCTTGAGGGGTTAAAGTAAAAAATAATTTCAGTAGAACCGCTGGTCTTAAAACTATGTGATTCTACTCCTGTTTCATCGCGACCAAGCAGCCTAATTGTCTAACTTGTAATCCATTCCCAGTTTTCATCCCAATAGAGCGGAACCAATCACATAATACGAAAATGAAATCCAATTGAAGTCCAGAATGGGTTTCAAATGTCAAAATGAAGTCCATGTTCATTGCCAGTTGAATAACACGATACGGCCCCAGGACACGGTTTGGGGCATAGCGCACTTTTCATCATAATGAAAAAAACATACCTACATTCAGCCGAACATAACCTCCTCCTTTTTTGAAGTCGTTTAAGAAATAGTCAAGCTCCATTGGGGAGCGAGTCGAACAGAAGTGAAGCTCGTCAAAGTATGTAAATACCCTTGACATACAGTCAGACTTAACAGTCTTATCCTAAATAATAGTAAGGGACGTGTCGAAATAAAGGACTGTCGAAATTCAGAGGTATCGTGATCGGTGTATTATTTATTTTCTTTGTACATTTTTAAAAAACCAATTATTACGTTTTAATACTAAAAAGAAAACCGACTTCAATGTTTGACTCGAAACGCGGTGTGACTCAGGGCGTCAAGCTGTCGATTCGATTTCTATTTGTAACATGGCTAGGAGGGAAGGTGTTTAGAGTTTTACGGAGAAACTATCGATCCCTCAGGAATAAAATTTATATGGGACCACCTCTGGAGTATACCCTTTCAAACATAAAAATAATTTTGCAAATCGGTCAACAAATGGCGGAACAATCGCGTAACAAGATACAAAAAAAAAAACATACAGACGAATTGAGAACCTCCTCCTTTTTTAAAGTCGGTTGAAAAAAATTTAAACTTGGTCTCGGTGTCTGTTACTTATCACATTTATGTAGTTAACTAAAAAAAAAATATACTTAACCTAAAAAGGAGACGAGACGAGTCAGATATGGATTTATGATAGCTACTGCGGTTTTACTGACTGGAGATGTACGAGAGCATAGTTTGAATGTGAGTCCGTACGCGATTGTTGTCTGTAGTACTTATTTGTACGTTCATAAAATTTTGTTCGGTTTAGGTTGACTACAATCCTCGATAACTTTGTGATATTAAATAATAAAAATTCTGACCATGCCATTATCATTTTCTGCATCTGCTACAACTGGCCATAATTTTTTTTTGTTAGTTACAAAATAGCGGTGTTTATATCATCATTCCCTTGCCCTTATCCTACGCTAAGTGGGGTCGGCACAACATGTATTTTTCCTCCATTCACTCCTATCACTCGTCAAATATGTATCCACTCCTTTCGCATTCATATCATCTCTCACACAATCCAACCACTTCTTTTTCGGCCTTCCTCTACTTGCATAATCTCCAGCCACACTCATATTCATCACTCTCTGGGTAACATGGTTTTCATCCCTCCTCATAACGTGTCCATACCAAGCCTACTTATCATACTTAAATTTATATTCCTGAGGGATTGATAGCGATAAGGCCGCCCGTTGTGCTAATTTCGAACGTGTTTTATTTATGTTCAGTTTTGTTATTCATTGGTGTACATAAAAGTGTTCATTCATTCATTCATTCATTCTTCTTCTTATATAAGGATTTTCTCCTTGTCGGTACAACTGATGAATCCCTCTCCATGTATCTCTTTCCATGGCTTCCTTGACCTCTTTATACGACATGACAGCTACCTTCTCCTTCACTTGGCTCATGTAGCTTATCCTCGGTCTTCCCCTTCCTCTTCTTCCTTCCACTTTCTCTTCTATAATGTTCTTAATGAAACTGTCATGTCGTATAAGATTCATTCATTCTATTGTCTATTCTATTTACCTACTATTTGTAACATGGCTAAAGGGGCTGGTAAGCTAGTCAGGAAAAGCAATAGCAGTAATTGATTTTCTAATGCCTGCAGCTCGTTATAGAACGCAATCCAACCATTTACTCAACATTGTAAATTGAACAGTAACACACATAGTAAGCTTAGCGCTCGTGATGTCGCTTAGACGTTCTTGATAGATCGTCGAAAGCAACGTAAGGATGGGTGACCGCTAGTGACATCTACTGAACTTCCGTGCTTCGGAGGGCACGTTCGGTCCCGGCTATTAAGTCGATAAGCCATGACGGAGGGCGGCCTAAAAACTCCGTCACCAGAGCTGGCCTGACTCGTACAAACTTATTTACTCGTAACTAGTGGCTTGGCCCTAGGTACTTATCAGCTAAAGCAAAATCTGTGCGAGTAGAGTCTGGGCTACATTCTTCATAGTGTGTTACTAGTTCTGTCAAACCAGTGTGGTGAAAGGTTTATAAGTGCGCCTCAAAGCCTTCTTTCGTGCACTTGAAAAAAAGTTGGATTACTCCATCTATGTATAAAACAACAATTAAATAATTAATATTAAATACAATGATGTTAAATGTTTAGTGCAATAAATAAATAAATAATGCTGGACATTTCACACAGCGTCATCTAGCCCCAAACTAAGCAAAGCTTGTACTAATATGCACTTTTTGTTTGTAAATACATACATACATATTATAAATAGAAACACCCAGACCCGAAATAAATATTTGCAGATCATACGCACATTTATCTCGCTGCGGGGATCGAACCCGCAACCTTCAGCGTCACAAGCTCTTTAGTTATTTTAAAATACAATTACGCATATAATGCATAATTTTGTAAGCATTCGTAATAAGCTTATGCAGATAATTTGTCATATAAACGTTTTACAAGGCAATAAACACACTGACAGTGACCTGGATCAGTTGAGCTATCTATAGATTGTTTCTAACGATCCTTAGATAGCTTGACTAATCCTGTAGTATTTTGTAAATATATGTAAATATGTAGTAGCTTAGTTTATGTAAATAAATCCGTATTATAGACAATAAATACTTCATTACCGTTTAATGTAATACCTGTTACATATACCTAAACAACTAGTGGTAGGTTAAAATAAATAAATAAAATAATAGTACATTATGGTACTAGTGTGTAATATTGGTGATTACCGCCGAGGCAAATTGAGACCCGAGCCATCGGCGAGGGTCTTAATATAACCGAGGCAGGTAATCATCAATACACACGTGTATCATACGACGTTTTTCAACACACTTGTGAATAAAATAACAATAAAAACTCATTTTAAACAGTGAAAACGAGTTGTGAAAAATGTTTTGCTATTGCGGGAAAAATTAATCAGTTTTCCTATGCGCGCGCATTGCGATCGGCCACAGACTATATTTCCGCGCCGCGCACAGGTTTGCGCCTATTCTGCCACGTACAAAATGGGGAATTTAAAGTTTTCTTTTATTACAAAGAAAACAAAAGTTATATTTGAGTGAAAGTTTTATTTATTAAACACGTACGAGTTAAAATTATCTATTTAAATAAGAAGTTGCATGAAATGAGCAAGCAATAGGAACATTAATTTATTTGTTCTATTGAACACGATCTTTTTTCTGAATAAAAACTTTTTTAAGAACAAAGCAACTCAACCAATAAAATTAAAAAAAAAAATCTATTACTCACTAGTGAGTTATAGTAATGAAAAAGTCACAGTTTGATTATGGCTGTCATTATGTGCCTAATTGCGATGACCATAGAGCCACTTTATGAGCAAGTGTGTTGAAAAATAAGCTTTATTTCCACACTTAAGTAAACGTACATAAAAATAGTAAAAAAAAAATGTGCATGCTAATCTAAATATGGGCCGCCTGTGGCGGTGAAAGCCTCCTCTCGAGAGCACCATTCTTCTCTGTCTCTTGCCATTCTTGGCCATGTTTTCCCAACATTTTGTACAATATCATCGTGCCATCTTTTTAGTGGTCTTCCTCTTTTTCTTCTCAAGTTTAGAGGAACCCAGTTTGTAGCGATGTGGGGCCATCTATTTGGCTTTTGTCTTTGTAAGTGGTAGGTTGATGAAATATCTCACTTCTTCTACCCAAACTACATAGCTTGTATGTATACTATGTAAAAAAAAACGTAAACAGGTTCACGACTGTATCCCCAAGGTGCGGTAGACATTCTCTCAGATCTTTTTGTGTTGCTTATTACAGATCCTTTGAAGATGTCTAAGGGTAGTCAGAGGCATGTCCAAACACATATTTGATACATGCCCACATCTTGCAGAAGTTAGTATTCCATACGTGACAGGTTGCAAGCCCATCGCCGCCACTGACACACACTGTATACTATGTGTGCTTGTGTACATCGTGAGGAAACCGGCATGTTGTAGAACTTAAAAAGGTCGATATGTGTCAAGTGCACGAAAGGAACCACTTGAGGTGTACTTGTATCGTTTCACCACACTGGTTCGAAAGAACTGTTGCCACGACAAGGAAGAACGCCTTTATAGTCAACGATTTCCCTGCTTATGTTCAAATCTAGTTAGGCCGTTTTAAGTTCTGCAGCCTAAATAGCCTGCGTATTTGTGTAGGACACTTGAGACAGCTGGTGGCTAGGCCGCCTCAAGGCCTCCAGTTGAGCTACTGCATAGTACCTATACGCGGTTGGTTGCGTGATGACAACGGTGCCAAGGTCTTCTGCCCTCGCAGCCGCATCGTACGACGCTCTTCCGATGACTTACTTTTTAAAATTTGTATTGCATAGGGTCTTTCATTTTATACTAACTTAATTCAGGAATGGGGTTCAAAAATAAATTAAAAAATATTTATGTTTTGATATTTTTTGTTTTGTTATGAAAATCCAGAGAAAATCGATAAAAACTATCCTTTCAATTGATTGTTGCTTCTTGACTAACTTAGCCCATTCGTGACGTAGCTGCGCTGCGATTGGTGGAACGTCTGTTCTCCTTGAAAATCATTATGCAACATTTCTAAAAAATCAATAAATTATGAATTTTGAAGTGAAAACTTAAATCGGGTTAGGAATTAAATTGATACGGTCAAACATCTATTTACAAAACAAAAATGAGGCCCTGTCAGTTTGTGTAGTTTAAAATGAAATACCCTGTATAGACAAAACTTACAAGTTTTAAAAAGCATTAAGAGCACTAGTGGGCTAGAGAGACTAACGTCGTTGGTTCAAATCCGGTCGAGCATCAATGATTTTTTTTTATGTGCACTATGCCAGTACTCTTAAACGGCGAAGGAAAACATCGTGAGAAAACCGGCATGTCGTAGAACCTAAAAGTACGAAAACTGGTGTCAAGTGCCCTTGAATCCTTTCACCACACTTGTTCGAAAGAATTGGACACGACCAAAAGAAGTGTATTTTCATCATATTTTATGATTATGATTAAAAATAACTGATTCATTGTTTTGTTTAATTTTATTCAATACTATCTTTGGTAAGGTAAGTTATTCATTTTATTGACAATGCAACTTAAGAATGCCGTATTTGAGAACCTTGTCGCGTTAATAAAAAAAAAAAAAAAAAAAACATACATACAGTCGAACATATAACCTCCTCCTTTTTTTGAAGTCGGTTAATGATTATTTAGTAGTCTTGCTATGGTACATATATGCCCGACGACCCCATTAACCTCCTCACTAGTGGGGTGGAGCTGACTAAGCTGCGGGTTTCCTCACGATGTTTTCCTTCACCGTTAAGAGCTCGTGTTATAGCGCATGTAAATTTTACGAAACGAAAAATCCATTGATGCACGCCGGGATTCGAACCTACGACCTTCAGATTGAAAGTCGAGGCAGAACCCCATTCGACCAACACGGCTCTTCTTCTCACGTTGAGTGTAGAAAGGTACTAAAACGATGTTTTACAATATTGACCGACATATTCATAAATACCTATGTTTTTCGTAATATGTATCTATAGATTCAAACAATTCCACAACTCTTTAGTTTTGTAAGAACTTCCATACAATTTTTGTAATATTAATCTTACTTAATATTATAAATCTAAGCTTGTAAGAATGTATGTTTTACTCTTTTACGCAAAAACTACTGAATCGATTTGAATGAAATTTGACACAGAGATAGATAGTCTGGAATAGAACATAAGGCTATTTTGAATACGGAAAATATTAAAAAACGCGACAGAAAATACGAAAAAGACCTATTTTACTCGTAAAGACCATAAAAAGTAGGAAAACTGTCAAATGCAAGGAGGAGCCTCTTTGAGGCGCACCTTCACCACACTGGTTCGAAAGAACTAGTGACACGACAAGAAGACCGGTTCGGCCGAAGCTTTAAAAAAAAACTAGTAAAAAAATGAAGAAACATAGATCTTGATTGTTAAATAAAAAGTAGGTTATGTAAAATCAATCGAGTATATAGGTATGTACAGTAGTGGTATGAAAAGGTTCGCCAGTTTTCAAATTGATTCATTTAACGTTCCGCAAGCACATATTACCTTTTCAAACTAAGTCACAGAACAGACTGGTTCACAGAAAATTATGTTTAACTGTTTGACAATAAAGTTTAAAATTACAGATTATACTTGTTTGATTTTCTGTCTTGACCAAGAAGATTATATAATGTAAAAACTTTTTATTGGTTTCAACATCTCGTTGTCTGTCATTGTTGACATTGCAATTTTATTTTTTCACGTTTCTATATTTTACATAAAATGCCGAGACCTTTAAGTGTTGTAGAAAGAGCAGCAATTATTGCTGAACATGAAGCTGGCTACAATATCAGTGAGATATCGCGTCGTCTTAATGTAACCAGGGATAGTGTAAGATTTTGGATCCGGAGATATGGTGAAGAAGGTGAACTCATAGATCATCGTCACAACAATTCTGGTCGCCGTCCTATCCTTAGTGCTGCACAAAATGCCGACATGAGACGGCAATATGAAGAAAATGGCTTTGTGTCAACCAATCATTTCGCTCAACTGTATGAAGTTTGTCCTAGAGTAATAAGAAATGCATTACACTCAATGGGATTACATTATAGACGACACTCAAAAAAAGTTGCTCTGACACCAACCCATAAGGAAGCACGCTTGAGATTTGCAGAGACCTATTTGAACTTTGATTGGAGTACCACTATATTTACCGACGAAAAATCCTTTATGTCAAGCCAACATGGGAGGCTTCATTTGTGGAGGTATAACGGCACGAGATATACAGAAGACCATGTAGTGCCCAATTTTAGTTCTGGACGTATCTCTGCCAATATTTGGGGGTGGATGTCAGCGGATGGAGTGGGCGAGCTCGTTCTTCTTCCTTCAAGGGCAAATGCAACTCACTATCTATCGGTTCTGGAAGACAGTATGCTACCAAGTGTCCGTACCGTA
This sequence comes from Epirrhoe tristata, assembly GCA_951394285.1. Lineage (NCBI taxonomy): Eukaryota > Metazoa > Arthropoda > Insecta > Lepidoptera > Geometridae > Epirrhoe > Epirrhoe tristata. The sequence goes on along the minus strand of OX596165.1, from coordinate 4,495,624 downwards.
TATACAGCTGCTGACTTACCTCAGGTCAGCTACGTTCAAGACAATGCTCGCACGCACACTGCTCGTATTGTGAATGAATGGTTCAATCGGCACAGTGATATAGCGGTGATTCCGTGGCCAGCAAGATCTGCAGATTTAAACCCGATCGAGAACCTATGGGGTTTAATGGTGCAGCGATGGGATAATAGAAACGAAAGAACCAAGAAGGCTATAGAAGACCACTGCCATATCATTTGGGAAGATACACGAGGGACGGACCTATGCTCTCGCCTTGTTGGTTCTATGAGAAACAGGTTACAATGTGTGATTGATGCTAATGGTGGTTATATACGTTATTAAATAAAATAAAGTTATTATATTACTTATTCGTACTATTCTTTCATATTCGGTCCTATCAACAAAGCGGTTTACCCCGACAGTAATATCTCTGTCAATAAATCTTGGCAGTCCAGGAAAATAGAGTATAATTAAAGATTACAGTAATCTAAATAACGTTTAAATACAAATAACCTATATCAAAATCTTGTTGTTATGGGTAATTGTTATTTTTGTAAAATTGACAGGATGGAGTAAAACAGTAAACAAATTATGCAAAACCTTTTTGATATGTCATTGCCTATAATCGATAGTAAACGCTAAACATAACAAAACGTAATATTTATTAATTAAAATGTTGGCAGTACTGGTTCTTGCACTCGTGCAAGCAAAAGTCGACTTTAAGATGACGAACCTTTTCATACCGCGACTGTACATGTTGCGTGACTGCTTAACACATCAGCGTCATCAGCAAACGAGTAAAAATACAATTACCTAACTAGGGTTAGTGTGAAAGATATTGATTCAATCATGATTTTCGGAGACATGCTCATATTTTTTTATTGTGCCTCGACTTTCAATCTAAAGGTCCTTCGAATCCCAGTCGTGCATCAATGGATTTTTCGTTTCGTATTTATATGCGCTATAACACGAGCTCTTAACGGTGAAGGAAAACATCGTGAGGAAACGCGCAGCTTAGTCAGCTCCACCCACACGTATCGACGTCGTCTTTCCTGTGGGCGGCTGATTAAGCTGAGAGAATGGCTTAGGTGCTGGGCAAGCCTATTCCATCTCAAACAATGTCCCAGGCACTACAGCGTCCCGTTAAGTGTAGGCATGGATTGCCTCCTGGCGCTGTATAAATCATCTAATATAGAGGTAAAGGCTCATATCTACTAAGTAAAACAAAAATTATCTATTAAGTAGGTCAAAACATATATGTTTTGACCTACTTAATAGATAATTTTTGACTATAGTAAAAAAATCATTTATTTAGTAGAACCGCTGCATCAATGGGTTTTTAATTTCGACTTAAAGCCGATGTCTAAATAAAATTAATATATTTGTAAATGTACATACATACATAAAATCACGCCTCTTTCCCTATGGGGTAGGCAGAGACCACGGACCTCCACTTGCTACGATCCTGTCACACAACTTTTGCCTCATTCACTCACATTACATTCTTCATACACGCTCGCCGGTTTTGTAAATGTAGGTACTTATATTTTATTTAAAAGTTATTACTAATAGATCTCGGAGAATGTCTACCGTGCCGGGATGCCAATTGATGCAAGTGCATTCAACTAGACTTACACGCTTCCTTGTTTATTTTTTATGTTTAACCTGTCTCGTATGGAATACTAACTTCTGCAAGATGTGGGCATGTATCAAATATGTGTTTAGACATGCCTCTGACTACCCTTAGACATCTTAAAATGATCTGTGGAATACATAAAAATATCTGAAAGAAATTCTACCACGCCCTGGGGATACAGTCGGGACCCTGTTTACGTTTTTTTTAATTCTACACAAATAAACATAACTTTAGTGTGCCAAAAATGTAGGTCAGGTTTTACTAAAACTATGAATTAATTTATTACACTTAACGGACTGGTGAAACGAACTAATAAGTAATTAAGCCCTGTTTACATACTGGGTGTATAATGAGTACCTACTCTCAATAAGTTTGGCTTGGTTAAAAAAAACTTACGCCATAACATCTATACTGATTTCCAGGACCTATATCCTTCCCATCCTACCCTAAAAGGACGCTGTAGTGCCTGGGACATTGTTTGAGATGGAATAGGCTTGACCAGCACATAAACCATCCTCTCAGCTGAATCGGCCACAGGACATCCATACTATCCATACTAATATTATAAAGCTGAAAATTAGAAAATTTGCGAGTTTATATGTTACACAGCCCCAAACGCAACGATAGCGCGATCTAATTTTTCCTGTGTCGCCATCTATTATGTAGTAAAATGTCTCTGTTTGTCTGTTTGTTACCTTTTCACGCCTAAACCACTGAACAGATTATGCTGAAATATGACGTGGATAAAGATTATGTCCCAGAGACGGACATAGGCTACTTTTTTTCAAAAATAATAATGGAGGGCGTGAAATAAGGGTTGAAAGTTTGTATGGGGAGTTGGAAGTTCCAGTTAAAGGCAACTAGATGGCGTTGCTAACCTATGGCTGAGGCCGAGATGGCACTATTATTGCATTTTTTAAAGTTTCAGAAGATTCCTGCAGTTTTCAGTTCTATTTAGAGGTTTTCAAGAATGTTATTTTGATGACGAAGTCGAGGGTACCAGTTAGTACGTTATAAATGAATTATGAAGCCAGCCTAGCTAGACAATGAAAGTCAAATAAAAATATGGAACTCAGTATACGCTATTTTCCATTAGCAATACCTAATAGCTTTACCAACTTTAATCATAATTTATCAAAACATAAAAAAACTAAGTACCTGATGCATTATTAAAGCGAGTTGTGTTGGTACACCCAGTATGTACCTACAAAAGTCATGACAGCGTTAAAGATAGTATCAAACAAAAATTGCATTGGAAGTGCGTGTGGAACACATTTTAAAAGGGTCCCGTAGGTTTCGTATTAAAATCGCTGGTTCTGAATAGTCCAACATTGAAATCCATACTATCCATCCATACTAGAGTTATTAAATGTAAAAATTACTCTTTTCAAAATAAATTGTCTATCTCTATCTGTCTATATGTTTGTTAGCTAAAAATTGGCATGGAAGGACTACTTTTTATCCAGAAAAAAATAAAAAATCCCGAGGGATCGCGGGTCACACCGCGGGAGAGCAGCTTGTCGGTTTTTTTTTTAAACGTAATCTTATTGATCTACTTGAAACTAAGTAGGTAATTATTTTACAATACAGTTGTAAGATAGTCTTACATAAGTACCTAAGTGTTACTCAATAGTTTCGTCTCGTTCAATTCTGTATCTGAATACACTTACTGCGGTTCCATTTTATATTATACACTAACATCTAGAATATTATTTACTTATGCTAATAATATAACTTAATAATAAATTATATTGAAACTATTTTATCTACTAGCTACGGTCCACTGCTTTGCTCGTGTGGTACAAAGAGTTTAAATCGAAAGGCTGATAAACATCTATTTCAAGTTTTATGGCGTGCGCGTGATTGAAACACGAATGAATGAATGAATGAATGAATGAATGAATGAATGAATGAGAATTCTTTATTGTACACCTTAAACTATGAAACAAAATAATTAATGACAAACATATACCTATAATATGTATGTATTTACAAACAAAAAGTATATAAGTAGTTTATCAGTCATCTTGTACTCATAACACAAGCTCTGCTTACTTTGTGTGAAAAGTCCATCGTTATTTATTTATTTATAGGTAGGTACTCACAAACTTTCATATTCATATTATTAGTAGAATAAGATTTAATACTTTATTTACTTATGCTAATATTTACGAGTATAACTACCTATAAATTAATTTAAATCCTTTATAGATGTATAATTTATTTTAGATTTATGTGACTAGCAGCGCCCCGCGGTTGTTGCCTTCGATCGTTGGAAAACTTCAGTTTTTTTTTTAATAAATTAGTAAAATATTTTTAATCCAAGGTTACAACAGAATTAAACCTTGATCGTGAGTTCGTATCTCATCCCCAGAACTTTAATATTTAATTTTGTATGATGATTTTGGTTGAGTGTTAAAACTTAGCTTACACTTACTTAAACTTAACTAACGAAAAGTATCTAACCTAAATCTCTAAGTATCGGTCATTTTCACACGATTTTATTTTTTACGTAGATTAAATTTATTTAATAAAAGCTAAAATTTATATTGCTCAGTACAGATATTTATTACCAGAACGAATCTACGACAAATCTACATAATTTAACAAACTTTAGCATAACATTAGTGTGTCTGTCTGGGTTAAGCGTTCCGCTTTTCGCTTACGGGACCCTAAAAATCTCGAATTTCCGCTCTAGTTCTTTTAACTCAATGTAGATGATCCAATTATAATTAACTGATCGTATTGTTGTTAATAGCATGGTGTAACCGACATTTGTTTTTTTTTATGTTACATTCATTCATTCATCTAATCCGTTCTATCTATTGTTAACCGACATCAAAAAAGGAGGAGGTTCTATGTTCGGCTGTATGTTTCGTATGTTCACCGATATCTCCGTCAATAAACCAATTTCCAAAATTCTTTTTTTGTTTGATAGGGATGGATTGATAGTTTTTCCGTATAACTCAAAAAACCTCATTCTCACTACACACCCTGAGAATCGCCGCGCCCTAGAACATTGCAACACATTTCCTTTTTAGGGGAACATTAAGAAATTTTGAAAATACTATCCCTAAGGGGGTGAACAGGGGAACATTGGTATGGTACCACGTGAACGAAGCCGAGGGCTTACTAATCTTCTCTATATATAAAAATGAATCCCTATATCCCTTGGTCACGCCATCACGCGTGAACGGCTGGACCGATTTCACTATTTTTTTTTGTTGTGTTTGTAAAGAGAAGGTTCTTATGACAGAAAAAAATCTCTATATTAATCATGGAGGGCGTGAAATAAGAGTTGAAAGTGTGTATGGGGAGTTCGAAGTTCCAATTAAAGGCAACATATGGCGCTATTATTGCATTTTTAAAAGTTTTAGAAGATTCTTGCAAATTTCAGTTCTATTTAGATGTTTTCAAGTATGTTATTTTGCTGACGAAGTCGCGGGTACCAGCTAGTCTTACTAATAATTATTAGGAAAATTCAAAGAATTTTTATGTTACAATTTTGTGTGCATCTATTTTGTTGTGTCGCCATCTAGTCATGATAAATGGCATACGCCAAGACTTTCAGAAAGTAATTAATTTAAGCTATATTGAGGTTAATTTAAAATGTCTAGATTTAAATTATATAAGTAATCTTTTATTTATTAAGTTGGCACGGTCTGGTTGGCTTGTAGAGTATTTATTTTTCAAGTAAGTAATTTAGTTTTCAGCATTGCTGAATAATCAGTGTGGTAATACCGCCAGTGTTTTGGTACGCTTCCGACTGGCCGTTGAGCTATCTATATATCGTTTTAATGATCCTTAGATAGCTTGATAGATTCTATTGTATTTGGTAAAAAAATGATGTATCTTGAAGTTACTGAACCTGGGTGGTTTAGTAGCTTGTTGCTATAATATACCTACTTTTTAAAAGTACCTACTCATTGGTATGTCGATCTACTTTCACGTTAATAACAAAAATTCTAATGACTAAGTTTAAAAATTAGGTTACGCGTGCAACGCTTAACTCGGTATAATATTAGGGTACCGTTAGTTGGCGGTAATAAGAAAACCCAAAAGCAAAATTGGTTTGAGATATTGTCAATTTTATGTAATTTTTTGTGAAGTTATATCTTTTTTGGACACGAGTAGGTAGGTACTTCGAAATAATGCTGTAGATAGAAAAACTTAGGCCTTTACATCTATATTAGATTTATACAGCGTCAGGAGGCAACCTATGCCTACACTTAACGGGACGCTGTAGTGCCTGGGGCATTGTTTGAGATGGAATAGGCTTGCCCAGCACCTTAACCATCCTCTCAGCTTGATCAGCCTGGCCCACAGGAAAGACGACGTCAATACGTGTGGAGCTGACTAAGCTGCGAGTTTCCTCACGATGTTTTCCTTCACCGACCCCACGATATTTTCCTTCACAGTTCAAAAATCCATTGATGCACGGCTGAGATTTGAACCCACGCTATGCAAATTTTTTGATAGGAGATATTGGTAGTTCACTGTCTATCTTTGTTTTACCTATAAAATTATGATGAATTGTCAATACATTTTAATTCCTCAAACAACCATCCATTTTTAATTGCCAATTTTTATTTGTAAACACATAGCGATAAATACGTTATTTTTAATGCAATAAAACGATTTGTATAATCCAATAAAACTAATTAATTGTTTGTATCTAATCTTTCGTAGGTTGTTGGCTTTTTAATCGAATGAATGAATGAATGAATGAATGAATGAATGAATGAATGAACACTTAATTGTACACCAATTAATTACAAAACACAACATAAATAAAACACGTTCGAAATTAGTACAATGGGCGGCCATATCGCTGAAAGCGACTTCAAAAAGTGGGAGGTTCTCAATTTGGAATTTTAGGAAATTAGATACTTCTAAGCCTAATGTCATTGCAGATCTCAAACCATTCACATTCCAAATTTTATCACAATCGGTAAAGTCGTCACGGAGATACGTGGTACTTAACAAATATTCGCACACACATACCTAACACACAAACATTCACATTTATAATATTAGTAGATAGGATATTTCTCAATAAAATAAATCCTGTAATCTATTACGTATATATGTACGTTTTTTGCAAGCTTTAAGTATCGTGTAACTATTTATGTAAATAAGAACATGCTTATGTTTGAATGAATTATATTTTTATGCATTTAAAGTAGAGCAGAAAAAAACATGCTACCTTATTTTATACAGTTAAAAATAATAGACTTAACTGACATATCATACAGATTAAACCATAAGTCCAAGAATTATGAAATTATTGGAGGGTATTTTATAATGTAGGGGAGCACTAAGAAATACATTTTGGAATTTCTTTCCCCAAGGGGGTGAAAAGGGGTAAAAACGTTGGTACCACGTAAGCGAACCACGGGAGCTTCGCAGTGTCACCCGAGACATTAAATTTTTAACAGATTTTGAAAAATAACCTTTAAATTTAAATACTGGTATATTTATTATTAATTGTAGTAAATATACCTAGCCACTCATAAATAAATCATTTTATTGTTTGATGATTTTTGAACGGTGTTTAAATATAATTATAAATATCGAAAAATCTAATCGAAAATTTTGATAAGACTTCATTTCTCAATGAAATAGCTAAATGTGGTTTAACACTGTAAAAAATATAAATTATAATTTTAAATAATTACGTTTTGAAACTTAAAAAGAAGTAAGTTTGTATGAGTCAGTGGTCAACTCTGGTGACGGAGTTTTCAGGCCGCCTTAAGCCCTCCGTCATGGCTAAACGATGTAAATAGCCGGAACCGACAATTTTACTTGCCCTCCGAAGCACGGAAGCGCTCAGATGCAAATGCCACTGGCGGTCACCCATCCACTTACATACCGTTGCGAACGTCGCTTAACTTCGATCTAGCAAGCACGACCACGAGCGAAAACCGAATTCAACATTCGACTCGGGTCTAAAATTACTAACTATGAGTATAAGGTAGGTACTCGTATTTTGAGTAGGTATTGCGGAAAAGGTATCAATCCCTCAGGAATAAGTAGGTAGGTACACAATTAATAAGTATAAGATTACCTCAAAGTGTATTCTTTTAAACATAATCCCCTATTATTCCAAAAAATATAAACCGAGCTTAGCGAAGCACTGACTAAAAAACTGTCTCTAGAAAAACGATTTTTAAATACTCGTAATAAAACGCTTTTTTGTGGTAACAGTTTTGTTTTGACATGTGCCAACATGGTGTTCAACTAAGGTTTAACTTTTTTATAATAAGGCCAAAAAGGATTTGATAACAAATCCCGTCTCAAGTCCTTAAGCCATGAAGCCTTACAGCGGCCTAACAATTCCTTTACTAGAGTTGGCCACTCATACGAACTTTTTAGTATTTCATTGAGAATTGAAAAGTAATATCAAAATTTTCAATTCCGACGAGATTCGAACCCGCAACGATCAGACGATCCTACTTAAGCCGGAGTGCCTTACCATTCGGCAACAGAATCCATGTCGTCACAATCGAAATTTTTGATAAGCTCATATTTTATCGGTTATAACACCGGTTTTTAGTTACTTTTTAGTTTTAAAATGTCTATTATTTCAATTCTATTCAATTAGCAGAACGTGATCAATTCATAGCTTATTTAGCATACACGTGCTAAATATATAAAATGAAAGGTGCCAAAAGACACATAAAGTTAGATTAATACATCCATACTATCCATCCATCCATACTATATTTACAAAATAAATGTGAAAGTAACTCTGTCTGTCTGTTTTTTCCTTTTCACGCCCAAACCACTGAACAGATTAAGCTGAAAATTGTCATGGATAAAGGTTGTATCCCAGGGACATGGGCTACTTTTTATCCCGAAAAAATGAAATAATCCCGAGGGACCGCGGGTCACACCGCGGTAGTGCACCTAGTAGGTTATAGAGCGGTATTTTTGGCGTGCTTGCGCAGATTCAGTAATGGTTTTGAGAGCTCTAACGTGTCACTAGCGGTCACCTATCCACTGATGGCCAGTCAGAATGTTGCATGACGCTGTGTTACTTCATCCAATATTTATTACCCTGACTTTCCACGCGTCCGAAATTAAAATATGCGGAACCCAGTAAAACATGTTGTTTAATCTCACTCCAATATAATTTTGCTTGTTTGTAATTTGACAGCTGAGCTGACGAACTTAACCAACTCAAACCGGTTTTTATTCTATAAGTTGAGACATGAAGTAAAAAAAAAACTTAAGCCTTTACATCTATACTGAATGATTTATACAGCGTCAGGAGGCAATCCATGCCTACACTTAACGGGACGCTGTAGTGCCTGCCTACCATTTTTTTTTGAGATGGAATTTGGCTTTAGATTTTTCGTTACGTAAAATTTATATGCGCTATAACATGAGCTCTTAACGGTGAAGAAAAAACATCGTGAGGAAACCCGCAGCTTAGTCAGCTCCACACGTGTCGTATTGACGTCGTCTCTCGGCTGATTAAGCTGAGAGGATGGTTTACGTGCTGGGCAAGCCTATTCCATCTCAAACAATGTCCCAGGCACTACAGGCATAGGTTGCCTCCTAATGCTGTATAAATCATCTGATATAGATGTAGGTAAAGGCCTAAGTTTTTTAGTAACTTCAACAATCTATCAAGAACGACCAAGCAAGCTACGCTACGCGCGCTTCACCTACATTGACACTTTCAAATTTTAATTTACTGTATTTTTTTTTGCTGACGGTCTTCGTGTAATCCCGCTGTGTAGTGTGTAGTTGGCCTTAATTTTCACATCTTTTGTGGTTTGCAATGACCGCTACTGATTGTAACAGTTCTTTTAACTTATTTTGACTAATGGCTAGGTACTATGATTAAGTTTTAAAAACTAAAAACCGGCCAAGTGCGAGTCGGACCCGCGCACGAAGGGTTCCGTACTGTAAGATTAACCTACAACTTTAGTTGATATGATAAAAGATGATAATTGATAGAGAGAGATAAAATGATAATTAATAAATAAAATAATAATAAATAAATAATGCTGGACTCTTCACACAGCATCATCTAGCCCCAAAGTAAGCAGAGCTTGTGTTATGGGTACTAGATGACTGATAAACTACTTATATACTTTTTGTTTGTAAATACATACATATTATACATAGAAACACCCAGACCCGAGACAAATATCTGTAGGTCATATAAACATTTGTCCCGCGGCGGGGATCGAACCCGCAACCTTCTGCATCGCAGGTGGACCTTTGCCCACTGCGCCACAGAGGTCGTCATTATTAATTGATTTATTGATACTGATTATGATTATAAAAACACGCGACGGCGGTCGAACGCGTACTGATTAAAAATGCATCGCATGCAAAGATGCAAAATGTGCAATTTACAATAAATTGTACTCGTACCAACGCAATGTTTGTAGGTTTATCCGGCACAAATCTTGTAAGCGTTTGGCTCATTTCCCGATGTGCTGAATATTGGCACATTCAAGGGAGGTATGCCTAAATTCAGCTCAGTTCAAAATACAAATTATACGAGTACTCTTATTGACAAGAATACGAAAGCCTCTCCAGGAACTTCGCGACCTTCAGTAATGAAAAATACGAGTAGAAAGAAAGACAGGTGTGCCAAAATTCAGCTCAGTTCAATTCAAATTAAACTCTCATTCAAAAGTTAAATGTTAAATGTTTTTTTTTTGTATGCACGCACTAAAATACCTACGTCTTTGCAAAGTTTAATTTCAGTTCCTGCTCTTTTGTTAGTTTGGTATTACGTGTGTACTTACGTGATTTTTGAAGTACCTATCTAGTTAGTATTCATTCTAATAATTTTATCATACAAAGGTCAAGGTTATTATATTATTATTTCATGCAGTTTTAATGAATCAATTTATCCTTAAAGCATAAGTGGAAACCGCGACTTCTTTCACGTTATTTAGTAATAAAGGAACATTTACACAATGCGATTTTTAGCCCGTTTTGCTAAGCCATTTAGAGCGAGTGTCGCACCGCTCCTATGACATTTTGCATCCGATGCGCGTTCACACGTAAAAAAATTGTAGTGTGAAACGTATCGGCTTAAATTATTCCGTGTCTTTAGTGCAAAAAAATAAAACAAACGTGATCACGCATGCATCCCTGTGGGCATAATTATCAATTAAAAAAAACACTCGGACATTTATTAGGCATAACAGCACCCAGCCGCGACCCGCCTCACCCGCGCCTCGGCTTTTGTTTCTGATAGCGACACGCCTAAGAGATTTGAACTCGCAAACTTTCATTTGATAGTCTAGAGTAGGAACCGCTAGGCTAACACGGCTCTCAAATTGTTCACTTCGCAATAAACAGCTTTAACGAACCTGTATACGACTAGCTACTGTTACTTTAAAAAGGTAAAAAATGTTTTGTATCTTTCAGGGTTCCTTTATAAAACTCAAAACGGAATCTTCCTAAGTATAATGACGACCGTAGCGCAGGGGGCGAAGGCCTGGCGACGCAGAAGGTTGCGGGTTCGATCCCCTTTTTATAAGTAACTAGCTGGTACCCGCGACTTCGTCAGCAAAATAACATACCTACTTGAAAACCTCTAAATAGAACTGAAAACTGCAAGAATCTAGGTCAGCAACGCCATCTTTAACTGGAACTTCACTTCAAGTACAAAATTTCAACCCTTATTTCACGCCCTCCATGATTATTTCCCGTAGTGTCATTTGCACCATTGACCAGTACCATTGATGGTGCAAATGATACTATGATGTACCGTTTGCACCATTGCTCCATTGCTACCATTATTGATGGTGCAAATGATACTATGATGTACCGTTTGCACCATTGCTCCATTGCTACCATTATTGATGGGGCAAACATATCCAATTGCCGTTTACCTCTGACGAAACGATGATTCCTCTTTCGTCAGATTCCATTATTCTACATTTCTGGCTAACCTAACCAAATGGGTCGTTGGTTAGGTTATGTTAGGATAGTAAAAAAACCATGCGCAAGGCGAGCGAGCGAAGCGAGTGTGCCGCGGCAGCGGCCGCCGAAGCGCCAGAAATAAATAAATCTGACGAAAGGGTCATTAGAAGTTATCCACATCCGTCATTCATGACGAAACTGAACTGAAATTATACAAAAAACTACTTCCGGGGCGGGGCGGATGGCCAGTAAACAGAGCGATAGCTCGAGGAAAGCCTTGAGGCAAAATAAATATATTTTTTAATAGTGTCATTTGCACCATTTGCCCCATCAATGGTGTAAACGGTACATGACAGTGTCGTTTGCACCATTTGCCCCATCAATGGTGTAAACGGTACATGACAGTGTCGTTTGCCCAATTAATGGTGCTGGCCAATGGTGCAAATGACACTACGGGGATTATTTTTGAAAAAAAAGTAGCCTATGTCCGTCCCTGGGACATAATCTTTATCCATGTCATATCAGCCTAATCTGTCCAGTGGTTTAGGCGTGAAAAGGTAACAAACAGACAGACAGACAGAGACATTTTACTACATAATAGATGGCGCCACAGAAAAAATTAGATCGCGCTATCGTTTCGTTTTGGCCAACGTAACATATAAACTCGCTATTCTAAATTATCCTAGTGGTTCTTCTTCTTGGTTCTACCACAGGTTCTACTGACTAAAATTAAGTGAATTTAGATTTTGACTCGGAATCTTATAAATGCTGAGGGGTAGCATATTTTCACCCACTTTAAAATTTATAGATTTTACATAATTGTAAAACTCGTGAATTTTATTGTGTATTCTGGAGAAATATATTTTTATTATATTCTATGTTTATTCTAAGTGATCCCTACTGAATTAATTAATTTTAACATCGACTCGGAACCCATCGTTACACATCTACTCGCACTTAACTAATGTTCTGTCGTCTAGAAACACTAGAATATTGAGGTAAGTGCTTTTTGTCAAATTGTAAAGATTTTGTCACAAAAAAACGAATTTAAAGAACTACATTTGTGGCCATTGGACCGTCTCGTCTCGACATGCCTTTCACCAAACCAAGATACTTATAAATTACTTATGTAGGTACGGTTATGAAGAAGCGCTATTTTAGAAACATTAAACTTGCTGCGTACGTACTGCGGTGTTATATGAGGTCCGAAGAAATAAAAAAACTTCACTTTTCCATATTACAAAGTCTATGTAGTAAATATTATCTAAGTATTTACTTCATTTAGTATTCATTAAGTTTAGTTTATCAGTGACCTAGCATTAAATCTCCCCTATCCCTATCGTATCAAAGCTCCCTCGATACAGGCTGCGCCTAGTGAGGAAGCTGACAGATAATTTTCAATTTACCTCCTAGGTATCTGTAAAATAATTTCTTCCTTTTGTTTTGTTAATCTTGTTTTTATGCAACTTTTATAACTTGTTTTACTGCAATAAATATTTTTTTTTCATTTTTCATTTTCATATTAGTCAGTCAAAGTCAAAAATCATTTATTCAGTACTAGCTGCGCTCCCGCGGTGTGACCCGCGGTCCCTCGGGATTTTTTCATTTTTTCGGGATAAAAGGTAGCCTATGTCCTTCCCTGGGATACAACCTTTAACTATGCCAAATTTCAGCTTAATCTGTTCAGCGGTTTGGGCGTGAAAGCGTAACAAACAGACAGACAGACAGACAGACAGACAGACAGACAGAGTTACTTTCACATTTATAATATTACATTCATATCATCTCTAACACAATCCAACCACTTCTTTTTCGGCCTTCCTCTACTTGCATATCTCCAGCCACACTCATATTCATCACTCTCTGGGTAACATGGTTTTCATACCTCCTCATAACGTGTCCATACCAAGCCTACTTATCATCATACTTAAATTTTTATTCCTGAGGGATTGATAGCGATAAGGCCGCCCGTTGTGCTAATTTCGAACGTGTTTTATTTATGTTCAGTTTTGTTATTCATTGGTGTACATAAAAGTGTTCATTCATTCATTCATTCATTCTTCTTCTTATATAAGGATTTTCTCCTTGTCGGTACAACTGATGAATCCCTCTCCATGTATCTCTTTCCAGGGCTGCTTCCTTGACCTCTTTATACGACATGACAGCTACCTTCTCCTTCACTTGGCTCATGTAGCTTATCCTCGGTCTTCCCCTTCCTCTTCTTCCTTCCACTTTCCCTTCTATAATGTTCTTAATGAAACTGTCATGTCGTATAAGATTCATTCATTATATTGTCTATTCTGTTTACCTACTATTTGTAACATGGCTAAAGGGGCTGGTAAGCTAGGCAGGAAAAGCAATAGCAGTAATGGCCGCCCGTTGTGCTAATTTCGAACGTGTTTTATTTATGTTCAGTTTTGTTATTCATTGGTGTACATAAAAGTGTTCATTCATTCATTCATTCATTCTTCTTCTTATATAAGGATTTTCTCCTTGTCGGTACAACTGATGAATCCCTCTCCATGTATCTCTTTCCAGGGCTGCTTCCTTGACCTCTTTATACGACATGACAGCTACCTTCTCCTTCACTTGGCTCATGTAGCTTATCCTCGGTCTTCCCCTTCCTCTTCTTCCTTCCACTTTCCCTTCTATAATGTTCTTAATGAAACTGTCATGTCGTATAAGATTCATTCATTATATTGTCTATTCTGTTACCTTACTATTTGTAACATGGCTAAAGGGGCTGGTAAGCTAGGCAGGAAAAGCAATAGCAGTAATTGATTTTCTAATACCTGCAGCTCGTTATAGAACGCAATCCAACCATTTACTCAACATTGTAAATTGAACAGTAACACACATAGTAAGCTTAGCGCTCGTGATGTCGCTTAGACGTTCTTGATAGATCGTCGAAAGCAACGTAAGGATGGGTGACCGCTAGTGATATCTACTGAACTTCCGTGCTTCGGAGGGCACGTTCGGTCCCAGCTGTTAAGTCGATAAGCCATGACGGAGGGCGGCCTAAAAACTCCGTCACCAGAGCTGGCCTGACTCGTACAAACTTATTTACTCGTAGCTAGTGGCTTGGCCCTAGGTACTTATCAGCTAAAGCAAAATCTGTGCGAGTAGAGTCTGGGCTACATTCTTCATAGTGTGTTACTAGTTCTGTCAGACCAGTGTGGTGAAAGGTTTATAAGTGCGCCTCAAAGCCTTCTTTCGTGCACTTGAAAAAAAGTTGGATTACTCCATCTATGTATAAAATAACAATTAAATACTTAATATTAAATACAATGATGTTAAATGTTTAGTGCAATAAATAAATAAATAATGCTGGACATTTCACACAGCGTCATCTAGCCCCAAACTAAGCAAAGCTTGTACTAATATACACTTTTTGTTTGTAAATACATACATACATATTATAAATAGAAACACCCAGACCCGAAATAAATATTTGCAGATCATACGCACATTTATCTCGCTGCGGGGATCGAACCCGCAACCTTCAGCGTCACAAGCTCTTTAATTATTTTAAAATACAATTACGCATATAATGCATAATTTTGTAAGCATTCGTAATAAGCTTATGCAGATAATTTGTCATATAAACGTTTTACAAGGCAATAAACACACTGACAGTGACCTGGATCAGTTGAGCTATCTATAGATCGTTTCTAACGATCCTTAGATAGCTTGACCAATCCTGTTGTATTTTGTAAATATATGTAAATATGTAGTAGCTTAGTTTATGTAAATAAATCCGTATTATAGACAATAAATACTTACTTCATTACCGTTTAATGTAATACCTGTTACATATACCTAAACAACTAGTGGTAGGTTAAAATAAATAAATAAAATAAAATAACCTTTAGTAAACGTACATAAAATAGTAAAAAAAAAAAAATGTGCATGCTAATCTAAATATGGGCCGCCTGTGGCGGTGAAAGCCTCCTCTCGAGAGCACCATTCTTCTCTGTCTCTTGCCATTCTTGGCCATGTTTTCCCAACATTTTGTACAATATCATCGTGCCATCTTTTTAGTGGTCTTCCTCTTTTTCTTCTCAAGTTTAGAGGAACCCAGTTTGTAGCGATGTGGGGCCATCTATTTGGCTTTTGTCTTTGTAAGTGCCCCGCCCATTTCCATTTCAGTGGTAGGTTGATGAAATATAGCTTGTATGTATACTATGCATAGCCATATATACATAGCTTGTATGTATACTATGTAAAAAAAAACGTAAACAGGTTCACGACTGTATCCCCAAGGTGCGGTAGACATTCTCTCAGATCTTTTTATGTTGCTTATTACAGATCCTTTGAAGATGTCTAAGGGTAGTCAGAGGCATGTCCAAACACATATTTGATACATGCCCACATCTCGCAGAAGTTAGTATTCCATACGTGACAGGTTGCAAGCCCATCGCCGCCACTGACACACACTGTATACTATGTGTGCTTGTGTACATCGTGAGGAAACCGGCATGTTGTAGAACTTAAAAAGGTCGATATGTGTCAAGTGCACGAAAGGAACCACTTGAGGTGTACTTGTATCGTTTCACCACACTGGTTCGAAAGAACTGTTGCCACGACAAGGAAGAACGCCTTTAAAGTTAACGATTTCCCTGCTTATGGTCAAATCTAGGCCGTTTTAAGTTCTGCAGCCTAAATAGCCTGCGTATTTGTGTAGGACACTTGAGACACTGCTGGTGGCTAGGCCGCCTCAAGGCCTCCAGTTGAGCTACTGCATAGTACCTATACGCGGTTGGTTGCGTGATGACAACGGTGCCAAGGTCTTCTGCCCTCGCAGCCGCATCGTACGACGCTCTTCCGATGACTTACTTTTTAATATTTTGTATTGCATAGGGTCTTTCATTTTATACTAACTTAATTCAGGAATGGGGTTCAAAAATAAATTAAAAAATATTTATGTTTTGATATTTTTTGTTTTGTTATGAAAATCCAGAGAAAATCGATAAAAACTATCCTTTCAATTGATTGTTGCTTCTTGACTAACTTAGCCCATTCGTGACGTAGCTGCGCTGCGATTGGTGGAACGTCTGTTCTCCTTGAAAATCATTATGCAACAATTCTAAAAAATCAATAAATTATGAATTTTGAAGTGAAAACTTAAATCGGGTTAGGAATTAAATTGATGCGGTCAAACATCTATTTACAAAACAAAAATGAGGCCCTGTCAGTTTGTGTAGTTTAAAATGAAATAACCTGTATAGACAAAACTTACAAGTTTTAAAAAGCATTAGAGCACTAGTGGGCTAGAGAGACTAACGTCGTTGGTTCAAATCCGGTCGAGCATCAATGATTTTTATTTAAGTGCACTATGCCAGTACTCTTAAACGGCGAAGGAAGACATCGTGAGAAAACCGGCATGTCGTAGAACCTAACGGCCTTATTAATTAGATTACCCTAATTCTAGCTTAATACGAGACTACTCTCAGACTTGTTACTTCTTTAGTAACGAAGGAGCAACTTGAATATTTTGATGTTATTAATAAACTCGTAGTAGTCTCGAATGAGTAATACATTCCTTACATCGGGATTAGTAGAAAAAGAGTGACTGAACGAATGATGATATCATTCAAAATATTGTCTATCTCTGTCATTAATTATATGAATGACAGAGATAGACAATAATTTGTATTTGACAATCTGTTTTATTCAAAGAGGTTTTATTCTTCTAAAACTTGTTGACCAAAAAATTTTTAATCATAAAAAAGTATTTAGTCATTTTAACTGTTTTATTGTTTCTTGCTAATCCGAATGGTTTTTCACCACAAAATCTATACCTATGCAGTGTTACTTGGATTTTAAGTTCAGTTTTTCGAGATCGTCCAATAGATTCTTGTAAATTTTCACTCGCCACATTTTTGAAACTGGTATCCATCCTCATTCAATTCTTCCTCAAATCATCAACATAATCCATCCTATTTGCACAACCTTTTTTTGTGACGTAAAAATGACAAAATTCATGATACGTCTGCCTACTCAATCTCTATACTAGGTGGCGCCTAGGAGTAACTCTTACTCCGAGAGTAGAGTCGAATTAGCTTAGTTCTTCCTTGGTCTTTGTTTATTAATACTGAATTGACCTACTACAGCCTTATGCTTTGGATTAGCGCTAATACCTCCCTAGTTCGTGTTTATTAATGACAGCCTAAAAGTACAAAAACTGGTGTCAAGTGCAAGCGCACTTTAATCCGTTCACCACACTTGTTCGAAAGAATTGGACACGACCAAAAGAAGTGTATTTTCATCATATTTTATGATTATGATTAAAAATAACTGATTCATTGTTTTGTTTAATTTTATTCAATACTATCTTTGGTAAGGTAGGTTATTCATTTTCTTGTCAATGCAACTTAAGAATGCCGCATTTGAGAACCTTGTCGCGTTAATAAAAAAAAAAAAAAAAAAACATACATACAGTCGAACATATAACCTCCTCCTTTTTTTGAAGTCGGTTAATGATTATTTAGTAGTCTTGCTATGGTACATATATGCCCGACGACCCCATTAACCTCCTCACTAGTGGGGTGGAGCTGACTAAGCTGCGGGTTTCCTCACGATGTTTTCCTTCACCGTTAAGAGCTTGTGTTATAGCGCATGTAAATTTTACGAAACGAAAAATCCATTGATGCACGCCGGGATTCGAACCTACGACCTTCAGATTGAAAGTCGAGGCAGAACCCCATTCGACCAACACGGCTCTTCTTCTCACGTTGAGTGTAGAAAGGTACTAAAACGATGTTTTACAATATTGACCGACATATTCATAAATACCTATGTTTTTCGTAATATGTATCTATAGATTCAAACAATTCCACAACTCTTTAGTTTTGTAAGAACTTCCATACAATTTTTGTAATATTAATCTTACTTAATATTATAAATCTAAGCTTGTAAGAATGTATGTTTTACTCTTTTACGCCAAAACTACTGAATCGATTTGAATGAAATTTGACACAGAGATAGATAGTCTGGAATAGAACATAAGGCTATTTTGAATACGGAAAATATTAAAAAACGCGACAGAAAATACGAAAAAGACCTATTTTACTCGTAAAGACCATAAAAAGTAGGAAAACTGTCAAATGCAAGGAGGAGCCTCTTTAAGGCGCACCTTCACCACACTGGTTCGAAAGAACTAGTGACACGACAAGAAGACCGGTTCGGCCGAAGCTTTAAAAAAAACTAGTAAAAAAATGAAGAAACATAGATCTAGATTGTTAAATAAAAAGTAGGTTATGTAAAATCAATCGAGTATATAGGTATGTACATGTTGCGTGACTGCTTAACACATCAGCGTCATCAGCAAACGAGTAAAAAACAATTACCTAACTAGGGTTAGTGTGAAAGATATTGATTCAATCATGATTTTCGGAGACATGCTCATATTTTTTTATTGTGCCTCGACTTTCAATCTAAAGGTCCTTCGAATCCCAGTCGTGCATCAATGGATTTTTCGTTTCGTATTTATATGCGCTATAACACGAGCTCTTAACGGTGAAGGAAAACATCGTGAGGAAACCCGCAGCTTAGTCAGCTCCACACGTATCGACGTCGTCTTTCATGTGGGCGGCTGATTAAGCTGAGAGGATGGCTTAGGTGCTGGGCAAGCCTATTCCATCTCAAACAATGTCCCAGGCACTACAGCGTCCCGTTAAGTGTAGGCATGGATTGCCTCCTGGCGCTGTATAAATCATCTAATATAGAGGTAAAGGCTCATATCTACTAAATTAAATAGTAGATAATTTTTGACTATAGTTAAAAATCAATTGTTCAGTAGAACCGCTGGTATCACTTAGAATAGTCTTACATTACAACTATGTGATTCTACTCCTGTTCCTTCGCGACCAATCTGATCGAATACCGGCCTGCATGGGGTTTTTATTCTAAATAAAATTTATATATTTGTAAATGTACATACATACATAAATCACGCCTCTTTCCCTATGGGGTAGGCAGAGACCACGGATCTCCACTTGCTACTATCCTGACACACAACTTTTGCCTCATTCACTCTCATTACATTCTTCATACACGCTCGCCGGTTTTGTAAATGTAGGTACTTATATTTTATTTAAAAGTTATTACTAATAGATCTCGGAGAATGTCTACCGTGCCGGGATGCCAATTGATGCAAGTGCATTCAACTAGACTTACACGCTTCCTTGTTTATTTTGTATGTTTAACCTGTCTCGTATGGAATACTAACTTCTGCAAGATGTGGGCATGTATCAAATATGTGTTTGGACATGCCTCTGACTACCCTTAGACATCTTCAAATGATCTGTGGAATACATAAAAATATCTGAAAGAATGTCTACCGCGCCTTGGGGATACAGTCGGGACCCTGTTTAGGTTTTTTTTAATTCTACACAAATAAACATAACTTTAGTGTGCCAAAAATGTAGGTCAGGTTTTACTAAAACTATGAATTAATTTATTACACTTAACGGACTGGTGAATCGAACTAATAATTAAGCCCTGTTTACATACTGGGTGTATAATGAGTACCTACTCTCAATAAGTTTGGCTTGGTTAAAAAAAACTTACGCCATAACATCTATACTGATTTCCAGGACCTATATCATTCCCATCCTACCCTAAAAGGACGCTGTAGTGCCTGGGACATTGTTTGAGATGGAATAGGCTTGACCAGCACATAAACCATCCTCTCAGCTGAATCGGCCACAGGACATCCATACTATCCATACTAATATTATAAAGCTGAAAATTAGAAAATTTGCGAGTTTATATGTTACACAGCCCCAAACGCAACGATAGCGCGATCTAATTTTTCCTGTGTCGCCATTTATTATGTAGTAAAATGTCTCTGTTTGTCTGTTTGTTACCTTTTCACGCCTAAACCACTGAACAGATTATGCTGAAATATGACGTGGATAAAGATTATGTCCCAGAGACGGACATAGGCTACTTTTTTTCAAAAATAATAATGGAGGGCGTGAAATAAGGGTTGAAAGTTTGTATGGGGAGTTGGAAGTTCCAGTTAAAGGCAACTAGATGGCGTTGCTAACCTATGGCTGAGGCCGAGATGGCACTATTATTGCATTTTTTAAAGTTTCAGAAGATTCCTGCAGTTTTCAGTTCTATTTAGAGGTTTTCAAGTAGGTATGTTATATTGCTGACGAAGTCGAGGGTACCATTTAGTACGTTATAAATGAATTATGAAGCCAGCCTAGCTAGACAATGAAAGTCAAATAAAAATATGGAACTCAGTATACGCTATTTTCCATTAGCAATACCTAATAGCTTTACCAACTTTAATCATAATTTATCAAAACATAAAAAAACTACCTGATGCATTATTAAAGCGAGTTGTGTTGGTACACCCTGTATGTACCTACAAAAGTCATGACAGCGTTAAAGATAGTATCAAACAAAAATTGCATTGGAAGTGCGTGTGGAACACATTTTAAAAGGGTCCCGTAGGTTTCGTATTAAAATCGCTGGTTCTGAATAGTCCAACATTGAAATCCATACTATCCATCCATACTAGAGTTATTAAATGTAAAAATTACTCTTTTCAAAATAAATTGTCTATCTCTATCTGTCTATATGTTTGTTAGCTAAAAATTGGCATGGAAGGACTACTTTTTATCCAGAAAAAAATAAAAAATCCCGAGGGACCGCGGGTCACACCGCGGGAGAGCAGCTTGTCGGTTTTTTTTTTTAAACGTAATCTTATTGATCTACTTGAAACTAAGTAGGTAATTATTTTACAATACAGTTGTAAGATAGTCTTACATAAGTACCTAAGTGTTACTCAATAGTTTCGTCTCGTTCAATTCTGTATCTGAATACACTTACTGCGGTTCCATTTTATATTAAACACTTACATCTATAATATTATTTACTTATGCTAATAATATAACTTAATAATAAATTATATTGAAACTATTTTATCTACTAGCTACGGTCCACTGCTTTGCTCGTGTGGTACCAAGATTTTAAATCGAAAGGCTGATAAACATCTATTTCAAGTTTTATGGCGTGCGCGTGATTGAAACACGAATGAATGAATGAATTAATGAATGAATGAATGAGAATTCTTTCCTTAAACTATGAAACAAAATAATTAATGACAAACATATACCTATAATATGTATAATATGTATGTATTTATAAACAAAAAGTATATAAGTAGTTTATCAGTCATCTAGTACCCATAACACAAGCTCTGCTTACTTTAGGGCTAGATGATGCTGTGTGAAAAAGTCCATCGTTTTTTTTTAGGTAGGTACTCACAAACTTTCATATTCATAGTATTAGTAGAATAAGATTTAATACTTTATTTACTTATGCTAATATTTACGAGTATAACTCCCTATAAATTAATTTAAATCCTTTATAGATGTATAATTTATTTGAGATTTATGTGACTAGCAGCGCCCCGCGGTTGTTGCCTTCGATCGTTGGAAAACTTCAGTTTTTTTAATAAATTAGTAAAATATTTTTAATCCAAGGTTACAACAGAATTAAACCTTGATCGTGAGTTCGTATCTCATCCCCAGAACTTTAATATTTAATTTTGTATGATGATTTTGGTTGAGTGTAAAAACTTAGCTTACACTTACTTAAACTTAACTAACGAAAAGTATCTAACCTAAATCTCTAAGTATCGGTCATTTTCACACGATTTTATTTTTTACGTAGATTAAGTTTATTTAATAAAAGCTAAAATTTATATTGCTCAGTACAGATATTTATTACCAGAACGAATCTACGACAAATCTACATAATTTAACAAACTTTAGCATAACATTAGTGTGTCTGTCTGGGTTAAGCGTTCCGCTTTTCGCTTACGGGACCCTAAAAATCTCGAATTTCCGCTCTAGTTCTTTTAACTCAATGTAGATGATCCAATTATAATTAACTGATCGTATTGTTGTTAATAGCATGGTGTAACCGACATTTGTTTTTTTTTATGTTACATTCATTCATTCATCTAATCCGATCTATCTATAGTTAACCGACATCAAAAAGGAGGAGGTTCTATGTTCGGCTGTATGTTTCGTATGTTCACCGATATCTCCGTCAATAAACCGATTTCCAAAATTCTTTTTTTGTTTGATAGGGATGGATTGATAGTTTTTCCGTATAACTCAAAAAACCTCATCCCCACTACACACCCTGAGAATCGCCGCGCCCTAGAACATTGCAACACATTTCCTTTTTAGGGGAACATTAAGAAATTTTGAAAATACTATCCCTAAGGGGGTGAACAGGGGAACATTGGTATGGTACCACGTGAACGAAGCCGAGGGCTTACTAATCTTCTCTATATATAAAAATGAATCCCTATATCCCTTGGTCACGCCATCACGCGTGAACGGCTGGACCGATTTCACTAATTTTTTTTTGTTGTGTTTGTAAAGAGAAGGTTCTTATGACAGAAAAAAATCTCTATATTAATCATGGAGGGCGTGAAATAAGAGTTGAAAGTGTGTATGGGGAGTTCGAAGTTCCAATTAAAGGCAACATATGGCGCTATTATTGCATTTTTAAAAGTTTTAGAAGATTCTTGCAAATTTCAGTTCTATTTAGATGTTTTCAAGTATGTTATTTTGCTGACGAAGTCGCGGGTACCAGCTAGTCTTACTAATAATTATTAGGAAAATTCAAAGAATTTTTATGTTACAATTTTGTGTGCATCTATTTTGTTGTGTCGCCATCTAGTCATGATAAATGGCATACGCCAAGACTTTCAGAAAGTTGAGGTTGAGGTTAATTTAAAATGTCTAGATTTAAATTATATAAGTAATCTTTTATTTATTAAGTTGGCACGGTCTGGTTGGCTTGTAGAGTATTTATTTTTCAAGTAAGTAATTTAGTTTTCAGCATTGCTGAATAATCAGTGTGGTAATACCGCCAGTGTTTTGGTACGCTTCCGACTGGCCGTTGAGCTATCTATAGATCGTTTTAATGATCCTTAGATAGCTTGATAGATTCTATTGTATTTGGTAAAAAATGATGTATCTAGTAGTTAGGGAACCTGGGTAGTTTAGTAGCTTGTTGCTATAATATACCTACTTTTTAAAAGTACCTACTCATTGGTATGTCGATCTACTTTCACGTTAATAACAAAAATTCTAATGACTAAGTTTAAAAATTGGGTTACGCGTGCAACGCTTAACTCGGTGTAATATTAGAGTACCGTTAGTTGGCGGTAATAAGAAAACCCAAAAGCAAAATTGGTTTGAGATATTGTTCATTTTATGTAATTTTTTGTGAAGTTATATCTTTTTTGGACACGAGTAGGTAAGTACTTCGAAATAATGCTGTAGATAGAAAAACTTAGGCCTTTACATCTATATTAGATTTATACAGCGTCAGGAGGCAACCTATGCCTACACTTAACGGGACGCTGTAGTGCCTGGGGCATTGTTTGAGATGGAATAGGCTTGCCCAGTACCTTAACCATCCTCTCAGCTTGATCAGCCTGGCCCACAGGAAAGACGACGTCAATACGTGTGGAGCTGACTAAGCTGCGAGTTTCCTCACGATGTTTTCCTTCACCGACCCCACGATATTTTCCTTCACAGTTCAAAAATCCATTGATGCACGGCTGAGATTTGAACCCACGCTATGCAAATTTTTTGATAGGAGATATTGGTAGTTCACTGTCTATCTTTGTTTTACCTATAAAATTATGATGAATTGTCAATACATTTTAATTCCTCAAACAACCATCCATTTTTAATTGCCAATTTTTATTTGTAAACACATAGCGATAAATACGTTATTTTTAATGCAATAAAACGATTTGTATAATCCAATAAAACTAATTAATTGTTTGTATCTAATCTTTCGTAGGTTGTTGGCTTTTTAATCGAATGAATGAATGAATGAATGAATGAACACTTAATTGTACACCAATTAATTACAAAACACAACATAAATAAAACACGTTCGAAATTAGTACAATGGGCGGCCATATCGCTGTAAACGACTTCAAAAAGTGGGAGGTTCTCAATTTGGAATTTTAGAAAATTAGATACTTCTAAGCCTAATGTCATTGCAGATCTCAAACCATTCACATTCCAAATTTTATCACAATCGGTAAAGTCGTCACGGAGATACGTGGTACTTAACAGATATTCGCACACACATACCTAACACACAAACATTCACATTTATAATATTAGTAGATAGGATATTTCTCAATAAAATAAATCCTGTAATCTATTACATGTATGTACGTTTTTTGCAAGCTTTAAGTATCGTGTAACTATTTATGTAAATAAGAACATGCTTATGTTTGAATGAATTATATTTTTATGCATTTAAAGTAGAGCAGAAAAAAACATGTTATCATATATTATACAGTTAAAAATAATAGATTTAACTGACATATCCTACAGATTAAACCATAAGTCCAAGAATTATGAAATTATTGGGGGGTATTTTATAATGTAGGGGAGCACTAAGAAATACATTTTGGAATTTCTTTCCCCATGGGGGTGAAAAGGGGTAAAAACGTTGGTACCACGTAAGCGAACCACGGGAGCTTCGCAGTGTCACCCGAGACATTAAATTTTTAACAGATTTTGAAAAATAACCTTTAAATTTAAATACTGGTATATTTATTATTAATTGTAGTAAATATACCTAGCCACTCATAAATAAATCATTTTATTGTTTAATTAATAAATTGCAGCGAGACGAATTTGTGAGATGATTTTGAACGGTGTTTAAATATAATTATAAATATCGAAAAATCTAATCGAAAATTTTGATAAAACTTTTCATTACTCAATGAAATACCTAAATGTGGTTTAACACTGTAAAAAATATAAATTATAATTTTAAATAATTACGTTTTGAAACTTAAAAAGAAGTAAGTTTGTATGAGTCAGTGGTCAACTCTGGTGACGGAGTTTTCAGGCCGCCATAAGCCCTCCGTCATGGCTAAACGATTTAAATAGCCGGGACCGACAATTTTACTTGCCCTCCGAAGCACGGAAGCGCTCAGATGCAAATGCCACTGGTGGTCACCCATCCACTTACATACGGTTGCGAACGTTGCTTAACTTCGATCTAGCAAGCACGACCACGAGCGAAAACCGAATTCAACATTCGACTCGGGTCTAAAATTGGGTTATTCCCGCTCGTCCCCACGCTTCGTCCCCATCGGGGACGAGCGGGAAGTTTTTTTCCCGCTCGTCCCCACTGCTCTTACGATGGGGGTGAACGGGAAGTTTTTTTTCCCGCTCGTCCCCACTGCAATATTAATACTTACATATAGGTAATATTAATACTTACATATGGGTAATATTAAAACTTACATAATTTACTAATATTAGAAGCAGGTACTCACATGGGTAAAATTGTTTTCTTAACAAGATTTCTTCTAGCATACCTCATTCTATTTAATATTGAATCTGTCCAAACATTCTTTATTACACGAATAGGATTAATTTCTACCTGCTACCAGCCGCTAACCCCTTCCTATGACATAAAGACTAAGGAATATACCCTAAGCTAAGTCTTATCAGTAGTACACCACCCGCCATGGCGGCAAACGTTTCAAGTGGGGTTGCGGTAGCTGACTTTGATATTATTAGCAAAAAAAGGTGGTGCATTGTTATTACGCGCGGGCTACCAATATTGCAAAAAAAGAACACTAAAAACTGTTGATGCAACTAAAGTGCTCAGGACTTTTAAAAATACACGTAAGTAAAACTCACTATCTATAAACTAGGCTATATTTTACTTAAGTTGAATATTTATTATTCTTTAGAATTTCTTAAACTTTCGCGATCATCATTTATATTTTAGTTAGTTAAACATAAAAAGGCTTAGTTAAACAAAATGGCTTGATCGTTTTAGTTTACTTTTAACTATATTTACAGATAGGTAACTCATTTATATACATAGGTACTCATATTAATTATGGGTTAAATAAATAAGGACAATAAATTCTTGGTTAAATATCTTATTTTTTTAGGACAACTACATAATTCACGAAAAAAGTCACAGGTGTGCACCGGACTCAATCAGAAATGATTTGGAGATAGCGGTCCAAAAATGCAGAGAGATTTTATTTTTAGTCATTTTTTATTTGTATTTTTTTCTTATGTTCACTATTTTTTTTATTTTTTTTTTATGATCGGTCGGCTATATTATATAATATTATATCACTGTTTATAATGTTGAATATTAAAAACTAAGCTACTACATATTTACAAAATAAATAATCACTGTTATTTATTTTGTAAATATGTAGTAGCTTAGTTTCTGTAAATAAATGTCAAACATAATAATAATCACTCTTAATAATGTTGAATATTTAGTAGATACCTACATAATTTTATTTTAAAAAAATATATAAAGTTGATTACAAAAGCTTATGATTTTATTTAAAATAATCCTCTAACTAAATAAAATAGTGGGGACGAACGCTACTAAATAATTCCCTCTCGTCCCTTTGGGGACGAGCGGGAATAACCCCTAAAATTACTAACTATGAGTATAAGGTAGGTACTCGTATTTTGAGTAGGTATTGCGGAAAAGGTATCAATCCCTCAGGAATAAGTAGGTAGGTACACAATTAATAAGTATAAGATTACCTCAAAGTGTATTCTTTTAAACATAATCCCCTATTATTCCAAAAAATATAAACCGAGCTTAGCGAAGCACTGACTAAAAAACTGTCTCTAGAAAAACGATTTTTAAATACTCGTAATAAAACGCTTTTTTGTGGTAACAGTTTTGTTTTGACATGTGTTAACATGGTGTTCAACTAAGGTTTAACTTTTTTATAATAAGGTCAAAAAAGATTTGATAAAAAAATCCCGTCTCAAGTCCTTAAGCCATGACGCCTTACAGCGGCCTAACAATTCCTTTACTAGAGTTGGCCACTCATACGAACTTTTTAGTATTTCATTGAGAATTGAAAAGTAATATCAAAATTATCAATTCCGACGAGATTCGAACCCGCAACGATCAGACGATCCTCCTAGCCGGAGTGCCTTACCATTCGGCCACAGAATCCATGTCGTCACAATCGAAATTTTTGATAAGCTCATATTTTATCGGTTATAACACCGGTTTTTAGTTTTAAAATGTCTATTATTTCAATTCTGTTCAATTAGCAGAATGTGATCAATTCATAGCTTATTTAGCATACATGTGTTAAATATATAAAATGAAAGGTGCCAAAAGACACATAAAGTTAGATTCATACATCCATACTATCCATCCATCCATACTATATTTACAAAATAAAAGTGAAAGTAACTCTGTCTGTCTGTTTTTTCCTTTTCACGCCCAAACCTATTAAGCTACCTAAGATTAAGCTGAAAATTGTCATGGATAAAGGTTGTATCCCAGGGACATAGGCTACTTTTTATCCCGAAAAAATGAAATAATCCCGAGGGACCGCGGGTCACACCGCGGTAGTGCATCTAGTAGGTTACAGAGTGGTATTTTTGGCGTGCTTGCGCAGATTCAGTAATGGTTTTGAGAGCTCTAACGTGTCACTAGCGGTCACCTATCCACTGATGGCCTGTCAGAATGTTGCATGACGCTGTGTTACTTCATCCAATATTTATTACCCTGACTTTCCACGCGTCCGACATTAAAATATGCGGAACCCAGCAAAACATGTTGTTTAATCTCACTCCAATATAATTTTGCTTGTTTGTAATTTGTCAGCTGAGCTGACAAACTTAACCAACTCAAACCGGTTTTTATTATAAAAGTTGAAACATGAAGTAAAAAAACTTAGGCCTTTACATCTATACTAAATGATTTATACAGCGTCAGGAGGCAATCCATGCCTACACTTAACGGGACGCTGTAGTGCCTGCCTACCATTTTTTTTGAGATGGGATTATATATATATATGCTATATATGGGATATACGCTATAGCATGAGCTCTTAACTGTGAAGAAAAAACATCGTGAGGAAACCCGCAGCTTGGTCAGCTCCACACGTATTGACGTCGTCTCTCCTGTGGGCGGCTGATTAAGCTGAGAGGATGGTTTACGTGCTGGGCAAGCCTATTCCATCTCAAACAATGTCCCAGGCACTACAGCGTCCCGTTAGGTATAGGCATAGGTTGCCTCCTAACGCTGTATAAATCATCTGATATAGATGTAAAGGCCTAAGTTTTTTAGTAACTTCAACAATCTATCAGGAACGACCAAGCAAGCTACGCTACGCGCGCTTCACCTACATTGACACTTTCAAATTTTAATTTACTGTATTTTTTTTTGCTGACGGTCTACGTGTAATCCCGCTGTGTAGTGTGTAGTTGGCCTTAATTTTCACATCTTTTGTGGTTTGCAATGACCGCTACTGATTGTAACAGTTCTTTTTAACTTATTTTGACTAATGGCTAGGTACTATGATTAAGTTTTAAAAACTAAAAACCGGCCAAGTGCGAGTCGGACCCGCGCACGAAGGGTTCCGTACTGTAAGATTAACCTACAACTTTAGTTGATATGATAAAAGATGATAATTGATAGAGAGAGATAAAATGATAATTAATAAATAAAATAATAATAAATAAATAATGCTGGACTCTTCACACAGCATCATCTAGCCCCAAAGTAAGCAGAGCTTGTGTTATGGGTACTAGATGACTGATAAACTACTTATATACTTTTTGTTTGTAAATACATACATATTATACATAGAAACACCCAGACCCGAGACAAATATCTGTAGGTCATATAAACATTTGTCCCGCGGCGGGGATCGAACCCGCAACCTTCTGCATCGCAGGTGGACCTTCGCCCACTGCGCCACAGAGGTCGTCATTATTAATTGATTTATTAATACTGATTATGATTATAGAATACACGCGACGGCGGTCGAACGCGTACTGATTAAAAATGCATCGCATGCAAAGATGCAAAATGTGCAATTTACAATAAATTGTACTCGTACCAACGCAATGTTTGTAGGTTTATCCGGCACAAATCTTGTAAGCGTTTGGCTCATTTCCCGATGTGCTGAATATTGGCACATTCAAGGGAGGTATGCCAAAATTCAGCTCAGTTAAAAATACAAATTATACGAGTACTCTTATTGACAAGAATACGAAAGCCTCTCCAGGAACTTCGCGACCTTCAGTAATGAAAAATACGAGTAGAAAGAAAGACAGGTGTGCCAAAATTCAGCTCAGTTCAATTCAAATTAAACTCTCATACAAAAGTTAAATGTTTTTTTTTATGTATGCACGCACTTAAATACCTATGTCTTTGCAAAGTTTCATTTCAGTTCCTGCTCTTTTGTTAGTTTGGTATTACGTGTGTACTTACGTGATTTTTGAAGTACCTATCTAATTAGTGTTCATTCTAATAATTTTATCATACAAAGGTCAAGGTTATTATATTATTATTTCATGCAGTTTTAATGAATCAATTTATCCTTAAAGCATAAGTGGAAACCGCGACTTCTTTCACGTTATTTAGTAATAAAGGAACATTTACACAATGCGATTTTTAGCCCGTTTTGCTAAGCCATTTAGAGCGAGTGTCGCACCGCTCCTATGACATTTTGCATCCGATGCGCGTTCACACGTAAAAAAATTGTAGTGTGAAACGTATCGGCCTAAATTATTCCGTGTCTTTAGTGTTCTTAAGGTATGCAAAAAAACAAAATACAAACGTGATCACGCATGTATCCCTGTGTGCATAATTATCAATTAAAAAAAAACACTCGGACATTTATTAGGCATAACAGCAAAGTCGAGGCACAATCGGGGCGGCTTCGAGGCGCGGCCGCGCGGGCGAACGTTACGTGTGCTGAGCGTCGGTTGAGGCGGCATTTTGCCTTGTTTGATGCATTTAACATGTCCTCTTCGGAAGATGAGTAGAGACAGGTGAGTAGGAGTCGCGGAGAAGGCGCGTGCCGCACCCAGCCGCGACCCCGCCTCACCCGCGCCTCGGCTTTTGTTTCTGATAGCGACACGCCTAAGAGATTTGAACTCGCAAACTTTCATTTGATAGTCTAGAGTAGGAACCGCTAGGCTAACAAGGCTCTCAAATTGTTCACTTCGCAATAAACAGCTTTAACGAACCTGTATACGACTAGCTACTGTTACTTTAAAAAGGTAAAAAATGTTTTGTATTTTTCAGGGTTCCTTTATAAAACTCAAAACGGAATCTTCCTAAGTATTTAATGACGACCGTAGCGCAGGGGGCGAAGGCCTGGCGACGCAGAAGGTTGCGGGTTCGATCCCCTTTTTATAAGTAACTAGCTGGTACCCGCGACTTCGTCAGCAAAATAACATACCTACTTGAAAACCTCTAAATAGAACTGAAAACTGCAAGAATCTAGGTCAGCAACGCCATATTTAACTGGAACTTCACTTCAAGTACAAAATTTCAACCCTTATTTCACGCTCTCCATGATTATTTAAAAAAAAAGTAGCCTATGTCCGTCCCTGGGACATAATCTTTATCCATGTCATATTTCAGCATAATCTGTCCAGTGGTTTAGGCGTGAAAAGGTAACAAACAGACAGACAGACAGAGACATTTTACTGCATAATAGATGGCGCCACAGAAAAAAATAGATCGCGCTATTGTTTTGTTTTGGGCAACGTAACATATAAACTCGCTAATCCTCTCATTATCAGCTTTATAATATTTTCTAATTAATCTAATAATTCTATGTTTATTCTAAGTGATCCCAGCGGTCAACTGTAAAATTAATTTTAACATAGAATAGAATAGAATAAAGTTTTTTTTTTACATCGACTCGGAACCCATCGTTACACATCTACTCGCACTTAACCAATGTTCTGTCGTCTAGAAACACTAGAATATTGAGGTAAGTGCTTTTTGTCAAATTGTAAAGATTTTGTGACAAAAAAACGAATTTAAAGAACTAAGTACATTTGTGGCCATTGGACCGTCTCGTCTCGACATGCCTTTCACCAAACCAAGATACTTATAAATTACTTATGTAGGTACGGTTATGAAGAAGCGCTATTTTAGAAACATTAAACTTGCTGCGTACTTCGGTGTTATATGAGGTCCGAAGAAATAAAAAAACTTCACTTTTCCATATTACAAAGTCTAGTATTATCTAAGTATTTACTTCATTTAGTATTCATTAAGTTTAGTTTATCAGTGACCTAGCATTAAATCTCCCCTATCCCTATCGTATCAAAGCTCCCTCGATACAGGCTGCGCCTAGTGAGGAAGCTGACAGATAATTTTCAATTTACCTCCTAGGTATCTGTAAAATAATTTCTTCCTTTTGTTTTGTTAATCTTGTTTTTATGCAACTTTTATAACTTGTTTTACTACAATAAATATTTTTTTTCATTTTTCATTTTCATATTAGTCAGTCAAAGTCAAAAATCATTTATTCAGTACTAGCTGCGCTCCCGCGGTGTGACCCGCGGTCCCTCGGGATTTTTTCATTTTTTCGGGATAAAAGGTAGCCTATGTCCTTCCCTGGGATACAACCTTTAACTATGCCAAATTTCAGCTTAATCTGTTCAGCGGTTTGGGCGTGAAAGCGTAACAAACAGACAGACAGACAGACAGACAGACAGACAGACAGAGTTACTTTCACATTTATAATATTAGTATGGATAACCGCTAGGATCACTTAGAATAGTCTTAAAACTATGTGATTCTACTCCTGTTCCTTCGCGACCAATATAACCAGGGGAATAAATTGGGGCCTGGCGCACTTTTAGGTGATCCATCTTATAACTAAATAGCCTAGCTTCAGTGGACAGTCAGCAGACAAAAGTAAATAAATAAATAATGCTGGACTTTTCACACAGCATCATCTAGCCCCAAAGTAAGCAGAGCTTGTGTTATGGGTACTAGATAACTGATATACTACTTAAATACTTTTTGTTTGTAAATACATACATATTATACGAGTACATAGAAACACCCAGAATCTATATCTAAGTAAGTATGCCAATTTTCATCCATTCAGTAGTTTTTAAGTGAAAGAGTACGTAACCTACCTAACATCCATTTACAGCCTCACAAACTTTCGTATTTTAATACCACCTACATAACTACTTATATGTAAAATACTTACACAGCTAGTTTAGGTACACTTTCTATGATCAAGCACAATTTTTTGAAGATGTCTGAGATAAATCGTTGAAAAAAAAGTATGTGAGTGTCGTGGAACCTCCGTGGAACACTCGGTTGGACCCACAGAATTCTGTTACTACTAGTAGAGTAGTTTCTTAATTATCTGGTTGGAACGAAGTTTTCACTTTGACAAGGGGACTTCTTTCGCCATCTTTGAAGGAGCCACTAGCTCCTCTGCTATTTTATTTAGTTTTCTCGTGTTTTATTAAGTTTTATTATGTAATTTCGGTGGCATTTTACTAATGAAATTATTAAAATGAATTAAAATTAAGAACTAAGACAACTAAGACTTATTAGAACTAAGCGCTTCGAAAGTTCTTTTATTATGCGCACTACAAAAATTTGGAATCAGCTTCCAGCGTCTGTATTTCCGCTAAGCTACGACCCTGTTGTTTTTAAAAAGAGAGTTAATAGGCAACTTCTGGGTAAGCTCGCTCCATCGTAGACCTCACTCTTGCCTGTGTACGTCTGAGGTCAAGAGCCGACCCATTCATCATAAAAAAAAAAGCTTTGGATACGTAACAGGAGATTTGGCAAATGGAATGGTAGAGTATTCAAGAAGATTTCTCATTTGACGAAAGATTTCTGTTGGAGTTCTGAAATGACAAGCCGCCATGTTTTTTCAAAATCAAATTGACATGACATGATTACATATTTGAAGTGAAGTGAAACAGTTGCCATTATTAAAAAGAAGAAGAAGGAATAAAAAGATGAAGAAGAAGAAACCAAGAAGTGAAGTGAAACCAGTTAAGATGTTACTGATTGGGCGGTATAGTCGCTCAGCGTCAAAACCCTTTTCTTTTTGTACATGTAAATAAAAAAAAACTTTGACATTTGGCATTTTATTTGTCAAATATATTATTTACACTCACGTACTTTTTTTCTCTGTTCCAAGAATATGCATGGTTTATTAAAAAAACGCTATTCCCATCTCGCCATTTTTGGAGATAGAAGACAATACGCGTGGTTCGATTATTTTGTGTTTCGGAAGCAAGGCCGTTTACATACTGTGTTATCATTACACCTAAAAAAAGCTAGGCCCCAAACCGTGTTTGTTGCCCTGGTTCTTCACGGTATTGGTCGCGAAGGAACAGGAGTAGAATCACCTAGTTTTAAGACGTTTCAAAGTGATCCCAGCGGTCCTACTGAATAAATGCTTTTTTGAATTTATTGTAACTTATTTTTAAATCAGTGAGTGCTTTAAATATTTTTCCTATACGATCAAGAGTAGAATACTAATGATAAACAATGAGTTAAATTTACATCTCTTTGACAATCCTCTTACCTATACCTACCTTCCTACCTAATGCAGGAAAGGAGCCTCTTTGAGGCGAACCTAAAATCCTTTCACCACACTGGTTCGAAAGAACTGTTGACACGCTAAGAAGCAGACCATCCTCCCTCTCAACTTAATGGGTCTTGTCCACAGGAAAGCAACACGTGTGGAGCTGGCTAAGCTACGCTGAAGTCGTGAAATTCATCTTTAGAGCTATATTTTACTACACATCTCGCTTAAAAGGGTTTTTGACGGCTACATTTTTATACGAGGTGTAACAGACTACTCTTTATAAATTACAATTTAAAAACTAACAAGCGAACTGACTTTAAAAGAGTCAAAGTCAATTTAAAAGAACAATTATGGACACAAAAATGTCAGCAATAAAGAATTTTGGAACGAAGTTCCTTTTCGGACGGTATCGGATGGCTAGACGAAAAAAAGCGATAGATTTTACCGTCACGACACATGTATGTCAAACCGTCACAGTGCGAAGTGAAGCAGTCTATAGATTGTTACATTGTTAGTACGGAAGAGCAGTTCTAGGATTCTAACATTTGACAATAATTTATTTGTGAAATGCCAAATTTTAAAGTTGATACTTCGTTCCAACCGAGTGTTCCACGACACTCACGTACTTTTTTATTTTTACTGAGATCACTAAGAATAGCCTTAAAACTAGGTGATTTTACTCAAATACACTTTGGAATACTTCTTGATCGACTTTGACACAATTCAATTTCAATGGTATTTGTCGCGAAGGCTGTTCCTTCGCAACAAATACCATGATGAACCACCATCAGAAATAGTGTCTTGTGTCAGAGTCGATCAAGAAGTATTCCAAAGTGTATTTGAGATTTCGACAGTAATTTTATAACACCCAGTATATTAAGAAGATTTACCATAAATAGTTATTTCATTCAAAATATTTAAACTCTATTCTTGTCACGTAAATCTACGCGTGCAAATAATACGCACACAATTTGATGTTACAAAAATAATATTATTAGTTTAATTTCTAGTTTTGCTCACGTTTTCCTGAGAGTAGGTAGGTTACTTACCTACAGTAGAAAAAAAACAGGGTCATAGCTGTATACACAAGGCGCAGTAGACATTTTCTCAGAGTTTTGTATTCTAGATCCTTTGATGATGTCTAAGGGTATAGTCAGACATATTCGTTGTTAGCGTAACGAAATTCTCAAAAATATTGTAATAGATTTTTTAGGTAAAGGAAATGTAGTTTATTAGGTTTTTCATTGACGCTTCGGTGTTTGCTGTTATGCATAGGAACGTGAACGTGAACAGGTTCACGACTGTATCCCCAAGGTGCGGTAGACATTCTCTCAGATCTTTTTATTCCAGATTCTTTGAAGATGTCTAAGGGGGCTAACTGGTTTCCTCACGATGTTTTCCTTCACCGTTTAGAGCACGTGTTAAAGAGCATATAAATTTTACGAAACACAAAATCCATTGATGCACGGCCGGGATTCGAACCCACAACCTTCGGACATATAAAAAGTATACATAAAAGTGTACATATAAAGCATAGGACAATGTAAATAATAAAATATTTTGATAACATGCTCACTTGCAGAAGTTAGTATTCCATACGTGACAGGTTCCAAGCCCATCGCCGCCTATTAGTAGAGGATTCGTAGTAGCTATGACTCATTACAAGTTATTTAATTTTGTGAATTAATAATTTTAGTTTTGGCCACGAAGGCCTTAACGCGGTCTGAAATCCCAAGCATTAAGGCCACGGAGGCCTTAAAGCGGCCTATAAAGCAGTTGTAAGACGAGTTATGATTTATCTCGGAACCCGCTCTGTGTCAGTAGGTGACTGGTTATGTAATAATATTACATGACATGTTAGGTAAAGCATTAAGAAACACTAGGTTCAAGAGTTTCAAGCCAGTCCATTTCTATATTCTTGTTGAGCTGTGTGGTCTAGAGGTAGTCCCGCATTCCGTAAGGTCGTGGGTTCAATCCCGGTCGTGAACCAATGAGTTTTTCTGCCGAAAAAAATGTAGCCTGACTCTCAAGCAGTGAAGGAAAGCATCGTGAGGAAATCGGCATACGTGCGTAGGACCTGAGATGTTCGAAAACGTGGTCAAGTGCACGAAAGGAGCCTTCGAGGGTGCACATTAAATCCTTTTACCAGACTAGTTCGAAAGAGTAAGTGACACGACAAGAAGAAGAAGATATTCTTGTAAATCCGAAGGTCGTGGGTTCAAATCCCGGCCGTGCATCAATGGATTTTCATTTCGTAAAACATTGTCTGTGGTAAAACTAATAAGCGCTATAACATGAGCTCTTTAAAGCTGCGTCTCACGTGGGCGATCTTGGGAGTTATTCGCGTTCTTATTTTCGTTCGTTCGATGAACATTCGGAAGCTTCTCACTACGAGCTACGTTGTATTCGGTCGATAAGATCACGTTAAAACACGGTCCTAACCTTGAAGTTAGAAATCGTAGTAAGAAGCATCCGAATATTCATCAAACGAACGAAAATAAGAACGGGAATACGGCCCCTGGACGCGAACGCGCAGAGGCGCGGTGCGGCGCGAAAACAACAAACAGTCGATTTACTATTGAAGTGTCCTACGTGACCGGTGCGCAGCGACGCGGCGCGAATTGAATCGAACGCGATTTAATTCGAACTTTTGCGAATTTTGACACTTATGTATGATTTGACGTAAATTATGCAGGATGATTCGCAGAGTGTATCCCATCTGGCCCGGTGACTTGGCCCGGCGCCAGGCCACATGGGAAAAAAAGTTTTAACTGGCCCGGTGATGTGTTTACCGGGCCAAATGACACAAATCAAGTGCCATCGTCCCCGGTAAGGTGAGAAAAGAGGATACGCCTCGTGTAACTAACAGACCTATAGCATAGGTTGCGAGGAGCGAAGCGACGAGTGGTTAGGTGTATAGTGAACAACCACGCACGAGCCGAGCGAAGCGTGCCGCGGCCGGCGAGTGCCAGATCCCCGTTTAATAATTGTTATTGATATTGATTACCTTACCGGGGACGATGGCACTTGATTTGTGTCATTTGGCCCGGTAAACACATCACCGGGCCAGTTAAAACTTTTTTTCCCATGTGGCCCGGCGCCGATGTCACCGGCCCAGATGGGATACACCCGATTCGCACGCACGTAGGACAGACTCGCCGCGCCGCATCGAATCGCATCGCTTCGCTTCGCAATCGCGTTCGCGTCAAGTCGCTCAAGTAAGAGCAGGGATGCGGTGAAGGAAAACATTACGAGGAGCTGACTAAGCGGCAGTGCAGCTCCACGCGTATTGACGTCTTTCCCGTGGATAATGCCGATTAAGCTGAAAGGATGGTTTAGGTGCTACAAGCTTCTATCTCAAACAATGTCCCAGACACTACAGCGTCCCGTAAAGTGTAGGCATAGGTTGCCACCTGACGCTGTATAATTCATCTACATAGTCAGGCGAGGTCCGAAGGGACTTGCGCGCGCATATATTGTTAGCAGGATCGTAGGATGTGATGAAGGTTGGCAAGCCAATCACCGTTTACAACAACAAATCATTTATCTAAAAAGTAACTAACTGAATCCCACTAATATAATAAAGCTGAAAGTTTGTGAGTTTGTTTAGATGTTTGTGTTTCAATCACGTTTAAACCAGTGAACCGATTTAGATGTAACTTGGAATAGGCGTATAGATAGTGACCTGGAATAGCATATTATAAGCTATTCAAAATGTTGGTACCACGCGGGTGAAGCCACGCGCAGTAGCTAGTATTTATCTAAGTCTTTATCTAAGTAAAGCGAGTCAAGGTAAAATTAATTATTAGGTCCATAACTTGAATACTTATAAATAGGTATTTATTTGTGATAAGGAAAATATAAAATGGATCTATTGACCTAGGTACAAATAAATAATTAAATAAGTTACCAGGGATAACGGCGAGGGGCTTGCGAGCTGTCATGTATGGATTAGACAAAAAGTCAAAGTCAGAAATCATTTATTCGACCTCTGTGGCGCAGTAGATGAAAGCCCGCTTGAGACGCAGAAGGCTGCGGGTTCGATCCCCGCCGAGGGATAAATGTTTGTATGATCTGCAAATATTTATCTCGGGTCTGGGTGTTTTTATGTATGTTTGTATGTATTTACAAACAAAAAAAGTTATTAGTAGTATATATTACTAGTTCCCATAATACAAGCTTTGCTTAGTTTGGGGCTAGATGATGCTGTGTGAAATGTCCAGCATTATTTATTTATTTATTTCAATTCAATTCAATTTATTCAATAACAATTTCACAATTGTGTCTGAAAGTTATACAAAATGAAATAAATAGTATAAAATAAAATATATAAAAGCACTTAACTAAGTCTAATATTATAAAATTCCTTCTTAAATAAAAAACATATTAAATCTAATCTAATCTAGTCTAATCAATTTCAATGACATCCCTACATAAATATTCATCAAGCGAGTAGAAACACCCTTTCAATAAAAGTTTTCGTAGTTTATTTTGAAATGTATGCACACTGTCAATCGTTTTTAAATTGGTAGGCAATGCATTAAAAATTTCGACCGCTCGATATCTACTACAATGTTGTGCAATGTTGAGCCTTGGACGGAACGGTAACACGAGGTCCTTTCTTCTAGTCGTTAACCTAACCCTTTTTTGTTCTGTCGTTTCATAGCGATTTGGGTGCTTGACAACATCTGAGAGAATCACATAGATATAGAGACTGGGAAGCGTTAAGATATCTAGCGTCTTGAAATGGTCTCTACATGATTCCCACTGAGGAATTCTTACAATGGTGCGAATGGCTCGCTTCTGCATTGTAAAAGCTCTTCTAATATTATAGTTATAGCTATTTCCCCAGAATTTAACACTATACCTTAGCTTCGACTCTACTAACGCATAATATACAGTCTTAAGCTGTTCGATGCTCACTTCATCACGGAGGCTACGTAGAGCATAACATGCAGAGCTTATAGAGTTTTCGATTGCTTCTAGTTCATTTTTCCAGTTAAGTAGCTGATCAATGTGGATGCCTAAAAATTTGATACAGTTTGTAAACTGTATCTTTTCTCCTTTAGAAAAGACATCTATTAATGCATGTTTCTTTGCTGTTGTCTGAAACAAAATAGCACTTGTTTTTTTTATGTTAAGATTGAGCTCATTTACGTCAAACCATTTATTAAAATTTACAAGAGCAACATCCATTTTGTTTTCTAGCTCTTGCAAGTTAGTGCCGGAGATAATGGCATTTGTATCGTCCGCATATACTACCAATCTAATATCAGTGACTTCACTACACATGAAGGGTATGAGGTCATTCAAGAATATGACGAAGAAAATAGGTCCTAGTATAGAGCCTTGAGGGACTCCTCTTCTAATATTTACGGTATTTGATTTTACAACTACTTTGTGACCATTTACTATTTTACTAATTTCGACAAACTGTTTCCTATTACTTAAATACGATATCATCAAGTTGAGAACGTTGCCTCTGACTCCGTAATGTTCAAGCTTAGTCAGTAGTATTTCGTGATTTACTGTATCAAATGCAGACGAAAGATCCAGAGACAAGCTGGCCACTTTCATTTTACTATTAAGAAACTTCACCACGTCAAACACCAGATAATCCACTGCATCAACAGTACCCAGCCCTATTTGGTAGCCAAACTGTCTTTCATTGAGGATTCGATTCGAGTTAAGATGTGATACTAGCCTATCCTTTATAAGCTTCTCAAAAACTTTGGAGACAGTTGGCAGTAAAGAAATGGGTCTATAGTTTTTGGGATCATTCCTCTTACCCTTCTTATAGATTGGGAGAACTCTAGCTATTTTAAGTTGCTCCGGAAAAACACCCAAATCCAAGCAATTGTTAAAGAAGATAGCCAAGGGTTCACTTAGAATATCAATATTATCCTTCAACACAGTGATTGGTATGTCGTCATATCCACATGATCTTTTAACTTCCATATTTTTAACGATAATCCTAATCTCATTTCTATTTGTATGTATAAATTCCATGTCATTTACTACTCTGTTAGAGTTCATTGTTAAGTATGTCAAAGCTTTCAATTTATTATTATTATTATTGTTATCAATGTCATGTAGAGCGTAGTCAAATTGTTTGGAAAAAATCCCGCATATGTCTTGAGGGTCGTTAATAACTTCATCATTCTCTTTTAAAATTAAATTATCATAATCCATTGACTTGCTTTTATTTCGGTGTTTATTTATTATTTTCCATATATGTTTTGATTTATTTTTAGCCTTTTTAACTTCCCTTCTCAATGCCAATTTTTTTGACATAGACACAACTTTTTTAAATATTTTGAGATATTTCATCCTATAAGCTACAACTGATTCGTGACATGAATTTTTATTCATGGAGTTGAGAAATCTCTTCATTTTACTAGAGTTCTTGACTCCCATCGATACCCAGTTCAATTTTTTTAATTTATGTATATGAACCTTGGTTTTTCTTTTCGTAAAAGAATTGTCAAAAAGGCTTTTAAGATTCTTTAGGAACACATTTACACCACAAAACTCTAGTTTGGATGATATTAAACCTTGTCTAAAAGTACCCTTGTTTTCATCTGAGAAAATTCTGCTATTTGTTGTAAAATACTCATTTTGCCTTAAAGATTGTGCGTTATTAACGATTAAACTACAGAAAAGACCCGCATGTCCATCCCCTAGTCCGTTTTTGTCCACTTCTATACTAACAACATTTTCTTCCGACAGATTAGTTAGAATATTGTCGATACAAGATTCTCGGTTATTACGCCAAAAAGTGGTAGAATTTATTAAATGCCTAAAATTATAGCATTTTAGTAGAGCCAATAGTTCTCTTTTTTGTGTAGTGTCCTTTAATAGATTAACATTAAAATCTCCAAGGATTATACAACTTTTATCGAAAAAGTGTTCCAGAATGATTTCTAGTCTTGCCATAAAGTCAGCAAAGTTTTTTTTATCTGGGATTCTATACAAGCAACAGATGTTAATGTTAAAAACAGTGTCTCTCACTCCACATATTTCAAAAGAATTCAATTTATAATTTTTTTGGCAAATTTTTAATTCCTCAGTGTTACAATTTGTGCTAGATAAAATGAGAGAACCTCCTCTCAACTTATTTACTCTGTAGTTATATGAAGCAACCTTAAAGTTTTCGAAATAAAATAGCGGTAAAGTTAGTTTGTTCAAAAAATGTTCAGTAATACAGATATAATTCAATTGCGTATTAGAGTTTTCAAAATATATTTTTAAATCATCTTTGCTACTAGTAATGCCACAAATGTTTTGAAAGAAAAAATTTACACGTGACCTAGAGCCTATAGTCTTGTTATTAATTCCTGAGCTGTTCATGTCTTTATCAGTCAATTTTACATTATAATCTAAATTATTTACACTCCGATAATTTGTATTATGAGGCACGAAAAAAGTTCAAGTCATTTTTTTTGTCTAGGGACTCTCGTGCGCCTCCAGAGGTCAAGTGTGTTTGTGTGGATTGAGTTTTATGTGAAATTCGAACGTTACTCATCGCTTGCTGACCAGATCTAGAGCCGCCCCCGAAAGTCAAAAATCTTTTGTTGTAGTCTAATTGGTCCAAGACGGAATTTATACATTTTAACATATAATAGGTTCTATTGCTTTTAGCATTAAGGTCAACAAATTCACAGTCATTATATTGAATACTAATAAGTTCTAAAATGTCATTCAATTTCATTTCATTCAGATATATATTATTATTGACACTTAAGATTATCACCGGACATACAGCCAACTTTAAAAAGATGCATAATTCAGTTACAATTTTAAGCGGGTTTGTATCATGTTGGCCTACAGCAATTATTATTCGGTCTTCAGAAGTTATACAGTCACACATTTTTAAACTATTTAAAATTTCCTCTGTGGAGGCATAGGGCTTCACATAGGATACGAATTGATATTTAGCATATTGACTGTATAGTCTTGATTTAATCAGTTTCAAAGCCAAACCACTACATTGTTGGCCGCCTAAAATAAATACACGATTTTTTTTCGTTACATTATTAGTGCATTCGATTTTAACAGTGATTTGTGTGTCTTCGATTTGTGGAGAGGCAGCCATACCGTCTGGGCCGACTGGGTGTGTTTCTTCCAATGGGAGGTCTATTTGTTTTCTTCCAATGTCTGGGCCGTCTGAGTGTGTTTCATCCAATGGGGGGTGTGCCGTTTTGTTGTTTGTTTCCATGGAAAGTGTATTGGGGTGCTGCTCCACTGAAGGTTCTAGTATTTCATTCTGGTTGTGCTGCCCCGTGTTTGTATTAGACTCGTTCCCGTAAGAAGGCGTTGTTTGAAAAGAGTCGGTGAGCCGGCGTCTTAATGCTTTTTTGCAGCTGGTAGACATATTTTTTCTGATTGATGTTACTGGACTTCTGCAGATTTGTTTAAGAATACTTATATCTTTGGTTAGCTGGTGTATTTGTTTTCTGAGGTCACCATTTTCCAAGATCACGTTTTCAAGTTCATTCTGAGTACCTTCCAAGTTTGACTTTAGATGCAAAATCTCCGCTTTCATTTCATCTATACATGTAGAGTAGATATTTGTCGAGAGATCCAAACTTTTTCCCAAAATGTCATCGCACGACGTCGAGCTTAAGTTGTTATCAAGAGAATCTAGAGATTTAGTTCTGGTCCTTGTAGCATTTTTCGTTCTCTTTCTCAACGTTATATTTTCAATGGAATCCATTTTCAATGTTAATTTCAAAATAAAAAAAAAAAAAAATAAAACTTGCAAAAAGTGAAACTTCAATTCGGATTTGAACCCGCAGCACCTGTCGCTACGGCGAGCTGTATGAACTTTAAAGCGGGCCTCCTCTCAACTGAGCCAGCTAGCTTGTTGCAAACGATGCGAAATTAAGTGTTGGTCTAGAGTTGGAGTAAGATTCGAATAGCCGCTGCCGTTATGTTATGAGTCACACACTTTTTACTACACCGTCACTTTAGTATATTATACTCGTATTAGCTTCTCGTTTGTTGTTTATAAAGTTCTAGTAAGTCTGTGTTCACTTGTTTATCACTAAGTTTTTACGCATTGCCACATAATATGGACAAGCTGGGTGTATTGATTTTCTCGTCGTAAGTACTATACACTTTCATAGATTTTATCACAAGAAAAGTAGAGCTTAACTTTGGTCTGTTCATTAGGTATTTTTTATCACTTAGCGTTTAAACTGGCACTGGATAACACTTGCACATAAACTTTGCGTGCTTATTATGTTTTATCCGAAATGTTTAACAAGATTAAATCACTTTTTATAATTTTAAAATATGAATTTATGCGGAGCCAATGTTTACGTGACGGTGGCGCCACCTGTTCTGATTGACTATTTATTCAGTAGGACCGCTGGGATCACTTAAAATAGTCTTAAAACTGTGATTCTACTCGTGATCCTTCGCGACCAATACTAGAACCAGGGAAACACACGGTTTGGAGCCTAGCGTACATTTAGGGGCCCTCTACATATTGGCCAATGATAGACGAATGCCGACGTTCACGAACGATTCTTTCCACATAATAGTTCGGCGAATGTGTATAGTGGCCGTTTGGTGATCTAAGCAAAATTGGCATTGTGCCACTGGACGTGGCACTGACAACTCAAAGTTTTCAAGTACGATTACGTAATCAAAAACAGTCAAAGGGTAGTCAAAGGATTGCAATCATTACGAAACGAAACCTGTTTAAATAGTATCGCACAACAAAAACCTAATCAAAAGTGGTATTTCCACATTTATACAGAACTGGATTTAAGTCGGTCAATAGCACTACTGGGTGAATATTAGCTACTCATTATTTTTACCCGACTACAGCAAAACCAAAGGGTTATGATAATAATAAATAAATAAATAATGCTGTAAATTTCACACAACGTCATCTAGCCCCAAACTAAGCAAAGCTTGTAGGTACTATGGGAACCAAGCCCTTGATTCATAGTACAGCGGAATGCATTCGGTTCAGAATCGACCGACAGCAATCACAGTGCAGGGACTGTATTCCCGTTCTTATTTTCGTTCGTTTGATGAATATTCGGATGTTTCTTACTACGATTTCTGACTTCAAGGGCCAATTTTTCGGTTTGGAATATTTGGTCCCAGGGTAGGACCGTGTTTTAACGTTTTAAAACTTGGCCTTTGAAGTCAAAAATCGTAGTAAGAAACATCCGAATATTCATCAAACGAACGAAAAAACTAACGGGAATAACCCCCTATACCTACTGGGGCCATATTCGCGTTCCTTTTTTCGTTTTTATGTATTCTAACTAATGTAAAGTTTTACGCTGATTTATTAGGAAAAATACTATTGAAAATTAAGATAAGCAAAATCAAATTAATGCTTACTGGGTCGGAGCAAACATAACCGGGGATAACACAAAGCGTTCGTTCACACACTTTATCGGTGCAACTGGCTCCTGCTCGCGCAAAGCTCTGCTTCGGTTTTGCGAATTC
Source organism: Epirrhoe tristata (assembly GCA_951394285.1). Taxonomy (NCBI): domain Eukaryota; kingdom Metazoa; phylum Arthropoda; class Insecta; order Lepidoptera; family Geometridae; genus Epirrhoe; species Epirrhoe tristata. Next base: position 4,451,207 of record OX596165.1, on the reverse strand, counting down.
TATGCATGATTGCAGAACTACCCGAATTATTTAGCTTTTATTTTGCTACAATTTTGATTTTGCTATGTTGTTATGCTATTTTTTAATGAAATTAATGTTTATTGTAATACTTTTAAATACTTACTAATTTGTCGCTCACTGTATTTAAAAATATGTGTAAATACTTTGTAGTATTTTATAAGGTTTCTCAGTAAGTGATTTATTTTGTAAATCTTATGAGAAATAAATAATCTTTAATCGTAATCGTTTGTTTGATGAATATTCGGATGGTATTTACTACGATATCTGCCTTCAATGGCCAATTTTAACGCTAAAACACGGTCCTAACCTAGGACCAAATATTCCAAAACCAAACATCGGCCCTTGAAGTCAGAAATCGTAATAAATAACATCTGAATATTCATCAAACGAACGAAAAGAGGAATGCGAATACGGCCCCTGTGCCTGTATTCTATAGTGTAATAGATTCGTACTGAGACGAGACTCTTCTCAAAGTGAAAGCATCAATCATATATATTTAGATGCAACATTGAACGGTACTTACTTTCTATCGTGTAAAGAAATATTTTGTTTTATTGTTTAACAGTTTTCAACCGCGTGCCATTGACCTCTAACAATTTTTTTTTTTATAAATGCTGGACATTTCACACAGCATCATCTAGCCCCAAACTAAGCAAAGCTTGTACTATGGGAACCAGATAACTTATATACTACTTATATACTTTTTGTTTGTAAATACGAGTACATACAATATACATATTATACATAGAAACACCCAGACCCAGATAAAAATTTGTATAACATGTATCCCGCGGCGGGGATCGAACCCGCAACCTTCTGCGTCCCAAGCGGACTTTCACCCACTGCGCCACAGAGGTCGTCAAAATTGGTATAACAGAGTTGGCCACGCTTAAACGTTCTTTCAAACCAGTGCGGTGAAAGGATTATAAACTTAGGCCTTCACATCTATATTTGATTATACAGCGTCAGGAGGCAACCTATGCCTTCACTGAACGGGACGCTACAGTGCCTGGGACATTGTTTGAGATGGAATAGGCTTGCCCAGCACCTAAACCATCCTCTCAGCTTAATCAGCCGCCCACAGGAAAGAAGACGTCAATATGTGTGGAGCTGACTAAGCTGCGGGTTTCCTCACGATGTTTTCCTTCACCATTAAGAGCTCGTGTTAAAGAGCATATCGTCGTTGCAAATTTAATACCTCAGATGTGCAAAAAGTAACTTTCCGAGAAAATCAATAAAAACTACCTCCTGAAAAATTTTCAAAGACAACTTATGCTTTTCTGTCGTAATTATGTTGTTAAAAAATAAATAAAAACGTATAGTAAATAAATTATTTTAATTACTTTATCGGTTTTTAAGTTATAAGGCATTTTTTGATTTTTTCTACACATAAGATATTTTACTTGCAAATATTTTTTCCACATAAGAGTTATTGATGTGATTTGGAGGAGAAACAGGTACTATTACGAGTATTGTTACCATTTATCTACGTAGTTAAATGGTTCATACAAATAAGTAAATTTATCATTAGGTCTGTCATATTTTATTAGAATGCTGAGCAAAACGAAGATGCGACGTAGATAAGGATGTTGAGATGGGTTTGTGGTGAATATAATGAGAATGAATAAGATAAAGAATGAGTACCACATCAGGGGATGTTAAGCTACGGATAAACTGAGGAGCACAAGGGCATGGGCAGGAGGACTGAGAGTCATGCATGTTACACGACGAGAAGCGAGTGTGAATGTGGATGGATAGGGTAGGCCTAAAGAAAGAAGAATGGGATTTTGTTAACGCAAGTGCTTGCGTAATAAGTAATCTCTGAGATAACGGGTGGTAGAGGAAAATAAACGAGAGATACAATATGCCAACCCCATCCAGTTGGATAGGGGCAAAAAGATAACGATTGGTATGTCACTTCAAGAAAACAGTATAGTTCAATCAAAGAAACACAAAGGCTACAAACAGGTAATCATCCAAAAATGCCAACCTTCAATTCAATCACAAAACGGATGGCAGTCCTTGTCAATGACAGCATCCAACTCAGGTAGATACCTTTTTAAACTGTCTCTGATCTTCGGGGTGCAAAAATAAGAGCTAGGGCACCAATCCGCCACCAAGAGCAGCTCTTCGCTGTGGTAGATCAAGCCTACCTGTTTATCTTATTGCACCTACAGCATGCGGCAAACGTTCCATTCCAGCCCTCCAATTACTACCACGACCGAATGTCTAATAGACTTTACATCATCAGGATTTCCTGGGCAAGCCTGCATTCAAGATACCTACACTGTCACGGGGTGTGTGGGTTTCTTCTTATTTTAACTGTCTTTGTGTGAAATCTTGTGTATTGTCTGCAGTACCTACAGGGTGAAGTGCACTACTTAGGATGCACCGCCCATTTACGTGTAAAGTAGCTTGTGACTATTTATTCTGAATGCAGCAGGCTTGTCCAAGAAATCTTGATGATGTGACCCCATACACTATGAATGATGTTTTATTAGTTCCTAAGTGTTTATGATCCAGCAAGAATAAATGAGATTCAGTGATGGCAGTTATTTGCCAGATGGTTCAGTGCTGTTGCAACTCAACGATGCATGGCCAATTCTACCACAGCAAAGTGCTACTCTTGGTAGAAAATTGCTGCGCTGCGACAGCACCCTCGAAAATCATAGACAGTAACTTCAAATACCTCCAAGAAGTTAAAAGTCTGACAAGGACAATCATCCGTTCTATCCGTTCGTGTAGAGATTTCATGTAATTCTGGCACTCTTCGTCATCTCAGAACTCATTCACATCGTACACAGATTCGTACTTACCACATCCCATTCATTTATTTGCAGAACCACTTCGATATGTACCCATACCCATCCACATTCATACTCATCACTCGCCATGCAACGACTCTCATCTCTCCCCATAACTTGCAACCCTCCATCCATCTGAAACTTTCATAGGTACTTCTAATGACCATGCCTATTCATAACCTATCATAACCATGTCCTACTCCTTCGGTCCATCATCTTCAGGAGTATCTACCTCAATAATCAACGAACATTGACTCCCTTTAGTAGACTTTTCATCAACCTTTTATCTGGCAATATTTCCCTTCTAATAAAGAAAAAAATTAAACTTAAATAATTATATTATTCACATCTCACTCCTACTTTCTCTTTGATCTTTTAAAGAAAGTTGCACTTTTTCTAATCAAAATAGGTGCAGAATAGCCCAAAAACTAGGGAATATTTCGTACATAAGAGTATTTGTTTACAAATTACTTTTAACAATGCCCTTACCAAAACCTCCCATGTGTTTACCAGGCACATGGGAGTGTTGGATCATAGCATGTCTATGACATCTGTCAAGTCTCTCTCTGCTACAACGTAATGCCGCGTAGATTGTATCTCTGTGTCTCGTTATTTAATACAAGTTTATCAAAGCAATCCTCTTTAATTTCTCCCATAATCCATCAGGTTATGGGCCCAGGTCGCGCTAGTAAAGTTTTCTGCCTATACTTTTCAGCATTTCTAATAAATTCGAAATGTCTACCACGATGCCGATCGGAATCCCTGTTGAGAAACTGAAGGGAATTGAAGACTACAATCAATGGAAATTCATGTTGAAAATGATTTTAATGCATGAGGACCTGTACGAATGCGTCCTTGACGACAAGGATCAAGGATGCTGTAAAGACGAGAAGAAGAGACAAAAGGCTCTAGCAAAAATATGTTTGTCAGTCGGTCCGTCAGCGCTGGTGCATGTGCGCAATGCTAAAACACCTTACGAAGCCTGGACCAATCTTCAACGTGCCTACGAAGACAAAGGACTGTGCAGAAGGCTAGGGTTGCTGCGGTCATTGTTCAGCATGAAGCTGTATGAGAGAGAGGATATGCAGAGCTATTTATCTAAAATATCAGAGCTCGGGCAGCAGTTAGCAGATATAGGATCCGCTTTGGACGACGAATTCTTGGCTGTAATAATGCTCAGCGGGTTAACTACGGACTTTGACCCTTTGATCATGGCGTTGGAAAATTCTGATGTGAAATTGACAAGTGAAGTGGTCAAATCGAAGCTACTCCAGGAGCAGCAGAGGCGAGATGACAAAGATCAAAGTGGAGTCAATGCGTTAGCGGTGAAGAAAACTTCAAAAGTGGTGTGCTTCAAGTGCAAGAAGCCAGGTCATATGAAGAAAGATTGTAATGTGAAGTCGGTAAACAAGAAAAACTCAAAACAAGAGAAACCTGCGGACACTCGAGAAAAATCATTGCTGACAGCAATGAGTGTCAGTTTAAGGACAAATGTGTGGTATATAGACTCTGGTGCGACTCATCATATGTGCAATAACAATGAACTGATGACCGAGTACAACCGTACGAAATCCATTGAAGTAAATGTGGCTAACGGTGACAAAGTGACTGCTGAAGGACTTGGCAAAGTTCAGGTACACTTGAAAAACGGTATAAGGACAATAAGTGATGTATACTATATTCCTAAACTTTCTGTCAATTTATTATCAGTTAGTGAGCTAAATAGGAAGGGTTATAGTGTAATTTTCAGTACTACCGGCTGTAAAATCATGAATAATAATGAGGTTATAGCAACTGGAACATGTAATAATGGTGTCTATGAACTTGACATCATTCAGAATGTAAACAGAAAGGTTAGTAGGAAACAGGAGTCAGGGATGGTCATGAGCTCGGTCTGTGAGGAGAGTTTGGTTGGTGAGTTGACAGCATCAATGGACGGGATGCTGGCTCAGGATACAACTTCACAGGAGCTGTGGCATAAACGACTTGGTCACTTGAATGCGCGGAGCATGAACCTTATGAGGAATGGCCTAGCGACAGGTATGAACTTTAATAATAATACTAGTTTTACACCCTGTATTGCTTGTGTTGAAGGTAAACAAACAAAGTTGCCATTTCCAAAGAAAAGTAAAAATAGATCCACTGAAATCTTAGGATTGGTGCACACTGATGTGTGTGGTCCCATGCAATCATCGTCACTGAGCGGGGCGCGTTACTTTGTAACGTTTATAGATGATTTCTCAAGAAAGACATTCATTTATTTCATGAAAAGAAAAAGTGAAGTGTTTGAAAAATTTAAACTATTCAAAACATGTGTTGAGAATCAAACCAGTAGGAAAATAAAGGTGCTCAGAAGTGATAATGGAGGTGAATATATTTCTGTCACGTTTCAGGACTACATGAAGAACTGTGGGATAAAACATCAAACTACAATTCCACACTGTAGTGAACAAAATGGTGTAGCGGAAAGGGCAAACCGGACAATTATGGACAAGGCCCGTTGCATGCTCCAGGAGGCTGGATTGGAAAAATGGTATTGGGCTGAAGCTGCTAACACGGCCACTTACCTAAAGAACCGTTCTCCTACAAAGGCAGTCATGGGAGCAACACCAGAGGAAAAATGGACAAATGAAAAGACGAATGTGAAACACTTACGAGTTTTTGGTTGTGTAGCATATGCTATTAATGAAAATGCAAGGAAATTGGACGCTAGAAGCAATAAGTATATTTTTGTAGGATATTGTGAAGATAGCAAAGGCTATAGGCTCATAGATCCTTCTTGTCCAAAGAAGTGCATTAAAGCAAGACATGTAGTTTTCATGGAAAATCAATTCTTGAATACAGTTGTGTCAAATGATGAAACTCGCATGAATAAGGACACAATAGTGCTTTTAAATTCATCTTGTCCAGATAATTCTGTAGATAGTACATTAGAGCCCAATTTAGTACAATCAGCTACAGAAACTAGTCAATCATCATCATCACAGTTGGATGTTTCAATAGATGAAGATTTATTGCCTGTAGGCAAAGTAAATGTCCGAAGACAATGTATCTTCAGTCCAAATGAAACAGCGGAATTGGTTACTTCAGATGATTCAGCTGACTATACTTACGTTCCAGGTAGATCAAGCATTGATTCAATGGACTCATACCAGTCGTTTGAAGATGCTCATCCAGAGTTTGCTGGGCTAGCAAAAATGGATGAAGAGGACCTGCCTAGTACAGTGGAGGAGGCACTAGCCAGCAGTGAGTCAGAAAAATGGAAAGAAGCTATACAAGATGAGTATGATTCTTTCAAGACCAATAAATGTTGGACTTTAGTAGACTTACCTGCGGGACATAAACCAGTCAAATGTAAATGGGTTTTTAGCATAAAAAGAGGCCTAGATGGTGAAATATTAAAATACAAAGCACGATTAGTGGCTAAAGGCTTTACCCAGAGATATGGAATTGACTATCATGAAACTTTTTCGCCAGTTGTCCGATATTCAACTATAAGGATTTTATTGGCATTAGCAGCTCAGAATGAGATGGTGGTTGAGCATCTTGATGTGAAAACAGCATTTTTAAATGGAAATTTATCAGAAAATGTTTATATGGATCAGCCAGAAGGTTTTATTGTAGATAAAAGTAAGAAAAAAGTATACTGAATAAAGCGATATATGGCTTAAAACAATCCGCCAAAGCATGGTATGAAAGAATAAATGATGTGCTTCTAAACATATTGAATTTCAGGAGGCTCTCTTCTGAACCATGTGTGTATATTTACAATAATGATGGTGAAATGATGTTTATCGCTTTGTATGTTGATGATATCATGTTATTTACATCAAAAATGTCACAGAAAAGACAAATTATCAAAGAAAAGTTAATGAGTCAATTTGAAATGAAAGACTTAGGACCAGCTCATCAAATCTTGGGAATGAAGATTACAAGATTACCCGATGGAAGCTATACTCTGGATCAATCTGCATATATAAAGAAAATATTAGAAAAATTCAAGATGACAGATTGCAAGACAGCAAGAACTCCAATGGAAGTAGCAATCAAATTAAAAAGGGAGGAGAATCTTAATAATTGCAATTTTGATTTCAGAAGTCTCATGGGGTGCTTGATGTTCTTAGCGGTATGTTCCAGACCAGACATTGCCCACAGTGTGAGCTACCTTAGCCAGTTCAACAACTGCTATGGCGAGAGCCACTGGAAAGCGGCAAAAAGGGTACTGAGGTATTTGAAAGGTACTTTAGAATATAAACTGATTTATCAAAAAGGGGATTTATCACAGATCACAGGTTATACTGATGCTGATTGGGGAGGAGATCAGATAGATCGCAAGTCATACACAGGGTATGCGTTTTACCTTGGTAAATCGTTAGTGTCATGGGAAAGTCGTAAACAGCGCACTGTAGCACTCTCCAGTACTGAGGCCGAGTACATGGCGATCTCTGACTCTTGTAAAGAAGCTATGTTTCTGTGTACATTTGTAAAAGAATGTAATGGTAGTGTGTGTAAGGTTAAACTGTTTAATGACAATCAATCTGCTCAAAAGTTGTGTTCAAATATTATATCACATTCACGAACAAAGCATATTGATATTAGACATCATTACATAAGAGAATTGTTAAATAGGAAATTAATTAATTTAACTTATCTGTCTACTGAGGAAATGATTGCTGATGTATTTACAAAGTCTTTAACATGTGAAAAACATCAGAAATTTGTAACAAGTTTGTTGAGAACATAATTAAGGTTAGGTTATGTATGTAGGCTAGGAACTTATGTTTGTTTTTATAATAAGTACTTAGTTACTAGGTTAGTACCTATGATGTAAGTATTGAATTTGAGGCCTAGGAAATAAGATAGGTTATCTAGGATTAATTGTATAGTTTAAGGCCTAGTGTTGGATCATAGCATGATCATAGTTTATAAACTATCAATGTCAAATAAGTATAAAATAGAAACGTCAATGTCTATGACATCTGTCAAGTCTCTCTCTGCTACAACGTAATGCCGCGTAGATTGTATCTCTGTGTCTCGTTATTTAATACAAGTTTATCAAAGCAATCCTCTTTAATTTCTCCCATAATCCATCAGGGAGATTTTGATTTACAGTCAAATGTAAGCCGTCACATGAGATTAATTAAATTGATGGAACAACTCACTCAAATAATAAGATATTCACTTGAGAGTCTTTACAAACGATGGCTTTTGAATAGGGCTATCCAAAAATGTGAAAAAGTCATTTTGGCAAAAAATGTCACATAGGAGCTTTTGCTTTTGCAACGACGATATACGTTTTTACGAAACGAAAAATCCATTGATGCACGGGATTTTAACCGAGGCACAACTCCATTCGACCAACACGGCTCCTAAGGATTATAAATGCGTCTCAAAACCTGGGACATCATTTGAGATGGAGGCTTGTAGCACCTAAACCATTTCAGCTTAATCGGCCTGGTCCACAGTACCTAATATAATATTTGAAGTTGTTAGTGCTCTACGTGCCATATAGCAAGCTAATCGCCTTATTAGTACACTAATTCTTCATGGAATTTAACTAATTTGAATACCATTTGCCGATATGATCTCTTGAACTAAGATTCTAATAAGTAATTCTTTATTTACAATACCATAAATAACTAAGTATAGAATTTGCATAAATACATTGGTTACCTGTAAGTAATAATAAGTAATAATACTTGAATAATTGCTACTATATACAGGGTGTAAAAAGACTGCTACCAAAATCTCAGGGATTGCAATCAGACCATGATTCTGAACATATTTAGCGAAAAAAAAACGCAAAGAAATTTTTGACTTAGCTATGCCATTTTATTTTATTTTCTAGTTTTTTGCTACTAGTACAACATAATAAAACCCTAAATTCATAAAAATGAAAAAAAAATTTAAAACTCAAAATCCAGCAATCTACGTATAAAAACGCGCCCAGTACGCTCGACCAGCTGTGCGAGATCGGTTTTCTACGGATATAATGATTTTTTTTAAAATCCTTTTGGATTTGGTTGTGTTCTTTTTTTTAGTATTTGTTGTGACAGACGGACGGACAGACAGACAGCGAATTCTCAGTAATAGAGTTCCCGTTTTACCCCTTGGGTACGGAACCCTAAAAACGCTAAGTACATTGATGCTCGTCCGGGATTCGAACTCCCAACCTTCGGATTGAAAGTGAAAACCCTACTAGACCAACTAACAGACATATTAGTCCGTTTTATTCGCCAATACCGACTTCCATTCTATAGCGTTAGGCCATAACAGGTTGTTGCTCAACTCTTGGACTCAATATTACGGTTTAGTGAGACTAAGACATTTACACGAATACTTGGCATAGAAAAACCTACTTTTCTTACATAATATAGGTCATGGTGAAAGAATTCTTTCAAATAATATGAAGGAATTTTGAGGCCGCTTCGTCATAGAAAGCGGGGACCGACAAAAGTCAAAGTCACAGTCAAAAAGCATTTGAATGAACCGCTGCGATCACTTAGAATACGAGTAGACTTAAAACGAATAGTACTCCTGTTCGTTCGCGACAAATACCGTGAAGAATCAGGGCAACAAAACAAAACACCACATAAACAAAACACGTTCGAAATTAGTACAATGGGCGGCCCTATCGCTGAAAGCGATTTCTTCCAGGCTACAAACACGGTTTGGGGCCGAGCATTCTTTAGGTGATCCATCAAGCTCCAGTGACCATATAACGTGCCGAAGCACTATACAGCGTGTAAAAAGACGTCTACCGAAGCCTAAAGGGGTAGGTACAGCATCCCAATACACAACCAAATCCAAAAGGATTTTCAGAAAAAGTCATTATATCCGGAGATAACCGACCTCGCACAGCTGGTCGAGCGTATGTAGGTACTGGGCGCGTTTTTATACTTAGATTGCTGGATTTTGAGTTTTAATTGTTTTTTTCTTTTGTAAATGAAATGATTAGGTAGGTATGGTCTTATTAGGTTGTACTAGTACCAAAAAACTAGAAAATAAAATAAAATTACGTAGCTAAGTAAAAAAAATATTTGCGTTTTTTTTTCGATAAATATGTTCAGAATCATGGTCTGATTGCAATCCCTCAGTTTTCGGTAGCAGTCTTTTTACACCCTGTATATGCGCTATGATAATGCCACTAGCGGTCACCCATCCTACTGACCGGTTGCTGCTTAACTTCGATGATCTAAGAAAGCAAGCACCACGAGCGCTGCAATGAATGTAATATCGGCCTTCAATCACTCTCAATCGATCAGTCATCGACCTCAAATTAGACTCGTTTCAAATATGGTTTAATTTTGCAAAACGATACGAAAATATACCTACCACGTCTTCACTAGAACTTCACTTTTGTTCGACTGGCTCCCCACTGGAGTGGATGAACTTTTGTATATGATGTGGAGAAAATAAAACTTTACTCTATTCTATTCTATTCTAAAAGTGCGATTGGCCCGAAACCGTGTTTGTTGCCCTGGTTCAAGTATTGGTCGCGAAGGAACAGGGGCCGTAGTCCCGTTCTTATTTTCGTTCGTTTGATGAATATTCGGATGTTTCTTACTGCGATTTCTGACTTCAAGGGCCAATTTTTCGGAATATTTGGTCCAAGGTTAGAACCATGTTTTATCGTTGATCTTATCGACTGAATACAATGTAGCTCGAAGTAAGAAGCATCCGAATATTTATCGAACGAATAAAAAAACGAACGCGAATAACCCCCGAGTAGAATCACTTAGTTTTAAGACTATTCTAAGTGATTTTTGTCTTTGCCTATATTTCTATCTCCAAGGCACGGTAGATTTTCTACGTTTAAATAACAATAATATCTATTGACTAAGTTTCTAGGATGTATTACGCAACGGCTAAGCCAATTTCGATGACGTTTGAGACAATAAATCGTCATTAGATGCAACTATGGCCTCCGTGTATTTCCACCGTAGATACTTCCTATTATGAAGAGCTGTACAAACATCATGCAATCATGTGGTTATACTTGGGATTTCCAATAACTGACAGCTTAGTGGGTTAAGGTCGTAGGTTCGGAACCGCAGATGATTAATTTTGTATGTTTTTATGAAGTCTCTTGATAGATTCAAGTATTTTACGCAGTTGAAACGAAAAAACGACCTCTGCAGGCGAAGGCCTGAATTTTTGTTGCCCTGGTTCACACACAGTATTGGTCGCGAAGGAACAGGAGTAGAATCACCTAGTTTTAAGACGTTTCAAAGTGATCCCAGCGGTCCTACTGAATAAAATGTGTAAAAATAAAAGGCGCGTCGTAATGTGACTTTTCGGTGTGAAGATACTGTTAGTGTAGTGTGCCGTGGTGGACGTGCGGCCGATCTTATTTCTGAAGATTAGTGGAGGGTAGTTCTATATAACTACCGCCACTTTTCGTCAGCTCCGCTGAACTACCTCCAGTTCGCCCGCGACCACGGTTGTTGCAATACAGCCGAAACGTCGGGAAACAATAAAGGTAATACGCGATAAAATCCTGTTATAAAATATATCTCTAAAGATGAATAAAATGATTTTTGAATTTGACTATGGACTTAGAGTGAAGGTTATGTGTTCGTATCCCGCTGTGGGACAAATGTTAGTATGATCTGAATTTTTTCTCGGTTTTAATAAGATCATGACTGAATTTTCCAAAGGATCCTTTGAAAATAGCTTAGGAGAGAATCAGATGCACGTCCTAATACATTTAGCACATGCCTATTTCACAAAAGCTAGCATTCCTGTGACAGGTTGCAAGCCTATCGCCGCCTTTTGTGTTTTCCTTCACCGCTAAAGTGCGCATGTAAATTTTCCGAAACGAAAAATCCATTGGTCGGGATACGAACCCCCAATCTTCGGATCGAAAGTCGAGCTAAACCACTAGGCCAACAAGACTTATCGTCTACTTATCTTAGGTATATTTATTGTCCATAAATGATAATATCACAGTAATCCCGTGGTTTATACATATTAAATTAAACATTATTTTGTGATTTCGTAAATTTTAATGTTTAAATTGCAGTATGATTAACATAGATCAAAGTTTATCTCTTAAATCTGAACATTAACTACAATGAATATATTTACTTTGCAATTGCAACCCAATATTAGTAAATAATAGTAAATTCAAGAAGATAAAACTATATCATATTTCACGGACGCCATATTGGATTTGCGTATTGAAGGATTCTAGAGTGAACTTCAAGCGAAGTGAGGGAGATGATTAGAATGAGCGAGAGATTACCGTACCCAAAATACACATGCCTATTTAGGACTTTATTCCAGGTGACCAAGCTCCAGTGGAGAGCCCGTGATAATGTAACTACAGACAGACAGGTACTTTCACATTTAATATTTTAGTATGCATTCTCAGCTCGCTTCATGTTGTGAGTAAAAGAGCATACACGATGCAATTTTGGTCTCACTTTGCTACGCCATCTAGATAGCTAGCGGCAGAGCAAGTGTCGTGCACTTAGCCCCCTAAAAGTAAGTAAGTTCGTATGAGTCAGTGGTCAACTCTGGTGACGGAGTTTTAGGCCGCCTTAAGGCCTCCGTCATAAAATAGCCGGGACCGACAATTTAACGTGCCCTCCGAAGCAAGCGCTCAGATGAAAATTCCATTGGGAGTCAACCATCCACTTGTAGACCGTTTCGAACGTTGCTTAACTTCGACGATCTATCAAAAACGACTAAGCCAGCACGACCACGAGCGCTTCCTTACGCATTTTAAGTTATCTTTAGAGATATATTTTGTAACAGGATTTTATCGCGTATTACCTTTATTATTTCCCGACGTTTCGGCTGTATTGCAACAACCGTGGTCGCGGGCGAACTGGAGGTAGGTCAGCGGAGCCGACGAAAAGTGGCGGTAGTTATATAGAACTACCCTCCACTAATCTTCAGAAATAAGATCGGCCGCACGTCCACCACGGCACACTACACTAACAGTATCTTCACACCGAAAAGTCACATTACGACGCGCCTTGCATTTTAAGTTACTTAGTCCTTTCACATAAGGAACGGTTCCGTGATAAGACTCTTTTATGTTAATATCTGAAACTATTAAAAAGGAAATAGACAATATCCTTTTTTTTAAGTTGTATCGTTTAGTTAGCCTAGATTTTATTTATTTACAAAAAAATATTGTTGTACCTACAGCGTGAAACGTAAAAGTTCTAAGTGTCAGGGATACGTTCCCACGTGAAAAATTATATAGCGGTTGAACTAAAATTTTAAAATGTTAGTACTAACAATTTTGTGACGGTTAATTTCGTACAATGACAAGCGGAAAAGCGTGATAACAGTGAGTTTACAAAAGTTTTGCAGCCGATGACCGTTTACACGTAAAATGTTGCAGTGCGATACGATATCGTATCGGTTGAAATTCTTCTCATTATCCGCACTCCGCCCGATGTTAAGCAATAGTGAGGTCTAAGATGGAGCATGCTTTCCTAGAAGGAACCTATTTACTCTTGATTTGAAGACCCCTATCTACTTTTCGGGAAATACAGAGCCCGGCAATGAGTTCCACAATTTGGCAGTGCGTATGAAAAACGACTCAAAACGCTTTGTACCTACGAACTCTGGGAATGTCGACTATGTACAAGTGTACTCGAAAACTTAATTCTTTTAACACAAGCATACGATATCTGAATTTCGCAATTTATGTCACAAATATGCTTAGTAATATTGTAATGTGAAAGTTTACAATGCTACGCTCTAAAAACCATTCTGTTTATAAGGTATCAAGTTAACTTCGTCTCGTGATCGAACCAGTGTGGTGAAGGATGTGAAGTGGCGCCTTTCGTGGACTTGAATGTTTTTGAAATGTAAAAAAAAAAAGCTTTTTAAAAAAAAAGCTTTATTCAGTAGGGCTGCTGGGATCATTTAGTATTACTCCTGTTCCTTCGCGACCAATACTAGAATGGAATGGATTTTTTTCCTTTTGAAAGTAGGTACAAAAGATGACATAATTTTAATTATTTCATCTTCCAAAAATATTTCTCAAAATATTTCCGGCATTTTATGGTTTTTGTAGCCTTAACCCTCAATATAAATCAGGGCTAAAATGATTAACATATAGTACCTAAAAGTCACATTTGTTTAAGTAAATACATAAAGTAAATTGATTCTTTTTTATACTTGGTTTTTAAAACACTTAATATGCAAGTAGGTTTCTTGTAAAGGATATTTCTTCTAAAGGATGGTTTAGTTTAGGTGCTACAAGCAACCATCTCAAACAATGTCCCAGGCACTGCAGCGTCCGAGTGTAGGAATGCATAGGTTGCCTCCCGCCTGACGCTGCATAAATCTCAAACAATGTTCCAGGCACTACAGCGTCCGAGTGTAGGCAGGCACAGTTTGCCTCCTACCTGACGCTGCATTAATCTCAAACAATGTACCATACACTACAGCGTCCGAGTGTAGGCAGGCATAGTTTGCCTCCTACCTGACGCTGCATTAATCTCAAACAATGTCCCAGGCACTACAGCGTCCGAGTGTAGGCAGGCATAGTTTGCCTCCTGCCCGATGCTGCATAAATCTCAAACAATATCTCAGGCTCTATAGCGTACTCGGACGCTATAGAGCCTGGGTAAGCAGGCATAGTTTGCCTCCTGCCTGACGCTGCATATTGATAGGTCGTGAGTTCAAATCTACAGCAAATAAAACATCTAATTTAGTAGGTAAAGATGTAGGTAATGGTCTGGACTTTTTCAAATTAAGTTCTCTTGCTCTTGATTTGAACTCACGACCTATCATAATCCCACTAGGCGAATACAGCGGTTGTCTAATATAACTTATGGTTAAATTCTAAGTTTTGTCAACACAACAACCTTGTTCGAAGAGAACGCTTTACCTATTCGGGTCAAGTTCACTAACTACATAATAACATGTTCAAATAACCGTAGCTAGCTTTAATATCATCCGCATTTTCATCCCACAGCTGGGCATATCTCTTCGCTTGTGCCAACCTGGCCCTTGTCTGCTTGGTGACGGGTTATTAGACTCCGTCATGGTGTAGCTTGCATGTAATCTTTCTTGATAGATTGTTGAAGTTCCTGCATTAATAGGATGCTCTTCATGACAATAAATCTGATATAAAAAGTTGTGATTTTTCACACTTTTAATTCAATATTTTATCGCGGTTACACAATTAAAATTGATAGAATACAATAATGATTTTCCGCGCCGTGTTGGTCGAATGGGGTTGTGCCTCGACCGTGCATCAATGGATTTTTCGTTTCGTAAAAATATGCGCTTCAACACGAGCTCTTAACGGTGAAGGCAAACATCGTGAGGAAACCCGCAGCTTGGTCAGCTCCACACGTATTGACGTCGTCTTTCCTGTGGGCGGCTGATTAAGCTGAGAAGATGGTTTAGGTGCAAGGCAAGCCTATTCCCTCTCAAACAATGTCCCAGGCACTACAGCGTCCCGTTAAGTGTAGGCATGGATTGCCTCCTGACGCTGTATAAATCATCTAATATAGATGTAAAGGCCTAAGTTTTAACCTCTGACATAATTAAGCGCAATACAAACTTTAATAAATTTAAATTTATTTAGATATGCGTAAAAGCACAGACCTACATTACTATGTTGACATAACTATGTATGTAAAGGTTAAAAATTGACAGTAAAATTACGAAATGATTCATTTTTATGTTAGAGTCTTACGAAGGTCATAGGTTCGAGTTCCATGTCGCACTAATATAATACTAAGAACAAACCTTCATAAAAAAGAAAACTTAGCTCCGTCAATGAGATATAATTTTACCCCACCTCTAACTAACCACTTAAATAAAAAGAAAAGTAGGTAGCTAAGTAAGTTCGTATGAGTCAGTGGCCAACTCTGATGACGGAGTTTTTAGGCCTCAAGGCCTCCGTCATGGCTTAACGACTTAAAAACCAGGGCCAACAATTTAAAGCGCTCTCCGAAGCACGGAAGCGCGGAATAATAAATAAATAAAATATAAACAAACCTTACAAAATATAATTGTTAAGACATTAAATTATGTAGAAGTCACTTTTTATTATTTATTATTTAAGACAATTTGTAATATTTAAAGTTAAAATTGTGGTTATATGACAGGCAATATTATACTGTTTCAGATTTTTTTAATAATTGATAATAGTACATTATGGTACTAGTGTGTAATATTGGTGATTACCGCCGAGGCAAATAATTGAGACCCGAGCCATCGGCGAGGGTCTTAATATAGCCGAGGAAGGTAATCATCGATACACACGTGTATCATACGACGTTTTTCAACACACTTGTGAATAAAATAACAATAAAAACTAATTTCAAACAGTGAAAACGAGTTGTGAAAAATGTTTCGCTATTGCGGGAAAAATGAATCAGTTTTCCTATGCGCGCGCATTGCGATCGGCCACAGACTATATTTCCGCGCCACGCATAGGGTTTGCGGCCTATTCTGCCACGTACAAAATGGGGAATTTAAAGTTTTCTTTTATTACAGAGAAAACAAAAGTTATATTTGAGTGAAAGTTTTATTTATTAAACACGTACGACTTAAAATTATCTATTTAAATAAGAAGTTGCATAAAATGAGCAAGCAATAGGAACATTAATTTATTTGTTCTGTTGAACACGATCTTTTTTCTGAATAAAAACTTTTTTAAGAACAAAGCAACTCAATCAATAAAATTAAAAAAAAAATCTATTACTCACTAGTGAGTTATAGTAATGAAAAAGTCACAGTTTGATTATGGGTGTCATTATGTGCCTAATTGCGATGACCATAGAGCCACTTTATGAGCAAGTGTGTTGAAAAGATTTTTATAATATTCATTCCCTTGCCCTTATCCCACGCTAAGTGTGGTCGGCACAACATGTATTTTTCCTCCATTCACTCCTATCACTCGTCAAATCTGTATCCACTCCTTTAATTAAATTAAATTAAATTTTTACACTCCTTTTTTTATAATATTATGTACATAATTCAATTATTAGTTAATTTGATAATGTAGCTTGATTATTATTTTTTATTTACTACTAGCTGACCCGCGCGACTTCGTCTGCGCATTTTTCCGCGCAATTTTTTATTTTTTTTCTATCATAAGAGAGAATGTCTACGGCGCCTTGGTTACATACAGCCATGTTTGTATGTAACCAAGGCGCCGTAGACATTCTCTCAGATCTTTAATAAGTACCAGATTCTTTGTCTAAGTTAGTAGATGGGTGACCGCTAGTGGCATATGGCACAGCGTGAATATGAAATGAAATGAATTTATTTGTCAGATGAATGGTTACATCATGTTTTGTCTAATGTGTAAATTACGAGAGTCTACGTTGCACAAACCTTCTAAAATTTGCACTTACCTACTTACTAAACAAATTATGATTACGTTTGGTTTGTACCTACATTTAAATTAGTACAAAGATGACGCAAAGAAATTCGTGTGTATGCATTTTTTCATTAGTTTTAGCCCGCGAGTTCATGTGGATATAGGAAAATAGGTTTTATTTGATAAAAAAATTGTTTATTTTTTACAAATTTTGTAGAAAATTTGAGCTTTTATTTTAACAGACTGACAGTGACTTGGATCAGTTGAGCTATCTATAGATCGTTTCTAACGATCCTTAGATTGCTTGACTAATCCTGTTGTATATTGTAAATAAAAACTAAGCTACTACATATTTACAAAATACAACAGGATTAGTCAAGCTATCTATAGATCGTTAGAAACGATCTATAGATAGCTTAACTGATCCAGGCTTGATTTTGTAAATATATGTAAATGTAGTAGCTTAGTTTCTGTAAATAAATATTATTATTTTGGACCATTATAACAGAATAATTTTACAACGTTCTTCCATAAACCAATCTAAAACTTAAAAAAAAAGTTTTAGAATGTTTTTTTGAGTTCGGATGAGTTGCTGTTGAAATCTCATACAAACAAACTTATTGGATAAGTTGTTGCGGAGCACATATGTACAAACAAACTTTTCTTATTATAATAGTGTAGATTGCTCTAGTTCTGTATAGACGCATTTACATACAACCATACAACATATTATACATAATATTTTAGCTGGGCAAACAGTGGCGTAGCTACCGAATGGCTAGGCGGTGCAGTGCACCGGGGCCCCCAAGCTCAAGGGGCCCTCGGACTCTGAGCCCCGACAGTCCGGAAGGTTTTGTTCTTAGGAAACTATAGGTATGATTATTTTGAAAATAAAAACAACTTCATTATTATATTTTTAAAATAGTTACCCAGAAAATGATGAATCAAATCTTAAGTTTTTACAAAAAAAAAATACGTTTACATATTGTCACGCCCTGCATATTTTGACTTGATAAAACCTAACCGTTCAGTTAGGCCCCGGTTTATTTTGCACCAGGGCCCTTGGCTACCTAGCTACGCCACTGTGGGCAAACCTCCGAATGTAGGCATAGGTTTATTAGGTACAATAACCTAAGTTATTTATACCAACTTAAAAGTATTGAAAAACCTACCTCTCCTTTTAGAACCGTATCTAAAAAAATCCAGTTAAAAAAATCGAATTCTTAAAAAAAAACAAAAAATATATTATCTTAAAAAACAAGTACTTATAGGTACCTAAGTTGTCTTATAAGATTCGCGCAAAAAATCTCTTACAACACGCGCAAGCTTTTTAAAAAAAGTTCAATTGCGCGTACTTTCATCCGTCCCACTGACCCAAATCCCCCACCCGTCATGCTTAGTGAAAGCGAAAATTCGCAAAATGACATAATACAACCTACCTCAACTTCTTGCTTGCAAATCCGTTTTTTTTCACAACACTAACACTTCACTTTTCACTTAATTTTTTTTAAATCAAAACGTTTTTTTTATAATTTTAAAAATTTTACACACCATTTTTTTATTAATTTGCTAATTAACACTGTATTTTTTAATAATGTTTTTCACGATCGCGCAACGCGTATGTTCAAGCCGGCTTTCAATGCCGGACTGAAGCTACTACGTGCGTGAGCCTAGTGATAGTTTGACTGTAACGACAGCGGAAAATTGTTTTCACTGTATTTCAACCCCTGAAAAAATACTAAAAGCGTCACAAAGAATCGTGTTTTGGCGAAAAAGGGAAAGGGATTGAAAGTAACTAGAGTTTGAAGCCACAAAAAAATGTTGTCGTAGAAAGATAGGATAACATAAATGATTTATTTGACACACATAACATTTCAACATATTATACACAAAAACTAAGACAAGTAACAAGTAGGTAGGTGCATAAGTAAAAACAAACTAGAAAAAAGAAAAAATGAATAAACAAAATTGTTAAAGTGCGTAACTAATACCACCTAATACGAGCAGACGAGAACCTACATAGGTGGGTGCTGTGGTCCGTGTGCTGTAGTGAGCCTAAAAGGTCCAGTCTCAGCTTATTGTTACTCCATGCCCGAAGGCACAGTGTAACGCTGAAAAAAATACATAGGCTAGGAAATAAGAGTTCATTCATTATTAAAAAAATAGTACCTGCCTACAAAAGAGAATGGTAGAGCTGCATTCTCTGCAAATATTTAATGTATTCCAAATCCTTTGAAGATGTCTAAGGGGCCCAAGTCTAAGTCAAAAAGCATTTATTCAGAAAGGACCGCTGGGATCACTTACAATAGTCTTCAAACTAATTTTACTCGAATTTTGTCTATTTTCATTTTAATAATTTCAGATACATTACACCCCTATTTTTTAATTACCAAAAAAAATTTAAACATGGTCTCGGAGTCTGTTATTGAACACATTTAGATAAAAATAGTATAACCTAATCAAACTTTTTAACAAAAAAAACAAAAAACAAATCAAACCGCCGAAAGAACTGAAAAGCAAAATATAATAGGTAAGTACCTAAACCTTGTTTTATTTTACCTTAATAACTAAGTTCTAAAACTAATGTAAATAATAAATACTTAAAGTAATTTTGAGTCGGCGCCCAACGTCGCCTACTCAAAATATATTTTTTTTTGTGGCTATAATCTACTAATATGATATGGCCGCCCATTGTACAATTTGTTTATTTGTTATATTATCTGTATTATGTTCTTGTGTACAATAAAGAGTTAATCTATCTATCTATCTATCTATCTAATTACTAAATCGGACTAGGTACTCGGTAAAAAGTTATGCGTGGTCATACATTACAATCAGGTTATTAAGACGAATCTAACGATACCCTAAAATGTCGTAATCCATCCAGTCATTTGGGAGATATGAGGGAACAAAGTAACGCATTACATATCGAATCGCCAGATAACGCTTAGACTCCACCTGCGTCTAATGGCATTACTTGCTAAAATTACATACAGGGTGTCCCGTAATGAGTGGATAATCCTTTAAATACGGTTAGGGGACATCATAAGGTACCAGAAAAGCAAAACTTGTGCCCAGTAAAAGTCAGAAGAGAAAGAGTTATGGGACATTTAAGAAATTTTCAGTTTTTTCTACCCTAGTTCATTCATATCAATGCCAAGATCACAAATGAAGGAATTTTTTCAATCTGTTTTCTTTATAGCATTGTTGGATAATTGTGCTATCCAATGATAATTGCCATTTGCTTGCCAAAGGAACAGTTTTTTGTACTAAGTTTTATTTTATCTGTGATTAAATTAAAAAGTTGTTGACCCAATCAATAACAAATTAGGAAGGTAATTAAAAAACTAAGTAGTAAACAATTAATCGATTTGCAGAAGTATTTAGACTAAGTAGTTTTTACGAGCGTCTATTTTTTTTTGTTTACAAATACGTGATAGTAATTCAAGGAAGAAACCAAAAAGTCATCGACATAGCTCTAATCAGTAAGTACCTACCTACCTACATAATGTACATTAATGTACCTATCTTGTACTTTGACGAGCTGTATTGGTCGAATGGGGTTGTGCCCTGACTTTCAATCCGAAATTCGTGAATTCTATTCCCGGCCGTGCATCAATGGATTTTTCGTTTCGTAAAATTTATATGCGCTACACGCTACACGAGCTCCTAACGGTGAAGGAAAACATCGTGAAGAAACCCGCAGCTTAGTCAGCTCCACACGTAGGTGCTGGGCAAGCCTATTTCATCTCAAACAATGTCCCAGGCACTGCAGCGTCCCGTTAAGTGTAGGCATGTATTGCCTCCTGACGCTGTATAAATCATCTTTATATAGGGTGTTGCAAAATTTTACAACATTGAGGGCACCCTTTTCTTTTGTAGTTGGCAGGTTTTGTTCCTAGAAAACTGTATATTTATTTAAAAAAATTGCATTTTTTGATCTTTCAAAAAATTAAAAAAGTTGGTCTTCATCGACGCTATTTCCCATCAGGAACACTTTTCCCAAAGTAACATGCCAAATCAAATCGTAAGTTTTTGAAAGGATTTTCCGAAAAAATCATTATATCCGGAGAAAACAGCGTTTGAAGATTACAGTTTGCGTATGTACTGGGCGCGTTGTTTTACGTAGATTGCTGGATTTTGAGTTTTAACTGTTTTTTTTGGTCTCATTATGTTGTACTAGCATTAAATAACCGGAAATAACATATAATGATGTAGCTAAGTCAAGTGCGTTTTTTTTTTCGCTAAATATGTTTAGAATCACGGTCTGATTGCAACCCCTCAGTTTTCGGTAGTAGCCTTTTTACACCCTATACAGTACCTATACTTAAGAATCATAGGATTGCTTTTAGCAACTTATTTTTTACGATTCCGAAAATACAAAATTAAGTAGTACCTACTAATATTTTTAAACCAGACAAAAATAACATTCTGCAAGGTATAATTAACCTATGTTATATTTTTGGAAAAATATTTTGCCGTTGCAACAATGCATCATGAAGGTGAACATGAACACTAGGTTCAATAACTGACGACGACCTCACTGACGTAGTGAGTGCTCGACTGTGGCAAGAGTTCGATTCCCGCAGCGGCAAAATGTTTGTATGTATGCATGAGTTAGTGGCCAGCTATGGTGACAGAGTTTTTGTAGCCATATTAAGGGTCGAACTGTCAATTCCATAGAAGAAATGCTGAGACGTCACGCATTTTTTGTATAGAAAAATGACTGCGGCATCTGTCATGGCTTAGCCGGGACCATCCAATGTAATATTATTATAATGTATGCTTGGAAACGCTCAGTTGATAATGCCAGTAGTGGCCACCCATCCACTTACTGACGACGACTACCATGCCGAATGGGGTTGAGCCTCGACTTTCAATCCAAAGGTCGTGGGTTCGAATCCCGGCCGTGCATCAATGCACATTAAAATTTTTCGTGAAGGAAAACATCGTGAGGAATCCGGCAGCTTAGTCAGCTCCACACGTATTGACGTTGTCGTTCTGCTATGGTGCTGGGCAAGCCTATTCCATCTCAAGAAATCAATATCCCTGGCACTACAGCGCAGCGTCCCGTTGAATGTAGGCATAGGTAGGCATAGGGGCATAGGTAGCCTATGCCTACACTCGACAGGACAGGACCTATGATATTTAGGTCGCCTCCTGACGCTGTATAAATCAACTAGAATAGATGTAAGGTCTGTGAACCTATACTAAGCACAACGGATCTTTAGCTCTCTGAAGTTAGGTGCAATAGACGATTGCGCAGGTTTGGTAGAGTAAGCGAGATAGCACGATTTTAGGCGTCATCAAAAATGGGTTCTGCGCAGCTACTTCAGAGAGCTAAAGAACGATTGTGCGTATTATACATTCTGTGAACTGGACCTAGTCATAGAGTTTAAAGCTAACCGAGTGTTAACTTGATAGGTCGTCAAGACAATTAAGTTGCATTTGAATGTGGGATTACCGTTTTAAAAGCGTCATTTCTAGCGATTACTTAATATTATGTCTCAAATGACGTTAGACAAACAAACTGCTTGAATACATTAACATTACCTACCACATCCTCAATGATAGGTATTGTAAATGAACTATCGATAAATTCATATTATCGAAGTTTAAAATCCGGGTTTGACGCAAACTAAAAAATTAAGTAAAATTGTGCTAATAAGAAAATTTTCAGTCTTCAATTTCCCCGCGCTTTTAACCTAGGTATCTAAATTTTTAACATCATTGACCTACCTACGTACCTACAAGAATTACGAGTACAAAGAAAACAAGGTACCTACACAACCTACACAACCTGTGTGTTAAAATAACAGGGTAGGTAGGTAGCCACCTTTTTTGGTAGGTAACTAGGTAAGGTAGTAGGTACTGATCCTTCCCCCCCACCCCCAAAATCGTATACGTCAAACTGAAAAATTTGCTAAAAATTACAAATTTGGCGACCTCTGTGTGCCTCTGTGGCGCAGTGGGCGAGGGCCCGCCTGCGACGCAGAAGGTTGCGGGTTCGATCCCCGCGGCGGGTCCAATGTTTGTATGATCTACAAATATTTGTCTCGGATCTGGGTGTTTCTATGTATAATATGTATGTATTTACAAACAAAATGTATATAAGTAGTACGAGTATATCAGTCATCTAGTACCCATAACACAAGCTCTGCTTACTTTGGGGCTAGATGATGCTGTGCGAGAAGTCCAGCATTATTTATTTATCACTATCACTACATAGTATAAAGTCGGAGCGGGCCGCTATGTTTTTATATACAACGTTCATAGTTTTTCTGTAGTGTATTTAATTTAGTATCAGCATTGCACCCGTGCGAAGCCGGGGCGGGTCGCTAGTTTGTTATAAAGCAGATAGACCTTCTTTTCCCATAAACTGGTAGAGCGTCTCGAATCGCCAAGGTCGTGGGTTCAAATCCCGTATAAGTGCAATTTACAACAATCACAACCAACCAATTTTGTCACAAATAAACACAACTCATCAAAACAAACGAAGACGCAAAAACGAAAAAACAAAGGTATGGGGTAGTACCTACTTGCTCCTTGACATATACCATATAGGTACAGTACGCACAACCAATCTTTAGCTCTCTGAAGTAGCTGCGCAGAACTCATTTTTGATGACGTCTAAAAGACGAAGACAGCGTTAGTATAGCTGCCTCGCTCACTCGCTTAGTTTGTTGCATCGTCGTATCTCGCCTACTCGCGCAAACCTGCGCAATCGTTTCGTGCACCTAACTTCAGAGCTAAAGATCGGTTGTGCGTACTGTATACCTACGTTAAAACCATTGTTCTATGTTAACCCGTAATTCCGTCAGTCAAGTTGAAATTGGGTAAAAAAATGTTGAGTAATTAATGGTTGTGACCATTGAGGACACGACAAAATCATTTGAACATACGAACAAAAAAATTTAGTAAAAATCTTACACAATTTATGAAAGCGCCATCTAGCGAGTTTACACATCTTTTTAAGTGTTTCCACTCGCAAATAGATGGCGTTATCTACAAAGTTGCTACTACTCCTCGCTAGATGGCATGTAAATATTATTTGTTGTTAATAGGTTTCGATAATTATGATTTGTTATTTTAGTCATAACCTAGAGGTTGCATGAAGATAATGTCAGTATTAAATGTAATTACAACTATAAATAATGCATGTAAAATACATCTTACGTAAAAAATTACAAAACATATCCGAACGTCATTGAAAAATCTGCTAAGTATTGGAAATTATTACCCTAGATTTAGGGAAAAATACCTACAGCCAACAAAACGTAACAATCATAAAGCCGTATCAGCTCGATTGCGGAGGTACATCAAATTGGCTTGAATGAACAACAGAACAAGAGATGGCACATTTTTGGCTCAAAGGATCAGCATTGCCATCCAGGGTGGTAATGCCGCCAGTGTTTTGGGCACGCTTCCGACTGACAGTGACCTGGATCAGTTCAGCTATCTATAGATCGTTTCTAACGATCCTTAGGTAGCTTGACTAATCCTGTTGTATTTTGTAAATATATGTAAATATGTACAACAGGTTGATTATCAATTCCCAGAAGCTTAGCAGGAAAGTTTTTAACACTACCATGTTCGGGAAAATAAAGAGTTTGGGGGGAAAAGTTCCTTGGAGCTGCAGTATAGTACCTAGTACCTAACCTACCTACCCTAAGTAGGTACCACTTATGTGTAAAACTAGGTATCTACCTACCTAGACCTACCTACTTAGGCAATATTATTAATAGGTAGGCATGTACCTACATAAGCTGGAATTCTTTGAAAAGAATAATTTACAATAACTAAAGAAAGATTAAAGAAGATGATGTGACAATGTGTGACGTCTTCCAACCTCTGCTAGGTTATATTTTCCCGTCATGAAGTAGATAGATACCTACTGAATAAATCTAAGTAGTAGGTACGTCTTTGGGTACTTTTTGATACCTATCTCCTATTTAAACATTATTTACCTACCTACCTACTTAGATAGGCACCCTTATAGTCCTTATCACATAGGGAAGGTTCCGTGATACGGCTCCTTTAGGTTAATTTTTGAAATTTTGAAAACGGAAATAGACAAAATCCTTTTTTTCGAAGTTGTATCTTTTAGTATAAATACTAGATTTCCCTTATGTCTAAATTGTTCCGTGTTGTACAGCGTAAAACGTAAAAGTTCTATGTGTCAGGGATAAGTTCCTACGTGAAAAATACTAGGTATACCTAACAAATACATAACAAACAGTGTTTATCAAGGCAAAATACATAAAGGTTAAAATAAAATATTTTTTCCAATCAGGAAAACCATTTGCCGCTCTAACAATGTTAATTATAAATTTAGGATGGTACCTCCCATAGATGTAAATAAATTATATTTTGGGTAATATTAGGCGCTAGTCTGGCAACACAACTGACTGAACGCCATCAAGATGAAAGACAGCCGTGTCCTGGATATCAGTGCTGCCAGCTCATTGATATTTTTGCTAAAACTAGCTTTTCTAAGTGAAACACATTCACGGATACGGCCGGCGGCGGGACCCAAGACTGGGTTTGAATTGAAACATCCAGATTGTATAAAACATTTAGTGTGATTTTTATTGATTGTATGGTTGATAGGTAGATGTTGATTGAATGCACCTGGTAGGTGTAGGTCATTATCATCATCCGCAGCCAAGAAAATCGCGCAAGGTGTAGGTAGGTACCTACGTTTTTTTTTACAACAGCTGTCATCAGAACTTGCTTGATCAGATAGGATTAGATCCGATTACAGTGTCACAAACTTATCTGGACCGGTGGCCAAAAGAGGAACTAACAAGTTTTATTTACTGTTAAGTGTATTTTTCTGCCAACACCAAATGCGATAATAGCGCCTCTTTCACCGGCTCAGATAAGTTTGTGGCTATAATGTATCAACTAAGTTTACGAACAAAACCACGCGCGACTTCGTCTGCGCAAACTGATAGTACGAAAAACACTTTGTATTAGTTTTCTTGCATAACAAAGTTACATTATATCAATGTGACATAATTTTTTATACAAATAATAAATAAAACGTACTTCCGTGAGTGTCGTTGAACACTCGGTTGGAACGAAACAAAGAGTAGGTACTTTTCTATACTGGGAAAATAATAAATTAATTGTCAATTAGGTGTCGCGGCTGCGCATTTCGCACTGTTCGATTTGACATGGTGTGACGGTAAAATGGAACAAATTTTCTTTTTCCAGCCTCGAGTCTTTTTTCGATACCGTCTGAAAAGGAACTTCGTTCCAAATGTTCCAATAACCTTCTGTCACTATTCAGTCTGTCAATCCATCCAACAACTTTTCGTACAGTCAGTTGGCAACTCCGCCCGTTTCGGAGTGGTACGTAACAACAACGAACCGTCTGTTTTGTAAACTTTTGACGAACTCGTCGGTTTTTGTTTCAAAACACTGGAATCACCGTGAAAATTATCAAATCACTTACACAACTACCAAAATACTCTAGAGTTTGTAACTGTTATTCGTGTCAAATGTAATCCGTTCCACTGTGGTTCCATCTGTTTTTGTTAGCCCAGTAGTTGTGAAAAAAAAACAAGCTCGATTTTCAAAACATGTTTTAGTTTAGCGTACCACTGTGGGAAATTGGCTGTGTATAGAAACAGCATCTTGCATCGCTGCATGATGTCTTCGGATAGAGTGAAATAATGTTATCGCAACCAAAAAACAGAGTGCAAGAAATAAAAAGTAAATTCGAAAACTTAGGCAGCGACCCTGCGCCGGTAAAACAGACCTCTCAACTGTATAAATTGAAAAATGTGCGCAACAAGGAAAACGCAGGCAGTCCATACACAAAAGCGATCAGTATTAATATCGACTCTGATACAAGCGGGAGCGACGAGGAATCGCTTCCGAATCATTCTTACTTGCACAGTGACGTGAAACGAAGTGTTTCCGAGCCAAAACCTTTATCCCGTCAATGCAGTGACCCCGGAAAAAAACTTCATCGTAGCCACGCATTTCGCTGCGATAGAACTCAGAAGATCACCAGCCCCAAACGCTCTGGAAGCTGTCATAGCCGCCCAGAAAGCCTCAAAATGGACCGGAAACTGAGCAAAGACAGACTGAAAAGGCTAGGCGATATTCTCGATGTTCAAATGAAGAAGGAGAATTTTACCTTGAATCAGGTTGTTGGGGAAATCAAGGAGGTTAGTGTGAATGAGTCCCTGATAAACTCCATACCTGATAAAAATGTCCCGCCTCATATTTTAGAACAGTATGCCCAAGTAATTAAACCTAAGAAGGATGATACGAATGAAGTTATGACAGATAGTGGTGTCAGCTCGGAGACTGAGAATTTAGAGGAAGAGAAAGGTAGAGTTAAGAAAATCACTAGCCAGTTTGAAAAAGATAGCAATCTCGATGGTATGGAGGTTTTTGCAGGATCCAGTGAGACAATGAAACTAGAACGTAAGAATCCTCATTTAGTACTCACCGATACTCTTAAAAAGGCTTTGAAACAGCCGTTACCTCCTGGTCCGCCTCCTAAAAAACCTCCCCGAACATTTGTCCCGACAATCCCGGAGAGTGAAAAAAAAGACACTAAACGAAAGCTTGAAAAACTTGAACAAATGCTATTAAAAAGAGAAAACAATACAAAAAGAGATGGGAATATCTATGATATTGCAGAGGAAAATCTCAGCTTAAAAAAGCCAAAAGAAGTTCATTATCTTTGTACAGAAATATTGGATATAACACAAAGAACGTTACTGCCGAACCAGAATGAATCAGCATTTAAGAACTGCTTCGATAAACTTAACTGCGTAACATCCTACAATTCAATGTCAAGCTTACCGTACACGAGATTAAGCGCAGATTTCGATGCAAATCAAAATAACCGCTGTTCTTGCAGTAACAACAGCTTGAGCGACAAACAAAGCTTAATCGGTAAATGTACAAAATGTAAGTTGAACGAGAAACATGATCATTTTAAGTGTCATTTGGACTGTAAATGTCGGAGCTCGGAGTTCTATGTGGATGAGCATATTTATGATGAGCCCTGTGTGAGTGATGTTGTTAAAAATCATTACGGTACTATTAATAATGTGAAGTGCAGCAAAAGTATGGAGGATTTACGAGGGAATCAAAAAGAGGTACGTTTTTTTTTACAAATTTTATCTGCAATCAGTTTTCCAACTATCAGAAAATTTGCGGGTGTAATGTCAGACAGAGTTCACTCCAGTCGGCACTCTTCATTGATTTAGACACATTTAGCTGCATGACATCTTTCCTATTAAGTCGTCTCCTATAAGTAGGTTTTGTGAGTTGTTGTGCTAGTTGATTAGGATGGCTTTTCAGTTCTCTTGATATGTTTGAGCAGTGGTTTCGATCTCTTCAGCTACTGTGTTGATTTTAAGTATGTCATGCGGTTCCGTATTCTATTCTAGGTACGTTTTTAATCCTAATAATATTATTGAAAGTTTGCGAGTATGTTTGTGTCAATCATGTCTTAAAGTCTTAACTTAGACAGATTTTTATTAATCTTAAAATAATTCGATAATGGACATAATTAAGGCCATAAGGAGCATTGGTGGTCTAGTGGTTAGCCTTCCGATTGTAAGGTCGTGGTTTCAATCCCGGTCGTGCACCAATGAGTTTTTCTGCCGAAAAACTTATGCACTATGCCAGTGCTCTCAAACGGTGAAGGAAAACATCGTGAGGAAACCGGCATGTCGTAGAAACTACAAAGTTCAAAAACATGTGTCAAGTGCACGAAAGAAGCCTCTTTGAGGCGCACTTAAAATCCTTTCACCACACTGGTTCGAAAGATTTAGTGACACGATATAGAAGAAGAAGGCCATAAACTAACTTAGATATGCGTAAAGGAACCAATCCACATTCTTATTGAGTTAAAATTTCGACATGATCTGGGTCGGACATGGGTCTGGGTGTTTCTATGTGTAATATGTATATATATATAACAAAAAGTATATTTAAGTAGTATATCAGTCATCTAGTACCCATAACACAAGCTCTGCTTACTTTGGGGCTAGATGGTGCTGTGTGAAAAGTCCAGCGTTATTTATTATGATTGTGGATCGGTTCCTTTACGCATAACTAGGTACGTAGCATAAGTTTGACAGCGGTGACTTAGATTACGCCTGTCGCAAGATTCGTAATCAAGGGGCAGGCAGCTTAATGTTTGCTGCAATCCTATTGGTGCTGCCCTCGTGTCCAGCCTTCTCAAGGCACGATAGACGTTTTCTGAGATAAAGTCACTAAAAATCTTGACGGTTTCTAAGGGGGTAGTTAGAGGCACGCCATCATTTTGCAGAAGCTAGCATTCCATACGTGACAGGTTACAAGCTCCTCGCTTAATAATACTAGTTTTCTTTCGTCCTTTGAAGATGTCTTCCATTAAATTGAGTAATCAAAAATATCCGTTGGTCACGGGTTTGGAGCCTACGACCTTCGGATTGGAAGTCAAAGTCAAAAAGTATTTATTAGGACCGCTGGGATCACTTAGGTAGGATAGTCTTAAAACTAGGTGATTCTTCTCCTGTTTCATTGCGACCAAGTCGTTTCACTACATACAACCGACCTTCTTGATCGAAGCAACCGACATTAAAATTGTACAACTATTATTTTATTACAATAAGATTTTTCTAGTACAAGTAACACGCTCCACTTTATACAATAGTAAGTTCACAGCGAAATGAATAATATTATTAAATTTAATGCATCATCTTGGGTACGTTGCACTGTGACTCATATCACATCCCACGGTATAGAGATAGGTACGCAACGTACACGCATCACACCGATCTTAGGCCATCTAAGACTGGAAACCCGGCCAAGTGCGAGTCGGACTCGCGCACGAAGGGTTCCGTACCATTAAAAAAAGCGGCAAAAATCACGTTTGTTGTATAGGGGTATTTTATTCTGTTCTTTAGTATTTGTTGTTATAACGGCAACAGAAATTCATTATATGTGAAAATTTCAACAGTCTAACTATCTCGGTTCATGAGATACAGCCTGGTGATAGACGGACAGACAGACAGCGAAGTCTTAGTAATAGGGTCCCGTTTTAATCTTTGGGTACGGAACCCTATAAACTATTTTGAGTAAGTAATAATTAGTAGGTAAGTTTGTACGGTCTATTACTTGTTCACAAGTACTTTGCAATTGAGAACTTGGTACGGAATGACCGAATGGCCCCCTTGACAATACTATCGTTGACCCATTCATAATGTGGTAGTTGCGTTAGACGGTTATTTTTTTTTAATCTGTACTTTATCCTCTGGCTAACGTCATGGAAAAACCTTTATCTTTGATTTACCTTATTATAATACGTTACAAATATAATTAAAATTATCCCTCCTTGTGTGTGTAAATATAATTAAATATATTTAATTTAAAGATTTACATTTATTTATAGAAACTAAGCTACTACTGTAGAAACTTACAATACCTATGTACATAAAATTACAAAATACAATAGAATTTGTCAAGCTAAGGATCGTCATAAAAACGATCTATAGATAGCTCAACTGATCCTGGTCACTGCCAGTCGGAAGCAGTATTTAATAAGTTTAATTAAATCTATAGGTTCATTTGAACTTTAAAACCGCCCGTTCCAAAAGTTAATAATTTAGATATCGTTTAATAATATATTAAATAATAATTATTATATTATTAAAAACTAAAAAGAACACTGAATCCAATGTTGGTCTCAAGCTCCCAGCTCTCAGGTTGACTTTGACTTTCGACTATGAAAACTACTATGACTATGAAATTTACCATTACTATCAAATATCGGAGCCGTGTTGGCCGAATGGGGTTGTACCTCGACTTTCAATTCGAAGGATGTGGGTTCGAATCCCGGCATCCGTGCATCAATGGATTTTGCGTTTCGTAAAATTTATATATGTGCTTTAACACGTGCTCTAAACGGTGAAGGAAAACATCGTGAGGAAACCAGTTAGTGTTCTTATAGGCGACGATGGGCTTGCAACCTGTCACGTATGGAATACTAACTTCTGCAAGATGTGGGCTGGGCATGTATCAAATATGTGTTTGGACATGCCTCTGACTGGGTAGTCCTTAGACATCTTCAAAGGATCTGGAATACGTAAGATCTGAGAGAATGTCTACCGCACCTTGGGGATACAGTTGTGAACCTGTTTTTTTTATCAAATATCGAAAAAAATAGTAAACTCAATCCTTACAATCAAGGTTCCATCCACACTTAAGGAATGCCTAGCCTCGAGAACTGCTTATCAAAATGTTGAAATAGTTAACCTCGACTTAACCTCTCCTTATTCGATCTGTTACGTAGAACTTCATGAACAAAAAATGCAAATTCGTGCGGGTGAGCCTGTGGCCAATTCTGGTGACGGAGTTTTTAGACCGCCTTTAGGCCTCCGTCAAACCGGGACCGATAAGTAAACGTGCTCTCGGAAGCGACGCGAGACGGAAGCGCACAGTTGAAAATACCACGGCGGTCACCCATCCGACTGACCGTTCAGAACGTTGCTCAACTTCGACGATCTATCAAGAACGACTAAGCAAGCACGACCACGAGCGCTTTTGACTATGAAAAAAAAAAAACTTAGGCCTTTACATCTATATTAGGTGATTTATACAGCGTCAGGAGGCAACCTATGTCTACACTTAACGGGACGCTGTAGTGCTTGGGACATTGTTCGAGATGGAATAGGCTTGCCCAGCACCTAAACCATCCTCTCAGTTTAATCAGCCTGGCCCACAGGAAAGACGACGTCAATACGTGTGGAGCTGACTAAGCTGCGGGTTTCCTCACGATGTTTTCCTTTACCGTTATGAGCTCCTGTTAAAGCGCAATAAATTTTTCGAAACGAAAAATCCAGTGATGCACGACCGGGATTTGAACCCACGACCTTCGGACTATGAACACGTCTGAAAACTAGACTTAGAATTAACTAGGTTAATCCATGTACACATGCTTTATCTTGGTTGAATTAGGCAGTTGACCTTGCTGAAGTGTCTTTGGTGCAACCTGAACGATTAGTCATTTGGGAGACTAATTAATGAGATCACTAAGTGAAACATGTAGATGGCGTTACCGCTGCTATAACCGATAAAATATGAGCTTATAAAAAATTTCGATTGTGACGATATGGATTCTGTGGCCGAATGGTAAGGCACTCCGGCTTTGGGAGGATCGTCTGGGTTTGAATCCCGTCGGAATCGAAAATTTTGATAATTTTTTACATTTCTCAATGAAATAATTAATTGAGGTCAGGGGGGTTATTCGCGTTATATTTTTCATTCGTTTAATTAATATTCGGATGCTTCTTACTACGAGCTCCATTGTATTCAGTCGATTATATCAACGTTAAAACACGGTCTTAACTTAAGACCAAATATTCCGAACCGAAAAATTGGCCTTTGAAGTCAGAAATCGTAGTAAAAAACATCCGAATATTCATCAAACAAACGAAAAAATGAACGGGAATACCTGGAGACGAGAAACTACTGGACTAGAAAATCTAAATCTCCTTGAGCTTTGTGATTGATCAGCTCGAGTGATCACGTAATTTCAATCATCATCATTTCCCTGCCTTTATCCCACTTTTATGTGTCGGCACAACAGGTTTTCCTCTTCCATTCCGCTCTTTAAGCCGTCATCTCAACACACTCCTTTCTTACTTTCTTACCTTTCTGATTTCAATAAGTAAATGTGATTTTAATAAGTAAATAAATAATGCTGGACATTTTCACATCCCGTTCCACGCGATCTTTTCCTTCGCCGTTTGAGTAGTCTGGACAAAGCTACAAGCCGTGAAGTGACATCCACACGGATCCACTGGGGTGTGACTTGGAAGGACAGCTTCATGCTTGGCTGGATGGGAACAGATATCGTCTGAGATTTCCTGTTGGAAAGCTTGGGGACATGATTCTCAAAAATTTGGTTGATGCACGGAACATGAGATAACACACGCTCTGCTTACTTTGGGGCTAGATGATGCTGTGTGATCATTCAGCATTATTTATCCTGATATACTTTATCAATACTATTAATACTAATATTATAAATGTGAAAGTAACTCTGTCTGTTTGTTACCTTTTCACTGATCGTCTGATATGGCTGAAAATTGGCATGGATAAAGGATGTATCCCAGGATATATTACTTTTTATCCCGAAAAATTTAATAATCCCGAGACCGCGGCTCACTGTATTCTGTGACCGCGGGTCACACTGCGTATTCATAATCTCCAAACGAAACCCATCACTGATCGTTACTGTCAATTAACTACATCAACATTAGAAATCAACATTTATTATAGGTGAAAGTAACATATGATTTGAAATGTCAAATGAGAGAATAATTGCGGGCTCAGTCAAATGTAGTGATGATTTGCTGTTCCCACGGTATTGGATACACAGTAAACGAACATCTCTTAAGCACGTTAGACACTTAGTGAGTATGAGTTAGTGGTCAACTCTGGTGACGGACATTTTAGGATGCAGGCCTCCGTCATTGCTTAGCGATTAAATACCGGGACCTGCAAATTGAACGTGGTCTTCGAAGCACGTCAGCGCAGTTGGTAATGCCACTAGTGGTTACCCATCCACTTACTGACCGTTTAGAACGTTGCTTAACTTTGAAAACTTAAAGCTGCATTTACACGATGCAATTTCAACCATACGATATCGTATTGCACGGCAATTTTTCACGTGTAAACGCTCATCGTATGCGATTTGTGATAGTAAGCGTGATGCTCGTCGACTCGTTCAATGGGCGGGGCTTAGCAAATCGTATAAAAAATCGCATCGTGTAAATGCACCTTTAGAGAACGACTTATAAGCAAGCTACGCCATGGGTGCTTTAGGGATAAGCTTGTTTCTTAAAAAAAACAACAGAGTTCTTCGTATAAGTATTTAAAACAACGCACCTGCTACCTTGAATGAGCCGGTTTCATATCCTGCCGGTACGTTGTAAAATCAAATTACTAGCTTACCCGCGGCTTCGTATGCGTTTGATTAAGGCGCGATTTATAAAAATAAAGATTTATAAATAACTAGCTACGCTCCCGCGGTGTGACCCGCGGTCCCTCGGGATTTTTTCATTTTTTCGGGATAAAAAGTAGCCTATGTCCTTCCCTGGGATACAACCTTTAACTATGCCAAATTTCAGCTTAATCTGTTCAGCGGTTTGAGCGTGAAAGCGTAACAAACAGACAGACAAAATTTTATAAATAAATATATAAATATAATAATAATATAAATTTTATAATATTACTAAATATTAAATTCTTACCTGTTGAGCAAAATTGAGCGTATCGTTGGTTTTTCCGTTGCGGATAATTTAGCTCATTTGACACGATCTAAACGGTATGAGGAAATCAAATATATCACCAAAAACGTTACCATGTAAAATTGGTTGCCAAGACTCAACACTTCACTGTAAAAAACCGGTCAAGTGCGAGTCAGACTCGCGCCAAGGGTTCCGTACCATTATCTATAAAAACGGCAAAAAAATCACGTTTGTTGTATGGGAGCCTTGCTCGGCAAACGTAGTGAAGGACGCCCTCCGGCCAGGTGGAGTGACGATCTGCGAAAGGCTGCTGGCAGAAGCTGGATGCGTCGAGCTGAGGACAGGACGCAATGGATCCTCCTTCATTCCATTTTCCCTTCTATTTTTTTCTTATGAATTCTGAAATTGCCATATCGTATAAGATGGCCTATCAATTTTCCTCTTCTGTTTTCGACTATATGCAATAAAGATCTTTGCTCATCTTGATATATTTATTTATTTATTAGCCTTATAATACAGATTTTCTTAACTATAACTATCACTTTAATCTATACATTATACGACATTGACATCATCTGCTTGCCCCATTTTGGCATCTTGATATATACCGGAGTACAATTCCTGTGGTTAGGCTCAATCCACATTGAATTGGCAGCGACGCGACCATCAGTTTTAATAACAAGACATAATAAACCTTAAGAGCAATGCTATAAGATATAGAATCGCTCGCGCCGCGGCGCCGGCTCGCGACTACCAGCGCCGACGCGTGACAGCTCGCGACCACGCGAGACTGCTAGCGAGGCTGCTCGACATTATATCTTATTACATTGTGCTTAAGGTTTATAATGTCTTGTATTAAAACTGATCGTTGCCTCGCTGCCGATTCAATGTGCATTGAGCCTTCAATATCTAAGATGCAATGAATTCTAAATATTTTGACCTTGAGTTTGGCTCAGTCGTTCACTCTTATCAATTAAATATCCTGTTCTACTAAGTTCAAGCTAAAATATATTGCTTGTTTCAAACCGGTCAGGTAAAGTCTCTCAAAATATTATTCTTCATAATAACGCAAAAAATAATGGCTATTTATGTGTCTGATGTGTGTAAAAACGAAATGAAATAGGCTCACTACAGTGTCCTCAGGCCAGGGTAGACATTTTCTGAAATCAAGTCATTTGCCCTGCAGTGGGACATCACGGGCTCATAATAATAATATAAGTAATTTAGACGATGCCTAAATCAGGACTGACTGGGCAGGACACGTGAGCCGGATGCACAGCGGAAAATGGGCCAACATTTTAACAACCTGGCAACCTGAAGGGAGACGACGCCGCGGACGGCCAAGGAAGCGCTGGAGAGACGACCTCGACTCCTTTGATGGTGGGTGGTGGAACCTATCAAAGGAGAGAGATGGTTGGAAGGAATTGGGGGAGACCTTTGCCCAGCAGTGGAACAGTATAGGTTAAATAAAAAAAAAAAAAAAAAAAGACGATGCCTAATCGTTATCAGTGTACAGTTCAATCTTCGTAAGTTGGTGTGTCTGTAGATTTATGTGAGTATAGATCTCGAGCTTACGCACACAGAAACACCGTGCATGTTCATCTCCACACACAATTAAGACAAACCCGCCTTCGTGAGATGAACAACTTTAATTGAGTAGAAACAGAAGGAAAACTCTTCTAGATAGATATATGGGTTACTGTCGTTTGGGACACAAACGTTTGGGACACTTTGTCCCTATTGACACTTTTGATTTTAAATGTTTTTTTCACTGTCATTTGGGACACTATCAAAATATTGAAGCTGTTTTGTACAGTCAGATCATTTATTTGGCACACATAACATTTCAACACAGACACAAAAACAAAGATAAGTAACAAATAGGTAGGTGCATAGGTAAAAAAAAAAAAAAAAGTAAAGTAAGTAAAAGTAAGTCTAGGAAAGTAGGAATCTTAAAACATAACGCTAGTCTTAAAGAAACTATTCAACACCTTACATCACTAAAATTGGCGTTTCAATCATAGGCGCAATAGCGAAAGTTCTTCGGTTAATCTCTTCAAATCGGCATTTGAAACTGAGCTCTAAGACACTGATTTTAGACTTAATTTGCGTTGAACCTCTAACTAACTTACTCTGTAGCCTGCATGATACAGCTAATCTCGGTACGCTTTTGTCTTCTAAAAGGATCATCATCTTCCAGCCCTTTTCCCACATTATGTTGGGTCGGCACAACATGTCTTCTTCTTTCATTCTCCTCTATCAGCCATCATCTCAACACTCACTCCTTTCTTACTCATGTCATCCTTCACACAATCCATCCATCTTTTCTTTGCCTACCTCTACACGTAAATCCATCAACATTCATACCAAGCACTCTCCTTGTTACATGACCTTCTTCCCTTCTCATAACATGCCCATATCATGCTAGCCATGTCTTCTAAAAGGATATGCTAAATATAACGATAGTATTTCTTGGATTCGAATCCTATTAAGACTGCAAACTATCAGCTTTATTATATTAGTGGGATATTAGTGGGAAATGGGATGGATCTAGCGATAACGGAGGTTGGGATACGGTCATTTTGAGTTTTGAAAAGTTAATGGAGATTTTTGCTTAGACTTTTCGATTCTTTTTATAGGTTTTCAAGTACCTACTTATGTTATTTTGCTGACGAATGGCGGGTTACCAGCTAGTTATTTAGAAAATCGTTGTCAATACGTCAGTAGCTGACTAATGTGGTTTTCCCTATGATGCGTTCTTTCAGTTTTGAGTCAGTATATGGTCATTATAGATAATTCATGTTATTTTCGTATACCTTCCGAAGCACTGAAGCGGTCGTGGTGTAGCTTGCTTCGTCGTTCTCGATAGATCGTCGAAAAGCAACGTTTAGTACAGTCAGTAGGAGAGGTGATCGCTAGTGACTAGTGGCATTATCAACTGGGCGCTTCCGTGCTTCGAAGGGCACGTTAAATTATCGGTCCCGGCTATTTGACTAAATAGACAGTTAGTAGTAGTTAAACTTATCGACTGATAAGCCATGACGGGACCTTAAGTAAGAGACTAAAAACTCCGTCCATAGAGCTGGCCACTAACTCATACGAACTTCACTGGATGCCTTGAGGAAACCTAGGATGGTGCATAAACTTCCAGAAAACCTTTGCTGTCCCGACAGGAAGATTGCACTGCAGATTGAAGAAAGCGCTTCGGTTGTTGCTAAGGAGAAAACAATGGAGTTGGAAAATAGCAAAAGCCTCCCCCATCGATTTCCACAGCGATCGATCTTGTGCAGCCTGCACCTGCACCCAACGGCTCCCAGCAACCTTTACCAGATCGTCTTTCCATAAAGTTTCCATCTTTCTATTTCATACGAACTTACGTAGAGTAAATATTGTAAGCAGGAAGATGCGTCTGTGTTAGAATATCAGTATGTGACGTCACACAGTGAAACCGTTTTCTATCAATCGCGTGTAGGCGCCAGGGAAAGTCGTGGGCGGAACTGTTTCTCTGATGCTTCAACATTAGTCTTGTAAAGTTAATTATATGTGAATGTATTTATATATACAGGGTGTAAAAAGACTACTACCGAAAACTGAGGGGTCAGACCATGATTCTAAACATATTTAGCGAAAAAAACTTAGCTTTTTTACAGCTACGTCATTTTATGTTATTTCCAGTTATTTACTACTAGTACAACATAATAAGACCACACCTACCTATTAATTTCATTTATATAAAAGAAAAAAAACAGTTAAAACTCAAAATCGTACGTAAAACAACGCGCCCAGTACATACGCAAACTGTAATCTTCAAACGCTGTTTTCTCCGGATATAATGTTTTTTTCGGAAAATCCTTTTGGTTTTTTTTGTGTGTTAGGATGCTGTACCTACCCCTTTCGGCTTCGTAGACGTCTTTTTACACCCTGTATATTTCCTGCTTCTTCATGAGTACCAAAACTTCGACGAGCCTTCTTTTTGTCTGGCTCCCTCATAGCTTGACTATTTCATTTTAAAATGGAACACCTAAAAGTGCAGTGCCTCTTTGAGCAGCCCTTATAATCCTTTCACCACACAGGTTCAAAGGATCTGGTGACATGACAAATATAAGAAGAAGAACCTAAAAGTGCGCTAGGCCCTAAACCGTGTTTGTTGCCCTGGTTCTTCACGGTATTGGTCGCGAAGCAACAGGAGTAGGTCCTACTGAGCAAATTTTAATGCTTTTTGACTTTGACATGAAAGGTTGCAAACCCATGGCCGATATTTCTGTAAGTGTAAAGCCCTTTCGCACTGACCAAGCGAATGGCCGACCCATAGCTGTTGCAATCAAAAATCGAGGCTGCCCCTTCCGGTTTTTGTTGCACATAGTGCGATAGACATTGCCCAATATCAACCGCACTGATAAAGGCGTGCTCTAAAATTACTCATTATACAAGATTGAGATGGATTTTTGAATCCCTGTCTCAAATGGGCAACCTTCCGTTATAGTGACATTGAAAACGTTCCTATGAGACCTTCCCTAACCTTTTGAGA
This sequence comes from Epirrhoe tristata, assembly GCA_951394285.1. NCBI lineage: Eukaryota > Metazoa > Arthropoda > Insecta > Lepidoptera > Geometridae > Epirrhoe > Epirrhoe tristata. Next base: position 4,412,270 of record OX596165.1, on the reverse strand, counting down.
TATTTTGCATTCAATGATTTTGGAAAAATTGGTCAGCAAAACAATTCTAAAATTCCAAAAAACTTTTTTTTATGCCAATCGATTCGGTTTCAAAAGACTCTAAGGGACCATTTCAGTACTTACTAGAAGTTTCAGAAATCGTAAAAAAAAATCCAATCAATACATTTTGTAAAGCAAATCGATGAATGAACGATTTATTTCTTACTGTAGAAAAATCGTGTGTAGAAATACATGATGTATGTCAAAAAACTAGGTTATACAAACTCATTAGAGTTCCGTTCCTATTCTTAGTAAACATACGGAAGCAGTCTCAAAATTAGAACGCCCCAAACTACTAAAATAATCCAATAGATATATTAAGAACATTCCTAAGTTAAAGTAGGGGACATTTGTATACCAGCTGATACGCAAGTGGTATCAGTTTCGGTATTGTAGTGACACCAGCTACTTCGAACCAGTGTGGTGAAAGATTTCAAGTGCACCTAAAAAGGCTAACGAACTAGACTTCTTCTAGTCGTGTCAGTTGTTCTTGCGAGCCAGTGCGCCTCAAAGAGGCTCCGTTCGTGCAATTGACACTAAACTTTCGTAATTAGGTTCTACGTCTTGCATATGCTGCTATTAAAAAAAGTAAGTGAGTGTCATGTAACACTTGGTTGGAACGAAGCAAAGAGTACTTTCCTATACTGGGAATATAATAAATATTGTCAATTAGGTATCTTAGAAACGCTCTTCCGTACTAACAAAGTAACAATCTATGGACTGTGTCGCGTCTGCGCATTTCGCACTGTGACGTTTTGACATATACTGTCATATGTCGTGACGGTAAAATGAAGCAATTTTTTTCCATCCTCGTGTCTTTTTTTTCTTCATTCCGAAGACCGAAGTTCCTTTTCGAACGGTATCGATAGTCCCCCTTGCATCTTCGGGGTTGAAAGAGTAATATTTTTCCCGTTTACCTTCGATGGGGAATCGAACCCGCAACCTTCTGTCACAAGCGGGACTACTGCGCTACAGAGGAGGTCGTCTTCACCAGTGTGGGTTCGAATACTTCAAATTCTAAACTACGACAATATAATTAGGTAGAATCGTCGCAAGCCTAAAAATAACAATCAGCTGCCCACCCATTTGGGTGAGTCGTATTGAGTTGAGGGCTTAAGTGTAAGTATTTCTGAGTGACGCATTGTTATAACAGATGTTTAAAGGCAATGTATTACTGTTAAAAGTAAATAAATGAATGAGCTGCAACTTGTAGTTGAGCTGTAACTTCTGGATGATAAAAGTATGGTTTTCTTGGAAAAGTGTATATAGAATTAAGAATTCATTGCCAATACAGGATCAATGTAATTCTGTAATTCTTTATTGTACACAAGATAACGTTGCTGACTGTACCTACGGTGTTATTACAAAAAAGTTAAGCATCCGTTGAACACTATGTTGACACATGTCCAAACAAAACTAGTACCACAAAAAGTGTTCTATGTACGAGTGTTTAGAGATCGTTTTTCTAGACAGATTGTTTGTCAGTGCGTCGCTTAACTCTGTTAATATTTTTCGTAGTAAGGGCTGGTTTCACCAAACTTTGTCTAACAGAGTATTAGTTAGGTGGACATCAAATTTAGTAAGAGAAATAACAACGGATTAAGTATTTAACAGACCGTTACGATTTTTTTGTGCTCCATCATGCTCTAACAAAGGAATATCTTCATTAACAAGCCGCTATATCTAATCGCTGGTCGGCGGCCCGTTAGCTCACTAGCAGTTGACAACAACCCAAAGTCCGAGAGCGACATAGAGCCGTTTGTCTGCGCAGAACACAATTTTGTATGAAAAAGCGTCCACTGCGCTGACAAACGGCTAACGGCCGATTTATTAACAAGTTGATAGTTTGATTTTTGTGAAACTAGCTCTAATCTTTTAATTTTAATTGATCATAGCTGACAATCGTTCTCTTATTTTGCCACCAATGCTCGCTAACTATACTTTAGGAACTCATCATCCCTTGCCGTTATACCACGCTAAGTGGGGCCAGCACTGCTCACGTATTCTTCCTCCACTCGCTGCTATCACTCGTCTACTATCACTCCTTTCACATTCGTCATCTCTCACACAATCCAACCATCTTCTTCGGCCTTCCTCTACTTGCATACTCATTAAGGAACTGCTGGACTAAATTATTTACTTGGAATTCAAATAGAATTATTTGACTTGTACAAACACCGGAAACCAAACCGGTAAGCCTTTCTCGTTCAACTCAATCATTGTAAAACGGAACAAATATGCTCACATTTTGCAAAGCATTCTATACTATACGTCATAGATTAAAAGTAAATCTATTACATACATTGTTATCATTGTGTAAAACTCTATGCTACGTATTATAAAAACGTAAAACCTTGGTTGAACCCCATGTTGACACATATCAAAACAAAACTGTTACCACAAAAAAGCGTTCTGTGTACGAGTATTTAAAGATCGTTTTTCTAGGGACAGTTTTTTAGTTAGACTTGGTCTAAACTCGGCACATTTTCTTGTAATAAGCCCCTATATGTATGTCTGTCTACTTTTTGTAGTGCTTAAAATAAGTGATGAAAAGTTTATATTGTAGAATCATATGAAAACATATAAGCGTTTTCTAGCAGAATCTGCTACATGATTATAATTATAACATGATTATAATGATTACAATGATATATACTGATAACAAGATTAAAGGTGAACGAAGTCGCGGGAAATTGCTGTACAAATACATACTTATTATACATTTTTGTGCATTTGCGGTCAAAGACTTGTTGAATCATTTCTCATTTTCCGTTGTAACACATCAGAATACATAATAGTAGGTCACACGAAGCGTTTGTAGTGTAGCTTGTCTTGATAGATCATCCAAGTGAAAGAACGTTCTGTGGATGGGTGACCGCTAGTGGCATTATCAACTGAGCGCTTCCGTATTCAGAGGGCACGTTAAATATCGGTCTCTGTTATAAAGTCTAGACAATTATGTGGTATTAAGTTGTTCTAACTCACGGAGGCGGGTACGTCTTCATTGTGTGTGTAGATGCGCATGTGTGATATATCTAGATAGTTGCACTGTGCAGCATAGTTATAAGTACGTACTTACTTACCAAGATAATAGGTCACATTTGACATTTCATCAAAATTCAACAACGTGACCTTGTAACGGCGGGCATAAAATAAGAACTGCACAATTGCTTAACTTTTTTCAATTACGTTTACATATTTATTGTAATAATGACCGATACGAGTAATTTTACGATTTGCTTTCACTAATAAACCATTCTAAACATAATAAACAATTTCTGATCTAAAGAACTGAACGTCGTTACAATGTTGCGTCAGTCAACCCTTTTTCTTTTTAAACACTAGGGATGTTACTCTAAAAATCGAAAGCTGATAGGATTGTAAGTTGAATCGAATGCAATGATTACTTGTGAAGAAAAATCACCATAAATTTATAACCACGTTGTGATTATAGTAAAACCTAATTATACATATTTATTATTCTTTTAACTAACTATAAAAATACAAAAAAATAACTAAATAGAAAGGTCATTGATGTTGGGTGCAATTTAGGTGGATGTTGCTGGCAACACCAGTGCCTGTCGATGACGCATGTCATGTCGCCATAACATGATGATGACGCAGTCTTTTGTTGTTGTGCGAAGTGACTGTGCGTTTTTGGTGTGCTCTCTGTTATTTTCTTCTGATCCGGCTTTTTCATTGAACTGATCTTACTGACTACGTTTACCTGGCTATAAATTGGACTCCGATTGCTTAACGATTATTAAACAAGAAAAACATTACAGTCTTACTATGTCGAAACGGGGGAAAACTCTAAACAGTCAATCTCGCGAACTAGTGCTGAAATTGTACAATTATTTTGGACGTGAATCAGTTAACGATGGGCCTCTTTTACCATTGAAACCACCGAGAGAACGCGTTGCCGAAGCATTGGGAATAGGGAAGAAGACAGTAACTCAAATTCTGAAAGAGAAATACGGACCATCAGGCTCAGAAGATAATACTTTACGTACACCGAAAAAACGAAAGAGGGACAAGAAAATTGTTGACGTTGATAATTTTGATGCTACTGCAATTCGCAACCACATTTATGGATATTACTCGAGAAAAGAATATCCTACACGGGAAAAGCTATTGAGTTCGTTAAAAGGCGCAGGTTTATTTTTTGGAGGCAAATCGTCTCTAGCAAAGGTTTTGAAATCGATTGGCTTTAGATTTAAAAAATCCGACAAGCGGAAAATCCTGCTAGAACGCTACGATATTATTTTGAAGAGAATAACATTCTTACGTGAGGTAAATAAAATTACGGATTGGGACAATGTCGTGTTTATTGACGAAACATGGTTGAATGCGAACCATACGGTTGCGCGGACATGGACCGATGATACAGCGGCCTCCACCTCAAAAGTTCCATCGGGAAAAGGAGCCCGACTTATTATATGTCACGCGGGATCAGCTTCTCAAGGTTTTATTCCAGACTGCCTCCTCGCATTCGCCTCTAAAACTACAACAGATTACCATGAGGAAATGAACTTTGATGTTTTTAAAGAGTGGTTTGAGAAGCTGCTAGTCAGCTTAGAAAACCCATCGAAAATTATAATGGACAATGCTCCGTATCATTCTGTACAAGTTGATAAATCACCAACTCAAGCAAATAAAAAGCAAGAAATTGTCTCGTGGCTGGTAAGAAATGGTGTGGAGGCAAGTCCAACTTTATTAAAAGTTGAGTTGTTAAATCTGGTAAAAGCAACTAAGCCGTCCAAGCTCCGCTATGTAATCGATGAACTAGCCCTAGAGCATGGACACGAAGTTATTCGATTGCCTCCCTACCATTGCCAGTATAACGCCATCGAGCTTATTTGGGCACAAATAAAGGGTCATGCAGCGCGGAACAATACCGAACCACCCTTCAGTACTGCTAAAATGATGACTCTGCTACAAACTACATGTGCAGAAGTCACTACAGAAGACTGGCGAAAAGTCGTGGAGAAGACAAAGAAAATAATTTTACAAGATTTTGAACGAGATGTGAGAATAGACAATATTATTGAAAATGAATTAATAATATCTCTGAGTGCTGACAGCAGTGATGAAGATAGCAGTTCCGATAGTTCAAGTGAATAAAAGCATTTTTTTTGTTAAATTACGTAGGTGGGTCAATCAACTTTTAAGCCACTCTTTTCGTGTCCCCGGCATAAAAGTTGTAATAAAATTTGTATTTTACATAAAAATATGTTTGTTTTGATGTTAACGTAAAATAAGATCCTATTCCAACATATCTGGTATAAGATATTTGATTGATTATTGCAAAATTTTAATTTTCTAATGGTAACTCAGCAGAAAATAAACACTCCCCATACAAAAAATATGTGTCCCCAGGCCTAGGTAACGAAACAATGCACGGCTTTTCTTAAAAAAAATGTATGAATACATGCTATTTTATTTATTATTATTAAAAAGAAAAAGATTTGCATACGTTTAATGTTAACATTTTTCAGATATTGACTTAAATTATTAGTTTTTTATGCACCTAAACGTTTGTCCCCAACTTTGACGAAAAAGACAGCTATACTGCGTTACCGATAAAATTTCACGATCGTTACAATAGTTGGCGTCTAACTTGGCATCACCTAAGGCGATTATTGTCTAAAATTTTGTTGGTATGGTCTGACAAGATCTACCTCGCTTTACCCGCCCCTCAGTCTGCGGCAAGGTCTCAACCGGTGCGCGTAGGTTTATTGTCGTTCAACAGCGTTACCGCGGGAATCTTGGTAAGTTTTTAACAAATTTAATTATAAATAGGTTAATAAGTTGCCTAAAACATCTGATTTCAAGGTCATATAAAAATATTTGGTCATTTTTGACCGTAGAATTATTTATGATATTTTAATTCAAAATTTTCCCCAGCGTTACCAGTAACGCTAGATAATTTTTCTCATGCGTTACCGGTAACGCCAGAGAATGTAAGGCAAAATGACACTGCGAGGTTCAGCGGTTTAATAATTCAGAGGTTTAAGATAGTATTATAAGTTTCATTTGTTTAAGGTTTGTGCATCATATTCCGAAATGCCACTTAGTGCAGCAGAAAAACTGAAGCGATATAGAGAAAAACTCAAAAATAACATAGAAAAGTATGAAGAAGCGAAGAAAAAAAAACCGAGTCCGGTACCATAAAAACAAAAAAATAGTAAAAGATTGAACTTCAAAAGAAAAACACAACGCAAACGTCATATGGAGACTACGAAAACGACAGACAAAGCAAGGAAATTGGCTATTGAGAGTGTGTTACAACAAACGCCCCCTAACTCGCCTAGATCTGACTTCAGATTAGGATATTTTGAAGAGTTACATGGAACTCCACCACCGACGCCTCCACGTGCTACTTCTCCACCAAACACGCCACCGCGAGCCAGAGATGAACCAACGCTAGATGGGGATACGTCGCAGCACGCAAAAGATCCACCACTTTTGGGAGTCCCGACACCAACATTTACAGCCACAGACCAAACAATACGATTAAGACATCCACGATCAAGAAAACCAGCTAAATCAAGATACCAAACTAGGCAACCTAAAGACCTACCGCCCCGTGCAACAGATACACATCAGCTACGACGCCCCGATCCCTACCTACTTCTTTGGCACCTCTAACGCTAGCCTCAACTTTGGCACCTCCAACGAGTCATAAGCACAAACTGCGACCAAAAAGCTGGGCATCTACACTAATATTATAAAGAGGAAACATTTGTTTGTTTGTTTGAATTGAATAGGCTCCGAAACTTCTGAACCGATTTGAAAAATTCTTTCACCATTAGAATCCTACATTATCTGTGATGAACATAGGCTATAAATTATTTTCAAAAAAATTAGAGATCCTTATGAAAATTGCAATAATGTAACCAAAGGTGTAAAAATTTTGAACATAAAATTCTTCATATCGCGTGCGCTGCGAAAACTATTGATGATAGAACAAAAAAATTTTCTACAATATTAAAGAACGTATCAATATCTACAAAAAAGTCAGCGATAGCATATGTCCAACTATTGTGGTTGTGTCAGAATAACAACTTTTATAATTTAAAAAGTGAATAAAAATGACGACCAAAAGCAGACCACGTTATTCTTATTTTGGTATTTATTCTTATCCAAATAAATTCCTTCGTAGTAAAGGCTGTTTCAGTACCCGTCGATTACTTTTTGAATGATTGAAATTGGACATTTTATTCAAAAGTTATCATGAGTTTAAAAATGTAAGATACATCGCGACCACAGAATAAATATCAGTTAGTACGGTAGGACAAGTGTCTGGGATTTTTAACACAGGTAACGGGATATTAACCATGATTAATACCATAGATACTATTGATCATGGCGTATGCAACTGCGCCAAAATATCGGGAAACTCAAGAAACATTAAATCATGGTAAATATCCCGTTAACTGTGTTAAAAATGTTGAAAACCATGATAGTTTAAAAAGTGTCTGGGAACTATGGAATGAATGGAAGGGAGTGGTAATATATCAATGAAATATACAGGGTGTAAAAAGACGTCTACCGAAGACGAAAGGGGTAGTTACAGCATCCCAACACACAACCAAATCCAAAAGGATTTTCCGAAAAAATCATTATATCCGGAGAAAACAGCGTTTGAAGATTACTGTTTGCGTATGTACTGGGCACATTTTTTTACGTAGATTGCTGGAGTTTAAATTGTTTTTTTCTTTGAAAAATGAAATAATTAGGTAGGTATAATCTTATTATGTTATACTTGTAGTCAATAACTGAAAATAACATAGCTAAGTCAAATTTTTTTTTGCATTATTAACCTCTAAACTTTAAAGGATCATACATCCCGCTCCGGGATCGCCATATTGTTATTAAATTTTTGTTAAATACCTATAATAAACCCGTGCGAAGCCGGGGCGGACAGCTAGTCCTAAATAAAGTCAAGCGATATTTCACACCTGGTCATCTTTTGACTTTATATAAGGCTCAAGTTCGATCTTGTATGGAGTATTGCAGCCACATTTGTGATCGTTCTGCTAAGTTTGGAATCAGCAAAAAATTTGGAATTAGCTTCCAACGTCTGTATTTCCGCTGAGCTACGACACTGTTGTTTTTAAAGAGAAGGGAAGAGAGTTAATAGGCACCTTCTGGGTGCTTACCCAGACCACCCAGTCGGCTCTTGACCTCGAAACTTACACAGGCAAGAGTGAGGTCTACGATGGAGCGAAACTATATTCATCATTATCATTAGAACAAAAAAAAAGCTAGAGCACTAGCTACTCCACCATGAGCACCAGATACTCCACTCCTCTCATCTTTAAATAAAGCAGGAAGAAAGAAAGTTAAAGCAAACATGTCACGGGTGTATAGAGAAAACACAAAACTTAAACAAGATAATGAGAAATGGTTCCAAATTCTCAGGCGTTACTTTTTAATTCTCATGTGTTACTTTTTTTCTCAAGCGTTACTCAATTGTCCCTAAATATTTATTATGTCTTTTGAAGATAACTTTCACGGTAGTTGATTTTGTTCAGAAAACATGCTTGAATGAAAGTCTCCAAGACTCGTGCATCATATAGAAATAAGAAATATAAGTCTGACTATCCTATGTGGACATTTATCTTAAAGTTAGGCATTTAAAATGTAATAAAGTAACGCTGTGGAGCTGTTATTGTCTCTATTTCATAGATGAATGATAAAAAATTACTATTATTAAGTTACAAAGACTGAATCAAAGAATAAATAAATGATACCTTAGTTGATTTTTCTAATTTCGTTGTTTTATTTATAGTTTTAGTATTTACAATATTAGTAACGCAATGGATATTTATGAGACACATCGTCAGTTTTTCTAAAAAATCTCGTTAAAACTAGCTTAGATCTCGTGGCCCGCTTCAAAACCTAAAAATAGGATAAATAGTGCAAATGTTAACAGTACAAATTCATGTAATTTCAACAATTTTAAAAAAAATATTTTCTGTAAATAATGTCGTCAAAGGTGTGGCTTAAAAGTTGATTCGCCCAGGTACTTGTCTTATTTTGCTCCTTTAATTTATGAAAGAAAAAATAATAATGGGACAGGGATTCGCATGATCATTTTTAAAATTCACATATGTTTCAAGTCTGTATCGATTCATTCGATTCATTCATTTAATCGATGTTTTTAAGCAGGTCACCTCACTATGAATATAAAACTGACATCTGTCAAATGTGACCTATTATCTTGGCCCTACTATAGTTATGCATCTATACGCGGTCGCCTTGTTATAATGTCTATGCAAGCTTTCAATAAATCAGTCAAACGTCAGTCACTGAGTTGTCACTTTGCTCCCGTAGTTAGTTCCTCATACATAGCATTTTGGCGACGAGGATGGGATACGTTGTTTCTGTATGCGTAAGCTCTGATGAGCGCTCATTATCGCTTATACGCACATAGAAAGAACACACAATTAAGAGCAACCCGCCTTTGTGTGTTTGTATATCACTTGCTACGGAGTTTATACTTGGTGCTGTCGTACATTTCTTGCGGAAGGTTTCTTGCAGGTGTAAACGTTCTCGCTCCTAAGATTAACCAACTTGCTTGTCCAGTAAGTCAACCTGTTAGGTGCGGTTCCGCAGAAAGTGAAAACAACTGGTTGTTATTTAATACCGTATTGAGCACTAGCCGCAGCTTAGACAGCTTCACACGTATTGACGTTGTCTTTCCTGTGGATAAAGAGGAATGTTTGGGTGCAACACTACAAGCCTCCATCTCAAATAATGTCCCAGACACTATAGCGTCCGAGTAGCATCTAGTAAAGATGTAAAAGTGTGTGACAACCCTATCAGATTGTCCACGATTTTAGAATTAGCTTCCGACTCCGTCTTAGCTTGCGTGCTACCATTTCATATAGCCTATAATGATATTCAAAATCGGAAACGCTCCATGGACGAATGAGTGCTCAGTATCGCATACGCACCAGTCGTGAACGCTTAGATATTTAAAAGATATCGTCCACAGCTGATTTGTAGTACATTCACGACCTACCCCACGTTACGAGGTCGTTGACCGCATTGATCTGTGGTTGGTGTCTCGTGTTACGCAGATTGATAGATATTATTTGACGACCTCTGTAGCGTAGTGGGCGTTGCGGGTTCGATCCTCGCGGCGCGGCAAATATTTGTCTCGGGTCCGTGTGTTTTCTATGTATAATATGTATGTATTTACGAACAAAAAGTATATTAAGTAGTATATCAGTGATGTAGTACCCATAACACACGCTCTGCTTACTTTGGGGTTAGATGATGCTGTGTTTGGTGAACACGGCTCCCTTAATTTTTTTATTCAATAATATCTTCCATGTGGAGCCTCTCTGTGTACTTTAGATAGTATCTAGCTAGGTACCTATGTTATCGTCGACTCATACTTTCACCGTGCCGGAGTGACAATTAGTTAAACATACGTTCTACATACCGAGAGCGAGATGACTTGTAAATAATGAATAGTACAGTTAAACATGACCTAGCAAGTGCTTTAAGTAATTATTGGTGTTTTCACACAGCCATCTTGTCGGCTAAGCAAAGCTTACTACTTGGTGATACTCACACTCATAGTTTCTAATCCATGAGATCATCATCATCATCATGTCAGCCATCTAGTGTCCACTGCTGAACATAGGCCTCCCCCATCGATTTCCACAGCGATCGATCTTGTGCAGCCTGCACCCAACCTTTTCCTTTTTGGGGCACATAGCTCGTAAGCTATGTGCCCCATCCATGAGATAGGGAATCATGATTAGTCACTAGGATCAGCTTGTTACTATCGCCAACACCTTTCTACGGTAGAATTGAGTAAAAAATGACATTCACGTTAGACGATTGTAAAAATTAAGACCTCCCAAACTGACATTTATATAGGTATCTAAAAATGTCACCTGTTACCTTCCAGCTGTCCCATACACCTGTTTGGTTAAACCTTCATTCATCATTTCTACATGCCTAAACTATCTGAACAGGCCTTTCTCAATCCTACATTTCACACTCCACACTGTCCGTACTTCGAAGGTCAGATTAAATTGTCGCAAGCCCTAAAACTCCGTCACCAGAGCTGTATTCTGTGACTAGAGTCATAGTCAAAATGTATTTATTCAGTAGGGCCACTGAGATCACTTAGAATAGTCTTAAAACTAGGTGATTCTACTCCTGTTCCTTCGCGACCAATACCGTGGAGAGTTGGCCACCAGCTCATACTAACTTACTCCACAAATCCCATAAACGTTTTCCATAATTTTAAAACTTCTCTTCTCAAATTTCAGGACATATACGAGATCCCCTGTGACCGACCTTCGACCCCCGACCCTGGCTCTCCGAAAATATCAAGAGTAGACTTCCAAAAACTGGTACAGAACTTCGAAAAGAACACTGAGTCTCCTAAAAATAAAGATGAGTCAAAAATTGATGGAAGGGATACATCGTTAGATGTGAGGAAATCTTTAGAAAATGATGTGAAGAGAATTTTAGAGAATGAGTTGAAATGCATGGACCCAGTGATGATCAAAGAAGCACAGTTTTCGAAGAAAGAGAGGAAGTATCCTACAGAGGTTAGGAGGCATAAGGCAGAGAGGGTGGGGTATAGTTTGAAGAGGAACCCACAAATCGATGTTGATCGTGAGAACGTAAGTATTTTTAGAATAGAACATTATTTTTCGCTCAGTGTACACAAAAATCAGCTTTTCATGGTGATTGTTGTCGTGGTCGTGCTTGCTGGTCTGTAAGTGGATGGGTGACCGCCGTGGCATTTTCATCTGAGCGCTTCCGTGCTTCGGAGGGCACGTACGTACGGCACGGCCTTAAGGCGGCCTAAAAACTCCGTCACCAGAGTTGGCCACTGACCTATACGAACTTACTAAATCTTTTTTTTTTTTTTCAACCTATCGTGTCCCACTATTGGGCAAAGGTCTCCCCCTTTAGCTTCCACTTCTTGCGCTCCAAGGCCAGGGTTTGCCAGTCTAGCTCGAATGCATTCAGATCGTCTCGCCACCTTCACCTGGGTCTGCCGCGTCGTCTTCGACTGTTTTCAGGCACCCACTGAGTGACAATCTTCGCCCAACGTTCTGGGTGCATTCGAGTCACATGACCTGCCCAGTCCCACTTCAAACGTGCAGTCCTCGTACCTACATCCGCTATGGCAGTTCTCGATCGGATTTCGGTATTACGGACTCTATCGGTTCTTTTGATCTGTAAAACGCTGCGCTCCATAGCTAAATCTTATCGGTTGTAATTCTTCAGTGCTCTTTAAGTTTTCCGGACATAATCTCTCAAGGCTTTAAAGCCATGACACAGGCTTTCATGTGGCTTAAAACTATCGATACCTCAGAACTTAAAACTTAGTACATTGGAATTCCACTTACATGCGATTGGCGATAACTTTCTATGCAAAACAGATAACAAACGGACGCGCATTCCATACCAATGTCTTTCATAGTTAACAAGTTAAGAAGCCTCTTTGAAGTGGTAAAATTTCTTCACCACACTGGTTTGAAAGAAGTAACACGACAAGAAGAATAAGAGTAAATAATTTGAAGTGCGAGCGCTTAGTCGTTCTTGATGCGACGTTCTGTTCACAACGGGTGACCGCTAGTGGCAATAACTGAGCGCCGGGCTTCGGCACGTTTTCGATCCCGGCTAAAAGTCGCCTTCAAATCTACACTATTATTATAAAGAGGAAAGATTTGTTTGTTTGTTAGTTTGAATTGAATAGGCTACGAAACTACTGAACCGATTTGAAAAATTATTTCACCATTAGAATCCTACATTATCCCTGATGAACATCCATACTTACTTAATATTATAAATGTGAAAGTAACTCTGTCTGTCTGTCTGTCTGTTTGTTACGCTTTCACGCCCAAACCGCTGAACAGATTAAGCTGAAATTTGGCATAGTTAAAGGTTGTATCCCAGGGAAGGACATAGGCTACCTTTTATCCCGAAAAATTCCTGAGGGATCGCGGGTAACACCGCGACAGACTACTAGTGGTTTTTAACTCCGTCGCCAGAGTTGGTAACTAATTCTTGCAAACTTAGAATACTTTATGTCCAAAAATATTTGTACGCCATGACTACCCCCACACCTGGCCACAATAATGAGGACAGGGCGCAATGGCGCGCACTAGGGGAGGTCTATGCCCAGCAGTGGACTGCCATAGACTGATGATGATGGTGATAAATAAATAATAAATAATGCTGGACTTTTAGCCCCAAAGTAAGCAGAGCTTATGTTATGGGTAATGACTGATATACTACTTATATACTTTTTGTTTATAAATACATACATATTATACACTAGCTGCGCTCCCGCGGTGTAACCCGCGGTCCCTCGGGATTTTTTCATTTTTTCGTGATAAAAAGTAGCCTATGTCCTTCCCTGGGATACAACCTTTAACTATGCCAAATTTCAGCTTAATCTGTTCAGCGGTTCGGGCGTGAAAGCGTAACAAACAGACAGACAGAGTTACTTTCACATTTATAATATTAAGTATGGATAGAAACACCCAGACTCGAGACAAATATTTGTAGATCATACAAACATTGGTCCCGCCGCGGGGATCGAACCCGCAACCTTCTGCGTCGCAGGCGGGCCTTTGCCCACTGCGCCACAGAGGTCCTCGATATCGTGATAATGATGATGACTAACCTTTTCAAGGAATCATTAGTTATTTGATCTAAGAAAAAGGAAAAAGTATACTGTGCGTAACATAAACTATATTGTATCTTTTTATATAATGCAACCTTCTCAACAATAAGTATTGTAACATCCATTGTTAGAAACCAGGAACCGAGCTGTTATTCAATCAATGATGCATCTGTTATAACAAAATACATAAAAGGCGATAGAAAATGACTAACATAGCTGCATTCAACAATTACTTTACTAGCGCCATCTCTCGATGATATATGGAACTAATTAGTTCTGCCGCTCGATGATAGATGGCGGTAAAAACTGGTAAACTAGCAGTACAAGCGCTCGTGATAGCTTGCGTCGATATTGATAGATCGTAGAAGTTAGCAACGTTCTAAACGGGCCGTTAGTGGATGGGTGACCGCAAGCATTTTCAACTGAGCGCTTCCGTGCTTCGGCGGGCACGTTAAATTGTCGGTCCCAGCTATTTAAGTCCGTCACCAGAGTTGACCACTGACTTCTACGTGATTTTAATTTATTCAATACATTCAATAGTTCCGCTACTCATCGATAGATGGCGTTGTTAATGAAAAGTTTTCACTGATCACCAAAAAAGGCTGTTACATAAAAATGATTCTCACGCACATAACGTAGGCATTTATAATTACCTAAGTACCTTGACCGACTTTCAGATAAAAATAGTTATGAAAATCATTGCAGGATAAATATTATGTTAATTGTTTGAATCAATACCTATAATTTTGTTACCTTGTATGGTGGTGGAATAGTTTCCGATTTTTGTTTGAAGATTGTGGGTTCGATGCCCGCGCATTACTGACATTTTCGCATTTAGTAAGTTCGTAACTCTGAGGAGACCTTTGACCAGTTGTGGGAAACAGTAGGTTCACAAAAAAAAGTTCGTATGAGTTAGGGTAGGGGCCAACTTTAATGATGAAGTTTTTAGGCTGCCTAAATAGCCGAGCTGGTCGAATGGGGTTGTGCCTCGACTTGAATCCAAAGGTTGTGGGTTCGAATCCCGGCCGTGCATCAATGGATTCTTCGTTTCGTTAAATGTACGCGCTATAACACGAGCTCTTAACGGTGAAGGAAAACATCGCGAGGAAACCCGCAGCTTAGTCAGCTCCACACGTATTGACGTCGTCTCTCCTGTGGGCGGCTGATTAAGCTGAGAGGATAGTTTAGATGCTGGGCAAGCCTATTCCATTTCAAACAATGTCCCAGGCACTACAGCGTCCCGTTTAGGGCTCGTACACAAAACTGCGATGCGACGTCGCATCGCAAAAATCTGCGAGCTCCCTCTTAGAGATGCAAGAGTAGATGCAAGAGGGAGCTCGCAGATTTTTGCGATGCGACGTCTCATCGCAGTTTTGTGTACGAGCCCATAGTGTTGGCAATTAGGCATGGATTGCCTTCTGACGCTGTATAAATCATCTAATATAGTAAAGGCCTAAGATTGTTTTAAATAGCCGAGAACCGATAATTCAACGTACCCTTACGCACAATAATGGCACTATAGTATTTTTCACGTGGGAACGGATCCCTGACACATAGAACTTTTACGTTCCACGATGTACAACAATGAACAATTTTGAAATAAATCAGATCTAGTGATGGGTAAAACTATAAGATACAATCTTCAAAAAAAAAAAGGATTTTGAATGTCTATTTCCTTTTTAATAATTTCAGATATTAACATAAATGAGCCTTGTCAAGTCTTGGAAAATAATGGGGAGACCCTTGCCCAGCAGTGGGACAACATAGGTTAGGAAAAAAATATAAAAGAGCCTAGTTACGGAACCGTTCCTATGTGAAAAGGAGTACAGCGGTCACTCATCCACTTTCTGACCGCACTGAACGTTGCTATACTACGAGCGCTTCTAATTTACCTATCAATGTAGTTCTCTATATGTGTAATTTATGTACTCATACTGAACTATACATAATATGTATATATATATTATAGTAGGTACTTACTTATCTAATAACGCACTAATGTATAGGTTTGTTTGTTTGCGTCTCATTATCTCTGACTCACGGCGGAAAGAAATCGCGATTCACGAGAAACGCTGGGCTTACATGGTGCAGGTATTAAGTTCTTACCCGATTATTCGACCTAGATGGCGTAAAAAAGTGGTCCTAGAATTAGGGCTCAAATTTATCAAATTTTTGGATCGAAGATCTTTTTCGGACGGTGTTGAGGATGGAGGCTAGAAGAAAAAAAGCGTTCGATTTTGCCGGCACGACACTTACATGGGTCAAAACGTCTCAGTGCGAAGTGCGTAGACGCGAAACAGTTTGTTTTAGCGTTATATAGGACGTTTTTTCTTAAAATGTATACCTACGTATATTAATCAAACTACGCTGTCCTCTCCGCCTTTAAGAGACGAACCCGTAGACACCAGATTCGACCCCCTAAGACCAAAGAAACGTAAGTAATCACTTCAACTTATCCCTCTATATTGCTTAAAGTTTACATAGGCATAGGTAAGGTAGCCTATTGGAAAATACGAAGCACCTGAAAATCAATTTAGTTCGCGAGGTCTACTGTTCTCACAGAACCAATAGTTAACTTATTTGTACTTATTGACTCGCTGTGCGACAAGAAACGAGCCCACTCATTATTAGCCCACCTATTTTCAACCGACTTCAAAAAAGGAGGCGGTTCTCAATTCGTCTATGCTTTTTTTTTGTATATTGTTACGCGATTGTTCCGCCATTTGTTGACCGATTTGCAAAATTCTTTTCATGTTTGAAAGGGTATACTCCAGAGGTGGTCCCATATAAATTTTATTCCTGAGGGATTGATAGTTTCCCCGTAAAACTCTAAACACCTTCCCTCCTAGCCATGTCATAAATAGAAATCGAATCGACAGCTTGACGCCCTGAGTCACCCCGCGTTTCGAGTCAAACATTGAAGTCGGTTTTCTTTTTAGTATAAAAACGTAATTATTAGTTGAAAAGTACTGTTTGGCGTTCTTTGAAAGGGGAAGGGTGTAAAATAGAGGAAGGCAGAGCCTCGGTTTTCTACTTGCACGGATTTACAAATTCTCATTACATTCTCCATCATCTCCCTGACCTTATCCCACGCTAAGTGGGGTCGGCACAACATGTCTTCTTCTTCCACTCACTCCTATCACTCGTCAATTGTGCATCCACTCCTTTTACATTCATATCATCTCTCACAATCCAACCACTTCTTCTTCGGCCTTCCTCTTGCATACCCAGCCACATTACATTCTCATTTCATTCTCCATTAAATTAAAAGTTTCAAATCATTTTATTAAAAGCTGTGATTACTCCTGTTCTCATTTTAAAAGTTAGATCGCTTAAAAGCTAGCTTCTCTGTTCAAGCGCCATATAAACCAAACACTATCCACCACCAAGGTCTCGTCTACAACAGTGCTCATTCAGCTCTGGTGGTGAGCTGTCCCGTCCTATCACCACACTGGTTATCTGGTCAAATTGTGAAATGTAAATGTGTTTAATAGTGATAGTTGGATGATTTGTTGTATGTCAGTGGTTTATACGAGTATTAGTCCCGTCCTATCACCACACTGGTTACCTCTCGGGAATTCTAGTGTATCTTAAAGCCTTAAGTTGACAAAACTGTGAAATGTGAAGTGTTTAATTAGTGGTAGTCGGGTGAATTTATGTATATCAGTGTTTTATACATTTTATAAGTAATATTGACTATGATACGTAAGTACAAATAGATTTTTTAAAAGTTCAGTGAATTCCAATTGGTATTATGAGCACTGTTGTTATATATATAACACGACGAGTGATGAGTATGAATGTGGATGGATATACCGGTAGGGGTAGGCCTAAGAAAAGATGGATGGACTGTGTGGATGCGGATATGTTTGTGAAAGGAGTGAGTTCTGATATGACGGGTGATAGAGAGAAATGGAAGAGAGAAACATGTTGTGCCGACCCCACTTAAGTGGGATAAGGGCAGGAAGAACAAGATTATGAGCACTGTTGGTCTAAGCAACCTAGCTTGAAATAAGCTCAAATACAGTTACTTACTGAGTTCCGTTGAACAACTCCTGACTCCATCATCGGATCAGTTAGTTTACCTTATTATTGTATTGTATTGTTTGTATGATCTACAAGTATGTGTCTCGGGTCTGGGTGTTTCTATGTATAATATGTATGTATTTACGAACAAAAAAGCATATATAAGTAGTTTATCAGTCATCTAGTACCCTTTACACAAGCTCTGCTTACTTTGGGGCTAGATGATGCTGTGTGAAAAAGTCCAGCGTTATTTATTTATTGATGATTCATAGTATATAGGTACCTACATTACGCAAAATGGTACCTATTAGGGGTGTGCGCCGATCGGCGTGGCGCACGCCGCCGACGTTTTTGCTCACGCCGCCGCCGCCGACGATTTTATCGGCGTGAAATCGGCGCCAATATTGTGTATGTACAAAATCCTTATAGTCAATTCCACATAGCATGTGTGATGACATATTTGCCATTTGTTAGTTTTTTTGAGATGATAGGGCAAAATTATATTGTCAAAAAATCAATGACAATTTAATACCTATCAAACTAAGTTTTACTTGTAAAATAATCGATTTTCTCTGACGAATTAGGCCGTGGACGCATTAGGCGAACTGTTTGCCTCTAAGTTCACCTCCCTATATATTTTTTATGAAGTGTCCATACAGCGCGTACTGTGCAGTTTGGGACAACTTGCCGACTCACTCAGTCAGCGACTGAGTCACAGAGAACGATGCTATAACGATGCTCAGCTCGCTCACTACGACCGCGCCGCGCGGCGTTACGCGTTCAGTCAGTAAGAGCGAACAGTCAGCCGCTCATCATCATCAGCCTATAGCAGTCTACTGCTGCCCTAATGAGAGCCATTGAGCTCTGTCCTCAGTTCAAAGCATCCAGCTTCTACCAGCAGCCTTTCGTAGATCGTCACTCCACCTGGCGAAAGATCGCCACTCAAGAACTCGTCTACTCCAACGGTTATCGGTTCTTCAGCAGATATGGCCAGCCCACTGCCACTTGCTAGCTAACTCTCTGAGCTATGTCGACAACTTTAGTTCTATGTCGGATAGTGTCGTTTCGGATTCTATCCTTCACAAAAACTCCAAGCATAGCTTGTTCCATAGCTCGCTGAGCGACTTTAAACTGGTAGACTAGCCGTACTGTGTCCGTCCGTATGTCATGGCAGGTAGGACGCACTGATGGAAAGCTTTCGTTTTAAGACATTGCGGTATGGGTGACTAGAAAACTCGACGTAGTTTTCCAAAGTCTGCCCAACCCAGCTGAATCCTCCTTTTGGCCTCCTTCTCAAAGTTGTACAAAGTTGTCTCTACCTAACTGCAAAATCTGCCCGAGGTATGCGGAAAAACTTCAAGAAGGTGACCATTTACAGCGACAGGTCTTGACCAAGTCCAGTTTCTTACTCCCTGTCTCACTCCTTTGCGCAGTTGGGTGGGCTTAGGCTGCTGGTCCTGTACTCGGACACTCTTGGTGGCGGCTTCATACAGACATCTCAAAACTTTGATATTATGATAGTCTACTTGGCATCGCTGCAAAGATTCCAGAACATCCCAGGTTTCGACAGAGTCAAAGGCCTTCTCATAGTCCACAAAAGCCAGACACAGGGGCTAATTATACTCTTCGGACTTCTGTATAATCTGAATCACTGTGTAAATGTGGTCTATGGTGCCATATCCTCCGCGAAACTCGGCCTGTTCCGGTGTTTAGAACTCGTTGAGTCTTCTGGCGAGACGATTCGTAATAACCCGAGAGAACAGCTTATAACCGTGGCTCAGGAGCGATGGGTCTGTAATTTTTAAGAAGAGTCTTATCTCCCTTCTTAACTCATTCATCGCCTCCCTAGAAAGTACAATCTCCCCCCATGCCGCCATACATACATGCCGCCGATCGGCGGGATCGGCATGTGAGTCAAGAACTTCTGCCCGTGCCGATCGGCGGGCTCGGCACTGAATGAGTTAAAAAACAGAACCAACAAGCTCTCGTTCCACGCCATTGGAGTTCTCCTTTAATTATACTGTCCACGCCGATGACGCCGATTACGCCGCCGCCGCCGACTGATTTTAAGCCGGCGTCCGCCGCCGGTCAAGAAGGAATCGGCGCACACCTCTAGTACCTATCACGGTTCAAAACCTTCTTCTTCTTGCCCTTATCCCACTTAAGTGGGATGCACAACATGTTTCTCTCTTCCATTTCCCTCTATCACCCGTCATATCAGAACTCACTCCTTTCACAAACATATCCGCATTCACACAGTCCATCCATCTTTTCTTCGGTTCAAAACCGGACACGACAAAAATATAGACACTGGTGGTCTAGTGGTAATGGCCCCGCCTACCGATCGTAAGGTCGTGGGTTCAATCCTGGTCGTGCACCAATGAGTTTTTCTGCCGAAAAATGTATGTGCACTATGCCAGTACTCTCAAACGGTGAAGGAAAACATCGTGAGGAAACCGGCATGTCGTAGACCTACAAAGTTCGAAAACATGTGTCAAGTGCACGAAAGGAGCCTCTTTGAGGCGCACTTCAAATCCTTTCACCACACTGGTTCGAAAGAACTGGTGACACGACAAGAAGAAGAAGACGACAAAAATAAGTATGTACACGTCTGTCTATGGATAGGATTTTATTGCGTTAAGTTCTTTTTAATATGAAAGACGTTTAAGAATGAATACTTATTTATTTATCAGATAACATTTGTATGCACAGCTGACCTAAAGCTGCATAAGTAGCTCAACACCAAAAGTAGCTGAACAATGCGTTTAGATAAGATTGCGCAACAAAGAACAATGATATCATTATTACTCATCTAATTATTTTAGCGTAGCCACGTGGATTAAACGTAAACTTGTTAATATTTCGATAATACTGGACTGGATTTTTGAGATGGGCTCAGATTTTGAAAAAAATGTACAGATAGAGACAAATGTGTCAAAAGTAAAAAAAAAAACATTTTTTGGTGCCAATCGATCAAATTTTATGTAGGGATCAAAAGACTATGGGACCATTTGAGGTTTGAATGCTATTTTCGGTTATTTACTACTAGGACAACATTATAACACCATACCTACCTGATAATTTCATTAATAAAAGAAGAATACAATTAAAACTCAAAATCCAGCAATCTTGCCCACATACGCAAACAGTAATCTTCAAACGCTGTTTTCTTCGGATGTACTTAATGATTTTTTTCGGAAAATCCTTTTAGATTTAGTTGTGTGTTGGGATGCTACCCTTTCGGTAGACGTCTTTTTACACCCTTTATAATAGGAAGTAGCCAGAACAAAATAGTCTGAATATCTAAGCCCTTATCATTTGTCATTGATGCATCGGATCTCTGAACCTAGGTTCATGGCGATGACACAAGTCGATACATCACCACGAAACTAAACTACAATCTACACGTGCTCTTAATGGTGAAGGAAGACATCGTACGGAAATCAGTTAGTAATTGACGACCTCTGTGGCGCAGTGGGCGAAGGCCTGCCTGCGATGCAAAAGGTTGCGGGTTCGATCCCCGCGGCGGGACCAATGTTTGTATGATCTGCAAATATTTGTCTCGGGTCTGGGTGTTTCTATGTATAATATGTATATATTTACAAACAAAAAGTATTTAAGTAGTATATCAGTCATCTAGTACCCATAACACAAGCTCTGCTTACTTTGGGGCTAGATGATGCTGTGTGGAAAAGTCCAGCATTATTTATTTATTTATTATTTATAATAGGTGATGGGCTTGCAGCCTGTCACGTATGGAATACTAACTTCTGCTAAATGTGAACATGTAGACCAACCCGTCTTCGTGAGATACCTCATCAACATTCCATGTATACCTCATCATCATTCCCTTGCCCTTATCCCACTGTGGGGTCACACAACACATTATCTTTTGTACAATAGATAGAGATAGAGAAGATAGAGAAGTGGAAACAAATCCCTTAGTGGTTTTGATTAGTGGATCAGAGTGGAATAGAGCCTGTAGCCTACACATGTTTATGCAAATATGATCTTTATCTTTATAGGTAGGTAAGGTACCTACTACTATGTTTGCTTTGGAATACCAATTTACGTAAAAGCTTGGGTCTCTCTGACCTTTGCAATGCTAAATCAGTTTTATGGGGTGTGCTGGGTTGACGTCACTGTGACTCATGGGCTAAGAGAGTGGTTTAGTCGCAGTTGGTCGAATGGGGATGTGCCTCGACTTTCAATCCGAAGGTCGTGGGTTCGAATCCCGGCCGTGCATCAATGTATTTTTGGTTTCGTAAAATTGAAATGAAGCTCGTCAAAGTAAGATTAGATTTGAGTGAAGTATACTTCTCCCACCTTATAAAAAACTTAAGCCTTCACGTCTATGCTAGATGATTTATAAAGCGTCAGGAGGCCTGGCCTATACCTACACTCAACGGGACGCTGTAGTGCCTGGGACATTGTTTGAGATGGAATAGGCTTGCCCAGCACCTTAACCATCCTCTCAGCTTAATCAGCCGCCCACAGGAAAGACAACGTCAATACGTGTGGAGCTGACTAAGCTGCGGGTTTCCTCACGATGTTTTCCTTTACCGTTTGAGAGTACTGGCATAGTGCACATATATTTTATTTGTGCACGACCGGGATTGATTACACGACCTTACGATCGGAAGGAGGCGCCCTTACCACTAGACCAGTGCTCTGTAGGTAGGTCACTAACTCATGCGAACTTTACAGCCATTTACGGCTAGACAACTAATAACTTTAAAATAACCTATTTAATATAATAGAAGTTTCCACTATAAAATTAATAAAATCAGTACAAAGTAATAAAAAGCTCATAAAACCAATCGCAAGAGCAGGCGTCGGTCAGTCTGTTAATCACAAAGTTATCTTATACTAATTAGTATAAGAAGCAGTGATGGGATGCTTAAATATAATTTATCGATAAATATGAAGAAATAAAATGTATCACCTAAAAGTACGCTAAGCCTCAAACCGTGTTTGTTGCCCTGCGATGATGATGATGACGTCCTAGCGGCTTTCGGCCACGGCGACTGATTTATTCTGGACTGACATATTTAACTCCTTGGGGCTTATTACAAGAAAATGAGGAGTTTAGACCAAGTCTAACCAAAAAACTGTCCCTAGAAAACGATATTTAAATACTCGTAACCTATTTTATTAGAGAAGGTACGCGCACTTGGGGCATCTAAACCTAGCTAATGTAATTGTGCGAAATGGCCAGTATGGCAACAGATGGTCTGGAGCTCATCTCGTTATCTGTCCAGAGCAAGACGGCGCCCTTCCTCAAGCCCTGGTTCTAGTATTGGTCGCGAAGGAACAGGAGTAGAGTCACCGTTTTGAAGACTATTTCTAGTAATGATTCTGATTAAAATCCCGTAAAGAATGATACCATCATAGATTCCTTGGTATACTCTCGATATGGTCCCATATTATTTTAATTTCTAAAGGATTGATACATATTTTTTCGATAAAACCACATTTGACGGGAAATTGAGACCTTCGAAACTTGTTTACGACCAGAGTTTTAAAACGTAGTTATTTATTGATAACTCTCATGTAAGCAATAAATACTTTATGTATGTAGGTAAATAACAGGTAGGCTTATTTAACCGGATCTATTTTTCAATCATCAGGGAAACAACAACAAAACCATTAGGTATTCCCTATCCCTGTGCCACAATATAATAATAACGATAAAAATTAAATAAGCCCGCACTAGGATATATAGTTTAATGGATTCCAGTGAATCTACTCCATCATCAAAACAGTTCGATGGTACATCTTCGAAATATGTAGTATAAATAAAATTAGTATATTGCCATATTGCCTTGGAATTTAAAAGTTTCCA
Organism: Epirrhoe tristata; assembly: GCA_951394285.1. NCBI lineage: Eukaryota > Metazoa > Arthropoda > Insecta > Lepidoptera > Geometridae > Epirrhoe > Epirrhoe tristata. The sequence goes on along the minus strand of OX596165.1, from coordinate 4,388,682 downwards.
AATTCTATCCAACTAAGGTACCTTTCATCCTACCTGTCATGACATACGGAGCCGAAACGTGGACACTCACAGTACGGCTAGTCCACCAGTTTAAAGTCGCTCAGCGAGCTATGGAACGAGCTATGCTCGGAGTTTCTCTAAAGGATAGAATCCGCAACGAGACTATCCAACATAGAACCAAAGTTGTCGACATAGCTCAGAGAATCAGCAAGCTGAAGTGGCAGTGGGCTGGCCATATCCGAAGAACCGATAACCGTTGAGGTGGGGTTCTTGAGCGGAGACCGCGGCTCGGCAAACGTAGTGTAGGACGCCCTCCGGCCAGGTGGAGTGACGATCTGCGAAAGGCTGCCGGCAGAAGCTGGATGCGTCGAGCTGAGGACAGGGCGCAATGGCGCGCACTAGGGGAGGCCTATGTCCATCAGTGGACTGCCATAGGCTGATGATGATTGATTGAAGGTACCTTTTAAATTACAGGCACAGAAAACTCTTAGGCTCTGATACTCACGACCCAGGAAATTCTAAAGGGTCAGGACTATTACGTGACACTTACAAATGAACAACACAGGAATTTTCCTTTAAACAAATAGTGGAATATTTTGCTGTACTCATTACCGATATCAATCGATAATTTACCTCCGCAGTCTGTATATTATCAAACATTGAAATATCTCTACATACATAGAATCACGCCTATTTGCCGTACAGGCAGAGACCGCGTCTTCTTCTTTTTATTAATGGCAACTAACTGTATTAACAGTATAATTCTGCCAATGTCAAAAAGTTTTAAATAAGACGTATTTATGTCATGTCAAGTCAAGTCATGTCAATTTGGTTTTGAAAAAAACATGGCGGTGTGTCATTTCAAAACTCCAACGGAAATCGTTCGTCAAATCTTCTTGAATATTCCTCCATTCCATTTTCCAAATCTCCTGATCATGAAGTAACTTCATGATAGACGGTCACTTCATTGAAGTGCGATTGCGAAATTTTGGGACCGAATTGCGCGTGATTCGCTTTGAAACACATTTGTTCCTAAATCGGTTCCGATGAATCTTTTCAATTTCAAAGTTACGTACAAATGTGTTGATTGGCCTATTGAGATTTCCAGCTCCTACGATAGGAAGATCGTTCATCTTTCGTCTCATTTTCACGCAAGCCTGCCAATTTAGTGTACCTACTTTTGACCTAGCTCTTTTCTATGTCAAAAAGGTCCAAGTATCTAGAAATGAATTCACTAGAAACATAATCGCTACAAAAACTTTTATACACTACTAGCTGCGCTCCCGCGGTGTGACCCGCGGTCCCTCGGGATGTTTTCATTCTTTCGGGATAAAAAGTAGCCTATGTCCTTCCCTGAGATACAACCTTTAACTATGCCAAATTTCAGCTTAATCTGTTCAGCGGTTTGGGCGTGAAAGCGTAACAAACAGACAGACAGACAGACAGACAGAGTTACTTTCACATTTATAATATTAGTATGGATGTCCTATGTCTGTTGGGTCATTTTTATCGTTGCTATGTTTTATGCGTCTGCCCATCACTAAAGTAAGTAAGTTAACAATTCACTATCTGAGGCTACGTCATGTTATGATATTGTAATGACCTAGCTTGATTTGTTTGTTATTTGCGAGGATGTTGTTATGCGGTGTAGCCAGTACCCCCAATGGATGAATTTATTTGACCTCTATTAAGCTGTCTTACAGTGGCCCATGATTCGCAAATACACGATGCAATTTTTGGCTCGTTTGCTAAGCGGATGTCATAGCGGCCGAGCAAGCTTCGCACTTATTTTATTTATTACTAGCTGACCCGCGCGACTTCGTCTGCGCATTATTCGGTCCTGCCGTTCACGCGTAATGGCGTGACCAAGGGATATAGGGATTCATTTCTTCCGCGCAATTTTTTTTATGAGAACCTTCTGACAATTACAAACACAAAAAAAAAATAGTGAAATCGGTCCAGCCGCTCACGCGTGATGGCGTGACCAAGGGATATAGGGATTCATTTTTATATATAGAGATTATTTACGTTTTTACACGTAAAAAAATAGCAGTACGATAATAAATCGTATCAGTTGAAACTCTTCCGTGTAAATACTTTTTTAAAGACTCACGATAAACAGCTTGATGGTCGGATGACATTGTTAATGTAGCTGAGAAAGCTTGGGAAGGACCACAGAACTGAATTGAGTGGTTAAACATCGGCACGTAGCAAATTTTGTGTATGTGTGTGCTCTATTATTCTTTCTCTTCATCTTAGCTGAGTAATTCCCAATTCGTACCACAAAAACTTGTACCAGGTGGTACGAGTTGAGAAATAGAAAAATATCGCATTCATATATTGCATTGGGGGTACCCTGTAATGATAGTGTAATGATAAATAAATAAATAAAAAAAATAAAAAAAAATCATTATTTTCATTCCCAACTCGTACCACTTTCAAAAATTGGTGTTTAGTTACAGTCAACGACAAATAATATTGCATCTAATAAGTAATAAAAGTAAATATAGTAGGCCGTAATCCATTGAAATTATCTTCTTCTTATTTAAGGATTTACTCCTTGTCGGCACAACAGATAAATCCCTCTCCATGTATCTCTTGTGTGTGTAATTGGGAATTACTCCTTAAGCTTACCAGTCCATTACATACACAATGGCGTCGATTCAATGTTGCTAACTAAACTAAAAGTTTAGTTAACTTTAGTCAGTGCTTTGTTCTTAATCTTCTTAATAATAGAATGACTATTACAGTGAGATTTCTAAAATTACTTATTTTTAGTCAAAATCAAGTATTTGTGGGTAAAATTAGGCAATACCATTATGGTATCAGCTGTTACAAAAGCAGCCGGAAAGTGTCCAACAAGGCACGACTGGCAGTTCATAGAGGAGTGTTAGTGCCGACATTGATGTATGGTAGTGAAAGTTGGGTGTGGCAGAAAAAACATCAGAGTAGAGTGAATGCTGTTGAAATGAGAGCGTTGCGTAGTATGTGTGGGGTAACGTTCAATGATAGAGTGAGAAATAGTGTGATAAGGGAACAGTGTGGAGTGAAAGAAGATGTAGTGTTGAGGATCGAGAAAGGTATGTTAAGATGGTTTCGGCATGTAGAGAGGATGGATGACAGTCGTTTGACAAAGCAAGTGTATGGGACAGCTGGAATAGGAAGGCCTAGGCGAAACTTCTTGGATCAAATTGGCAACATTTTGGAGAAGGGCCAGGTCAAAAGTACCAAGTTGGAGACAAGCGGAGAAGTCCGTGGTCTCTGCCTACCCCTTCGGGAAAGAGGCGTGATTTTATGTATGTATGTATGTATGTTACAAAAGCTCAGAGACGCCATTTTGATTATAATTTTAGTAATGTCACTTTTAGTAGATATACCTTTTTCGTCTTTATTGAGAACAAAATAAGAACGTTCAAGTTTTAGTATAATTAAGTTTAAGTCTGTGATAACAGAATCATCTCTAATATGTACTTACGTATGTACCTACTCACAATTTTTCTCGTGTAATGAAATAAAGATTTCATAAAAACCACATTTTACTAGCGCAATTCTCTAAACGCACTCTTTCAACTTATAGCCATCCAATGTTTTGTGAATCAATGAACTCTGATAAAATAATATAAATTAATTTAATATGTTTACTTTTTGCTTATCTTATTTTATATAAAACGATATAAAAGTTAAATAATAATTTTACTTGCCACATGTTGCATAACACGTCAAATTTGATGGTCGAGTCTTATCAGAGAGCGTTTGGTAGTGGACAATGTACAATATTGTACTGGATTTTTTCTTAATACGTAATTACACTTCTAGAATGGTGGTACAGTAGTGTTGAACGTGGATATTAGTTTGAGTTTTTTTAAATTTTTCTTGGTGGCAATGCTAAACAAAAATAATGTGAATAATCTTGGAAATATTGTAGTGTGTGTTCGCAGATTGGTGTTTAAAACGAATATAATACGACAAGCTTTGAAACTTTTTAAATTAAGACAAATTTATGTGATAACGTAAATTATTGAAAATCTAAAAAGAGTTGTAATTAATACTTATTTAAATAGATAAATCTTGTGGTTGAAGGTTACGAAATTGTATGTGACAATGTGAAACTCGGAATTGAGATTTAATATTTAATTATTTTTTTAATAATTAAGTACAATTACGCTGTACTGTTGAATGTCATCCAAAATGGAGTACCAAAGTTGCTATGGTAAATAACTTAATATATTTATTATTACTTGAAGTTGAACTTAAATGCTTGTGGTGTTGCTTGCGTACGTTCTTGATAGATCTTCGAAGTGAACCAATGTTCTGTCGCAAAGTCAAAGTCACAAAGCATTTCTAAATTATTATTATTATTATTTTGTTAGTCAAAGTTTAACATCACGGAACTATAGAGTCCCGGACCTTTGATAGGTATGCATGGGGCCGAAGCCAACACACAGAGGCCTTTTTGACAATTTCGATCTTGTGTGATGGAGACACATACCGGCTACTATCCCTTCAAGACTATAAAAAATATTATTAATAAAAGCCCTCGATGTCCCACTGCTGTAATATATTTATAAATAAAAATATAAAATAAAATAATCATAATTTATTCAGTAGGACCGCTGGGATCACTCACAATCACACGCAAAGGATGGTTGACCGCTAGCATAATCAGCGCTTCCGTTCATCGGAGTGTACTTTAAATTAAATTGTCATTCCCTTCTACAAATTCTTTAAGCCAGGAAGGACCTTTAGGCAAGCTAAAATCTCTGTCACCAGAGTCACTATAGTCCTTTTCATATAGAAACGGTTCCGAGGCAAGGCTTTTTTATGATAATATCTGAAATATATCTGAAATGATTAAAGAGGAAATAGATTTTTTTTTTTCAGTTGTATCTTTTAGTATTATCACTAGATTTCATTTATTTCAAACATTTTCATAGTTGTACAGCGTGAAACGTAAAAGTTCTATGTGTCAAATACGTTCTTACGTGAAAAATACTATAATTCATACGAACTTACTTTAGCTCAATCACACGAACTAATTAAATAAATAAATAATGCTGGACTTTTCCACACAGCATATTTTAGCCCCAAAATAAGCAGAGCTTGTGTAAGGGTACTAGATGATTGATATACTACTTAAATACTTTTTTTTTTTTTTTGCAGCTTAGTCAGCTCCACACATATTGACGTTGTCTTTCCTGTGGACCAGGCTGATTAAGCTGAGAGGATGGTTTGGGTGCTGGGCAAGCCTATTCCATCTCAAACAATGTCCCAGGCACTACAGGGTCTCGTTAAGTGAAGGCATGGATTGCCTCCTGACGCTGTATAAATCATCTATTATAGATGTAAAGGCCAAAGTACTTTTTGTTTGTAAATACATACATATTATACATAGAATGTCTACCGCACCTTGGGGATACAGTCGTGAACTTGGTTACGTTTTTTTTTATACAAAGAAACACCCAGACCCGCGACAAATATTTGCAGATCATACAGACATTGGTCCCGCCGCGGGGATCGAATCCGCAACCTTTTGCGTATTAGGCGGGCCTTCGCCCACTGCGCCACAGAGGTCGTCGAATGCTTTTGAATAAAGTGTGAATCTTCCTACAGTACCATGTACCAGTTGGATCCTATTCATCATCTCTGTATTCTTATCCCCATCTCCCCTTTATGTGATGTCGCCAGGTCCTTCTCTTCCATATGCTATCAGCCGTCATCTCAACAGTCACTCTTACCCGTATCTTGGGTGCTATTATTAGCTGTTTATGATTTATTCGTGGTTACGTCAGCCTTATTACGACCTTATCTCAACCGTAGAATAGTGTAACATTACAATTGTTTAAATAAAACCACTTCGACAGCGGCGTTCAAACTCTTGGCCTTATTACAAAAAAGTTAAACCTTAGTTGTACACCATGTTGACATATGTCAAAACAAAACTGTTACCACAAAAAAGCGTTCTATGCACGAGTATTTAAAGATCGTTTTTCTAGACAGTTTTTTAGTTAGTCTTAGTCAAAATCGGTTCATTTTCTTGTAATAAAAAGGAATATGTTTTTAACGGGCGCCTAAAAGCTTCGCTACCAGAATTGGCCACTGCCCACTGCTGAACTCGTACGAAGTTTTGGTTACACCTGGCCAGAATTTTAAAGAATGTGTGTCATATTGTAGGGAATAAAAACGTAAGCAAGTTCGTATGAGCTAGGGTAACGGAGTTTCTAGCCCGCAGTCATAGCTTAAGAGGAATGGATACCAGCTCTTTCTCCATACAAACGTAGTCGACTGTTTCCTCCCTGGATAATGACACTAGAACAGATATTTTTGTACCATAAAACCTTTAGCTACCAATGACCATGCTATGTCTTGGCTTTTTTTAAATTCTAGTTTTTTAAGGCTCCTGTTCCTATGATAATTAGAATTTAAAAAAACAAGACTTGTTGGGGGCATGTTGCTACCGTCTGCCACCGCGTGGGGGCAGTTGGTGGGGGCAGACGGTAATAATCCTCAATTTCTTTTGTCGTTAAATACGATAAAACAAATTGCAACGTAAAACAATGTTTTTAAATTCCTTATCATATTTGTAAACGTGAATGTACACGTGATTTTTTTAATCAGACGGTGAATAAACGAAAGGTCACAGGTTCAATTCCCTAATCGGTGATTTTCCTTTTTTCGCGCCGATTTTGCAAATGTTTACATTTTATGCACGTGTTTGAACATCTTCACTTTTTGTGGTAAAATCTATTTAAGTAAGTTCGTATGAGTTAGTGGTCAACTCTGGCGACGGAGTTTTTAGGGCTCCGTCGTGGCTCAACGACTTAATAGCCGAGACCGACAATTTATTTACCCTCCGAAGCACAGCACAACTGAGGAGTTGATAATGCTGAACTGCAGCCCTATTGTCTAACTAAATCCATTCCCATTTGTCATCCCAATAGAGTTCAACCACACATTTTTTTATTTTTTTATTTATTGATTTATAACAATTACATTGTCTTAACAGTAGGGACACCAAAGCGACAATGGAATTACAAACAACATAAATTACAAGCAACACAAATACTTAGTAGCAGCGACTGTGAATTTCGCCAATGTAGTGTTAAAAACATCTATATCCTCCGAAGTGCATAAGCTATTGATAGCACTTAGGGCTCGCGTGAAAGGTGCTTTGCTGAGGAGGTTAGTCCTTGCGTTCGGGATCATCAGCAGCCGAGGCCGCCGCCGCGCGCCCACATGCTTGTCCGGCACGTACAGACCGACACACATCAACACCCGCGGATTATAACATAATAGGAGAATGTCAATTGAAGTTCAGAATGGGTTTCAAATGCCAAAATGAAGCATGTCCATTGCCAGTTGAATTACACAATAAAGCCCCTGGTTCTTCACGGTATTGGTCGCGAAGGAACAGGAGTAGAATCACCTAGTTTTAAGACTATTCTAAATGATCCAAGCGGTCCTACTTAACTTTGACTAGACACTTTTATATCAAAATCTGACTGTATCTCTTTCCAGCTCAATGCTCTCATGAACGAAATCTACGAGACGGTGACTGCGGCGTGCAACATGGAGGAGAATAAGCCTGGCAGCTTCCCAACAGACCAGGGTGATAGTGGCTCGAGTGAAGGTAAGATATGAGACAAGTGGGGGGGTTAAGACATTTTAGGGGCTATAACGCTTTTGCGATATTGACGGTAACTAAGCCTGGCAGCTTTCCAACGGACCAGGGTGACAGCGGCTCCAGTGAAGGTAAGACATGAGACAATATGGGGGGGGGGTTGATGACAAGTGAGGGGGTTAAGACACCCCTAAGCTTTGTTACAGTCTCGTAGATTACTAAGATAAGATGAATGTCATTCATCTTATCTTATTGACGGTAACAAAGCCTGGCAGTTCTCCAACAGACCAGGCTGATTGCGTGATGTGGAAGACATGAGATAAGGGGGATCATTGAGGGGGGTTAAGTTATATTCATCTTACAGTTGTTCGAAGGCGGGTTGGTCTTAATTGTATGTAGATTCGTTTCTGTGTGCGTAACCGATACTGAGATATATACGCGCACAGAAACAACGTGTATGTGCAAATTATCACCACAGTTCTATCATTTTTAACCTCCATCGCATAAGAGGGTCTGACTGTGTGCCTATTTGTAGTTAGGTTAGGTTAGGTTAGTAGATTTGTAGATCCTTAACGGAAGAATCGGTTTAAATTTTGTTTTTATTAAAGTTATATCGAGCTTTTTAAGCTTTATATGGTCTTTCATTTTAAACTAACTTAATTCAGGAATTGGGTTCAACAAATAAGTTGAAAAATGTTTATGTATAATTTTTTTTGTTTTGTTATGAAAATCCCGAGAAAATTGATAAAGACTATCCTCTCAATTGATTGTTGCTTCTTGTATAACTTAGTCTATTCGTGATGTAGCTGCGCTGCGATTGGTGGAACGTCTGTTCTCCTTGAAAATCATTAAGCAACTTTTGTAAAAAATCAATAAATTATTAATTTAGAAGTGAAAACTCAAATCGGGTTAGGAATTAAATTGATACGCTCAAACGTCTATTAACATCCCAAAAATGAGGCCTTGTCAGTTTGTGTAGTTTAAAAAGAAAGAACCAGTACCCAGACCATATTCTTTTCTATTCTATTGTAGAATTCACGATTCGTATCATTTATCATGTTTTATTTCTTCCAGAATCAGTGAAACTCACCAGAAGTCTAACTGAGAAACGTAAGAACTACGTTCGCCGAGTTTCCTCCCGTCTTGCGTACTTAGACCCGAACAGTATTAAGACACCACGATTCAGGCACCAGACATCTATATGCTCATACAAATCTGACGTTAGGGAGTACAATCAGTATAACACGTTCAGGTCGTGGAAGAGCTTTAGGGCATCGCAGAATAATCTGACTAGCAAGATGGAGTCGGATTCCAAGTTTAATTTGACAGGTATGTGTTTTTTTTTTCAATATACAGGGTGTAAAAAGACAACTACCGAAAACTGAGGGGTTGCAATCAGGCCATGATTCTAATCTCATTTAGCGAAAATTTTTTTTGACTTCGCTTAGTCATTTTATGTTATTTTCAGTTATTGACTACTAGTATAACATAATAAGACCATACCTACCTTATTATTTCATTTTTAAAAGAAAAAAACAATTTAAACTCAAAATACAGCAATCTACGTAAAACAACGCGCCCAGTACATACGCAAACAGTAATTTTCAAACGCTGTTTTCTCCGGATATAATGATTTTTAAGGAAAATCCTTTTAGATTTGGTTGTGTCTTGGGATGCTGTACCTACCCCCTTCGGCTTCGGTAGACGTCTTTTTACAACCTGTAGATATCCTCCAGTAAAAAAATCAGGGGATCTCACGGTAAACCATTTTAACTGACTTTAAAAGGAGTTGTGGTGAAGGAAAACATCGTGAGGAAACCAGTTAGTGTTCTTATAGGCGGCAATTGGCTTGCAACCTATCACGTATGGAAAACTAACTTCTGCAAGATGTGGGCATGTTTAAAATATGTGTTTGGACATGCCTCTGACTACCCTTAGACATCTGCAAAGGATCTGGAATATGGAATAAGTAAGATCTGAGAGAAAGTCTACCGCACCTTGGGGATATAGTCGTGAACCTGTTTGATTTTCTTTCTTTTTTATTTAATGTGAACCGATATCTTCGACAATTGTAGACCGAAATCTGTATTTGGTTCGAAAGGGTAACTCTTGTGGTGGTCTCATATATTTTTTTTCCTGAGAGATTGACTACTTACGAACATATTTCTGAAACACAAAAACGTATCCTCGCTTGTAATTTTCGACCTAATTCCAACTGTTTTATTTTTAGTTTTAAAACGTTTCAACTACAATTTATAGTATTCAACCGACTTCAAAAAAGGAGGTTATCAAGTCGTCTGTATGTTTTTTTTGTATCTTGTTACGCGATTGTTCCGCCATTTGTTGACCGATTTGCAAAATTATTTTTATGTTTGAAAAGGTATACTCCAGAGGTGGTCCCATATACATTTTATTCCTGAGGGATTGATAGTTTCCCCGTAAAACTCTAAACACCTTCCCTCCTAGCCATGTCACAAATACAAATCGAATCGACAGCTTGACGTCCTGAGTCACACCGCGTTTCGAGTCAAACATTGAAGTCGGTTTTCTTTTTAGTATTAAAACGTAATTATTTCATGAATAACTCTCTTTACAGATTCAACAGGCAACATTCTATCAATAAAAAATGACTTTGACATCAGTGATGGGAGTATAGACGCATTAAGTATAGACGAGAAAGCGGGCTGTGTTGAAATAGAGTTGCCTTTCGAGCCGCGAGAACAAGGGCTATTTAACGTGTGTTTGCTAGTTGGACTGAACTATATGACAGGCCAGGCGTATGTCAAGAGCGTGTTCCCTAGCCAGGTAAGACAATTGGGAGGGTAGATAATACACTCGGAAGGGTCAATAAGACATACTTAAGAGGGTCAAAACTTACTTGGGAGGGTCGATATGATACTTGAGAGGGTTGATAAGACACTTGGGAGGGTCGATAAGAGACTTGAGAGGGTCAAAACATACTTGGGAGGGTCGATAAGCCACTTGGGAGGGTTGAAACATACTTGGGAGGGTTGATAAGACACTTGGGAGGGTCGATAAGAGACTTGAGAGGGTCGATAATACACTTGGGAGGGTTGAAACATACTTGGAAGGGTCATGTCTTATGTGGTCAAGGCAAGGAGGGTTCATAAGACACTGGGTCAAGTCTTAAAAGAAGAGTCAAGTTATACTAAACAATGAATAATTATTTCGAACGTGTGGCATTTTAAAGGCGTGAAAGAGCATTTATCGTGCATTTGATACACTTTCATTTAATTTATTTTAGTTTAGTGAAATCTGACACATATCTGCTTATTATAAAAACGTAAAACCTTGGTTGTACCCCATGTTGACACATGTCAAAATAAAACTGTTACCAAAAAGCGTTCTATGTACGAGTATTTAAAGATCGTTTTTCTAGGGACAGTTTTTTAGTTAGACTTGGTCTAAACTCGGCTCATTTTCTAGTAATAAGCCCCATATTGTTTTCATTCACAATCGTTAGGTTTTATGGCATTATTAACTTTTTTTTTTTTTCTCAGGTGCAAGTACCCCAGCATATTGAGAACCTTATCTTCCCAGAGACACTGAGCCAGGATAAGGGGGAGTGGTCGGCTGATGCAACTCATACACAATGCTATTCTTTTGTTCTAACAGATGAAAGAGGCGAACGATCGTATGGGTATGTTTTTGAGTAGATTTTTCTTAGCGATATGGCCGCCCATAGTACAATTTGTTTATAATATATTCTCTGTATAAGGTTCTTGTGTACAATGAAGCGTTAATCTATCCATACTAATATTATAAATGTGAAAGTAACTCTGTCTGTCTGTTTGTTACGCTTTACCGCTGAACAGATTAAGCTGAAATTTGGCATAGTTAAAGGTTGTATCACAGGGAAGGACATAGGCTACGTTTTATCCCGAAAAAGTTGAAAATCCCTAGGGACCGCGGGTCACTCCGCGGGAGCGCAGCTAGTGTATAATATGTATGTATTTACAAACAAATAGTATATAAGTAGTCAGTTGGGGGAACCATCCCATAGTACAAGCTTTGCTTAGTTTGGGGCTAGATGATGTGAATTGTCCAGCATTATTATTATTATTATGTTAGTCAAAGTTTAACATCACGGAACTATAGAGTCCCGGACCTTTGATAGGTATGCATGGGGCCGAAGCCAACACACAGAGGCCTTTTTGACACTTTTGATCTTGTGTGATGGAGACACATACCGGCTACTATCCCTTCAACACTATAAAAATGCATTCAGGAACAGTCTCCGGTTTGTGCAGAACTATTGAGGATATGGAAAACTAATTACTGGGCTATGGGGTGGGATGGAAGTGGACTGGGTACTGGGGAAACTATGGGAACTATGACACCCGCCGATACAATGTTAACGAACATGTAAAAATGGCGGGTGGAGACTCGCCAACTCACTACTGGGCCCCCCTAAAACAGTCGCTCGTGCGACAAGGGGGCAACATTACGTGAGCGGCTGGAAGGTGGTAAGGTGCTACCGGACTTTATTATTAATATTATGATTGTTTCCAGTTATTGCCGTCGTGTTTTACCAGAGGGCGCCACTGCGTGCCTTCCTTTGTGCTACTGTCTGATTGGAAAGTATAGGGCGCCCGGATTCTACTACAAGGTAAATCCATACTAATATTATAAAGCTGAAAATTAGAAGATTAGCGAGTTTATATGTTACACAATCCAAAACGCAACGATAGCGCGATCTAATTTTTCCTGTGGCGCCATCTATTGTGCAGTGAAATGTCTCTGTCTGTTTGTTACCTTTTCACGCCTAAACCACTGAACAGATTATGCTGAAATATGACATGAATGAAGATTATGCCACAGGGACGGACATAGGCTACTTTTTATTCCGAAAAAATGAAATAATACAGAGGGACCGCGGGTCACACCGCAGGAGCGTAGCTAGTGAAATATCCACCATAATTTGTTACTAGCTACTGCGCGCGGCTTCGCTCGCTACCAACATTTTGAATAGCCTATGTGCTATTCCAGGTCACTATCTACGGTTATTCCAAGTTTCATCCAAATCGGTTCACTGGTTTAGGCGTGATTGAAACACAAACATCTCATACCCAAAAACTTTCAGCTTTATTATTCAGTTTTATTTTATTAAATTAGTGGGATTATTATTGGAACGAAGTTACTTCTCGGACGGTATCGAGGATGGGGGCTAGAAGAAAAAGCGTTCGATTTTACCGTCAAGACACACAGGACAAAACATCACAGTGCGCAGTCGCAAAGCAGTCCATAGATTGTAACATTGTTAGTACGAAAGAGCGTTTCTAGGCCTTTAATATTTGACAAATACCAAATGTCAAAGTTGAAACCTCGTTCCAACCGAGTGTTCCACGACACTCACGTACTTTTTTTATTTTTCCAGGTCCTTCAAGAACTAGAATCACATCACGGTGTTTCCGAACACCAGATAAACAATGTCCTGCAGCAACTCTTCGAATCTGACTTCCCGAATCCAGGCGAAGAGATCACCTTGACAATCGAAAACGACAGCGACGTTGACAGCTGTCAAATTTGTGACAAGTGTAAAGAACAAAACTGTGATTGTGATAAAGCTAAGCGGAAATCGAGTTTAACTGACAAATGTGTTAATGACAAGTGTGTTACTGACAAGTGTAAGACAATGCCAGAAATGAAAAGTGAAAAGTTGTATGATTTGGAAAATAATAACAGTTTTCGGGAATTAATGATTAGTTTGGATGGAGTTAGGTAAGAATTTTTATGATCTACTAGCTGGTACCCGCGACTTCGTCAGCGAAATAACATACTTGAAAACATCTAAATAGAACTGAAAACTGCAAGAATCTTCGGAAACTTTAAAAAATGCAATAATAGCGCCATCTGTTGCCTTTAACTGGAACAACTCCCCATACAAACTTTCAACCCTTATTTCACGCCCTCCATGATTAATATATAGATTTATTCTGTCCTAAGAACCTTCTCCTGACAATAACAAACAAAAAAAAAAAAATAGTGAAATCGGTCCAGCCGTTCACGCGTGATACCGTGACCAAGGGATATAGGGATTCATTTTTATATATAGAGATTTAAACGCTCGTGGTCGTGCTTGCTTAGTCGTTCTTGATAGATCTTCGAAATTAAGCAACGTTCGAAACTGTCTGTAAGTAGATGGGTGACCAGTGGCATTTTTATCTGAGCGCTTCCGTGCTTCGGAGGGCACGTTATGTCTGTCCCGTCTATTTAAGTCGTTAAGCCATGACGGGGGCCTTAAGGCGGCCTAAAAACTCCGTCACCAGAGTTGGCCACTGACTCATACGAACTTACTTAATTCCTCTTTTATGTACTTTATGTATTCTTCTGTACGCAAACGGTAAAACGGGAAACCTATTACTAAGACTCCGCTGTCCGTCCGTCTGTCCGTCTGCCACCAGGCTGTATCTCATGAACAGTGATAGTTAGACAGTTGAAACTTTCACAGATGATGTATTTCTGTTGCCGCTATAACAACAAATACTGAAAAAAAAAAAAAAATATTTAAGGGTTTCCATACAACAAACGTGATTTTTTATAGATAATGGTACGGAATACTTCGTGCGCGAGTCCGACTCGCACTTGGCTGGTTTTTTTTTTTTTTTCAACATGGATAATAGCTTAGCATTTGAATTAACTCTGCCTGATGTTAAGCAATAGTAGAAGAAACCTATTTCAATTCAATTCAATTAAATTTATTCATTAACAATTTCACAATTGTGTCTGAAAGTTATACAAAATGAAATCCATACATCCATACTAATATTATAAAGCTGAAAAGTATAGGATTAGCGAGTTTATATGTTACGTTCCCCAAAACGCAACGATAGCGCGATCTAATTTTTCCTGTGGCGCCATCTATTATGTAGTTAAATGTGTCTGCCTGTCTGTTTGTTACCTTTTCACGCCTAAACCACTGAACAGATGATGCTGCAATATGACATGGATAAAGATTATGTCCCAGGGACGGACATAGGCTACTATTTTTTTTCAAAACTAATCATGTAGGGCGTGAAATAAGGGTTGAAATTTTGTATGGGGACTTAAAGTGAAGTTCCAGTTGAAGGCCACTAGATGGCGTTACTGTCCTATGGCTGAGGTCGAGATGGCGCTATTATTGCATTTTTATTTTTAAAAGTATCAGAAGAGAATCTTCTGAACAGCAGTTTTCAGTTCTGTTTTTATTGCTGACGAAATCGCGGGTACCAGCTAGTAAATAGTATAAAATAAAATATATAAAAGAACTTAAGTCTAATATTATAAAATTCCTCAAAAAATTTGCTCTCGATTTGTAAACTATATTCTATTATCCAGGATAAAAACAATATCCAGGCCACTAGAAGCCCGTGCAGAAGAAAGCAGCAGCTGTTGCCTCCTGGATTCCCTCGGAGCTGGTCTGCTGGTGAAGGTCTTCGGATCTTTACTGCTGGAGAGGAAACTGATTGTACGGGCTGATGAACTTACGTAAGTTTAAAACTTAGGCCTTCACATCATCCATCCTTTTATACAGCGTCAGGATCCATGCCTACACTTAACTGGGACATTGTTTGAGATGGAGGCTTGTAGCACCTAAACCATCCTCTCAGCTTAATCAGCCGCCCACAGGAGAGACGACGTCACGTGTGGAGCTGACTAAGCTGCGGGTTTCCTCACGATGTTTTCCTTCACCGAAGAGCTCGTGTTAAAGCGCATACAGATTTATGAATCCCAGCCGTGTATCAATGGATTTTTCGTTTCGTAATGACCTCATAATCGCTTGTATCTTTTGACCTGAGTCATCAAAGTGGCAACAGTGAATGAAAAGATGAGGAGCAACAGGCTAGCATGGTATGGGCATGATGAGAAGGGAAGAAGGTCATGTAACTAGGAGAGTGCTTGGTATGAATGTTGATGGATTTAAGAGTAGAGGTAGACCAAAGAAAAGATGGATGGATTGTGTGAAGGATGACATGAGTAAGAAAGGAGTGAGTGTTGAGATGACGGCTGATAGAGGAGAATGGAAGAAGAACACATGTTGTGCCGACCCCACATAATGTAGGAAAAGGGCTGGAAGATGAGTTAGCATTGAAGTCGGTTTTATTTTGTTTTTAAAATGTTTATTATAATGACGATATTCTATTAGGTTGTGGGTTCGATTCCTATGCCTACCATCCTTCCCACACATATAATAAAGCTGAAAGTTTGTGAGTTTGTTTAGATGTTTGTATGTTTGTGTAAGAATCAGGCCCAAACGACGAAACAGTTTACAATGAAATTTTGTAAGGTGAAAGGTATAACTCCAGAATAGCATATAGGCTACTTTTTATCCCGAATAACGTTCCCGAAAACCAAAAAATATGTAAAAGGACAACGGGAATATTGCATAAAAACTTTAGCAGTACTCTGTTTGACACAAAGAGCACTGCTCTAAGGTTGCCATGCAACCAATAACTTTTGACTTTTCAAAATGGCGATGTCATTTCGTTCTATTATGCTTTGAACAATTTTTATTACTTAAATTAAACGACTATTTGTAGGGTTGGGATTAGTGGTGTGCACCGGTTCTCAAAAAACCGGATAATTACCGGTTAGGGTGAGTACCGGTTTTGCTTTCGGTATTTATCTTAACTACCGGTTATTTGTTTGGTTGCACACACAACGCGTCCAAATGTGTCAAAACTAAACGAATTATTAAATTTTCCGTGAGCGCTGTTTGTTCAGAAATTATTAATATTGTAGTACTTACTATGTTCCGAATTTCCAATTCAACTACTAACTTGTATCGGAAATTCGGAACATCACTAGTCACCTAGTCACGGTCCGTGGTACTCAATACGGACGGGGATTACCCCGCTTATGTCGAGGCTACAATGCGGCGAAATTAGAGCGTCACACATTTTGTTCATTTCATTAGTACATAATGGTGATTTTAATAATGTTTAATTGTTTTACTATTACGCGCTCAATCAAAAATCAAATGCTACTTACTGGTACCTACAGAGTTAATGTGAGAATTTTCATTAATTGTGTTGTGAGAAAAAAGTGTGACACGACACGAGGCTTCAAACCAACATTCTAGGTAAGTAGGTAGGTACATACATTTGTAAGCAGTACATCCTAGAAATAGATAATTAAATCAGCTTTGTTTCACACGAATGATCTTTCATTGGTCTCTTTAGGTACAGTTATCGTTACAATGCCGAAAGTAAAAACTTCAAAAACTAAAGATCACTTCGATAAAGTGGATGACTCGATTTCTCCTTTATTATATTGATTTAGAGTACCTACTTTGACTATCCGGAGAATAACCGGAGAATCTCCGGTGATTCAATAAAATCTCCGCATAATCTCCGGAGGCTAAAATCGCCTCCGGTACACACCTCTAGTTGGGATCCATACTAATATTATAAAGCTGAAAAGTACAGGATTAGCGAGTTTATATGTTACGTTCCCCAAAACGCAACGATAGCGCGATCTAATTTTTCCTGTGGCGCCATCTATTATGTAGTAAAATGTGTCTGTCTGTTTGTTACCTTTTCACGCCTAAACCACTGAACAGATGATGCTGAAATATGACATGGATAAAGATTATGTCCCAGGGACGGACATAGGCTACTTTTTTTTTCAAAACGAATCATGAAGGGCGTGAAATAAGGGTTGAAATTTTGTATTGGGACTTAAAGTGAAGTTCCAGTTGCCACTAGATGGCGTTGCTGTCCTATGGCTGAGGTCGAGATGGCGCTATTATTGCATTTTTATTTTTAAAAGTATCAGAAGAGAATCCTCTAAACAGCAGTGTTCAGTTCTGTTTTTATTAAGTATGTTATTTTGCTGACGAAGTCGCGGGTACCAGCTAGTGCCTAAATAAGTTTTTTAAATAAATAGCGAAACATGTATTTATTATTTTTTCGAAACTACCCAACTCCTTAGATGGGTACTTATTTATATTTATCAAAGACAGCAAATCCAAAAATGAATTCAGTGTTTTCATGGGTTGGATTGGAACAAGGTAGTTTATGTCTAAAGATAGTGCTGCTTATTATAAAAACGTAAAACCTTGTATAAACCCCATGTTGACACATGTCAAAACAAAACTGTTACCACAAAAAAGCATTCTATGTACGAGTATTTAAAGATCGTTTTTCTAGGGACAGTTTTTTAGTTAAATAAATTCAACCATCTTTTCTTTTCAGAACCCTGTCATCATGCTTAGAGGGGCTACAATCTGCCCTCTACCCGTTCGTATGGCAGCAGCCATTGATATCATGCGTACCCGCGGAATTAACTCGCGCTGTTATTGACGCGCCGTTACCCGTGCTGGCCGGGCTCACGGACAGACAGACCGACGTCAGCGTGGATGAGGTATGTCAGGGTCAAGGTCAGGGTCATTCTGTTATAGACGTGCCGTTACCCGTGCTGGCCGGGCTCACGGACAGACAGACCGACGTCAGCGTGGATGAGGTATGTCAGGGTCAAGGTCAGGGTCATTCTGTTATAGACGTGCCGTTACCCGTGCTGGCCGGGCTCACGAACAGACAGACCGACGTCAGCGTGGATGACGTACGTCAGGGTCAAGGTCAGGGTCATTCTGTTATAGACGTGCCGTTACCCGTGCTGGCCGGGCTCACGGACAGACAGACCGACGTCAGCGTGGATGAGGTATGTCAGGGTCAAGGTCAGGGTCATTCTGTTATAGACGTGCCGTTACCCGTGCTGGCCGGGCTCACGAACAGACAGACCGACGTCAGCGTGGATGAGGTACGTCAGGGTCAAGGTCAGGGTCATTCTGTTATAGACGTGCCGTTACCCGTGCTGGCCGGGCTCACGGACAGACAGACCGACGTCAGCGTGGATGAGGTACGTCAGGGTCAAGGTCAGGGTCATTCTGTTATAGACGTGCCGTTACCCGTGCTGGCCGGGCTCACGGACAGACAGACCGACGTCAGCGTGGATGAGGTATGTCAGGGTCAAGGTCAGGGTCATTCTGTTATAGACGTGCCGTTACCCGTGCTGGCCGGGCTCACGGACAGACAGACCGACGTCAGCGTGGATGAGGTATGTCAGGGTCAAGGTCAGGGTCATTCTGTTATAGACGTGCCGTTACCCGTGCTGGCCGGGCTCACGGACAGACAGACCGACGTCAGCGTGGATGAGGTACGTCAGGGTCAAGGTCAGGGTCATTCTGTTATAGACGTGCCGTTACCCGTGCTGGCCGGGCTCACGGACAGACAGACCGACGTCAGCGTGGATGAGGTATGTCTGGGTCAAGGTCAGGGTCAGGGTCATTCTGTTATAGACGTGCCGTTACCCGTGCTGGCCGGGCTCACGGACAGACAGACCGACGTCAGCGTGGATGAGGTATGTCTGGGTCAAGGTCAGGGTCAGGGTCATTCTGTTATAGACGTGCCGTTACCCGTGCTGGCCGGGCTCACGGACAGACAGACCGACGTCAGCGTGGATGAGGTATGTCTGGGTCAAGGTCAGGGTCAGGGTCATTCTGTTATAGACGTGCCGTTACCCGTGCTGGCCGGGCTCACGGACAGACAGACCGACGTCAGCGTGGATGAGGTATGTCTGGGTCAAGGTCAGGGTCAGGGTCATTCTGTTATAGACGTGCCGTTACCCGTGCTGGCCGGGCTCACGGACAGACAGACCGACGTCAGCGTGGATGAGGTATGTCTGGGTCAAGGTCAGGGTCAGGGTCATTCTGTTATAGACGTGCCGTTACCCGTGCTGGCCGGGCTCACGGACAGACAGACCGACGTCAGCGTGGATGAGGTATGTCTGGGTCAAGGTCAGGGTCAGGGTCATTCTGTTATAGACGTGCCGTTACCCGTGCTGGCCGGGCTCACGGACAGACAGACCGACGTCAGCGTGGATGAGGTATGTCTGGGTCAAGGTCAGGGTCAGGGTCATTCTGTTATAGACGTGCCGTTACCCGTGCTGGCCGGGCTCACGGACAGACAGACCGACGTCAGCGTGGATGAGGTATGTCAGGGTCAAGGTCAGGGTCAGGGTCATTCTGTTATAGACGTGCCGTTACCCGTGCTGGCCGGGCTCACGGACAGACAGACCGACGTCAGCGTGGATGAGGTATGTCTGGGTCAAGGTCAGGGTCAGGGTCATTCTGTTATAGACGTGCCGTTACCCGTGCTGGCCGGGCTCACGGACAGACAGACCGACGTCAGCGTGGATGAGGTATGTCTGGGTCAAGGTCAGGGTCATTCTGTTATAGACGTGCCGTTACCCGTGCTGGCCGGGCTCACGGACAGACAGACCGACGTCAGCGTGGATGAGGTATGTCTGGGTCAAGGTCAGGGTCAGGGTCATTCTGTTATAGACGTGCCGTTACCCGTGCTGGCCGGGCTCACGGACAGACAGACCGACGTCAGCGTGGATGAGGTATGTCTGGGTCAAGGTCAGGGTCAGGGTCATTCTGTTATAGACGTGCCGTTACCCGTGCTGGCCGGGCTCACGGACAGACAGACCGACGTCAGCGTGGATGAGGTATGTCTGGGTCAAGGTCAGGGTCAGGGTCATTCTGTTATAGACGTGCCGTTACCCGTGCTGGCCGGGCTCACGGACAGACAGACCGACGTCAGCGTGGATGAGGTATGTCAGGGTCAAGGTCAGGGTCAGGGTCATTCTGTTATACAGGGTTATTTGTAAAACACCGGTAACCTCTCAGGACTGTATTTCTATCATCATAAACAACTTTTGTTCTACAACAATTTTTTCACCGTTAGAATGCTACTTATCCCTGAATAACTGGCTAAATTTCATCCCAGTTTTTTTTTAATTATATTTTTCCTTTTAGGGCATGTTCGTAGACCTGAGCCACCCATCAAAGGTACTCTGCTACCAAGGAGACGAATCTACAATACTTCCCACCAACAGCTACAAGGCATTGAAGACTGCGTTACAAATGGAGTCTATAAAAAATAAGGTATATTCGAGAAAATTAAATGAAATTACTTATCAAAATGTTCGATTCCGACGGGATTCAAACCCGCAACGATACGTACCTTTCTAGAGTTTCCTGATAAATAAATAAATAATGCTGGACTTTTCACACAGCATCATCTAGCCCCAAAGTAAGCAGAGCTTGTGTTATGGGTACTACATGACTGATATACTACTTATATACTATTTGTTTGTAAATACATACATATTATACATAGAAACACCAGACCCGAGACATATATTTGTAGATCATACAAACATTGGTCCCGCCGCGGGGATTGAACCCGCAACCTTTTGCGTCGCAGGCGGGCCTTCGCCCACTGCGCTACAGAGGTCCTCAAATGATAATTCGGCGCTTTTATAAAAAATAAAACGGTTCATTTACAGAAACTAAGCTAATACATATTTACATATATTTATAAAATACAACAGGATTAGTCAAGCTATCTAAAGATCGTTAAGAGCCGTGTTGGTCGAATAGGGTTGTGCCTCGACTTTCAACGACGTGGGTTCGAATCCCGGCCGTGTATCACTGGATTTTTCGTCGAAAAATTTATATGCGCTTTAACACGAGCTCTTAACTGTGAAGGAAAACATCGTGAGGAAACCCGCAGCTTAGTCAGCTCCACACGTATTGACGTCGTCTCTCCTGTGGGCGGCTGATTAAGCTGAGAGGATGGTTTAGGTGCTACAAGCCTCCATCTCAAACAATGTCCCGGGCACTAGCGTCCCGTTAAGTGTAGGCATGGATTGCCTCCTGACGCTGTATAAATCATCTAATATAGATGTAAAGGCCTAAGTTTTTTTTATATGAATGTTTATCTAACTAGGACCGTGACGACACCAGAACTCGTAATGTGATGATATCCGAAGCGTTCCTTCGCTTCTTCGTGGATATCCTCGGGGACTTCTGGAGGCACTTCAGCCGAGGAGTGCAAGATGACATGGCCAAGGGGGGTGTGGTCTTTGATGTGAGTATACTGTAGATATCTCTATAGAGATGACACTACTCGTAAGATATATCTAGAGATGACACTACTCGTAACATATATCTATAGAGATGACACTACTCGTAAGATATATCTATAGAGATGACACCAAAACGTGATATCAGAAGCGTTTCTTTGTTTCGTGGTATTTGATGTGAGTATACTGTACATATCTCTATAGAGATGACACTACTCGTAAGATATATCTATAGAGATGACACCAAAACGTGATATCAGAAGCGTTTCTTTGTTTCGTGGTATTTGATGTGAGTATACTGTAGATATCTCTATAGAGATGACACTACTCGTAAGATATATCTAGAGATGACACTACTCGTAACATATAGAGATGACACCAAAACGTGATATCAGAAGCGTTCTTCGTTTCGTGGTATTTGATGTGAGTATACTGTAGATATCTCTATAGAGATGACACTACTCGTAACATATATCTAAAGAGATGACACCAAAACGTGATATCAGAAGCGTTTCTTTGTTTCGTGGTATTTGATGTGAGCTCGAGAGATATTAAGTTCGTGTGAGTCTGTGGCCAACTCTAGTGACGGAACTTACTTAACTATCTTTTAATTTATTACTACCAAGCATTGGGCATAAAGATGTGTTGTTTTAATACATTTCTAACAATAAATATTTATTTTACAGAAAGATTCATTCATCAAGAACGCGACATCGAAACAAAACCAATACTTCCTTGAATGGTTCACTGAAACCGCCATGTTTAACCATTTTATACAAAACATGACAGTCAGGTACAAACAAACCGAGCCGGACTCATACAAAAACGATCCACAGATCGACAATTTAATCGATACACCTACACCGAACTTCTACGACCTGTTTGAGGAAAGAATTCATTCGAGAAGAATTAGAACTAATGTTGATAGGAGTGGTTATAAGAGCGCTTTGAATAAACGGGTTAAGTTGTTGAAAGCTAGGCTTAAGGATCTTGTTGGTTGAAAGATTAGTAAAACTTGAGCAATCTTAAGTAAAAATTGTAATTGAGTTACAAATTCTTAAGTAAAACTTGAGGAGTAGAAATTGAGTGAAAACTTCAGAGATGAGAAGAAATTAAGTGATGAATTCTTGAGTAATGGGAAGAAATTGAGTGATGAATTCTTGAGTAGAAACTTAAAAATGAGTGATAGTTACTTTAATCTCAAGAAAGACTTAAAATAATTGAGAAAAAGAAAAATATTGTGATAAGTACTTGCATAAATGATTTTTTTAATTATTCATTCAAGATTTCGTTCAAAAACTGTAATTGTTCTAGAAAACAAAATGTTCTGCATTAAATCGGTTTTATTTTTAATTTTTAAAACATATTTTAGTCAAATAGGTGCCTTAGGTAGCTATAGATTATAATAATGCTGTATTTAAAAACGCTACTTGACTTTTTAAGCATTTAAGATAAAAATTGCTAATTTAATATTATATTGAGAAACTCAAGCTTATTCCATCTCAAACAATTTCCCAGGCACTACAGCGTCCCGTTCAGTGTAGGCATGGATTGCCTCATGACGCTGTATAAATCATCAATATACAGGGTGTAAAAAGACTGCTACCGAAAACTTAGGGGTTGCAATCAGACCATGATTCTGAACATATTTAGCGAAAAAAAAAGCACTTTTTTTACTTAGCTACGTCATTTAATTGTATTTTCTAGTTATTTACTACTAGTACAACATAATAAGACCATACCTACCTAATAATTACATTTATAAAAGAAAAAAACAGTTAAAACTCAAAATCCAACAATCTACGTATAAAAACGCGCCCAGTACATATACGCTCGACCAGCTGTGCGAGGTCGGTTTTCTCCGGATATAATGATTTTTTCGGAAAATCCTTTTGGATTTGGTTCTGTGGTGGGATGCTGTACCTACCTCTGTGGTGGGATGCTGTACCTACCCCTTTCGGCTTCGGTAGACGTCTTTTTACACCCTGTAGATGTAAAGGCCTAGGTTTTGAGAACCTAAACATTGAAAATCAATTTTATTGACTCGGATCCCCACTGAAATTACTATTTTTAACATGGAGCTTCAAACGCAAAAGCTATCGCATAAGAAATAAGGGGCTTGTTAGAGACATGTCCAATTATCCAATTAAAAAGCGTTATTCAAATGTGCTTGTTCAAGAAACTAAGCTACTACATATTTACATATATTTACAAAATACAACAGGATTAGTCAAGCTATCTAAGGATCGTTAGGAACGATCTATAGATAGCTCAACTGATCCAGGTCACTCAGTAAAATACTATAATGTGCTTATTATAGTATTTTTCACGTAGGAACGTATCCCTGACACATAGAGAATCTAGTGATACCCCCCCTTACTCTCTCTCTTCTCTTCTTCTCTGACTACCCCCCCCTTAGACATCTTCAAAGGATCTTTTTTTTATATAAATAATTAAATAACACTGGACATGTCACACATCATCTAGCCCCAAACTAAGCAAAGCTTGTACTATGGGAACCAGATAACTGATATACTACTTATATACTTCTGGATCTGGAATAAGTTACATAAAAAAGATCTGAGAGAATGTCTACCGCACCTTGGGGACACAGTCGTGAGCCTGTTTACGTTTACGTTTTTACGAAATTAGCAATAATTGTCCAATTTCACGTGCTATGGCTGTCTATCTAATAACCCATAGGCTTTTTAAATTGTTGGTACATTTGTCACAACGGATCTTTAGCTCTCTGAAGTTAGGTGCACTAAACGATTGCGCAGGTTTTCGCGAGACAGAACGATGCAACAAAGGCTTGTTCGCTTTATGGCAGATTAGCATTAGGACAGATTAGCTTTAGGCCAGATTAGCTTTAGGACAGATTCGCTTTAGGGCAGAAGTACAGTGAAACAAACAATGTAAACAAATAAAATTTATAAAAATATTTTAGTCATTTCAAGCGAAACGTGACGTTGGAATGGACCATTTGCCAATTGAGTCTGTGTTTTATTGTCTGTGGTAGTCATTTTTGGCGCAGGCTGACAGACCTATAGCATAGGTTGCGAGGAGCGAAGCGACGAGTGATTAGGTTTATAGTGAACCACGCACGAGCCGAGCGAAGCGTGCCGCGGTAGCGGCCGGCGAGTGCCAGAACCGACTTGCTCCTGTTGTACCTTAGCTTTATTACATAGGTAGCTACTTTCGAAAATAGAAAACTCGTTTCGAATCTGCCATCGACTGTACAATTTCTGCCCTAAAGCGAATCTGTCCTAAAGCTAATCTGTCCTAAAGCTAATCTGGCCTAATGCTAATCTGCCATAAAGCGAATCTGTCATAAAGCGAACAAGGCGCAACAAACTAAGCGAGTGAGCGAGACAGCTATACATCGCTGTCTTCGTCTTATATGGGCCATCAATGGTTTCTGCGCAGCTACTTCAGAAAGCCAAAGATGGACAGATAGATAGAAAATACTTTATTGTACTCACACCTCATGGACATTACAAAATACAAAGATACAAGATAAAGCCAAGTACAATGGTCGGTCTTATCGCTGTAAGCGATTTCTTCCAGACAACCTTAGGATAAGATCCGTTGTGACTACTGTACCACGCTAGAAACTTGTTTTAAAGACTGTTAGAGTGTCACACCAATGCATGTTTTGTGTCCATACATACAATTAATGTTTCAAATTATTTTACATTTATAATACCCAATCATTTTTATAAAAATATATAATAATTATTATATTATTATATAAAATTATGTTAAATATTTTAAATCACAACGTAGTATTATGTTTATTTTATTAAATAGCATTTAAGTTATTATTTTGAACGCATTCCTACAAATGAATTTAACATAAATATCCGTAACTTATTGATTTTATTTATAAACAGATAATTTGAACCCAGTAAAGATTGAAAATGTTTTTTTTTTAAATATGTATTTGAACTTTTTTTATTTCATCTCAATTTTATATAAAACACATTGGTATTTTATAAACTAGCAGTTTGTTTCATAAAAAGTTACGAGTACCTAGACAGCGTCTCAATTACAGTCTTCTTATCGTGTCACCAGTTCTTTCGAACCAGTGTGGTGAAAGGGTTGTAAGTGCGCCTCAAAGAGGCTCCTTTCGTGCATTTGACACATGTTTCGAACTTTGTAGGTTCTAAGACATGCCGGTTTCCTCACGATGTTTTCCTTCACCGTTTGAGAGCCGGTATAGTGAACATAAGTTTTTCGACAGAAAAACTCATTGGTGCACGACCGGGATAAAACCTACGACCTTACGATCGGAAGGCGGGGCCACTACCACTAGACCAGTGCTCTGTTAGTTAAAAAAAAACCTTGGGCCTTTACATCTATATTAGATGATTTATACAGCGTCAGGAGGCAATCCATGCCTACACTTAACGGGACGCTGTAGTGCCTGGGACATTGTTTAAGATGGAATAGGCTTGCACCTAAACCACCCTCTCAGCTCAATCAGCCGCCCACAGGAGAGAAGACGTCCATACGTGTGGAGCTGACTAAGCTGCGGGTTTACGCACGATGTTTTCCTTCACCTTTTTCTGTTAGTTACAGTACAAATTCAAGACTATCATGTACCTAACTTTTTATGAAACACACTGCATGACTATAATTTTAAATCTTCGCAATAGTTAAAAGCAGAAATTGTCTAGATAAATAAGGGTGTAAAAAGACTGATACCGAAAACTGAGGGGTTGCAATCACACCATGATTCTAAACATATTAAGCGAAAAACATAAACACAAAACCATTTTTGACTTAGCTACGTCATTTTATGTTATTACCGGTTATTTACTACTAGTACAACATAATAAGACCATACGACATGACCTACCTAATAATTTCATTTATAAAAGAAAAAACACAAAATTAGTTAAAACTCAAAATCCATCAATCTACGTAAAACAACGCGCCCAGTACATACGCAAACAGTAATCTTCAAACGCTGTTTTCTCCGGATATAATGTTTTTTTTCTGAAAATCCTTTTGGATTTGGTTGTGTGTTGGGATGCTGTACCCACCCCTTTCGGCTTCGGTAGACGTCTTTTTACGCCCTGTATAATATGGGAATTAAAAGTACGTAATCTCAGTTTTTTTTAAATCTTTACCCGTAGATATTAAATATAATTAATTGTAAGTGCTATAAAAATGTGCCTTAATTAGATAGAAGCGCTTATGTGCGTATGTTATTGATATTAAATATTTTAATATTAAAAAATATGATAACTAATAAATAGTTTTATTTAAAAACCTTCTAGTAAATCGTAGATCTATAACGCAAAATAGACTTTTAGTTTTAAAACGTAGGTAAGTAGTAATTTCGGAGAGTTTTAAGCTAAAGGTGCATTTACACGATGCGATTTTTCGTACGATTTGCTAGGCTTCGCCCACTGAACGTGCCGACGAGCGTCGTCCTATGACAAATCGCATACGATGAGCGTTTACACGTGAGAAATTGCTGTGCGATACGATATAGTATGGGTTGAAATCGCATCGTGTAAATGCACCTTAACTCTAACAAAAGTGCGCTTCCGTGCTTCGGAGGGCACGTCCCGGCTATTACGTCGTTAAGACCAAGTGTTGCCAACTTAGGTAGTGGATTTTCCACTAAAACTGGTGGTTTTAACCCCCCTCATTTAGTGGTGAAATATTGGTTTTCTTGGCTAGTGGATTTTTCTGGTGGTTTAGTAAAATTTAATTTCAATTACTGAAATGCGATTACTCAGCTAGTTCCATATATTCTTTAATTCTTCGTTCTACTACGTATTTTTTTAGTCAACTCTTCTTGGAACTGCGCAGTTCAGTTTAATGTGTTGTGATGTGACTTGTAAACTTGTGATTGCGAGTCTATTCATGCGTAAATATGTCGATGTCGAAACCACAATATAATTATGCAAAAAAATAGTGGAAAATTTAGCGATTCTGGGAAATTTTTTTGTTAGTGGTTTTCTGGTGGTTTTAAAAGTTGACTCTAGTGGTAAGCTAGTATAACTGTTGGCAACACTAGTTTGCTACTAACTTATACAAACTTATAGGAATAATCAAATTAGTAGGTACCTATAATTAGCATAAGACAATGCACATTGAAATGTCCAACTAGAAAAAAAAACAGTGAGGATTTAATTAATCATCTTTGACACTTCTATTGAGACGATTGTAATAGTACCTACTTAATTGTCTTATATTTCCGCTGTGTAGAAATAAACATAGGTACTTATGAAAAAAAATAAAATAAAATTGTTTATTTCACCTTACTTGATCCATAGGTAACATTTGTTAGTAGGTATATATTACTTATACTTACCTAGCTAAGATACCTACCTCGCTACTTTAATACATAGGCTATGTACCTATCTAAGCCGTGTTGGTCGAATGGGGTTGTGCCTCGACTTTCAATCTGAAGGTCGTGGGTTCGAATCCCGGCCGTGCATCAATGCCTTTTTCGTTTCGTAAAATTTATATGCGCTATAACACGAGCTCGTAACGGTGAAGGAAAACATCGTGAGGAAACCTGCAGCTTAGTCAGCGCCACACGTATTGACGTTGTCTTTTCTGTGGGCCAGGCTGATTAAGCTGAGAGGATGGTTTAGGTGCTGGGCAAGCCTATTCCATCTCAAACAATGTCCCAGGCACTACAGGGTCTCGTTAAGTGTAGGCATGGATTGCCTCCTGACACTGTATAAATCATCTAACATAGATGTAAAGGCCAAAGTACCTATCTATGCTTTTTGAAAAGAAAAATGTTGGCATTCGAACTCGTAGCCTTCGGATTAAAGAGACTGACCTACTTACATCTCAATGCCAATATAAGAGTGAGTCTTCTTGTCGCGTCACTAGTTCTTTCGAACCAGTGCGTTGAAAGGAAAATGTGCGCCTCAAAAGGCTCCTTTCGTGCACTTGACAATGTTTTAAATTAGGTTCTACGACATGCCGGTTTCCTGACGATGTTTTCCTTCATCGTTTGAGACTAACTGGCTTGGTGGACATCAATTCTGCAGAAAAATTCACTGTATTCGAACCCACGAGTCCACACTCTGAGACCTTCAGAGCAACTGACCGCAAACATGATACCATCGAGATGTGGTGCTGGAGAAATATGCTTCGCATTCCATGGACAATTCAATTCAATTATTTATCACGTATTATGGGTAAGTAACAGATGGTTAGTGATAGGTACAGGTGTAGTTCGACCATAATCAGCGTCTTAGTCAAAGACAAAAAGCATTTATTCAGAAGGACCGCTGGGATCACTTTGAAACGTCTTAAAACTAGGTGATTCTACTCCTGTTCCTTCGCGACCAATACCGTGAAGAACCAGGGCAACAACACGGTTTGGGGCCTAGCTTTTTTAGGTGATCCATCTTAGATCTAAACTTAGGCTAATTTCTTAGCTAACTTAGTTGTCTTAGGACAGCACATCGGACCAACGTATTTATACTGCGGGAACTATAGGTTGCCACAAGACTATCTTCCGAGTATCTGCGTAAAGTCCTCGAGTAGGTATTTCGGTCACATTGCAAGGAAAGATACCTACTACAATCTCGAGAAGTTGATTGTGACCGGAAAAATAGAAGGAAAAAGACCTCGTGGGTGAAGTCCGATGCGCTGGTCTGACCAAATTAGAATAGAATAGAATAAAGTTTTATTTTCTCCACATCATATACAACAGTTACAATAGGTACTTAAATCTACATAATTTTATGTTGGTGACAATACGGCTACCCCTCAGCATTTGCTCCAACAGCTCGAGTGTTGGAGCGCTGGCTTTCAGTGGCGCCATACCCGTTGTGGACACGCGTCTTATCGCATAATAATCTTATTAGAAGACATCAAGGAATCAGGTCAAATTCGCACCACTCTCGACTCGTTCACAATATTCTTCATACTGCCGGGGATAGAGGAAGATGGAGAAGGATCAGGGAGAAGGTGATACCTAAATGAGGTCACGACCCTCAGCATTGAGGAATACGACTCGAGAAGGAGAGTACCTACATAGGCAGGTTGGTAGGTACTTTGCAAAAACATAAAATATTAATGTAGCAGTCAAAGTAAAATTGTTCGGCATTTTTTAATAGTGCTTGACCTTTTAAACGAACAAAGGAATTTGAGGACAGTCGAGCGGAAAAGTGTTATTTACAACGAAATAAGATCACGACCGTATTTCCGTTCTTATTTTCGTTCGTTTGATGAATATTTGGATGTTTCTTACTACGATTACTGACTTCGAGGGCCAATTTTTCGGAATATTTGGTCCTAGGTTAGGACCGTGTTTTAACGTTGATCTTATCGACTGAATATAATTAGCTAAAGCTAGAATATAATGTAGACAAAATCATTAACGCATTTTGTTTGTGCCTGTACCCTATGTCAGTAAAATATGAACAACATAGCTTAGACATCTCAGTCGTACTTATCCATCCATAATCCTTTACATTATTAAAAATATTAAAGTTTGTTTGTTTATACCGACTTACTATAGCAAAATGATTACGACCGCACCTTTAAATCTGTAATCTGGAAGAAATCGCTCATAGCGATAAGACCGCCCATCGTTCGCTTTAAATATTTCCCTGTATCTTTGTTTGTCTTTCTGTAATGTCCATGTTGTGTACAATAAAGTATTACATTGAGAAATTAAAAGTCTTATCTAATTTTCGATTCCGACGGGATTTGAACCCGCAACGATCAGACGACCTCCTAAAGCCGGAGTGCCTTACCATTCGGCCACAGAATCCATGTCGTCACAATCGAAATTTTTGATAAGCTCATATTTTATCGGTTATAGCAAGTGTGGTTTAATACTATAATTTTTTTTTATGAGCAGCCTGCAGGGCAAAAGCCTCCCTTCCTTTCTTCGACTCAACTCTATTGTAAGCTAATGTTGTCCAATGGGGAGAGTAAGAGTCAAGTTCGTCTCTACACCGTCGCCGCGGTCTGCCGCGTGCTCGCTACCTGTTCCGTGGGATCCACTCTGTGGTGGTTCGTGCCCACAACTCGTCCGACATACGGCAGACATGGCCCGCCCAGTCCCATTTTAGTTTGCCGACTTGTTGTCCAACGTCTGCGATTTTATTTCTGGAGCGCAGTTCACTGTTCCTGATGCGATCGGTTAGTTTCAAGCATGCTGCGCTCCATAGCTAAAAAAAATATAAATTAACAATAAAAAATATAAATTATAAATATAGTATTTTCTATCTAAATCAGTAGTGTCTACTGAGTAGACAATTCTTGAGATATTTCTTTGTTACCAGATCCTTTGAAGATGTCTAAGGGTTGTTAGAGGCAAGACTGACAATTTAACGTGCCCTCCGAAGCATGGAAGTTCAGTTGATAATGCCACGAGCGGTCCATCCATATAGTGACCGCTAAACGTTGCTCACTTCGACGATCTATCAAGAAAGACTAAGCAAGCTACACCACGCACGAGAAAAAGACGCAATAACGAATACTTTCTCGCGGTGTAAGTGAAACTTAGGCCTTTAGGTAATAGATGATTTAAAATACAGCGTCAGGCAACCTATGCCTACACTCAGACGCTGTAGTGCCTGAGACATTGTTTGAAATGGATGCTAGCAGCACAGGGCTTCTCAAACATATGGCTTCACGTCCCCTATCAAAGTTTCTAGATGATGGCAAACCCCTATCCGCCCCCCCAAAATAATAAAATTGGCTGTTGAAGAAAATGTACTTAAATTATTTTAACAAAAGGCAACAAATACATTGCCAAAATATATTTCTTATAGTCGCAAATTGAGTCTATTTTACAAGTAATTTTGGATAGTTTTAACCTTAGTTCTGCCAGTAATCCCAGCAGCCATCATTACGTAAATCTTGTCGCGAACACAACCGTCGAATGGCAAACCCCTAGGGGTTCGCGAACCGCAGTTTGAGAAACGCTGTTGTAGCACAAAAAAAATCCTCTCAGCTTAATCTGCCTAAGCTTATTTCGGACTAGGCTAGTATTTTAGTCAAGTAAAAAGGCTGTAATGTAAGTGAAGACGTGAGCTAAAGCTAGTCTACAATAATGCTTGAAGATAACATCGCCCTATTGAATAATAATTAGATTATTTTATGATGTAACTTATGATCCGTAAGGTCATGGGTTCGAATCCCGACCGACCACTGAAATTAAATGTGACAGTGTGGCCTTGTAAGCGTCTACCATAATTCGTTCAAAAATATAATCGAAAGCGTTCTTCTTCTTCGTTTTATTAATGGCAACTATATTAACAGTATAATTCTGCCAATGTCAAGTTTTAAATAAGTATTCATGTCATGTCAAGTCAAGTCATGTCGATTTGGTTTTGAAAAAAACATGGCGACTTGTCATTTCAAAACTCCAACGGAAATATTTCGTCAAATGAGAAATCTTCTGTGCGGTCACTAAATGGGTAGATGACAACTGACAAGAGCAATATAGTACATAGCGCTTCCTTGCTTTGGAGGGCTTACATCCCGCTGTTAAGTCGTTTCAAGTAACTACTTACTAGGGTACTTTAAAAAGATAGGTAGGTACCTACATTATTTTCCTCATGCGCTC
Organism: Epirrhoe tristata; assembly: GCA_951394285.1. Classification (NCBI taxonomy): domain Eukaryota; kingdom Metazoa; phylum Arthropoda; class Insecta; order Lepidoptera; family Geometridae; genus Epirrhoe; species Epirrhoe tristata. Next base: position 4,356,565 of record OX596165.1, on the reverse strand, counting down.
ATGCGGGGTCAGTACAACATGTTCTCCTCTTCTACTCTCTCCTATCACTCGTCAAGCTTAAAAAAAAGCTTACGTCGTTGGTACCTAGTATCTTTTGAATTTGAACCCACGACCTTTCATTGAAAAGATCAGTTCACAAGCAGCAAGCCACGATATCAAGGTCGTGGGTTCGAAACCCGCATGAAAAAGTTGATATTTAAAAAGTTTTATAACCTACCTAGTTCACAAAACAAATAATAAAGTCATAAGTTTTCGTGTGGAATGTTACTTTCGCATGTATTTATTATAAACTAACAACTTCGTCTGCGCATTGTTTCTTCATACAAACTTAAGAGATATACCTTGTTCCAATCCAACCCATGAAAACACTGAATTCATTTTTGGATTTGCTGTCTTTGATAAATATAAAAAGTACCCATTTAAGGGGTTGGGTAGTTTTGAAAAAATAATAAATACGTGTTTCTCTATTTATTAAAAAACTTATTTAGGCATTACCAACACCACAAATAGTCTTATAATTTAAGCAATAAAAATTGCTCAAAGCATAGTAGAACGAAATGACATCGCCATTTTGAAAAGTTAAAAGTTATTGGTTGTCATCGCAACCTTAGAGCAGTGCTCTTTGTGTCAAACAGAGTACTGCTAAAGTTTTTATGCAATATTCCCGTTGTCCTTTTACATATTTTTTTGGTTTTCAGGAACGTTTTTCGGGATAAAAAGTAGCCTATATGCTATTCTGGAGTTATACTTTCCACCTTACCAAATTTCATTGTAAACTGTTTCTTCGTTTGAGCCTGATCCTTACACAAACATCCATACATCCATACATCCAAGCATCTAAACAAACTCACAAACTTTCAGCTTTATTATATGAGTGGGATGGGATGGGATAATATTTCGTAAACTAAACGTTAGTCTAAATTATAATATTAAAACAATATCGAGCCAATGTCGCTCGCTTACGAAAAATTCTTCGCCTTTAGGATACAACAATAGATTCTATGTTGCAGTTGAAGAAGGAATTTCAGGCAGTTACCTATATTTATTTTATTTTATGCCTAGGTATCTACTTCCTAACAATACGATGTATGCGAATATTTTAAAGAATGCACCTATGGATGTTTGTTACCTACCTAATCATGCTGAAAAAGCTGAACCAATCTCACCTGGAATAGCAGTAGGCTATGGACCTTAAATGGTGCATGGTACGAAGGTAGGTAGGTACACGCAAGCGAAATGTGGGTTGAAGCTCGTGTAGATTTGTAGGTACGGTTGGCGTCACCAACTGGTAACCCCTCTGCAGTAGGTAGGTCCATACAAACCGCCTTACTAAGGGGGTTACCACTTGGTGTCGCTGAGTGTACAGCTACCAATAATATTTGCACGTGCCCACAATTTTTCAGAAAATATCATTCCATGCGTGACAAGTAGCAAACCCATAGAAGAAATAGAGAAGTAGGTACCTATACTATCGTCAAGAACTAGATATATAGTAATAAGAGCCTACCAAATCATCATTAAAAAATATTGATTAGGTATAGGTAGGTGCTTCAAAAAAATTCGGCTCGCTTCGCTCGCCCATTAAGATGCTAACTTCACTAGAAAATTGCGGTTAGGAGGACACCGTACAAATTTCGCCCGGGGCGCTGGTAGAGCTAAAACCGGCCATGGAAATAGGTATCGACTTACCTAACTACTTTACGAATTCCACATTGTTTTGGTGTAACTTATTTCCAACTTTATTAGCAACATAGACTATAATATTTTATCGTCAGTTCAATCGATAGGCATTTACTTGTCAATTTTATAAAATATCGTGGCGACCTTGCTTCTTCACGCATAATAATGTCTAAATAAAATGCAGAAGTTTTAGTGAAAATTGTTTTGGTTTAACGCATAATAACGCTTTCACTTCCATCAGTTACTGGCCCTCTGACGGAGGCCTCCGTCATGGCTTGGGTCCAGAATCGTGGAAGCAGGAATTGAGGGTTAAAAATTAACAAAACCGGTAAGGGTTTCATCATGTCAGCCATCTAGTCTCCACTGCTGAACATAGGCCTCCCCCATCGATTTCCACAGCGATCGATCTTGTGCAGCCTGCACCCAACGGCTCCCAGCAACCTTTACCAGATCGTCTTTCCATCTAGTAGGGGGGCCGTTCTCTACTGCGGTTTCCGGTGCGTGCCTACACTCGAGAACTTTTCTGCCCCAACGAACGTCAGTTCTACGAGCTATGTGCCCCGCCCACTGCCACTTCAACTTGCTAATCTTGTGTAAGGGTTTGCTTCCCGATTATTTATCTACCATTTCTAACACATGATAATGCATAGGATAGTGACTACTGATGCTTGAGGCGAGCGAAGCTTGCCGCGGTAGCGGTCGCCGAAGCACCAGAAATCCCCTGCTCTCATCTACCTCCCTGCTCAACGTCAATGGTTTTTTGAAATCAGTTGGTTAGCCGAAGCTCGTAAGCGCTCAGTTCAAAATGCCACGTCTAGCGGTCACTTATTTCCGGCTATTTACTACTAGTACAACATAATAATAACCTACCTAATAATTTCATTTATAAAAGAAAAAAACAGCTTAAATCCAGCAATCTAAACGTAAAACAACGCGCCCAATACCTGTACCTACCTACATACGCAAACAGTAATCTTCAAACGCTGTTTTTTCCGGATATAATGATTTTTTCGGAAAATCCTTTTGGATTTAGTTGTGTTGTTATGCTGTACCTACCCCTTTCGGCTTCGGTAGACGTCTTTTTACACCCTGTAGATGATGAGTATGAATGTGGATGGATATACCGGTAGGGGTAGGCCTAAAAAAAGAAGGATGGACTGTGTGAATGCAGATAATGTTGTGATAGGAGTGAGTTCTGATATGACGGGTGATAGAGGGAAATGGAAGAGAGAAACAAGTTGTGCCGACCCCACTTAGTGGGATAAGGGCAGGAAGAAGAAGAAGATGTAAGTATATTATGTTTATTATTTGTTTTAAGCGTTTGGCTATTTATCATCGGATCCTATGACGTCACGGCATTCCTAAAAAGTACAGCTTAACAAAATCCGGTTCAAGTAAAATGGATTACATTTGTGAGCTAAGAGACAGTCATCTTTGTTTGTGAGTTCCGACTGTAAAAAAACAATATGTTTTTTCTTCGACACAAAAAATAAATAAAATAATTACGTTTTTATACTAAAAAGAAAACCGACTTCAATGTTTGACTCGAAACGCGGTGTGACTCAGGGCGACAAGCTGTCGATTCGATTTCTATTTGTGACATGGCTAGGAGGGAAGGTGTTTAGAGTTTTACGGGGAAACTATCAATCCCTCAGGAATAAAATTTATATGGGACCACCTCTGGAGTATACCCTTTCAAACATGAAAAGAATTTTGCAAATCGGTCAACAAATGGCGGAGCAATCGCGTAACAAGATACAAAAAAAAAAAAACATACAGACGAATTGAGAACCTCCTCCTTTTTTGAAGTCGGTTGAAAAGCAATTCTGTAGGACCGCTGGGATAACTTAGAATATTCTTAAAACTAGGTGATTCTACTCCTGTTCCTTCGCGACCAATACCGTGAAGAACCAGGGCAACAAACACGGTTTGAGGCCTAGCTCACTTTTAAGTGATTCATCTTTAAAACCCTGCTCTATCAGTCTCATCACTCCTTATGGTCGATTAAACTGAAAGGATGGTTATCTTCTTCCATTTCAAACAATGACGACTTCTGTGGCGCAGTGGGCGTAGGTCCGCCTGCGACGCAGAAGGTTGCGGGTTCGATCCCCGCCGCGGGACAAATGTTTGTATGACCTACAGATATTTGTCTCGGGTCTGGGTGTTTCTATGTATAATATGTATGTATCTGCTGCGACCTCTATCTACCATCGCCTGAACTACAAGCTGAACTTCAAGAGATGTCAATTACAGCGACGTACTTCGGAGCTGTACCACTAGATGGCGCTAGGAACACGCAAAAAGTATAACTATGTCTATATCTGTGGAAAATTCTGAATCGCGCTGACGATGTTTACTGGGCACTTCTACCTATATAGAACTATCCGACTATAACTGTCGGCCGAAAGGCCCTAAGGTAAGTGTGCCAGTTGGGCAAACCTTAGCGAGGCGAGTACTCCCTCTTTACCACAATTTGGGGGAATTCCACCAACCCTGTTATCTGATTCCTATAGTACAAGCTTTGCTTAGTTTGGGGCTAGATGATGCTGTGTAAAAATATCCAGCATTATTTATTATTATTTTAAGGTCCCAGGCACTACAGCGTCCGAGTGGTGTTATAAACCTATCATACAAACTCACCAGCTTAGTTTTAGGTAAATGGTTTTTTTTATTTGCATAGCAATACTGAACCCTATTCCCCAGACAATAGCGTATTTAAATATTCAGTAAATTTGACCTTGATTCACACCCACATCGTCTTCTTTCACATGGAAACCATTTTATTGCGAATTCCTTTCGACATGCGACAAAACCGATAAACATGGTCAATGGATCATTCGTGAAGTTAGTTTGACTGTATGACATACGCAATGGTGCATAGGTAGGTTGTAGGTACTTAATGTCACTTTGGTAGGTAAGAAAAAACAATTAGTCATGCATGGCTTTTAAAACTATAGAATAATAAAAATAAATAATAAATAAATAATGCTGGACTTTTCACACAGCATCTAGCCCCAAAGTAAGCAGAGCTTGTGTTATGGGTACTAGATGACTGATATACTACTTATATACTTTTTGTTTGTTAATACATAGGTACATTATACAAAGAAACACCCAGATCCGAGACAAATATTTGTAGATCATACAAATATTGGTCCTCAGCGGGGATCGAACCCGCAACCTCCTGCGTTGCAGGCGGGCCTTCGCCCACTGCGCCACAGAGGTCGTCAAAAAATAAGTTTAAAAATAAATTGATAACTAAACCAACTAAACTAAGTATATACTTAGTTAAAAAAATATTTTTTTGGAAATCCTTTTCCGTTTATTTGATAGGCGCATTGAGGAAGATCATCGAAGCAACGTTAGGTGCGCTCACAACGGTGACCGCTAGTGGCATTATCAACTGAGCGCTCTGTGCTTCGGAGGGCTAGTTATATCGGCCCCGGCTAACGTTAAGCCATGACGGAGGCTTAGAAGGCGGCCTAAAAACTCCGTCACCAGAGCCACTAACTCATACCTAGCAATGTTTATTTTTGATAACGTCACTGTCATTCTAAGTTGTCATAACGACCTTGACATACCAACTAAAGTGTAGGCACTTATGTGAAGTTATTTAAAAAAACATATTGCGGTTATCTTAGGCAAACTGTGACCAGGAATTGTATTCGAAACTCACGTGTTACATTGACAGAGATTGCGGTGACTTGCTAAAACTTCGTACGCTTTGTAGGTTACCTACATTTTATCTCTATGGTAGAAAAGACATTTGAGTTTAAAGCTAATTCATATTTTCTACAATGACAATAAAACTCAAAATCGTCTAACATCAAAATTCAATGCCATTTTACTCTATCGCAGATTATGCTATCCAGGTCAAAGTCAAAGTCAAAAAGCATTTATTCAGTAGGACCGCTGGGATCACTCTGAAACGTCTTAAAACTAGGTGATTCTAATCCTGTTCCTTTGCGACCAATACCGAGAAGAACCATCAGGTCATGGGTTCAAATACGGTCGTACACTTTGAGTTTTCTGACCTAAAAATGTGCAATAACCAGTTAAGCAGTATTCGCCAATGGAAAACATCTTGAGGAAACCGAAAACATGTAAGATAAGATAAGTTTTTATTGTAAACTGTTGAATTTAACAAAGATGGTAGGTTATTGTAATAAGTTCATGAAAGATTCTTCTTCGATGCTCACTTAAAATTCACACCACACTTGGATCGCAAGAACTGGTAGTCATAAAAAGAAGATTACTATCTACTGCAACTTGTGAAGGCATAGTGTCGAATACTTTTGCAGTTGGCATTTAACTTTGAAGATGGAATTCGATACAAAAAACGTCGCAAATGTTTTTAAGAGCTTTGGTTGAGTGAGTGGGATAGGCTTTCAATCCAAAGGTCGCGGTTTCAAATCCTGGTTGAAAGTACTTACATTAATGGATTTTCCGTTTTGAAAAATGTAGGTATACGCTTTTAACACGTGCTCTGAATGGCTAAGGAAAACATAGATATTTACAGGATTTGATTAAAATTAGGGCAATAATTCATATTAATATATTTCTTTTAAGCTATTGCATAGCTTCTATCGCGGGCCTCGAGCGTGGAGACCGAATCCAGAAATTCCGTAACGAAAATAACCTAACACCCCCCACTCCGACCGGCACAGCGGTGATCCATACTAATATTATAAATGTGAAAGTAACTCTGTCTGTCTATCTGTCTGTTTGTTACGCTTTCACGCCCAAACCGCTGAACAGATTAAGCTGAAATTTGGCATAGTTAAAGGTTGTAATCCCAGGGAAGGACATAGGCTACTTTTTATCCCGAAAAAATGAAAAAATCCCGAGGGACCGCGGGTCACACCGCGGGAGCGCAGCTAGTACTTAATAAGTTGATAAAAAATGCTATGCAATAGCTTTACCGCGGCAGTCTCCGAGTGCCACACGTCTTTTTTATAAAATAGGTCAGCATTTGACATCCCTCTGCCTGATGTTAAGCAGTAGTGAGGTCTAAGATGGAGCCTGCTTTCCTAGAAGGAACCTATTTAATCTTGATTTGAAGACCACCTATACGGGAAATACGGTACCCGGCAATGAGTACCACAATTTGGCAATTTTTTTGGCACAACTTGGCACGACTCAATGATTCGTTGCGCTGTATGAGTCAGTTGCCAACTCTGGTGACGGACGGAGTTTTTAGGCCGCCTTTAGACCTCCGTCATGGCTTAACGACAGCAGACCGACAATTCAATGTGCCCTCCGAAGAGAAGGGCTGGTGATAATACCACTAGCGGTCACCCATCTTACTGACCCAGAAAGTTGCTTAACTACAATGACTAAGATAGCTACGCGAGCGCTTTGTTTGAGCTAAATACCAAGTTTGACAATTCAATCATCCGTGTTCAATTGAAATATCAATGACTTAATATTTATCATATGCTTGAACTTTAAACGATTTCATGGTTGTAAATCGTACAGGTATTTATGAGAGCAGACATAATCTTACATCGTTGACTATATCAGTGTTTGTATCTATCAACAGCTAGCGACATAAGTACATGAACAATTGGAAATAAATCATCATGATTTGTGGAAAAATTTAGTATTTTCTTCATATTGTTAACGTTGTCAACTACAAATAGCTACCTACCACAAAAAAAAAACTTAGGCCTTTACATCTATATTAGATGATTTATACGTATATATAGCGTCAGGAAGCAATCCATGTCAACATTTAACGGGACGCTGTAGTGCCTGGGACATTGTTTGAGATGGTAGGCTTGCCCAGCACCTAAGCCTCTCTTAATCAGCCGCTTACTGGAGAGACGACGTCAATACGTGTGGAGCTGACTAAGCTGCGGGTTTCCTCACGATGTTTTCCTTCACCATTTTTCGAAACGAAAAATCCAGTGATGCACGGCCGGGATTCGAGCCCACGACCTTCGGATTGAAAGTCGAGGCACAACCCCATTCGACCAACACGGCTTTCAAGTGGCATTATCAACAAAGTGCCCTCCGAGCACGGTAGCACGTTAAATTGTCGGTCCTGGCTATTAAGTCGATAAGACATGAGGGCCTTAAACCTCCGTCACCATCTTGATCACAATAAAAACTCAGCTTAAGCAACGATGACGTCAAACAAAACTATTATTTTATCTGTGGCCAAGGGCACGGTCATCATCCATCCATGACATTTATGAGGAATTTATTGAATTCGCAATATTATAGTGATTCATTGTTACCTACAATAGTTCGTTACCGGAAGAATCTCCATTTTATAATTGCAGGTATCAATAAATATTGCATTTTGATGAATGTGAGGACACGAATTTCATAGAGGATGTCTTTTAATTAAAAATACTGTTTTTAACGGCATTAGGTTCTACACATATAAAACTAAATAAAATAAATAAATAATGCTGGACTTTTTCACACAGCATCATCTAGCCCCAAAGTAAGCTTGAGCTTGTGGTATGGGTACTACATGACTGATAAACTACTTATATACTTTTTGTTTGTAAATACATAAATATTATACATAGAAACACCCAGACCCGAGACAAATATCTGTAGGTCATACAAACATTTGTACCGCGGGGATCGAGCCCACAACCTTCTGCATCGCAGGCGGACCTTCACCCACTACGCCACAGAGGTCGTCAAACTTTCGTGACTTAAACTCGTAGGTACCTAATTTATAAACGGCTCAGTAAATAAATAAATAAATAAGTACCTACTTTACCGTTGTTTCAGTAATACATAAAAACTTTGACATAATTTAAAAAATAGGTAATACATAAAAACTTTGACATAATTTAAAAAATAGTTAAAACTAATGAAGAATTATTTGACATACATTACAGCTTTACCCGTGCTTCGGAGGGCACGTTAAATTGTCGGTCTCGGCCCCGACTATGGAGGCCTTAAGGCGGCCTAAAAACTCCGTCACTAGAGTTAGCCCCTGACTCATACGAACTTACTTTTTTTTATTCATCCACGCGATATCGCCACAAATGTCAGTCATCTTATTTCATTCCTTCATAAAGACATATAGACTTATTCTTCTAATATAGGTCCTCTGAAATATAACCTCTTAGCTTTTCACCACATTGGTTCCAACCAACGAACTAGTGTGTGACACGACAAGAAAATGAATGTTGAAATCAATACGCCTTGGTACGCAGGCAGTTAGGCAAGTAAGTAGGTACTTGATCCGGATAAGCACTAATTTTAATAAAATACTATTTGTATACAAAATAATGAACTTAAAGTTATCGAATAATCATTGAAAATGACTTCCTTATCCGTATTTTAGAATTTTATCCTTATCTACGTTCTTGAAGATACCTAAGTGGATATAAATAACATCACGCAATTCACACACTCCTATTAGTTCTTTACTCTATGACAAAGTAAAAATACCTATGAGATATTTCATAAATAATAACACAGAACTGCGCACAGTCAAGCTATCATTTCATCAAATTCAATTTCAAAGGAGAATGCTCATAAAATACCCTGACACGGCGCAAAAGAAATGTTCTCTTTCTAGCGTTTGGTTTGTGCGTTGGCGGCAACGCACAAACCAAACGCTAGAAAGAGAATAATGATTTATTCTTTGAAACCTAATTATTTAAACGTAAAATGTGTTCTTTATGATTCGCCTTTACGTTTACCACTATACCTACTCGTACAATTGACACATAGATTTCCTTCTCTGAACTAATTACAATTTGACTTTGACATTTAGTTAATAGTCGTATAAGGTGTACCTACACACTCCATGCTTCACTACAGTGTAGTGTATGTAAATTATTGCAAAAGGTCATATTGGATTGGAATAAGATTAGGTACCTACTGCTTAGAGTGCTCTAAGGGTACATGAGCCTAGGGTCAATGATAAAAAAAAACAGTGGCACTCCGGAAGTGCCGATAGAAGTGAAAACTTGAACAATGACGTGAGTATTTTTTGAATCGTCAGGAAATATTTGAATGTGCAGAAAATACTTTTAAATGAAGTGTTTTTTTATAAGTAACAACAATTACATTGCTGAAGCTGTTTGCGAGTGACGGGACGATGGCAGGAAACGCCGACAGTCCCGAAGTTATCGCATTTGGTGTTGGCAGAAAAATAAATTTTACAGAAAAAATCCTTAGTTCCTCTTTTAGCCACCGGTCCACTGTTGGTGGCACTGTTACTATGAACGTAACATATGTATCTACGACTCAGAAAATATCTACGAGAAGAGTAAAATATAATAGCATTGGGCAGCCTAGTGTCAAGCAATAATGACATTGACATTGAACAAGGTGGGTCGAATGACTAACAGTGACTGTAATTTGACAACATAATCATGACTTTAAAGGCGTTCCCTATAATTCAAATCTTAATCATAAATCGTCACTCAAAATTGTTCCTTAGCTCTCGGGGTTAGAGTGCATTTTATGCATGTATAACTGTTTGTATGTTTGGATCAGGGCCCGCCTACGTACAACCTCGTAATTAAAGTTAGTTAATAGCCGTGATCCCGATGGGATTTCCCCAAGTCCATATTAAAGTTTTTTGATAAGGACTTTTAGATTTGATAATAATTTTTTTTTAGTTAGCTTATACTGTCCCACTGCTGGACAAAGACCTCCCCCGTCACCTTCCACACCTCGCGGTCTTCCGCGATTTTCCCCCAATAATCATAGTTACAAAATATTAGGTTTTGGAACGAAGTTCCTTTTCGGACGGTATCGAAGAAAAAATAATTGATGGTCTTACTAATAAACGAGGTATAAACTTATTCCTCGGAATAAAATAGGAATAAACTTTGATTTTGACAGTTTACACTCAGTTTCCTTAGCACGACCACGCTACCTCCACGGTAGAACATTTTGACGAAAGATTTCCGTTGGAGTTTTGAAATGACAAGCCGCCATGACTTGACATGACATGAAATGAATACTTATTTAAAACTGGCATTTGAAATTGGCAGAATTATACTGTTAATACAGTTAGTTGCCATTAATAAAAAGAAGAAGAATAGAGTAAAATGACTAAGGAGTTTAGGCAAACGCATCTTTTTTACGACCGCGATAAAAGTCAAAATTGTCGGAACGAAAATGTAATGTTCTCTATTCTACCGTAGATATAGCGTGGTCTGTGGTCATGCTAAGGGGGCAGGAATGCAGCCGCGACACATCCATAGATTGTTACATTGGAAGAGCGTTTCGAGGATACATAGTTGACAATTAATTTATTATATTCCCAGTACAGAAATGTACTCTTTGCGTCGTTCCAAACGAGTGTTCCACGACACTCACGTACTTTTTTTTTAGGATACCTAAGTACCTAGATAATTTGTAAAGATGAGGCAAAATTTTTTAGCAAGCGCCTTTTACCTTTTTTGCCAAGATTCTCTTCACACGATTAAAATTAATTGTTTTTAATTAGGTATTAAGTATCTAAAATCCTATACCTTCCTGCGCACATAAGCTTATAATTTGTTCATAGGAAATATAAATGTAAATTTTGAAGAATAACAACTGCATTTTCAAGCTGAGAGGATGGTTCAGGTGCAATGCAAGCCTACATCTCAAACAATGTCCCAGGCACTACAGCGTCCGAGTGTAGACATAGGTTACCTCCTGACGCTGTATAAATCATCTAGTATAGATGTAAAGGCCTAAGTTAAGGTTAAAATATATTATAGTAATAATTTCTCTTATATTATTCAACCTTGGGATGACGTTATGCAAATCTAATAGTTTGAGTCATGCGAAGAATCTGCGTAGGTGATGTTCATACGGAGTTCAAGACGATATTTTAGGTGTTGGTTTTAAACTAAAATAGGAGAACTGTATTCCCAACAGGTAGACATAATATCAAAACGTGAGTATCGTGGAACTCACTCGGTTGGAACAAAATTTCAACTTTGACATGGGGACTTCTTTCGCCATTTTTGAAGGAACTATAGTGGCTCTGCTATTTTATTTAGTTTTCTCGTGTTTTACTAGGTTTTATTATGTAATTTCGTTGGCATTTTACTAATGAAGCCTTGGATACTTAACAGGAGATTTGGCAAATGGAATGGGGGAGTATTCAAGAAGTGTTCTCATTTGACGAAAGATTTCCGTTGGAGTTTTGAAATTACAAGCCACCATGTTTTTTCAATTGACTCAAATTGACGTGACAAATTTGAAGAATGATTTGAAGTGAAAAGAAGAAGAAGGAATAAAAAGAAGTAGAAGAAGAAACCAAGAAGAATATTCGTATATATCCGAAAAGGAACTTCGTTACAAAATCTATAGAGATTTTGAAGCGCTAGAGCAGCTTGCTTAGTCGTTCTTAATAGATCATCAAGCTAGTGGTCCATGGCTTAAAGATTTAATAGCCGGGACCGACAGTTTAACGTGCCCTCCGTAGCACGGAAGCGCTCAGTTGATGCCACTAGCGCTCACCCATCTACTGACCAGTCAGAACTTGAATAGCCGGGACCGACAGTTTAACGTGCCCTCCGTAGCACGGAAGCGCTCAATTGATGCCACTAGCGGTCACCCATCTACTGACCAGTCAGAACCAGTGTGGTGAAAGGATTATAAGTGCGCCTCAATGAGGCTCCTTTCATGCACTTAACACATGTTTTCGAACTTTTTAGGTTCTACGACATGCCGGTTTCCTCACGATGTTTTCCTTCGCTGTTTGAGAGTACTGGCATAGTGCACATAAGTTTTTCGACAGAAAAACTCATTGGTGCACGACCGGGATTGAACCCAGTGTGTGTGCAACACAACCCATCTACTGATCGGTCAGAATATTACTTAACTTTGATCAAGAACGACTAAGCTACACCTACTACGCTTTAAAGACGTTTCAAAGTGATCCCAGCGGTCCTACTGAATAAATGCTTTTTGACTTTGACTTTGACACAAGCGCTTCAGGCATTCCATTGATGCATAACCTGGCTTCGAATACGCGACCTTCGGATTGAAAGTAGAGTCTAGGCAAACTCAAATGAACTATAACAAATATTGAGATTGTATTTCTAAATATGTTTGTGTTCACACTTCAAATGATACCATGTTTCAAAATTGCGGTTTAAGTGACCTGATCACACATTTGGCCGCGCTGTACGCGCCGCAGTCATTTTTCTATACTTACAAAGTCAGTAGTTCAGTCTCAGCATTTCCTTCTATAGAACTGACAGCGAGGACTTCTTTCGCCATTTTTGATATTCAGATATTCAGATATTTATTTATTTAACCATTACATTTCATAACTTTGGCATGTCAATAATACAGAGGTACATAATAGAAATTAAAGTTAAAAGTCATAGTTAAGTACATTTCGTTACAGTTAAATTACACCTGAAGGAGCTAGTTAGTTGCTTTGCTATTTAATTTAGTTTTCTCGTGTTTTACTAGGTTTGGTTAGATGATGTGTGAAAATGTCAAGCATTATTTATTTATTTTATAGGAACAGGGCATAAGTAGATGATACAGGCTTACCCAGCACCTAAGCCATCCTCTCAGATTATTCGGCCGATACCTACCTTTTACCTAGGAAAGAAGAAAAGACCGATACCTACATGTAGTGTATCTTCCTATTCGATGTTTTCCTTCACCGTTTAGACTTAAGAGCTTGTGTTGGTGAAGAATACATGTATTTACCGAAATGGAAAATCCTTTGATAAAGTAAGTTCGTATGAGTCAGTGGCCAACTCTGGTGACGGAGTTTTGAGGCTCATGGCCGCCATTCAATAGCCGGGACCGACAATTTAACGTGCCCTCCGAGGCACAGAAGCGCTCAGATGAAAAAGCCACTGGCAGTCACCCATCCACTTACAGACCGTTTCGAACGTTGCTTAACTTCGCCCATCTATCAAGAAAGACTAAGCAAGCACGACCACGCGCGCTTCAATCCATTGATGCACGGGATTCAAACTGGCACTTTTTGGATTGAAAATTGAGTACGTAAGTACATCCCACTCTTAGATACCGTACCTACTTAGCAGACATTGGCCATATCAACCCGGGTAAAGTCAGGGGTGTTGCTAGTTAGATCCGGGTAGCCGAAGGCGGTAATTAAAAACCAATATTGAATGATCGTAACTCCATTTTGACCTTTCCACTGTGGTTTTCTATAGGATGACCTTTGTTACTGAATAGGTCACGGTAAAGTTTTGATTTCTTGATGCGTAAGTAGGTAGGTAAGTACAGTAGCATAGGCAATTGAAATCTATGCTAGTTTTGGTATACAGGGTGAGACAAAAATTATCTCTTTAAGTGCCCTTGAAGAGATAGGTTATCTTTTTATGGTTTTGTTTTTGAAATAATCGGTTAATTAAACAACCTTTTTCAAAAATAAATTATACAGAAATAACAATTTAAAAAAATACTTATCTAAAAAAAACTGCAAACACAATCTAATCGACCCTATTTAATTATTTATATTGATACTTTTCCTTTTTAATTTCAGAAAATATATCAGCCTACATTTTTTTTGGACGGTATCGGATGGGGGCACGAAGAAAAAAGTGTTCTATTTTTGCGTCACGACACATGTATAATGTCGAATCGTCACAGTGCAAAATGTCCAAAGATTGTTACATTATTAGTACGGAAGAGCGTTTCTAGGATACCTAATTGACAATTAATTTACTATAATATTAAGTTAAAATTCCCAGTATAGAAAAGTACTCTTTGCATCGTTCTAACCGAGTGTTCCACGACACTCACGTACTTTTTTAAATCTTAGTAATGGTATTATTTTGAAGTAGACCTAATTTATTTGCAGGAAACAAAACGGAGTCAGAATAATGAGATAGGTAAAGATCCTGAACCTTTAAAATTCTACTTTTGAAGTTGCTTCAATAATAATAAAAATAAAATACAACAAAGAATATACGTTATTGAATAGAAAACCTCATAAATTTTAGATTTTGGTTATCACATAGTGTGGTTTGATGTCTGTGTGTACAAAATAAATACCTAGCTCACACCCACACGTGATTAGCACTTGTTGAAAGTCTGACATGTTTGAATTAGGACGATTTAGGCGTATTATGAAACTAAACAGGACAGTATCCTTTATTAAGCTCGTATGAGTCAGTTGCCAACTCTGGTGACGGAGTTTTTAGGCCGCCTTCAGGCCTCCGTCATGGCCTAACGACTTACTAGCCGGGACCGACAATTTAACGTGTCAGAAGTACGGAAGCGTTCAGTTGATAATGCCACTAGTGGTCACCCATCCACCATTTCAAAATCATTTATTTGCTAGAAGCATGGTATTGTGTGAAGTTACCATTCCATACGTGATGCTCGGTAAATATGTTTCCAAAACAAAGGAACCATTGATCTACGGCGGGATCCGAACCCACGACCTTCGGGTTGAAAGTAGAGGCACTACATACTCGGTCAACACGACTCCTTCAGAATAAAGACATGTGATTCATTTCTAGGAAATCGTATGTTTGCCAACCAAATTATTAGGTGTGATGTTAACACATAGATGCTTATCTTTGAAATGACCGATATATTATCGTTTATGGCAAGGAAGGATAAAACTGATTAAGCTGAGGATGGAGGTGCTACAAGCCTCCATCTCAAACAATATCCCAGGCACTACAGCGTCCGAGTGTAGGCATAGGTTGCCTCCTGACGTTTGATGTGAAGGCCGTTGAACGGAAAACGTCGTAGTCGGCTCCACACGTATCGACGTTGTCTTTCCAGTGGTCGATTAAACTGAAAGGATGGTATAGGTGCTACGAGTACAAGCCTCCATCTCAAACAATGTCCCAGGCACTACAGCGTCCGAGTGTAGGCATAGGTTGCCTCCTGACGTTTGATGTAAAGGCCGTTTGAACGGAAAACGTCGTGAGGAAACTCATGCTTAGTCGGCTCCACACGTATCGACGTTGTCTTTCCAGTGGTCGATTAAGCTGAGAGAATGGTTTATGTGCTACAAGTACAAGCCTCCATCCCAAACAATATCCCAGGCACTACAGCGTCCGAGTGTAGGCATAGGTTGCCTCCTGACGTCTGATGTGAAGGCCGTTTGAGAAAACGTCGTGAGGAAATTCACGCTTAGTCGGCTCCACACGTATTGACGTTGTCTTTCCTGTGGTTGATTAAGCTGAGAGGATGGTTTAGGTGCTAAAAGCATTCGTCTCAAACAATGACCAAGGCACTACAGCGTCCGAGTGTAGGCATGGGTCACCTAACGCTGTTTATCATAGAGAAGGATACGTGTTTTTTGATGCGATGGTTACGCTTAAAAGGGAAGGTGTTGGAGCGTAGGCGCCTAACGTGCGTCTTAACTGTCAGTGCCAGTGTCAACGCTGTCAAGTGAAAGTGACAGTGATAATTCTAAAGACTCGTGAGAACAAACTGAACATTGGTAGCAGCGGCAAAAACTTTTTCTCTTATAATTTTGTAAACTCACATAATAAAAATTTGTAATAAACCTAAAGCTGTATATAATGCAGTTTTATTGAAGGAAGTATCATAGAAAAGACAGGAGCTGAAATCAGGAACCCCAACAGTAGGTAAGTACCTACATTTTTTTTATAAGTAAAACATCGATACCTAAGTATAGGTAAGTACTTATTTAACCTTCACTTATGTCATCGTTTGTACAAAATGAACTTTGCGGTCTGGAAATTAAAAAAAGTGCGTATTTAAATCTTGAACTCGTGGAATTTACTTTGAAAAGGTGAATAGAGTATAATAATACTATAATTAAAATAATAATCAATCATTTTGATCGAAAACTTCAATAACTGTCTAATTTATAATACTTTTGTCAGAATATCAATATACAGACTTATGTCATGAAAACCATCTGCTCTATAGTATGAATGTGCCATTAGCAATGTATGGAATGGACGTGCCTCTGACTACTCCCTGTCAGCGGCGACCATTTTTGTGGATCGATTTACTTGTAATCGCTTTTATATGAGCTTATATTCATAATTTTAGGGTGTCTGTCAAAAATAAATGAAATCCCACCAAAAACATTTCATGTTAATTGGTTGCCAAGAAAACACACTACATTTCACTGTAAAAAAAGTTATGAGATCTCTACTAGTAGAGCCAAGCCCCTAGCTGAGCTCCGGTTTGTGCTGCAGGTCTTAGCCCTCGGAGCTGTTGTAGAGTCAGAGCTTAAAGGTAGATCACTCAGAGCTATAATATTGGCTTGGGATGGGCCCCGAGGGGCTTGGCTCTACTAGTAGAGATCTCATAACTTTTTACAGTGAAACGTAGTGTGTAGAGTCTTGGCAACCAATTTACATGAATTTGGTGGAATAATACTTTTGTCAGAATATCAAAACATTGAGCTATTGACCTAGGACCAGGGCCCGTATTCGCGTTCCTTTTTCCGTTCTTTTGATGAGTATTCCGATGCTTCTCATCACGATTTCTGACTTCAAGGGCCAATTTTTCAAACGTTAATACGATCCTAACCTAGGACCAAATATTCCAAACCGAGAAATTGGCCCTTGGAGTCAGAAATCGTGGTGGGAAGCATCCGAATATTCATCAAACGAACGGAAAACGGAACGCGAATACGGCCCCAGGTATGATGTCTTCTATGTTCAATGCCAAGTTTCAAAAAGCTCTCGTGGCTTGGTTAGGTCTTCTTGATAGATCGTCAAAGTTAAGCAACGCTCAAAACGGTCCGTAAGTGGATGGGTGACCACTTTTCAACCGACTAAAAAGGAGGTTCTCAATTCGTCAGTATGTTTTTTTTTTTTTTTTTTTCGCGATTTGTTGACCGATTTGCAAAATTCTTTTTATGTTTGAAAGGGTATACTCCAGAGGTGGTCCCATATAAATTTTATTCCTGAGGGATTGATAGTTTCCCCGTAAAACTCTAAACACCTTCCCTCCTAGCCATGTCACAAATAGAAATCGAATCGACAACTTGACGCCCTGAGTCACACCGCGTTTCGAGTCAAACATTGAAGTCGGTTTTCTTTTTGACGACTCTGTGGCGCAGTGGGCGAAGGTCCGCCTGCGACGCAGAAGGTTGCGGGTTCGATCCCCGCCGCGGGACAAATGTTTGTATGACCTACAGATATTTGTCCCGGGTCTGGGTGTTTCTATGTATAATATGTATGTATTTACAAACAAAAAAAAAAGTATATAAGTAGTTTATCAGTCATTCTAGTACCCATAACACAAGCTCTGCTTACTTTGGGGCTAGATGATGCTGTGTGAAAAGTCCAGCATTATTATTATTATTATTTTGTTTGTCAAAGTTTAACATCACGGAACTATAGAGTCCCGGACCTTTGATAGGCATGCATGGGGCCGAAGCCAACACACAGAGGCCTTTTTGACAATTTTGATCTTGTGTGATGGAGACACATACCGGCTACTATCCCTTCAACACTATAAAAATGCATTCAGGAACAGTCTCCGGTTTGTGCAGAACTATTGAGGATATGGAAAACTAATTACCGGGCTATGGGGTGGGATGGTAGTGGACTGGGTACTGGGGAAACTATGGGAACTATGACACCCGCCGAAACAATGTTAACAAACATGTAAAAATGGCGGGTGGAGACTCGCCAACTCACTACTGGGCCCCCTTAAACAGTCGCTCGTGCGACAAGGGGGCAACATGACGTGAGCGGCTGGAAGGTGGTAAGGTGCTACCGGACTTTAAACGACTTATTATTATTATTATTATTATTATTTTTAGTATTAAAACGTAATTGTATTTACAAACAGAAGGTATATAAGTAGTATATCAGTTAGTAGTTTCCATAGTACAAGCTTAGACGTAAACGTAAACAGGTTCACGACTGTATCGCCAAGGTGCGGTAAACATTCTCTCAGATCTTTTTATCTTACTTATTCCAGATCCTTTGAAGATGTCTAAGGGGGGTAGTCAGAGGCATGTCCAAATACATATTTGATACATGCCCACATCTTGCAGAAGTTAGTATTCCATACGTGACAGGTCGCAAGCCCATTGCAGCCTATAAGAACACTAACTGGTTTCCTCACGATGTTTTCCTTCACCCCTTTGCTTTGTTTAGGGTTAAATGATGCTGTTTCAAATGTTCAGCATTATTTATTTATTTATGTTAGTGGAGCTGACTAAGCGAGTTTCCCCATATTTTCAGGGTTAGATGACTAAAACTATTATTGGAATTATTCGAGGTTCGTTGGTAAATGATTCAGCGAGATTTTCAAGGTTTTTTGAGAGAATTTGTTAGTAAATTATAAATCTATTATGAAAATGAATCCAAAAATTTGAAGTAGGTACCTACCTAAATCCTATTTCAAGCCATTCGCACCGCCCAATAAAAAGTACAAAAAAAACAGACAAACTTAAACAGACTTTGTGGTTCAGTGGGCGAAAGCCCGCCTGTTAAACGAAGGTTGCGGGTTCGATTGCCACCGTTTGTTTAATATGCAAATATTTGTCTTAGGTTTAGTATTTTTCTAGGTGTAGGTAATAACGAAATATGTGTTTAGGTTATCTATAAGTTATCTGATTCCCATAGAATAAGCTCTGCTTAGTTTGAGGCTAGATGATGCTGTGTAAGTGACGCACTGTCCAGTAAATAGGTTAGACCTACCTTAAAAACTTAGGCCTTTACATCTATATTAGATGATTTATACAGCGTCAGGAGGCAATCCATGCCTACACTTAACGGGACGCTGTAGTGCCTGGGACATTGTTTGAGATGGAGGCTTGCCCAGCACCTAAACTATCCTCTCAGCTTAATCAGCCGCCTACAGGAGAGACGACGTCGATACGTGTGGAGCTGACTAAGCTGCGGGTTTCCTCACGATGTTTTCCTTCACCGTTAAGAGCTCGTGTTATAGCGTTTACTTACCTAGTAATAGCAGCTATAAATTCGAAAAGTCTATTTAGTTTTATGATGAGTAAAAGTGATGCGATCTCAACCCATACGATATCATATCTCACGGTAATTTTATCGTATGCGATTTGTCATAGTTAGCGCGACGCTCATCGACACGTTCAAAAGGCGGGGCTTAGCAAAGCGTACGAAAAATCGCATCGTGTAAATGCACCGCGGTCGGGTGGGGGTCATAAAACTTTTTTTTATATTTTGTAAATTTTAGAAGATTTTGGGGTCACAGGGGACATGACGCTGGGACCGCGCCTGAAATGAACCTTTAGTGATCTTAAATCTGTTATATATAAAGTGGTTTATTGGACAATCCAATCTGTATTATCAAACAGATTGGATTGTCCAATAAACCACCACTGGATGCTCCTTCATGTAGGAGTGGGATGGTTCTACAGACTCTAGGTTAAGTTTAAATTGTGTTCCATTTTTGATCTACTAACTTATTTGATTTTTATGTAATGTTACTAATAATTTATGGATCTTGGTCTGATTTAATAAATGAAATTGAAAAAATTGAAATTAAATCACCTAAAAGTGCGCTAGGCCCCAAACCGTGTTTTTGGCTCGGTTCACGGTCGTGAGTAGAATCAACTATTCTAAGTGATTACAGCGGTCCTAAGACCTCGACCACCTTTATACGAACTTATTTTACTTCTTTTATTTTTTAAGTACCAATATCAGAGTATTATTGATGTCCAACGTGACCGAGCCATAAGCTTTTAAGTTAAGCAACTTATTATTTGCAATATTTATTTGTAAAAACAAAAATGAATCATTGTGATGCAACTGTCACAAATTGCATACGGTCCTTAAAAATATGAATCATATTTATGTCACTGGGGTTTTTCTATGTATTAAACTTAAAAAAAAAATCGGAATTCGGCTTAATCTTGTCGGCTTCTGTTCCCTTGCACAATATGATCTACTTAACGGTGGAAACTTGATTGGTTTATTTGTTTTTATATGCCTTATTTAAAACTGTCATCATGTACTGTTTGTTTCCCAAATAAAATAAAATAAAATTAATGTCGAACTCCGGTTCAACCGAAGTTCAGTTGAAAAAAAAAACCTACTACCTATGTTCGCTTAGCTCGCTCAAAGTGTCATTGACTCATACGAGTAGGCACCTACCTACCTACTTTCCTTGTACAAAATCAGGATCATCGAAGATTTAATCGTTTGTGGTCTATTTTATAGTTTTATCTCCCGGATCTGTATGATAAATAGACGGATTGTAAAAAACCGGACAGGTGCGAGTTGGACTCACTCAGCGAGGGTTCCGTAATCTGTAGGTAAGTACATTTATAAATAATTGTCTCCAGTTTTTTCCGATTTAAATTAATAATCTCAAAAATAGAATCTTAAAACACTAAACTTAAAACTAAAGAAAAAACATAGGTATGAATGGCAGTATTTTAGGCTCAAACCACTCTCCGCACAAAACCTTCCCAGATCGGAGAGGTGAATCTATCCGATATAGTTCTCAGGATGCTGTTTTGGCTGTCCCGCACTCTGCGAATCAGGGATGCAGTTTTCTTACGCAGAATGGCTTCGAAAGCATCCGTCTGGTATTCCGCAAACATCCCTGACGCACTACAGAAGCGGGGCAGCCCCAACATCATCCTGAAAATATTATTAAATAAAGACTCGGTATCTCGCTTCTCGACCACATACCCAACGTGGAGATACGCCGTCGTAGGAAGGTCGTATGCGTAGGTATGCGGATCGTAAGCCTTAGTGGAGATGGGCAGGACACTTGGCTAGAAGAGATGACGGCCGGTGGACAAAGGCAGTGACAGAATGGTGGCCAAGAGACGCACATCGACCACGAGGCAGACCACCAGCCCGTTGGTCAGACGACATAGTCAGCGTGGTTGGACGACAATGGATGAGGATAGCACGGAGTCGATAGGAGGCCTACGCCCAGCAGTGGGTATTAATAGGTTATTGATGATGATGATGAAATGAAGACTATATTTTTTATGATTTAATTAAATAATATATAAACAGGGTGTAAAAAGACGTCTACCGAAGCCGAAAGGGATAGGAACAGCATCCCAACACACAAACAAATCCAAAAAGATTTTCCGAAAAAAACATTATATCCGGAGAAAACAGCGTTTGAAGATTACTGTTCGCGTTTGTATTGGGCGCGTTTATACACGTAGATTGCTGGATTTTGAGTTTTAATTTTTTTCTTTTATAAATACAATTATTAGGTAGGTACGGTCTTATTATGTTGTAATAGTAGTAAATAACTAGAAAATTAAATAAAATGACGTAGCTAAGTCAAAAATTTTTTTTGTGTTTTTTTTCGCTAATTAAGTTCAGAATCAAGGTCTGATTGAAACCCCTCAGTTTTCGGTAGCAGTCTTTTTACACCCTGTATATACGGTTTTCAGATTTTTCTCTGTAAAGACGATACTAGCTAAATTTTATAGTTCAACGTAGTACGTAGTAGGTCAACGGAACTTACAAATTTTTATTTCCTTGAGTGTCAAAATAAATGTTTTTTTTTTTGCGGCATAAACGGCCTTATCTTTTATTTGCGTTAACTTAGAAGTATTTTTTTCACAGATTCAAGGGACCGTAAACCGGGTTTTAATTTTAACTCGATATCTCCACGCGTTCCCGAGATAAAAGGTCTTAACAGACAGACGGACAGCAGGTTAGTGTCAAAATCCTCTTAGGAAATCCCCCTCAAAGGGGATTCTAGGAACTTTAGTGTCAAAATCCCCTTTGGAGCTTCAAGCAAAGATTGAAAAGTATAACCAACAAAGTGATCCAATCAGGGTTCCGTTTTTTCCATTTGATGTCTTCTTCTTATTTAAGGATTTACTCCTTGTCGGCACAACTGATGAATCCCTATCCATGTAGCTCTTTCCAGGGCTGCTTCCTTGACCTCATTATACGACACTTGGCTCATGTAGCTTATCCTCGGTCTTCCTCTTCTTCTTCCTTCCACTTTCCCTTCTATAATGTTCTTAATGAAACTGTCATGTCGTATAAGATGGCCGATCATCTTTCCTCTTCTGTTCTCCATTTGATGTACGGAATTCTAAAAACAATAGTTGTTGGTTTTTGCTGTGGCGCCTTGTATGGTTATGGTATGATACTGTGGGTGGGCCTCGGAATTTTCACCGCTAAAAATACTTAAGTTTGTAGTGGCATCATGAGCGACATGGACACGATACCATTCTGGCATACTATTCTTGCCTTTTGCTTCCTCAAACTCAACGGAGGAAGAGCTTCTTCTGTGGCAAGAGGCAAGTTTGTCAAGATGGTATCGTGTAAATAGGCTTATTATTATCCGCAGCTTAGGGCCAGGCTTATTAAGCTGAGTGGATGGTTTAGGTACTGGGCAAGCCTATTCCATCTCAAACAATGCCCCAGGCACTACCTCTTCCCGTAAGTGTAGGCATAGGTTGCCTCCTGACGCTGTATAAATCATCTAATTTAGATGTAAAGGTAAGCTTAAATATTTATCAGAGTAAGTACTCATAAACCGAGTTCAGCCTTAAACGCGATCAGTTTAAAAAAAAACTGATCGCTGGTAAAATCCATATGGTAACTTTGATCTAAGTTAAAACACGTAAACTGGTTTAACTGAATGAATCCTTAATAGCCGCGAACAAAACGTACCCTTCGAAGCATGGAAGCGCTCACTTGATAATGCGACTAGCGGTCACCCATCCACTGTGCACCTTGTATGGTGATGGCATATAAATAGTGCTATACGTAGGCGAGCCTTTTTCGTGTCACTAGTTCTGTCGAACAAGTGTGGTGAAAAGATTTTTAGCTTAAGGATTACTGAATAAAAAAACTGATCTAACGATAGCTCAACTGATCCAAGTCACATCAAGATGTGCGAAGATAACATCCGTTATGTACAATTATCAGTGTAATGAAAAAGTATGAAGAATTGTCATAGATAATGAATTCAGATATATATTACAAATTCGTTTGGCTTACGCTTGTCCCGGGTCGATAACCCATGACGGAGGACTTTAGCGGCCCATCTCATTCACCAGAGTTGGAACTAACTCATAGGACGACCTCTGTGCCGCAGTGGGCGGAAGCCCGCATGTGACGCAGAAGGTTGTGGGTTAAATTCCCGGCGTGGGATAAATGTTTGTATGATCTGTGAATATTTATCTTGGGTCTGGGTGTTTCTATGTTGTCGACTGTCGAGGTGCCAGGCCGCACAGTCTACGACGCCGTGCCGTTTTGCGGTGAAGGTGGTGTACCCGTGGTGATGGGGCTAGGCCTCATTCCTTTAAATCCGTGGCCCTAATTACTGAATGGATTTGAATGAAAGGCCCACAAGTCAAACCCTGATGCACGACCGGGGGCCGTATTCCCGTTCTTATTTTCGTTCGTTTGATGAATATTCGGATGTTTCTTACTACGATTTCCGACTTCAAGGGCCAATTTTTCGGTTTGGAATATTTGGTCCTAGGTTAGGACCATATTTTATCGTTGCTCTTATCGACTGAATATGTAGCTCGTTATAAGAAGCATCCGAATATCCATTGAACGAATGAAAAAACGAACGCGAATAATCCCCTGGGAGTAGAAACCACGAACTTGGATCGAAAGTCGAGGCACAACCTCATTCGGCCAACACGACTCTTGTTTATCTGTTATTTGCATAAAAAATGAAGACGGATCTTACCAGGGTCATGCGTCAGACAGCTAATTGATTTCATTGTATTGTAATACTGAGGACATGCATACAGTATATTACTTGTAAGGGTAGGCAGAGAAATATACTTCCACCTGCTATGATCCAAAACGCCATTTACACGATACAATTCTGGCAATCTTGCCACAGAATATTAGCTCTTGCTCCGTTTAGTTTGAGATAGCAATATGTATGCCAGGTATGACGTTGTCTCTCCTGTAGGGCTAATGTGCGCACCGTGACTTAAGTCTCTCGTCTCATTTTCTCGTTAAAAATCGTCATAACTGTAATCGCATCCCGTTATTTTATATCGTTATGTCAATGACATAACGATATAAAATAACGGGATGCGCATGACGACAGACACAGTTATGACGATTTTTAACGAGAAAATGAGACGAGAGACTTAAGTCACGGTGCGCACATTAGCCCTACTGGGGTCCTAAAAGATTCCATCTCAAACAATGTCCCAGGCACTATAGGGTCCTGTCGCGGGTAAAGGTTACCTCATGACGCTGTTTACATAAAGTATAGATGTAAATGCCTGTGTTTTTGTAGTCACATTGCAGCATGTACGAAACGTATTGTGATCCGGGTTGAAATTAATGCATCTCTTTGATCATGAATTTTATGATCGCTTAAACAATTTGATTGTCATAATAGGCATAAAGAAATTGTCTACGTAGGTACAGTCAGAGATAGAAGTAATTTGAAAATTTAAGTGTATATTTCATGTTTTGTAAAAAATGTTTTTGAACCCCTAACTTCTAAAGCTTTGATGGAGGCCTTAAGGCGGCCTAAAAACTCCGTCACCAGAGTTGGCCACTGACTCATACGAACTTACTTAACTTTATGAAATAAATCTCAATAGGTACCTAAGGTAAAATCTATAAGTTTAAAAAGTACGAGTGTCGTGGAACACTCGGTTGGAACGAAGCAAAAGTACTTTTTCTATACTGGGAATTTCAACATTAGGTATCCTAGAAACGCTCTTCCGTACTAACAATGTAACAATCTATATAGGTACTGTTTCGCGACGCATTTCGCACTGTGACGATTTGATATAAACATGTGTCGTGACACAAAAATCTAACACTTTTTCGTCCAGCCCCCGTCCGATACCGTCTGAAAAGGAACTTCGTTCCAATAATCAAGGCTGTGATAGCTTTATTGCATAGCGGTCACCCATCCTCACATCAATTGGAATCGACATATAATAAATTGAAACAAGTCAATCAATTTAATTGAATCTTACGATACAAATTAACTATTGTTTTTCTTTAACTATGAGAAAACCTATAATCACTAATTAGGGCATATGTAATTACGCTGTTCTTCCTGATATACAATGTCATTTGATATAATCATGTTTTCCACTCAACGGGACGCTGTACGGTACAATGTTTACAAAGGTAATGAGGCAAAATATTACTATAGTATTTTTCACGTAGGAACGTAACCCTGACGACTCCCTGACTGTTAGAACTTTTACGTTTCAAGCTGTACAACAATGAAAAATTTTGAAATAAATGAAATCTAGTGATAATATTAAAAGATACAACTTCAATTAAAAAGGATTTTGTCTACTCGTATTTCGAGGCTTTAGCAAATCCACCATCTCAGCACAGGAAAGACGACGTCATACGTGTGGAGCTGACTAAGCTGCGGGTTTCCTCACGATGTTTTCCTTCACCGTTAAGTATGGGATATTATTAATATATTTATTTCAGATAAAGCAAAGAGCATTGGTGCATATAAATTTTACGAAACGAAATCTATTGATGCACGGTCGGGATTCAAACTGACATACTTTGGATTGAAAGTGATCTCTGTTTTTGTTTTTAACCGACTTCAAAAGGGGGGAGGTGCTCAATTCGACTGTATGTTTTGTAGATAATTCCGCAAATATTGAACCGATTTTCAAAATTATTTTTTGTTTGAAAGGATATAGGTATGTGGTCCCATATAAATTTTATATATTTAATAGTTTTCTCGTAAAATATAGAAAACTCGACCTGAGTCCAACATTGAAGTCGGTTTTCTTTATAGTTTTTAAACTTAATTATTCTGTTTTTATCTCATGGTCAAAGAGATGCGTTGAATTGAACCCGGATCACACAATACAAGTTACGTACAGTACGCATAACCGATCTTTAGCTCTCTGAAGCTAAACACTAAACGATTTCGCAGGTTTGCGCAAGTAGGCGAGATAGCACGATGCAACAAACTAAGCGAGTGAGCGAGGCAGCTATACAACCCTGTCTTCCTCTTTTAGGCGTCATCAAAAATGGGTTCTGCGCAGCTACTTCAGAGAGCTAAAGATTGGTTGTGCGTACTGTACTTGCTGCAATGTGACTACAAAAACTTATTATTTTAACTGACATAAAAATAAGGAAGAGTTTCTTGATTTTTTTTATGTTACCCGATTACCGACTCAAGGACACTTGAACCGTATTGTAAAATTCTTTTTGGAACGAAGTTCCTTTTCGGACGGTATCGAGGATAACCAGAAGAAAAAATGCGTTCGATTTTTGCGTCACGACCCATGTATTACGAGTATATGTCAAATCGTCACAGTGTGAAGTGCACAGTCGCGAAACATTCCATAGATATTTACATTGTTAGTACGGAAGAGCGTTTCTAGGATTTCAATAAATAATTCATTTGACAAATGCCAAATGTCAAAGTTGAAACTTCGTTCCAACCGAGGGCTCCACGACACTCACGTACTTTTTCTTTTCGATAGACTTCCCTGGTGATTCAATACAATTTTTGTAGATAATATTTGACAAGACCAATATTTGGAGATAATACAAACATTTGTCCCGCCGCGGGGATCGAACCCGCAACCTTCTGCGTCGCAGGCGGACCTTCGCCCACTGCGCTACCAGAGGTCGTCAAACTATGTTCTTTTCCAGGCTTGAATTTCACACATCATCCAAGGATCTAGAATACAAATGTATAAAAAAAACTTAGATGATTATTAGATTATTTATACAGCGTCAGGAGGCAATCCATGCCTACACTTAACGGGACGCTGTAGTGCCTGGGACATTGTTTGGAATAGGCTTGCCCAGCACCTAAACTATCCTCTCAGCTTAATCATCCTACAAATGTATATATTTCCTATAAATGTATACAAAATAGATACATTATACAAGATGGTAGATTTTAGTAGAGAGATGTAGTCAGAGGCATGTCCGAATGTCCACATTTTGATGATCAATGCTTAAAGCTTCACTTCGCATCCTGGTTCTATTCGCACAGGGAAATCATATAAACCAACGATGATTCAGTGGCTCTTGATGCGAGGTCGTAGTATTTCATAAACGCATGTATATATAAACCTCCTTTAGTACCAACCTCCGCTTAATACCTCAGACCGAACGCGACACACCCGCGCCGCGGAAATTAAAAAAAATAAAAAATAAGTGACAATATACGTGGGACAGGACGAAGTTGGTTAGTGTGTGCTTGGTTTTAGTGGCGAGTGGTTGTTTTCAATAATGTGAGTTTTTAAATATTTTAATTAGCTATAATTTTTGAAGGTGTAAAATTTAACATTTCACCTGATGCATGATGAATATTTTTTTCTGATAATTTTTCTTTTATTATTTAAATAGTTATACTATTTATTATAAGTGTGCCGTGTTTATTAAATATCAGAATAATCCAATTATTTTAAAATAGTGTTCAATAACATAATTTCATTTACAAAATAAAAATAAATAAATAATGCTGAACTTTCCACACAGCATCATCTAGCCCCAAAGTAAGCAGAGCTTGTGTTATGGGTACTAGATGACTGATATACTACTTATATACTTTTTGTTTGTTAATACATACATATTATACATAGAAACACCCAGACCCGAGACAAATATGTAGGTCATACAAACATTTGTCCCGCGGCGCGGATCGAACCCGTAACCTGCTGCGTCGCAGGCGGACCTTCGCCCACTGCGCCACAGAGGTCGTCAATAATTAACCAACTTTGACAATGTGATTATAGAAGAATTATATGTATAAACCATACAAATATAAACTTATATTGTTCTAAATTTTTTCAAAAAAAAAACTTTAAACTTGATTTCCCACAACTACCCTTTTGGCGCTTAAGAAGTTTTTCTTTTCCACCGTCGATATTATTTCAGAGGTGTAGAACATTTTTTGTATAATTTAATGCGTAGGTAAAAAAAAGCTTTAGTTTGAAAAATATGAGCTTAAGAAAAACTATTTAATTTTAACAATCTTTCTCCTTTAAAAAATATTTTCAATTCAATTGTCACGCGTTTAAATCTTTTGTATAGAGAATATGTGATTGAAATTTTGTTTGTTTGTCAAGTCAATTTGTTATGTCATAATTACATAAAAGCTTATAATAACTTCATTATTCTTTATGTTAAAACTAGCTTCCATTCCCAGCTTTGTTCGATTAGTATCTACTTACCATTTATAATGAAAATAAATTGAATACGATATTCCAGACTACGATTATAAACTTATATTATTACTTTATAACGGCTATTTATCACGTACAGACAGCGACAGAAGTTCATGAACAATTGGAGATTTTAAAGCTTCATTTTCATCATTATTTGTGGGGAAATTGCCTATTTTTTCAACCGACTTCAAAAAAGGAGGAGGTTCTCAATTCGTCTGTATGTTTCTTTTTTTTTTTTTTGTAGCTTGTTACGCGATTGTTCCGCCATTTGTTGACCGATTTGCAAAATTCTTTTCATGTTTGAAAGGGTATACTCCAGAGGTGGTCCCATATAAATTTTATTCCTGAGGGATTGATAGTTTCCCCGTAAAACTCTAAACACCTTCCCTCCTAGCCATGTCACAAATAGAAATCGAATCGACAGCTTGACGCCCTGAGTCACACCGCGTTTCGAGTCAAACATTGAAGTCGGTTTTCTTTTTAGTATAAAAACGTAATTATTCATAATAGTAATGGTGCAAGGCAAAACATCCAATGTAAGCTGAAGTTTTATCTAAAACCCTACGAACTTCAAAGATATTGAAGATTCAAATACATCAAATATTCATGAACTTATGTCGCTGACCGTACCTACGTCTACGATCATATTCCAAGTTTCATTTAAGTCAAAGTCAAAGTCAAAAAGCATTCATTCAGTAGGACCGCTGGGATCACTTTGAAACGTCTTAAAACTAGGTGATTCTACTCCTGTTTCTTCTTTAAAATCTATCTATTATGTAGTTATGGTGTGGTTGAAAAAAACTTTCAGTTTGACCTCTGTGGCGCAGTGGGCGAAGGTCCGCCTGCGACGCAGAAGGTTGCGGGTTCGATCCCCGCCGCGGGACAAATGTTTGTATGACCTACAGATATTTGTCTCGGGTCTGGGTGTTTCTATGTATAATATGTATGTATTTACAAACAAGAAGTATATAAGTAGTTTATCAGTAATTCTAGTACCCATAACACAATCTCTGCTTACTTTGGGGTTAGATGGTGCTGTGTGAGAAGTCCAGCATTATTTACTATTTTATTATTGTTATTAATATTATTGACAGTAGGATTACTAGAATACTGAGGAATACTTAAAAACTACTTAATAATTATGATTGAATAACGATTATTCATCAATTAATTGTTTTAAATGCCGAACAAAAATTTATTTGAATAGAAATAGTAAAATAATATGCCTTCGCTTTGAAAACTTCATAAAACAACTATTTACGTCAAATGACTAATTTTGAACAAATATGGGAAAACCATCCACTTTATATGCAAGAAGGATCTTCATAGATTCGGTTTTTCCAAATGCTTTAGCATTTTGAGTTACAAATATCAGTGTTGCCCGTGGCTTCGGTCACGTGGTAACAGTAATATTTATGAAATTATTGAAGTGAAAACTTATTTAGGCGCGTTAGGCATTTTTGATGAGATGAGAATAAATTCGCCTGAAAAAGGTCACGTGCGAGTCACGTGGCTGCTCACCGACACCTACCAGTAGCGCCATCTAGTTCTGTACTCGGTAAACTTATATTATAACTAAACAGGTGAATAAAAATGCATAAACATTTTTTTGTTCAAGTTTTTACTTCTTACGGTACTCCTGGGAGTGCCACGGTTTTTTTTTTATTATTGGTAAGGTACCAGCAGCCCAGGGCATTATAAGGCCCACTTTTAAAATTCACGCGAATCCATACTAATATATTAAAGCTGAAAATTAGAGGATTAGCGAGTTTATATGTTACACAGTCCAAAACGCAACGATAGCGCGAACTAATTTTTCCTGTGTCGTAATCTATTATGAAGTAAAATGTCTCTGTCTGTCTGTCTGTTTGTTACCTTTTCATGCCTAAACCATAAACCACTGAACAGATTATGCTGAAATATGACATGGATAAAGATTATGTCCTAGGCTACATTTTTTTCAAAAACAAAAATAATCATGAAGGGCGTGAAATAAGGGTTGAATTGAAAGTTTGTATGGGGAGTTGGAAGTTCCAGTTAAAGGCAACTAGATGGCGTTGCTAACCTATATCTGTCGAGATGTCGCTATTATTACATTTTTAAAAGTTTCAGAAGATTCTTGCAGTTTTCATTTCTATTTATAGGTTTTCAAGTATGTTATTTTGCTGACGAAGTCGCGGGTAGCAGCTAGTTATGAATAAAACCATGTTTGATATGCACGTATGCTTTCATGACTATAAAAGTTGTCGAAAAAA
This sequence comes from Epirrhoe tristata, assembly GCA_951394285.1. Classification (NCBI taxonomy): domain Eukaryota; kingdom Metazoa; phylum Arthropoda; class Insecta; order Lepidoptera; family Geometridae; genus Epirrhoe; species Epirrhoe tristata. The sequence goes on along the minus strand of OX596165.1, from coordinate 4,325,623 downwards.
TATAGATCAACTGATCCCTTATCACAGTGGAAAGCGTGCCCAATACACTGACGGCACTACGCTGAATGGCAATGATCCTTTGAGCCAAACAAATTATATAAATATATCTGTAACTTTCCACCGTTCAATTAAAGATGCTGTCTGTTGCAACTCTATTAACACATTCATTCAGATTCGACAAGATCTCTTGCACAATATTTATTCAACATTTTGTGTCACTATTCCGAAAGCACGGAAAATAATTTGCACTTCATAAAGTTTTAGAAACTACAAAGAAAACTAACTTAAATGTTAAACTAGGATGAGTTATTTTAAGTTTAATAAATTTGACATAAAGTTATGTCGTGCATAAACTAAAAAATTGTATGGTTATTCATAGGTTATGCATGACATAACTTTATGTCAAGTTTATTAGTAAGGGCCTAAGTTTTTTAAAATTTTTAGATATGTCTAAAAATTTTGAGTAGACGCAGGGTTATGTCGGTGGCGCGGAAACAACAAACAGTCGATTTACTATTGAAGTGTCTACGTCACCGGTACGCGGCGCGGCGCGAATTGAATCGAACGCGATCAGATTTTTTGCGAATTTTGACACTATGATTTGACGTAAACTATGTAGGACGATTCGCACGCACGTAGGACTCGCCACGCCGGCGCCGTGCCGAATCGAATCGCATCGCTTCACTTCACAATCGCGTACGCGTGAAGCCGCTCACGTAAGACGCAGGGTTATCTACTGTAGGTATCTAGATAGGGTGGGTTAGTAAACAAATTTTCATTATACATTGTATTGATCACGTAGCAAATCTTTAAATTAAAAATTATAATGCTTTTATCGCTTAACATGATAAACACAAATATTTACATAAAAACATATGATTTAAATAAAATTATAAGTAAATATATATAATTACATTATAATTCCTAATCAAACATGTAGGTAATAAATAATATGTCTAATTAATGAATATTTCATTTTTATTTGACCTTAGCCCTTGACATCAAGAAAATAAAGAATCCAAGATGGCTGACCGACATTTAAGATTTTTTTTGTTAAATAACAAATAAAGATTTAAGAGAATCTAAAAAAACTGACACTCATGTAGTTTCAAAATAACAAGCTAGGGTGAGTTTTTTGTAGGTAATATTGTAGTTACACTCGTAGTATAATAGGTACGCAAAATCATTCTTTACCTCTCTGAAGTAGCTGCGCAGAACCCATTTTTGATGACGCCTAAAACCGTGCTACCTCGCTTACTCTACCAAACCTGCACAATCGTCTATTGCACCTAACTTCAGAGAGCTAAAGATCCGTTGTGTATAATATACATGACCCTTACTACCCCTTGGACTTCAAAGGATCTGGAATACATATAAAAGAGCATAATAAATAAAACGTAAAACGTAAACAGGTACATGACTGTCTCCCCAAGGTGCGTAGACATTCTCTCAGATCTTTTTGTTACTTATTCCAGTTCCTTTGAAGATGTCTAAGGGGGTAGTCAGAGGCATGTCCAAACACATATTTGATACATGCCCACATCTTGCAGAAGTTAGTATTTCATACGTGACAGGTTGCAAGCCCATCGCCGCCTATAAGAACACTAACTGGTTTCCTCACGATGTTTTCCTTCACCGTTTAGAGCACGTGTTAAATCGCATATAAATTTTACGAAACGAAAAATCCATTGATGCACGGCCGGGATTCAAACCCACAACCTTCGGATTGATAGTTGAGGAACAACCCCATTCGGCCAACACGGCTTTTTTTTAATAAATAAATAAATAATAAATAATGCTGGACACATAATCACGAAAAAACTTCAACCGATGCGCTAATAATCGTATCGCACTGAATTTTTACGTTTTTTTTTACGTTGTAAGTGTAAACTGTCATTGGTAAATGTTCTATGAAGCTAAATAGTCCTCATGGGAGCTATTTTATCACGTTGCACTAACAATACAATTCTTCCTAAGAAATATCTCACGTGTCGAACTAAAAACACGCGACCGTTCGTGCGACATAATCGATTGTTTTTTCTCTTCATGGATGTGATGTCATTCCAGGATGTACCTGTGATGCAAATAAATTATTAGCCCACACTATCCCATAGCAAAAATAGGTCATATTTTCTCCAGTCACCAGGAGAAGTGTAAGTCTTTCTTAAACTTTCGCGATCACAATTCATCTTTAAATATTTTATCTATCTATCTATCTTTAGAGATATATTTTATAACAGGATTTTATCGCGTATTACCTTTATTATTTCCCGACGTTTCGGCTGTATTGCAACATATATTGCAATACGCGATAAAATCCTGTTATAAAATATATCTCTAAAGATGAAGTGTAAGTCTAGCGTAATGCAATTGGGTTTCGGACAAAAATTACAGGCGATTCACTAAGTCTTCAGTGGACCAGACATAAGTCAAAGTCAAAAAGTCACTTGGAATAGTCTTAAAACTAGGTGATTAAACTCCGGATCCTTCGCAACCAATACTAGAACCAGGACAACAAACATGGTTTGGGGCAAACCTTTCTTTTAGCTGATCCATCTTCAGTGGCGTAGCTACCGAAGGGCTAGGCGGTGCAGTGCACCGGGGCCCCCAAGCTCAAGGGGCCCTCGGACTCTGAGTCCCGAGAGTCCGGAAGGTTTTTTCTTAGGAAACTATAGGTATGATTATTTTGAAAATAAAAACAACTGCATTATTAGATTTTTGAAATAGTTACCCAGAAAATGACGAATCAAATCGTAAGTTTTTACAAAAAAAATCAAATACATTTTGCCACACCCTGTAAATTTTGACTTGATAAAACTTAAACCGTTCAGTTAGGGCCCCGGTTTATTTTGTACCAGGGCCCTTGGCTAGTTTTTCCTCCGAAAATTGCCCAACGCGCCTAAAAAAGTTTTCACTTCAAAAGCTACGTTTAAAAGTAAAAGGGTCAACATAACCCTGTTTTTACGGACCCAAGTCATAAGTGTATTAAATTTTTATAGCATTTTGCTTTTATTTTTTTGTGAAAGCATTTTAATATTGAACTTAAATGATTTTTATGATCATAAGACCTTGTTGAATAAGATGATTACGGTTTTAACGAAGTTGCAAAACAGTTATATAAGGGACGAATCTGAAACTATACCTACATTTTAAAGGGCATAACTACTAGTCGATGTCAAAGCATTATTGATTATACCGTTTCGGACCCTTGGCACCCCTGAAAGATACCCCTGGGGGTGCTATGGGAAATAAGATATTTTAGACCCGTGGCACCACTAATCCTCAAATACATAAATAAGTGCGCCAGTGAATTTTATATTTACAAGTTCCCATGAATGAAAAGTGATGGACGACAGCGATATGATAAAAATAATTACAATAGATTAGCTTACTAAACCATAGACAGTAGAGTGTTAATTTATTAGAGACGACCTCTGTGGCGCAGTGGGTAAAGGCTCGCCTGCGACGCAAAAGGTTGCGGGTATGATCCCCGCGGCGGGATCAATGTTTGTATGATCTACAAATATTTGTCTCGGGTCTGGGTGTTACTATGTATAATATGTATGTATTTTCAAACAAAAAAAGTATATTATGTAGTATATCGGTTATCTGGTTCCCATAGTACAAGCTTTGCTTAGTTTGGGGCTAGATGATGCTGTGTGAAAATGTCCAGCATTATTTATTATTTATTTAATTGACAATTATGAATTAACACTTTTTAACCAAATTAAAAAACAAGGAGACTTTGTTTGGCTCTATGTATTTTTTTATGTATTTTTATCGACTATTTTGAAATGTTTTAAAGAAACTCTCAAAGCAGGTAAAGTACTCTCCATTTAATTTTTATTCCTGAGGGATTGATAGTTGTCCCGTAAACCTAAAAGATCTTATCTTCACTTTTCCTCATTCATCTTAGCTTAGTCAGCTCCACACGTATTGACGTCGTCTCTCCCGTGGGCGGCTGATTAAGCTGAGAGGATGGTTTAGGTGCTACAAGCCTCCATCTCAAACAATGTCCCGGCACTACAGCCTCCTAACGGCTGTATATCATCTAGTTAGTAAAGGCCTAAGTTTGAATTATGAAGATGTACACATTTGACCTACCCTAATCTTCATTAAGCAATCAATGAGTATTACGAAACTAAGATGGTTTAGATAATCCTGATTGGATTTGACCTAGTGTTGCGAACGAAATCTTTACCCACAGATAACCTATCAGTTCAATACTATTGCTATAACCGATAATATTATAATCTGTGGTTATTTTTCACTCAACAAATAATCAAACAAATGTGGAAGTTGTTTTTTTTATTTTATTGAAAAATGATAAGTATTAATACATGTAGAGAGGATTTGAGTTGCTGAATCAATAATTGTCAATTCTGTTTATTAATTTTAAATTTTAACTAATTTAGTATAATTTTATTTTTAATACATTTATTTACAATAACTGCTTAGTTATATTAGAGCCGTGTTGGTCGAATGGGGTTGTGCCTCGACTTTCAATCCGAAGGTCGTGGGTTCAAATCCCGGTCGTGCATCAATGGATTTTTCGTTTCGTAAAATTTATATGCGCTATAACACGAGCTCTTAACGGTGAAGGAAAACATCGTGAGGAAACCCGCACTTAGTCAGCTCCACTTTGAAGATTGCATGGTTTTAATGATGTCATTCAAAGGAATGCGGATTTAAATAAAATAGTGAAGTTTCATAAACTTTAAAACGTACTAAAAACAGACTTCAATGTTTACTACGCAGAAGATAACAAGCGAAGAAAAATATCAGTCTCTGAATCAAGTGAGCGCTTCCGTGCTTCGGAGAGCACGTTAAATTGTCGGTCCAGACTTTCAAGTGGTTAAGCCATGACGGAGGCCTTAAGGCGGCCTAAAAACTCCGTCACCAGAGTTGGCCACTGATCATACGAACTTAGAGTAACAGGAAGGTTCGAATTTTTAAGTGACAAAGGCTAGACCAATTTTGTACGAGTATATACATAATTGATAGCCATAAAGATTACTTACCGTTTAAGTTTTCAAAAGTTGTGATAGATCATACATTATGTAATAATGAATGGTTTTATATAAGAGTGCAAACTTATTTAATTTCCTTTTTAATTAACTCAGTGAGTCACGATTGTATTAGATCTTCTGAAAAAAAATTGATTGCGCTGGGATTCAAACCCACCTTGGACCCGTTTAATAATATAGGAACATAAACATTTAAATAGCTATTTCAAATTTAAATAAGTAACTATTAAAAAGGACATTGTTTTTTGTAAAAAATGCAATGCAATAAAATGTAAGAAGCACTTAAATCAACCCTTTCAATATTTGTATGATTATTTTTATAATCACATTACTAGCTCATTATATATTTATTATAATTATTATAATGATCGCCGACAACGATATCCAATGATTATTTATACATATAACCTCACTTATAATAAAACCATTATTTTCATTGTAAAACATAACGAGATACACCGGTTTTACTCGTAAAATTATTAAAAAAGAATTGACACTATTAACCTTTGATAGGTAAAATGTAAAAAATATTATCTTTTAATAAATAAATCGATAATCTAAGTTTCTCTGACCTTTTACAAAGTATTTTAAAGCCTTAAAGTTTTATCTTTTTTGTGTCTACCTAAATGCTTTTTTAGATAATTACTTAATAACGCGTACTATAATTAAAATGAAGTAGCATTGTTTATGATTTATGTGTCTCAAAGTGATCCCAGCGTAATAAATGCTTTTTGACATTGATTTATATCAAATTTTAAAACATGCGTCAAGTACACGAAAGGAGCCTCTTTATGCCTAAACTTCCGGTAAGTAAGTTCGTATGAGTCAGTGGTCAACTCTGGTGACGGAGTTCTTAGACCGCCTTAGGCCTCCACCATTCAACGACTTAAATAGCCGGTGTTGTTAGACTGCAACAACAATACTAATTATTTTTTATTTTTTCATCTGTTAACAAACTATCAGAGTATTATTTATTTATTTATTTATATGAACAAAAAAGAAAAGGGCTTTGTTGCTGAGCGAATATACCGCCCAATCAGTAACATCTTGGCTCAGTCTTCTTCTTCTCTCTCACTTCACTTCTTGGTTTCTTCTGGTTTCATTTCATTCCCCGGCTTCTTCTTCTCTTTATTCCTTCTTCCTCCCTTTATTCCTTCTTCCTCTTCTTCTTTTTATTAATGGCAACTAACTGTAAACTGTATTAGCAGTATAATTCTGCCAATGTCAAGTATCCTCACCTCTCAAATATGTATTATGTAACGTCAATTTGATTTTAAAAAAACATGGCGGCTCATTTCAAAACTCCAACGAAAATCTTTCGTCAAATGAGAAATTTACTTGAATACTCCCCCATTCCATTTACCAAATTTCCTGTTACGTAATCCAAGGCTTCATTAGTAAAATGCCACCGAAATTACATAATAAAACCAAGTAAAACACGAGAAAAGTAAATAAAATAGCAGAGCCACTAGCTCCTTATACCATAAGCTATTTATACCATAAGCTATTTATACCAAAAAAGAAACTTTGAAATTGAAAAAATTGAACTAGCTCCTTCAAAAATGGCGAAAGAAGTCCTGTCAGAGTAAGAATAGTTGATTCCAATCTATGTAGACAACACCTTGCAACTGTATGACCTATTGTAACTCAAAATAATAAACTTAGTGAACTCGCTCCACGTGTTTCCATCCATATTCACAAGCAGATCAGCACCAAAATACAGTCCACCAACAACAGCCGGGGCCGACTATTTAACGTGCCCTCCGAAGCACGGAAGCGCTCAAATGAAAATGCCACTGGCAGTCACCCATCCACTTACAGACCATTTCGAACGTTGCTTAACTTCGACTATCAAGAACGACTAAGCACGACCACGAGAAAGTATTTTTAGAGATAGAATTAAGGATTCCCTATAAATAGATACCATTTTGAATATTTTAAGTACCTACGTAAGACGTTTTCACATTATCCGATCCGATATCGGATGCCGATACGATGGCGGCAAGTAAAATGTATGTTTATATCTCCTATATCCGATATCGGATCGGATTGTGTGAAAACACTCTAATACTTCAATCTGTGTTTACAATGTACACAGTCTGGCTTAGCACCAAATTATTGACAAATCAATCAAATAACAAGCGATGTCTGTACAAACATCGAATCCGGATCTCATAGAATTTAAATGTCTCTTTAAAACGGGTACCGTAATATGTACCTCGGTACTTAATTAATATATTATACTTCAGCAAAATTATCAATTAGATGTAGTTGAAGTATCTCTACAGAAATACCATTATATAATAATAATAATGCTGGACATTTTCACACAGCATCATCTAGCCCCAAACTAAGCAAAGCTTGTACTATGGGAACCAGATAACTGATATACTACATAATTTTTTGTTTGTAAATACATGCATATTATACATAGAAACACCCAGACCCGAGACAAATATCTGTAGGTCATACAAACATTTGTCCCGCGGCGGGGATCGAACCCGCAACCTTCTGCGTCGCAGGCGGACCTTCGCCCACTGCGCCACAGAGGTTCAATTCAAGTATCGATAGGTTCATAGACTACGTCCCATACAACTTTGAAGTCTTGTTAGGTACTGACATGTAAAACAGGTTCACGACTGTATCCCCAAGGTGCGGTAGACATTCTCTCAGATATTTTTGTTACTTATTCCAGATCCTTTGAAGATATCCCCCCTCCTTCCTTTGAAAACATGTCATTATTAAAAAATAGCTTTTTTGAACTCTTTTCTCACTACAATACTGAAGGTGCATTTAATCTATGCGATTTTTCGTACGATTTGCTAAGCCCCGCCCATTGACGACAAGCGTCGCGCAAACTATGACAAATCGCACACGATTAGCATTTACACGTGAAAAACTGCCGTGCGATACGATATCATATGAGTGAAATCGCATCGTGTATGTGTATCACCGTTGCATGGTTACAAACAGACAAAAGTAATTTTGTTTTAAGTATATCTAGGTATGTGTAGATGCTTAAAATATTATATTTTGAGCCATTTGTTAAAATTATAATTATAATAATAACGTGTTTTTGATAATCAGATAGATTATTTATATTCGATAAGTTACGGAACCGCTTTTGTTAAAACTAAGGCAATGCAAATTCAGACCTTGAAATAGCCATCTTAAAATCTACACTATAAAGTGTTTGTCTGTTAGTAATATATGCCACTAGTTTTTTACAAAAAGGTAAATAGTTAGATTTTTTCGCGTCTGCATATTTGACCTATTTATACAAAGATCAAGAAAAATAAGAGGTACCTAAACTTAAAAAAAAAGAAAAATTTAAGCACAAAGGATCTATAGCTCTGAAGTTAGGTGCAATAGAAGATTGCGCAGGTTTGGTAGAGTAAGCGAGATTACTTACCAATCTTTTTTTTATGACATACCTACATATTCATAGGAAATTATTTTTTTTATTAAATAGGTCAGCATTTGACCTCCCTCTGCCTGATGTTAAGCAGTAGTGAGGTCTAAGATGGAGCATGCTTTCCTAGAAGGAACCTATTTACTCTTGATTTAAAGACCCCTATATTGTACTTTTCGGGAAATACGGTACCCGGCAATGAGTTCCACAATTTGGCAGTGCGTATAAAAAAAGTGGACTCAAAACGCTTTGTACGAACTCTGGGAATGTCGACCATGCACAAGTGGCGTCTTTCGGGTTAGTTGTTATTGAGTAATAAAATATATTGAATTTTCAAGCAAACTCGCATGCAATATAGCCATGTGCAAAACATATCTCCTAATTGAAAAGATATATACATATCTTTTCACCACTGGGAAGTATATCTATCTTTTAGTTCCGTAGTTCAGTCTTTCGGTAGGTATGTAAAATTTTTTCTTTAACTTTTGTAATTTCTACAACAATAAACACATTTCATAAATATAACGGACAGTTCGATGTTAACATCGATTTTTTCTAATATCGATCATCCCTAATTCGTTCGACTCGCTCGCTGAACTACGGAACTAGATTGATAGAATGCTTCTATCGTTCTCGCTCAGACTGAACTACTGAACTATAAGATTGGAATAATCACATATCACCTATCTTGTCTCTTGTCTGTGTCTGCTTCTTTCTATCAATCTCGCTCTGAACTACGGATAAAAAGACGGATTGATAAGATTGGAATATATCACATATCACCTATCTATCTTGTCTCTTGTCTGTGTCTGCTTCTTTCTATCAATCTCGCTCTGAACTACGGATAAGAAGACGGATAAGAAGATATGATTGGATTGAAATTGAACTAGAGATAGATGAACTATACGCAAAAGAAGTAGTCCAATTGGACTAATCACTCCGGATATACACATCGCTAATGCAATATTCAGTAACTACAAAACAGAATTCATTTCGTAACAATAGATTAAAATGTAGATCAATTTTAATTTGTAACCGATGTCGTAAAAAAAATTTTACGGCTTCCTACGTCCTTTGAGTTTAAATGTCAAATTCTCAGTTTATGATGGGGATTTATGTGATGGGAAAATTACAAGATTCTGTATAGCTGCTTTTAACGCAAAAAATAACTATTTCCCACACAAACAATGGAGTCAAATACGTCAAATACCCAGCGAATGTTACTTGTAAATAATGTTTTAAATGTTCCGTTAAAATAGGATCTTGAATGAATGAATGATTGAGTGAAAGAAAAGGGCTTTGTCGCCGAGCGACTATACCGCCCAATCAGTAACATCTTAGCTTCTTCTTCTCTCTCACTTCACTTCTTGGTTTCTTCTGGTTTTACTTCACTTTTTGGTTTCTTCTTCTTCTTCTTTTTATTAATGGCAACTAACTGTAAACTGTATTAACAGTATAATTCTGCCAATGTCAAGTATCTTAAGTCTTAACACCTTACACGTACGTATAAGCCTAGTGCCAAAGAAAAAACCAGTGGCATTATAGATTTGGCAAGTCTCACTTAAGATGGAACGATGACTTAACTTGACCTAGAGGCCACTCAGCCGACCCGTGACCCCAACGTATTTATTTAAATATCGATCTGAGGTCACAAAATGGCGGATTATATAGGAAATTATTATTTCACATGATTTATAACCTAGAAACTAGTTTAATGTTAATGTTTTAATACACAGAACTTGATTTTGTGAAAATATTTTCATCAGCCATATTGGATTTCGTGACGTTTAATTTTTGTAGTTAATTACAATGAAATGATTCTTATTTGGCAGCTATTAAAATTATTATAGTGAGTATTAAAATATAGATAGGTTAGTATTTAGCTGTTTAGGCTGCAACAATAAAAAAAAATAGTAAACACATTAAGTATGAAAAAAAAAATTGACAATCATTTTAAGATCCGAATCTAAAAACACGCAAACAGGTACACGACTGACCCCAAGGTGCTGTAGACGTTTTCTCAAATCTTTTTATGGTAAGATCCAAATCTATATATTTTTTAAACAATTACTTGTTTTTATACATATTTATACATCCTATTGTATTACTCTATAAAAAATACCAGCCAAATCACAATAAAAAACATCTAAGTATTATATTATAATATCCGGTAACAAGCAATTCATCTTATCTGACAGTTATTTGAAAGATGATCGAAAAGCGTTTTTTTTAAATAACATTGTGGCATTTAGCTACTGTAAGCAGGATATATACAATAAAAACTGTTTAAAGCATATAGAATAATATAAATAGATTAGTACCTACCTACTTTTTTTGTAAAAACATACATAAACAGAAAATACCAAACCTGAGGCAAATACTTTGTCAGATCATACATACATACAAAATCTTATTTTGACAAGCCTCGCTTTTGTTCGACTGGCTCCACCATAGATTTAGCATGGTACCTTTTATATGGGCTCCACTGTCCAAAATCTCTTCTTCTTCTTCTTTTTATTAATGGCAACTAACTGATTAACAGTATAATTCTGCCAATGTCAAGTTTTAAATAAGTATTCATGTCATGTCAAGTCAAGTCATGTCAACTTGGTTTTGAATAAAACATGGCAGCTTGTCATTTCAAAACTCCAACGGCAATCTTTCGTCAAATGAGAAATCAGAGCGGTCCAAAATAAATGCTTTTTGACTTCATCTTACAACAATAGTAACGCACTTTTTTTCTCCAATAATGGATGTATTACATTAAGATGATGAAAACTACTCTTATCTCAAACATCGTGTTTATTATCTACGCTCGGAATCCAATGACGCAAAACACGTTTTTAAGCGATGCACCAATCTTGCTTGCCTTTAAGTTTACGCAATATGTTGTTTATGTAGGTAGCGTCTGGGGAATCGAACCTAGTATGTAGGGCATTGGTTTTTTTCCCCCATCAATACTAGATGGCGCCAGACATCAAATAGATCGCTACCATTACGTTTAAGGCTAAAATTAAGTTTTGTATAACTAATTCCCTCCGTCGTGGCTTAACGACTTATTGCTAGGACCGACAATTTAACGTGCCCTCCGAAGCACGGAAGCGCTCAGATGAAAATGCCTAATCACCCATCCACCATTTTGAAACCTTTTTCTGTAAGTACCATATTTTGTAGGATGAGAAAGTTTGATTGTTATGTGTGTTCCTCTTAACGCTAAAGCGGCTGAACGGATCTGCATTCAACTTATTATGGAGGTAGCTTATACCCAAGTAGAGATTTAAGTACCTAAATACAAAAGAAAGAAAAGTTTGTATGTTTGGACATGTAAACATTTCACATCTTAAAATGGTTACCACAGAATATTTAGCTCTTGCTCTTGTTTTCTTAAACTCAACAAGAGGCATGAATGGAACCAGAATGGTATCGTGTAAAAGGCGTTTTAGTAAGTACAACGCAACCGAAGCCAGGAGCGGAAGCTAATAGTCTATGCAATAAAAATCTATTAATCCATTTTTGCTAATGGAAAGTCGACCTTGACACAATTACATAAGCATTACAAAGAAGAAAGTTATGTGTATTCGGAATTGACGAGAAACAGGTTTAATTGCAGAGGTAACACACGTGTTGTACCTATGGCTTATCGAGCGTAGCGAGGGCTGGAGCAGGTTTAAAGTTATTATTATTTTTATCTTGATAATAATCTGTAGCCTATTTCATTCCACTGTTGGACATAGATGTGGGAAATGGGCCTCTCTTCCTTTGTCAATCTTCTCTATATTTTAGATTTAAAAAATATATAAAACTTTGGCCTTTTATCTATATTAAATTATTTATACAGCGTCAGGAGGCAACCTATGCCTACACTTAACGGGACGCTGTAGTGCCTGGGACATTGTTTGAAATGGAATAGGCTTACCCAGCACCTAAACCATCCTCTCAGCTTAATCAGCCTTGTTCACAGGAAAAATTTACAATTTTAATAATTATTAATAGATACATATACATTTTTATATAATAATAATACAAATGATTATGCCACTAGTTAAAAGTAATTTATGAAACTGGTTATTTCGGAATAATTAATAAATTCTGTTATATTTTGCAAAAACACGTGTTTCCTTAAAGTTAATTTATATTTTATTGGTTATAAATTATTATATCTAACTTTAAAGATCTTAAATCTCCCAATTTTTATCACCATCATCTACCAACTTCACCTCTGAGTGTCTTCTGTCGTGTCACTTTTGAACCAGTGTGGTTAAAGGATTGTAAGTACCCAAGTGGCTCCTTTTTTTAGGTTCTACGACATGCCGGTTTCCTCACGATGTTTTCCTTCACCGTCTGATTACTGGGCCGTATTCCCGTTCTTATTTTCGTTTGATGAATATTCGGATGTTTCTTACTACGATTTCTGACTTCAAGGGCCATTTTTTCGGTTTGGAATATCTGGTCCTAGGTTAGGACCGTGTTTTAACGTTGATCTTATCGACTGAATACAATGTAGCTCGTAGTAGTAACGCGAATAACCCCCCTGACATGTGTTACAGTGCCTTGAGGTCGTGGTCCTGTTTTTAACCGACGAAAAAAAGGAGGAGGTTATCAAGTTGACGCGTATATTTTAGTATAATCATTTGTATTTTGAGCCATTGTACAATTTATGAGTCAGAAGGCTTTACACATTTGCGTAGGATTTTGACATTGTTAAATGCACTGTGTAGGCTCATATCCATAAATACTCGTGCTTACTTCAATACTAGCTGTTTCCCATGACTTTAATGCCTTATATACGCCATGACGGAGGCCTTAACTAAAAACTCCGTCACCAGAGTTGGCCACTGGCTCATACGAGCTTTCTTACTATTATAGGCTTATTTCAGCCCCACCATGATTATTTTTGAGAAAGTAACCTATGTTTTTTTTCGTCAAAATTCAATAGATCCTCTGGGATCACTTAGACTTGTCTCAAAACTAGGTGATTCCACTCCTGTTTAGCGATGTGTATATCCGGATTGATTAGTTCAATTGGACTACTTCTTTTGCGTATAGTTCAACTATCTCTAGTTCAATTTCAATCCAATCATATCTTCTTATCCGTCTTCTTATCCGTAGTTCAGAGCGAGATTGATAGAAAGAAGCAGACAAGAGACAAGATAGGTGATATGTGATATATTCTAATCTTATCAATCTTATAGTTCAGTAGTTCTCGTTCAGCGAGCGAGTCGAATGCATCCAATCAATCTCTAGTTCCGTAGTTCAGTCTGAGCGAGAACGATAGAAGCATTCTTATCAATCTAGTTCCGTAGTTCAGCGAGCGAGTCGAACGAATTAGGGATGATCGATATTAGAAAAAATCGATGTTGACATCGAACTGTCTATTATATTTATGAAATGTGTTTATTGTTGTAGAAATTACAAAAGTTAAAGAAAAAAATTTACATACCTACCGAAAGACTGAACTACGGAACTAAAAGATAGATATACTTCCCAGCGGTGAAAATATATGTATATATCTTTTCAATTAGGAGATATGTTTTGCACATGGCTACTCCTGTTCCTTCGCGACCAATACCTATGATTTTCTATAAGAGTCAATTTGTATTTTGATGCGTAGGTGGCAAGGCTATCGAAGATGACTGTATGTTGAAATACTTCGGTATTTGCGCTAGATTTAGAAGAGATTTAGTTTAATTAAATCACCTCGTTTTTTGCAAGAAGTGTTTGAGACCTAATGCTTTATTTGGAAGTATACCTATTTATAGTTTAATTAGATACATAAGTAATCGAATAAGTTCGACGACCTCTGTGGCGCAGTGGGCGAAGGTCCGCCTGCGACGCAGAAGGTTGCGGGTTCGATCCCCGCCGCGGGACAAATGTTTGTATGACCTACAGATATTTGTCCCGGGTCTGGGTGTTTCTATGTATAATATGTATGTATTTACAAACAAAAAGTATACAAGTAGTTTATCAGTCATTGTAGTACCCATAACACAAGCTCTGCTTACTTTGGGGCTAGATGATGCTGTGTGAAAAAGTCCAGCATTATTATTATTATTATATAAGTAATGATTTTATTTAAAGGTGTAAAAATACAAAATAAAATAACTTCACAATTGACGGAGACTGACATAGCCTCCTTCTGTTATAAAGTCAGGTAAAATGTAAGAAACACGTGTTTTGTAGCATGTGTAAGTATTTTCTAAGAACACAATTCAAAGTATTTTTTGTATAAACTTTATAGAGAGTCAGATTTTTAGTTTAGTCGCTTTTTGCAATACCTAAATTATTATCTATATCTATCTATTTGATCTGGTCGACGCGTGATCCGAGAGCTGGCAGAGGATCAGCATTGCCATCCAGCGTGGTAATGCCGCCAGTGTTTTGGGCACGCTTCCGACTGACAGTGACCTGGATCAGTTGAGCTATCTATAGATTGTTTCTAACGATCCTTAGATAGCTTAACTAATCCTGTTTTATTTTGTAAATATGTAGCTTAGCAAAACGTAAACAGGTACACGACTGTATCCCCAAGGTGCGGTATACATTCTTTCAGATCTTACTTATTCCAGAGCCTTTGAAGATGTCTAAGGGTAGTCAGAGGCATGTCCAAACATATTTGATACATGCCCACATCTTGCAGAAGTTAGTATTCCATACGTGACAGGTTGCAAGCCCATCGCCGCCTATAAGAACACTAACTGGTTTCCTCACGATGTTTTCCTTCACCATTTATAGCACCGTTTGTAGCTTAGTTTCTGTCAATAAACCTGTGATCGTAAGTCGTGAGTACATCCCACTAAAAAATATGCTGTTAAATGTCAAAGTTCATTAAATCTACGTCTAGGCCAATGGGTGTCGTTAACAAATATTTGAATTCCTAAATAAATAATATTTAACCTTGGCCATTGCTTGTGATCCACCCAGTGAAGTAGTTTTAAGTGTCTGACAAGATTTGACGATTTTAATCAAAAGACTCATGAAAATTCGTTTGAGTTTGCGGCGACGGAGTTCTTAGGCTGCCCAAAAGCATCTATCATTGTTTTTTTTACGTTTTTTTTTAATCGGAATTAAAAAAAAACGTAAACGTAAAATAAAAACTTTCCTGAAGACACTTAAATTTTTCTATTTCCCAGTCCACTTTTTGTAGCTGTCAATCTCAAATATTACAATGTTTTTTCAATTATATAAATTGTTATTTAATTTCACTAAAAAGAACAAAACTTTAATGAAACCTGAAATAAGAATGTATAATTTAAAAGCAGATTTAAAAAAAGGAAAACAGTTTTTTTGTCATAATCGATGTAATTTTAAATGAAAGTCACATCATTCGATAATAGCTTGACCAAAAAAACTTCAATACACTAAATTAAGTATAAATTCGAGCATCTACGATTTCAAAATGTCACGAATAGGTTTTTAAAAATCGTCTGCAAACAAAACTTATACAAATTTGAACTTTGCCCCGTGGACATAAGAGTCAATTAGCGAAATTTTGCGTAAAACTTCGTTCATTACTAATTCAACCTTGACATTTAATTTTTTTTCGTTCAAAACCGATGTTTTGTTTATATTTAAGTCAGGTGCTGAGATTTATAGAAATAGAATAGTAGAATTAGCTATGGAAATTGTTGATTGGACCGATTGTGTTCTTCAAGGAACATTTTAAAGGTCATTTCTTGCAGGAAATTGCTTATAGCAATTTGGCACACCTTAATAATAACACACGGATTAAAGATTTTTATAATTAATGATAAAAAAACCTATAAATTGAGGCTTATTAGATTTTCTTTAATCATAGCTAATTTAGGCTAAGAAATTATAACTAAACGCTCTATTATAAATAAAAAATAAAAAAAGTGTTTGTATGATCTGCAAATATTTATCTCGGGTCTGGGTGTTTCTATGTATAATATTTATAAACAAAAAGTATATAAGTAGTATATCAGTTATCTGGTTCCCATAGTACAAGCTTTGCTTAGTTTGGGGCTAGATGATGCTGTGTGAAAAATGTCCAGTAATATTATTTATTATTTATTTATTCTAAAAATCTAAGTAAAATAAAAATTTAAGGGGGCTCACATACAACAACTTTTTTTTTGTCGTTTGTATAGATACGTACGGAACCCTTCGTGCGCAAGTACGACTCGCACTTGGCCGGTTTTTTGTCTCTTCCTGCTTGAAACAAACCAACTAAACATATTTTCTCTTGTTACAGAAAAATGAAGCCACTATTTTCAATAGTGGTTACCATACTGGTATTAACAGTCAACGCGCACCCAGAAAACATCGAGGATGTCAAAGAACTCCCCCAGAGCCATGAACCAATCGTGGAGGCCGAAGAAAGCGGCTCCCAAGCCAGGATAGAACGGTGCACCAACTGCCCTGGACCGAAACTAAACTTCAAGTCCCATAAGGATGTTCTTTCCGCTTTAACCCAGCTGCCTCCTGGCACAGAGGTTCACACACAACAGTCCTTTGAAGGCTGCTCCAGTGACAAAGGATGCGCAGGCATCAAGGTCAAAGATGGCCAGGTTCTAGAGCGCTTTGGAAACCTAGATGACTTCAGAAGAGCGCAAGCACAAAACTCTGGTGGGGAGTTCACATTCCACGCTGCGGGAGCTTTGGGTAATAACTTGCTGGAGGGCATCAATGGCGAGGCTCCTTTCTGGTGGATGAACCAACAGAACTCGCCCTTCAAGAACTCAGGAGGCGGTAGCTTCGAGAAGTTCAGCAAAAGCTCCTCATCCAGCTTCAGTACAACTGGAAACGCTGGTGGAGCTAACTTTGACCTGGCCGGTAACCCCTTCCTGAACGGAGACTTCTCCAAACTTTCTGGTGGTTTCACCTCTGGTGGTGCTAGCTTCGGAGCTTCCGCTGGTGCTGCTGAAGTCAAACCCTCGACCTTCCAATCGTCTTCCTTTGAATCTTCCTCCTTCAGTACATCAAAAGACGGTAAAGGCGCTGGATTTGGAGGCGCTGGTCTTAATGGAGCTGGCTTCCAAGCTCAAGGTGGATTCGGATCCAACCAATTTGCTGGTAACTCTGCTAGTCAGTTTGGATCTGGACAGAGCACGGCTAAATTCGGAGCTGGCCAAGCCACAGCTGGTCAGTTTGGAGCTGGACAATCAGCTAGTCAATTCGGTGCTGGACAGACCAACACAGCTCAATTCGCTGGGCAGAACACAGCCAGCCAATTTGCTGGTCAAAGTGGACAATTTGGACAGAACGCTGGTCAAGCTGGATTCGGAGCTGGCAATGCCCAATTCGGTGCGTCCAGTACGAAATTCAGCGCCTCCGGCTCTGGCTACACTGGCTCTTCCCCAAGCCCCTTCACCGCTTCAGGATCTAACGTGAACCTGGTGCAGAACACCCAGAAGGAATTCGACTTTTCTCAGCAGACTCAGCAGAACATAGATGAGGCTTTCCGTCACACTGGAAACGTGAACGCCCATGAACACTCTGGAGGGGAGTTGCAGCAGACCTGTGCTGGTCAGGGCTACGTCTGCGTGCACAAGGCGCAGTGCAACAACGGTGTTGTGAACACCAATGGCGGAAACCTGCTTCAGGCGAACACACAGGTATGTTATTCATTTTGAACTAGCCCGCGGAGCAACCCTTGGAGTTTAGGGAGGAATTTTTAGTTTAAATAGGATCTCTACCTCCGAGGCGAGGTAGACATCCTCTCAGAATTTTTGTGTATTCCAGATCATGAAAAGGTGTCTAAAGGGTTGCAATTTTTGTTTTAAAACTAACTAGTTTACTCTCACAGATGCTATTACGAGTATATCCGTGCAAAAATTTGTGTAATTTTAGCAGTTTGGGCTTGATATAACACACAGCCAGATGTAAAAGTAGCTGTTTATCACACATACGAGTAGACGCTACATAATATGCATTCAACAATGAAAAAACCAACAATTTTATAGTGTGATAATGATATCATAGAATCCATTTGTTCTTTTATGAAACCACTTTGTTAATAGGTATTGTTGATTCCATCACAGGGAAACCGAGGTTTTACAACCATGTCTCTAATTAAAATCTCATTTAAATAAATAATTTATAGACATCGTAAATACTGCAAAGTGGTCTCAATATGCCTCTGACTACTACATCTTACTGTACTATTATTTTTATGATAGAGTAAGTGGCGCTGACAAAATCACAAACTTTTGTGGTTAAACTCACACTATAAAAATATAGAGCCTAAAAATTCTTTTCGAACATCTTTATTAAGATTTTATATAGATAAAAAAATTAGGCCATCTAGATGATTTATATAGCTTCAGGAGGCAACCTTTGCCTACACTGAACGGGACGCTGTAGTGCCGGGACATTGTTTGAGATGGAGGCTTGTAGCACCTAAACCATCCTCTCAGCGTAATCAGCCGCCCACAGGAGAGACATCGATACGTGTAGAGCTGACTAAGCTGCGGGTTTCCTCACGATGTTTTCCTTCGCCATTATGAGCTCGTGTTATATTTTTATACTTATTTTTCTTATTCTTATGAACTTATAATAATCCCACAAGAGAACCACGGATAGGTGAAGGTCGTAGGTTCAAATCCGTGCAATTTATGGGATATTACCGATGCCAAATCTCTTTTTATTAAGACAGGTAGGAATAACTTTTAACTTTTGAGATGGTATCATTTACTCTTTCAAAATCGAAGATTTTAATCAATATAAATATATTTTAGAGCGTCACAAAAAGGTATAGTGCCACAAGCTTATCTGTTTATTCGACTTTTATTGAAAGGGTGTTCCTACTCGCTTGATGAATATATATGTAGGGATGACATTGAAATTGATTAGATTTTTTTTAAAGGAATTTTATAATATTAAACTTAGGTTAAGTGCTTTTATATATTTTATGCTATTTATTTCAACTATGTATAACTTTCAGATACAATTGTTAATGAATAAATTTAATTGAATTGAATTGACAACGCCTCCTTCAATTGCGTCAGATGTGCTAGATCTTTGACACACAATCTTACCAACGAACAATTTGTACATACCTTGAAACTTCAAAGTGTCATATACCTACATGACCTGTTACATACAAGTAAATATTTTTAACGTTTTCTCCAAGATTAGTGTAAAAACGAATTCCCACAATACAACTTTTCTTGTAACTAACTTAAAAATAACTTAGGCCTTTACATCTATATAAGATGATTCATACAGCGTCAGGAGGCAATCCATGCCTACACTTAACGGGACGTTGTAGTGCCTGGGACATTGTTTTGAGATGGAATAGGCTTGCCCAGCACCTAAACCATCCTCTCAGCTGAATCAGCCGCCCACAGGAGAGACAACGTCAATACGTGTGGAGCTGACTAAGCTGCGGGTTTCCTCACGATGTTTTCCTTCACCGTTAAAAGCTCGTGTTATAGCGCATATAAATTTTACGAAACGAAAAATCCATTGATGCACGGCCAGGATTCAAACCCACGATTTTCGGATTAAATGTCGAGGCACAACCCCATTCGACCAACACGGCTCTAACTTAGTACTTGTATCAAATTGGTGACATTTTGGAAGGCCAGGACAAAATCCGATGAGCTTGTTTTAATGTTACTAGAGTGAATGCAGTAAAAGATGTGTGTCAGATTCGTAGCAAGGATAACAAATAATATGAATGGGACACCAATGTTTTGCTGTCATCTAAACAGCGATCGCGAAAGCTTAAGGGCCAGTTTCACCAAAGTCAAGTTTAACAGCTGGTTAATAAATCGGCCGTTAGCCGTTTGTCAGCGCAGTGAACGCTTTTTCATACAAAATTGTGTTCTGCGCAGACAAACGGCTCTGTGTCGCTCTCGGACTTTTGGTTGTTGTGACATATTTTTAATTTTCTACGATGTCAACTGCTAGTTAGCTAACGGGCCGCCGACCAGCGATTAGATTTAGCGGCTTGTTAATGAAGATATTCCTTTGTTAGAGCATGATGGAGCACAAAGCCATCTTAACGGTCTGTTAAATATTTAATCCGTTGTTATTTCTCTTACTAAATTTGATGTCAAATTAACTAACGCTCTGTTAGATAAAGTTTGGTGAAACTAGCCCTAAGACTGTAATTTTAATAATAATAATAAGAATAATAAAGTGTTATTTTCTCCACATCTTATACAACAGTTACAATAGGTAGGTACTTAAATCTACATCATTTTATGTGGGTGAAAATACGGCTACCTCAGCATTTGCTCCAACAGCTCGAAAGTGTTGGAGCGCTGGTTTTCAGTGGCGCCATACCCGTTATGGCGCAGCACTTGCAGCATTTGAAATTGACAGTTTTTAAAATTGCCCTCTTAACGGATAAGCTGATGGCACTACACTTACCCAATGGTTAGCCATAGCCATC
Organism: Epirrhoe tristata; assembly: GCA_951394285.1. Lineage (NCBI taxonomy): Eukaryota > Metazoa > Arthropoda > Insecta > Lepidoptera > Geometridae > Epirrhoe > Epirrhoe tristata. The sequence goes on along the minus strand of OX596165.1, from coordinate 4,304,823 downwards.
TGACATGGCAATCTAGATCCTGTAGATAAAACGTCATAACTCACAATTTGAGATTTATGCAACCTATCATAAATCAAGTTCACTTTCGCCGTCATCCATCAATATTAGGCGTCTTTAGGCCATTTATAATTATTTTACGCAAGTACAATCTAAATAGTTTGGTATATACATGATGTAACTAAGAGTGGATATGAATGTAAACGGATAATGTGTAGTTACCTATTAAGTAATTGATCATTGAAAGATCTTTCATACAGAAAGATGACATGAGTAAAAGTAGCGACTGATAGAGAGAAAAGCAAAATAGTATAGAATAGAATAAACATTTATTTGTTACAAACACACACAAGAAAGCACTAAATATATAGAAAATATAAAGTATGACGAAACACAAACAATAGAAAAAAAAGTAGGTAGGAAACATCAAACCTAAGAATTAGAAATAAGTAGATAGATAGATAAAATATTTATTTGGCACACATAACATTTCACCACAGACACAAAAACAAAGACAAGTAACAAGTACAATGACAATGTTTTGTTGATACCACGTGTAATAAGTACAGCAAAATTATAAGAAGCTAGTGATTATTTTACGCTAGTGTGTAATTTTAGTTAGTATATTCAAATAGCATATATGTTGTTAAGGTTGTAAAAGTATGAGCATAATATAGCCGTTACAGTAATAACTTGTTATTTTATGATAATGATCATAATTTAGCATCAAAATATAGTTATTCTAGACATAAATGGTAGAATTATATTTAATAACCATTATTTATTTATTTGTTAAATCGTACGCATCTAACCGGAAAAGGCGTATATTCAAATTCCAAGTTAGTTCAAATCTTTACAATCAATATTACAAGCATCGTGACTCATTTTATCAACCTTTACATACTTAGAAAAGGTCGACTGACAAAGGTCATGCGCCCACAATGGAACAAAAATGAATAGATTTTGAGGTTTACGCTTTCAGCAATAGGGTGACGATATGCTTTGAAATTTTACGTAAGATTAACATCTTCACAAAAATAGAATGACAACGCAACTTAAGATTGGTACTGTCAGATTTTTGTTCCTCGTATAGATAAAATACAACGAAAATGAGTATATAAATAGCAGAAGAGAAAAATCGCTCTGCTACTAGCGGTCACCCATTTCGTGAAGAACGTCGCTTTACTTTGTAAACGACTAAGTGGCTACTAAGCGCTTAGTAAGCTAATTAGTTATCCTTGTATTACCCTTCATAGGAATGCTATTAGACATAACAATATTATTGTTTCTTAGATAACACTAAGTATTCTAGTAAAGGGTGTGCAACGTACTCTGGCGTTCTTCGAAAATTGGTAACCGAAATCTTTTCCGACGAATTTTAATAACCCTTGTTATTTTTGAGTGAGAGCCGTGTTGGTCGAATGGGGTTGTGCCTCGATCCGAAGGTCGTGGGTTCGAATCACGGCGGTGCATCATCGGATTTTTCGTTTTGAAAAATGTATATGCTCTTTAACACGAGCTCAAAACGGTGAAGGAAAACATTGTGAGGAAACCCGCAGCTTAGTCAGCTCCACACGTATTGACGTCGTCTCTCCTGTGAGCGGCTGATTAAGCCGAGAGGATGGTTTAGGTGCTGGGCAAGCCTATTCCATCTCAAACAATATCCCAGGCACTACAGCGTCCCGTTAATTTAATAGGATTAGAAACGAATTTAGAGTTTTTAAAGGAGGCCATCCAGGCTCCATACAAGTTTGCGTCCAAAAATCAAAAGTATTAAGTGAAGTAAGTAAGAAAAATAATCCGATTGACTTCCTCAATAGTGGAGACAACTTAAGTTTCGCTGGCACTTTTAACTTTTGGGCCCAATAATAATCTCCTTTCATTTATCCTGGAAGATACCCTCTCTCTTTTGCCACTTCATTATCTATCGGTTTCAGAGTGTGATCTTTTACACCCAGTAGAAGAATGCCTTGACCCATAGATAAGAATACACGTTCAAATCTGTACTGATGGGATAATCATGTTCAATAGGACAGCCTATTTGTTAAGCGTTCTTAATCATGACTGTACCCCCAAGGTGCGGTAGACATTTTTATCAACCGACTTCAAAAGGAGGAGGTTCTCAATTCGTCTGTATGTTTTTTTTTTGTATCTTGTTACGCGATTGTTCCGCCATTTGTTGACCGATTTGCAAAATTCTTTTCATGTTTAAAAGGGTATACTCCAGAGGTGGTCCCATATAAATTTTATTCCTGAGGGATTGATAGTTTCCCCGTAAAACTCTAAACACCTTCCCTCCATGTCACAAATAGAAATCGAATCGACAGCTTGACGCCCTGAGTCACACCGCGTTTCGAGTCAAACATTGAAGTCGGTTTTCTTTTTAGTATTAAAACGTAATTATTTTAAATAATGCTGGACTTTTCACTCATCATCTAACCTCAAAGTAAGCAGAGCTTGTGTTATGGGTACTAGATGACTGATAAACTATTTATATACTTTTTGTTTGTAAATACATACATATTATAGAAACACCCAGACCCGAGACAAATATCTGTTGGTCATACAAACATTTGTCCCGCGGCGGGGATCGAACCCGCCTTTTGCTTCGTAGGCGGACCTTCGCCCACTGCGCCACAGAGGTCGTCAATGCTCAAACTATTTTAATGTATTCTAGATCATTTGAAGTTGTCTAAGGGCGTAGTCAGGAATTCCCAAAGCATTTATTTGTTATAACTATTGTCATAGTAGGCGATGGGCTTGCTACCCGTCACGTATGAAATGCTTCCGCTAAGTATAATTATGACCGCCTGTAGTACAGTTGTGCTATATCACGAAGGCGGGTTGGTCTCATTGTGTGTAGATGTACATGCACGTTGTTGCGTGCGTCGGAACGATACGTGGACGAATGAACGCTGAGTGCTCAGTATAGCTTACACAGAAACAAATCTACACACACAATGAAGACCAACCTGCCTTCCTGTACAGTGAGCAGGCATAATGTGACCCAGAAGGTGGAATTTTGACTGTCTACCGCGCTCTGTAAATACCGTATGTGAGTCTTACCAAAAGTAGGACTTGCTGCTGACTACAGAAGTTCCGTATAAAGAATGGTATGCCAGCATCGTGTAAACAGCGTCTTTGTTTACACCATGCTGGCATACCATTCTTGTCTCCTGCCACAGAATATTAGGTCTAGCTCCGTTGAATTTGAGAAAGCAAGGTATAAATAGTATGCCAGAATGGCATCGTGTAAACGGCGACTAAGGGAATGTGTTGAAAGACATCCGTGAGCAACGAAATGTAAATCAACATAAAATTAACAAATTATTCAGATTTACACTATTATTTCGCAATACAAGTGAACGAAAACAGTGCGACACAGATTGTAAGTCGCATCGACACAACCTGACTATGTTAAATTGTTAAAAGTGGAATATTAAAAAAACCGACTTCGATGTTGGACTCAGGTCGAAAATTACAAGGAAAGATAATTTGTTCGACTTTTACATTAACAAGTATAAATCCCTCAGGAATAACATTTTATAATTATGGGATCACATGGGAAGTATACTTACCTACCCTATCAAACAAAAAAAATACACTTACCGTATTTCCCGAAAAGTACAATATAGGGGTCTTTAAATCAAGAGTAAATAGGTTCCTTCTAGGAAAGCATGCTCCATCTTAGACCTCACTACTGCTTAACATCAGGCAGAGGGAGGTCAAATGCTGACCTATTTAATTTAAAAAAAAAAAAAACTTGCATACAATATTGTCTTCAGCGCATGCGAAACGTTACGAATGCCTAGATCCGTTGATCATAATATTGTAGTTACCTACTCGTACTTCAATTTGCTAAATAATCCTTAAGTAATCTAACTACCGCAATACAGGCTTACCATGTATGTATGTATGGGTCCTGTGTAAATTATTTATGAAACATAATTATGTTCAAATTGGCGACATTTTGGAGAAGGGCCAGGTAAAAAGTACCCTAAACCAGCGAGCATGTATGAAGAATGTAATGAGAGTGAATGAGGCAAAAGTTGTGTGTCAGGATCGTAGCAAGTGGAGATCCGTGGTCTCTGCCTACCCCTTCGGGAAAGAGGCGTGATTTTATGTATGTATGTATGTATAATTATGTTTTCGACTGATAAAGTTACAATAGACAAAGAAAATCGGTGTTATTAACTTCCGAATAAGCAATTGGGCTACAATCATGATGGTTTTCGAAAAATAAAATAGATAAGCCTTATTTAATAGCCGGCGCAACTTCTCAACCGTGTCTCACTATACTTAAATAACATTTCACAGATCCGTTCTGCATTTCAAACAGGTACTTGTATGTACTTATACCTATTTAGAATTGACATTTTGTGCGTACACGCATCTTAGATCTATACAAAGACAAACAGTAAACCTTTGATATATTTATTTGTATAAACATACCGGTTAAACCATCTAAGGATCGTTGTAAATAATCTAAAGATTTCAGACTGTTAACCGATTTCCATTAATTGAAAAAAAGCTTGCTCTCCGAAGCTAAGAAGCGCTCAATTGAAATTGCCTCTAGCAGTCACCCATCCACTTTGTGAACTCACAGAACGTTGCTTAACTTCGACGCTTAAGACGCATAAGGTTGCGGGTTCGATCCCCGCCGCGGAACAAATGTTTGTATGATCTGCAAATATTTATCTCGGGTCTGGGTGTTTCTATGTATAATCTGTATTTACAAACAAAAAGTATATAAGTAGTATATCAGTTATCTGGTTCCCATAGTAGCTTTGCTTAGTATGGGGCTAGATGATGTGTGAAATGTCCAGTATTCATCATCATCATCTTCCATTCATGTGTTCTTCTTCCATTCTCCTCTATCAGCCGTCATCTCAACACTCACTCCTTTCTTACTCATGTCATCCTTCACACAATCCATCTTTAGTATTATTTATTTATTTATAATAGCTGCGCTCCCGCGGTGTGACCCGCGGTCCCTCGGGATTTTTTATTTTTTTCGGGATAAAAATTAGCCTATGTCCTTCCCTGGGATACAACCTTTAACTATGCTAAATTTCAGCTTAATCTGTTCAGCGGTTTGAGCTTGAAAGCGTAACAAACAGACAGACAGACAGACAGAGTTACTTTCACATTTATAATATTAGTATGGATTAAATTTAATTAAATGATAAGACACAAAAGTTCGTTTGAGTTCGTAACCAACTCTGGTGACAGACACTAATCATAAGGCTAGTTTTTAATCAAATGGATGGGTGTCCGCTTTGTACACTTGAGTTTATCTGTAGGTACAGGTTAAAGGGCAAATGTCGAAACATGCCACCGTGTAGACAGACCATGTAAGGTTTACAAAAACAACTTCTACTTAAAACTGGTATAGGTAGAGGTTCTATCTATCACACGAAGGCGGGTGATTCTTAATTGTGTAGTTGCATACAGGGTGTAAAAAGACTGCTACCGAAAACTGAGGGATTGCAATCAGACCATGATTCTGAACATATTTATCGAAAAAAAAAGCAAAATAAATTTTGACTAAGCTAAGTCATTTTTCTAGTTTTTTGCTACTAGTACATCAAAATAAGACCATACCTACCTAATCATTTCATTTATAAAAGAAAAAAACAATTAAAACTCAAAATCCAGCAATCTACATATAAAAACGCGCCCAGTACATATACGCGAATCCAGCCGTGCACCAATGAGTTTTTCTACCGAAAAATGTATGTGCACTATGCCTATCTCAAACGGTGTAGGAAAACATCGTGAGGAAACCGTCATATCGTAGAACCTACAAAGTTCGAAAACATGTGTCAAGTGCACGAAAGGAGCCTCTTAGGGTGCACATTTATAAAACTTTCACCACAAGAAGAACAAGATTTGGCCAATTTTCAACCGACTTCAAAAAAGGAGGAGGTTCTCAAGTCGTCTGTATGTTTTTTTTTTTTTTATCTTGTTACGCGATTGTTTCGCCATTTGTTGACCGATTTGCAAAATTCTTTTTATGTTTGAAAGGGTATACTCCAGAGGTGGTCCCATATAAATTTTATTCCTGAGGGATTGATAGTTTCCCCGTATAACTATTAACACCTTCCCTTCATGTCACAAATAGAAATCGAATCGACAGCTTGACGCCCTGAGTCACACCGCGTTTCGAGTCAAACATTGAAGTCGGTTTTCTTTTTAGTATTAAAACGTAATGATTTTTTTAAACGCTTATTTCACCAACTCTACCTAAAGTTGCAAAAAGTCAAACATTAAAACAAACATGTGATCTTAAGTAGTTATTTATTATTTATTTATTATTTAAGTCTTAACACGTTCACTGCGCCATCATTTTTAAAAAACTTTCAGCTGGTGCTTTGGAGACCTAAAAGATCTCGAAATTAACCTTCCCTTTGGTGCGTTTGAGACCTAATCAGTCTCCTAAAAATACAGTTTTGAAAATAATTTATATCTTCCAAAAAACCAATGATATAATATTTTGAAGTTTTTGTGGGTCAAGAGAGGCTATTGCTCTACATTTTGCTAGGTTCGCACGCAGTTATGACATTAAAATAAACTACAAATACCAAAAAAAAATTAGGTATCGATTGTATCTCTTACCGCAACCGAAGATAGTTCAATATGTGTAGTAAAGTAGTGATGGGAATAAAATAATAATCTCGTCGATTGAAAAAGCTCCAACGTAGAAAGGTTCATCTTTTTCTTTTTAGGTACGTCAAATATTTCATAATCAGAATCACTGTCACTATTAGCCAATGGGGGGCAAATTTGGACATTTTCCAAAATTGATATTTTACTGGACGATGCAGCAGTATAATCCGGCGTTGAGTTTTCGTTTTTAGAAATCTCACCAAAATAAATAGACTTTTTACACTTTTTCCCTTTAGAATTACTCATTGTTTATTAACAATAATCAACACACTTTAAAATACAATTAAGAAGTGATATTTTCGAACCGTGCGCGCGACGTCGATGCTAGGACAACACTAAATCGAGTCACGCGGCGCCCGCGCCGACCACCCTCCCTCTCTTGCGTCTACGAGGCGTACGATTTCACGAGTACCGACAAGTCTCCTAACGCAAGGAATGGAAATAATTATACTACTGTGCGTTAGGGACCTAATCCATCTCTATATATTTTTTTTATGTCCTTGAATTCACCTTTAAATAGGAAGCAAATATGTATATTTGTCTTACTCATACTTAAAGAACTTTACACGTTAGAGCCTCCCGCAAGGAGTGAAACAACACGATTATAGTCAACGCACAATACAAAAGTCCTGCAAGAGATCTGATAGATCTCGTAATGCAACGAACGTGTTAAAATAACGTTGTATTTGATATATTATGTACTTAAGTTATGTACATCGTCTACACATAATTTGCTTATTTATGTTAGCTGACCCCACGAACTTCGTCTCAGACATTCTTAAATATGATTTAAATATACAGGGTGTAAAAAGACTGCTACCGAAAACTGAGGGATTGCAATCAGACCATGATTCTGAACATATTTATCGAAAAAAAACTCAAAGTTTTTTTTGACTTAGCTACGTCATTTTATTTTATTTTCTAGTTTTTTGCTACTAGTACAACATAATAAGACCATACCTACCTAATCATTTCATTTATAATAGAAAAAAACAATAAAAACTCAAAATCCAGCAATCTACGTATAAAAACGCGCCCAGTACCTACATACGCAAACAGTGATCTTCAAACGCTGTTTTCTCCGGATATAATGATTTTTTCGGAAAATCCTTTTGGATTTGGTTGTGTTTTGGGATGCTGTACCTACCCCTTTCGGCTTCGGTAGACGTCTTTTTACACCCTGTATATATTATGTACTCGTATTCGAGAATATTTTTATGGCCTTACTAGTTAACGTAAACGTAACTTGACAAATTTATGGCCGATTGGAAGAGCCTTGCACAGGATCGCGCAGTCTGGAGGGAATGTGGGGAGGCCTTTGCCCAGCAGTGGGACAGCAATGGCTCATAATAATAATAATAATAACTAGTTAACGTGGTATAAAGCTATGACAGGGGTAACCTAAGAATAACCATCCATAATGTTCCCATCTGCCATCGCGTGGTGCAGTTTGAGAGGGCAGACGGTAATAATTCCAATTATTTTTTTTAGTTTGTCTATTGGCAGATGGGAACATTATGGATGGTTATTCTTAGGTTACACCTGTCATAACTTTACACCACGCATTTTTGAGGTTAACACTAAATAGGTCTAGATCAAGCTACAAACTTAGCAACGAACATGATTTTATTTTTTATTTTTTAACAAACAAAGTGATCATGATAGCAACTTTTATCTTAATTTTATTCATCGTTTTAATAAGAGGCAAACTTCAAAAGTAGTTAAACCTGTTTTGAAAAGATTTTGATAGATTGTTTCTTTTTTAATTATCACCGCTAAAAATATAGTCAAAAATACAAATTACAAATGCAATAGTAGATTTGTAGTTCAATGACTGTACTTATTACTTATTTACTTGTACTTATTGTTTATTTGTTATATTATCTGTATTATGTTCTTGTGTACAATAAAGAGTTAATCTATCTATCTATCTATCTATCTATCTTATTTTTATAAAGTTTTCAGATAGTTTAATCCTACCAAAACATTTGATGTAAAATTGGTTGCCAAGAATACACCGCCCCAAGCCCTTAGCTAAACTCCGATTTGTGCTGTGGGTCTAAGCCAAGCCCATCCCTAGTCTTAAATACACTCAGGGCCATATTTAGAGATAGAGATTTATTAATTTATATTACTTATTTAATGTGTTTAATGCGACTCTACCAAAACTCCGAGGGCTAAGACCGGCAGCAATACTGCACAACCTACAACCTAAACCATAGAGACTTGGAGGGTACATTTCTTTTATGATTTAGGGAAGCAATAAGAACGGAATATTGGAAATGTTACCCCTAAGCGGGCGAAAAGGGGAAAAACGTCGGTACCACATGGGTAAAGCCGCGGGCGTGTATATTACTCGTACATAAAGGTACATAGAATTCAGACGTCATATTAATATTATATGTTTTAGTCAAAGGTTATGTAAATTCACAGTTAGGTACCAAATTGCTAATTTTGACATTTCACAAGAGTGTCAACGTGCCCTTAGGCTCGTGACAATTTATTAAATGTCAAAATGACACTTAATTTTATCGACAATAAATCTTATGGTACCAATTAATATGATTTTATAGATAAATCCACATTGAATATGTACCTACAAGCTTTCTCCCGTGGTTTAATTCAGTAGGACCACTGGGATCACTTCGAATAATTCTTGAAACTATGTGATTCTGCTTCTGTTCCTTCGCGACCAATACTAGAACCAGGGGAACAAACATGGTTTGGGCCTAGCTTTTCGGTAACATTCTTAAGTTAAACGGTTTCTGCGCTTCCGTGCTTCGGAGGGCACGTTAATTTGCCGATCTCTTTACGACTTTATGGTTTACCATGGAGGCCAAAAACTCCGTCACCAGAGTTGACCACCATACGAACTTAGGCTACAGTGGGCCAGTCGAACAAAATGTCACTTGTCACATAGTTCAAAATTGTCTATAAATCTTAGTCCTCCAATTAAATAACAGTTTGCAGATAATTTATCAAAATGCTAGTGTTTGGCATGTCACTTGATTTAAACGACGCTAAATTGAATTAATTTGACGTAAGTAAGTAATTCTTGTACATAATATATCACTAGCGACACTACAATTTAGATCGCGCTACCGATTGTGTTTTGCAATACTATGTAGGTAATATCTAATTTTTACAAGATTCATAGGTTACATTACTATTTAAACTAGCTGCGCTTGCGGTCCATCGGGATTTTTAAGCTATTGCATAGCTTCTATCGCGGGCCTCGAGGGTGGAGACCGAATCCAGAATTTCCGTAACGAAAATAACACCTAACACCCCCCCACTCCGACCGAAACTCAACCGTATTTCAATGGCTTTAGAAAACTATTAAGATTGAACGCTTTGCAATAGGCCAGCACGTGTCGGCGGCAGAGTCAAAGGGTTCTATCAAAATAATCTTCTAACCTCATTGAAATAAGGTTGAGTTTTCTGAACGAAGTAATTTTTTTTTAAATGAAGCTTAATTTCGCCACAAATGTTATAGTCATAATAGTCGAGGTGAAACAGACTTCGACTGTGTGCAAGAGCACAGTGTTCATATCCTGGAGTTGGAGTGTAACTTTTCGAATATAATTTTTTTTGTACAATTATTTTTTGTTTATAAACGTTACTGAAACTTCGTTAAAGTTTTCCTTACTCACGATTTTATGAATCCAATAATGAAACATTTTATTTATGTAATAATAGATATAAAAGATAAAAAATGCTATGCAATAGCTTTACCGCGGCAGTCTCTTTTTTATTTTTTCGGGATAAAAAGTAGCCTTCCTTCCCTGGGATACATACAAACTTTATCAATGCCACTCGTTTAAAAGTTAAACATTGAAGTCGGTTTTCTTTTTAGTAAAAAAAAAAACGTAATTATGTACTAATAGTATGATGTATAACATTGTAATTTTTTTTAATTCTCAGGCAATAATTAGCCTTCCATTCAATACATGAGAACTCATTTAACCAACGTGATATTTTAATATGATCAGGAACGTTTGTGATGTTGTTTAAAAGCGGTGATGAGCTTGCAATCTGTCACTTGCAATGCTATTTCAATCATCGACGTTTTGGCGACCTCTGTAGCGCAGTGGGCAAAGGCCTGTCTGCGACTCAGGAGGTTCGATCCCCGCCGCGGGACAAATTTTTGTATGATCTAAGATATTTATTAATTTACTAGCTGACTCGCGCGCGCCTTCGTCTGCGCATTTTTTCGTCAACGATCTTTGGAACTGCCTTGCACAACCCCTAAGGGGAGTTTTTCAATTAATACCGAGTTTAGAGTGCGTGGGATCAAGGAATAAAATTTTCCATATAAACTGGACCACCTGTATACCATTTTTCTGTCATAAGAACATTCCGTTATATTTACAAATAAAACGTACAATATGTATAGTAAATCAGTCATGTAGCCCATAACACAAGCTCTGCTTACTTTGGGGCTAGATGATGTTGTGTGAAAAGTCCAGCATTATTTATAATTAAAATCATGAGCCTTATCAGTGGCAGCTCAAATGATAGCCCATTTCATAGCAAAGTAGATTGCCCATTAGGTTTGTTAGAGGCGGTCGTGAGTTCAAATTCGCTGCAATTCTGGATTTCAAATCTGTTGATCCCACATCATCTTCCTTCCATTTTCCCACATTATGTGGGGTCTGCACAACATGTGTTCTTCTTCCATTCTCCTCTATCAGCCGGCATCTCAACACACTCTTTTTTAACTCATGTCATTCTTTACACAATCTATCAATTTTTCTTTGGCCTACCTCTACTCGAAATCTGTTGATCCCTAAATGTTAATATTATAAAATTAATCTATTCTATACAGATTGAACTTTGACACGGACGCCGGTTGACATTCTTATTGCAATGATAACATTTTAGACCTCACCTATGTTTCTCAACATACCTTATCTTACATAGTTTATATTCGTACATAAGTAAAAAAACAGTGGCACTCCGGGAGTGCCGACAGAAGTGAAACCTTGAACGAAACGAAGGGTCAGACCCCGAAGTTAGTCGACTTTTGCCGAATGGTACGTTACAGTGTCGCGAATTCAATGATTTTTTCCCATCTCAAAAAAGCCCAACGCGCTTAGAAGTTTGCACTTCAAAAAAACTCAGGCCTTTACATCTATACCTACTAGATAACAGGAGGCCTATACCAACACTCGGACGCTATAGTGCCTGGCACATTGTTTGAGATGGAGTCTTGTACCTAAACCATCACCTCAGCATAAATAGCCTTATCCACAAGAAATACAACGTCAACACTGACTAAGCTGCTGGTTTCCTCACGATGTTTTCCTTCACCGTTTGAGAGCATCCGTCTTAATAGAAATCTTGTCAATATAACTAGAACTAGATTTGACCGTAAGATGTGCAATCATTTACGTACTTATAATAGAATAAATTACCTACGATTGCCGTTTTTCTCAACGGTTGTTTCATTGTTGTTTTTATAATGCAATTAATGTAATAATGCATTTGTGACGTTCCTATGTTTCCGGTTCTTATTCCGATAGCGACTTACACACTATTTACACAATACCATTCTTGCCTCTGGCCACAGAATATAAGCTCCTGCTCCGTTGAGTTTGAGAGAGCAAGAGGCAAGATTAGTATGCCAGAATGGTATCGTGTAAATGGCGATTTTTCAGTAGAATACTTACAGTAGTACCTAGTTCCATACCAGTTGTTCTATGCCACGAAGGGTCTGAATTGTGTATGTAGATTTGGTTTCTGTTTGAGCGATACTGAGCGCTCATTCGTCCATGGAGCGTTTCCGAGCTTACACACACAGAAGCAACGTGCTTGTCCATTTACACACACAATAATAATTAAGGCCAACCCGCCTTCGTGAGATTATTCTGTGAAAACAGACATCAATAATCTAAATTTTTAAGACCATTCTTTCAAAAACAATGACTTACACTAAGTATAGGAAGTTAAAATACCTAAACTTACTTATTATGATAGTTTGTATAAGTATAGAAACAAAATAATATTCAATGCGGACAAACTCGGAGGAGACAGCTAGTATACATATTATAGCATACAAAACAAGAACCCCTCAGTAGGTCATCCGTTACAAAATGTTTAAACAACACAAAATCACTTGCTGTTCGTCAATATTGCAAGATGCTAAAAGATATACTAACAGAATTTGAAACGCAATATTTTCAGTTGAATTTTATATAATATAGAACATTTTTTTGTTCTATCATCAATAGTTTTCGCAGCGCACGCGATATGAAGAATTTTATGTTCAAAATTTTTACACCTTTGGTTACATTATTGCAATTTTCATAAGGATCTCTAATTTTTTTGAAAATAATTTATAGCCTATGTGCATCACAGATAATGTAGGATTCTAATGGTGAAAGAATTTTTCAAATCGGTCCAGTAGTTTCGGAGCCTATTCAATTCAAACAAACAAACAAACAAACAAACAAACAAATGTTTCCTCTTTATAATATTAGTGTAGAAAAATGTTTAAGGCTCTTATTATAGAAGGTTTTAGGTACCTGTTTTAGTACCTAAGTCTATAATACAGTTAATTTTTACTTTTTTAAACACGAAGATACAATGAATAAAATTGTTTCAACCTCAAGTTCTCATGGGAGAAGCAGGAATATAAATTAAAATATAATATATTTTAATTTATATTCAGTAATAGATTTAATTATGTCTATACATATTATATATATACATAATTAAATCTATTACTGAATCGACTCAGCGCTATCAAAATTTAGACTTACTGATATTAAAAAAAAAATTCGCAATTCAAAAACTAAACTTGTTTCTCTTTGTTGTAGAAGCAGTACTGCAACGTCAGGACAGAAATCTGCTGCAGAATCGAAGTATCCTCTCTCGCTGGCGCCGGCAGCCTCCAGGGTTCTCTCGGAGTCGGCTCTGGCACCTTCTCTGGTCAGGGCTCTAGCAGCCAAGGCTCTGGACTCTTCGTCAGCCAAACTGGCCAGGCTACCCAGACTGGAAGCCAATCTGGAGTAAGCCAATCAGGACAGAGTGGATTCTCTGGCCAAGGTTTTAATGGGCAGAGACAGAATGGACAAGGCTTCCAATCTGGTGCTGGATTCGGATCTTTCAACAAAGCTACTACATCTTCCTTTGGAACCCAAGGGTCTTTCGGTGCTGGTGCTGGCACCAACTTCGCGAACGCTGGAGCTAACAGAGGAGTAGTGCAAGAGTCCAGCTCTTCATCCTTTGAAGCGTCCAGAGGCAACAAATATGGAGGTTTTGGATCCACTGTTGCCCCAACCACAAACAGATTCAATGGCAACTCCAACAACTTCAACAACGATGTCTACAAATCCACCAGTCAGTCCAACTTCATCGAAACTGACTCTTTCTCTGCTGGAAGTGAGGTCAACGGCATCTACCGTCCAGGGTCAGGCCCAGGTCTGAAACCAGGCATCCCTTACCTGCCTCCAGTGGACTCGTCCACCAGCAGTTCCAACCAAGTCAGCTCAACAGCTTTCGTGACTACCCAGCGTCCGTTCACCACCCCAAGGCCTACCCGACCACCGCCAACGAAGCCGATCTATGTTCCGTCTACAGCAGCGCCTGGATACCTTCCACCTCAGGGAGAGTCTTCAAACAATAGAGAGACGAGACTGCCCAGCCCTCGTCCTACTTACTCTGAGGGAGAGATCATTTTGGATGAGAGCAGACAGCCTACTTTCAGACCACCTACATTCACTCCAGGACCTCCCAGTAAGTGTATTCTACTCTTCTTCCCATCGTATCTCTAGCTTTTTCAAACCAACAGTGTGGGGAAACAATTTAAAACTCTACCGTCCGGTTAATAGACGTGCGTCGCACTGCTCTCACACGATTAGACGTCGTGTCTTTTTTCAGAAGTCCGATACCCTGACTGCAGCAGTCCAGCACCAATTGTCTAATTTGAAGCCCTAATGGTGCAGCTTCCGCAAAACCAGTGTTTTTTTCACCATACTAGTATCTCAAGTTTTTATCCGTGATGAATTATTGCCTCCTTAACCTGATCGCACATTTGGCCGCGCAGTACGCGCCGCAGTCATTTTGCGGCTGGCTTCTGACGTCTCAGCATTTCTTCTATTGAATGGCGCGGCTATTAATTCGGCGCGGATGGGTCTGCGACCACCCTTTCTTTATCATCGTGAATACTTTTATAACCACCTCTTGCTTCTAGGCGACAACATCCCAGCCGGCTGCGCCGCCGCCCTCAAGTGCACACCCATCGAGTTCTGTACCGCCGAAGGTGTGATCTCCAACTCCTCAGTCATCCTCACCAGAGACCAGGAGGCTTACCGAGTACCGCTTACCGTAAGTACCTACAATACGTGTACATATTTCTGTTTTGAATTCCATAGCTATAACTCTTGTTCATTGCTACCAAATAAAAAACATGATTGGATTGAAACGTAACAAATACTGTTCCCCTATAAAACTCGCAACATCTTCTCAGGACTGCAAAGATATCGCCTCTGGTCGTATCGGCAAGTGCTGTCGTGACCCTCTCTACACCGACCCCTGGCCGTCCACCCAGCTTGGTCAGTGGGTGCCTGGTGTCTTCGGTGGTAACGATGGAAAGTACGCGCCGGACAGCAGAGGCAGCCCCACCAACAACGTCAGACCACAAGTGACTCTGCGACCACCTGTAACTGGATCGGTGATCTTGAACAACTTCATGTAAGTGAGATTGTTGTCAACAAATAATAGACCATGGACCTTAAAAAATACTTGAACAGAATAGTTTAGATTAGAATGATGAGGCATTTGAGGGAGGACTTCTTCCTGAAGAGCTTCCTCAAATTCTCATTAGACTCATGGACGAAGCTGATGTCCAGCAGCGGAGTATTATTTTGACTGTCGATAATGATGATGATTTGATGGTTAATATTCTGTATGAAGTAAAACGCTACGACACCATTCTGGCATACCATTCTTGCCTCTTGCCACAGAATATTAGCTCCTGCTCCATTGAGTTTGAGAAAGCAAGAGGTAAGAATGGTATGCCAGAATGGTATCGTGTAAATGGCGCTTTATTCGAAAAAAGTAAGACAAAAAAGATAGAAAGTAAGAAAAAAAATTGGTACAGTTAGCGACGAAAGTCGATCAACAGTTGGACTTTTTAAAATGGCTTCTGTTTACGATAACCAAGAAAAAATAGGCTTTTCTTAGGAAATTATTATGAACCAAGGCTTCATCTTCAAATATTAGTAAAAATTTTGGTCATGATGTTACGGATTTCGGAAATATTCAGATTTGTGAAACATAAAATGCTAATCGACTTTCATTGCTGACTGTACCTACTGAGAATTGGTTGGTTCTATGTTAGGTATTTAATACTGATATGTTGTCCACAGCACACCGAAACCTACTCCAGCATACACCAAGGGACAAGGACAGTTCGGAGTGGCTGGACAAGGACAAAGTAAGTATTTATTATATTTAATAACAAAAAAAAATTAATACAGGGTGTAAAAGACTACTACCGAAAACTGAGGGGTTGCAATCAGACCATGATTCTATACATATTAGGCGAAAAAATTTTTTTGACTTAGCTACGTCCTTTTGTTATTTTTGGTTATTTTTTTTAATTTTTTTTTTTAAACTATTAAAACTCAAAATCCAGCAATTTACGTAAAACAACGCGCCAAGTAGTATATCAGTTACCTGGTTCCCATAGTACAAGCTTTGCTTAGTTTGGGGCTAGATGACGCTGTGTGAAATGTCCAGCATTCTTTATATATTTATTTAAATACAACCTATATTTTAGCAGAAGTTTGCAGAAGCTAAAAGCCTATCTTAATACAAAGTATAAATTCGTTAGATTTTGCCAAAGAAAATTTGAATTCCAGATTATTAATGACTTGATGATTTTATTATGACAGTAAAATTTAAATTTACTCTGATTAGCGATTTATCAATTATTTATCACAAAATTATTCA
This sequence comes from Epirrhoe tristata, assembly GCA_951394285.1. Classification (NCBI taxonomy): domain Eukaryota; kingdom Metazoa; phylum Arthropoda; class Insecta; order Lepidoptera; family Geometridae; genus Epirrhoe; species Epirrhoe tristata. Next base: position 4,288,197 of record OX596165.1, on the reverse strand, counting down.
GATTTACCTAAATCTTCTTAATTTTGATAAATTGAGGATGTTAACAAGGTTGTTTGCAAAACAAAATTTTCTGTCATAAGTTTTATATTTCCCACGAATAACGATGGTAGCGAATATTTTCACATTCTTCCTCCCACAATGTGGTGGTCCAATATAAAATTTGTTGACTTTCACTTCTTATTTTATACGTACATCAATAAAGACGGTTTCATTTTATTTTTAAACATAAATCATTGATGAGACATTATTTTTTCCTTCGTAGCAACTCAATTCGGCCAAGGATCCCAGTTTACATCTACCTTCGGTCAAGCCACTAAAGGCCAGACTGTGAGCCAAGGTGCTGGCTTCGGAATTAGCCAGGGAGCTGGTATTGGTGTTAGCCAGGGAGCTGGCATTGGTGTTACCCAGGGAGGTGGCAGCTACACTACTGGTGGAAGAGGACAGTACGATGCTCAGGCACAGGTGGGATTTAAAAAAATAAAAAAATAAAAAAGTTAATCTTGATATGATAGCATAGGTCATCTAAATTTTTTATTAATTTATATTTTTGTATCTCGACATAAAAAATATTTGCTTTCTAAATTAAACAATAAAACATTAAATCATTTAGTACGGTCAGCGACAGAAGTTCATGAACATTTGATGTATTTGAATCTTCAATATCTTCGAAGTTTTAAATAAAACTTCAGCTTACATTGGATGTCTTGCCTTGCAACATTACTGTTATGAAAAAAAATATGCAATTTTCCCACAAATAATGCTCAAAATGAAGCTTCAAAATCTCCAATTGTTCATGAACTTCTGTCGCTGACTGTACCAAAAGCATGTTTACAATGGAATAATAAATAAACATTTTTCTCTTAGGCTGGTCAAAACCAGTACACGCAAACCCAAGCCCTAAGCCAAGGACAAGGAGTCGGCGTCATCCGAGGATCTGGCCAATCTGTCACTCAGGGAGTTGGCCAGACCGTCACACAAGGCCAGGGTATCGGTGTCATCCGCGGCTCAGGCCAGACTGTCACCAGCGGACAGGGATTCGCAGTATCCCAGGGAGCAGGCATTGGCGTTTCAAGAGGCCAGGGTGTCGGCGTGACTCGTGGCCAAGGACAGTACTCCGTCACTGGCCAAGGCATTGGTGTTAGCCAGGGAGTTGGCCAGACCGTCAGTCAAGGACAAGGACAGTACGTCACACAAGGAAATGGCTTCGGTGTTAGCCAGGGACAAGGCTTCGGAGTGACTGTTGGCCAGGGTCAAGCTGGTATCGGATTTGGATTGACTCAGGGAGCTGGTCAGCAAGTCAGCCAGGGTGCTGGTTTTGGAATCAGCCAAGGACAAGGCCAGGGAGTGAGCCAAGGATTTGGGTTTGGAGTCGTTAGGGGTCAAGGACAGAAGTTGGTCCAGGGTGCTGGAGTTGAGAACGAATATGGAGAATCCAGAGTCTTCCTGCAGCAGTACAGCGCTGGTGGAGAATGTGGACTTTTCAATGTAAGTAGCATTTAGGTCTAAGTAAAAAAAATAACATGTTTAAATCTACAGAATGTTCAGAGAAAAAATTCTACAGATCCATCTTTAGCGTTCTCAAAGAACAATGATTTCTAGAAAATAATCTATCAAATATTATTAAGGTTGAGTTAAAGATTTTTATAAATTATCCAATCGAAAATGAAACCGTATAATGTTTCTTAAAAGTAATTTATTTGAAAATATCTGGCCTAAGACAACTCGATATCTCTAAGTTTAAAGTACACAATCGTGAGAACCTACGTGACTTTGACCATGTATTCAAAAAGGTCAGTTTTGAGTACTTCTACAAAGTGCTCAATAAATAGTCGGAGCATTTGACAAACCAAAAGGCATTCCAATGAATTTATATCGACCTTCGAAGGTAGCAAAAGATGTATTTTCACACACTTAAAATCAGGTCAAGCGACAGAGAACAAGTGTTTAACTTCAAATTAATGATCTCTTGTTAATAATGTGGATGTTGTGAAATTGAGTAGATATCGCCCTTGCTATGATGTTACAACATGACGTAAGATGTTTGGACTGGCGCCAACTTATATATTTAGAATACTTAGTCATAGTCGTGGCTTAAGAGGATTTACCTCTTAAGTCTTTTAAGCTCTTACTTTCGATATGAAGGTCGTGGGTTTGAAACCCAGCCTTGCATTGATTTATTTAGTCACTTTCCTGTCAACGAAACATCTAACGGAATACCAATAGGTATTTAAGTTGAAAAAAAATCAAATCCTCAGAGTTAGTTTAAATAGTAGTAAAAAGATAATTGAACAATGAAAAAAGTCAGACAAACGCTTAATAAATTACTAGAAAAATTCGCCCAGTACCTACCACATGAAAAATATGGCTAAATTAAATGAATTGGACGCAAATGTTAAACCAGGCTCGGGGCCAAATTTGTTTTCTTTTTTTCAATGATTTATGAAGTTATGAGTGATAATAAAAAACATTATCCTAATTCAAATTGACAGTTAAAAATGAATAATAGGACAAGTTCCTATACAATCTAAAATTGCTTATTACATTTTGACATTTAAATGACAACAAATAACTCAAAACTTTTCAATATCTTTTCAATTTCCTGTCAAAGGTCATCTTTCGACATATAGATGGAACATGTCGTCAGTTAATTCGTTAATTTCGTCAGTCGATCGTCCTTAGATTTGAATAAATCACACACCAATTAGCTATTGACTGATTGATGAATCTTCACTGCCAACATAAACAAGAATTATTTAAATAACACGATTGGAAACAATTTTCTTTTGCGAAAAATTTATATTATTATTTCACAATTCCACACACATCACATAATCTTGACTTGACCATAAATCAAAGTTAAAAATTATTTATTCAGTAGGACCACTCACGCTGGGATCACTTAGTCAATAAATAAATAAATAATGCTGGACTTTTCACTCAGCATCCCAAAATAAGTAGAACTTGTGTTATGGGTACTAGATGACTGATATAGGTTTTGTTTGTAAATACATACATATTATACATAGAAACACCCAGACCTGAGACAAATATCTGTAGATCATACAAACATTTGGCGCGGCGGGGATCGAACCCGCAACCTTCTGCGTCGCAGGCGGGCCTACGCCCACTGCGCCACATATATGTCGTCAAATATGCAAATGATTAGAGTTAAGCTTTAATTATCCTACAGCCAAATAGGGCCTCTATTCTAAATTAAAAAATGTTTAGATAGCAATGTCTGTCTGACTGTACCTATTATTAATGGCGTCATTCAAAGTTTTGATTTCAAATACGATTGATGAATGATGGCCACAACTTTCGACCTCAATAGAAGCATTTACATCAGTTGTGAATGATTTATACAGATGTAACCTATGTTCGAGACGTTATGCCTAGGACAGTGATAAACTGTTTTAATATGGTTGCAACTTTACATAAGTCAATCCTATTGTTATCTTTTCTGGTTAGGTGGTTAAAGCTAGGTATTATACCTAAATGTACCAGGCAATACACCGAGTTTAATACTTCCCCCTAATGCTGTAATATCGATGAAAAACACCAGCAGCCTTATTGTCATTCATAGTTCTCATCCCAATAGACCACCAACCAATCACATAATAGGAAAATGACAATTGAAGTCAATAATGGGTTTCAAATGTCAAAACGAAGTCCATGTCAATTGCCAATTGAATTACGGTGTAGCTTTCTTCGTTCTTGATAAATCGAAGTTAAGCAACGTTCCGGGCGCTTAAAATGGATGGGTGATCGCTAGTGGCATTATCAACTGGGCGCTTTCGTGCAACACACGTTAAATTTCGGTCCCGGCTAAGTCGTCAAGCTATGACTGAGGCGGGCAATAAACTCCGCCACCAGAGTTGACCACTGACTCATACGAACTTACTTAAATATATGAAAGGAGCCTCTTTGAGGTGCACTTAAAATCCTTTCACCACACTGGTTCGAAAGAACTATTACACGATAAGACGAAGACTTACATGTTCAATAACATACAGCCCCAGAAGCCATATGGAAACCGCAACGACCTCGAAGCTGACTTTGCTGAGATCCCATGGCAAGCTATGGTGCTTCTGCAGACCAACAGGAGTCTTCTCTGCGGTGGTGTCATCACCAGACCTGATGTTGTCATCACATCTGCTGCTTGTGTTGAGGGGTAAGTCAGAAAAATATAATTACTTACATTTTTGTGGGAAAAGTATAGATTCTTCAGTAATAAAATGTATGTGTGTGTGACCTGAAAAGTACACCCTTTCAAGCAAAAAACTCATTTTCCAAATCGGTCGAACCAAAGTGTCTTCAAGTAATCGGGGAACATACCTACATAAAAAAATATTTCGACGTATTCCTACCCTGACCAGATGATTCTGTGTAAAATTGCGATCAAAAACACATCTTTCTTCCACAGACTCGAAGCCAGAAACGTACTGATCAAGGGAGGCGAATGGAAGCTTGGAATCGACGATGAGCCCCTGCCCTTCCAGATTGTGCAAGTCAAGAACATCCTCCGCCACCCTCTCTACCAACACGGAAACTTGAGATACGACGCTGCCATTCTTGTATTGTCTGAGAACCTACGATTTGCGAAGAACATCTACCCAATCTGTCTGCCTGGATCTAAGGATACCCTCGACGCATATTATAATGGAGCTGGAGAGTGCATCGTGACTGGTTGGGGCAAGACTGTGCTGCAAGGTGAGTTTTTTATATGAAGTACTAGCTTTAACACGTGCTCTAAACGGTGAAGGAAAACATCGTGAGGAAACCAGTTAGTGTTCTTATAGGCGGCGATGGGCTTGCAACCTGTCACGTATGGAATACTAACTTCTGCAAGATGTGGGCATGTATCAAATATGTGTTTGGACATGCCTCTGACTAACCCCCCTTAGACATCTTCAAAGGATCTGGAATAAGTAAGATCTGAGAGAATGTCTACCGCACGTTGGGGATACAGTCGTGAACCTGTGTGAAGTACTAGATTGCGACCAGCAGCCTACCCCTCTTACGTGGGGGACTTGACGCGAACGCGATGCAATGCGATTCGATGAGGCGCGGCGCGGTGAGTCTGTCCTACGTGCGTGCAAATCGTCCTACATAGTTTACGTCAAATCATACATAGTGTCAAAATTCGCAAAAATTCTGATCGCGATTGATTCAATTCGCGCTGCGCCGCTGCGCACTGGTAACGTAGGACACTTCAATAGTAAATCGAATGTTTGTTGTTTCCGCGCCGCATCGCGCCGATTCACATCTGATGGAAAATGCGTCGAGGGTATACAGAGGTCTTCAGAATTTATCATCGATTAAGAGTGAAAGGTTGAATGTTTTCTCATATCGGTTTTGGCGTTACGCGACCGATAATACGCGACGCATCTTACGTCAGATGTCGCACATTTAGCCGCACCGTACGCGCCGCTGTCATTTTTCTATACAAAAAATGCTGATAACGTCAGAAAATGCGGCTGGCTTCTGACGTCACAGCATTTCTTCTATTGAATTGACAGTTCGGCGCGGATAGGTCTGCAACACCCTTAATCTGAGTTCAAAAGCATACGTCAAGATGACATAAGTCCGTAACTTCGTAAGTCAGATTGGCGCCATTTTCGAGCACGCGTTGGCGGGTAAAAGTGAAACATCTATTTTGGGAAGTCTTAATTAATATGTTGGAAAGTTTTTTCTGACTCTCACTGTCCTCTTGCATAAATTACACGATTACAAGAATTCCTTACTGTGTTGCCATTTATTTTAAAGTCGTGTTTATTTGTAATTTTGCGAGAAAACCGAAGACATTGCACAGGTAGGTAGGTACTAAAAACAATACGTACCTACACGCAATGCGTGTTTTCAAATACATACATAATAAAAATATGCTAATAGGTAATAAAATAACAAAAGTACAATGAAAAACAGTGCCTAAAGTATTTAGGTGCTTATGAGCGTTCCTAATTATTGTTTTTCTATTGATTAACACAGCGTTTTGCTTTAAATAATTTTATTTAGAGGGAAAAATGTATGAAAAATAAAAGTACGGGAGTGTCGTCGGTTGGAACGAAGTTTCAACTTAGACATTTGGAATTTGTCAAATAAATTACTTACTTATTAAAATCCTAGAAACGCTCTTCCGTAGGTACTAACAATGTAACAATCTATGGACTGCTTCGCGACTGCGCACTTCGCATGTGTTGTGACGCAAAAATCGATTTCTTTCGTCTAGCCACCATCCGATACCGTCCGAAAAGTTACTTCGTTCCAAAAATGAGAATTAGGAAGTAAAGCTTAAATTTTATTAGAGACAGCCTAAAATCCCATTTATACGAAATGATTTTCATACGAATGATACGATAATCGTATTGCGATGCAGATTTTTTATTTTTTTTGGAAGTTCGAACACTATTCGATTATCAGTCCTTTTAGTACTTACGACATAATCGATTTCCTCCCGATGTTTTTCTTTCCGCTTGAAAGAGCACAATATGGGAAAATCCATTGTGAACCCACGACCGCAAGGTTGGACAGCTTACACTAGCCCACCAGTGCTCTCACTAACTAATACCAACATACTGAACTTTTAAAAAAATTCGTAGCAAATAGAGTTCGTTTAAGTCTTTTGTTCGCCATTTTTGAAGGAGCTAGTGGCTCTGCTATTTTATTTAGTTTTCTCGTGTTTTACTAGGTTTTATTATGTAATTTCGGTGGCATTTACTAATGAAGCCTTGGATACGTAACAGGAGATTTGGCAAATTGAATGGGGGAGTATTCAAGAAGATTTCTCATTTGACGAAAGATTTCCGTTGGAGTTTTGAAATGACAAGCCGCCATGTTTTATCAGAATCAAATTGACGTGACATGAATACATATTTGAAGTGAAGTGGAACAGAACAACAAAGTCTTTTGTATTAAGATTTTTCTTTATTGCTGATGGCTAGGCGTTTAATTGAACGGCTGATTAAACCAGTTGCCTGCGACATACCTCCACATTAAGCATTGTTATTATATCGTTTTCTACAGCAACTGCTGGAAGAAAGTGCAAGTGAGAATCGCGCAAATTGACACTTTTTGGGTCATTGTCGCTTGTACCGTTCGCAAAGAAAGATCAAATTAAAGAATAAAGTATTTTTCGTGGGTAGTTTTGCTTTTAAGTACCTGCTTAATTTAATTTCAATTGGAAGTTTATCTAAGTAATTTATTTTTAGATACACAATAGGAATTAGATGAAGTGAATTAATATACGAATAAATTGACGTATTTTAACGTCAATTTATTCGTAAATTTTGCTCTCAGTCTAAATCACGCCAGTAAAATTAAAAATCAATAAACTATTATGGCAGTAATAAAATGTTTAAAAGTTATATAATGACGACCTCTGTGGCGCAGTGGGTGAAAGCCCGCTTGGGACGCAAAAGGTTGCAGTTTTAATCCCCGCCGCGGGATAAATATTTGTATGATCTGCAAATATTTATCTCGGGTCTGGGTGTTTCTATGTATAATATGTATGTATTTACTTTTACAAACAAAAAGTATATAAGTAGTAATCAGTTATCTGGTTCCCATAGTACAATCTTTGCTTAGTTTGAGGCTAGATGATGCTGTGTGAAAATGTCCAGCATTATACGGATAGTATTTTGTCATTGACAGATTAATATATTTTATTAGATGCGAAGCCAAATTAAAAAAAAATAGAGTCAAGGAAATTTAACATTTTACTTTCATGTGTTTGAATTTGGAATAGGCAATTCGAAATTCGAATTTAATTTGTTATTAACCATAAACGTGGAACCTACACTGTTTTTTGTTATTCGAATTAGGAACGTTCTTAAAATCAAAAGCACTAAATAAAAAAGTTTGGGGGCGGTAAATAAGTAGCCAAGTCATTTTATGTATTTTCAAATTAGGTTGTAAGACGTTTTAGGCACGCGAGTGATAATCGTAAAACAATATTTTTTATGTGCTCTACCTATTAATTTAAACTAACATTAGAGACATAGGAAGATAATTAAAAAATAATATTTTCTCTATTGTAGAGACCTAGAGACTACTCTCTGCAGTAGAATAGAGAAAAATTATATCAGCCAAAAGGCAAACAGAAGTAGGCCTAAGAAAAGATGGATGGACTGTGTGAATGCGGATATCTTTGTAAAAGGAGTGAGTTCTGATAGACGGGTGATAGAGGGAAATGGAAGAGAGAATCATGTTGTGCTGACCCCACTTAAGTGGGATAAGGGCACGAAGAAGAAGAAGAAAAGGCAAACAGACCAAGTTCCCGATGTCGACTAATCATGCATGCTAAATGTCGTCGGATCGCGTCTCAAAGCTCGTCTGTAGAGGTTGAATGAGCTATGGGTGTAGGAAAACATCGTGGTGAATTAATACCTATTCTAATAAGAGTAAGAATAAAAAAGTTTTATTTTCTCCACATCATATACAACAGTTACAATAGGTACTTAAATCTACACAATTGTATGTGGGTGACAATACAGCTACCCCTCAGCATTTGTTCCAACAGCTCGAGAGTGTTTTTCAGTAATAATAAAAGCGACTTTGCAAATCGCATTAAATGCTGACTTCATCTACAGTGCACTAGCTAAAATAGTCACATATTTAACAGGCTGACAAACCCTTTTAATGTTTTAAAATAATCTTGAAATCCGTTAGAATTTGACTGTTATCTCCACTTGGGGTTGCAAAGATTCTTAAAAATAAGATGGTTATTTGACTTTGAAAAAAAGCTATAATATCAAGGTAAAGCCCATCTTATAATCATCTTATCATTGAAATTATCTTTTAAAATACGTATGTATTTGATAAATAGTTTTTTGATAAAGACTCTTGACCTTAGACCATAGATTATAAATTTGAGGTTATGTCATCTCAAATTTTGGCGGCCTCTTGCGTAACAAACAATTTTAAGCCTTGTAATAATGACAAACAGGTGATAATTGCTTGGCATTTAACAATACACCTACTATCAATATTTGATCAGAGAGAACAAGCTATTTTTGGTAGAATTCTTTTTTACTTCAAGATTGAAATCTTATATGGCTTACAATACATTTAATTAAGTTACTTATAAAATGGTTGTATCCTACTTTCAATCTATTAATATAAGTACCTACTACCACCACAGTCAATTTATGTGTTACTTACCTACGAGAGGCGCAAGATAAGGGACACTAGCATAAAAGAAGGGAGGCCTATACCCAGCAGTGGGTGTTACCAGCCTGAGATGATGATGATGACTTACCTACAGGTTTTCAATTTCACCAACAAACGACTGAGTAGAATTGGTTTTTTTTTTATAATGAATGGGTCGGCTCTTGACCTCAGACTTACACAGGCAAGAGTGAGGTCTACGATGGAGCGAGCTTACCCAGAAGGTGCCTATTAACTCTCTTCTTAAAAACAATAGGGTCGTAGCTCAGCGGAAATACAGACGCTGGAAGCTGATTCCAAATTTTTGCAGTGCGCATAATAAAAGAACTTTCGAAGCGCATAGTTCTAATAAGTGGAATATCAACCAGATGAGGATGATAATCAGCTGTGCGTCTGAAGTCCCTGTAAAAGAACGGTGAAGGCGGAATAAGGATTGGCGTAAAGATGCAATTCAATTCAATTCAATTATTTATTACGTATTATGGGTGAGTAACAGATGGTTACTCACCGGTCGAGATAAGTTTGTGGCACTGTAGATAGATATTGATGTAGACTGTAGTTAGATATTGAGGTAGAGCGATTAGATTAGATTATTATTAATAGCCCGTGATGTCCCACTACAGGGCAAAGGCCTCCCTTCGTTTCTTCCACTCCTCTATTGTGAGCTAATGTGGTCCAATCAGGAGAGTGAGGTAGAGCGTTACATAAATTAAAATAAATAATTACGTTGTAATACTAAAAAGAAAACCGACTTCAATGTTTGACTCGAAACGCGGTGTGACTCAGGGCGTCAAGCTGTCGATTCGATTTCTATTTGTGACATGGCTAGGAGGGAAGGTGTTTAGAGTTTTACGGGGAAACTATCAATCCCTCAAAAAAAACATACAGACGAATTGAGAACCTCCTCCTTTTTTGAAGTCGGTTGAAAATCCTAATTAGGTAACATACCCAGTACCTACTTAAAAAACAACATTAGGTAAACAAATCTACCGTTGGACACAAAACCCAAGATAGGTAATCGCACAAGCAATTATTTTTTCCCGCAAATTATAATAAAAACTAAATTGAGGTTAGTAAAAAGTTTATCTAGCTTAAGGTCATCAAAATTGGATCATCTTAATTCTTAAAGCAATTCAAAAGCGTGACAAAACACAAATCTAATAATGTATTCAAAAAAATCGTGTTTGTATGTAAATTGTGTTTGGCTACGACCTCCGTTGGTATTCAAACTTACGTCATATTTAAACATGGCGGTTTATAAAAGTATGTTTTCCGGGGATAATAATGGAATTTGCAATAAATAGGTACGATTGCGCAGGTGTAGAGTAAGCGAGATAGCGCGATGCAACAAACTAAGCGAGTGCGCAGCTACTTCAGAGAGCTAAAGATTGGTTGTGCGTACTGTACCTACTTACAATGAAGAACACGTGAAATACCTAAGATTTATAAATAAAAATGTAGTTATTATGTTAAATGAGAGATCATTTAAAACAATAATGTAAAACTTAGGCCTTTACATCTATATTAGATGATTTATACAGCGTTAGGAGGCAACCTATGCCTACACTTAACGGGACGCTGTAGTGCCTGGGACATTGTTTGAGATGGAATAGGCTTGCCGAGCACCTAAACCATCCTCTCAGCTTAATCAGCCGCCCACAGGAGAGACGACGTCAATAAGTGTGGAGCTGACTAAGCTGCGGGTTTCCTCACGATGTTTTCCTTCACCGTTAAGAGCACGTGTTAAAGCGCATATAAATTTTACGAAACGTAAAATCCATTGATGCACGGCCGGGATTCGAACCCATGACCTTCGGATTGAAAGTCGAGGTTCAACCCCATTCGAACAACACGGCTCAAAACAATAATGTAGTAGCTAGGTAATCTACGTCTATAATTACCTAAAGTAGGTAATTTTTTTTTATTTTCTATTTTCTAGCAATGAAGGTAGTTAGGTAGATTGGTATCACACAGCACACACAAATATAGACATAGAGCTCCTAGCGATTATAAAAATCACTTAGTAACTAAACGGAAAGGAAAACATCGTGAGGAAACCAGTTAGTGTTCTTATAGGCGGCGATGGGCTTGCACCCTGTCACGTATGGAATACTAACTTCTGCAAAATGTGGGCATGTATCAAATATGTGTTTGGACATGCCTCTGACTACCCTTAGACATCTTCAAAGGATCTTGAAAAAGTAACATAAAAAGATCTGAGATAATGTCTACCGCACCTTGGGGATACAGTCGTGAACCTGTTTACGTTTAGTAAGTAAGATGCAAGGCTTATGTTTAAAAACGGTTTTCAAAAAATAATTTTGAAAAAGTAAGTATTTTTGTACATAAACCTATTTTTTTGTTTGGTATCATTATATTGTTTTTAATGGCGGTTATTAATGTGGAATGATAACCTACCCAATTAAAACATTATAGTAATTTTATGTCATATAAGTTTAAACCTTTAAATAAATCCTCATATGATGTTTATCAAAACGGATGTTTGTTAATAAGGTTTATTACTTAGGTAAGTAATCTAAAAATATTATTAAATAATATAAATTAAATTAATCTGAAAATATTATTAGAACAGTTCGACTATCGAACTACTGGTAGGACTGGATGGAATAAACCGTACTTACTAGGTACTAAAATAAATAATAAAAGAAAGATGTTCAACCAATTACTTATGTAGGTACGCATATACATTAATTTATATATTATACATAGAAAACACCCAAACCCGAGAAAATATTTGTATAATATCATTATTATAAATATATAAGTAGTTAACATTTGTCACGCGGCGGGAATCGTACCCGCAACCTACTTCGTCAGACTACACAACACGCCACATAGGTACCTACCAAGTCAATTAAAAAAAACAACCTTGTAAACGAAAGAAAGTAAGGTTTAAATGAAAATAAAAATGGCGACTTTTTTTGCGAATAGTACTTTTTATACTTAACCGGTCCGTCATCTTTACTGACCGGTGTATGTATGTAGGTAGCTATGTATATCGTATAGGTACTTAGGTATATTATTTAGGTATGTCACACACAGTGGTGTAAGTAAATGCGTCTATATACAGTCTATTAAAAAAGTACGGAAAACGAACATATTAAACTTCATCATTAATCGCGAAGGAACAGGAGTAGAATCACCTAGTTTTAAGACGTTTCAAAGTGATCCTAGCGGTCCTACTGAATAAATGCTTTTTGAGTTTGACTATGACTTTGAAACAGTGTCTATCATTCATACCAAGCCAAAAAAATACGTAATGCCTTTTTTATTTTTGAAAAAACAATTGGTTTACTTCAAAATAATAAGTAGGAGGTACCTACCTATTTATTTAAGTATGATTTTTTAACCGTAAAAAAATATTTTTCATCCAAACTCACAAACTTTTTTGTTAGACGGTATTTTTTTTTGAAATCTTGGTCAAAACTATCAAAATTATTTTGATTACAAGGCCATGTTAAACTTTGGTAAATGTTACCAGTAGATGATAATTTTAAAAGTAAACATGCTTGGTATTCGTGTGTTGTAAATATTTCGATACCTGCCTACCTACTTAAGTTTCTTAAAATATTCTGTTACTATGATAGGCCAAAATATCTAACAGCCGCACTAAGCGATTTAGATTCGATGTACCTAATTTAATACATTAAAAAATGACTCTAAATAGGTAGGTAGCCTAAGTTTTTAAGGTCCGATTTCACCACTTCATAATATGGCTGATACAGATCAAATTAATTAATTCTTTAAATAAAAAAATAATTTAAGAAAGTCATGCCACTTGCAGGTACCTACCTACCTACAATCAAAATCTTAAAAGTGAAAGTATTAACCCTACATGAATAAAAATATGGAACCACCTCGAGAGTAAACCCTAATAAAAAACCGTGGCACTCCCGGGAGTGCCGAGAGAAGTGAAAACTTGAACAAAAAAAATTATTCATTTTTATTTACCCGTTTTGTTATAAAATGAGCTTTTAGAAATGTAAAAATATTACCGTAAAAGTTTACCGAGTACAGAACTAGATGGTGCTACCGGTGTCGATGAGTAGTCGTGTTACTCGCACGTGACGTTTTCGAGGCAAATCCAAGAATGTATGCTCATCTCATCAAAAATGCCTAACGCGCCTAAAGAAGTTCTTCACTTCATAAAACAATTTTGAAAATCGATTGACAATAACGGAGATAACGCTAAAAGTACCTAGCATAAAAAATATTTACCTACTTACATAAAGCCGAACCTCAACGGTTGAGGTTTTTACTTTTTTTGACTTCAATCAAAAAAGGCTCAACCTTTTTTTAATCAAAAAGTCTAGGTGGTAGGTAGTAGTAGGCTGCTAGGCTGTGTGTAAGCTTATCCTTAGGCTGAGATCATTACTCTCTTGAAAACTGTCGAACAACTCACCTCAAGCAATAAAACTCGATTCAAACGACGTTTCGTAACAGGTCAGTTGGAATTTCATCGTAAAATGCTCAGAAAATGGCCGATCTACGTTATTTTGCATAATTGCTTCTAAATGTTCAAATCCTAAATGTTATTTGGGTATTAGGTTACGGATTACCTAACTTAGGTAACCTAGGTATAAGTTAGATATGTTTATGTATTGAAATTACCTATCTACTAATGAAGTCTAATACGGTGTAGCATGTGATGCCATCGAACTTTAGTCAAAGCGGAGTGATTATTCGCGTTCGTAAATATTCGGATGCTTCTTACTACGAGCTACATTGTATTCAGTCGATAAGATTAACGATAAAACACGGTCCTAACCTAGGACCAAATATTCCACCGAAAAATTGGCCCTTGAAGTCGGAAATCGTAGTAAGAAACATCCGAATATTCATCAAACGAACGAAAATAAGAACGCGAATAATGTTTTGTTTTGTAGTTTCCACTAAAGCTTGGCTATTTAGTTAATAATTCGACGGCGAATAACGATCGCACATTTGACCGTGCCTCAGTAATTTTTCTATACAATAAGTGCTAATGACGTCAGAAAATGCCGTCTCAGCATTTCTTCTATTGAATTGACAGTTCGGTGCGAATAAGTCTGCGAGAGCGGTTTTATCAAAATCGTATCGTATACGACGATACGATTTTGATAAAACCGCTCGGAGCTCGGAGCTCGGAGAGCCAGAAAACAAAATAACTTATTCAACACCCGTACCTACAAGCCATTTAAACAAATGTGGTATCATTGGATACATAGAGATAAGCTTTCACGTTTTTGGTTGCGACAGGAGTAGGTAGATACCTACAGAATCATGTGTTTTTTTTTTATGATGAATGGGTCGGCTCTTGACCTCAGACTTGCACAGGCAAGAGTGAGGTCTACGATGGAGCGAGCTTACCCAGAAGGTGCCTATTAACTCTCTTCTTAAAAACAATAGGGTCGTAGCTCAGCGGAAATACAGACGCTGGAAGCTGATTACAAATTTTTGCAGTGCGCATAATAAAAGAACTTTCGAAGCGCTTAGTTCTAATAAGTGGAATATCAACCAGATGAGGATGATAATCATAATAATGTGTACCTAATTTTTAAGACGATTTTAATTATAACATCCATATTTTTCATCAGCTCATCTCCAAGGCAGCATCATTCACTCCCTTAACGTCTCCCTGCTGAACCCTGGTGAATGCGAGTCCAAGATCAGCCAGGACTACCCTCATCTTCTGGAACAGTACGACCAGGAAAGTTGTGCTTGTGGACAACCTACCAACCCAGCTAATAATATCTGCAAGGTAACTATCAAAACAGTGCAGTTTTATCTACAGTGGTTCAGTCAGCGTCACCATCTGGTAAGCCCCTCGCACGAGACTCGCAGGAACAAACTGCCTATTAGAATAGAATAGAATAGAATAAAGTTTTATTTTCTCCACATCATATACAACAGTTACAATAGGTACTTAAATCTACACAATTTTATGGTACAATACGGCTACCCCTCAGCATTTGCTCCAACAGCTCGAGAGTGTTGGACCGCTGGTTTTCAGTGGCGCCATTATAGGGGGCGCATAACCCCCCTAGGGTTACCAGTTTGTGACGCAGACCGTACCTACTTTTGTAACATACAAGCACAGGTAGTATATTGGTAGAAGCCCGCTTTTCGAATCTAAGGTGTGGCTATCGTCCCTGAAGGTGGGTTTGAATTCGCAACCGGTAGTGCACCAATGAGGTGGTGAATGAAAACATCGTGAGGAATCGGCATGTCGTAGAACCGAAAACACGACATGTAGGTATGCACAAAAGGGCCTCTTAAAATTAAGCATAGTCCTTTCACCACACCGGTTCGAAAGAACTGACACGACAAGGTTGAGTTGCAAGCTGAATTTGACCTATTTCATGGTGCGTCAAGATCTAACCATAACTTTGTTTACAGGTTGATATCGGAAGCGCTCTCGCTTGCACAACCGGAGATGGACACTACGTGCTGAGAGGAGTGTACTCTTGGGACTCAGGTAAGATAAGATAACTTTTTTAGATAAGATAAGTTTTTATTGTAAACTCATCGAAATTATTTGCAACTCAAAAAAAATGTGAATAACTTCGTAGAGTATTTTAAGGGAGTGATTTGGATTTGGGTCAAGGGGTGCATCGGGATTTTTAAATTACAGTTTTTTGTGGGATACCGTATAAACCTTCCAAATTATCTAGATGATGGCGAAAACCGCATCAAAATTCGTTGAGTGGTTTAGGAGTTAGCGAAATAGCCGACGAAAATAATGTATGACAAATGTATGGAAGGCATCAACGTCAAGAATCGATCTTTTCCAAGCAACCTTTGGTTATGGAGAAATTGGTTAAAATGTTGCCACGCTTAAATTTTTTTAGAACGAAGTTCCTTTTCGGACGGTATCGAGTATGGGGGGGCTAGAAGAAAAAAAGCGTTCGATTTTACCGTCACGACACATACTTAGGTCAAAAACTCCACAGTGCGAAGTGCGCAGTCGCAAAGCAGTTCTTATATTTTAATATATAACAATAATTTATTTGACAAATGCCAAATGTCAAAGATGAAACTTCGTTCCAACCGAGTGTTCCACGACATTAATCAACTTTTTTATTTCCAGGCTGTCAAATCGGAAACCAACTTGCTGGATTCTACAAATTCGATCTGGAATGGTACGAATGGGCTATCGGTGTCATCGAAAGCGTGAGATTCGCACAATACACAACCGGAACTAAAATCACCAAGAACACTTACTCAAGTCAAATCAATTCTGGTTTGAAGACATCTCAAGTCGGTATCAAAGGGGCTGTGACAGCTAGTGGCATCAAAGGTGGAGCTAGTGGCTTGAATCAGTTCGGATTCAGTCAGTTCGGATCAAGCAAGTACTCAGAAGGCGCGAACGCAAACTTTGGAACTGAGCTAAAAGGACCGCTCACTAACACATTCAGCGCGACATACACAGAGAAGAAAGTATTCCAAACCGAACCTAAGATTATCACATACACTACAAAACCAGAAATCGTTACCTTCACAACAAAACCAGAATATTTTACCTACACAACAAAACCTAAACTAGTTACCTACACGACTAAACCAGAAATTGTTACCTTTACAACCAAACCACAGATTATAAGCTACACGACTAAGCCACAGATTATAAGGTACGAAACTTCTGGAAGCGGAACGGTGCCGCAGTATGTAGCCCCTGAAGTTTCGTTCAAACCTTCATTCGCAGAAACTGTCGGTCACAATCACAAACATAGCGCGAATTGCAAGTGCGAGGGAAAGTAATTTTTTGAAATATAATCTGTCGTGCCATAATATTGTTTTGAATTCACAAATTGTTCCTCGAAAAACGAACGAATAGATCTTTTTTTTATCTGTAAATAGATAGAATATCGATGGTCATAGGTTGACACCTCGTAACTTACATTTTTATCGAAAATGAGTTATGCACATGGAAAAATTCGAATTTTCGCGGCGCGTCTAACAATAGACAGCTTGTAATTCTCAAAAAATGTCACTCGAACAAATGTTTCCAAAGCTGACACCTCATTATTTCATCACAGCATTTTTTCTCACTTTACTACAGTTACAAGGAAACAATTTTAAATTGAACGGTTCGATATCCGAACGGTTGACACCTCACTTTATAGTCTATGCGTTAAGTCTAATTTTCGCGCATTTACGAGTTGACAACATGAAATAAGTTCTTCTGTTTTTCTACCGGTACGTTGTTATTATTTTAAATAATTAGTAAATTAAAGTGTTAGTATTATTATTATTATTATTTTTTTTCAACCAATTTCAAAATAGATTTATTTACAGAGTCTAAGCTACTACATATTTATATATTTACAAAATACAACAGGATTAGTCAAGCTATCTAAGGATCGTTAGAAACGATCTATAGATAGCTCAACTGATCCAGGTCACTGTCAGTCGGAAGCGTGCCCAAAACACTGGCGGCATTACCACGCTGAATTGAAATATTTGAATTTGAATTTAAATACAAGTTAATAAGTCATTTAACCAAAAAAGTCCCTGATCTCTCAAAAGATCCAGTGAAAAACATGCTGATGTTCCGTGGCTGTTAGGCAGACTGGAAGGAGGTGGAAGCTGATTTACAGGCAGTAAGGTGGTGAGTTCCACAGAAGTCTCTCCATCCTCTTGGCCATGAACGGCAGAGACATCATAGCCAAAAGAAGGCGGAAGCTGGTTTGCAGGTGGTGAGGTATGTCCCTGATCTCCCAACAGATCCAGTGAAGAACATGCTGATGTTTCGTGGCTATTAGGCATGCTGGAAGGAGGTGGAAGCTGATTTACAGGCAGTAAGGTGGTGAGTTCCACAGAAGTCTATCCATCCTCTTGGCCATGAACGGCAGAGACATCATAGCCAAAAGAAGGCGGAAGCTGGTTTACAGGCAGTAAGGTGGTGAGTTCCACTAAAGTCTCTCCATCCTCTTGGTCATGAACGGCAGAGAGATCAAAGCCGAAAGAAGGCAGAAGCTGGTTTGCAGGTGGTGAGGTGTTAAGTCCCTGATCTTCCAACAGATTACGTGAAGTACGTGCTGATGTTTCGTTGATTTTTTATTAACTTGAATTTGAATTCAAATACAAGTTAATAAGTCGTGAAAAGTGCCTACAACATAAATGCACCAGTAAAAAGGTAAGTTTGTGATTCAGATTCAATTTACAATCGTAGGAAAGAACTGTTTACATAAAATTCAAAATTTGTTCGAAAATTACCTACTGTTTTGTGATGATGGTGAGAGTGATTTGATCTTTGTAGAAACTTTTTATTATCTTGCAATGTTTGTAGGTATGTGTGTATCTCCCGCGCAAATCTTGCAATTCGAATTTGATCCACTTCTCGGAGTACGATTGAGCTAAATTTTGGTACACTTATTAAGTTATTAGTCTTCGGTGACAATGTAATAATATGTTAACAGCGAGCTGATCTGACGATGAAGTTCGGAGTTGCTCAACGGAACTCCTCAGTGAATAACATTAAAATATCCGTATTTTTTTCAGGTGTCCTAACCATGGAAAATGACAGTGATGGGGAAATTTTCAATCAAGTTGTTGCTGGTAGAAAAGAATTTGGTTTCACAATTAACGTTTCACGTCAAAATAAAAGTAAATATAGATATGAAAGCCAATCTCGAGAGACTTCCTCCCAGTTGTCGACTGCAAGTAATTCACAAATATTTACTTAAGAAGTAACAGAAAACGGAGACATGATTTTAATAAAGAACTCGCTAGCTTTATCTAATATTAATGGTACCAATATAACTAATAAAGTGATCACTGCCGTTTATGACGAAGAGGCTTCTGCGGAACTCACCACCTTACTGCCTGTAAACCAGCATCCGCCTCTATCCAGCATGCCTAGCAGCCACGAAACATCAGCACGTTCTTCACGTAACCTGTTGGAAGATCAGGGACTTAACACCTCACCACCTGCAAACCAGCTTCCGCCTTCTTTCGGCCGTTCATGACCAAGAGGATGGAGAGACTTTAGTGGAACTCACCACCTTACTGCCTGTAAACCAGCTTCCGCCTCCTTCCAGCATGCCTAATAGCCACAAAACATCAGCACGTTCTTCACTGGATCTGTTGGGAGATCAGGGACATACCTCACCACCTGCATACCAGCTTCCGCCTTCTTTTGGCTATGATGTCTCTGCCGTTCATGGCCAAGAGGATGGAGAGCCAAACCGGCCAAAAAAAGTAGAATTTCCAGTAAGAAGTTACGAAAACCTTTTTAGCGAACCGCTAAAACTAACAGCGGCCAAATACAATGATTTGCAAGCTCTAAAGAGTGTAATACCTGCAGATTACCATGCTTTCTACGACAGCTTGCCTCACAACTAGTGCCTAAGTACCAAATTGTCTACACGTAACTGTTAATTTGTTAAACTACATTAACGTTGACAACTCACAACTTTATTAAAATTGTTTTTTCTTAAAAAAACTCTTTATAAACAGTATTAATTTTTTTAGCATTCGATTAATAAACAAATTATCTAACAACAATATTTTTGTTTTTTTTCTATAGCAATTTTATTCGAAGTTAGAAAGTTTTTTCTCTCTCCTGTAAAATTTAGCATTTGTATTATACGAGGTGTCAACATATGACCATCGATATGTATTTTTTATTTCAAGGCTTTAAAAACTGCCATTATTCGATTTTCTTTAATACAACGTATTTTTAATACCATATACGTATTTTTTATTACATTGTATACTTAGAATATTTTTTTAAGAAAATTCCGATTTTGAATTAGATTTTTGACCTTAATGGTTTAATTTAGACCATTTCGGTCGACTATCTAATATCAATTTTTAAAACGATATAGATTTTTATAAAAAATCATAAGCAAGTATTTTAGTCAATTTTATATATTGATATACATTTATTTTCTAATTGTTTTAATTAGGATAAAATAATTGAAATAAATGAAAGTAATTAACAAAATATAATTGTATCGTATTATTTTTGACCCTGTCCATCCTAACTAGCCTAGGTAGTTACATATCTATTTCATACAAATTACTTTGAGCGCGTCGTGCTTGCTCAGTCGTTCTTGATAGTTCGTCGAAGTTAAGCAACATTCGAAAAGGCCTTTAAGTGGATGGGTGACCGCCAGTGGCATTTTCATCTGAGCGCTTCCGTGCTTTGGAACGTTAAATTGTCGGTCCCGGCTATTTAAGTCGTTAAGCCATGAGGCCTTAAGGCGGCCTAAAAACTCCGTCACCAGAGTTGGCCACTGACTCATACGAACTTACCTACTTAATTTCAATATGTACGGTTTGCAATAGCACCTACAAACTTACTAACGGGGTTACCAATTGATGAAGCTGATTGTACTTACATACATTAAGTAGTTAGGTTAGACAGAGGCCACAGATTACCTACCTTAAATCCTATCACCACACTGGATCGAAAGAACTAGTGGCAGGAAAGAGTGATTATGTTAAGTTAGGAACAATAAGTTACAAAGAAAACTAAGTTATAATCATTATGTTATATTATAATACCTACATAATCATACAAAAAACGAAATAGCTTAATCAATGAAGAAACCCAGTCTTCAGGCAAAAAGTATTTCATATACAGGGTGTAAAAATACGTCTACCGAAGCCGAAGGTAGGTACAGCATCCCAACACACAACTAAATCCAAAAGGACTTTCCGAAAAAAAACATTATATCCGGAGAAAACAGCGTTTGAAGATTACTGTTTGCGTATGTACTGGGCGCGTTGTTTTACGTAGATTGATGGATTTTGAGTTTTAATTGTTTTTTTTATTAATGAAATCACCACGTAGTTATGGTCTTATTATGTTGTCTTTAGTAAATAACCGAAAATAACATAAAATGACGTAGCTAAGTAAATTTTTTTTTTGTGTTTTCTCTTCGCTAAATGTTTAGAATCATGGTCTGATTGCAACCTCTCAGTTTTCGGTAGTAGTCTTTTTACACCCTGTATGTATCAAAACATTATTTTCATCTGTTGTGAGCTGATTCAAATGAGCCAAAATACGGATATATTTTATTTTGCTTAGTATGATTTTTTTACTAACTAGTCGATTGCGCTAACGTAAACTCAGATTTGTATAACAGCGCCATCTTTTGGTACTCGGTCATAACAAGTGAAAAATAATAACATAGGCCTTTAAATCTATATTAGATGATTTATACAGCGTCAGGAGGCAACCTATGCCTACACTTAACGGGACGCTGCAGTGCCTGGGACATTGTTTGAGATGAGAGGCTTGTAGCACCTAAACCATCCTCTCAGCTTAATCAGCCGCCCACAGGAGAGACGACGTCGATACGTGTGGAGCTGACTAAGCTGCGGGTTTCCTCACGATGTTTCCTTCACCGTTAAGAGCATGTGTTAAAGCGCATATACATTTTACGAAACGAAAAATCCATTGATGCACGGCTGGGATTCGAACCCACGACTTTCGGATTGAAAGTCGAGGTTCAACCCCATTCGAGTAACACGGCTCTGAAAAATTATACCCATCATTTTCGATTGACGACCTCTGTTGCGCAGTGGGCGAAGGTCCGCCTGCGACGCAGAAGGTTGCAGGTTCGATCCCCGCCGCGGGACAAATGTTTGTGTGACCTACAGATATTTGTCTCGGGTCTGGGTGTTTCTATGTATAATATGTATGTATTTACAAACAAAAAGTATATAAGTAGTATATCAGTTATCTGGTTTCCATAGTACAAGCTTTGCTTAGTTTGGGGCTAGATGACGCTGTGTGGAAAATGTCCAGCATTATTTCGGTAACGCGATCGATTGAAAAGCTCGTACTGGGCACTCAGGGTTATAGGTATGCTCATTTCAGCATCATAGCAGATCAGTTCATTAGTTGCTTGCCTCTGACTACCCCCTTAGACATCTTCAAAGGATCTGTGGCTCTTAAAAATATCTGAAAGAATGTCTACCGCGCCTTGAGGATACAGTTGTGACCCTGTTTACGTTTTTTCATTAGTTATGAGTAAGTACCAAAAGATGGCGCTGCTATTTTCCCATACAATTCTATGTATAATACCAAATATTTTATATCAACAATTGATTGCTTTCTATCACTTGAACTTCAAAGTTAATGCACCAGATTCATGACATTTTGAATGCTTCAACAAATCCTTTTTTCTTATGAACTGCATTCCACAGTCATCACATTCATGGGCATTTTTCCCGGTGTGAACTAAAGAATGCTTTGTCAGATCGCTTTTCTGAATAAAAGCTTTATCGCATTTCTTGCATGGATACGGTTTTTCTCCAGTATGGCGTCTTGTGTGCTTAGTCAAGTCACTTTTTTGAATGAAAGCACTTTCACACATATTGCATGCATAAGGCTTTTCTCCTGTGTGTACCCGAGTATGCTTCGTCAAATCGCTCTTTTGAATGAATGCTTTGTCGCAAGTCGTACACTTATATGGTTTTTCTCCTGTGTGCGTTCTCATGTGTTTTGTCAAATCGCTCTTTTGAATGAATGCTCTGTCGCATCGTTTGCATGCAAACGGCTTTTCACCGGTATGTGTGCGTAAATGCTTTGTTAGATCACCTTTCTGTGTGAATTCTCTTTCACATACCATGCATATGAACTGTTTCTTACCTAAATGCATTCTCATATGTGTGTCGAAGTGGTATTTTTTTGTGAAAGTTTCATCGCAAAGCTCACATTCAAATTTATTGACTTTTCTGACATTTTCTGCTGTCATTTCGATTTCAACGTAATTGTCTACCATTATTTCTTCAATCATCTGACACGGCCCTTCTTCTAACTCCGATATCAATTCATCTGTTGTCTTTGTTTGGGCCATTTTGATTAAATATCTGCTAGGATTGTGAATTAACGTATTCAAATTAATAAGGTTTAAGTTACCATCAATTGGGCTTGTCGTGATACATTTTAATTGGTGTCTGTCCTTGATACATCACCTGAAAACACAAATAAACAATACATTAAGACAAATGGCGCAGAATTGTCAAGCGAGCCACACTACTTCGTCAGTCAGGTTGCCTGTCGACCATCACCACTCTGCCAAGAGTGAACCAACTTAGAAGAAGTACAAACATGACTACTACTCATATGTATGTCTTAAAAAAAAACAAGAATCTTTCCCACAGGGCTAGGCAGAGACAGATTTCTATTTGCTATGATCCTAACATACATATTTCTGGCTTTAAATAAAACAATATAGAAATAAGAATTCAAGGAATCTAGAATACACAAGTTCTGAGATAAATGTCTACCGCACCTCAGAAATACAGTTGTGATCCTATTTAATTTCTTTTTGAAAAACTTTTTTTTATCGGTTTTTAAAGCGAGTAGGTAAAAACCCGTTTATTCAAAAATAATTATGTCTTCAAATCACATCTGTAAGATGTGGGCATGTGTCAAATATTATGTGTTTGGACATGCCTCTGACTACCCCCCTTAGACATTCTTCATTCCTAATTCTTTATTGTACAAATAGACACACACAGGATAGTAACATAAAAAAAGGACATGTACAAGGGCGAGCTTAACCCTACAAAGAGTTTTCTTCCAGCAAACCTTTGAGGTTAGAGAGATCTTCAAAGGATCTGGAATAAGTAACATAAAAAAATTTAAGAGAATGTCTACCGCACCTTGGGGATACAGTCGTGAACCTGTTAACATGTTTTCAAATCACGAAACTTTAATAAGTTTATTTGATCCTATTTAGGTCATTAAGCCATGACAGAGGCCTTATGGCGGCTTAAAATCTCAATCCAGAGTTGGCTTTTGATTTATAAAAAAAAAACTTAAAATACGCACAACCAATCTTTAGCTCTCCGAAGTAGCTGCGCAGAACCCATTTTTGTTGACGCCTAAAACACGAAGACAGCGTTGTATAACTGCCTCGCTCACTCACTTAGTTTGTTGCATCGTGCTATCTCGCTTACTCGCGCAAACCTGCGCAATCGTTAAGTGTACCTAGCTTCAAACAGACAAAGATCGGTTGTGCGTACTGTACTTACTTTTTAGTGTGTATTTAGAATTAAAGCATTATCACAACTGTATAGCCAAGGGTCATTTGACATTCTCTTAGATTTGATGCAAGATCCTTTGAGTCAAGGAGTTAGAAGCATGTCCAACCTTCATAACACATGCCCTTTTGCAACAGATAGGTAGCATTTCATACGAGAGAGAATGCAAGTCTATCCATCGCCGTATTGTTTCGCCCAACGGATCTAGGCATTCGTGAAGTTAGCCGTTTGTCTGCGCAGTGAACGCTTTATAATACAAAATTGTGTTCGGCGCAGACAAACGGCTAACTTCACGAATGCCTAGATCCGTTGGGAGAGCTGTACGTTTCTACACAACGCATTCCTTCGCCCTCCATATAGAAGCTATACATTACTACTGCATAGAGAGAAAACAAAAATTCATTTGATGCTAGGCCACGATTCGTGCCTTGTCGGATGGAAAGTTGGGGTAAAAACTATAGGTAAGTATTCATAAAACAATAGAAAACCTAGTGGATCAACAAATAAATGGAAACGATAATCTAGAATTGCTGAATTGGGTTTGAATTTGGTCGCTAGGCAAATCTATGTGGCCTACTAATGGTGGATTGATAGAAATGATTTTTAGTTTATATAAATTGTCTGCTGCTAGATTTAGACACACACCAACATACCATCTGGGTTTTTACAGCAAGTAATTCAAGAAGAACACACAATAATATACATATTTCGATTTCGTGGTTATAGCAATCAGTAATCTTTCTCAAGAAAATCATCAACAAAACAGATTGAATGAAATGAACTTGAATGGAAATAAAATCTTATGTCATTTGTGTTTCATTCGATCAGAATGAATGGAGATTGATTTTTTTGTATGGCAACTCCGAAAAATGTTACTGCTACTCGATACAAGATGGCGTTAAAAATTTGTGATATTTAATTCTTTTCCTAGATGGCGCTAAACAGAATTTTTTAGAGGTCCTACTAGTATTCAAAATTGTTGTCGTTTTCCTATATTCCTAGCTTTTGCCTGCAGCTTTCTTCGTTATTTTCCTTCGGGAACAAGTAGTACTTACGGGTGAATTAATAATATACTGTTCTGTACCAACATATTATTACTTCTTATCGTGTCTGGTGTGGTGAATGTAGTACGAGTATAATTGCGCCTCAAAGGCTCCTTTCGTGCACTTGACACGTTATTATTACATTAGTATTATTACTGTATCAGTATTATTTTTATTTGTTGTATTATTCATAGAATAGAAAAATAAAAATCACTGATGCAAAACTTAAATATTTTTATTACATAATTTTAAACATATGCGTGAAACAATCGTAATATTTACACCAAACTCCTAATTCTAATTATTAGTTTAAATTAGTACATTAAAATCTCAAAGATTTACTAATTTTAAAATAATTTTAATATTAATCGATCCTACTTATATTAAAATCCTTAAAATAATATACAGCAATAGCTCAGCCAATATTAAAATAAACACAACTGGTCCCATTTTTTCAATACAAAAAGGAGTCAAGCAGGGCGATCCACTCTCACCCATTCTGTTCACCGCAACTCTCCAAGAAGTGTTTAAAACACTTTCTGTCCCATGGGCATCGAAAGGCATAGACGTCGATGGCAAACGCTTAAGCAACTTGCGCTTTGCGGACGATATTGTTCTTTTCGCCCCCTCAGCATGCGACCTACAGGAAATGCTCCAAGAACTGAGCGCGGCAAGTCTTGAGATTGGACTTCAAATGAATCGGTCTAAAACCAAAGTGATGACGAACAGCACGAAACGTAGGGTCGTGGTAGACGGGCAAGAAATACAATATGTCGATGAGTACATCTACTTGGGCCAGATAGCGAGCTTCGACAACAGGCAGGACAAGGAAATCAGTCGCCGGATCGAGAACGCCTGGAAGAGCTTCTGGTCCATGAAGGAGCACATGAAGGGCAACCTTCCACTGACACTTAAGCGCAAACTCATCGACAGTTGTATTCTGCCCGTCCTAACCTACGGTGCTCAGACCTGGTCGTTAACCGAAATACAGAAGTCCAAGCTCAAGATTTGCCAAAGAGCAATGGAACGCAGCATTCTCGGCTTTAAGCGGATTGACCGAGTCCGGAATACCACGCTGCGTTCAACGACTGGTATTGCCGACGTAGGGCGCAAAACAGCCAAGTTGAAGTGGGACTGGGCAGGACACGTGAGCCGGATGCACAGCGGAAAATGGGCCAACATTTCAACAACCTGGCAACCTGAAGGGAGACGACGCCGAGGACGGCCAAGGAAGCGCTGGAGAGACGACCTCGACTCCTTTGATAGTGGGTGGTGGAACCTATCAAAGGAGAGAGATGGTTGGAAGGAATTGGGGGAGACCTTTGCCCAGCAGTGGGACAGTATAGGTTAAATAAAAAAAAAAAAAAAAATTAATCTATACAATTTACCAACATTTTGAATAGCCTATCTATATGCTATTCCGGTCACTATCTACGCCTATTTCAAGTTTCATCCAAATCGGTTCACTGGTTTAGGCGTGATTGAAACACAAACATACACATCTAAACAAACTCACAAACTTTCAGCTTTATTATATTAGTTGGATTATAGAGAATAAACTATTAATGCAAATTTCATTGCATAGCAAAATGTTCGAATGTATTTTTACAAACTAGAGGTCTGACTAAACCATAAACGAAGTAATAATATTCAAAACTACAAACAATTATTCATTTTTTAAAGCTACATAATTATAATTAATTACTGGTGCTATATTTCCGAGCGTATCGAGGGATTATGAGATAACTCCCGAGTGAAACGAGGCATCCAGGCCGCTATTTTTTATTTCTACTCAAGTAAAACCGACACAGTTGTAAAGAATAATCTATTTACATCCAAATTATTGACAAATATTAATTCTTAGTCAAAATGAGAGTATTATTAATTTAAATAAAAGTTTGTTTTCAATCTTGAACAAAAAATACACAAACTTAAAACATACATCATAATAAGTATCATTGACACTTTGGTAAATCTTCAAGGTGTATGAACAAAATTCTTATTAGGCGTAAAAACATGATTTGGTACTAACATACTAACTTCCTTCACACTATCACACAGTTGTAACGGACCACGTGTGTTACGTCTACCCTTGTTACCAATTGGTATGTTACTATCCATCTTGTTACCAATTGGTTCACCCTTGTCAGTAACATTTATGTTACAAGTAGTATCAATATTGTTACCGATAGTAGCATCATCAGTCTTGTTAACAAGTGTTACGTCAGCAAGAGGGCTATTCGCATATCGACCGAGTGGCGATTTGGTCTTGTTACGTGGCGTGTTACCATTTGGTTTGTTACCAGATGGTGTACTCTTGTTACGTGGCGTGGGACAGAGTGAAAGACGACCGCTTCGACGTACAGGTGTAACAGTGAAGATTGGTGTTTCAGATTGTCGACTGAAAGAAAATATATTTGATTTTTTAAGCAATATATCTTGAAATGAGAGTAGCCAGAGTGATTAATAGTTATCAAAATCAGACTACTCTGTAAAAAGTAATGCGTGGTCAAGGTCATGCATTTTCGTCGGTTAAAAATCACAAGGGCTTAGACGCACGCTAGTGATGCGAGTTCGATTCTCGCGAAGGGAAAAATATTTGATGAAAATTCGGGTAATTCATTTGTAATATTTATTGACAATATAATTAGTGTCTGAGAATCTACCGTGCCTTGGAGATTAATGTATACTAATGTTTACAATACTCACAGTTTAGCCTTCTGCACAGCGAATCGTATTATGGTGCTCTTAAAGACATTTTTCACGTTCACCATCTTAGGGTCCGGTCGTTTGTTAGCTGCTGTGTTGGGGCTGATCTTAAGTTGCATAAACTTGTTAAGAAGACTGTCTAGGCTAGCCTCTGCTACGTTGCGCTGTTGACAAAAATATAAGGTGAGACACTTGGAAAAATGTCGCGAAGGAACAGGAGTAGAATCACCTAGTTTTAAGACGTTTCAAAGTAATCCCATCGGTCCTACTGAATAAATGCTTTTTGACTTTGGCTTTGACAACTGTCGGCCGAACAGGCCCTAAGGTAAGTGTGCCAGTTGGGCAAACCTTAGCGAGGCGAGTACTCCCTCTTTACCATAGTATGGGGGAATACCACCTACCCCCAAATTGGTGACCCCGACGTGATCTAGAGGTACAGCTCCGAAGTAGCTACGTCGCTGTAATTGACATCTCTTGTAGTTCAGGCGATGGTAGTTAGAGGTCGCCACAAACTACGATAGGCACTTGCGAAAGGGACAAGCTTACACGTTTTTAAGGGCTCCGTTAAATATTTAGGTGTACAAAAGGGTTCCGTTGCTAAAAAGTTTCGAGAACCGCTGCTCTATAGATTATTACCGATTCTGCTAGCTAGATAGTATATTACCTCAGTTCCTTTAGCGATGGCTTCTTCCCAACAATGCACGGAAGCGTGCAGATCTCCCCGTGCCTCTTCCAGCGCAGCGCGACATTCCCAGTAGCACGCTGTGTTTGGGGCAGAAGGGAATCTGTAGCGAATGGCTCGGAGGTAACGCGCTGATTGTTCCCAATCAAAACCCTGTTAAATTAAGGAAATAAATGGATATTAATAACACAATGAATGAATGAATGTTAAAAAATTGTACTCCAATTAATAACATAGCACAACATAAATAAAACACGTTCGAAATAAGTAAAATGTAATAAGTATTTAATTTACCCAGAAAAAAATAACAGATCTCTCTCTAGTGAACTCAAAATATTAATATATTTAGTATAAGTACCTTACGTGATATGTATGTAATATATAATAATATATATATAATATGATACATGACTCGGTTGTACATGATAGTGCTGGTCGTGACGTGGCTCCTCTGGCTACCAACTGAAAATCAGCGCTGGGTAGGCGCACCAGTGTGTACCTATCCAGCACAATGCTGAGTTGGGGCCTGTTTGCTCTGACTCTGCTGCGCACAACCTTAATTTTAATCGTAATTTTAGGCATATCTTTAAGCTTTGTGTTTGTGTTAGTGGTGTCTGGGCAAATAAAAATATTTTCTTTCTTTCTTTCTTTCTCTAGCCATGGGTTCGAATCCCAGCCGTGCATTAATGGATTTTGTTTTGCGTTCCAGGGGCCGTATTCGCGTTTCGTTTTTTCGTTTTATTAATATTTGGATGTTATTTACTAAGATTAAAAAATATATAAGTATATAAAGGTTTGCTGTAAGAGAATTTTTTTTAGGGTTAAGCTCGCCTCTGCCATTACTTCTCTTTAAGATTCTATATATGTAATTTCTTTGTGCAATAAAGAATAAAGAAAGAAAGAATAAGATTTCGGACTTCAAGGGGCAATTTTTGGGTTCGTAATATTTTGTCCTAGGTTAGGACCGGGTTTTAATGTTGGAAAAATTGGCCCTTGAAGTCAGATATCGTAGTAAGAAACATCCGAATATTCATCACACTAACGAAAAAACGAACGGGAATAACCCCCCTGGCTTAAAACTGTGAAGGGGAACATCGTATGGAAACCAGTTACTTTAAAGGCAGCCATAGGCTTCAGTTGCAACATGTCACATAATATGGTATACCTTTAAGGTCAAAGTTATGATAATTTTACAATGTAACAATCTATAGACTGTTTTGCGACTGCGCACTTCGCACTGTGACGTTTTCACCTATGTATGTGTCTTGACGGTAAAATCGAACGCTTTTTTTCTTCTAGCCCGATACTCGATACCGTCCGAAAAGGAACTTCGTTCCAAAAGTTATTTAGACAGACTAAAAAAAATTACTAACCTCTCTTAACAGCTCGGTGAGATCATTCAAAGCTCCCATTAACAACTCATCGATACTCATAAAAGTATCAGCCGAGGTGACAGTTGTCTCGTTTAAATCAGCCGTTTCATTGAACTCTGTATACATCGATTCGCTTGCATCCTGCCTCCATTTATCTACATCTATATTCCCTTGACTTAAAGTATCTTTTTGCTCGACCATATTGTCAGTGTAAGATCCGTCATCACTGTCGGAGTCCACAGCAATATTTTCCTTATTATTTTCATCATAAGGTTGATATTTGGGTGTGAGCTCTAAT
Source organism: Epirrhoe tristata (assembly GCA_951394285.1). Lineage (NCBI taxonomy): Eukaryota > Metazoa > Arthropoda > Insecta > Lepidoptera > Geometridae > Epirrhoe > Epirrhoe tristata. The sequence continues at coordinate 4,257,918 of OX596165.1, read as the reverse complement.
GGCTTTGGTTTTAAATGGTGGATACCAAAGCATTGTAAATGCTGGTAAGCGTCTAATGATTTTCCTCGCTTCTGTAGCCAGGACTTAAGCCTCATTTGCAGTTCTTCGGGTTTCGGTGTATTAAACTTAGACATAGGAGTCATGAATTTAACTTTCTTCCGTTCGCTTTTAATAGCAGAGCTGATTTTTTCTTCTTTAATCTCCTCGAGCGCCAAATGCTGTTTATTAAGCTTGTCACCGATAGATGCCCATTTATGAATACAGTTATTAACTTCGTCCTTGCTGATTCTCTTAAAGTGCACCGCTGAAATTGAACGCCTCACTGGAATGTTATCTTCTTTCGTTTCAAAGCAAGTGTGTCTTTTAAGAATCAACCCGGTGGTCTTTATCACCTTTTTTAAGTAGTTCGGATCGCTTTGCAGCTTCTCAACGTTGTTAAGTGTTGGTTTAGCCATGTACTTTGGTTTGTACAATCTATCGAAGACGGTTTCTTTTGAATCTAATTTAATCATAGATTTTCTTGCGATAGGTATGTTTGTTTGCGTTTGAGGAGCAGCTAAGCTTTTTCTTGTAAGTTTAGGATCTATTTTCTTAAACGGCTTAATCTCAGCTAAGATCTTGTCAGTTTTGACAGCAGTTTTCCTGTCAAAAAGCTTGTCATTGTTGATTTTGTTCGTTATAACTTTCTTGTCAGTTATGTTATTGTCAACTTTAGCATCTTTTGCAGCCTCATTTTTCACTTTTAAATCTTTGCTTTCAATAGTTTTAACAGCGACTATGTTCTTTTGGAGGTAATTTGTTTTTGATTCGGATTTCTCTTTTTTTTCACCGTTCAGTTTAATGTTTGTTAAGGGAGCCGTGATGGGTCTTTTAGTGACGTTCGGGATATTTTTGACAGCATTGGTCTTTAAGTTTGAAGCACTGTTCATTTTTACCAGTTTTTGAGGCAGATTCGGAGCCAGATTTTCATTTCTGTTGTACTTTTTCAGATTCATCTCTCGCAGCTAGAACATATAAGATTTAAATTGTCAAAAAGGTCTCTGTGAATTGGCTTCGGCCTCATGCTTAACTGTCAAACGTCCTGTAGCCTTCTAACGTAACTAGCAATAGACATGGGCTTCATTTTGACTTTTAAAACCCATTCTGGACTTTAATTGTAATTTTCCTAATAGTTAGACAATAAAGTTACAGGATTTAGTCTTAAAGGGTTCCCATTTTACCCTTTGAGTACGGAACCTTAAATATGAACTTACTTTCTCAATCCTAGCTTTCTCCCGGGCAGCTCTTTCTTCCCTGAGCTTCAGCAAGCGATCTTCAACTGCCGACATTATCAACACTTTCGTTCAGGCGAGTAACACTTGGTACTAAAAACTGAAATCAAATATTTATAGGTCATTGTATGAAGGTATAACTTAGCTACACTTGTCTGACTATAATATAGGATCTAGAATACACACATTATACCCGCTAGGTAGGCTCTATCAACCAAATTTCCTTGGTTTTACAGAACGAGGGAATAGGTAGAATTACTAGTATTTTACATTAATGTAATTAGTAGTTTTTACCTGGATATTATAGAGCAAACCAACTTAACACAGCAAAAGAAATAAGTAGAACAATCACATTTCACGCACAAACAAATTCTCTAAAATATTTTTTATCTGCAAAAGTTCTGAAAGACGTTCGCCAGAAAATCCAATTTGACGATTTTGACGGTTAACCGCCCGATTTTCAAAAACAAAAACAAACAAACAAAAGAAGATAAATGTTCCAGAGTTGATAAATTATACATTTATGATAAATTATGCATGAACTTGCTTGGCGGAATGATTGGCTTGATGAAGTGCCTTGAGCCTCTATCGTATCAACTGTCGTCTAGGGCCTCAATCTTGCCTCAAATTATTATATGCCTTAATGCAGCTTGTACACGAGGGCAGGACAATGAGAGCAGCACTGCGGCTTGAACACGAGCGCAGGACAGTGAGGGCAGTAGCAATATCCGTTGGAAGAACTGTACCTATTTCAGCTACCTATCTCATTTACTAAAAGTAGGTATGCTAAAGATCTTGCAAAAACAATGTAACACAACAAATTCATATTCCATGCTTACCAACCTATCGACCAGACACGCGTAGAAACAGTCAAACGTCATCTGTCATTCAACTTGACGTATTGATGACGTCAACTGAAACTTTTTCGTTTGAATGTTGGCAGCACTGTCAGTGTTAATGCCCGCTTGGTCACGAGCGCACCGCATCGTCGTCAGTCCGCCTCCGTTTTGAATCAATTCGAGTTTAGAGAATATTCGATACCTTGTGAAATAATCAGGTGAGTGACTATAATAATCAATAATTCTGAGGAAGTCAAAGGAATGTGAGTGTATGTTTATAAAAGATAGATTTTTAAGGCTTTGCCGGCGCAGTGGCCGGCTCAGCGCAATTTTGTGAGTTATATTTTGCAAACTGGTTTTTGTAAGATCGCCTATATCCTTCTCTTTTTATTTTTTAGTGCATACATATTGGCGCTGTCGAGTTCTGTGCAGCTTGCTCGTAAATTCTTGATTCTAAGTAATTTTTTGTCTACCCGTAGGTTTGCTTATTGTTTTTATCTAATTACATGGGTAAGCAACACCCATTTTTAGGCAAAAAATATTTTTGTAGCTAGGTATTTTGGTAGAAATATATTTTCTTTAGAGAAACGTAAAATGCAGGTTGGTGTATGCACCTACATCGATTTGTGATCGTAAGTAGTTTGTTGACATTATACTAGGGTGTCCATGATTTTGATATATTAACCCCAAATCTTTGTAAAAACTAGCCAAGCCAAATTCGATATGGAATTTGTAAACATTGGAGATCAGCTAATTGCTGAGTTTGTCTAGGGTTGTCACTCACGTAATGATCAGTGCTCATCAAACTATGTTCCACTTATAAATTCTACCAGATTTATTATTATTATTATTATTATTATGTTTGTCAAAGTTTAACATCACGGAACTATAGAGTCCCGGACCTTTGATAGGCATGCATGGGGCCGAAGCCAACACACAGAGGCCTTTTTGACACTGTTGATCTTGTGTGATGGAGACACATACCGGCTACTATCCCTTCAACACTATAAAAATGCATTCAGGAACAGTCTCCGGTTTGTGCAGAACTATTGAGGATATGGAAAACTAATTACCGGGCTATGGTTTGGGATGGTAGTGGACTGGGTACTGGGGAAACTATGGGAACTATGACACCCGCCGAAACAATGTTAACGAACATGTAAAAATGGCGGGTGGAGACTCGCCAACTCACTACTGGGCCCCCCTAAAACAGTCGCTCGTGCGACAAGGGGGCAACAGGACGTGAGCGGCTGGAAGGTGGTAAGGTGCTACCGGACTTTAAACGACGATCACGAGCTCCCAGAGGGTCCAGCTTCACGTGCCCACTCGCCATCTTACGTAACACCCCTCAGCCTCCGAGCAATGCTCTAGCGACTCCACTCCGTCCGGCCAGTGAAGGCAACACGGAGGTGAGGGACCTACTCCTCGTCAGTGTTCACTCCGTCCTTATTATTATTATTTATAATACACAGACAGCTCTCAGAGCTGATGCGTGTATATCTTAGTCCTTGTCAGTGCGCTTTAAATATTTGTCCAGTCTATTTTTGAAAGAGTTCACTGAGTTTCACATTTGTTAAAATTTTCAACGTTTACGTGACTGCTATGAAGATTCTTAATAATGGAGTTCAAAACTTCACTAAATTACCGAAAACTTAAATATAAATCACATGAGTTTTCATCTTTTTATTAAATATGACATTCTTATAGATTTTCCGTTTTGAGTATATTATGTATGATTAGTGGTTGACGTCTTATTCCTCATTGGTTAATTTCTGCTGTAAAAGAACTGTCAGTCCAATATTTACAAAAATTCCATGACCTATTTGGCTATAGTATAGGTAAGGTACCTACATACTACTTAAACCTAAAATACCAAAGCTTTTAGGTAATACTGCTTACCTATCTGGATTCTAGATGACCTAGGTCAGTTAGAAGTTGGGACCTACCTGATTCGCCTTCTAGCTAGGTAAAGGTTACGTAGGTACCTACCTACCTAGGTAATTTCGAAGGCAAAAAAAACAAATCTAAAGGAAGGAATCCATTAAAAATCTTCTTAGATTATCTGAAATAAGTACCTACCCAGATAGGTACACCATACCTATCTAAAATTAACTGATAATTATCACCTGTCGATGTCATCCTCGCCAACGTTTCTGAGGTCGACCTCTCCGCTCCACCACAGTCGTTGTCGTCCTTCTGGCACCCGTGACGATGTTGGACTATTTAAAAAAACAAAATAAAATACAATAATGTAGCCCCCGGTAAAAATCGATCGATGTCATCTCGCCAACGTTGCTGAGGTCGACCTCTCCGCTCCACCATAGTCGTTGTCGTCCTTCTGGCACCCGTGACGGTGTTGGACTATTTAAAAAAACAAAATAAAATACAATAATGTAGCCCCTGGTAAAAATCGATAGATATCATCTCGCCAACGTTTCTGAGGTCGACCTTTCGCCCCACCACCGTCATCGTCCTTCTGGCATCCGTGACGATGTTGGACTATTAATAATTACGTTTTAATACGAAAAAGAAAACCGACTTCAATGTTTGACTCGAAACGCGGTGTGACTCAGGGCGTCAAGCTGTCGATTCGATTTCTATTTGTGACATGGCTAGGAGGGAACGTGTTTAGAGTTTTACGGGGAAACTATCCATCCCTCAGGAATAAAATTTATGTGGGACCACCTCTGGAGTATACCCTTTCAAACATAAAAATAATTTTGCAAATCGGTCAACAAATGGCGGAACAATCGCGTAACAAGATACAAAACAAAAAACATACAGACGAATTGAAATACTCCTTTTTTGAAGTCTGTTGAAAAAAACAAATGTATCCCATGCTTATTATTATTATTATTTATTCACAAAAAAAGGGCTTTGTCGCTGTGCGACTATATCGCCCAATCGGTAATAAACATCATCTAGGTCTTGGTCTTCATCATATAGGTCTTCATATTCTTATGGTTTCACTTCACTTATTGGTTTCTTCAAAACATTTATGCTCCGTACTGTATAAATAAATATATTCTATTACATAACCATATAATTAAAGACGTCATCGTAACTGCAGTAAAAGTTTGTCAACTTGTATTTTAAGATAAGCGAAAGTTGTTTTTTTATGAACCTGCATGCTTGTTCACAGTGTAATTTATATAACTTGTACTTGGCACAAAAGATCAGCATTGCCATCCAGGGTGGTAATGCCGCCAGTGTTTTGGGCACGCTTCCGACTGACAGTGACCTGGATCAGTTGAGCTAACTATAGATCGTTTCTAACGATCCTTAGATAGCTTGACTAATCCTGTTGTATTTTGTAAATATATGTAAATATGTAGTAGCTTAGTTTCTGTAAATAAAAATTCTGGAGTTATAATTGCTTTGTAGGTGTTTTAAATGTGAGTTATTTTGCGACTAAGTCGTTTCGCGGCGTAGGCATTGTGAGCATAAAGGAAAAAAACTTGTGCGTTTGGTGTAATGAATCTACATTACACCAATCTAAATTACTACAAGACGTATTTTTAACCGATTACAGAAAAGGAGAAGGCTCTCAATTAATTGGTATTTTATCTATCCCTATTTCTTTTTTTGTTTTTTACACAAAGCATTCTTTGTTTACTTTATCGTCTTATATATTTATTTTTAGCCCGTATTGTCCCACTGCAGTGCAAAGTCCTTCCTCCTCATTTACCAGTCTTTTCTGTCGTTAGCTATAGTTGACCAGTCTGGTAGATTGGTAGATGCATATCCAAATCGTCCCGCCATCTCCGTGGTGGTCTGCCGCGCGGACGTCTTCCGTCAGGCACCCATTCAGTGACGGTTTTTGCCCATAAGTCGTCAGACATGCGGCAGATATGTCCTGCCCAGTCCCACTTTAGTTGGGAAGACTTTTTGGTGACACTGACAACCTTAGTGCGTAATTTCCGTCTTGATAAAAAAAAAATTATATCTACCTCCTTCCAAATTCCACCCCCCATGTTCACGTTAAACTACCTCACGGCTCAATACGGCGTTGTGTGCCTGAATTTAGATTAGAAAAAGTGAAAGGTTCTTTCATGGGAAATACCGTACTCTTTTATAATAAACTTCCAGATAATGCCACTAAATTGCCTATTCGAAGATTTAAAAGTTACATAAAAAATAATCTTATAAAGAAAGCGTACTATTCTATTGGTGATTATATTAATGATAAATTCGCGTGGCCTGATGTCGCTCTGCACCTCGACAGCTGATGTGTGCACAATGCCTTTGCTATCTTGCTTAGCTTCTTGAATTTTACTAACTTTACTTTTAATTTTACAACTAAGTTAGTTAAGAAATTAGCCTAAGTTTAGATCTAAGATGGATCAAAAAAAAAAAAAAAATCACCTAAAAAAGCTAGGCCCCAAACCGTGTTTGTTGCCCTGATTCTTCACGGTATTGGTCGCGAAGGAACAGGAGTAGAATCACCTAGTTTTAAGACGTTTCAAAGTGATCCCAGCGGTCCTACTGAATTAATGCTTTTTGACTTTGACTTTAACTTTGAAATAAGCAGGCCAATCAATAAGTATTTTTCACGTAGGAACGTATCTGACACATACAACTTTTACGTTTCACGCTGTACAATGAACAATTTTTAAATAAATGAAATCTAGTGATAATACTAAAAGATACGAGTACAACTTAAACAAAAAGGATTTTGTCGATTTCCTTTTCTAACATTTCAGAAATTGACATAAAAGAGCCTTGTCACGGAACTGTTCCTGTGTGAAAAGGACAATATTAATACATAGTTACATAAGCAAGTGTTGTGTTGCACTGGCTGCCTTGAAACCTAAGACTTGCACTTAGAGATACTACCGATTATCATTGTCTACATCTTCACATAAACTTTACCTGCGTCATGTAGGCATTAAACTAAGAGATTTTAACTGTTACTTGAACTGAAAAGGTCTCCCCCAAAGTGGCGTAGCTAGGTAGCCAAGGGCCCTGGTGCAAAATAAACCGGGGCCCTAACTGAACGGTTTAGGTTTTATCAAGTCAAAATATGCAGGGTGTGGCAAAATGTAAACGTATTTTTGATTTGATTCGTCATTTTCTGGGTAACTATTTCAAAAATCTAATAATGCAGTTGTTTTTATATTCAAAATAATCATACCTATAAGTTTCCTAAGAACAAAACCTTCCGGACTCTCGGGACTCACAGTCCGAGGGCCCCTTGAGCTTGGGGGCCCCGGTGCACTGCACCGCCTAGCCCTTCGGTAGCTACGCCACTGCCCCAAACTCCTCCAATAGTCTCTATCTTCTGCCAAGTTCCACCATTCTTCCTCAAAGGCATCGATATCATATACCAATGTTTCCGAGGGCAACCTCTGCGCCGCCGATCTTCTGGCATCCACGGCGTGACGATGTTGGCCTATTTTTCCTGGTCCTGGTCACGTGAGCCGGATGCTCACGTGACCCACCCAGTCCCACTGTCACGCTACGCTTTTATTAGTAAAATAGGGTAAGAGCCTCCGACGATCAGACTTTGCAACTGGCAGTCACCTATCCACTTTCTGACCGTTTCGAACGTTGCTTCGATGATCTAAGCAAGCAACACCACGAGTGTATAGTTGAGCTGGGGCAATCCTTTCCCAACGACCACCTAGCCTCCCCATCATGGGATTTTTTACTCCCAACGACCCCACTACGCAAAACAATTATTTTTAAATATTTTGCTCATACATAAAATCACACCTCTTTCCTGAAGGGGTAGGCAGATCACGGATCTCCACTTGCTACGATCCTGATACAACCTTATTTAAAAATCTTATGTACAAAGTTACTCTTATGTATGTATGTACAAAGCTTATCACTGCAGTTTCTCATTACCAATGCTAAAGTCCTTTTATCTTGTCGTTAATGTTATCGTGGTGGCATACCATCCTTGGATGTATAGCTGTGTAGTGTGTACACATTGATAAGTTGTCTAATTGTGTAGTGAGTCGAGTGAAAGTATTCTTCCGACTACTTTGATTGGTGTAAACCCCACGTTTACACGAACCAACTAGTTCTATACCTTGACATCTAAGATTTCACATTTTATATCTATTTGATACAAAACAAACATTATTGACAAGTTTTCTGAACCATTAGTATAATTTTGTAACTAGCTGTGACCATCAGACGACCTCTGTAGCGCAGTGGGTGACAGCCCGCTTGAGACGCAGAAGGTTGCGGGTTCGATCCCCGCTGCGGGATAAATGAAATTATTTATTTGCAACATAGACAAACACACAGTACAGGATTAAAAGTACACAAGTAAACACAAAGTTTATGTTACATTGGAGTCTGACTCAGCACTATGTTGTGTTTGCAAGACACAACGCTGATCTTCCGTCAGAACCACTCTATTTGATAAAACAATACCTATGTCCAAGAGAGAAAACAACAGTAAACAGTATTTAAAGATAAATCTCAGACCTACATTAATAGACGAAAAATAAAACAACTATTCAATATAACATGTAAAAAAATGCAAACAAAGTGAAACACAAATATACTTTAGCTAGACTAAGATGGCTCCTAAAATTAAATAAATTAAATTAAATGTTTGTATAATCTGTAAATATTTATCTCGGGTCTGGGTGTTTCTATGTATAATATGTATGTATTTACAAACCAAAAAGTATATAAGTAGTTTATCTGTCATTCTAGTACCCATAAAACAAGCTCTGCTTACTTTGGGGCTAGATGATGCTGTGTGAAAAGTTCAGCATTATTTATTTATTCTGGATTTTAACTGTCATTTTCGTGATTCGTGATTGGTTGAGCTATATTGGGATGACAACTGGGAATGGATTTCAATTGGACAATAAGGCTGCTGGTATCAATGTGAGGCATCATTCGTTATCATGTTTCGTGTGTATTCTAGAATCTTGTCTAAAGCCTAGGTGTTAATCTGTAGAAAGCTATCTTATAACACACTTTCGTTTTCAACCGACTTCAAAAAAGGAGTATTTTGCGTCTGTATGTTTTTTTTGTATCTTGTTACGCGATTGTTCCGCCATTTGTTGACCGATTTGCAAAATTCTTTTTATGTTTGAAAGGGTATAGGTCCCATATAAATTTTATTCCTAAGGGATTGATAGTTTCCCCGTAAAACTCTAAAACCCTTCTCTCATAGCCATGTTACAAATAGAAATCGAATCGACAGCTAAGGCTAAGACTACCTGCGTATAATGGCATTATTTGCCAAAATTACAGAAAGTTACATTCATTTTATGTCAAGTACCGCACCTGAGTTCTTAGCATTACTTATGTCAAACTGACGATGTTTAGGGTGTTTTATATTTAGTTCATAGATTTGATAAGAAATGTCAGTAGTAAACTCGTACCACATCCTACATCTCGCTATTGAAGTGTTTTGGCGAAACGACCGGCCAAATATTTTATGTAATTAAATATATGTCTTCCAATTTCATAATGGCTTTTATTTACTTGATGACAAGATCTACAAACAGACGATTTACTAATGCCAGGAACTCACGTGCCGCGATTCTTGTTATTAAATGTACGCAGTTTTGGTTATTATAATGCTCTTGGACGCATGTGGAGTCTAAGCGTTATCTGTCGATTCGATTTATATAAGAATAAGAATGAGTCACACCGCGTTTCGAATCAAACATTGACGTCTGTTTTCTTTTTAGTTTTAAAACGTAATTATTCGCGTACAAACTGTTGTTCAAGTTTACATCGACGACCTCTGTGGCGCAGTGGGCGAAGGTCCGCCTGCGACACAGAAGGTTGCGGGTTCGATCCCCGCCGCGGGACAAATGTTTGTACGATCTACAGATATTTGTCCCGGGTCTGGGTGTTTTCTATGTATAGTATGTATGTATTTACAAAAAAAAAGTATATAAGTAGTATATCAGTCATGTAGTACCCATAACACAAGCTCTGCTTACATTGGGGCTAGATGATGCTGTGTGAAAAAGTCCAGCATTATTTATTTATTTATTTACTAGCTGTCCGCCCCGGCTTCGCATGGGTTAATTATAGGTATTTAACAAAAATTTAATAACAACATGGCGATCCCGGAGCGGGATGTATGATCCTTTAAAGTTTAGAGGTTAATATGTAGGTAAGGTCTAAGGTAGGTAAGGGAGTATTGGACAGTAAGGCAGGTTTGGACACCACCGGCAAATCCCCGTGTTATGCCGGCCATACACCATCATGCCAATCCACCCCCATACATGGTCAATTCTAACTGATCAAATTCCGATTTGACGATAGGCATGGCCGACATGACACGGGGGTGTCCAAACCTCTCTACTGCCCAATGCTCCCCTACCTCCCATATATATTTCATTGATCTATTACCACTCCCTTCCATTCATTCCATAGTTCCCAGACACTTTTTAAACTATCATGGTTTTCAACATTTTTAACACAGTTAACGGGATATTTACCATGATTTAATGTTTTTTGAGTTTCCCGATATTTCGGCGCAGTTGCATACGCCATGATCAATAGTATCTATGGTATTAATCATGGTTAATATCCCGTTACCTGTGTTAAAAATCCCAGACACTTGTCCTACCGTACTAACTGATATTTATTCTGTGGTCGCGATGTATCTTACATTTTTAAACTCATGATAACTTTTGAATAAAATGTCCAATTTCAATCATTCAAAAAGTAATCGATTGGTACTGAAACAGCCTTTACTACGAAGGAATTTATTTGGATAAGAATAAATACCAAAATAAGAATAACGTGGTCTGCTTTTGGTCGTCATTTTTATTAACTTTTTCAATTATAAAAGTTGTTATTCTGACACAATCACAATAGTTGGACATATGCTATCGCTGACTTTTTTGTAGATATTGATACGTTCTTTAATATTGTAGAACATTTTTTTGTTCTATCATCAATAGTTTTCGCAGCGCACGCGATATGAAGAATTTTATGTTCAAAATTTTTACACCTTTGGTTACATTATTGCAATTTTCATAAGGATCTCTAATTTTTTTGAAAATAATTTATAGCCTATGTTCATCACAGATAATGTAGGATTCTAATGGTGAAAGAATTTTTCAAATCGGTCCAGTAGTTTCGGAGCCTATTCCATTCAAACAAACAAACAAACAAACAAACAAATGTTTCCTCTTTATAATATTAGTGTAGACATAAACCCGTCTTGACTTTAATTTTCAATGATCGTGATTAACAAATTTTTACACCGTGTCATGTCATTCTAAACTACTTTAAAGACCTTGTATTACTGTCGCTGCCAACTGGTTAAATCCGTCTGTCAATTAAACGCCTAGCCTATTGATTAAACGGCACCGTCCAACTAGCTATGTTATGGCTATCTAGGAAACTGCTCATCCGATTTCAAAAAATCTTTCATTAAAATGTAGTAGGTATGGACATGAATAAACATTGTCTTCATTATCTACTTAGATACATTTATTTACAGAAACTAAGCTACTACTAATTTACATATATTTACAAAATACAATAAGATTAGTCAAGCTATCTAAGGATCGTTAGATACCTATAGATAGCTCAACTGATCCAGGTCACTGTCAGTCGGATGCGTGCCCAAAACACTGACGGCATTACCACCCTGGATGGCAATGCTGATCCTTTGATCCAAAAATGTGCCAGCTCTAGGATCACGCGTCGCTTCGACCAGACGCCCTGAAAGAATTTTGTTAACCCGAAGGGCTCCAGAACTACGGACCTAGGGTCTCAACCCCAAATGGTTCAAATATTTAAATACTAGCTGCGCTCCCGCGGTGTGACCCGCGGTCTCTCGGGATTTTTTATTTTTTTCGCGATAAAAAGCCTATGATCCTTCCCTGGGATACGACCTTTATCCATGCCAAATTTCAGCTTAATCTGTTCAGCGGTTTGTGCGTGAAAGCGTAACAAACAAACAGACAGAGTTACTTTCACATTTATAATATTAGTATGGATATTACTTACCTACTTAATTACTTCTACATTTCATTTGCAAGATATTCCTGTAAGTATAGAACAGTGATACTCGCCATAAAAAAGTTATATTCTAAACGTTCGCTATGAATCACGCCACACATGACTACTTCGCTTCGTAGCCAATCGATTTCTCTCGTTTGAGTCATACCCACGGATTTTCTTCTGGTCTGTGGTCATACCGCAAAAAGTATTTGATTAACGTTTAATAGAAATTCAATGTAAGAATCCCCAGGTATAAATTCATATTCATATAATTCGTATACATAATATTATTTAGGTAAATAATGTTGAATAGTATAAGTAATAATATTATTAAATTGCTGCACTTTCCCACAGAGCCATCTTAGTTCAACGAAAGCAGACCCTATGTTATGGGAACGCAATGACTGATAAGTAGATATAAATTGTAAATATTTTTTTATTTTTTTTATTCAACCTATACTGTCCCACTGCTGGGCAAAGGTCTGCCCCAATTATTTCCAACCATCTCTCTCCTTTGATAGGTTCCACCCACTATCGAAGGAGTTGAAGTTGTATCTTCGTCGCTTGCGTCACTAATATGTTTGGGTTAATAAATAAAATGTTAGAGTTGTTGATATTTACAGGGTAGTCAGAAAGATTTCCAAAGATATTTTTTAAGTATTTTTAGTTCGTGACGTTATTAACTAGATGGCGTTGTTAAAAATGGCCGATTTCTAAATCACGCAAATTTATTACCACTTGATTTTTGAAGAGAGGTGCCATTTTAGTACATCCCCGTGAAGTATTTTATACTGGGAACTATATTTTCTATCACCAAAATTTATATTTGTCATCAAGTTGTGTTTCTTAAATAATAGGGTCTGTCACCAAAATGTAGTCACCAAACAGTCGTTGGTTAGGTTATGTTAGGATAGTGAAAAAACCATGCGCAAGGCGAGCGAGCGAAGCGAGTGTGCCGCGGCAGCGGCCGCCGAAGCGCCAGAAATAAATAAATCTGACGAAAGGGTCATTAGAAGTTATCCTATTATAATACACACCTATTATAATACATACAAAAACATTTATTTGGTACTAGACCTTATATCTCAGGATTTTAGGTGATTTATTGTGGAACTGATTTTGCATTGTTTGGTGACTACATTTTGGTGACAGATCTACTATTTTGAGGACAAACCCTATTATTTAAGAAACACAAAACTGATTAAATTGGTGATAGCTTAAATGATACCCTTTTATACTTGAGTTATTTTTTAAATACACCGTGAAGATAAATGTATGCATAATGAGTTTATTGTATATTTATTTTTTATATGTATTACGAGTATATACCTACCTAACCCACTTAATTATATTAAGTACTTACGCGATAAAGGTAACCAAATGTGTATCAAGGATAATGTGGGCCCAAGGTTCTTAAGTACTGGGTGTAAAAGATCTTTTATAAAAAGCGAATCACGACTGTATTGAACTTTAGATACTTATAGTAAGAACAAAATATGTCAAAAATTGGTTACTGACTGGCTTCTGACACTAAGTTACGAGAATGCTGAAAAACTGCTAGAAATTATCACAAGATACATTTCCCTCACGAACACTCACGCTCATTGACACACACTCTCATATACAAACACACACACACTCATACACACACACACACACTCACACACACACACACACACTCATCCACGCACATACACAAACACATACACTCATACAAAACACCACACAAGGTAGGTACACTCACAGAACTCAACTCAACAAAGCAATATATTTTTCTAGTCGTTTGATTATGTTTCAAGTATTTTCTTTTTATTGTGAAAACTAATTAGGTATACATCTTGTTACTTACTTAGGCTGTGTCCCAGTAGGCAAACTGTTAGCGGCCGACTGAGTTTGCGGCGTACTGAGGCTGGAAAAAAACCGTCCGTCCCTGGGACATAATCTTTATCCATGTCATATTTCAGCATAATCTGTTTAGTGGTTAGGCATGAAAAGGTAACAAACAGACAGACAGGCAGCTGGGCTGGGCAGCATTCGGAAAACTACGTCGAGTTTTCTCGTCACCTATACCACAGTGTTTGAAAACAAAAGTTTTCAATCAGTGCGTCCTACCTGTCATGACATACAGAGCCGAAACGTGGACACTCACAGTACGGCTAGTCCACCAGTTTAAAGTCGCTCAGCGAGCTATGGAACGAGCTATGCTCGGAGTTTCTCTGAAGAATAGAATCCGCAACGAGACTATCCGACATAGAACCAAAGTTGTCGACATAGCTCAGAGAATCAGCAAGCTAAAGTGGCAGTGGGCTGGCCATATCTGCAGAAGAACCGATAACCGTTGGGGTAAACGAGTTCTTGAGTGGAGACCGCGACTTGGCAAACGTAGTGTAGGACGCCCTCCGGCCAGGTGGAGTGACGATCTGCGAAAGGCTGCCGGCAGAAGCTGGTTGCGTCGAGCTGAGGACAGGGCGCAATGGCGCGCACTAGGGGAGGCCTATGTCCAGCAGTGGACTGCCATAGGCTGATGATGAGACAGACAGGCAGAGACATTTTACTACATAATAGATGGCGACACAGGAAAAAAATTAGATCGCGCTATCGTTGCGTTTTGGGCAACGTAACATATAAACTCGCTAATCCTCTAATATTCAGCTTTAGAATATTAGTAAGCAGATCCTATTTTTACATGAATTTTCCCGATGTTTTTGTTATTCTGCTATTCCAACAAACTAAACATCTTACACATACACCGATATTGTACACGTCGCGGGCCGTCAATGGGTCAGATTAGCGCAGGATCGTGGTGGATGGCACTAGCTTAGGGAGGCCATTACCCAGCAGTGGGTGAAGTCAGGCTGTGAATGATGATGATGAAACATCGTAAAAATCGGTCCAGCAATTCTTGGTTGTTGTAACTAAAACGACCTTGTTTTACTTACATAGATTTTGTAATCTGGGAACCCACCTGACCTTCACGTGAACTTTCTAAGTATATTAATATTTTATTAACCCCTGGGATGTAGAGGTCAGTACGAAAATAACCAGTGCTTATTATAATAAGGTTACCCACCCGTTCAAGCTGAAAGTAGCATCAATAAAGTTACAGGTTACAAAGAATAGGTGGTTTATTTTTATTATTAACTAGCTGGTACCCGCGACTTCGTCAGCAAAATAACATACTTAATAAAAACAGAACTGAAAACTGCTGTTCAGAAGATTCTCTTCTGATACTTTTAAAAATAAAAATGCAATAATAGCGACCTCAGCCACAGGACAGCAACGCCATCTAATGGCCTTCAACTGGAACTTCATTTAAGTCCCATAAAAATTTCAACCCTTATTTCACGCCCTTCATGATTAGTTTTGAAAAAAAAAGTAGCCTATGTCCGTCCCTGGGACACAATGTCCCACCAGTGGGTCAAATTAGTGGGACCACGAGTCGCGACCCATTTATTTACACAATCTATGCTACTTGGTAGGTACATATTTATTTTACGCAACTTTTCAAAATACACTACAATCAGAGTCATCTCTATAAGGATCGTTGAAAACGAGCTATAGATAGCTCAACTGATCCAGGTTGCCGGAAGCGTGCCTAAAACACGTAGACTATTCTTATTTCTTTTTCATTTAATGATTGATGATCATCATTTAATCGACGACAGGGTCTTTAGAAAGCGTCGACAACCACCCAACAAGTATACACAAAGAGAGACGTCAGGCAGGCGGCCGGTTGCAAGTAAGTATTAATATTGCAGTGGGGACGAGCGGGAAAAAAACTTCCCGCTCTTCCCCGATGGGGACGAAGCGTGGGGACGAGCGGGAATAACCCAAATTATTAGCCAAAACTTCTACAACATGGATTTTACCAGTAATGGAATGCGTGATAATGTTAGGGCGTACCCCCGAGGAGGTTGGATTGTGTGAGAGATGATATGAATGCGAAAGGAGTGGATACATATTTGACGAGTGATAGGAGTGAATGGAGGAAAAATACATGTTGTGCCGACCACACTTAGCGTGGGATAAGGGCAAGGGAATGATGATGATTGATGATCATCATTAACCGTTAAATGTTCCATCTAATGATTATTAAATAGCTATAAAATGTTCATACTTCATGATATCTTAAAACAATGATTCTCAAACTTGGATAACATGGCTTTTGGTCGTCATTGGTCGAATGACAAGATTTGAACAATGATTAGTTAGTTTTGAAGATGTTTTGCGTTCGAGAAACCGGCCGTTAGCATAGCAGCCGAATTCAGTGCGATTCGATCGTTGTTTTTTTTTCGGTGTAAACTGTTAATGTTCTTTCACATAGAATAGAATAGAATAGAATAAAGTTTTATTTTCTCCACATCATATACAACAGTTACAATAGGTACATAAATCTACACAATTTTATGTTGGTGAAAATACGGCTACCCCTCAGCATTTGCTCCAACAGCTCGAGAGGGTTGGAGCGCTGGTTTTCATAGATACGCGACAAACACGTAATTTTTTTAGAGTTCAAATAATGGTTCTCGTAGAAGCCATCTATAATGTTTTATTCTCAGTAGCCTGATTCATATTATTATGTTTGTAATAATGGATCAACAGACCTTATTCAAAACAATTGGAGGAAGGCTATTGTGTGATAAATATGACGTCATTATTTTTAATTTTATTGTGAACGCATAGGGCCTACCAATTGATTAATAAAAAACGTATATTATACAGGTGTAAAAAGACTACTACCGAAAACTGAGTGGTTGCAATTTTTTTTTTTACTTAGATAAGTACGTCATTTTATGTTATTTCCGGTTATTTACTACTAGTTAGTACAACATAATAAGACCATACCTACCTAATAATTTCATTTATAACAGATAAAAAACAGTTAAAACTCAAAATCCATCAATCTACGTAAAACAACGCGCCCAGTACATACGCAAACAGTAATCTTCAAACGCTGGTTTCTCCGGATATAATAATTTTTTAACCGACTTTAAAAAAAGGAGGAGGTTATATGTTCGGCTATATGTATGTTTTTTTTATGTATGTTCACCGATATTTCCGTCAGTTGTGGACCGATTTCCAAAATTTTTTTTTGTTTGAAAGGGTATACTCTCAAGGTGGTCCCATATAAATTTTATTTCTGAGGGATTGATATTTTTCCCGTAAAACTAAAAAAATCACTGAACTTTAAGAAAATTGTGGACCGATTTCCAAAATATTTTTTATGTTAGAAAGAGGTATACTCTCAAGGTGGCGCCATATATTTTTTTTTCCTGAGGGATTGATAGTTTTCCCCCTTGCTGAACTCCGGTGCGTCCTTTAGTAGGCCTGTCCATGACTTCTCTTATCCTTTCCTACTTAAGCTACGATAAGCAGGGTCTTAATGTAGCTTACTATATTATTTACACATACACTTTTATTTACACAGTATTTATTTACTTACACTAAAAAGTTAAAAATAAAAATTTTTGAATAAAAAATTGAACCGACTTCACAGAACACAAACAGACGAACCTTCTACACACTAAAAAGAGAAAAATAAGAATATAATTTGAAGTCAGTACCAGGATACAATTTTGCACCCAAGTTCTTTGAATTTCTTAGATGTAAATGAATAGTTGGCACCGACTTAAAATTAAGTATATTCTTATTTTTCTCTTTTTAGTGTGTAGAAGGTTCGTCTGTTTGTGTTCTGTGAAGTCGGTTAAATTTTTTATTCAAAAATTTTTATTAAGATAATCCTTTTGGATTTGGTTGTGTGTTGGGATGCTGTACACCCCTTTCGGCTTCGGTAGACGTCTTTTTACACCCTGTATACTAGGTGTATTATAATATGTTTTATTGTGTTATAACATCGCTTTGGCTTGTCTGTTATGGTGCTGTAATTTTTGCTGAATAATAATAAATAAATAACAGTGACTAATATCTCGATATTCCTTGAAGTTTATCTCTATTTTAAAGACGACACTCGGATAGTTAATACTTAAACAATGGTGATTCATATCGCATACGTGTCGTATCTCGACAAAAAAACAAAAAAGGAATTAGTCATTGAAATATTTAACATGTTTCCTGCGACTTCGTCCTCATTGATACAGTTTTCCCATACAAACTTTCATCACTTTAGCCCCAAATACATACAGGGTGTAAAAAGACGTCTACCGAAGCCGAAAGGGGTAGGTACAGCATCCCAACACACAACCAAATCCAAAAAGGTTTTCCGAAAAAAACATCATATCCGGAGAAAACCGACCTCGCACAGCTGGTCGAGCGTATGTAATGTACTGGGCGCGTTTTTATACGTAGATTGCTGGATTTTGAGTTTTAATTGTTTTTTTCTTTTATAAATGAAATTATTAGGTAGTTCTTATTATGTTGTACTAGTAGTGAATAACTTGAAAATAAAATAAAATGACGTAGCTAAGTCAAAATTATTTTTGCGTTCTTCGCTAAATATGTTAAGAATCATGGTCTGATTGAAACCCCTCAGTTTTCGGTAGCAGTCTTTTTACACCCTGTATACATACACAAAAAACTATCAGTGGCTGTATTTGTAGTAAAACAAAAAACAGGTTCACGACTGTATCCCCAACGTGCGGTAGACAGTCTCTCAGATCTTTTTATGTTACTTATTCCAGATCCTATGAAGATGTCTAAGGGGGGTAGTCAGAGGCATGTCCAAACACATATTTGATACATGCCCACATCTTGCAGAAGTTAGTATTCCATACGTGACAGGTTGCAAGCCCATCGCCGCCTATAAGAACACTAACTGGTTTCCTCACGATGTTTTCCTTCACCGTTTTGAGCTCGTGCTAAAGCGTATTTGTAGTGTGATAAAAAAATACTTTTAGTAATGAACGCTAGGCCCCAAACCATCTATGTTGTCCTGATCCACAGGAGTAGAATCACTTTGTTTTAAGACTATTCTGAATGGTCCTAGCGGTCCTATTGAATAAAGTATTTATTTATCTTTGAAATATAAAAAAGCCGTGTTGGCCGAATGGGGTTGAACCTCAACTTTCAATCCGCAGGTTGTGTCGAATCCCGGCCGTGCATCAATGGATTTTGCGTTTCGTAAAATTTATATGCGCTTTAACACGTGCTCAAAGGAAAATATCGTGAGGAAACCAGTTAGTGTTTAGGCGGCGATGGGCTTGCAACCTGTCACGTATGGAATACTAACTTCTGCAAAATGTGGGCATGTATTAAATGTGTTTGGACATGCCTCTGACTATCCCCTCTGAGGTCTGAGAGAATGTCTACCGCACCTTGGGGATACAGTCGTGAACCTGCTTACGTTTTTTACAAAATTATAACATTTAGAAATGTTGGTACATCAGACTAATAGTCCCCGCACTAGGCAAGCCTGTGTCCGGAGACCGGGAACAAAATATTTGCCAGTAAGTTAAACCACTGAATAAGTTATTTATTTAACTTTGAAATACAAAAATTAAATAAAAATTGGCCATTTCTAAACAGTTTTTTAATTAGAAAAAGCCGTCAATTAAATTTCGGAAACTATCCAGCAAAATTAAGTTCGGCAAGACTATTATACGATATCGAAAACTACCACAATTCAATATATAGACACCCTTGCGCTTTCACATCTACCGAGGACATCCGTTAGGCCTGGCGCAGCGCGGCGGCAGATTCGGCTGAGGATCTCAAAAGGCGCAAATATATAAATCTTGATAGGGTTTATATATTTGAACCATTTGGGGTTGAGACCCTAGGTCCGTGGGGTTCTGGAGCCCTTCGGTTTTTCAAAATTCATTCAGGGCGTCTGGTCGAAGCGACGCGTGATCCGAGAGCTGGCACATTTTTGGCTCAAAGGATCAGCATTACCATCCAGCGTGATAATGCCGCCAGTGTTTTGGGCACGCTTCCGACTGACAGTGACCTGGATCAGTTGAACTATCTATAGATCGTTTCTAACGATCCTTAGATAGCTTGACTAATCCTGTTGTATTTTGTAAATACACTCGAGAGCAAAAAAATCGACTCAGGCGACACACCTGCAGTCGCAAGTCACTGGCAAAAAAACTGATCGTGTAAATATTTTTTTCATAGTAAAATCATAAAGCTCCTATTATTAGCTTCAAAATGATATAAAATATTGTAATGTTTCTTGCTCACACAACCCAACAACATGTTGTGATCAGTAACCACCCTTTTTGCGCTTGTTTACAATAGTGCTAATTAAGGGTTACTTACCCATATAAAAGGTTATCTACCTGACCCACCCTTATCAGTTAGCCGTCAAACGTCAACCGATACACATCTCCGTTATCAACAAACAAGAATTCTACCTGAAAATGGACACAACAAGTGATGAAGCTGCTCAAGCGGTCATCCTATTGCGACAAGGCCAGAGTCAGCGTGAAGTGGCACATGCGTTGAACATGAGCCAGTCTGCTGTTTCCAGAGTTTACCGTCGTTACCAAGAGACTGGTAACTTTAATCGAAGACGCGGTTCCGGAAGAAAAAGGTGCACATCGGAGAGAGATGACCGTTTCATTGTCAGTACATCGCTGAGAAATCGGGCCCTCACTGGCGTTCAAGTCCAACAAGAGCTCAGAGAAACGCGAGGAGTGGCTGTTAGTGGCTGGACAGTCAGAAGACGACTTAAGGCAGCTAGCCTTGAGCCAAAAAGGCCAGCTACTGGCCCCAAATTAACCCCAGCCCACCGAGCAGCCCGCCTACGATTTGCCAGAGAACACGTTGATTGGACTGACGAACAATGGAGCTCCGTCCTCTTCTCAGACGAAAGCAGAGTATGCTTGCATGGTAGCGATAGAAGAGGACGAGTCTACAGAAGATCTGGAGAAAGATTCGCGCAGTGCTGCATCAAAGAAAATGTGGCTTTTGGAGGAGGTTCCTGGATGGTGTGGGCGGGCATTTCAATGGAGGCAAAAACCGAGTTGGTTTTTATTGAAACTGGTGGTCGAGTGGGAGGATTGACGGCGAACCGATACATCGATGAGATTTTAGGGGATCACGTCGTTCCCTACGCCGGTTTCATAGGCGAAAACTTTATCTTAATGCACGACAATGCCCGTCCACATACTGCAGGTTCCGTCCGGCAGTATTTACAGGAGGTCGAAATTGCCGCTATGGACTGGCCAGCGCGTAGCCCGGACTTAAATCCTATCGAGCATATGTGGGACGAACTGAAACGAAAAGTTCGGGCTAGAAATCCTGCACCAGCCACAAAATCGGACCTCAAAGCGGCGCTCATTGAAGAATGGGATAGCATCGAACAAGATCGAGTAAAGAAACTTATTCGATCCATGAAGAAGCGATTGGAAGCTGTTATTAGGGCCAGGGGGGGCAACACTAAATATTGATAGTTTAATTTCTAATAAATTAATATTTTGACGAATTTAAGCTGGTATTTTCTTTACTGTTAATGATCACCCTTTTTCATTGCTTAAGACTCCTTCTCATTCAATATTTTTTCATTACCAAAATAAAAATGTAAATAACAAAGTAGACCACTCATTTTAAAGTTAAAACTAACAGCTTTGAGATGTTAAAATCAGAAATAGAATGAAAGCTTCTGATTTTTTGCCAGAGTTTTTTAAACGCGGGCGTGCGTCCTGAGTCGATTTTTTTGCTCACGAGTGTATATGTAAATATGTAGTAGCTTAGTTTCATTCAATATATGTAGTTTGTCGTCACATGTGGTCAAAAACGACAAAAACCTTGGTATGCAATGATTCACTTGAGATTCACGTCTCGCCAGCCCTTCGTATACGTCATCTCTTATATTGCTATGTTTTAATTAGTACAGTCAGCCACGGAAGTCCATCGACCTTTGATGTTCCACAAAAATTGTCCGTAAAAAAATTTTGTATTTGTATTCATTCAAAAACATTACATATATCCTTACAGGTATTTCACCTAATGCAATATAGTAGTCACAAATTACAATGTTAAATCACAATCACAATCAAATAAATAAAATAATTAAATAAGTATAAATTCCAATGGGCATTAAAATAATTCAAATGTCAAAAATAATGAAATAGTCTGATACAAATGTCTCCCCAAGCAACAATAATAAAAAATAAATTAAATGAATCATTACCTCACAATTGACGAAGTATCTGTAAAATTTTTGTCTTCAGATTTAATTTGACTGAAATAATTTCTGGCATGGAATTTCTGATATCTGTGGGTGTGGTGTAGGTACGGTTAATTTTTTTGATTTGGTGTTTTTAAAAATAAAAATATTTTTTTCGGATGCATTTATAAATAAATAATGCTGGACTTTTCA
Source organism: Epirrhoe tristata (assembly GCA_951394285.1). Taxonomy (NCBI): domain Eukaryota; kingdom Metazoa; phylum Arthropoda; class Insecta; order Lepidoptera; family Geometridae; genus Epirrhoe; species Epirrhoe tristata. Next base: position 4,235,578 of record OX596165.1, on the reverse strand, counting down.
CACAGCATCATCTAGCCGAGCCTAAGCAGAGCTTGTGTTATTGGTACTAGATGACTGATATACTACTTATATACTTTTTGTTTGTAAAAATATACATATACATAGAAACACCCAGACAGACCCGAGACAAATATTTGTAGATCATACAAACATTGGTAAAAACATTGGGATCGAACCCGCAACCTTTTCCGCCCACTACAGAGGATTTTGATAATCCTAACTACTTAATCCTTAGGTGTGAGTAACTGCATTGCAGGTATACCTACTTGCCTATTTACATCAATTATTTGACGCCGGTCATTTGCCTCTGCAATTGACACGCAAATTAATTACTTAACTACTAAGCACAGCAAGGGACTTCTTTCACCATTTTGGAAAGAGCTAGTAGCTCTGCTATTTTATTTACTTTTCTCGTGTTTTACTAGGTTTTATTATGTAATTTCGGTGGCATTTTACTAATGAAGCCTTGGTTTACGCAGGAGATTTGGTAAATGGAATGGGGGAGTATTCAAGAAGATTTCTCATTTGACGAAAGATTTCCGTTGAAGTTTAGTAATGGCAAGCCGCCATGTTTTTTTCAAAACCAAATTGACATGACTTGACTTGACATGACATGAATACTTATTTAAAACTTGACATTGGCAGAATCATACTGTTAATCAGTTAGTTGCCATTAATAAAAAGAAAAAGAAGAAGAAGCACAGCACGTTAAATTGTCGGTCCCGGCTATTTCAAGTCGTTAAGCCATGACCTTAAGGCGGCCTAAAAACTCCATCACTAGAGTTGGCCACTGACTCAACGAACTTAAATTTTTTTTAGAACCCATTTACTGTAAGAACCTCATAAAACAACGCTTTAAATCCATTAGAACTAAATGAAACATTCTTAAATTGGATGTGATTTTGCTTGTCCGAGCCAAGTAGGTCACAAAGTATTGGATCAATACTTCAGCTACAACTTTTCAGTACCCGGGACTTAAGTTAGACAAACAAAACTGCACCTCTAATTTATATTACATATACATATATATTTTTATAGTGTTAAACAACACTAGGTATTTCATTGAGAAATGAAAAGTCTTATCAAAATTTTCGATTCCGACGGGATTCAAACCCGCAACGATCAGACGATCCTCATAACGCCGGAGTGCCTTACCATTCGGCCACAGAATGTCGTCACAATCGGAATTTTTTGATAAGCTTATATTTTATCGGTTATAGCATCGGTAACGCCATCTACATTTTTCACTTAGTGAACTCACTTCCTTTCTCATTTCTACACATTTTTCTCCGTCATGGCCAAGACCGACAATAAGTGAAGCACGAAAGCGCACAGACGAAAATACCACTGGCGGTCACCCATCCACTTACTTTGGAGCGTTGCTTAACTTCGACGATCTATCAGGAACGACTAAGCAAGCACGACCACGAGCTAATCACTGAAGAAATGTAAATTTTGCGAAGATATTTAATTGTTTTTGTATTATTTTCAGTTTGAACCAACATGGCGATGATAAACGCAGTTAATGAATTCCTAGATGATCTTCGGTGAGTTATGAGCGAAAACTAAGCTCACTAACTTACTAACATACTACTAACTTATTGACATACTTACTAAGCTTATATTAAACCCGTTTAACTAACAAACGCATGCTTCTAACAATAACAATTCTTAAAACACAATCTATTAAATTCACTCTCGCTTGGTTGATATTCCACTTCTTATAACTATAAGGGAGCCGTGTTGGCCGAATGGGGTTGTGCCTCGACTTTCAATCCGAAGGTCGTGGGTACGAATCCCAACCGTGCATCAAAAGATTTTTCTTTCGTTCGCTTCAACACGAGCTCTTAACGGCGAAGGGATGGTTTAGGTGCTGGGCAAGCCATCTCAAACAATGTCCCAGGCACTACAGCGTCCCGATGAATGTAGGCATAGGTTGCCTCCTGCCTGACGCTGTATAAATCATCTAGTATAGATGTAAAGGCCTGAGTTTATAACTAACTAAGCGCTTTCAAAGTTCTTTTATTATGCGAAAATTTGGAATCAGCTTCCAGCGTCTGTATTTCCTTTGAGCTACGACCCTGATGTTTTTAAGAGAGTTAATAGGCACCTTATGGGCGCTCCATCGTAGACCTCATTCTTGCCTGTGTAAGTCTCGAAGTCAAGGGCTCATAAAAAAATCAGTTTCTTCTTCTTCTTCTTTTTATTAATGGCAACTAACTGTATTAACAGTATAATTCTGTCAATGTCAAGTTTTAAATATGTATTGATGTCATGTCAAGTCAAGTCAAGTCATGTCAATTTGGTTTTGAAAAAAACATGGCGGCTTGTCATTTCAAAACTCCAACGGAAATCTTTGGTCAAATGAGAAATCTTCTTGAATACTCCCCCATTCCATTTGCCAAATCTCCTGTTACATATCCAAGGCTTCATTAGTAAAATGCCACCGAAATTACATAATAAAACCTAGTAAAACACGAGAAAAGTAAATAAAATAGGAGAGCCACTAGCTCCTTCAAAAATGGCGGTTTATTTCAGTAGCCCTCAGGGTGACAACGACAACTTTTTCGAATGTCAACATCCGAAAATGACAACTAGGACCGCTGGGATCATTTAGATTTAGTAGAAATTATTAATTAACTTCCATTAGAAAACAACAAATAACTGTGAAAGTATTTCGTGTGAAACAAATAACAATGTTCATCTTAACCTTGGGAACGTGATTCTGCATAGTTTATTCGTTTTATTCACGAGAAGATAACGCCATCTTGTTTCATTAATAAGAACTACGCCCAGAATAAAAATAAAAATAGGACATGAGTGTCGTGGAACACTCGTTTGAACGAATTTCCGTGAAGTGTCTATGACATTTTTTTTACGTTTTTGACATTTAAAGATTTTTAAATGTATCCCAAAAATAAGCACCCATGCGGGATTTGAACCCACGACCTTGCCGATCCGTGGCATCGTGGTATCTCTTTTTGACATTCTTGTCATTTTTGTCATTTTCAACCTTGCGTCATTTTTCAAAATGTTGACTTAATTTATAATTAATTTTAACGTACTAACGTACGGAAGAGCGTTTCTAGGATTATCTTATCTAGGACTAGCTGACCCGCGCAACTTCGTCTGCGCATTATTAGGATTCAAGTGCAGGAGTGTTACCTAAAATTTATTTACACTGTGTTTGAAGTGAATCAGACCAAGGAATCAAATTTTCCATACTAACTTTAACACCCTGTAAAACATCCATATGGGTTGATTTTTTTAAATTAAATAAGCCTATATTCAAGTACTTAAAGCATCTACGTTCCAAATTACATCACAATCGGTTAAGTCATCACGGAGCAACACAACAAACATTCACTAACACGGACTTTCTTTTCGAATCTTACGACTTTGAAACTGCCTTGCACCACCCGTAGAAGTTGTTTTGAAAAAATCAAAAACTATTTATATTCGCTTTGATAAAAATACGGTCTTTATTTAATAAACATTAATTAATAATCTTCGATCAATTAATAATTTTAGTGGGATAGGATTATTTAAGGAATCAGAGAAATAAGTATAAGCTAAAGCACAGGCTAAAGTAAACTTGACAAAACGCAACGATAGCGCGATCTAGAAAACGGTCAAAATTAGCAGCGCCATCTAGTTGCGTTAATAATTTTAATATTAATAATTGAAACTTCGGATGTATTGATGAGTAGATTTAGATTCATTCATTAATTTTAAAATCATTAAGTAGGTAGGTACTTCAAATTTTAATTTCCAAAACGCTAAATGATCTGCATTCCTGACCTCGCAACGCTACCTGGTTGTGAAAATGAAAAACATAGATGGCGTTGCTAACCAACGCCAAGGAAAAATATTTTATTTTCTAGCTGGTTTGTACCCGCGACTTTGTCAGTAAAATAACATAAGTAGGTAGGGTACTTTAAAACCTATAAAAAATATCGAAAAGTCTAAGCAAAAATCTCCAATAGCTTTCAAAACTCAAAATGATCGTATCTCGACCTCCGCTATAGTAGAAACGCCACCTAGGAGAAAAAAGTAAAAAGCAGTTTTGACCTCGGGTGATACAGATGGCGTTCTAACCAAAGCCAAGGAAAAAGTATTTTAATATTAAAAAAATCTTAATTTCGGATATATTGATGAGTGGAAATATACATGTTACATGTTTATCATTAATTTAAAAATCATTTACCATGCAAAATGAGAAAAAAACAAAAAAATCTGCAATGCAAGAACATAGAAAAAAGTGGCGGTCACCCATCATCTTTATGACCTCGCCCAGGGTCGCTGAACTTTTTTCCCCATACAAACTTGCAACCCTTATTTTCACGCCCCCTTATAAATATTTAAAGAAAAAAGTAGCCTATGTCCGTCCCTGGGGTATAATATTTATCCATGCCAAATTTCAGCTCAATCTGTTTACCGGTTTGGGCGTGAAAGCGTAACAAACAGACAGACAGACAGACAGACAGAGTTACTTTCAGATAGTATGGATTGATATATTACCACTCCCCTCTCCCATTCCATAGTTCCCAGACACTTTTTAAACTATCATGGTTTTCAACATTTTTAACACAGTTAACGGGATATTTACCATGATTTAATGTTTTTTGAGTTTCATTCGCCATGATCAATAGTATCTATGGTATTAATCATGGTTAATATCCCGTTACCTGTGTTAAAAATCCCAGACACTTGTCTTACCGTACTAACTGATATTTATTCTGTGGTCGCGATGTATCTTACATTTTTAAACTCATGATAACTTTTGAATAAAATGTCCGATTTCAATCATTCAAAAAGTACTCGACGGGTACTGAAACAGCCTTTTCTACGAAGGAATTTATTTGGATAAGAATAAATACCAAAATAAGAATAACGTGGTCTGCTTTTGGTCGGCATTTTTATTCACTTTTTAAATTATAAAAGTTGTTATTCTGACACAACCACAATAGTTGGACATATGCTATCGCTGACTTTTTTGTAGATATTGATACGTTCTTTAATATTGTAGAACATTTTTTTGTTCTATCATCAATAGTTTTCGCAGCGCACGCGATATGAAGAATTTTATGTTCAAAATTTTTACACCTTTGGTTACATTATTGCAATTTTCATAAGGATCTCTAATTTTTTTTTAAATAATTTATAGCCTATGTTCATCACAGATAATGTAGGATTCTAATGGTGAAAGAATTTTTCAAATCGGTCCAGTAGTTTCGGAGCCTATTCAATTCAAACAAACAAACAAACAAACAAACAAACAAACAAATGTTTCCTCTTTATAATATTAGTGTAGATTATCTCCATTGTTGAATGGAGCAATCTATGGCACTGTGACGATTTGACATATACATGTGTCGTGACGCAAAAATAGAACGCTTTTTTTTCTAGCCTCCATCCTCGATACCGTCCAAAAAGGAACTTCCTTCCAATAAATCGTTTATTTCAGGCAGCATTAATTAAAATCCAAATCGGTTTACTGGTTTAGGCGTTATTAAAACACAAACATACAAACATCCAAACATCTAAACAAACTCACAAACTTTCTTATATTAGTAGCTTTATTATATAAAAAAAATGTTGGAATTTTCACACAGCATCATCTAGCCCCAAAGTAAACAGAGCTTGTGTTATGGGTACTAGATGACTGATTGATATACTACTTATATACTTTTTGTTTGTAAATACATACATATTATAGATAGAAACACCCAGACCCGAGGCAAATATCTGTAGATCATACAAAAAATTGTCCTGCGGCGGGGATCGAACCCGCAACCTTCTGCGTCGCAGGCGGACCTTCGCCCACTGCGCCACAGAGGTCTTATATTAGTGGGATACGTTTTGATAAAACATACCATAGAGTTATGAAAGGTTATGCAACACGTATTTTTTTCACTAGGTTTGCTAACATTATTAACATCAATCATGTCACTAGTGCTAATTTGATCTAGAAAATACCATCGCATCGTGAGGCCTCAGTCTTTGTGTAAACTCCGATAGAAAATCGTTCCATTTTTCAAATGTGACTCTTAATTTTAAAATTGGAATAGATACGCTCATTTTTGAATTGTCCTGCAAATTCGAACATGCTAATTTGAAATTAGAATTCCGGTGCGCGCGAATTCTGTGACATCCTACGAATGTGATTTTTGAATTTGGAATTCTGTGCTTCCGTTCTCATCAAGTTTTATATCAGTTTTTTTTGTGTTTATGGCAAGGAGTATAGAAGAGTTGATTATTTTAAAGAGAACTGCACTTAGATATCTCCTGGCTAGAGAATCTAGACTTATATCGCTAGGAAAAAAGCCTGTGAACAAGAAAATCGCTACTTTCGTCAAAAAACATCAAGAAAGTACGACTTGGAGCAACTTCTTTGATTCTTTGAATGAAGATTTGACGAGAAACATCAATATCTTTGAATGGAGATTTGGAGAAACGAGAGAAAATAAGAGATATCGTTTGTTTTCCGAAACAAAAGAGGTTTTGATTCGTAAACCAATGTTTTCACGGTAAGAAAACTGCTCTTCAAAATTATTTGTAAGTTTTCTATGACCTCGGAAAACTGAGATAAAATTGGAAAACATTTTTTTGCAGTTTTATGTACAACAACATTTTCGTCCACGTTTTATCAGTTTTTTTTTTGTTGGTTTTGGTTGGTTTTGCTTGTGGTCGTGCTGTCGAATATAGAAACCGGGCCTAACGCTTTAGAACGTCAAAGTTAAGCAATGTTTGAAACGGTCTGTAAATGGATGGGTGACCGCCAGTGGCATTTTCATCTGAGTTCACAGTCGGTCACGGCGGCTTATAACTGCGTCACGAGAATTGGCCATTGACTTATACGAACTTACAGTACGCACAACCGATCTTTAGCTCTCTGAAGTTAGGTGCACTAAACGATTGCGCAGGTTTGAGTAAGTGAGATAGCGCGATGCAACAAACTAAGCGAGTAAGCGAGCCAGCTATACAAGTCGTCAAAAGTGGGTTCTGCGCAGCTACTTCAAAGAGCTAAAGATTGGTTGTGCGTACTGTACGTTTTTATCCGAAAAATAAAGTCATGAAAACTATTTTCTTACAAATCGTAAGATATTTTATCAATTTTTTATCACTATCAGTTAGAAAGGCTTAGTTGAACTCTCGTTGTCGTGTGAAGTGGGCTTGTAGGATTCAAAAATTTTAAAGGTGAGTCAGTGATTTAAACATCGAATGGGGTTGTGCCTCGACTTCCAATCCGAAGGTCGTGGGTTCGAATCCCAGCCGTGCATCACTGGATTTTTCATTTCGTAAAATTTATATGCGCTTTAACACGAGCTCATAACGGTGAAGGAAAACATCGTGAGGAAACCCGCAGCTTAGTCAGCTCCACACGTATTGACGTCGTCTCTCCTGTGGGCGGCTGATTAAGCTGAGAGGATGGTTTAGGTGCTGGGCAAGCCTATTCCATCTCAATGTCCCAGGCACTACAGCGTCCCGTTAAGTGTAGGCATGGATTGCCTCCTGACGCTGTATAAATCATCTAATAATAGATGTAAAGGCCTAAGCACCGACAGAAATGGAGCATAATTTTTAATATTGTGGTAAAGCGTTCATGGTGTAGCATCCTTGATAAACGTTCTGAACGGTCCGTAAGTGGATGGGTGACCGTCAGTGGCATTTTCATCTATACGCTTTCGAGCTTCGGAGGGCACGTTAAATTGTCGGTCCCGACTATTGTCGCTAAGTCATGACGCAGGCCTTAAGGCGGTCTAAATACTTCGTCACCAGAGTTGGCTTCTAACTCAAACGAACTTTGGTAACGAAGTTCATTTTCGGACGGTATCGAGGATGCTGGCTAGAAAAAAAAAAGCGTTCGATTTTATAACTGCTAAAACACAACTTTACAGGAGAAGCAAAAAACATGTTTACGTTGATAGCTTCACGAATTGTGTCAAATGGTGCGCATAGTAGTGCGCAAAATAAAGATGCGCAGAGTGCGAAAAATGACAAAATGTAAAATGTTCAAACTTCGTTCCAACCGAGTGTTCCACGACACTCGACATTACTTATCTGAAAACTCTTTCTCGAACCAACCAAAGCCTTAAATGGGAAAGTCCTTTAAAATATATAAACTTGATAAGATTTTAGGGTATTTTTTACAATAGTCAGTAATAAAAATAATAGTATAACAATAATCTAATTTAACTAATCTTTTCCACAAATCCTAATCTAGTTTTAGCCGTACTTATTATAATCGATTTAGGTATTAGATACCTAGATAAATTCTTACATAGATAACTTTGAACGCAATTAGGTAATTAGAGGAATTACGCCCAATCCCACTCATATAATAAAAAAAAAAAAAAAAATGCTGGACATTTTCACACAGCATCATCTAGCCCCAAACTAAACAAAGCTTGTACTATGGGAACCAGATAACTGATATACTACTTATATACTTTTTGTTTGTAAATACATACATATTATACATAGAAACACCCAGACCCGAGACAAATATCTGTAGGTCATACAAACATTTGTCCCGCGGCGGGGATCGAACCCGCAACCTTCTGCGTCGCAGGCGGACCTTCGCCCACTGCGCCACAGAGGTCGTCATTAAAGCTGAAAGTTTGTATGTTTGTTTGTGTAAGGAGCAGGCTCAAACGACGAAACAGTTTATAATGAAATTTGGTAAGGTGAAAGATATAACTCCAGAATAGCATAAAGGCTACTTTTTATCCCGAAAAACGATCCTGAAAACCAAAAAATATGTAAAAGTAATACGAAAATGACAAGTCCAGAATGGGTTTCAAATGTCAAAATGAAGAACTTTTTCTGGGACGTTAATTTGACGGTACTGGCTATTGAGCCATTAAGCTATGACGGAGGCCTTAAGGCGGCCTAAAAACTCTATCACCAGTGTTGGCCACTAAGTAGGTAAGTAAGTTCGTATGAGTCAGTGGCCAACTCTGGTGACGGAGTTTTTAGGCCGCCTTAAGGCCTCCGTCATGGCTTAGCGACTTAGCCAAGACAGACATGCCCTCCGAAGCACGGAAACGCTTTGATGAAAATGCCACTGGCGGTCACCCATCCACTTACAGACCGTTTCGAACGTTGCTTAACTTCGACGATCTCAAGAACGACATGCAAGCACGACCACAAGTGCTTCAAATATATGACAGCAGCATTATTATTATTATTATGTAGTATCCATAACACAAGCTCTGCTTACTTTGGGGCTAGATGATGCTGTGTGGAAAGTCCAGCATTATTTATTTTATTAATTTGTGTTCACTCTGTTTCAGCGGCGGAAGAATGACAGAAGCACCAGTTGTGACGACACAGAAGGGCAAGCTTCAAGGGCGACTAGCCAACACTCCATCAGGCAAAGGGTTCTACTCCTTCCAAGGCATACCTTACGCGAAGCCACCTTTGGGATCACTCAGGTTCAAGGTAAGACTCCACTTCCACTCACTCCTATCACTTGTCAACTGTGCATCCACTCCTTTTTACATTCATATCATCTCTCACACAATACAACCACTTCTTCCGCCTTTCTCTTCTTGCATACACTCATATTCATCATATTCATAGCTCTTTGGGTAACATGGTTTTCATCCCTCCTGATGTGTCCATACCAAGATAGCCTAGCACGCCTCACCTTTTCAGAAATAGGTGCCACTTTCAAACTTCCTCTGATATACTCATTCCTTATCATATCTAACCGTGGTAACCCACACATCTTAACATTCGCATTCCATTTGCATGCACTTTCCTTTCGTCCGTCTTCTTCATTGCCCAACACTCTGATCCATACATCGCGACAGGTCTTATTCTTTAGTTTAAAGATGGATCGCCTAAAATGTTAGGTCCCAATTTGTTCCCCTGGATCCAGTATTGTTCGCGAAGGAACAGGAGAATCACATAGTTTGAAAACTATTCTAAGTGATCCCAGCGGTCCTACTGAATAAATTCTTTTATTTTTTATAAAATATCTTTTATAAAAAAGAAAAGAATAAAGTAATTCTTATTCTTATTCTTTTTGACTTTGACTTTAAAACTCATTGATTCTATCCATTTGTGTAGGCATAGGTTTGCCTCCTGACGGTATTAAAACACTAAAAGATGTGTGGCCTGTGTTATTATTATCATTTTAGGGTTCCGTACCCAAAGGTTAAAACGGGAACCCTATTACTAAGACTTCGCTGTCTGTCCATCCGTCTGTCACCAGGCTGTATCTCATGAACCGTGATAGTTAAACACAACGAACGTGATTTTTTTTGCCGTTTTTATAGATAATAATACGGAACCCTTTGAGCGCGAGTCCGACTCAAACTTAGCCGGTTTTATCAACCCTGTTCCACTTCAGAGCAGCATTTCCCCCAATTCCTTCTAACCATCATTATAATGTGGATCCGGCCAAGTGGAGTGACGATCTGCGACAGGCTGCCGGCAGAAGCTGGATGCGTCGAGCTGAGGACAGGGCGCAATGGCGCGCACTAGGGGAGGCCTATGTCCAGCAGTGGACTGCCATAGGCTGATGATGATGATGATCATTATGATGAAAAACGTATTTTATTGTGTAATTCGCAAAACTGTTCAAATATTTTTGAGAGCTGCAGTAAGATAACATAATCTACCTTCCTATCGCTGAACAAATAAGATAATGTGCTCTACAGCATCATACGTTACATAACTTCGAAAATACGTGAAGGTTTCCATATATAAGTCCACCATATTATATTAGTAAAATGCTTAGCCTAATGTTAGTAAGTAATCAAATAAAATAAATAAAATAAGATCATATCATGTCAATTATATAGTTAATTTAAATATTGCTTGGACACCTATCCTACTTAGCACACCGCATAACATTACATGGCAGCACATGCATGTTAGTCCAGTGCCCAAGAAACGGTCCGTCCAGCCGCTCTGCCACGGTGGTCAGGAGGCTGTTGGAACTGGCACGCACACGGTGCATCAGGGAGGCGACTCTTTTGCGCATGATGGCGTGGAAGCCATCAGTGTTGGCCTCCGCGAACATACCTGATGCACTACAGTATCGTACATCGTGACAAATGAGCGCTCAGTATCGCTTACGCACACAGAAACAAATCTACACACAATTTAGACCAACTTTTCGGATTGATTCTCATCGCTCCAATCGGTATTCATTTGTAACATATCTTTTGAATATTATTCTTTAGTTAGTTAATTTCAGTAGTCCAATCTAGCCCAATGTATCGCTTGTCTGCCTCTATCGTTCTCGCTCGCAACGTTCGTCTCGCTCACTCGCCGCGCTGAACAACGCAACTAGAGATATGATTGTATTGAAATTGAACTAGTGAAGGAGGAACTAAACGCAAAAGAAGTAGTTCAATTGAACTATTCGTTCCGGAACTACACATAGTTGAAAGTAATGATGTAATTTCCTTCCAGGCACCACAACCTGTAGACCCTTGGGATGACATCCGTGACGCAACATCAGAAGGCAACGTGTCCGCCCAAATAGACCAAATGGTCACCAAAGAATATGTCGGCGACGAAAACTGTCTTTTCCTCAACGTATACACTCCCAACTTAGACGGTTCCTTCCTTCCAGTTATGGTTTATATCCATGGAGGTGGTTTAAAGTTTGGTTCAGGAAACACTGACTTCTACGGACCAGATTTTCTAGTAGAAAAAGATGTAGTAGTCGTCACTATTAACTACAGATTGGGTGCGCTAGGTTTCCTCAGTTTAAACACTCCTGAGGTTCCGGGAAATGCTGGGATGAAAGATGTTGTGCTAGCTTTGAGATGGGTTAAGGATAATATTGAGTATTTTGGTGGGAATCCGGGAAATTTGACTGTTTTTGGTGAGAGCGCGGGTGGGGCAGTTGTTTCATTAGTCACAGCTAGCCCGTTAACGAAAGACTTGGTTAGCAAAGCGATTATACAATCAGGAACAGCGTTGTGCAAATGGTCTTTTCAGCAGAAACCAATCGACAATGCTAGGGAGTTGGCAAAAAGCCTGGGCTGTGAAGGGGAAAGTGTTGAAGAAATATATGATTTTTTGAACGCAACACCCGTTAAAGATATCGTCGAGGCTCAGAACAAAATGACCTCTGACTTTGAGATACCCAACCCTTTCGTTTTAGTTGTCGAGAAAGAGTTTACTGGCGTAGAAGCGGTTATAACCGAACCGTTTATAAATCTTTTGACATCAGGAAGAGTTGCTCACATCCCTATAATGATAGGTTCAATCTCTTTAGAGTTTGCGTTTGAGAGGAAATCGGACGACCTCCAAACGTTTATACCTGAAGAGTTGAAGATTGAAAGGAATTCGCCGGAATCTATAGAAATCGCTGAGAAAATCAAACAGTTGTACTTCAAAGGGAATCACACAGGGGTTGAAAGTTTGCCCGAGTACTATCAACTGTTATCTGACACTGCGATTAATATAGACACGCATAGGTATGTGGGCTATCTGGTGCAATCCACAAATGTACCTATATATTACTACAAATTTGATTATGTAGGGGAGTTGAATATTTCAAATAGAATACTGTCGACGTTTGGTTTGAAACATGCGATGCATTTAGATGAATTAGGGTATATCTTCAGGAATGACTTCCAGAAGGAACAGACTCCAACTCCTGAGGATATCAAGATGAGGGAGAGGATGTTGTTGTTATGGACCAACTTTGCTAAGACTGGGTAAGATTTTTTTCATCTTTTATCATTATTGAATGTAATTTTTGTCTCGTTTTGCTAACCTGCGCCAGACATATGCACAAACATTTGCACACATCTTTGCGGGCCTTTACATCTATATTAGATGATTTATACAGCGTCAGGAGGTAAACTACGCCTACACTTAACGGGACGCTGTAGTGCCTGGGACATTGTTTGAGATGGAATAGGCTTGCCCAGCACTTAACCATCCTCTCAGCTTAATCAGCCGCCCACAGGAGAGACAGCGTCAATACGTGTGGAGCTGACTAAGCTGCGATGTTCCGTTAAGAGCTCGTGTTATAGCGCATATAAATTTTACGAAACTAAAAATCCATTGATGCACGGCCGGGATTCGAACCCACGACCTACAGATTGAATGTCGAGGCACAACACATTCGACCAACACGGCTCTCACAATTATCATCTTATTAATCAAACATCATGTATTAAAATTTGAAAAATATCCTCTCTATCATTCCAGGAACCCAACACCAGAGGAAAACCACTATCTGACCGTATCCTGGCTTCCAGTGACCAAGGACAACCAATACTACCTGAACCTAAGCCAGGAACTGTCTTTGGGCACCAGCCCAGACAAAGAAAAGATGGAATTCTGGGACAATCTGTACAGCAAGCATTTCAAACTATGGGACAATCAAGATACAGTACAATTTGTTACAATAACTAGTGAAGTTGTTGAAAACTCTGAGTTTGTTGATAGTGTTGATACCGCTCAAGAAATTGTTGATTCCACTCCAGAAATTGTTGATACCACTCAACAAATTGTTGATACCGCTCAAGAAACTGTTGATACCGCTCAAGAAACAGTTGATACCACTACAGAAATTGTTGATACCACTCCGGAAATAGCTGATACCACTCCAGAAGTTGTAGATACCACTCCAGAAATCGTTGATACAACCCAAGAAACAAATACCACTCAAGAAACGGTGGAAACCACTCAAGAAACCGTTGATACCAATGACTCAGTAGAAGTCACGCCTGAAGCCCCAGTAGATATTCCAAACTCGATTGTAACCGTTCATGAAACGGTTGAGATCAAAGAAACTGTTATCACTCAAGAAACGAACGATACCGTTCGAGAAACAAACAATACCGTTCGAGAAATCGAAGAATTACAGACGAATGATGTCCAAAAACTAGTTCACAGTTTCTCTAAGATAGATTCCGATGTACCACATATTAACGGAAACGGTATCGAAAAACCAAAGCTTAGGACTTCGAATGAGATTAAAATGGTATCGAATGGTGCCCCTAAAGATGTTATAAGAGCAAATGACCCGCCTGAAGATGATTTGCCCAAAAACATAGGTGTTAATAAATTTGTCAACTTTTTCGAATCGCTAGGCGGTAAGAAGTAATACCGGTATTTTTTTTCATATAAATGGTATATTTCATAAAAATTTATTGACAGTTTGATTACAATTAGACATGTGCTGAAGTAAATTCCATATGATATCACATCGCCGCGAAGTATCTTAAACAACTCTTAACGGAAGTTGTTAAGCCATGACGGCCGTCATGGCTTAACAATTTATGAGGGATACGTACATCGCAAACTATTCTATTTACAAAATGACTTGATATGAAAAGTATTCATAATTTAAAGATCAAACTGAACTAAACTATGCAACATTCAGCACAGTGAATCACGATGGGTGTCTGTATTGTATTACTCTGTGCTTCAAGTATCAAGCTAATTCCAAGTCATTCATTAAGCCATGACGGTCTTCTACCTTAGCGTAAGTCAAAATGCTTTTAATTATTATTATTCCTAGAAATCAGTTGATTTTGATTCAGTTAAGCTATGAAGGTCTAGCTTATTGTCATGGCTTAAACCTTAAAATTATCTTTAATTAAAAATCACAATATAAATTATTTATTATGTAGATATATGTGCCAATAATTATTTAGTCATTAATCATTATATTCGTTAATTATAGTCATCATATTTTTGTATAATTTTATGGTTAATAAAAATTAAGGAAGATTATTTTTGATGTTTTATTTATTTATTATACTTACACATAATATTTTACATAAAATTACCTTAATATAAACTTTGGCATTAAACTTATGAAATAGATAAATTTACAATAGCTAGCTTAATAAAATAATAAATAATGCTGGACTTTTCACACAGCATCATCTAGCCCCAAAGTAAGCAGAGCTTGTGTTATGGGTACTAGATGACTGATAAACCACTTATATACTTTTTGTTTGTAAATACATACATATTATACAGAAACACCCAGACCCGAGACAAATGTCTATAGGTCATACAAACATTTTGTTGCTTAAAAGTTTCTAATACTTGTCAATTAAATTATGTTAACATAAATTATTATAAGTATATAATACTTTTTTGTTGGTAACTCAAACAAAATCATAGGTTACTTAATCTAGCTAGAGTGAGCGAAGTATTTTTTGTACTAGCGAGCGTAGCGAGCTTCTTGTGTGAGCGCAGTGAGCTACCACTTGTTGCTGCTGTTTTCTGTTCACCCTCTTATTATTAGCTACTGTCACGAATTTATTACTAGCAAACGTAGCGAGCTCATATTATTCAAAGATGCGAGCCCAGCGAGCTACATTATTACTGTTTTTTTTTTTTCTATATACACACTTCTAAGATTATTCACGCGCTTCAAAAATTACTTAAAGCTTCTAAGAAGCAAGTCGATGCCCCAACAACCTTGCCGTATCTCTGATCCAAGCGACATAGGACGCTACTCTAGTGTAGACCCCCGGCCTGGCTCGCCGCGCACATCCCGCGCCCCATGACACCACACCGTGGAGTTGCCAACGATCCGCGTCACGACAGGCGAGAGGGCCGCCTGAGTCGCCGCGACATGCGTCCACTCCACCTTGCAGGATACCTGGAATGATTATCGTTATTAACATCCAGCTCTTTATGACCTAGAGCAGAATTTTTCTGAATACCTGTTGGTAGTACACAGTCAATTACATCGAGTTGTATCTACCTACCTAGTTGGATTTAACTAGGCAATGGTACCTAATTACAGTTCTTCCAACGGATCTAGGCATTCGTGATAGCCGTTTGTCTGCGCAGTAACCGCTTTTTCATACAAAATTGTGTTCTGCGTAGACAAACGGCTAACTTCACGAATGCCTAGATCCGTTGGGAGAACTGTAGGTAAGTACGCACAACCGAGTTAGGTGCACTAAACGATTGCGCAGGTTTGCATGATAAAGTCCAAGATTCCTTGACCATCCTCCGCTGACAAAGATAGTAGATCTGGCATAAAAACATCAAACGATAATGAACCTACCAGCACAGATCATAGAGTCCAGGATCCTCTGCTGCCGTCCGCCCAACACGTCACCGTTGCGGCAGGTGGACATGTCCAGCACTGGAACAGCAGCCGCTCGAAGAACTGGTGCGAAGTTTTCTGTACTCTCTGAAAAGATGTTAGGAAGCTAAAATACCCAGAGTTCAAATAAGTTTTTGTAGAATACATAGGTTTTTTTATGACAGGACCAGACTTGCTTCAAATGTTTGAACACATATTAAGTGTGGCACGAGAGTTTGTAGTCAAAGTGTCGTGCCACACATGTGTTCAAATAATATTTGAACACAATGTCGTGTTCAAATATTTGAGCTAGGTCTGCGCCGGGGTTTATAGAATGTAGTCAAGTGTCCTATTTTCATTTTGGAGTGTAGTTTTTGGTAAGTAGTTGAATGTCTAATGTGTCAAATCTGGAATTTCCTATCCACATTCAGACTTCAGAACGTATTCGGAATCCGTCAGCTGTTCAACCGACAGCAACAAACCACAGTGCAGGAATTGAATTCTTGCAATGTGATGGTTGCGGTTACGCTTTCGAATAATTTGATCAGTTGGTTACGTGCCTTCCAAGTTGCTGGATGGTTGCTCTATCTTTTACATTCTATCCATTCCCAAGGGCTGAGCATGATTTTTGACATATTTGTGTGTGATAGATTACATATTTCAGCTAGTTCCATGCCTATTTTGCATCCCGCCTTGTTTGCAAGTCCTCTGACCACTTCCGACCCTTTTTTTCGAAAGGTTTTCTTCTAACATCTTGCGCAGCAGTTCCCCGAGTATTCTGAAAATCTTTTCATTCTATCTACTTCTATCGCTCACCAGCCTGGAGCCCCCAGCCGCTGACGGCGCACCAGGCGCCTGGCGCGGCCGCGCGCGCCGGCAGACAGATTGGCCGCACGTGCGAACCGAACTGCACGCCCGCGCCACCACGGGAGACTAGTATTACTGCTATATCGTTGCTGTGTGGACCATCTGAAAGAAAGTCGAGGTGAACACTAGCTTCCTTAAAAAGTAAGTTGGTATAAGTCTGTGGTCATACTCTGGTGGCGGTTTTACGTCCGCCCTAAGGTCTCCGTCATGGCTTAGCACCGGGTTTTAGCCGGGACAACGTGTCCTTCGAAGCACTGCAGCGCCCAGTTGATAAAGTCACAGCCTCTAGCAGTCCCATCCACTTACTAACCATTAAGAACCACGGAAGCGCTCAGTGGATAATGCCAATAGCAGTCACCCATCCACTTAGGTGCCTAGACCATTTAGAACGTTGCTTAACTTCGACGATTGATCAAGAACGAATTAGCAAACTAAGTACACCACGAGCACAGTCAAGTTGAGTTAACATTCACCCACAAAGTAGGTAATGAAAAACTTATACAAGAATATTTACCCTTTCTAAAGTCCGGATGAGGAACCACCTTCTCCGCTATGAACCGGTATTCGTGTTTGTCCTGGATCCTCAGCCGATGCTCGCCGACTACTAATCTAATGTGGTCTAATTGTAGCGGTTGCTGGAAGGAAATGTCAAGAATCTTTAAAGCCGCGTTGACATGACAACAACAGAGTATACTCTGACAGAGTGTAATCTGTCAGAGTAGCTTCATACGAGTGTACTAGGATAGCTGTTGACACCATCATAGTTGTCTCTGAACATTTTATTGACTTGGACTATTTTTCTTTGATTGTTCTATGCAGACGCCATTTTGTTTCCCTACTCGTACGAGCCAACTCTGACGGGCCGCCGCCATCAGAGTGCGCTCTGATTGGGGTTGCCATGATCAGAGTAGCGTCTTAGTAGCCATCAGATTCCACTCTGTCAGAGTATACCTACTCTGATGGTGTCAACGCGTCTTAAGAACCAATTTATGATACAGTTGTTCAATCTCAAAAAAGGTTGGTAAATACAAACGTGGTCGACTGTTTCCTCCTTGGATAATGACACTAGAGCAAATATTTTTGTACATTAAAAACCTTTAACTACCTCCTATGTCTTATTTTTGGAACGAAGTTCCTTTTCGAACGGTGTCGAAGAAAAAAAGACAGGCTGGAATAAAAATTGTGTTCCATTTTACCGTCACGACACATACATTGGTCAAATCGTCACAGTGCGAAATGCGCAGCCGCGACACAGTCCATAGACTGTTACATTGTTAGTACGGAAGAGCGTTACCGAATTCTGGTTCTTAGGATCGGCAACACTGTCAGTATCACTTACAGTTCCGGATCTAGGCATTCGTGAAGTTAGCCGTTTGTCTGCGCAGTGACCGCTTTTTTATATAAAATTGTGTTCTGCGCAGACAAACAGCTATAGGTACGAATGCCTAGATCCGTTGGAAGAACTTACGCATACAGAAACAAATCTATCTCTACCTAGGTACACGTACACACACATTAGAACAACCCGCCTTCGTAAAATAGACCGACTGTAGATACCTACAGCCTAGAAATAATACCTAGAAAGTAAGTAGTCCTGTTGGAACACGTGGTATAATACGCACAATCGTTCTTTAGCTCTCTAAAGTAGCTGAGCTGCGCAGAACCCATTTTTGATGACGCCAAAAATCATGCTATCTCGCTTACTCTACCAAACCTGCGCAATCGTCTATTGCACCTAACTTCAGAGAGCTAAATATCCGTTGTGCTTAGTATACCTTGTCGAAGCAGTGCGCAGCAGACACGACTAGTCGTTCACCAACGACAGCGCCGCCGCAGTGGTGGGCGAAGGTCAGCCGGTCTACGTCCAGCATCTGAATCTCCACCTGAAATCACCACCATCATCAATTTAATTCAATTCATTTATTGTTTCATGTTAGTAAGTAAGTTCGTATGAGTCAGTGGCCAACTCTCAGTGGCCGCCTTAAGGTTTCTGTCATCACCGACTTAATTAGCCGGGACCGACAATTTAACGTGCCTTCCGAAGCACGGAAGCGCTCAGATGAAAATGCCACTGGCGGTCACCCATCCACTAACAGACCGTTTCGAACGACGATCTATAGAGATCGACTAAGCAAGCACGACCACGTTCGTTTACACATTTATTTACAACTAGCTGTCCGCCCCGGCTTCGCACGGGTTTATTATAGGTATTTAACAAAAATTTAATAACAACATGGCGGTCCCGGAGCGGGATGTACCTATGATCCTTTGTAGGTAAGGTCTAAGGTAGGTAGGGGAGTATTGGGCAGTAAGGCAGGTTTGGACTCCACCGGCAAATCCCCGTGTTATGCCGGCCATACACCATCATGCCAATCCACCATTAGTCATGCCAAACCAACCCATATACATGGTCAATTCTAACTGATCAAATTCCGATTTGACGATAGGCATGACCCATACAACCATTTTCGGTCGCAAAATTTTAAAAACGTCGCAAATTTGCAATTTGTCGTAACAATAACGTAACTTGTGATTTTGGTTGCAGCGTGTATTAAAGGTGTTGACAATTTGTATCGAAAACATTACAGTAATAGTGTGTGTGCTTTGTGTCGATAATTTTCGTCATTTTGTTCTTGACACATTGTGTGAACTTGAGTAAATTGTCAACACATTGACGACACTAGGTAACAGTAATTGTAGTAAAGATAACGACACTAATTGTTGGATTTGTCCAAACAGAAAACCAGTGGTTCTCAAGCTTTAGTGGTGCTCAGGGACTGGTTGTTTGTGCAGATGAATATAAATTACTAGCTGCGCTCCCGCGGTATGACCCGCGGGCCCTCGGCATTTTTTCGGGATAATAAATAATAAATAAATAATGCTGGAGCCAAAGTCTAGCCCCAAAGTAAGCAGAGCTTGTGTTATGGGTACTAGATGACTGATAAACTAGATAAAAAGTAGATAAAAATAAAATAAAAAGTAGGATAAAAAGTAGCCTATGTCTTTCCCTGGGATACAACCTTTATCCATGCCAATTTTTTTCCTAATCTGTTCAGTGGATTGGGCGTGAAAAGGTAACAAACAGACAGATAGACAGACAAAGTTACTTTCACATTTACAATATTAGTATGGAGTATAGATTAGTATGGATTGTTTTTATAACACACAAAAAAGGTTAAGTAGGTACCTACTCTTAAAATAAAAATGAAAATCCAAGTTTAATTTTTTTGAATTTTATATCACATTAAAAAATTGAGGACTTTTTCGAATGTAGGAATGTCTCCTAATTTTACTCTGCATTTCATTTTCTTCCAGTTTTTCTCTGGAATGCTGTGTTCATTGCATCTTAGAGCTTGTATCTCGTTTTTTTCAATGAGCGAGGTCAAAATAGGTAGGTTACATCTACCCACCCTTCTTCCGCAGAAACCTCATTAAATGGCATGTTGAGAACCACTGTGAACATAAAATAAACAAAACTCCATTTTATAAAACAGTCGCCCTGTAACAGTTCTTGACACAATTTTGAAATTTTTCAACATATTAACGTAACTGTGGGTCAAGTTTTATCATCAAGTAAATACATATTTTTTCATTGAAATTTACATAACTATCCAATATAATTAGTTAAAAACAATACACTTTGCTTATTTTTATAGACAGTATAATATAAATCATTTATGTGGTTCGAAAATATTATATTTTGACTTTTTTTTTATTGAAAATGATCACAATAACAGAAAACATTTGAACTATTTTATCAAATCCTACAGGCGCATCGGTAAATTTGGTTATATTACCCTAAACTGCACGATGAATTTCAATTCGCAGAGTATTTTAGGTCGACTAACAAGCAAATATTACAGAATAATGTAGGTACTCACATTTTTATGATGGCGTCGAAAAATAAAATTAATGTCACAACACACCTTTCAACTAAAAAAGTACACTTCAAAATTTCTGTTCATAAATCTGGGTAGATTATAAAGAGGAATGAATGAAATGAACCATTGAATGGTAAAGTGAACACAATAAGGTTGCCATGTTTCAACATGGAATCGATACGATGCGACAAAAAATACTGTTACGATTGATCCCCACTTTTCGACATTTTAACGACACATGTTTCGTAATGACGACAGAGATTTACGTAAATTTATAACCAAAAATTATTGTTACGCGAAAATTGTTACGTCATGTTAACGTAACGGCGACAAAAATGGTTGTATGGGGATGGTTTATGGCCGACATGACACGGGGGTGTCCAAACCTCCCTACTGCCCAATGCTCCCCTACATCCCATATATATTTCATTGAAATATTACCACTCCCCTCTCCCATTCCATAATTCCCAGACACTTTTTAAACTATCATGGTTTTCAACATTTTTAACACAGTTAACGGGA
Organism: Epirrhoe tristata; assembly: GCA_951394285.1. NCBI lineage: Eukaryota > Metazoa > Arthropoda > Insecta > Lepidoptera > Geometridae > Epirrhoe > Epirrhoe tristata. Next base: position 4,214,266 of record OX596165.1, on the reverse strand, counting down.
TATTTACCATGATTTAATGTTTTTTGAGTTTCCCGATATTTCGGCGCAGTTGCATACGCCATGATCAATAGTATCTATGGTATTAATCATGGTTAATATCCCGTTACCTGTGTTAAAAATCCCAGACACTTGTCCTACCGTACTAACTGATATTTATTCTGTGGTCGCGATGTATCTTACATTTTTAAACTCATGATAACTTTTGAATAAAATGTCCGATTTCAATCATTCAAAAAGTAATCGACGGGTACTGAAACAGCCTTTACTACGAAGGAATTTATTTGGATAAGAATAAATACCAAAATAAGAATAACGTGGTCTGCTTTTGGTCGGCATTTTTATTCACTTTTTAAATCATAAAAGTTGTTATTCTGACTCAACCACAATAGTTGGACATATGCTATCGCTGATTTTTTTGTAGATATTGATACGTTCTTTAATATTGTAGAACATTTTTTTGTTCTATCATCAATAGTTTTCGCAGCGCACGCGATATGAAGAATTTTATGTTCAAAATTTTTACACCTTTGGTTACATTATTGCAATTTTCATAAGGATCTCTAATTTTTTTGAAAATAATTTATAGCCTATGTTCATTACAGATAATGTAGGATTCTAATGGTGAAAGAATTTTTCAAATCGGTCCAGTAGTTTCGGAGCCTATTCAATTCAAACAAACAAACAAACAAACAAATGTTTCCTCTTTATAATATTAGTGTAGATGTAGAAAACTAAGCTACTACTTACAACATGTACTTACCTACATAAAATTACAAAATACAATTGAATAAGTCAAGCTATCTAAGGATCGTCGTAAAAACGATCTATATATAGTTCAACTGATCCAAGGCACTCGGAAGCGTGCCCAAAATACTGGCGGCATATTGATATTAGTCTCTATATATAAAAATGAATCCCTATATCCCTTGGTCACGCCATCACGCGTGAACGGTTGGACCGATTTCACTATTTCTTTTTTTGTTGTGTTTGTTATTGTCAGGAGAAGGTTCTAATGACAGAAAAAATTTAAAAACTTGCGCGGGAAAAAATGAATCCCTATATCCCTTGGTCACGCCATCACGCGTGAACGGCTGGACCGAATAATGCGCAGACGAAGTCGCGCAGGTCAGCTAGTTATTTATAAATATAGGTAGTGTTTCATAACGTGAACCCCGCTAGGGCACTTTTGGTACTTATTTTCTAGCATAAAATCTAACTTAGATTGAATCAAAAAAGCAACGTTGTAAACGGTCAGTTTGTGGATGGGTGACCGCCAATGGCATTGTCAACTGAGCGCTTCCGTTCTTCGGAGGGCACGTTATGTCTGTCCCCCGGTGGCTAAAAAATCCGACACCAGAGTTAGCCACTGACCCATACGAACTTACAACACTGGTCTAGTATAGGAAAAACATACGACCGGATTTGAACCCAAGACCTCAGGATCTGAAGGCGGGGCCACATTTACTATACCACCAAGTGTTTTGCCATACAAAAGACTGAAACGCGTCTTATGACTTATTTCAGTGTGTATTCAGTGAGGTAATGCCTGTGGTAATGCTTTCAGTAAAAGATTAAAATTTTCTGGAAAATTTTTACCTTCGATTTTGAAGAAAAATATTTTAATAATAATATTTAATAAGGAACGGATTTAACCGAGTACCATACCTTACCTACTTTACCGTTAGCGTCTCTAAGTGCGAATTAATGGCAAAAAATATCCGTGAAGGCTAAACTTAGTGTTGACATCTTTTTGTCTCGCTAAATATGCTAATGCCACTTTCACTTTTACGCGCGTAATTTTCTTTTGTTCAGTTATTTATGCAACCTTCATGATGAACAGGCGACTGAGTTTCTGCCCACGGATTCATTAGTAGGTAAGTACAATACGCACAATCGTTCTTTTCTTTAGCTCTCTGAAGTAGCTGCGTAGAACCCATTTTTGATGACGCCTAAAATCATGCTATCTCGCTTACTCTACCAAACCTGCGCAATCGCCTATTGCACCTAACTTCAGAGAGCTAAAGATCCGTTGTGCGTATTATAACAATTAGTGAATAAACAAAATATGAATAAGAAGAATGGTCACTGAACAAAAAAAGAAAGTTCGGATGTTTATTAACCAACTATGGAGGTGGAGTTTTAGGGACCATATTCCCGTTCTTATTTCGTTCGTTTGATGAATATTCGGATGTTTCTTACTACGATTTCTGACTTCGAGAGCCAATTTTTCGGTAAATATTTGATCCTAGGTTAAGACCGTGTTTTAACGGTTTATAAGTTTATAAGTTTTAAGTTTATAAATAATGCTGGACTTTCCACACAGCATCATCTAGCCCCAAAGTAAGCAGAGCTTGTGTTATGGGTACTACATGACTACTTGATGATATACTACTTATATACTTTTTTGTTTGTAAATATATACATATTATACATAGAAACACCCAGACCCATATAACATACATAGAAGCATCCGATATGCATCAAACGAACGAAAAAACGAACGCGAATAATCTCCAAGGACTTCATCGGATTTAACATAGCCAGGGTTGACAATTTAAAGTGCACACCGAAGCACGGAGGAGCTCAGTGGGACTAAGAGAAACAGTTTTCCCTCGTGGTCCCATTACTGGGCAAAATAATGTGACCACGAAAAAACGGTGGTTAAAGTAATGCCACCAGTGGTCACCCATCCATTTTTCTACTCGCACAAATGATGCATAGCTTCGGCGAATTATCAAAAACGACTTAGCAATCTACACCTTGCCAGCCAAGCTCATTTATTTAGGAGCAGCAGCTTGAACCGTTTATTCATTTATTTAAAAAAAAAGTACGTGAGTGTCGTGGAACACTCGGTTGGAACGAAGCAAAGAGCACTTTTCTATACTGGGAATATAATAAACTAGCTGCTCTCCCGCGGTGTGACCCGCGGTCCCTCGGGATTTTTTATTTTTTTCGGGATAAAAGGTAGCCTATGTCCTTCCCTGGGATACAACCTTCAGCTATGCCAAATTTCAGCTTAATCTGTTCAGCGGTTTGGGCGTGAAAGCGTAACAAACAGACAGACAGACAGACAGACAGACAGAGTTACTTTCACATTTATAATATTAGTATAGTATGGATTCATTGTCAATTAGGTATCCTAGAAATGCTTTGACGATTTGACATATACAAGTGTCGTGACGGTAAAATGGAACAAATTTTTTTTCTTCAGTCTTTTTTTTCTTCGATATCGTCCGAAAAGGAACTTCGTTCCAAAAATTTGGAACAAAAACACATGCGAGTAAAAATACAGAAAACGTTGACTTCCACAAAAGCAATTTTTTGGGATTGCTGAATTTCGGCCGTAAAAGTCTGTCACCAGAGTTGACCAATAACTCACATGAATTCTATTCTATTCTATTCTATTCTATATGAACATAGTTAGGTAAGCTTACTTTTAGATAGTTTTAAGTACTTAGTTTTTTTTTTATATGCAGGACACATTACACATTGCATCATCTAGCCCCAAACTAAGCAAAGCGTGTACTATGGAAACCAGATAACTGTTAAGTTTTGTTTGTAAATACATACATATTATACCTACATAGAAACACCCAGACCCGAGATAAATATTTGCAGATCATACAAACATTTATCCCGCGGGGATCGAACCCGCAACCTTCTGCGTGCCAAGCGGGCTTACACCCACTGCGCCACAGAGGTCGTCAAGCCTCAAGCGTCAAGCGCCAGTTAGGTATATTGATGAGGTAAAATAAGTTGTAGTAAGTACCTAAATTCAAATTCAAATTAATTTTATTTCAGATAATTTAAAATCCATTACAATTAAAATTATCTGAAATAAATTACAATTACGTTTTTATACTAAAAAGAAAACCGACTTCAATGTTTGACTCGAAACGCGGTGTGACTCAGGGCGTCAAGCTGTCGATTCGATTTCTATTTGTGACATGGCTAGGAGGGAAGGTGTTTAGAGTTTTACGGGGAAACTATCAATCCCTCAGGAATAAAATTTATATGGGACCACCTCTGGAGTATACCCTTTCAAACATAAAAAGAATTTTGCAAATCGGTCCACAAATGGCGGAACAATCGCGTAACAAGATACAAAAAAAAAAAAAAAAAAACATACAGACGACTTGAGAACCTCCTCCTTTTTTGAAGTCGGTTGAAAATAAAATCTTAAAAAAACACTAAACTTAAAACTGAACCACTCTCCGCACAAAACTTTCCCAGATCGGAGAGGTGAACCTGTCCGATATAGTTCTCAGGATGCTGTATTGACTGTCCCGCACTTTGCGAATCAGGGATGCAGTTTTTTTACGTAGTATGGCTTCGAAAGCATCCGTCTGGTATTCCGCAACTTCAACATCCCTGACGCACTACAGAAGCGGGGCAGCCCTAACATCATCCAGAAAATATTATTATATTGGACACGGAGTCTATCCAAGGGCTTTTTGGTGCAGTTGACCCATGGTTACCCGTGTAGAAGCTTTGGCAGTAAGCTTTAAAAAGTGTACCTAAACCTCTCGCTGCTTATTACATAAACCCTAGTTGAACCCCATGTTGACACATGTCAAAACAAAACTGTTACCACAAAAAAGCGTTCTATGTACGAGTATGTAAAGATCGTTTTTCTAGGGACAGTTTATTGGTTAGTCTTCGCCTAAACTCTGTTCATTTTCTTGCAATAAGACGGCTTGTTTGTTTGCAGTGAACGTGGGATAAAGCGTGTTAGCAACGGCAACACTCACCTGCCAAGGAAAAGCTCCATACGGTGTTTCTGTACCACCGACAATTTTCCCCGTCCTTGCATTGAAGTCCACGGTTCTAGTCCCACACTGCACCCTTTTCCCAACTTTTATGGAGTTCTGATTCAAATAATTCGTTGAAAAACTTGAAAAAGATTTGGAAGGTCGCGTTCGATTTTTGTAAAATTCCATATGATTTATTTGGTTTAGAAAATATTGTGATTGGGTGAATTTTATTAGAAAGAGAAGGATTGATAGTTTGAGGTACATTTTGGCGATAATTTTCAGTCACTGGCACTAAATTTAAAAATATTTTAGGATAGATCCATAAAATTTTACGAAAAACTATGATTAAACACTTTTTTAAATACACTAGGATAAAAATCTTGAAGGGAATCCCGGGAAAATCACGTATTATTCTGTGTTTCAAGTGTTTTTGCTGCGTAATATCACCATGGCATTAAAAAACAATTACAAGTCACATAATCGTATTAACCCATTGACCCACATAACACGTCCATACGGTAGGAGCGACAATACCGAAATGAGATTTTAAAAGATCGAACTTATTTTTTTTTATCTGAAGGCACCGATTACAATGCCATTCTGCCGCACACGAGATGTGTGTCACTAGACCGATCTAAAGATGCATCTTTTTGGTCTATTGTAGGAAGAAAAGACTCGATTGAAAGTGATTTTCTGTCTATTCAAAAGTGCAATTGTACATTAAATGTGTTTAAACTTTCACTTCAGGTTTTAAACGCTGCTTATCATCATCATTATAAGAGGTAACCTAAGCCTATTCAACGAGTACCTGGGACATTTTTAAAGATGCTTAACTAGCAAAAGAAAAATATCATATACTTAGGCCTTTACATCTATATTAGATGATTTATACAGCGTCAGGAGGCAACCTATACCTACACTTAACGGGACGCTGTAGTGCCTGGAACATTGTTTGAGATGGAATAGGCTTGCCCAGCACCTAAGCCATCTCAGCTTAATCAGCTGCCCACAGGAGAGACGACGTCAATACGTGTGGAGCTGACTAAGCTGCGGGTTTCCTCACGATGTTTTCCTTCACCGTACGAAACGAAAAATCCATTGATGCACAGCCGGGATTCGAACCTACGACCTTCATATATCACATAATTAGTCAGCTCCAGTATTGACAATGTCTTTCCTGTGGATATTGTCGATTAAATTGAAATGAAAGTTAAGATTACAATAGCCTATCTCTCTTCTACCTCCTTAGACATCTTCAAAGGCTAATGTCTCTAATCTAAAAAGGAATGGCTACATAAAATTCAGAGAGATTGTCTACCGCACCTCGTACAGTCGTGACCCTGATTTTTACATTTGTATTCAAATCTTTTAAAAAAGTCTGACATGATGACACCAAACCCCAGTCTTATTAACAGGAAAACAATGAATCAAGCAGTGAGTCCCCAATGTTATTTTGCAATCACTAGATTTTTTTAATCTAATTTCGGCAAATTATACGAATTCAAACAGGATAATAGCCCTGGCTTGACCGGCTGGTCAGGGGCCGTATTCCTGTTCTTATTTTCGTTCGTTTGATGAATATTCGGATGTTTCTTTTTGACTTCAAGAGCCAATTTTTTGGATTGGAAAGTTGGTCATAGGTTAGGACCGAGTTTTAGCGTTTGGCCCTACGGACTACGCGCTACGACTACGCTTCCAAAACGCGTAGTCCGTAGGTACAACAAGGCTGTAGATATCTCAGATCTGAAGGTTTCTTCTATTTTTTGTAACTAACAAGTATTTTTTTAGATATCTTCGGATATATCTTTCATACACAGCCCGTGTATACCACAGTAGGTACCAATGTCACCAGAAAATTATCATATCGAAGTCATAAGTTAGTGTAGAGTTGTACAATTTTTCAAGATTTTTCCGTTAAGGCTATGTTTTCCAACATTATTCATTGATAACAGATTTATGAAGGAAAGCAAAACCAAATTTTCCTCGTATTTGGTTTCCAAATTAATAATTTAAAGACGGTTCCATACGAGTGTGTTTTGTTTGACGCGCGATAATCGCACGAAAGTTTGTGTTTTGTATGGATGTTCTTTACTATAATATTTCACGCAATAAGTACTGAATAGATTTGGATGAAATTGGACACAAACATAGATTATAGTGTAGAATAGCAGTTAGCGCAGCACATGGGTTTTTAACCCCAAAAGATTTAAGTTTCTCGAGGGACCACGGGTACAACCACGGAGCGTCTAGAAGAATAATGGTACGACATTTATCAAGATTATCATAAAAGGACAGTTGAAGCAAGGAGAGGAAGACCAAGGATCAGCTATAGCCATGTGAAGAAGATTAATGCATTCAACAATTCAAATTTTTGTTAGGTTCGAGATTCGCTCGGCCTTTAACAAAACAAGCCAAAAATTGCATCGTGTCGCTTTTTAACCCCTTAACCACTCAGTACATTTGCAAACCAGTTGAATCCACCGCGGCCCAGTTATTCATAGATTTGCATAATTATCACAATGCGTAACTTTGACCCAATTCAGTAACAAAGGACAATGTACAGACAGATTATGTTTGTTTACAAATATTATTTTACAGATGATACTCTTGCCAGCGTGCTATGGAACGCAGTCTTCTAGGGGTTGGGCTGATCGACAGGATCAGAAATTCAGCAATACGCGAACGCACTAAACCAACTAAAGTGGGACTGGGCAGGCCGCATGTCTGACGACTTATGGGCAAAAACCGTCACTGAATGGGTGCCCGACGGAAGATGTCCGCGCGGCAGACGACCACGGAGATGGCGGGACGATTTGGATATGCATCTACCAATCTACCAGACTGGTCAACTATAGCTAAAAACAGAAAAGACTGGAAAATGAGGAGGAAGGCCTTTGCCCTGGAGTGGGACAATACGAGCTAAAAATTAAAAATAAATAAAGACGATACTTATTCACCCTCTTACGCACTAGCGGTTGAACTGCGGGGCGGCTAGCCGCGTGGCGGGCCGCTTTTTGTACGCACTTAACCGCTACAAAATTGTACTTACTAAAATTTTAGACGTGCGGCCGCCCCTCTGTTCAATCGCTAGTGCGTAACGACATCTCTACACATTTGCCGAACTATAATTTGGAAAGACGATGACGGGCGGTTAAGGCAGTTCAGCCGCTAGTGCTGGGGGCTTAGTGTAGTATTATTATTATTATTTTATTATGAATGAGTCGGCTCTTGACCTCAAAACTTACACAGGCAAGAGTGAGGTCTACGATGGAGCGAGCTTACCCAGAAGGTGCCTTAACTCTCTTCTTAAAAACAATAGGGTCGTAGCTCAGCGGAAATACAGACGCTGGAAGCTGATTCCAAATTTTTGCAGTGCGCATAATAAAAGAACTTTCGAAGCGCATAGTTCTAATAAGTGGAATATCAACCAGGTGAGGATGATAATCAGCTGTGCGTCTGAAGTCCCTGTAAAAGAACAATCAATCAATCAATATCAATATATCAATCAATATTGTTGATTGTTGTTCAATGTGAGTATCAATGCTGGTTCTTCCTTTCCTTTGACACCTTCCTGGGATTTCTTCCGCATTGTAGGTACCTATTTTGGTTCGTTTCAAAACCACTGTAGTATTCAAAACAAAATGGTCGATGCGACGCGTGATCCGAGAGCTGGCACATTTTTGGCTCAAAGGATCAGCATTGCCATCCAGCGTGGTAATGCCGCCAGTGTTTTGGGCACGTTTCCGACTGACAGTGACCTGGATCAGTTGAGCTATCTATAGATCGTTTCTTACAATCTTTAGATAGCTTGACAAATCCTGTTGTATTTTGTAAATATGTAGTAAGTAGCTTAGTTTCTGTAAATAAACACTAATTCAGGCAACATTAGTTAAAACAAAATGGAATGAAATCAACACCCATGCTAGCTCATCACGAGTTCTTAACGGTGAAGGAAAACATCGTAGGAAACCAGTTGATATTCTCAAAGGCGACGATGGGTTTGCAACCTGTCACGTATGGAATGCCAGACTTGCTAGAGTGTCTATAAAGATAGACGGAGTCCTACTATTTGATAGGTAGGTACTCTACTGGTTTCCTTAACAAGGTAATTTCTACTAATAAAAAAAAGGAATTGAAAATATGTTATTTTACACTATTCTGCGATCTCTACAAGAGCAGACATAGTAAAAATACACTTTTGCAACATAACTGTAATGTTTCATCATTATCTAGGCTATTTTTCATTGATGATATTAGTCTTTTGCGTGTGTCATTGTTCTTTCGAACCAGTGCGGTGAAAGGATTTCTGCGTCGAGGCTCCTTTCGTGTACTTCACTGACACAATCGTGATATCTGTTCTACATGCAATATTTTCACGATGTTTTCCTTCACCGTTTGAGATTAATTTTTATGACAGAAAAAAATCATTGGTGCATGTCCAGATTCGAACCCACGAATAAAATATCGTAGAATCGATAGGTGTAGGTATCCATCGACTTTTAAACGACCTAAGAAAAAAGGTTCCTCGATAACTTTGTCATACCATACTACACTACTATATTGTCTGTGGTCATACATATACCTATAAATCTGATTAAACAAAATATTTTTTTATTTAATCTAAGTAGTTACCTTATAAGTCAAATATTAGGGCACCCTAATATTTGACTCAGCAGTGAGCAAAATTAGGCTGTATAATTCGCACGATCGTTCTTTAGCTCTCTGAAGATGAAACCCATTTTTGATGACGTCTAAAATCGTGCTACCTCGCTTACTCTACCAAACCTGCGCAATCGTCTATTGCACCTAACTTCATAGAGCTAAAGATCCGTTGTGCTTAGTATACTTAGATGATATTTTTTTTCTAAAAAAGAGATTTGACAACTGACAAACAAAAAGACCACCACTAGGCCTACGACTCAAGGGTGTTCTAGTTATTGTTTAGATGACCTACAAATATCTAGAGCACTAGATTTTCTCCATAGCTAATTAGGCTTTGATAATACCAACATAATCTTCAAGTTCAAACTCATAGATAAACCTAATCATCTACTAGGTATATTTAGCTATAATTTATCTCATCATCATCATTATCATCAGCCTATGGCAGTACACTGCTGGACATAGGCCTCCCCTAGTGCGCGCCATTGCGCCCTGTCCTCAGCTCGACGCATCCAGCTTCTGCCGGCAGCCTTTCGCAGATCGTCACTCCACCTGGCCGGAGGGCGTCATACACTACGTTATAATTATAATTTACCTACGTTTAAAAAACTAAAAGAAAATTGATTTCAATGAGGTTTTTTGAGTTTTACGGAAAAAGTAGACACCTACTAATCAAACTTTATTTTATTCCTGAGGGAATAAAATAGATTTTTTCTTTTAATTTGTCGCATACCTACTATGTCGCATTTTTCAACCGATTACCCCAAAATTGGCATTAAAAAACCACTAGTTTACCTACTAGTGTTCACCCCACGGTTTGCCCACGTGAAACTACGAGTAGATACCTATCTTATACACTACTAATTCTTGGTCAGGGCGTCATCTATTTCATAATTACATCTCATTTGTAGGATTACACTATAGGTACCTACTTACATACTGGATCATGAGCGTGTTCATGTTCCAACTCGCACTTGGCCGATTTTTGGGTGTGTCCACAACCCTTTTTGAGGGCTGGATCCGCGCCTGCGTGTCGTCGAACCTACAAAGTTCGATTTTGTCAAGTGCAAAGGAGACTCTTTGAGGCGCACTTAAATCTTTTCACCGCACTGGTTCTAAAGAACTGGTGACACGATAAGATGAAGATCATATAGGTGCCGGTTGATAAATATGATCTACAAATATTTATGGTCTGGGTGTAAAAAAAAAACAGGTTCACGACTATATCCCCAAGGTGCGGTAGACATTCTCTCAGATCTTGATGTCTAAGGGGGGTAGTCAGAGGCATGTCCAAACACATATTTGATACATGCCCACATCTTGCAGAAGTTAGTTCCATACGTGACAGGTTGCAAGCCCATCGCCGGTGTTTAAAAAAAGGTGTTTCTATGTATAATATGTATGTATTTACAAACAAAAAGTATTTAAGTAGTATATCAGTTACTAGTTCCCATAGTACAAGCTTTGCTTAGTTTGGGGCTAGTGATGGTGTGTGAAATTTCCAGCATTATTTATTTATTTCCCCCCTTTAGGCAATAACAGATGTGAGTTGTAGTATGTTTGTGTTAGTAGGTAAGTCGACATAATCATTCAGTTACAACACTGATTCATCAAGGAGCGTATGAATTTCGAAAGTTAATCATACACTCATCGTTTCTTAGAATTGGTGGCCACTTTTTACTGTTACCTACCATTCTACTTGCTTAGTCAATATATAAAAAAAATCTGTCTTTAAATCTTAGCTGACTAGCGGTACAGTCAGCATCAAAATTTGGTTAACAGTTTGTTTTTTTAAAGCGCCATTTCTCTTCAATTGCTAAGAAAAATTAAACTTTGCTTGGGAAATTATTATGGACTGAGAGTTAAAAAAACTTCAAATTTTAATATTAATCAACTTTTGATGCTGACTGTACACCCGCGGTTTTGCTCACGTGGTATCAATGTTTTTTCCCTTTTCACCCCCTTAGGGGTTGAATAAAAAAAAATATCCTTACATTGTTTTCCTTCACCTTGTTTCCCTTTTTGCTAATATTTAGGTACGTTTGAAAGTAGGTCATATTGCTCTAATATTTTTGACAGTAAACTTATCAGTGCACCACCAGACCTTAGATCGGAAGATGGGGCCACATCAACTAGACATCAGTGCTCTAAAGTGAGATTACGGTCAGCATAATACGTATGTAGTATTTTAGAAGATACAGTGTAATCCACACAGCCTATTCATCATGCCCCAATTTCACAGTAGTGTCACTCAGAGAGTGTATCACTGGACTGAAATAACTAAGGGGTTAAAATGGGCTTTTTATAGACATTTGAAAGCGTCATAGTCTTAAACAGCTAGGAGTGGCTTATAAGAACTCTTATTTTCAGACACTAAGGTGCAATAACCTTAAATGCTTTAGGGGACTGAGGATCATATTAATCCCTCTGTTTTTTACATTATACCACAAATCATACTCCTGCTTATTACATAAACGTTAAACCTTAGTTGAAACCCATGTTGACACATGTCAAAACAAAACTGTTACCACAAAAAAAGCGTTCTATGTACGATTATTTAAAGATCGCTTTTCTAGGGACAGTTTTTTAGTTACACTTTGTCTAAACTCGGCTCATTTTCTTTTAATAAGCCCCACTAAGTTTAATAGCTAGGCTCCAAACCGTGTTTGTTGCCCTAGGGGGATATTCGCGTTCTTTATTTCGTTCGTTTGATGATTATTCGGATGCTTCTTACTTCTAGTTACATTGTATTTAGTCGATAAAATCAACGTTAAAACACGGTCCTAACCTAGGACCAAATATTCCAAACCGAAAAATTGGCAAAACATCCGAATATTCATCAAACGAACGAAAATAAGAACGAGACTACGGCCCCTGGTTCAAGGCATTGGTCGCAAAGGAACGGAGTAAGTAGAATCTCCAAGCTCAAGTGATCCCATCGGTCCCACTAACTAAATAAATGCGTTTATTTTGATACACCAAGAATCATTTTATCAACCATTGTAAATCTTCATTGGACATACCTACTATTTCTGTGGTCCAGAATTGAAACCTCACACGAATGAGTGTATCATTTAAATATGCAAGTGACATTCAAGATGCAGTACAGTTATTGAATTGTCCAATTATTGCACACACCAGACACAATAACCATTGTATGTATCTACATAATGTATGTAGGTACTTACATATTATTATGTAGAAGCGCTCGTGGTGTTTTTAGCTGTCCTTCTTGTATGTAACGTTCTGAGCGGTCAGGTAGTAGTGGGTGACCGTTAGTGGAATTATCAACTGGTGCCGTACCATGCTATCCAGTTTAGGTTCCTAATCTGAATAGCAAAGTTTTCGTACCGTGACAACGTGATGTTTTTTTTTGGAGGGCCTAATACTTATGGCCTATCAGGCCGTTTTAGTGTTACCGGACTATAAATGTTTTAAGCAGAAAATTGTATTACTTAAGTATTATACTGGGCTGGGCATGTCTGTCACATGCCAAGTGAGCTGTGGGTAAAGGTAGCCACCGAGTGGCGAATGGCGCTCCGACCCAGCGAGAAGGCGACGCGGCAGACCGAGACGGAAATGGCGGGATGAGCTCGACCAATTCTTACCGGAATGGATAAATACGGCTCAGGATCGGGATGTGTGGAGGGAATGGGGGGAGGTCTTTGCCCAGCCGTGGGACACGAATGACTAGTAAAAAAAAGTATTATATTGCAAAACGAGACAGTTTTTACGACAAGTCTAGTAATTTTTTTATTAGTAACTCTTATTATAATGGTACGTTATAACAAAGCAGTTCAGGTTAGGACCTAAACTGGATCGCTATAAGACCTCATGGCCCCTGAGCACTTCCCTTCGGAGGGCACTTTAAATTGTCGATTAAGCTATGATGGAGGTCTTGAGGCAGCCTAAAATAAAAACTCTGTCACCAGTTGGCCACTACTTTATGAACTTACCTAGGAAAGAAACAACGGCAAGCCTTCGCCCCCTGCATGAGGTCGTAAACAATCACGGTAATCATAGAGGGGGTAAAAAAAGGGTTGAAAGTTTATACGGGAAATTGTAATATTTTATTAAAAATGCAGACAAATTCGCGGGAAACCTCTTGTATTATTATTGATCTCGTATATCGAAACAAGTCGATCGATCTTTAGCAACATGGTTACACCTACGCACTAAACAACAATTGATGCCATCTTTACATAGTAACCTAGATTCGGAGGTCATTGTCTTATTTAGTATGAAAGGTTAATATAAACTTTCTCATCCAGTTGTCATTTAAATGGGATAACGCAGACTTTGATACTACTAGGATAATAGCGCGACTTTGCTCGAATAGGTGCTTTAAAGTTTGTAATAAAGGATGTATGGATCAGAGTGTTGGGCAATGAAGAAGACGGACGAAAGGAAAGTACATGCTACCGAGATGCGAATGTTAAGATGGATGTGTGGGGTAACACGGTTAGATAAGATACGGAGGAAGTTTGAAAGTGGCGCCTATTTCTGAAAAAGTGAGGAGTGCTAGGTTGGCTTGGTATGGACACGTTATGAGGAGGGATGAAAACCATGTTACCCAGAGAGTGATTAATATGAGTGTGGCTGGAGATTATGCAAGTAGAGGAAGGCCGAAAAAGAAGTGGTTGGATTGTGTGAGAGATGATATGAATGCGAAAGGAGTGGATACAGATTTGACGAGTGATAGGAGTGAATGGAGGAAATATACATGTTGTGCCGACCCCACTTAGCGTGGGATAAGGGCAAGGGAATGATGATGAAAGTTTGTAATAAAGGAACTTTGAAGATTTTAACAACGAAATGTGTTTCACCCTTTTTGACTTTTCATCCGCTTAGGGGTTAAATGTAGAAAGAAGAAGTAAGTAACATATTTTAATGGTTTCGCAAAGTAGTAGAATGAAGGCTATTTTATTTTATTTAGGGGTTAAATATTAAAAGATTTGTAAGTAACTTTGCGTTAAAAAGTTTCTTGCAAAACGTTTTCATTTCACACATTTTTTTTTGATTATTTAAAAATGATTTGACCTCACCATATCACACGTGTTTTTGAGTACTTAGAATCTAGAATCTCATGAAATAAAAACATAAAAAAAACACTTTGAATTCAAAACCATTACTATTTATTTTGTACATTATTCGATTGTAAATCCTTACATTTGTAAACATTAAAATGGTTTATTCCCAACGAACCCACTAGCCTACTAGTGGGGTAGTTGGGAATAAAAAGTCCCAACGACCCCACTGCTTAAGTCAATGGGGTAGTTGGGAATAAAAAGTCCCAACGACCCCACTGCTTAAGTCAATGGGGTAGTTGGGAATAAAAAGTCCCAACGACCCCACTGCTTAAGTCAATGGGGTAGTTGGGAATAAAAAGTCCCAACGACCCCACTGCTTAAGTCAATGGGGTAGTTGGGAATTAAAAGTCCCAACGACCCCACTGCACAAGTCAATGGGGTCATTGGGAATACAAATCCCAACTACCACACTAACCTCCCCAGTGGTTCATTCTTATTTTTTAGTTTTTGAAAATGAAGTTGATCTCTTTTTTTCTTGATTTATTTGACCTTGAACATGACCTTCGCGACCTTGCCAGCCTTCAGCTCCTCAATAGCCTTCTCATACTCCTTCAAGGAGTATACCTTCACGCCCAGCTTGTTGTAGTCAATGTATCTAAAAAAAACATTTCATCTAAGAAATAAATTCAGAGCTACAATTACGATATCCTAAAGTCATGGGATCAAAAATCCCGTATCGCTGCAATTAGTTAGTTTTTTAATTTCTTAAGCTCTGTAAAAAAAATCATAATGGTAAGTTGCACGTTTGTAGGGGTGATATAATTATAAGGGGTTGAATTTAAAAAAAATCCTTTTTTACACCCCTATACCAAGGATGTACGGTGTCATTCTTATTTGTAGGTTATAATATAATTAAAATAATCAATGAATTGCTAGAGAGGATGATTACAGCTCAGGATCGGGATGTGTGGAATGGGGGGAGGTATTTGCCCAGGAGTGGGACACAAATGACTAGTAAAAAAAATCAATGAATTATCATGTCGAAGTACCTACCTGCTGCCCATGGCTTTTAGCCAGTTTATAGCACTCGGGAACGAGAAGGGGTTGATTTTCACCCCGATAAGGGTGATCTCCTTGTTGTAGACATCAAAGGGGTTGATTCTGAAAAAAAAAATCTTGTTAACATGCTTCTCAAGTGGTCCCATATAAATTTTTAAAAGAATTTTATTCCTGAATGATGATAATTTTCCCGCAAAACTCAAAAAACCTCATTTGTATTTTCGACCTTACTTGAAAAAAAAAAAAAAAAAAAAAAAAAAAAAAAAAAAAAAAAAGACGCGAAGAGATAGCGTCCTTTTATTGAAATTTAATAAAATTATCCTCAAAATTAATTAAATAACGTATAAAAACTCCTAAAAAGTGCCTTAGAACGTTTAATAAAGCTCCTACAATGCCGTTCACGTGTGACAAGTGCCTACACACTGTAAAAACAAGACAACATCTAACATGCATTCGTTGCAAGATCAACCTCGACCTAGCCTGTGCAAATATTAGCTTCACGCTGTTCGGATTGATGTCTTACGAAAGCCGAGCACAGTGGCTTTGTGGAACTTGCCGTCGTGAAAATTATTTAGCTCAGGAAGTAGCCCCCCCCGGTACAACATCGGCGTTTCCTACCGTTGCACAACTGGATCCTGCAACGCCTGAGAGGGAAGCTATGATAACTTCGCCGAGTCAACATTCCACCCATGATGAAACCCCACCTGAGGGTGATACTGTATTGCATGACTCAACACAGGAAACTGCAAATGAAAGCACACTACTGATGACTATGCATGCACTACAACAAATGCTTGTCACACAAGCCCAAAGGCAAGAAGCAAGACACCATGATCTTACTAAAGCAATATCAATGCTACAAGATAAATTTGACACTGATTTGAAAGGACTTCAACTTCACCGAGAACAGAATACAAATCGTATCAATGTACTGGAAAAAGAAAACAAACAACTGCGTCTTGAACTAGATGAGATTAAAAACACTTTACAGCTCCTAAAAACAACACCAACAATAACTAGAAGCTCTGACTTAATTTTGTCAACCCCCCTACAGAAACAAAACATAAACAACCCGGAACCAACTACGGTAGCAAAAGCTGTCGATGTAAGCAAAACAGTTGTGTTATATGGACTGCTAGAGTACAAACATGAAACTGAACACCAACTGCATGACAGAATAGTAGAAACATTGTATTCTATCACCCACATTGACATAACGGGATACATCGAAGAATTCCAAAGGATTGGTTCTAAAGGTTACAAAAGGCCCTTGAAAATAGAACTTTTAAGCAAAAGGATGTGCAAATACTTACTTTCTAACAAAAGGTATTTTAGGAATACTGGCTTGTGGATATCTGAATATTTAGAAAATAATGGTTTACAAGATAGAAAACAAAGAAGGGAAGCCTACCAAACATCACAAGAACACCCAATTACATCAATGGGATGTCACTCAACACCATCACAACAGAAAATCAGCAAGCTTCAACAGGAATGCCACACAAACAACACAGCGGCACCAAGCGAACGAGCATCATGCCCAAAGCAAGACCAACTATGCAATACAAGACATCCAGATAATCAGCCACTGAAGACTCTCAACCATGTCCAGAACAACAGACAGAGTAGGCCTTCATCACCGCTGTCATCCCCACCACAAACCTACCAACATAGTCAAGCAAACCTGAATCTGACTCCAGCACACTGTAAACTACAGAAGAACTTCACAGAAACACCTGGGAATAACATCACCAGACTGGACAAACAAGTAAAGATTACTTCACCAGTACTCAACAACTCAAAACAAAGGAACTCCTTGCAGTCCTTTCGTTCCTAATAACCTGTCAGTTCTTTACCAAAACATGGGTGGCGGATTAGTAAATAAATTGCACCTCATTGAAGTATTAGCTGAAGAAAAGGATCTGCTTGCTATTTGCTTGACTGAAACCCATATATACCCGTCGAAAATAAATTTACTTGCGTTGGAAGGTTACACCACAGCTAGTCTCTTCTGCAGAACACACTATGATAAAGGGGGAGTCTGCATCTTTATAAAAGAAAATATTGAGTACAAAGAATGTGATGATATAAATACTTTAACTATAGAATATATAATAGAACTTTGTGCAATAGATATAATTAAGTTAAACGTGATATTAGTAGTTATATATTGGCCTAATAGTAATAGAGAAAAAATAATTTTTAATACTCAATTAGAAAAATTGTTGCAATTATTAGAAACTAAATATAAAAATAAAAACATAATTATAGGTGGAGACTTAAATGTGAATATACTTGGAAAAACAAAACAAGCTAGGTCTATGATTCAACTGTTTAATAGATTTAACTTTCAACAAAATGTAAATGAACCCACAAGAATTACTAGCACAACCTCTTCTTCTTCTTCTTTTTTATCTGGCGTTTGTGACAGTGTGTGTCACAATTTTGCCAATGTCAGCGTTCGAATGGTAATAAAACGGTAAAACGATGGAGGAACTAAAGTTTTAAGCAGATAGTCGGTATGAAGGAGGGAGTCTCGATTAGTATTTTTATCGATGCAAGCTGATTATGAGGGTAGGGTATAAATAATACAAACTATGGACAAACAATAAAAATATAACACATTTAAGGCGAAGGAGAACTTATGTATTTACAACACGGATGATATCGATGATTAATTATTTACAGTTTTATTTTATTTACAGTAATAAATTTACTAGCACAACCTCTAAATGCCTTGATGTGATATACACAAATTTTGACAAATGTAACTTTAGTATTGATGTTGATGAATATGGGTTGTCTGACCATAAGGGCACTCAAATCTCTCTACACAAGTCAAAAATAAGTACAGAACAACCATATAAAGTTCAAAAAAGACTATTTAATCAACAAAACCTAACATTATTTAAAACAAAACTTCAAAATATAAATTGGCAAAATATACTAATACATGACCATGACATAAACACTAATTATAAAGTTTTTCATGAACAATTAGTTACAATATTAAATAATTGTATACCAAAGAAACAAATATTAATTAAGATTAAAAAAAATAAAACATGGGTAACAAAAGGTATAAAAACCTCTTGTAAAAACAAAAGATTGCTAAAAATATTAATATCACAAGTAAATAATACAATTTTGAACGAACATTATAAAAAATATGAAACAATGTTAAAAAAAGCTGTTAGGACATCAAAAAAGCTATACTATATAAAAAAAATGGAAACTTCAAACAATTTAACTAAATCTATGTGGAGCATAATAAAAGAGCGAACAAATAAGATAACTAAAAAGGAAAAGAAAAATATATCATTAAAAATAAATAATAAAATTATAAGTGAGCCTGTTATAGTTACAAATACTCTTAATGAGTATTTTGTTTCAGTTGGAAATGAACAAACAACCCCGAACAATACCCCTCATGGCCGCCCTATAATTAACCCAAGTGTTAACACTTTGTATCTAAGCTCAGTTACTCATCTAGAAGTTTATAATATTATTAGATCTCTAAAAAATAAGCTAAGTCATGGTATGGATGAGTTTCCACCAAAATTAATAAAGCACTGTAATGAGGAACTAACAATACCTCTAACTGTGTTGATAAATCAATCCTTTGCTGAAGCTGTATTTCCAAATTTACTAAAAACCTCAATTATTAAACCCATACCTAAAACCAAATCAGCTAATACCCCACAACATTTTAGACCAATAGCATTATTATCAACATTCTCAAAAATCTTTGAAACTGCCATGGCCAACCGTTTAACCCAATTTTGTGAAAAATTTAAAATCTTTGACAATAGTCAACATGGCTTCAGAAAACATAGATCAACTACAACAGCTCTTTATAATTTAAATAGAGAAATAATTAATATAATAGATGACAGAAAATATGCCATTGGTATCATGTTAGACATGAGTAAGGCCTATGACAGGGTATCCCACCACATTCTTCTTAAAAAACTAAATGGAATTGGAGTGCGCGGTCCAGCTTTAGAATGGTTTAGTTCCTACCTGAAAAACCGCAAGCAATATGTAGAAATCGATTTCTTTGATACACTTAATAACCAATTAAGCAATATACAATCTCATAAATTAAATATTCTAAATTCAATACCTCAAGGAAGTGTGTTAGGCTGTATTCTCTTTTTAATCTACATAAATGATCTACCACAAATAATAAATAAAAAATCTATTTTATATGCTGATGATATAACTGTAATTTTCCCGTGTAACGAGCAACAAGATCTCAATTCAGAAATAAATACAACACTAGATTTAATAATAAATTGGCTCAAAGAACATAACTTACAACTTAATATAACCAAAACAAAAATCATGCAGTTTAAACCTTATCAAAAACTACCCCCTAACTATGAATAATCTTAACTATAATAATAATAAACTAAATTCTGTAGATTCATGTAGTTTACTGGGTGTAACTATAGACACCTCAGTGAATTGGAAGTGTCATATAGATAAAATAGCTAGTAAACTGTCAAGGTTTGTCTATGCATTATTTGAACTAAAAAAATGTACCAACTTGGAGGTAAGTTTAACGGCATATTACGCATACGCCCACTCATGGTTGAGTTACTGTATTATACTGTGGGGCAATAGCTCTGAGTCAAATAAGTTATTTGTCTTACAAAAAAGATGTATCAGAATCTTAGTCAATATATCAGAAAGAGAGAGCTGTAAATTCCATTTTAACAAACTAAAAATCCTAACTTTAACTTCAATATATATCTATGAAATCTGTAAATTTGTGAGAACACATAAAACTTTATACACATTATCTAAAGAACAATATACTAAACCACACAATTTGAGAAACAAAAATAAAATACCATACACTAAATTACAAATAGTTAAATCAGGAACATACAATATGTCAATCCAGATTTATAATAATTTACCCTCAGAACTACAAAACATTGAAGAAAATACAATATTTAACAAAAAATTAAAATCTTATTTAATAGAAAAAAGTTATTACAATATTCAAGATTATTTAGAAGATAATAAAAGATGCAAAAAGTAAACTCAGGTTCCTAAATATGTATTCAATTGTACCTAAACCTTAAACCAAAAATGTCCCTTTTCATAAAGTTAAGAAAAAGGCTGTGCCAATTTATTAATTACCTAATTGTTAGTTAAGTTAGATTGTAAGTTAAGTTAGTTACCTAAACTAAGTACCAAATGTTGCAGTGCCCCAGCGGGGCTCATGTTATGAAACACAATTTTATTTTAAGATCTATTTACTAACATGAAGCAATAAACGTTTTGAATTTGAATTTGAATTTGAATTTGAACTTTGAAGTCGGTTTTCTTTTTGTCTGGTAGAGATATTGGGAAGAATCGGACTTAGAACGGCATTTACACGATACCATGCTAGCATTCCATTCTTGCTTCTTGCCACAGAATATTAGCTCTTGCTCCGTTAAGTTTGAGAAAGCAAGAAGCAAAAATGGTATGCCAGAATAAATAAATAACGCTGGACTGTTCACACAGCATCATCTAGCCCCAAAGTAAGCAGAGCTTGTGTTATGGGTACTAGATGACTGATATACTACTTACATACTTTTTGTTTGTTACATACATTATACAAAGAAACACCCAGACCCGAGACAAATATTTGTAGATCATACAAACATTGGTCCCGCGGGGATCGAACCCGCAGCCTTTTGCGTCGCAGGCGCCTTCGCCCACTGCGCTACAGAGGTCGTCGAAGAATGGTGGTAAATCACATCATCATCACTTACGAAGCCTTGTGGCTGGGCGGGCAGCAACCAAAGAGTATGTACTTCCCTCCATGGTTCAAGTAGTTGAAACTAATCTCCATAACTTTTCCAACTCCTGAAAAATAATAAGACATTAAAAGACCGTGTTGGT
This sequence comes from Epirrhoe tristata, assembly GCA_951394285.1. Taxonomy (NCBI): domain Eukaryota; kingdom Metazoa; phylum Arthropoda; class Insecta; order Lepidoptera; family Geometridae; genus Epirrhoe; species Epirrhoe tristata. Next base: position 4,192,857 of record OX596165.1, on the reverse strand, counting down.
CGAATGGGGTTGTGCCTCGACTTTCAATCTGAAGGTCGTGGGTTCGAATCCCGGCCGTGCATCAATGGATTTTGCGTTTCGTAAAATTTATATGCGCTTTAACACGAGCTCTTAACGGTGAAGGAAAACATCGTGAGGAAACCCGCAGTTTAGTCAGCTCCACACGTATTGACGTCGTCTCTCCTGTGGGCGGCTGATTAAGCTGAGAGGATGGTTTAGGTGCTACAAGCCTCCATCTCAAACAATGTCCCGGCACTACAGCGTCCCGTTAAGTGTAGGCATAGGTTGCCTCCTGACGCTGAATAAATCATCTAATATAAGTACCTAGATGTAAAGGCCTAAGTTTTATTATTTTGACAAAATGCTCCAACCTGTATAACATAGATTTAAGAGTTACCCTCAATGGGGTAAATTTTTGCCCCACCCTGGTATAACATAGATTTACGGTAAGTAGTTAACCTCAATAGGGTAAAATGACCCACTCAGCCCCACTAGCTGCGCTCCCGCGGTGTTACCCGCGGTCCATCGGGATTTTTTTATTTTTTTCGGGATAAAAAGTAGCCTATGTCCTTCCCTGGAATACAACCTGCTTAATCTGTGAGCGGTTTGGGCGTGAAAGCGTAACAAACAGACAGACAGACAGAGTTACTTTCACATTTATAATATTAGTATGGATTTTTGACGACTTCAGTGGCGCAGTGGGCGAAGGTCCGCCTGCGACGCAGAAGGTTGCGGGTTCGATCCCCGCCGCGGGACAAATGTTTGTATGACCTACAGATATTTGTCTCGGGTCTGGGTGTTTCTATGTATAATATGTATGTATTTACAATCATAAAAGTATGTAAGTAGTATATCAGTCATCTAGTACCCATAACACAAGCTCTGCTTACTTTGGGGCTAGATGATGCTGTGTTGAAAGTCCAGCATTATTTATTTATTATACTTACATAGATTTACGGAGAAGATAACCAATATGGAAGTTCTGCGTAGAGTCAACGAAGAGAGATCGCTATTGCAAGTTGTCGAGAACAGAAGGGGAAAGATGGTCGGCCATCTTATACGACATGACAGTTTCATCAAGAACATTATAGAAGGGAAAGTGGAAGGAAGAAGAGGAAGGGGAAGACCGAGGATAAGCTACATGAGCCAAGTGAAGGAGAAGGTAGCTGTCATGTCGTATAAAGAGGTCAAGGAAGCAGCCTTGAAAGAGATACATGGAGAGGGATTCATCAGTTGTGCCGACAAGGAGTAAATCCTTAAATAAGAAGAAGAAGATTTACGGTACTATCAAATCAATAGGGTAAAAAAGCCCCTCTCTTTATAGGTACCTAACATAGATTAACAGTAAGTAGGTAGTTGCCCTAAATGGGGTAAATTATTGCCCCACCCCACCCTGTATAATCTTTACCTGTGCAGTCAATTATCACATCGTATAGAATGTCCTCCTTCGCCAACACATCTGGTGTGATCAGCCTGTAGCCGGTATCTGCACAAATAAAGGGTTTTGACAGACAGACGGACAGACAGACAGAGAGACAGACAGATAAACGGACAACAAAGTGAGTCCTATAAGGGTTCCGTTTTTTCCTTTTGAGGTACCTACGGAACCCTAAAAAAGATCATCTAAAAGAAAAAATATTTATTCAGTAGGACCGCTAGGACCACAAAATTAATGAATTTAGTTTTTGATTACCATATTTTCCATTAACTGAATAGTTAGGTACCAGGCCCTTGATTCATAATACAGCGGAATGCATTCGGTTCGGAATCGACGGACAGCAACCAATCACAGTGCAGGAATTGATCCGAATTTCCTGTACAAGGGTCTTTCATTTTAAACTACACAAACTGACAAGAGCCTCATTTTTGGGTTGTATGTATAGACGTTTGACAGTATCAATTTAATTCCTAAGCCCATTTAAGTTTTCACTTCAAAACTTATAATTCATTGATTTATTTGAATTGTTATAAAGATTTTCAAGGAGAACAGACATTCCACAAATTGCAGGGCAGCTACATCACGAATGGGCTAAGTTATACAAGAAGCAACAATCAATTAAAAGGATAGTCTTTATCGATTTTCTCGGGATTTTCATAACAAAACAAAAAAAAACGTTTCCTGCACTGTGATTGGTTGCTGTCGGTCGATTCTGAACCGAATGCATTCCGCTGTATTATGAATCAAGGCCCTGAAATGCTTTTGACTTCGCTTCTATACAGGGTGTAAAAAGACGTCTACCGAAGCCGAAAGGGGTAGGTACAGCATCCCAAAACACAACCAAATCCAAAAGGATTTTCCAAAAAAATCATTATATCCGGAGAAAACAGCGTTTGAAGATCACTGTTTGCGTATGTACTGGGCGCGTTTTTATACGTAGATTGCTGGATTTTGAGTTTTAATTGTTTTTTCTTTTATAAATGAAATGATTAGGTAGGTATGGTCTTATTATGTTGGACTAGTAGCAAAAAACTAGAAACTAAAATAAAATGACGTAGCTAAGTAAAAAAATTTTTTGAGTTTTTTTTCGATAAATATGTTTAGAATCATGGTCTGATTGCAATCCCTCAGTTTTCGGTAGCAGTCTTTTTACACCCTGTATGTACGTACTATTCTTTCGCCACGCTGGTTCACATAGGTATCAGGGCGTGAAAGCCTTTTAATGTTATAATAAGTAATCTTTAATAGATTGACAGGTGTCAGATTAATCTTTTGATTAGGCAGGTATTATATATTTTTATTCAATTTATTTGCATAAAACAACTGTTTATTTTTACTAAGTAACTGTTATTAAAAAGCTTAGTAACGTTATTATTTCTTACCCAATTTCTTGACGATATCCAATCTTGTTTTATTCATCTCCGACACGGTGACATCCCTGTGGCCGTGGTGATGAAGAGTCGTCACCCACAGGTTGCCTGGAAGATACCACCTTTAGCTTTTTAACAAATAAATAATAATAATTACGTTTTTGTACTAAAAAGGAAACCGACTTCAATGTTTGACTCGAAACGCGGTGTGACTCAGGGCGTCAAGCTGTCGATTCGATTTCTATTTGTGACATGGCTAGGAGGGAAGGTGTTTAGAGTTTTACAAGGAAACTATCAATCCCTCAGGAATAAAATTTATATGGGACCACCTCTGGAGTATACCCTTTCAAACATGAAAAGAATTTTGCAAATCGGTCAACAAATGGCGGAACAATCGCGTAAAAAGATACAAAAAAAAAAAAAAAAAAAAACATACAGATGAATTGAGAACCTCCTCCTTTTTTGAAGTCGGTTGAATAAAAGTAAGTATGTGAGTGTCGTGGAACCTCCGTAGAACACTCGGTTAGAACGAAGTTACAACTTTGAAATTTGGCTTTTGTCAAATATAAAAATCCTAGTACTAACAGTGTAACAATCTATGGACTGTTTCGCGTCTGCGCACTTCGCATTGTGACTTTTGACCTATGTATGTGTCGTAACGGTATAATCGACTGTTTTTTTCTAGCCTCCATCTTCGATACCGTCCGAAAAGGAACTTCGTTCCAATAACCATCTAATTCATGCAACACAACATAAAATGCCATTGGCTCATACAATATTAATAATTAACCGAGTCATCGACGTTACGATGACGCAATGTCACAACGTAAAACAAATTCAAATTCAATTTTCAAATGTTTAGCCTTAGTAATAATCGTGGTATAAAGTTATTCCTCGGATTAAAATAGGAATAACCATACATTTTGTCAGTTTACACTCAGGAATAACTTTATAAAGGAATATTTTATGCATACCACTTCATACTTACCTACCTAGGTTCCTACTTTAGCATAAGTTAAAGTTAAAGTTATAATGCTGGACATTTTCACACAGCATCATCTAGCCCCAAACTAAGCAAAGCTTGTACTATGGGAACCAGATAACTGATATCCGCGACGAAACCGTTCCGCTGTAAATGCAACCAATCGCAGGAAACGTTACTCAAAGTCAAAGTCAAAAAGCATTTATTCAGTAGGACCGCTGGGATCACTTTGAAACGTCTTAAAACTAGGTGATTCTACTGTTCCTTCGCGACCAATACCGTGAAGAACTACTTTTAGATGTATTCCAAGGTGCGTTCCACTGAAGTATGAATCGCTATTCTGAATAGGTACCTTTCACTTCTTTAATTGTACCCATAGCTTACCAATGATACCAGCTCCTACGATGAGTATCTTATCACCAACCGGCAAAGGCGAGGCACGATCGAAGCCGTGAGCAACGCATGAGTATGGCTCGCACAATCCAGCTGAAACACAAATAAATCTCGGGTAAGTTCATACTGTCAAACTCTGGTGACGGAGTGATCTACGTCATGGCTTAAGGATTTAGCCGGGACTGACAATATAACATGCCCTCCGAAGCAAAGCGCTCAGTTGATAATGCGACTAGCGGTCACCACACACACAAACCAAAATCACAAACCCATACGAATTTAGGTATGTACTTACAAACTAACATGGCTCGCTGCGCTCTCTTGTGCATTGACACGCTGTGTTCTCAAAATTATCAGCTCTAGTGTCTAGACTCTAGACACGCAGAGAGAGCGCAGCGAGCTATGACTCTAGACTCTAGAGTCATAGCTCGCTGCGCTCTCTCGAGCAACGGCTCGCTGCGCTCTCTATAGAATAACTTGCTGCTCTAAAACCCTTGGTTACCTTGCTCAGCAGTGATCCCCTCAGGCAGTAAGAACACCTGTTCCTGAGGTGCACGACAATACTGAGCCCAACCACCATCCCGCCAGATGCCGATGGTGTTGTTGATGCCAGATGTGAGGCAGTAGTGGTAGTTACCCTTGCGGCAGAACTGGCACATGTTGCACGGACTAGAAGAATAATACAGGGTGTAAAAAAACTGCTACCGAAAACTGAGGGGTTGCAATCAGACCATGATTCTAAACATATTTAGCGAAAAAAAACGCAAAACAATTTTTGGCTTAGCTACGTCATTTTATTTTATTTTCTAGTTTTTTGCTACTAATACAACATAATAAGCCCATACCGAAGACTGCTACCGAAAACTTACCTTATTATTTCATTTATAAAAGAAAAAAACAATTAAAACTCAAAATCCAGCAATCTACAGATAAAAACGCGCCCAGTACATACGTTCGAACCGCTGTGCGAGGTCGGTTTTCTCCGGATATAATGATTTTTTTGGAAAATCCTTTTGGATTTGGCTGTATTTTGGGATGCTGTACCTACCCCTTTCGGCTTCGGTAGACGTCTTTTTACACCCTGTATATAATAGTCTGCTATGGGATGGTGCTGTGTTAAATGTCCGGTTATTTGATTAAAGCCTATCGACGACCTCTGTGGCGCTGTGGGAGAAGGTCCGCCTGCGACGCAGAAGGTTGCGGGTTCGATCCCCAAATGTTTGTATGACCTACAGATATTTGTCTCGGGTCTGGGTGTTTCTATGTATAATATGTATGTATTTACAAACAAAAAGTATATAAGTATTCTATCAGTTATCTGGTTACCATAGTACAAGCTTTGCTTAGTTTGGGGCTAGATGATGCTGTGTGAAAAATGTCCAGCATTATTTATTTATTTAAATCATGGCTTGCTGTGCTCGCGATTTATACCAAAAAATTTTGCTAAAATAAAAGCTTGTATATATAATATATAAATATGGCTATTTACTCGTAATCTACCTCTGCATTTACTTTAGCAGCCTAGTTTGAGCGCTGATTTTATAGCTATATAAGAAATCGTCCGGGTTGTCGCTAAAATCATAGCTCACTGCGCTCGCTCGACGAATGACAATTTTAAAACTAAATTCACTCAATAACGACATAAATTCCATAATTCTCCATGATTCCATGCTTACCTGTTAGGGTCGACGACCACAAGCTGTCCCTTCTTGAAGGTAGACTTGCTGCCCACTTCAGCAACGGTTCCGCAGAACTCATGACCCAGGGGCATACGACGATCCTTGATGGCTGGAAACTCTCCCTGATTAGTAAAAAAATAGGTAAGTATGCTATAACTCTGAAAAGTTTGAAACATCGCGAAGAAACCGGCATGTTGTAGAACATAAAAAACGAAGTGTAAAGGAGCTTTGAATCACACTGGTTCACTGGTTCCATTAACGGTTAACCCACATTGTACCCTTTAAGTAAGTATTTGTGCTCTTTGTACCTGTCGCCGTCTGTCGCTGATGATTTCCGTTTTGAAAAAGAGTCAAGACTCACCAGTAGGCAGAATAGGTACTTACTCTACTCTGACGATATCGTCACATCAGTGACATTGACGATCACAGATAAAACTAGTCTAGTAGGCTGGCCATATCTGCCGAAGAACCGATAACCGTTGGGGTAAACGAGTTCTTAAGTGGAAACCGCGACTCGGCAAACGTAGTGTAGGACGCCCTCCGGCCAGGTGGAGTGACGATCTGCAAAAGGCTGCCGGCAGAAGCTGGATGCGTCGAGCTGAGGACAGAGCGCAATGGCGCGCACTAGGGGTGGCCTATGTCCAGCAGTGGACTGCCATAGGCTGATGATGATGATGATAAAACTAGTCAGTCGCATACCTGAATAATATGTAGATCGGTCCCGCAGACTCCAGAATACTCTACTCTGACGATAACGTCAGTGTCGTTGATGATCTCTGGTTTTGGGAAGTTGGACTCATATTTGAGCGTCAAGGACTTTCCGTCGAACACTACAGCCTCCATTTTGAATATCTGAAAATGATAGAAAAAACAGTTACTGTTCGCTCATGTCACTATACAATGTAACTTTTAAAAATAGTAAAATAATTTCCCAAAATTGGCCTCAACGTCATCATCCACAGCCTAATTTCATCCACTATAGGGTATAGACCTCCCTAAGCTTCTGCCATCCAACACAATCCTGCCTGCGCTAATCTGACCCATTGACGGCCTGCGACGAGCGATATCGTCTAAGAACCCACTTGTCTAGGAACTTCGGTATGTACAAGCAAAAAAAAATTAAAAGCCGTAGGTAGCAACTAGGTAGGTAAGTAAATAAATATTTAATGATTTAATGTACATAAATTGCTTTGTTTATTTGGATTTATGTAGGTACGTACATATTAATATGGCTTTTATCATTATAATATGATTACCTACCTAATCGCGTTGTAGTTCAAATGATTATGCTGTTGTTTACCAGATAAGATGTTTTCACTACACTTTATAGTTTATTAACTTGGCACTCCTATGAAATATATTATTTATAATGCCGTTGCAAAACACTGTGACATAAAGGAACAGGCCTATTATTGAAACCAAGCGTTTAATTACCAAATGGCTTCTTACTCTTTCTTACAACTCAACTGAAGACTTACTACGCGTGGAATCTTGAAGCTATGTTCAGTATGCTTTTTGTTTTTGCTTTTGGTAGATACCTGGGTCAATTATTTTATTTTGCTTTCTTTTGTAGTTATTTATATATAGGTATCTATATTGCTTATTGCACTTCTTGCTTGTAATTGTTTTATTCCTTTGTTAATTGAATTACGCACTTTTTATTGTAAACAAATATCTGGGTATTTTCCATTTTTTTTGCACGTTTAGCTTATTTTTTTTTTTAAATGCCTTTTTTTTAATTTCTCTGAAGCTGTCTTTATTCTTATTTTTAATACTTACCAATTTAATTTAAGTAGTCTGAAACTTTAGTTTGTGTAAAATCTTTACTGGTCTCCACGATACAGACTTTGCCTAGTGTGGAGTCCGCTGCTAAATATGTATTTGTATTGTATCGCGTTTAAATAAATATTTTTTCATTTTCATTTTTTCAAATAACAGAGAATATCTAATAGATACTATTATTACTAGCTACAGGTGACCCAAGAAATGACAACCAAAGAAAAAATGGCACGTACATTAACACGCGCGAGACAACATGCAGTTCTTCCAACGGATCTAGGCATTCGTGAAATTAGCCGTTTGTCTGCGCAGAACACAATTTTGTATGAAAAAGCGATCACTGCGCAGACTTGCTAACTTCACGAATGCCTAGATCCGTTGGAAGAACTGAAGGTACCTACGCGGAACGCGTAGCCTGGAACTCGTAGACCGTACGTACAAGGCTTTGATAGGGTAGATAATAATTCTATCAGTTTTTATCTCGATTCTTGTGTCATGACATGACCCTTATGAACTTTAAGTACCTACCTACGCGACAAGACAATATTTAGATAGGTATTTTATGCATATAAATCATATATATTATATACATTCGACCCTACTTACTTTGTAGTTATGTATGTAGTTAGGTAGGTTTACCTACTTATGCCAAAGAAATGTCCTATAGGTAAGTTAGGTACCTCCTACCTAGTCTCAGCGAGGTGGACGGTGGGTAAGCTAAGCCTGACTACTTACCCAATTGTGATGCTTGAACTGATGTTTTTAAAGCAGTGGCGTAGCTACCGGAGGGCTAGGTTGTGCTATGCACCGGGGCCCCCAAGCTTAAGGGGCCCTCGCGAGTTAGAGCCCGAGGACAATAAAAAACGTTTTTATTATGCGCACTGCAAAAATTTTGAAGCTTCCAGTGTCCGTATTTCCGCTGAGCTACGACCCTATTGTTTTTAAGAAGAGAGTTAATAGGCACCTTCTGGGTAAGCTCGCTCCATCGTAGACCTCACTCTTACCTGTGTAAGTTTGAGGTCAAGAGCCGACCCATTCATCATAAAAAAAAAAAATGTTTATTTAAAAAAATCTTCTAACTTCAAAAGAAAAGTAAAATTTTGCCACACCCTGCTTATTTATATTTTGACATGATAAAACCTAAACCGTTCAGTTAGTGCCCCAGTTTTTTTTGCACCAGGGCCCTTGGCTGCCTAGCTACGCCACTGTTTTAAAGTACCTACTTATACCTAGGTAGGTACCTAGTCCCTAGATCTTAACATCAGTTCAAGCATCACAATTGGGTAAGTACTAAGTAGTCAGGCTTAGCTTACTCACCGTCCACTTCACTGAAGGTACGGCTACCTGGGTGAACCTTGGTAAGTTTTTTTACAAAGGTCCACCACTGTTCACGGGTGTTCTAAAACTGAAGAAAAAAACGCAAGCGAAGCTGCGGGCAGGAACTAGTGCTAACTAAAACAACGACTTACCTTGCCCACGGATTATCACAAAGTGTGCTAGCTCAGTGATAAACAAATCATAATAAATGTTCATACAATGATATTTAATGAGATAATGATGTTCCTCTGCTTCCACTAGCGTGTGGTTTCATGGCTTTGCTCGCTTAAAAAAAGTAGGTAAATTCGTAGTTTAAGAGTCAGCCAACTCTGTTGACAGGGTTTATTCTAGGCCTCCATAGCCGGGAATAAATTAAAGGAACGTGCTCTATGAAGCACGGATGCGCCTAATTAATAACGCCACTATAATTATATAATTATTAATAATAATAATAATTCTGTTCCTGAATGATTTATAGTCTCGAAGTCGTCGAATACCGGCTACTATAGCCGGTATTCGACGACCTCTGTGGCGCAGTGGGCGAAGGTCCGCCTGCGACGCAGAATTTTATTGTGTCTCCATCACACAAGATCAAAATTGTCAAAAAGGCCTCTGTGTGTTGGCTTCGGCCCCATGCATGCCTAGCAAAGGTCCGGGACTCTATAGTTCCGTGATGTTAAACTTTGACAAACGAAATAGTAATAATAAATAGCGGTCAGCCATCCACTGACCGCACAGAAGGAACGTCGCTTTGACGATCTATCATAATATCAAGAACGACTATGCAAGCTACAACCGAGGTTAATAAATAAAAATATATACTTAACTGCTATAAGTAAGTATGTAGGTACCTATCTTTTTCTATACATAAAAATTAATCCCTATATCCCTTGGTCACGCCATCACGCGTGAACGGCTGGACCAATTTCACAAATTTTTTTTTGTTGTGTTTGTTATTGTCAGGAGAAGGTTCTTATGACAGAAAAAAATCTTTATATTAATCATGGAGGGCGTGAAATAAGGGTTGAAAGTTTGTATGGGGAGATGAAAGTTCCAGTTAAAGGCAACAGATGGCGCTACGATTGCATTTTTAAAAGTTTCAGAAGATTCTTGCAGTTTTCAGTTCTATTTAGAGGTTTTCAAGTATTTTATTTCGCAGACGAAGTCGCGGGTACCAGCTAGTTTAATTTATTAAAGTTTTAAGACAAAAGTGTTTGTTGCAAACAAACAAAGCTACGAGCATTTTTTACATAAAACCTATTTTAACATTTATCTACCACCACCTATCTATGTATACTAAACTGAAGCTTCATTACGTAGTTATCACAAGATAACATTTTCATAGGTAAGTAACAATAACATAGATGGTTTTGTCGAGGGTCCTCCTCTCCTTCATGTTGTTTGTTAGGAGTCGCGGGCTCGATTTTTTTTTTTAGTTTAATTTAGTGGCCAATGAGCAATTTGTCTATGACATAGTTTTCTAGAGAACTTTAAAAATTTACAAAAAAACATTTAAAAAACATTTCTAATCTATTTAACTGGAAAAATGCTTTGGAGAGAAGATAGTCTAATATTTTATCTGCTACTGGACGGTAGATGGCGCTTTACGAAAAAATGTTGTCTTCGTTGTTTCTGCGTGCTGCTTTACCGACATCGACATCATCCAAAGCCTACCTATATAATATATCTCTATGACCAAAGGCGTGGTTGATCTCGTTCAATACTCATTCATTCTCCATGGCATAAAGTTTTTTTTTTTTTTTAATTAATGGATGGCATGATGATAGTTACTGGGTTACCACTAAAAACTAATAAACAATAAAAATAATACATACAATTAAATTTTATGGTTGTTGTTGGAAACGATATTTTGTTACGGTTAATTATTATTGCCATGATTCATTATCTTTATGTATGGCCCTTTTTCGAAAACTTGATGAAAATATATATCATGGAAAGTGTTTTGGAGTCCTGTAGTTAAAATAAAATTGTAATACATAATACGTAAGTTTCGCAGGTTCACACACTGCACATGTATATACCTAACTACTTATTAAATAGATATTTGATTTTGATAATAATTTGATAGTGGTATTGGTCATATATTATGCTTAGATCAAAGACTTCTAGTTTGCCTGAGGTAATTTGAATAACCAAGCTGGTAGCCCCAAATTCGACAACAAAACAAAATTCGTTCTGTTGTCCTTTCCATTCCATTCATTCCCTACCTCCCTCCACTCAATCAAATCAAACGAAACGGTCGCGGCTCGGCTGGCTCAAAGCGAAAGGAAAGGAGCGAACGATACTGTGAAGTGCGAAAGTATTTTCGCGTGTATTGTTTCTGTTTACCAGTGATGCGTTGTGTATTTACAATGGGCAGCTATATTTATTTCACGATATTTCTGTGTTTTATCACAAAAGGTGAGTTAACTATCTAAATCTTCACAGTTTTATGCTCAACAAACAGCCTCTGTGCGTTTTTACAAACCTAAAAAACAAGGATTCGAATTTCAAAAATTGACACGCCCAAACTTTTGTTTTGATTTCGAGTTTCAACTAAATACCGGCTAATTTCGCAGGGATCTAAATGTAATACTTATTAGTGATTTATGATCCCGTGTTAATTTACCGTGTTCACCGGTAAAATATCCATTGTTCGTTAGCGAGCATTGTTTTTTGTTTTATGTTGCAAATTTATTGATTTGAAGCGAAATAAGTTGAAAAAGAATAATTAACAGAATTATTTTAGTTAAAGCGGCCTCGCTGGCTAATAGAAAGTGCTTGTAGTCTAGATTTTAGACCATTTCAATTTTCTTTTTTGATGAAGTTATTGATGTGTGTTGAGAATGATAAAAAATGATAGTCTTCTACATAAAATTATTACTTATTTTCAGTTCTCTCACAGAGAACACCAACCATATCCCATATAACACAGGAGCAGATCCGGGATATCGGAGGACAAGTTGACTTGCAATGCTCCGTACATTACTCGCAAGACTTCCCTGTTATTTGGGTAAGAACACTACAGCTGCTTATGACAGATTTTACCCAATTACATTTATATTAGATGATTTATACAGCGTCAGGAGGCAACCTATGCCTACACTTAACGGGACGCTGTAGTGCCTGGGACATTGTTTGAGTTGGAATAGGCTTGCCCAGCACCTAAACCATCCTCTCAGCTTAATCAGCCGCCCACAGGAGAGACGACGTCAATACGTGTGGAGCTGACTAAGCTGCGGGTTTCCTCACGATGTTTCCCTTCACCGTTAAGAGCTTGAGTTACAGCGCATATATAAATTTTACGCGTTGGTCGAATGGGGTTGTGCCTCGACTTTCAATCTGAAGGTCGTGGGTTCGAATCCCGGCCGTGCATCAATGTATTTTACCCAATTATTCATCCCAATTATTCATCTAATAAATAACGCTGGACTTTTCACACAGCATCATCTAGCCCCAAAGTAAGCAGAGCTTGTGTTATGGGTACTACTTGACTGATATACTACTAATATACTTTTTGTTCGTAAATACATACATATTATACATAGAAACACCCAGACCCGAGACAAATATCTGTAGATCATACAAATATTTGTCCCGCCGCGGGGATCGAACCCGCATCGCAATCGGGCCTTCGCCCACTGCGCTACAGAGGTCGTTAAATAGAACAACCGTTGTATTTTTACAGGTAAAATATGATCAGAGTAAATCAGTTGAGTCTATACCTTTGTCGAATAACGCCAATCTCATCATCAAGGATTCTCGGTTCTCGCTTCGTTTTGATGAAGCCACCGCCACATATACCCTGTCTGTAAGTATCACTTATGTTAAAATTACGTTTTTTAAACACTAAAACGACTTTGCATTGTTTGACTTAGGGTGTGGCATGATACATCATCATCATTATTCCCTTGCCCTTATCCCACGCTAAGTGGGGTCGGCACAACAAGTTATTTTTTTGCACTCACTCCTATCACTCGTCAAATCTGTATCCACTCCTTTCGCATTCATATCATCTCTCACACAATCCAACCACTTCTTTTTCGGCCTTCCTCTACTTGCATAATCTCCAGCCACACTCATATTCATCACTCTCTGGGTAACATGGTTTTCATCCCTCCTCATAACGTGTCCATACCAAGCCATCTTAACGGTTAGATAAGATACGGAATGAGTATATTAGGGGAAGTTTGAAAGTGGCGCCTATTTCTGAAAAGGTGAGGAGTGCTAGATTGGTGCTAGGTGTGGCATGATACATATTATAAATTAATTAAGTAAAGTAAATTAAATATTTATTTTGCCAATTATGGTACAGGTTATTTAGGTATGAAGGTACATATAAATGACTTAAAAATTAGCAAAAATGGACACGAGATGGATGAATTAATGTGTCTGTGATTTCAAAATAACTGTGTTCTTTCCACTGCATATGGCGTGATACATATAAATAAATGTGTCTGTCTGTGATTTCAAAATAACAGTTTTTTCCACTGCATATAGGTATTTAGCATGATACTTAAACACAAACATTTTTTAAACATCTGTCTGTCTGTCCGGACTAACCTCTGGAACAGCTGAACCGATTTTAAAGGAACTTTCACTACAAGATAGAGAAGGTGGTTGACAACATTTAGGCTAGTTTTATCCCGGAATTCCCACGGGATCGGGATTTAAGCGGGATAAACCGGGAATACTTACTAAAATACTTATATAAATAAATATATATAAATACTTACCTTATTCTTAATTTTTAACTTTTTTTTTTCAACTGATTTTATTTTTTGTTTTGACTTTAATTAAGTTTAATTTTTTTAAATTAGCTTCTAGCTAGTCATCAGTTCCTATATTTTTACTACAAATGTTGTGCATGCCTATAATTGGCATACATTCTATAAAAAAGACTCATAAAATGTTAATAATAATGTGAATTATGTATGCTGTTGGTGTTGCCTAAATAAATAAAATAAAATAAAAATAAAATACTAATGAGTCTACACAAAGTCGCGGGCACAGCTAGTGTTTCATAAAAATGTTTACATGTCTTAAAATAACAAATCAAGACTTTTGTTATCAACTCTTCACTTGTTAAATACACCTTTAACCTTTATGAGATAAAGACTTTAATTAATGATGCACACACAATGATTATGGCCTTAAAGTAAATACTTAAAAAAAAAAAAAAAATTGCTGGACAATTCACACAGCATCATCTAACTAACTAAGAAAAGCTTGTACTATGGGAACCAGATATCTGATATACTACTTATATACTTTTTGTTTGTAAAAACATACATATTATACATAGAAACACCCAGACCCGAGATAAATATCTGCAGATCATACAAACATTTATCCCGCAGCGGGGATCGAACCCGGCAACCTTCTGCGTCTCAAGCGAGCTTTCACCGAGGTTGACTGCGCCACAGAGGTCGTCAAATTACCACTTTTATGCCTTTACATCTATATTAGATGATTTATACAGCGTCAGGAGGGCTATGCCTACACTTAACGGGACGCTGTAGTGCCTGGGACATTGTTTGAGATGTAATACGCTTGCCCAGCACCTAAACCATCGTCTCAGCTTAATCAGCCGCCCACAGGAGAGACGACGTCAATACGTGTGGAGCTGACTAAGCTGCGGGTTTCCTCACGATGTTTTCCTTCACCGTTTAGAGCTCCTGCTCTGGCCGTGCATCATAATCCATTGATGCACGGCCGGGATTCGAACCCTTCGGATTGAAAGTTGAGGCACAACCCCATTCGACCAACACGGCTCACTCTCATTAAAGCTGAAAGCTTGTGAGTGAGTTTGTGTTTCAATCACGCTTAAATTAGTGAACCGATTTGGATGAAACTTTGCATAGACTTAGATAGTGACCTATAACTTAAAATCCATTCCCAGTTGTCATCCCAATAGAGCCTATTCCTACCTCAAAGGCCGGCAACGCATCTGCAGTGCTTCTTGATGCTGCAGTTGTCTGTGGGCGGTGGTATCACTTACCATCAGGTGTGCCACTGGCTCGTTTGCCCCCTCTTCCATAAAAAAAAAGAGCTTAACCAATCACATAAAAGGAAAATGACAATTAAAGTCCAGAATGGGTTTCAAATGTCAAAATGAAGCCCATGTCCATTGCCAGTTGAATTACACAGAAGGCACCGGGAATAGCATATAGGCTATTCAAAATGTAAGCCGCGCGCAGCTAGTAGAACTATTAGTTGTTCTATCATTCTTACAGATATCTTTGCTATTTAGGTGGTTATATGACGGAGGCCTTCTTCTTCTTTTTGTAAATGGCAACTAACTGTATTAACAGAATAATTCTGCTAATGTCAAGTTTTAAATATGTATACATGTCAAGTCAAGTCATGTCAATTTGGTTTTGAAAAAAACATGGCGGCTTGTCATTTCAAAACTCCAACGGAAATCTTTCGTCAAATGAGAAATCTTCTTGAATACTCCCCCATTCCATTTGCCAAATCTCCTGTTACGTATCCAAGGCTTCATTAGTAAAATGCCACCGAAATTACATAATAAAACCTAGTAAAACACGAGAAAACCAAATAAAATAGCAGAACCACTAGTTCCTTCAGAAATGGCGAAAGAAGTCCGACGGCCTTAAGGCGGCCTAAAAACTCCGTCACCAGAGTTGGCACTGACTTTACGAACTTACTTTACAGATAAAGGACATACAAGAGAACGATGCAGGATGGTATCAATGCCAAGTTTTGATCTCAATCTCCAACAAAATTGCTGCTGAAGTTGAGCTGCAAGTGAGACGTCCTCCCATTGTCAGTGACAACTCAACACGTTCACTCGTTGCTAGCGAAGGAGAGAGTAAGTAGATTATTGTACCTACTCGTCTAAATGTTTATTGTTCTTAATTTCATTGTATTGTGTTGTGTGTGTCAAATAAATATATTCTTATTCTTATTCTTATTCTTATTCTTATTCTTATTCTTATTCTTATTCTTATTCTTATTCTTATTCTTATTCTTATTCTTATTCTTATTCTTATTCTTATTCTTATTCTTATTCTTATTCTTATTCTTATTCTTATTCTTATTCTTATTCTTATTCTTATTCTTATTCTTATTCTTATTCTTATTCTTATTCTTATAGTAGGTCATAAATACAGTACACGGCATCAGATACTGTGACGGTATGATGATTTGCTCACTGATATGCTAGTACTTTAGCAAGTTCACTATAACACGAACATTTTGTCAAAAAAAGAACTCGCGTTAAATGATCCCGCTTTCGTAGGCTCGAAGGACCACTAACTCGATGGTGATCCCCATACATGATAACTTGATAATTGATTGATTTGATTAGACTGGGAAATGCTATTAAATAAAACGACCGCTCGACTCGGAAGTGTGTTTGAATCTGAATTTATTGTAATAAAAATTACTTGCTATGCACAATGCATTTACAATTAGTCACAACGGATCTTTAGTGCACTAAACGAATGCTCAGGTTTGATAGCACGATGCAACAAACTAAGCGAGTGAGCGAGGCAGCTATACAACACTTGCTTCGTCTTTTAGGCGCTTACTTCAGAGAGAAGAAAGATTTATTGTGACTACTGTAATTAAATTATCACTTTGACAATAATAAGGTTCTTGTGTACAATAAAGCGTTAATCTATCTATCCATCTATCTCATAGATTTAGCTTGGTACCTTTTTGGTACATCTAATATTGTTTGACAGCTAACTGTTAGCTGTCTAACTGTATGTAGAGACGAGTCTTAGCTCTTACCTACGAATGTCCGTTGATTATAGAAACCGGGGATTAATAGTTGTTATTACTAAACAATTTTTATTTACAGAAACTAAGCTACTACATATTTACATATATTTACAAAATACAACAGGATTAGTCAAGCTATCTAAGGATCGTTAGAAACGATCTATAGATAGGCCTTTACATCTTTAATAGATGATTTATACAGCGTCAGGAGGCCTATTCCTACACTTAACGGGACGCTTTAGTGCCTGGGACATTTTTTATATTGTTTGTTTATTGTTTACTAGCTGGTACCCGCGACTTCGTCAGCAAAATAACATCCATACTAATATTATAAATGTGAAAGTAACTCTGTCTGTCTGTCTGTCTGTCTGTCTGTTTGTTACGCTTTCACGCCCAAACCGCTGAACAGATTAAGCTTAAAGGCATAGTTAAAGGTTGTATCCCAGGGAAGGACATAGGCTACCTTTTATCCCGAAAAAATCCCGAGGGACCGCGGGTCACACCGCGGGAGCGCAGCTAGTACTTTATAAAAATAGAACGTAAAACTGCGGTTCAGAAGATTCTCTTCTGAAACTTTTAAAATAAAAATGCAATAATAGCGCCATCTTGACCTCAGCCGTAGGACAGCAACGCCATCTAGTTGCCTTCAACTGGAACTTCACTTCAAGTCCCCATACAAAATTTCAACCCTTATTTCACGCCCTCCATGATTAGTTTTGAAAAAAAAAAAGTAGCCTATGTCCGTCCCTGGGACATAATTTTTATCCATGTCATATTTCAGCATAATCTGTTCATTGGTTTAGGCGTGAAAAGGTAACAAACAGACAGACAGACAGAGACATTTTACTACATAATAGATGGCGCCACAGGAAAAAATATATATATAGCGCTATCGTTGCGTTTTGGGCAACGTAACATATAAACTCGCTAATCCTCTAATTTTCAGCTTTATAATATTAGTATGGATTGATGAATTGATCTATAGATAGCTCAACTGATTATTACTTACGATAGTTATGTTCTAGGTGTTCAAATGGAATGTTACGCGGGCGGTTTCCCAGCGCCAAAGATATCGTGGCGTCGTGAGAACAACGCCATTCTACCTACCGGAGGATCTATCTACAGGTATGCTTTATCATCTTCCTGCCCTTATCATGTTTCTCTCTTCCATTTGCCTCTATCAACAGTTATATCAGAACTCACTCCTTTCACAAACATATCCGAATTCACACAGTCCATCCATCTTTTCTTAGGCCTACCCCTACCATATCCATCAACATTCATACTCATCCCTCTTCGTGTTATATGACTCTCATCCCTCATGACATGCGCATACCACGTCAACCTTCCACTTCAAGTGATGATGACGCCAAATCACCATTCTTCGACAACCTCTGTGCCGCAGTGGGCGAAGGTCCGCCTGCGACGCAGAAGGTTGCGGGTTCGATCCCCGCCGCGGGACAAATGTTTGTATGACCTACAGATATTTGTCTCGGGTCTGGGTGTTTCTGTGAAATACGTTAGCCGCGACCGATGGTTTTAAAAAAAACCAAAATTATTTTATAAGTACTTTAATTACTTTCTACAATACAAGGTAAAAATATTCTAAGTTAAAATTACGGAAACTAACTCCGGTCGATGCGGATACCAGAATTAGAATGTCGCCGGCCGCATCAAATTGACACCTTCCGAGGAATCAGGTAAATGCTGCGTCGGCGCGATGTACTGATGGAACAATAGTTAGGTGCAACGCTGCAGTTCTAGTCAGCGGGTCTAGTACATACTAGGTATGTAACACCTCCATCCTCAGAGCAGCAACTATTTGAGAACGTTGAGAGCAAATGTTGCTGGAGTGGTCCTCCGGGTTCGGGATCCTTCAGGAACAGCGTAGATGGGATTTCCGATCTTAACTGTTGGTTCCGCAATCGTTATCGCTTTGCGTCTCATATACCGCCATACAGTTATAGCAATGCTAAGTACTATTCCACAGAGTAAGAATGCATAGAACGGTAGTGTAGTATGATAAAATGTTCCGTCTGCGGGTTTCAGTTCTAATGGGTGCTGCATTAGTATTTTGTCTTCGATATTATGCAATCTTTTTAAGTTGATTGAATGAAGTTTTAGATGTGAAATGCTGCCGTTTATCTCCGTTTGGAAGTTCTTAGGTATTTCGGTGATCTTCAGTGGCTGCCCTTTGATTTGATCGTTGATATTGATGATGGTAAATTCTCTGGTTCGTAGAGAGCATTTTTGTGGGATAGTTGCGAGGTAACTTCCCGACAAGGTTATGTATTCTTGGCGTCCGCAGTGAAGTTCTACTTTCATAGGTTGTGGAAAGGTTAAGGTGTAGTGTTGATCGTCTAACTGCTCCATTGCTTCCTTCATGAGAGTGATCTGCGTCGGTTGACAGGACTTGTCCAAGGATTGATTGATGATGAGGTTCTGGATGCAATCAGGGTGATCACGGGGCTGGTGATTGATATTTTCTTCACACAGGTGGCGTTGATTGAACTTCGGGCATTCTGCCTCCATGTACATGAAAGCTTTCCCGTCGGTTGCCAGGAAAGGATATGGGGGAATAAAGGTTTGATTAAGTTTATTAGGAACAAGGGAGAGTTTATAAAGATTGAAATTACCGGGGGAGACTATGGGAAATTTAAATGTAATTACTATTCTTTTACCGCTAAAATAAGAACCTGGTTTTATAACAGAATAATATTCTCTTAGGTCCTCATCTAATACCTCATTATAACTATATATAGATCTAAGCTTACCTAATATATTTTTTAAGTTTTCTATTCCTAACATACTATGATGAGTGCTCGATGCACGTACAAAAGCTAAACTATTTTCTAATCTAGTTAACTCTAAGGATAAGTCATCCGTATTTTCGCTTAGGGAGGCTAAAAGCTGACCAAATTTAAGAAGACTGTAGTCAACATAAGCATTACCACCTAAGATTAATTCTAATGTCCTATTTATCTTCTCCTGATTTTCTGCAATACTCGCAATTAACATGGTATTTTGAGCCATCCAGTCTTTATTTAAGCTGATATGGTCATTGAACTCTGACAAAATTTTCTGCTCGTTATTATTTAAGATCTTAATAGCATTGTCAAATCGTTCAGCATCCGAATGATCCAAGTTACCAGTAACGCTTTTAATTAAAGATCCTAGCCCATCAATGAGACCTCTTCTAACTCGGTTAGGTTCCAAGCTTCTTAATCGGGATTTCGTTTTAGTTAATTTATTCTCGAGGTAATCAATTTGTAACTCAAATAAGGCTAAGGTGTGATTCTCTAGTTTAACCCTAAAATAGTCAAGTTGGTCCTGTATAGAGTCAAGTTGATTTTCGAAGTCTTGTAGTTCTACATACTGTATAAAGGTATGGTAATGGGTTATTAACTTAGTCTTGCCAAGATTGAAAGGTAAAAGTCCGGGTCCATTGTCTAGACTCTCAAGTCTTATCTCCTGTGCCAGCGTCAGGTGGAGGATGAGTAATAGTCGAATCCTGTAACAATTTGGTGTTTTTAGGCACTCGTTTAAGACGATTTTTGGCAATGGGTCCCTTCTTTTTAGAAGTATAAATGTGTATCGGGAGATCTGCGAGTACTGTGTCTTGAGTATAGCGTGGAGCTAATTTTTGTCTCGCGGCAAAGGGATTCTTAACAAATACCTGCTGGTGAGGTTCGTACTCTACTTCCGGTTCACGATTTTTATTTCTGTTAGTCATTAAGTTAATTCGGTCAGTGGTAGTGGACTGATTTATTAGTTCATATACCATTTTCATCTGATCTCGGTGCGTTAAGATGTATTGCTGCATCAGATGTTCAGAGAGATCAATGTCTAAAGGGTCCCTAGGGTCAAAGTGCCCTCTAACGATGTCGTGTGGTCTGCACTTGGTAAAACTATGAACTGAGCTGTTATAGGCTAATATTGCGTAGGGCATTTGATTAACAGTTGGTTCGCCTTTTTGTTTCAATTTTAAAATTCGCAAATGCTCTAACAGTGTTGAGTGGAATCGTTCTACAATACCATTGTCGTTTGGTGAATTAGCAAGGGTCCTATGGTGATTTATTTTATGAAGTCGTATAAATTCAGCAAACAGTTGGTTTGTGAATTCAGTTCCGTTGTCTGTCACTAAGGTTAGGGGAAGTCCGTGGTGCGTACAATAAGTCAATAATCCTTGTATGATACTAACAGCTGTACCGTCACGTAGGTGGTAGGCCTGTCCGTACTTAGAGAAAGAATCTACAAAAGTTAAGTACTTTTCTGACTCTGCAGTAAACAGGTCCATGTGAACTATCTCAAATGGTTTCGTTGCTGGTGGTACGATGTTAAACTGTGGTCTTATAGGATTCCTATCATACTTTGTCTGTCCGCACACTGTACATTCATTAATGTACTTTGTGATTTCGTCCTTCATTCTAGGCCAATAATAACGCCTAGACAAAGCTAAATAGCATTCATTGATGCCTCGATGGTTCGTTTTGCCTTCGTGATAATGTTTTATTATTTCCTGCTGTCGTAAGTACTCTTTTACATCTTCTAGCTCAGTTTTTGCTAAAACTAAGTTCATAGAAGAACTTTTAAAATGATTTTGAATGATCGGAAGGATCGCGTACATACCGAGAGGAGGGGTGATCTTAAGAGCGGTTTTAACCTTCGGGTTAACATACTCTTTTATAGCGTTGACTACATCGTTTTCCAGAGATGATTTTGAGACCTGGATGAAAGTTCGTGTGTGTGTGTCAAATGGTTTTGTCGCTGTCGTACGTTTCTTTATATCTCCTACAATAGTAAAACAAATCTGTCTATGAAACTTGTTTAAGGGGTCGTCAGTTATCGGTATCTCAAGAATAGGATCTTCGGCACTGGTATGTGCGGTGGCTGTGGAAGAACCTGGCCTTTGGGAACGTGAATGTTGAGCTACCAAAGAGTCGATTTCTGATAGAAATGATTCGATCTCTTCATTATTGATCTCTACGCGAGACAAAGCGTCTGCGTTCGTGTTGGACTTGCCTGATTTGTAATGGATCGTATAGTCATATTCGCTAAGTTTCAGTCGCCATCTAGTCAATTTAGAATTAGGTTCTTTCAAGCTTACAGCCCATTGTAATGGCTTGTGGTCCGTAATGATTTTAAATTTACGGCCATACAAATAAGGTCTAAAGTACTTAGTAGCCCATACAATAGCTAGAAGCTCTTTTTCAGTCGTCGAGTAATTCTGTTCACTGTCATTCAAAGTCCGAGATGCGTAACATATTGGTTTATCAGAACCAATAGGTCCTTGAGAGAGCACAGCTCCCAATGCCACATTTGAAGCATCTGTAGTCAGGATAAACTCCTTGTCAAAGTCGGGATATTGAAGTATCGGGTCGTTAGTCAGTAGTTGTTTGCATTGTTCAAAACAGTTGACATAGTCAGAATCGAAAGTTATCTTGTTAGATTTCTTTAGGCACTTAGTCATAGGTTTGGTCAGTCGAGCAAAGTCGGGTATAAATTTCCTATAGTATCCTAAAAGTCCTAAAAACTGTTTTATCTCCTTACTCGTTTTTGGCAATGGATATTTCTGAATAGCCGTGATTTTATCAGGATTAGGTTTGATGCCATCCCTACTGATAATATGACCTAGATAAGCGGTCTCTAACTGTAAAAATTCAGACTTGTCCATCTGAATTTTAAAGTTTGATTCGCGCAGTCTATTAAACACCTTTTCTAGATTGATCATGTGCTCTTGAAGAGATGTACTAAAGACGATGATGTCGTCGAGATAAACGAGGCAAATCTCGTTTTGCAAACCTCTCAATACGTTGTCCATCACCCTTTGGAAGGTGGAGGGTGAGTTTTTCAACCCCATTGGCATACGAAGATACTCATAATGGCCATTTTCAACGTTGAAAGCAGTTTTGGGAATGTCCTTGACATTCATCTCGACTTGATAAAACCCTGATGCCAAATCTAAGGTCGAAAAGTATTGACACCTACCTAGTTTATCTAAAACGTCCGTGATATTAGGGATCGGATATTTATCGTCTATTGTCTTCTCGTTTAGTTTCCTAAAATCTACAACTATTCTCCACTTTTGTTTTCCGGAAGCGTCAGCCTTTTTTGGTACTACCCATATAGGCGAGCTCCAGGCAGAGTCGGATGGTCGTATTATACCTTGTTCTAACATTTTAGCTATCTGGTCCCTAACTTCTTGTCGGTGTACGTAGGGGTATCTGTAACTTTTTGTATAGACAGGTAGTTCGTCAGTCGTCCTAATACTGTGCTTAATTTTGTTAGTAAAAGTCAGTGGTTCTCCTTCAATGTAAAATACGTCGGCATAATGTTTGCATAAAGTCTCTAAATTAGCCCTTTCTTCTACGTTAAGATGTTTCGTTCGAAGTTTTTGCAAAACATTATTTATGCGAGTCGGGTCGGGTGAGTTAGCTGGTTCACATTCTACATTATAGATATTTAAGTGCGTCAGCTGGTTGTCGAATGGGATAACTATGTCGTAGTCTGTCATGTTCTCCAATTCCACGATAGCCGTCTTATCAGTAATGCTTGTAATACACTCGTGTATAAGGCAATTACACATTAGTTGCTCGGTTATTAAAACATCTCCGTCGGGGTGTTCTATTGGGATGTTAACTAACCTGGATGAATGTGCAGGAATAAGTTCCTGAGGGTTAACTTTCCTACATTGGTAGCGAGATAGGGGTATGCTAGCACATTCAGTAAGCAATAAGTTGTTTTTCAAATCAATTTTACAGTTCTCTAACAGATCAAGACCTATCAATCCGTCAAAGTAGTTGTGAAATTTATAGACGAATAATTTGATTTTAGTTTGTTCGCCAAATTCTAAGAAATGAGGTATGGTGATCGAATGATCATGAATGCTGGTAACACGCGAGTTAGTAACCTCGAAAGGATCAAAATCCTTCGGCACGTCTGAGAAAAATCTATCAGCACATTCGGGGCTTATGAAAGATTGATTTGCGCCCGTGTCTACAAGTAGCTTAAGTGGTGGATTTGATGTCTGTACATACCTTAATTCTTTATTAGACTGTAAGTTCAATTCTATTTTAAATCTTTGTTGGAACGGCCCGGGGGAAAACCCTGTTCGCTAGTCGAAGGTCGCGCGGACTCTAAAGCTTTCGGGGTTGACTGTACATCGTCATAGCTTTGTTGGGGGTCGTTCTGTGGGTCACAGTAATATTCGGGTGCATTCTGATAATCATAGTAATTACTATAATCTACGTCTGTATAGTCAGTCTGATCGTAGTAGTCCGAATAATAATAGTCGGTATAATCATAGTCATCTACCTCATTAAAATTGACTTCCTTAGACTTGAAGTAATTTGTCGGAGGGGGGTTGCCTAATTTGCGCCAGTCGTGGCCCTGAATAGTGGGAGGAAGAGGCTTCGACGCGAAATGGCTTACACCGCTCATAGGCTTGGGTCCCTGATTCTGAAAAGGGGCTACGTTCCTAGGTGGGAACCTAAAACCTGAATTTTGGGCGTTATAGTTAGGTGGGGGTGCCCGGAACATTTGCTGCGTTCTAGATGGTTGGTTAAAACGCTGCGAGGGTTGTTGGTTAAATTGGAAAGCTGGACGCCATGAGGGCTGATGCTGCGCTTGTGTTGGTACAGAAGCGGGCATGGGCCTTTGCCAGTTCGGGGTACCTGAATTAAATGCCCTAGAACCTGAGTTACTATTAAATAGGGACTGTACCTTCTGAGTTGACTGTACTTGCGTCGCGTTTCGCCGCTCGGGAACAGACTCGTTCCTATGCTGTAGGTACATAACATTGAGCTCTTCCTGGACAAATTCCAAAGCCTTTTCGATCGTGGGAGGTCTCATACACCGTATACGAGACCCAAGAGGTTCTTTCAAACCTCGTACGTATGACTGCATAGTTAATTTTCTATACAAATCGCGTTTTGCCTCCACGGTGGTAGGCAGAGTTTCGTGCAGTGTTACGTACGTCATGATAGTACTGAAAAGGGTTTGACACTTGTCGTAAAATACCTGCGGGGAATCACTACCCTGAGTAGCTATAGATAAATCATTGTAAAGGGCAGTTTCGTCCCTTTGATCAGCAAAATTGTTGATCAGAGCGTTTCTAATGCCTAGCCAGTTATCTGGAATGCCATAGGCATTTATTGTCCTAGCTGCCGAACCTGTTACCTTATTTAATATACCATTAATAACGCACATATTGGCTAGCTCGTGCCCTGGATCATTCCGCACATATTGCGTCACGAGTTGGTCACAGATTCTAATGAATCTAGTAAGGATGTTAGGGTTCCCATCGAACTCGGGAACAAGGCGTAAGGCCTTAAAAATTTGGTCTGGTTCAGTAGCCATGGTTTCACTATTACTATCTTTTTCTACACTACTTAAATTCCTACTTAAATCTGATCTATCCCTACGAATCTGTCTTGAAGAGACAGACCTCTCCCCGATTTTTCGTGGATGGAAAATTGTGGGAAAGGAGGCAACACTTTAAAGAAAGATTCAAGCACTTACATTTGGTTTCCGCCTGCACTGATTGCTGAGTGCGCCCTCGATCGCGAGCTCGTAGATTCTGAATACCTCGATGATGTCCTTGAAAGCACGAACAGTGGTCTGTTCGTCTGGAAACGATGTGGAGGATCCTGGACGAATAACCGACTGTCTCGAAGTATCCTACCGCCTGCGCCAAATACGTTAGCCGCGACCGATGGTTTTAAAAAAAACCAAAATTATTTTATAAGTACTTTAATTACTTTCTACAATACAAGGTAAAAATATTCTAAGTTAAAATTACGGAAACTAACTCCGGTCGATGCGGATACCAGAATTAGAATGTCGCCGGCCGCATCAAATTGACACCTTCCGAGGAATCAGGTAAATGCTGCGTCGGCGCGATGTACTGATGGAACAATAGTTAGGTGCAACGCTGCAGTTCTAGTCAGCGGGTCTAGTACATACTAGGTATGTAACATGTGTAAAATATGTATGTATTTACAAACAAAAAGTATATAAGTTGTTTATCAGTGATGTAGTGCCCATTACACAAGCTCTGCTTACTTTTCACACGGCATCATCTAGCCCCAAACGTAAAGCTTGTACTATTGGGAACCAGATAACTGATACTGCTTATATACTTTTTGTTTGTAAATACATACATATTATACATAGAAACACCCAGACCCGAGATAAAAATTAGCAGAACATACAAACATTTATCCCGCGGCGAAGATCGAACCCGCTGCGTCCCAAGCGGGCTTTCACCCGCGCCACAGAGGTCGTAAAAAAAATCTTCTTTTTGTTTAATTTTACAGAGGAAATATCTTAAAAATAGCAGCCGTTCACAAAGAAGACCGCGGCACATATTACTGCGTTGCTGAAAATGGCGTCGGTAAAGGAGCGCGAAGGAACATTAATTTGGAGGTGGAATTTGCGCCCGTGGTCACTGTACCGAGGCCTAGATTGGCTCAGGTGAGGCCTAGGTTAATGTGACTTCAATGTAAATTCATATTTACTAAGAACCTAAGAACAATTTATGGATAATTAGTTTCATAATAACGCGTCAACCTTCTGGTTAAAAATAAATACAGGGTCTTTCATTTTAAACTAATCAAACTGACAAGGACTCATTTTTGGGTTGTAAATAGACGTTTGAGCGTATCAATTTAATTCCTATTAAGTTTTCACTTCAAAATGAATACATAATTTATTGATTTTTTTTGAAATGTTGCATACTGATTTTCAAGGAGAACAGACGTTCCACCAACCACAGCGCAGCAACATCACTAATGGACTAAGTTATACAAGAAGCAACAATCAATTGAAAGGATATTCTTTATCGATTTTCTCGGGATTTTCATAACAAAACAAAAAAAAAACATTAAATAAATATGTTTTAATTTATTTGTTGAACCCAATTCCTGAATTAAGTTAGTTTAAAATGAAAGACCCTATATACAAACAAACAAATCTTTCCTCATTATAAAATTAGTATAGATAATTAATAATAATGCTAATTTAATTTATAATGATTTCTCCAGGCCCTACAATACGATATGGATCTAGAATGTCACGTAGAAGCGTACCCACCGCCCGCCATTACATGGCTTAAAGACGAAATTCAACTATCCAACAACCAACATTACAGGTGAGTACAATTTACTGACTGACATTAATGTAGCCCTTAACCGTGTGCGCCGTGTTGGTCGAATGGGGTTGTGCCTCGACTTTCAATCTGAAGGTTGTGTTCGAATCCCGGCGAGCATCAATGGATTTTTCGTTTCGTATTTGTATGCGCTTTAACACGAGCTCCTAACGGTGAAGGAAAACATCGTGAGGAAACCCGCAGCTTAGTCAGCTCCACACGTATTGACGTCTCTCCTGTGGGCGGCTGATTAAGCTGAGAGGATGGTTTAGGTGCTACAAGCCTCCATCTCAAACAATGTCCCGGCACTACAGCGTCCCGTTCAGTGTAGGTATAGATTGCCTCCTGACCGTGTATAAGGCCTAAGTTTAGATAGTGACCTGGAATAGCATAGGCTATTAAAATGTTGGTACCACGGGCGAAGCCGCGTGCAGTAGTATAGTATAAAATTATACATGTATTTTATTTTACCAGGATTTCCCACTTCGCGACAGCAGATGAATTCACCGACACTACAATCCGTGTGATTACTATTGAGAAGAGACAATACGGTCTCTTCACTTGCAAAGCTCAAAACAAACTGGGAACTGACGAGGGGAAAGTTGAACTAACAGGTAATATGTTTAAACTGGGGTTTTTCTATGTATAATATGTACTAGCTGCGCTCCCGCGGTGTGACCCGCGGTCCCTCGGGATTTTTTCATTTTTTCGGGATAAAAAGTAGCCTATGTCCTTCCCTGGGATACAACCTTTAACTATGCCAAATTTCAGCTTAATCTGTTCAGCGGTTTGGGCGTGAAAGCGTAACAAACAGACAGACAGACAGAGTTATTTTCACATTTATAATAGTATGTATGTATTTACAAACAAAAAGTATATAAGTAGTATATCAGTCATGTAGTACCCATAACACAAGCTCTGCTTACTTTGGGGCTAGATGATGCTGTGTGGAAAGTCCAGCATTATTTATTAATATTTATTTATTAAACTAGCTACGGTCCCTCGGGATTATTTCATTTTCGGGATAAAAAGTAGCCTATGTTCTCTGGGATACAACCTTTATCCATGACAATTTTCATCCTAATCTGTGCAGCGGTTTAAGTTATTTGGCCTCGTTACATTGCAAGTTAGATTAAAACTTCAGAGGAAAGGATACCGGCTCTTTCTCCATACAAACGTAGTCGACTGTTTCCTCCCTGGATAATGACACTACTACAGCCAAATTGGTCATGGAATTATGTATATTAATTAATTATTATGAATGGACGCAGAAGGTTGCGGGTTCGATCCCCGCCGCGGGACAAATGTTTGTATGACCTACAGATATTTGTCTCGGGTCTGGGTGTTTCTATGTATAATATGTACGTATTTACAAACAAAAAAGTATATAAGTAGTTTATCAGTCATCTAGTACCCATAACCTAGTATATTGTCTGTGCCATAACACAAGCTCTGCTTACTTGGGGCACAGCATCAGCTGTGTGGAAAGTCCAGCATTATTTATTTATTTAATTTTTGTTAACATTGGACTGACAGTTCTTTCACTTGACAGCAGAAATTAACCAATGAGGAGCAAGACGTCGAAACGGAAATTCCTTAGGGATTGTAATTTTAATAAAAAGATGAAAACTCTGTGATTTAGTAAAGTTTTGTGAATTCCATTATTAAGAATTTGGGGGTAGATGGAATTCCCCCAAGTTATGGTAAAGAGGGAGTACTCGCCTTACTAAGGTTTGCCCAACTGGCACACTTACTGGGCCTTTCGGCCGACAGTTATAGTCGGATAGTTCTATATAGGCTAAAGTGGCCAGAAACTTTGTATGCGCGATTCAGACTTCCTATACTTTTTGCGTGTTCCCAGCGCCATCTAGTGGTACAGCTCCGAAGTACGTCGCTGTAATTGACATCTCTTGTAGTTCAGGCGATGGTAGATAGAGGTCGCCGCAAGAATCTTCATAGCAGTCACGTAAACATTGAAAAAGTAACAAATCTGGTAGAATTTATATAGTTTGGTGAGCTCTGAACATTACGTGAGCGACAACCCTAGACAAACTCAGCAATCAGCTGATCTCCAATGTTTACAAAAATTCCATATCGAATTTGGCTGGAGTATAGAGAACAAATATTTTTGTAATAAACCTTTAACTCGTACCCTATGATAATAAGATTGAGATTGCACTGGTGGTCTAGTGGTAGTGGCTCCCTTCAGATCGTAAGGTCGTGGGTTCAATCCCGGTCGTGCGAAGGAGCCGGATCCCTGGATTCTGATAGATGATTTTTTTGCTGATGTTTGAAATATTTGTTGCTTAGGTATATGCTTGAGCTTAATTTTGTGTTTGGACCATTTTCTCGAATTAAAACTATGTATTTTTTTCAGTTAACATACTGTTTTGCTTCGTTAAATAGTACCTATATGATCAATGGATCTAGGCAATTTATTTAGCTGTTTTCTCGTGGTCCCAGGATTTTGTCCCATTAATGGGACCACAAGGGAGAACTTTCTCGTAGTCCCATTCCTATGCTCAGTCACGTATTTATCCTCCTATATAGGTATGTAACTAACAGACCTATAGCATAGGTTGCGAGGAGCGAAGCGACGAGTGGTTAGGTGTATAGTGAACAACCACGCACGAGCCGAGCGAAGCGTGCCGCGGTAGCGGCCGGCGAGTGCCAGATCGCCGTGGTTTTTGTGTTCAGTAGGAGCATATACCTATACAGGGTGTAAAAAGACTGCTACCGAAAACTGAGGGGTTTCAATCAGACCATGATTCTGAACATATTTGCGGAAAAAAAACGCAAAAAAAAATTTTGACTTAGCTACGTCATTTTATTTTATTATCTAGTTATTTACTACTAGTACAACATAATAAGACCATACCTACCTAATAGTTTCATTTAGAAAAGAAAAAAACTAATAAAACTCAAAATCCAGCAATCTACGTATAAAAACGCGCCCAGTACATACGCAAACAGTAATCTTCAAACGCTGTTTTCTCCGGATATAATGATTTTTCCGGAAAATCCTTTTGTATTTGGTTGTGTGTTGGGATACTGTACCTACCCCTTTCGGCTTCGGTAGACGTCTTTTTACACCCTGTATAGAGGAGGATAAGTACGTTACTGAGCATAGGAATGGGACTACGAGAAACAGTTCTCCCTTGTGGTCCCATTAATGGGATAAAATCCTGGGACCACGAGAAAACAGCGATTTATGTTATGCTTGCTTTAAATGTAAGAAGACCTGAAACGTCAAATTCGGATCATTTCCTGCTCTGTCGGTCGCTGTCGGTCAATTCCGAACCGAATGCATTCCGCTGTATTATGAATCAAGGGCCTGATTTTATTTATGTATTTACTTAGGCCCTTACTAATAAACTTGACATAAAGTTATGTCATGCATAAACTAAAAATTTGTATGGTTATTCATAGGTTATGCATGACATAACTTTATGTCAAGTTTATTAGTAAGGGCCTTAATATTTATCTTTTGAGTTTTGTTATACATCGACTCGAAGAAATAAGAAAAAAACGTAAAGGCAGATTTACATTGAGTCAGTAACTGACGTCAGTGCTGGCGCCGAAAACTGACTCATACAGCGTGTACACGCTGTCAGTATTTCGTCAGTAAATCAATTTACACGATGGCAGTGCTGGGTCAGCACACACTCGGCAGTGGACTGACGTCAGTTACTGACTCAATGTAAATCTGCCTTAATATTCAAGCATTGATTTTATCTAAGAACCACAATAATTTTGGTTTATATTTTTGAATTTACTCTAGATCCAAAATCGAGTAAAAAGAAAAAACAATATATGTAGTTAATTAAATATTATAAAACGAAGACTAACCTATATATGGTCTTTCATTTTGAACTATACAAACCGACAGGGCCTCATTTTTGGGTTGTAAATAGACGTATGACCGTATCAATTTAATTCCTAAGCCTATTTAAGTTGTCACTTCAAATTTTAGAATTTATTGATTTTTTAGAATTGTTGCATAATGATTTTCAAGGAGAACAGACGTTCCAATCACAGCGCAGCTACATCACGAATAGACTAAGTTATACAAGAAGCAACAATCAATTGAAAGGATGGTCTTTATCGATTTTCTCGGTATTTTCATAACAAAACAAAAAAAAACCATTGCATAAATATTTTTTAATTTATTTTTTGAACCCAATTCCTGAATTAAGTTAGTATAAAATGAAAGACCCTATATACGGCAATAATATTCAAACTATTTAAGATGAATGCTTGATCCATCTGTCTTAAATTTATAGTAGCATTAGCATGACGGCATGGCATGTTTTAGAGTCTATAATCCCCGTGTGTCCGCCTGCGTGTGGACAGACGAGGTACGCCGGCGTCGGCTGTCTACTGCCTCCGTCTACCGCACTCACTGTGGTTGCCGGATACCTCATCTATGTGCTCGGCAGGTAAGTTTAAATGGTCGTATAAGTTATTTGTAAAACACCGGTGACCTCTCAGTACTGTAGATAGGACAGAAATTAGTATTACTATCATCATATACAACTTTTGTTCTATGACTTACATATTTTAGTTCATTTTTCATACAAAAATATAAATATTTAAATTGAACGCTCTAAATACGAAGTCTGTGAAGTGAGGCGAGCGGGGTTAGGGCGGCGGGGGCGCTTGAAATAGACCTTTGGAGATAGATGGTATTCCTCCAATATATGGTAAAGAGGGAGTACTCGCCTCGCTAAGGTTTCCCCAACTGGCACACTTACTTTAGGGCCTGTTCGACCAACAGTTGTAGTCGGATAGTTCTATATAGGTTACATGTGCTTAGAAACATCGTTTGCGCGATTCAGGATTCAATACTTTTTGCATCATTTGTATGGGAATCCGCTTATCTGTGATTTCCAGCGCCATTGGTACTCCGAAGTAGCTAGGTCGCTGTTATTGACATCTCTCGTAGTTCAATGGTAGATAGATGTCGCCACAGACCTATTTAATACAGAGTTGAGATGTGTTAGATAGGAGGTTATAGTCCGGTAACACTAAAACGGCCTCATAGGCCATTAGTATTAGGCCCTCCGAAAAAAAAAAAAAAGTATCCAGTTGTCTACATATGCCCACAATAGGCGGAAGTTCGTGTTCACCCCCAGACGGCCAAGAAACGTTCTTGGTGATCCAGATGACGCTATCACTCTCGCCAATGGTGAAGTGATACCGTCATCTAGTGATGATAGGTAGGTAAATTCTCCGGCAACAGCCCAAGCCGAGGTTCGTACCTATTAGAGGTGCCCTTGCGCATGTTGTCGTAGCTTCTCTCTAGGCGTCTCGGCACCTTCAGTGCCCGCCATAGTCCGGTAACACTAAAACTGCCTCATAGGCCATTAGTATTAGGCCCTCCGAAAAAAAAAATGTTAGATAGGACAACAAAATCTTGAAGGTTTGTTTTTGGTAAATGTATTGTTTTGTAAAAGTCATAGAACATAAGTTGTATATGATTTATTATTTATTTTATCCATCCAGCGTGGTAATGCCGCCAGTGTTTTGGGCACGCTTCCGACTGACAGTGACCTGGATCAGTTGAGCTATCTATAGATCGTTTCTAACGATCCTTAGATAGCTTGACTAATCCTGTTGTATTTTGTAAATATATGTAAATATGTAGTAGCTTAGTTTCTGTAAATAAATGTTATATGATTTTATTTTATTTTATTTTATTTATTAAGGATACCCAACACGGGTACACCTTACATACAAGAGTTAAAACAAAATGTCTTAGGTCTAGTGTTCCCATAATTATAGGGTATCACAACATGCGTAAAAGAGGGCACAACAACTTATTTCTAGATAGGTTTACTTAAGTAGTAAGAGTATAACAGAGATAAAAATATAGGTAACTTAATATACAATAATTAAAAGGTAGTCAGAGCGTCAGATAGGTGGTCGTATAATGCGAGCCAAATGTTTCTACCTATCTACTTAGGTAAGTAGGTAAGTATGATGATAGTAATACAGTCCTGAGAAGTTACCAGTGTTTTACAAATAACCCTGTAAAAAGTAAAAAAAACTTAGGTCTTTACATCTATATTAGATTAGATGATTTATCGTCAGGTGGCAATCCATGCCTACACTTAACGGGACGCTGTAGTGCCGTGCATCAATGGATTTTTCGTTTCGTATTTGTATGCGCTTTAACACGAGCTCTTAACGGTGAAGGAAAACATCGTGAGGAAACCCGCAGCTTAGTCAGCTCCACATGTATTGACGTCTCTCCTGTGGGCGGCTGATTAAGCTGAGAGGATGGTTTAGGTGCTACAAGCCTCCATCTCAAACAATGTATAAAGTAGGTACCTAATTTTGATATTTCGACTGAATACAAACTTTTTCTAAACTAGCTGCGCTCCCGCGGTGTGACCCGCGGTCCCGCGGGATTTGTTCATTTTTTCGGGATAAAAAGTAGCCTATGTCAACTGGGATACAACCTTTATCCATGACAAGTTTCAGCTTAATCTGTTCAGCGGTTTGGGCGTGAAAAGGTAACAAACAGAGTTACTGTCACATTTATAATATTAGTATGAATTATAATTATTGGATTGATATTTATTCAGCGCCTTGAGTCGTGATTTTTTTTTTTATTTATGTGCATCATGGTTTTTTAATTTTTTATGTAATAAATAATGTATTGATTTTTACGTTTCGCAGCTATGTTATGCATGATTTAAAATTTTAATAGCCTTTTGGAGACACACTACAAATACTTTTATAACTTCTAAGATTTTAAAATGCATCACAAAAATTGTACCTATTGAGAGACTTGAACCCGCGACTACAGATCCGTGGTAACGCTCTATCCATCTGACCCAATGGATCGTCGAAGCAATTACTATTGAAATGTGGGAACATAACATACTATACTTATAAGTGACCTAAGGAACGGTAAAAGTCGCGAGTTCGAGTCCCGTATGGGTGCAATTTTTTAATGCATTTTAAAATCTTTAGAAATCTCTAACGATTCGAAAATTGTATGGTTACTTCTAAGTTACTCCTTAGAAGTAACCATACAATTTTCGAGTTTAAACCTGTCGTAACTTAAAACCACGTTTATTAACACATTCAGTGCCGACGACTCGCCTGGCGAGTCGACTTAAATTTCGTTCATGTACCGGCGAGTCAATGTTTTTCGCCAATATTTCCAAAATGCGTCCATATTTTCTCAGAGGGAATTAATTAAGAAAATCATAGTGGCAGTGAATGTTTTAATAAGGCCGTAAATGTGTATTTTATATATTTAAAAAAAATACGTAAATTTTTATATATTTTTTTTTATAAATATTTTTGAATGACATAATTAATTAATATAAATAATATAATTATTTTCAGAATCATCAATCCCCGATATTAACTATCCTGGGCTACAACCCGATCCACATTACAGCGGAGCGAATTACGCTAAAATCAACCTTATGATTATTCTAATAGCGTTCACAAACATATCTAAGGTATTCCAGTACTGAATTATTATTATGTATATTATATAGGACATCGAGATTATTTTTTCAAACAAAAAATACTTTTTGATAATCAGTCCACGGTTAATAATAAAAAATCAAAATATATTTTGAATATCGGTGAACATACATCCTCTTTTTGAAGTCGGTTCAAATGATGTTTATTCGACTCGTGTCAAAAGTAAATCATTGGCGTCGATTCTGTTGTTCACAGTCTAAACTTAATTAAACTAAAACTTGAACGTTCTTATTTTGTTATCAATAAAGACGAAAACGGCATGTCACTAATAATGACATTACTAAAATTATAATCAAAATGGCGTCTTTGAGCTTTTTTAGCAGCTGTTTTACACAGCAAGCAAAATGACCTTGACTAATTCTACCTACAAATACGTAATTTTGACTAAAATTTATTCATTTTAGGAATTTCACTGTAATAGTCATTCTATTTTGGCCTTTATAGTATACGAAATTAAGAGCTAAGCATTTTAGTTTAGTTAACTTTAGTCAGTCAACATCAGAATCGGCGTCGATTCTTATTTCTCTTAATTCTTATTAAAATGCTGCTTATTATATAAACCTTAGTTGAACCCCATCACATGTCAAAACAAAACTGTTACCACAAAAAAGCGTTCTATGTACGAGTATTTAAAGATCGTTTTTCTAGGGACAGTTTTTTAGTTAGGCTTGGTCTAAACTCGGCTCATTTTCTTGTAATAAGTTGAGCCCTGAGTTTCATCAAGTATTTTTCGTAATAATATTTTAGTAAGTAGGTACCTATAAATATAGAATTTGATCATATATACAATCTTAGAATCTCATCAAAATATTCACAGTCTGATTAAAGCAATAATTATAAGGGTTTTTGAGGCTGTATTATGTCAAAAACGCCTAATTTAAAAGTTAATATGTAACTCAATTCTACTTATTGCTTAAATCTATCAAAAATGATACAGCATTTTATGTATCCTTTTATAAGCGATGTAGGTAAGTTTCATATTTTTCAATATTATTAAATTATACATGTATAAGCTTTGAATCAGGGTCTTTCATTTTAAACTACACAAACTGACACGGCCTCATTTTTGGGTTGTAAATAGACGTTTGACCGTATCAATTTAATTCCTAAGCCCATTTAAGTTTTCGCTTCAAAATTTATCATTTATTGATTTTTAGAAATGTTGCATAATGATTTTCAATGAGAACAGACGTTCCACCAATCGCAGCGCAGCTACATCACGAATGGACTAAGTTATACAAGAAGCAACAATCAATTGATAGGATAGTTTTTATCGATTTCCTCGGGATTTTCTTAACAAAACATAAATATTTTTTAATTTATTTTTTGAACCCAATTCCTGAATTAAGTTAGTATAAAATGAAAGACCATATAATAATGAATCTCAATTTTAAGCATAATGTGAACCAATAGTGGTCACCCATCCAGTGTGACGTTTTTATTAACACTAGGATATTTGTAGCATTTTCTATGCATTTATTTATATAAATTATTATTATTATTATTTATTCCAATCATTCCATTGTATGGCATCTATTTTTTTATGAATTTCGACTGGTTATAATTCCCTCCAAAAGTTGAATTTAAATTATGTTTTATATTCTTGAGTCTTTGGGTTCGGCATACACAAGGCTTACAGTACGCACAACCGATCTTTAGCTCTCTGAAGTTAGGTGCACTAAACGATGCAGGTTTGGTAGAGTAAGCGAGATAGAACGATGCAACAAACGTGAGTGAGCGAGGAAGATATACAACGCTGTTATCGTCTTATATGGTTCAACTTCAGAAAGCCAAAGATCCGTTGTAACTACTTTACATAGTTTTGTCAAGAATATTTGATTTTTATGATGAACTAGCTTTTTATTTTTTCGGGATAAAAGGTAGCCTATGTCCTTCCCTGGGATATAACCTTTATCCATGCCAAATTTCAGCTTCATCTGTTCAGTTTGGGCGTGAAAGCGTAACAAACAGACAGACAGACAGAGTTACTTTCACATTTATAATATTAGTATGGAGTATGGATTTTGGAAATGTTATGCCTCTGCCACACTAAGCCATGTTTAAATTGACTGAATATAATGGCCTTAATTTTAATCACACTTTGTATTTTATGTTGTGAATAGATTTAGTGGGTTTTTTTTAATAAAATAAATTGTGAACCAATAACTTTTTTATTTATACATTAATATTTGATACATTTATATTACAAAAACATAAGTATTCACACAATATAATTGCTTTTGGGATAAACATATTTAAATCACAAATAACAATAGCTTATTTCTATCCAAGGCAATGGAAAAACGAACCAGTGTGGTGAAAGGAATTTAAGTGTACAACAATAGTTTTTATAATCAGTGAATAAAAATACTACTAAGTAAGTTCGTATGAGTCAGTGGCCAACTCTGGTGACGGAGTTTTTAGGCCGCTTTAAGGCCTCCGTCATTTAACGACTTAATTAGCCGGGACCGACTATTTAACGTGCCCTCCGAAGCACGGAAGCGCTCAGATGAAAATGCCACTGGCGGTCACCCATCCACTTACAGACCGTTTCGAACGTTGCTTAACTTCGACGATCTTGAACGACTAAGCAAGCACGACCACAAGTGCCTCATAGAAAAAATGGGCTATAATCTGACACCTATTTAAATAAATTTGTACATTACAAAATTGCACATACTGGGTTTGAACCCGCAATAAACTCAAATTTATATTTACTCATGTCAAAAGTAATGAAAAATAGGTACGTAGGTAAAGTTTTTTAACATTTGTTCTAGTAGGTACTAAAAGAGAATTGAAATCTGATAAATAGTTTAAAAACCTAAAAGGTAAACTCGCTTACTACGTCTTATCGAGTCACAAATTCCAAACACTGTGGTGAAAGGACAAGTGCGCCTCAAAGAGGCTCCTTTCGTGCGAACTATACAATAAAATAATAATAATCATCACCAGAAAATCTTAAAGATGGACCACATAAGGTATAATGCCAGTGCGTAGAAAAGCACCCTGGTTATCTGATGAAGATAGAAGAGTCTGAAAAGAAAAAATAAGGTTAAAATGCGTTACAAAAATATTAGTTTTATATCCCGCCGGCTGCGCCAATTTCACACTTGCTATATTTGATTTAATAGTAGCCTTCACACGAATACAGCCGATAGAACGCGTTCAAAAAAATTATCACTCGCGATTGCGCGTACAGGCTATCCCGCATGATTGCGTTTTGACAAACTAACGAGTAATCGCGCGCAAAAAAACGCGTTGCATCAAAATTATCACTCGCGATTGCGTGTAGGTACCTACAGGCTTTCCCGCGCTCAATCAGTCGTGAAAGTTTGTGCGTGTGAAAGCAGCTATTGGCTTTGGTCAAAAATGTTCGTACTTAACAAACACATTACATTATTTTGACGCAGCCGGGAGGATTAATAATATTTTTTTATAAAGTAATACGCAAACACATTTTCGTCTAGCCCCCATCCGATACCGTCCGAAAAGGAACTTCGTTCCAAAAATACTTTATCCAAAAATGGCGCAGCCGGTAGGATTTAAGTTGTTTACCTTTTCCACTTAATCCTGGCCGCGGGAAGTGTGTCATCGCTCTCTTTGAAGAGATACCGTCGGATACCAAATAGATACGTGTCGAAGTATTCATCCCAGTCGATTGTGCCCATACTGAATGGGAATAACTGAAAAAAGCAAGTCAATATTTATATTTTTTAATACAACAAATAGATATAATCTAGCCCAAAATTAAGATCGAATATTTTGCCCAACATCGAATACTTTGGTCAAATTCAAAATATGTCTTGTTTCTTCTGAGGTTTTCCGACTGTTGTTTCGTGTTTTTTATTTATTGCGAACATAACTTTTCCATCACCTTCCCTTGTCCCACTCTATGTAGGGTCAGAACAACAGTAAAGTTCTCTTCCATTCCCCTCACTCCCTTATAGTCAAAGTCAAAAAGCATTTATTCAGTAGGACCGCTGGGATCACTTAAGTGTGTGATTCTACTCCTGTTCTTTCACGACCAATACTAGATTCAAGGCAATAAACTCTGTTTAGGGCTTAGCGCACTTTTAAAATTCTCTCTTTTTTTTAATAATGCTCCAAAGTAAGCAGAGCTTGTGTTATGGGTACCTACTACATGACTGATATACTACTTATATACTTTTTGTTTGTAAATACATACATATTATACATAGAAACACCCAGACCCGAGACAAATATCTGTAGGTCATACAAACATTTGTCCCGCTGCGTCGCAGGCGGACCTTCGCCCACTGCGCCACAGAGGTCCGATTCATGTCATCTTTCACACAATCCATAAAATTCTATTCCATTTTACC
Organism: Epirrhoe tristata; assembly: GCA_951394285.1. Lineage (NCBI taxonomy): Eukaryota > Metazoa > Arthropoda > Insecta > Lepidoptera > Geometridae > Epirrhoe > Epirrhoe tristata. The sequence goes on along the minus strand of OX596165.1, from coordinate 4,154,148 downwards.
TTCTGATCCTGTTCAGTGGTTGTTCCCCAAAGCTCGCGAACTCTTCTATTGCAGAAGTGTATCTCAGTAGTGCAGAAGTAGGACAACACAGAAGAGAACTTGTGGATCTTACGGTACACTTTCAGCATCCTGACAAAAAAATGTGTTATAAAATCCGGGTTGAAAGTGTAAAATGCGGAATGGAATGTGTAAAATACGGTTTACGGTATGAGAAATGCAGATTAAGATGTGTGAAAAGTATGTTATGAAAATGCGGGTTTTGTTATGAAAAATTCAGGTAATTATGTGAAAAATACGGGCTATGTTGTGTAAATACGAGTTATTTAGTGTAAATACGGGTTATGTAGTGTAAGTATGAGTTGTGTAGTGTAATTCAAATTCAAATTCAAAACGTTTATTGCTTCATGTTAGTAAATAGATCTTAAAATAAAATTGTGTTTCATAACATGAGCCCCGCTGGGGCACTGCAACATTTGGTACTTATTTTAGGTATTTTTAACTTACAATCTAACTTAACTAACAATTAGGTAATTAATAAATTGGCACAGCCTTTTTCTTAACTTTATCAAAAGAAACATTTTTGGTTTAAGGTTTAGGTACAATTGAATATGTATTTAGGAACCTGAGTTTACTTTTTGCATCTTTTATTGTCTTCTAAATAATCTTGTAAATGCGAGTTATGTAGTGTTAATACGAGTTGTGTAGTGTAAATACGAGTTGTGTAGTGTAAATACGGGTTATGTAGTGTAAAATACGGGTTTAAGTCTGATAATGCGGGTAACTTACTTTGGTTTCCGGCCCAGACAAACGGCAAGTCCGTCAATTAGCGCCGCGGGAATAAGATGCAACATTACAATGTTGATTCGATTCAAGATGGCCGACTTTGTTAGCGTCAGTGAGAAATACCTGAGAATTTAATTTGACGAATTGAGATTAAAACAATTTTGGTATGTGAGATGGTAAAACGAACTTATCACAAATAGGTTGAGATAAGAATTTTTTTTTTTAAATTATCGCCCACATTAATCGTTACCTGATTTTCTGTGCTTATGCATGCTAATTTAAAAACGGCTTAGTCGATTTGAGTTTGAAAAAACTTAGGCCTTTTTACATCTATACAAGTATGAGATGATTTATACAGCGTCAGGAGGCAATCCATGCCTACACTTAACGGGACGCTGTAGTGCCGGGACATTGTTTGAGATGGAATAGGCTTGCCCAGCACCTTAGAGCCGTGTTGGTCGAATGGGGTTGTGCCTCGACTTTTAATCCGAAGGTCGTGGGTTCGAATCCCGGCCGTGCGTCAATGGAAACTTGGATAAACATAAGTCTTTATTTGATCAAAATTTTTAAACAAAAACAGCCATAGTAAGTAAGTACCTATTAGTTATATTTGATACGGTTTTAGCCGGTATTTTCAATATTTTTTGTCGGTTATTTCAATAAACTTACCATACGGCTTCAGAGAAGGGATGCTGGTCCATCGTAGCTACATTTTTAGCCATAAAGTCGCCCCAAGTGATCCGGTTTTCAACTGAACTTACATAGTTGAAAATTGGCGGTTCTGTTATACTGAAAAAAAACCGGTAAAATAAAATAAAAAATACAATAGAATAGAATAATGAGTTTTATAAGGTGTGGCAAAGACATTAAAAACCGTTTTTTGTTTTCAAAAGATAAGTACAAGGGATGACAGTAAATTCACAAACACTATTATTTAATTGCGAAATGAAAAGCCTTTATCAAAATTTTCGATTCCGACGGGATTCGATCCTGCGACGATCAGGAGTGCCTTCAACTGCTCGGCCACGGAATCACTAGACGTCGCGTCGCAGTCGAAATTTTTGACTAGCTCATATTATTGGTTAAATCACCGGTAGCGCCATCTACACGTTTCAATCATTATTGCCAACAATAATTTAACTCCTTACATTTTAAGTAAAGTAATGAGATTTTTCTGAATATTTAGTTGAAATATAATTTTGCCACCCCCAATTCTCGTTTGCCAGAAGTTACCTGTGTTGTGCCATGTGTACACTAGCGGCGGCTACGATTAGTCCGTTGACGACCAAATCAACAGGCACGATGTCAGCTGTCACCGCATCATCGCACTGTAGTGTCCTTAGTATACCCGTCACTGTAAATAACCGGTTTTTTAAATACCCGTTACTGACATTTTTGAAATAAAATTTTTTTTTCTTTATTAATTAAAATTAATTCAAGGCATTCGATTTACTAGAATGGAAATAACAAATCCAAAATATTTGTATTTTGACGTGCCTTTGATTAACCGTTTAGACTCAACTCGTGATGATTATTGCTCGTTTGATAGATAGATATAGATAAACACTTTATTGTACACAAAAGAAACATATAACGCACACGCAAACAGTAATATTCAAACGCTGTTTTCTCCGGATATAATGATTTTTTCGATAATCCTTTCGGATGTTGTGTGTTGGGATGCTGTACCTACCCCTTTCGGCTTCGGTAGATGTCTTTTTACACCCTGTATAAAAAATATCTCAGTAGTAGCTCCTTTCACATTCCGCATTTTTGCCTCAACGTTCACTTACCACTGCCCACCGCTACACCAGTTGGTCCATACATGTTGTCGAGCCAACATTTCAAAGGTTCTTTGGCTGTTGATGTCACTGAAAACAGTAATCTATTAACTTCTATGGGATGTTATTTTGGACTTGGCTCTGACTACCCCTTGAGTTTAATACCTAAAGATCTTACGAGAAAATCTACCCCTAAAATAAATAAATTATATGTATAAGGACGTCCGGCGGCCAGATGGGCAGACGATACACGTCGCGGGCCGTCAATGGGTCAGATTAGCGCAGGACAGTGGCGGATGGCACAAGCTTAGGGAGGCCTTTACCCAGCAGTGAGTGAAGTCAGGCTGTGGATGATGATGATGATATGTATAAGGCTTTGGTGATTGACTGATATTATTATCAACTAAACTATAAATCTTAGAAATATGAACTTTAACATGTAAGGCGTTTTGGAAATTCTATCCCAAAATAAATGTAAAGGGGGAAAATGTTTGTACCTCGTGAGCGAAGCCGTGGGCGTGATTCTAGTAATATAATATAATCATAAAAAAAAATTAGGCCTTTACATCTATATTAGATGATTTATACAGCGTCAGGAGGCAACCTATGCCTACACTTAATTAGACGCTGTAGTGCCTGGGATATTGTTTGAGATGGAATAGGCTTGCCCAGCACCTAAACCATCCTCTCAGTTTAATCAGCCGCCCACAGGAGAGACGACGTCAATACGTGTGAAGCTGAATAAGCTGTGGGTTTCCTCACGATGTTTTCCTTCACCGTTAAGAGCTCGTGTTAAAGCGCATATAAATTTTTCGAAACGAAAAATCCAGTGATGCACGGCCGGGATTTGAACCCACGACCTTCGGATTGAAAGTCGAGGCACAACCCCATTCGACCAACACGGCTCTCACTATAGTATAATCATAATATTCATATATTCATTCAAGAAGTAGACCACGCCAATGGGTCTAGGTCGTATATTTACATCCAAACTTTCACATTACATAATGGTATGACATAGTTTATGTATTAGTTAATCTGATGGTGTATTATGATGGACTGTGTAGGCGAAAATGAGGATAATATCGATTTTTTTGTGTGTTTTCTTGAGTGGCAATAATCGGTTTTGTTTGTGTAAACACTTGCGAAAAAAGAGAAATGAATATGTGATAACCTTGTGCCATTGCAATCAAATTATTGCAATAGATGTTTGAGATTTAAAAATGACTTGTTGATTATTTAAGTTTTATTCAGTTATGACCTCCGTTCGATTAAACAAATCGATAATTCCAAAAGCTACTTTTCAATTCACTTTGATTACAAGTTAATTGTATAAAATTAATTATGTGCAATAGCTTGGTGTTGTACCTGCTATGGAAACACGAAGACTTACCAATATTATAATGTTGGATTTCCTAAATAAAGAAAAAAAATAAGCTTTTAGATCCAACTAAATATTTAAACCACATATTTTCGAATTATTACCGGTTTATACTGAAAATTATTTCTGAAAAAACCGGTTTTTTGAAAATTGTTTTATACCCAACTATAAACTTATCTTTAATTTTATGAAATAAATTATCTTATCTTATATAAATAGGGTTATGTTACCTATCGCGGGCCTAAATATACCAATAGGTAGACCTCCAGCGTTGACTCTTAACTCCTTCTCGGCTAATGCTTTGGTGAAAGTGTATGTGTTAGGCCAGGGTCCTAGGATTCTGAAACAAATTAAAAAAAATAGTTAAGTAGTTACTTATTTTTTTATTATACTTTGATAGAGTTGGCCGAAATTCGGTCAAAACTAGGGTCGAACGAAATGGAAAAAAAAATTTTTTTTTCGCTAATTCCGACCGGTCAGTTTATTTTATGTTTTTGCTGCATATATACCAACCTACTTAATTTTTAATAACTGATACAGATGGCCGAAATTCGGTAATAATAAGTAATGGAATTCGGCTTCAGTCAGTTTGTTTGATGTTTTTGCTGCATCGTGAAGGTAGGTTTGTGCTACATAAGTTTATTTTAATAATACATAATAATATAATCTTTGGAATATATTTTAATAAAAGCGTGTTAACAAAAGTTAACTGTGACTAAATTCCAGAATGCGGCTGATATTCGGCCACATGCCTAAATGAAGTTTTTCCCGAATTTCGGCTTAATTTTCTTAGAAGGAATAAAAGAAGAAGAAGAAGAAACCAAGAAGTAATGTGAAACCATGAAGAATATGAAGACCTATATGATGAAGACTAACTTTGTTACCGATTGGGCGATATAGTCGCTCAGCGACAAAGCCCTTTTCTTTTTTTTGTAAATAAATAATAATAATAATCAAATTCTTACTCTGGCAACAAATCATCGATCTCCCCATCCGTGAGTTTATCAATAGTTCGCTGCAATTGATCCGCATTCGCTGAACAGTCGTAAAACCTCTCTTCTATCCTAGAGAGGTGGGAGTTGGAGTATGCGGTGGATATGTGCATGAATACCTGGAAATAATCAATAAATAATTTTAAAAAGTATTCATTTTTGTATTATAAAATGTATAAGTAGGTACTTATGTATAATTTATAGATACTAACCTACTTACTTACAGTCACGTGGCTGAGATGATGATGAAACTACATACTTACTACCTACATGCTTAGACTTTAAAAATACAATAGAATTAGTCAAGCTATCTAAGGATCGTTAAAAACGATCTATTGGAAGCTCAACTGATCCAGGTCACTGTCAATCAAAATTATGTCTAGAACAGGCGGCGTAAAAATCACTCAATTGTCAATAAACATTTGACACAGCATTATCCAATAGGCGGTCATCGCATTGAGCGATCCCTTGCAAACCTTTAGATTAAAAGATATAAGTATTTACAATAAGGCCGAATTATCTTCGGCTGAATAATCTTCGGTCACATTTCGGCTACTTACATCCAATCTCTTCAGCTCCCTAGCCAGTCTGAGCAGCTGTAGCGGCGCGCGAACGTTCGTGGCGAGCGCCGCGCGCAAATGCTCGTCGAACTTCACCGTCGCGGCTGAATGGAAGATTATGTTCACCTGAAGCAGGGAAAAGTTGTAGGTAGGTAGGTAGGTAGATTATATTTTTTTAATTTGCTTGTAGAGCCGAGCCGAAACCGCTGAAGCTAGAAAGCTTTAGAATAGAGAAGAATAAAGTTTTATTTTCTCCACATCATATACAACAGTTACAATAGGTACTTAAATCTACATAATTGTATGTGGGTGACAATACGGCTACCTCCCTCAGCATTTGCTCCAACAGCTCGAGAGTGTTGGTGCGCTGGTTCTCAGTGGCGGCATACCCGTTGTGGACACGCGTCTCATCGCATAATTAGCATATTAGTTAATAAACAATTTTAAAAGACATCAAGGAATCAGGTCACTTACAATACTTTTAAATTATTATTATGTACACTTTAAATAAACAATAAAATCATTGCACAATTATAGGTAAGTAGGTATATACCTATGCAACAACGAACGACTATTGAAGTGAATTTGCCATTCGACACTAAAATTACTCAAAAATAAAATATAAAAGGTGGTAGGTACCTACATTTGGTCATACATTAGGTACGCACAATCGTTCTTTAGCTCTCTGAAGTAGCGCAGAACCCATTTTTGATGACGCCTAAAATCGTGCTATCTCGCTTACTTTACCAAACCTGCGCAATCGTCTATTGCACCTAACTTCAGAGTGCTAAAGATCCGTTGTGCTTAGATACAAAAAAAGTACGTAAGTGTCGTGGAACACTCGGTTGGAACGAAGCAAAGAGTAGGTACTTTTCTATAGTTGTAATTCCAAATTCAAATTCAAATCAAACGCTCTTCCGTACTAACAAAGTAACAATCTATGGACTGTTGGCGGATGCGCACTTCGCACTGTGATGATTTCGTGACGTGACGGTAAAAAATGTTCTCCCAGTTTGTTTTTTTTTTCGATTCAATAACTTGACAAATTCTCAAAAATCTCAGAGTAGGTAAGTACCTAGCAGAAATACATAGAACGTACCTTCTCAATAAGCATCTGCCTATCTGTGATATTAAGCCCGAGCCCTGCTGCCTCACAGTCTGCCGGCACCACCACGATCCGGTGACGGAACTTCGGGAACTCGTCTTTAAGCCGATTGAATACCTAAAGGAAACACAGTATTATTAGGTACGGTTTATTTATTTCATTTTAATCATAAAGATTTAACTAGCAATGGACATGGGCTTCATTTTGACATTTGAAACCCATTCTGGACTTGACATTGTCATTTTCCTATTATGTGATTGGTTGAGCTCTGTTGGGATGACAACTGGGAATGGATTTCAAGTAAGAGGTCACTATCTAAGCCTATGCAAAGTTTTTTTTTTTTTTTTTTTTTTAATTAAATAGGTCAGCATTTGACCTCCCTCTGCCTGATGTTAAGCAGTAGTGAGGTCTAAGATGGAGCATGCTTATTTTCTCATTCAGCTTTAATGAGAGTGAGCCGTGTTGGTCGAATGGGGTTGTGCCTCGACTTTCAATCTGAAGGTCGTGGGTTCAAATCCCGGCCGTGCATCAATGGATTTTTCGTTTCGTAAAATTTCGGTGAAGGAAAACATCGTGAGGAAACCCGCAGCTTAGTCAGCTCCACACGTATTGACGTCGTCTCTCCTGTGGGCGGCTGATTAAGCTGAGAGGATGGTTTAGGTGCTGGGCAAGCCTTTTTCATCTCAAACAATGTCCCGGCACTACAGCGTCCCGTTAAGTGTAGGCGTGGATTGCCTCCTGACGCTGTATAAATCATAATACAGGGTGTAAAAAGACTGCTACCGAAAACTGAGGGATTGCAATCAGACCATGACTCTGAACATATTTATCGGAAAAAAATTGTTGACTTAGCAAAATAAAACGCACAGTACGCACAACCAATCTTTAGCTCTCTGAAGTAGCTGCGCAGAACCCATTTTTGATAACCCTTAAAAGACGAAGACAGCGTTGTATCCACGTGTTGTGACAGTGTTGTTGAATTGTGCCTCGCTCACTCGCTTAGTTTGTTGCATCGTTCTATCTCGCTTACTCTACACCTAACTTCAGAGAGACAAAGATCGGTTTTGCGTACCTACTGCACCTAAATTTTTCACATGGTCACATTTTGCATAAGTTTAGGTACATTCTACACGTGAGGTTGCAAGCCCATCGACGACATTTAGTACTTATTGTGTTTAGCATAATATTTGCAATAACTAAGTTTACAACTTCATATTGTCACAGTGATTGCATTATTTGTGTTCAATCATTTGCACGGTTGAACAAATGAGGTAAATAAATAAATCGTTCTCAGAATGCTCGTAAAATGCAAGGTTAAAGTTAAATATAAAATATTATCACCATGAATCGGTGAAGGTCGTGGGTTCAAGTCAGGCTGTGCAATTTTTGGATGCATTTTATAATCATCAATTATTAAAATGTGTTTTCAAAATATTTTAGGTAAACAAGACTGTTCAAAGTTGTATGGGACGTGGTCTATGAACCAATAGCGATACTGAAATGGTATTTGTGTAGGGATGCCTCATCTACATATTTGTGCAAAGGGGCATCAAAATCTGACCCTGCAGAGTTGAGATATACAGGGTAGATTTTTAATCATTATAGTTACAGGAAAACGTTTTTAGGTACCATGCATAACTTTTTGAGGTATTACCTACACAAATACCATTACAGTATCGCTATTGATTCATAGACCGCTTTTGAACAGTCTCCTTTATTTACTCTCTCAAGTGCTTACGATACTAAAATTTTTGTTTTTCCGGACTAATCCATACTAATATTATAAATGTGAAAGTAACTCTGTCTGTCTGTCTGTCTATCTGTCTGTCTGTCTGTCTGTCTGTCTGTCTGTCTGTTTGTTACGCTTTCGCGCCCAAACCGCTGAACAGATTAAGCTGAAATTTGGCATAGTTAAAGGTTATATCCCAGGGAAGGACATAGGCTACTTTTTATCCCGAAAAAATGAAAAAATCCCGAAGGACCGCGGGTCACACCGCGGGAGCCCAGCTAGTCCTAAATAATTGGATAAAATTACATGCTCTAAGGGGCTAATCGCTGACACGGCTAAACCGATTTTAATGGGACATACACTTCAAAATAGAGGAGTTTATAGGGCAACTGGCTACTTTTTATTAATAAATTCTAACAGGTTCGGGATTAACGCGCGAAAAATTAGTACCTACCTACCGCCCACGTGAACGAAGTCACGGGCACAGCTAGTCTTCAATTATCTTTGTAATACTCACAGGATCTTCAAAAACTTCTTCGACTCTTGTGTAGATATCTTTCCCACGTTTCTGACGCACCAGGAGATAGAGATTCTCCACGTCACAGCATCTTAGTAGCTTCTCCATCAAGATTTTTCCGAGAAAACCTGAAAATATATAAGATTATTTGATTTATAATTTTTTATAATAATATTTGATTAAAACTAAACTAAGGCCTTTACATCTATATTAGATGGTTTATACAGCGTCAGGAGGCAACCTATGCCTACACAGGACGCTGTAGTGCCTAGGACATTGTTTGAGATGGAATAAGCTTGCCTAGCACCTAAACCATCCTCTCAGCTTAATCAGCCGCCCACAGGAGAGTCGACCGTAAACGGGTGGAAGGGTTACCGTGAATTGATTGATATGAGCCCAAACACGCATATTTTTTAGTCACTAAAGAGTTCCGTTGAACAGCTCCTGACTCCATCATCAGATCTCGCTGTTGCCATATTATTGCATTATCACTGAAGACTCATAATTGCTCTGAAAGCACCATAATTCAGCTCATTTTATAGTTTTGTCTTCCATTCCTCAGGAATAACGTCGTAATCCTTCCTTTTTCGTCTTAAAATTAAGGATCATTGAATACGATCTCTAGATTGGCGCAAAGGGGGGGTCACAGGGGACATGACCAATCCCCTCAAAATCGAAAAATCTTAAAAATTACAAGATAAAAAAAATCGTTTTAATAAAGAAGATAGATTAGTGACCCCCCCAACATTTCAGGCTACGATCGCGTCTGTCTCTAGATAGCTTGAATTTATAGCCATACCATACTTAAATGCCAGTCGGAAAAGTGCGCAAAATACTTGAATTACCTAAATTATGACGTGTTGAAGTCTTTTGTATGGTATGGAAGCGGTCGTTCGAATCAAGGAATCCCCTGATTTGAAAACAGTTCTGTGAAAGGGTTTAATTTGTGCCTCTAAGGGATTGCATTCTTCGTTGTCCGACTGTTTACACTTTCAAACTTATTTCCGTCGTATTACAAGAAAATGAACCGAGTTTAGACCAAGTCTAACTAAAAAACTGTCCCTAGAAAAACGATCTTTAAATACTTTTTTGTGGTAACAGTTTTGTTTTGACATACATGGGGTTCAACCAAGGTTTTACGTTTTTATAATAAGCAGCACAAAGATCGATTGTGCGTAATGTACGTAAATACCTAAGACCTTGTCAACTCGAAATTCCAAGATGCCACACATCTTTCCGAGAACTGTCACTTCTGACCTCTGACACAGAGGTCGCTTCCTCAAACCTTCAAAGGTTTTTTGGAAAACTTTGGCGAAATACCTATTTATAATAACAGTTATTAGGTACGTAGGTTTTATTTATCTGTTGTTAAATAATGAACGGAATTTATCATTATTGTTTTTTCAATAATAAGGCAATCTTTTCACCACACTGGAACGAAAGAACTAGAGACAGATTATTATAAAAAAAATTGTGGCAAAACTAGAACGAGGTTTCGGTAACGGTTTTAAAATTAAAAAAAAAATTGTCCATCCAAAGAAATATATACTTAATGCAAAATGTAACTGATTATATGAGGTTTGAACTCGGGGCTCGGGGATGTAAATCGGACAGTTTATCCCAGACCAATGAAATTCTAAACTCTAGTCTAAACTCGGCTCATTTTCTTGTAATAAGACAGTATAATTATGTATATTTCTTCTAAGTATGTCGCTAACGCGCCTGTTGGAAAGAAAAAAAAATGTTAACAAATGCCAAATGTCAAAGTTGAACTTTGACATTTGGCATTTGTAAAAAATGTTTTTGTCAAATATTAAAATCCTAGGAACGCTCTTCCATACTAACAATGCAATTATCTATGGACTGTTTCGCGTCTGCGCACTTCGCGCTGTGACGTTTTGGTATGTGTCGTGACGGTAAAATGGAACGCTTTTTTTTCTAGCCTCCATCCTCGATATCGTCTGAAAAGGAACTTCGTTCCAGAAAATTTCAAACTTTTCACTACACACACACACACATACACCAAACATACATACAAACATTAATAGGTAGGTAATAATTACTTGAAGAAGTTTTCCTTCATAATTTTTGAATTTCCATGACTTTAACTATGGCCTCATAAATTCAAGATGGCTACCAAGATCAACATGCTGTCAATCATAATTCATTTCTCTCGAAGGTAAGTTCCGGTAAAATAAAATGACATTGTGTGCTAACTAGCCGTGTTGTGCCTCGACTTTCAATCTGAAGGTCGTGGGTTCGAATCCCGGCCTTGCATCAATGGATTTTTTATTTATGCGCTATAACACGAGCTCTTAACAGTGAAGGAAAACATCGTGAGGAAACCCAGAGCATAGACAGCTCCACACGTATTGACGTCGTCTCTCCTGTGGGCGGCTGATTAAGCTGAGAGGATGGTTTAGGTGCTGGGCAAGCCTATTCCATCTCAAACAATGTCCCGGCACTACAGCGTCCCGTTAAGTGTAGGCATGGATTGCCTACTGACGCTGTATAGATCATTTAATTAATAAAGAAGATGTAAAGGCCTAAGTTTTTATTTTGTGTGCTAAAAATATGATCAGCGATGTTTACCTATTTTAATAAAAAAAATATTATTTTGCATAATTTATTTTAATAAATTGTTGTTCTTTCAAATCATGACAGGATAATTATTAAAGAATAATTTTGAGCTTTTTTTGTTATGATGAAATAATTATATACCTACCTACCTACATCTTAGTCTAGACCACAGAATACCTAGGCCCTTACTAATAAACTTGACATAAAGTTATGTCATGCATAAACTAAAAATTTGTATGGTTATTCATAGGGTTTGCATGACATAACTTTATGTCAAGTTTATTAGTAAGGGCCCTAGACTATAAAATGCTTTTCAGCAGTACTCAGAGTCACTAACGGCTACTTGAATCGTTCCTAAGTAAAGGTTACAATACAACGAAATATATTAGTGACTCTGAGTAAGTATCGACTTTTAACCCTTTCTTTTTATTATTATACCACAGATAAATAATTCAGTTTAAATCAATATGTTGCAGGTTTTAGCATTTTCTTTGTTTCTAAAGGAGGCTATTCACGCTCTATACAAGGCTGGGCTCAAAAGCCAAAAGTGCCGGCCAATGAAAAAAAGGCCTCACCACTAATTGGGAATGTCCATCCGAGTATTTCTCAGTATGGCACCAAGTCTCTAAGTCCACTACTTTAAGAGATTTTTTAAGTTGAAAAATCTGGATTTCTATACAATTACATTTTTTGATTTACAAAATCATTTGCAAAGTAGTTGATTTAGAGAGGTGCCATATTGAAAAATACTCTGATTGACTTCCTCATTATTGGTGACACCTTTATTTTTGTTGGCCGGCACTTTTGACTTTTGGGCCCAAAATGAATGACCTCCTTTGTTTTATTACTTACCTAACATTGGTAGGTAGGTACTAGGTATAAAGTTGGTATAATATATATAATAAGCGTATAAGTAACCCTAAGTTGACTTTTGAATAAATTACAAAATTGAAGTCGGTTTTATTTTTGATTTTAAATTAGGCAGTGGGTAAGTATTATGTTAATGTACCTACGTAATAGCGTGATATCTTGGTAACTTGAGGTGTCTACCTACTATACAAAGTACCTCAATTAGATATCTACAGGGTGAGGCAAAATTCAAATTCTAAATAAACTAAGTACCTAACTACCTAGTCTAATACCCACTAGGTAGTTACTTTGTTAAGATTTTGAATTTTGCCTCAACCTGTAAGTATAATTAATGTACAATTATTTACGTACTAGTGGACCCGGGCGCGACTTCGTCTGCGCATTGTTTCGTCATACAAACTTTAGAGATAGAACTACCTTGTTCCAATCCAACCCATGAAAACACATAATTCATTTTTGGATTTGCTGTCTTTAAAATAGTTCAGAGCAGCAGAACGAAATGATATCGCCATTTTGAAAAGTCAAAAGTTATTGGTTGTCATGGCAACCTTAGAGCAAAGTTCTTTGTGTCAAACAGAGTACTGCTAAAGTTTTTATTTTATGTCATATCCCCGTTGTTCTTTAACAAAAACTTTTTTTGTTTTCAGAAACGTTTTTCGGGATAAAAAGTAGCCTATATGCTATTCTGGAGTTATACCTTTCACCTTACACAATTTCATTGTAAACTGTTACGTTGTTTGAGCCTGATCCTTACACAAACATACAAACATCCAAATAAATATCCAAACATCTAAACAAACTCACAAACTTTCAACTTTATTATATGAGTGGGATAGTAGGTACCTAGTTCAGTTCTTCAAGTTACAAAAAATATTATAGCAGAACATTAGCATTCCTAATAACTCTGGTTAATTTAGATTTCGTAAAAGGATAATATCTTTATTTAGTACATAGTTTACATCTCAATATATAAAATTGAATCCCTATATCCCTTGGTATCGCCATCACGCGTGAACGGCTGGACCGATTTCACTTTAATTTTTTGTTGTGTTTGTTATTGTCAGGAGAAGGTTCTTATGAAAAAATCTCTATATTAATAATGGAGGGCGTAAAATAAGGGTTGAAAGTTTGTATGGGGAGTTGGATAGATGGCGTTGCTGATTCTTGCAGATTTCAGTTCTATTTAGATGTTTTCAATTTCGCTGACGAAGTCGCGGGTACCAGCTAGTAAATAACATAAAAAAACATGGCACGTGTAACTCTAAAAACAAAACCGACTCAGACTAGGTAAAAAACTACAAGCGCGGATGAGGTTTTTAAGTTTTACGGATACTTAGGTATGTAGGTACCTAATTAAATTAGTGGTCTTTAGAAGATTGTGTTTTCGAAGTAATGTTCCGTCGCAACAAACGCTTGTCGAACTACTGTATTTTCGAAGTAAGCGACGTGTCGAAATAAATAACTGTCGAAGTTCAGAGGTACACTCTATATAGGTATCGATAAACATAGGTAAGTACAACATGAAAAAATGTTAAGCCAAATATGAACCACCTCCTTTTTTTAGCCTACTCCCGAATGTGAGTGAGTATGGTTTGTGTTTCAATCACGCATACCAGTGAACCAATTTGTATGAAACTTAGAATTGGTGTGGGTAATAATAATGTTTTATGAATAAATTGTTTTAAAAAAATCTTACCCGTTGCTCCGGTAATCAACACATTCTTCTTGCTGTAAAACTTTTGTATGGGAGACAGTCTCATCGAATTCATGTTCTCGTCCATTATATCTTGGTCCCTGGAACAGTCCGCGCAGTATTCAGGCTGGGGTCCGATTACGCTAGTCAGACCATGGTATGCTGGGTCGACGATGGTCGCCATTTTGTTTTTTTGATGGATTATGTTTGCATTTTTTTCTGAGGACAAAATAAAACATTTTACTGACTGATCTATCAATTATGTATAATTAATCTTGGAGGGCACATTCCTCTATGATGTAGGGGGCATTAATTAAGGAATTTAAGAAACTCTCCCGCTAAGCGGTTTCGGCCGATCCGAATCCGATCCGACCCCGTGAAAATACGGTCCGTAGGAGTTGTAGAACTATTTCTATGGTAGACGCACTAGATCAGGCTTCATCCATATTATCCATATCCATACTTCCATACTAATATTATAAATGTGAAAGTAACTATGTCTGTCTGTTTGTTACGATTTCACGCCGAAACCGCTGAACAGATTAAGCTGAAATTTGGCATAGTAAAAGGTTGTATCCCAGAGAAGGACATAGGCTACTTTTTATCCCGTAAAAATGAAAAAATCCCGAGGGACCGCGGGTCACACTCACACCGCGGGAGCGCAGCTAGTTATTACTATATTTAGCGGATCCGGATTCGGATCGGACGTAGTGCGAAACCGCTCTAAGGGAGTGAAAAGGGGTATTGTGCATCTACACAGATGCACACATGCACGTTGTGTCTGTGTGCGTGTGGAACGCTCCATGGACGAATGAGCGCTCAGTAAGTATCGCTTACACAGAAACAAATCACACACAATTAAGACCAACCCGCCTTCGTGACATAGAACAATTAGGTACCTACTTATACCTTGAGTTTATTCGCTACGATTGGAACACATATAAATATAAACTTTTGGAACGAAGTTCCTTTTCGGACGGTATCGAGTATGGGGGCTGGAAGATAAAATGCGTTCGATTTTACTGTCACGACACATACATAGGTCAAAACGTTACAGTGCGAAGTGCGCAGACGCGGAACAGTCCATAGATTGTTACATTGTTAGTACGGAAGAGCGTTTCTAGGATTATTTTAGTGAATATCTCTGCAACTAGACCGTCACAAATAAAAAGAAGCACACCAGGCTGCGTCACCTACGAGTCACTAAACATTAGGATAGCATCCAGGTCTCTACGTGCTTGCAGTGGCGTAGCTAGGTAGCCAAGGGCCCTGGTGCAAAATAAACTGGGGCCCTAACTGAACGGTTTAGGTTTTATCAAGTCAAAATATACAGGGTGTGGCAAAATGTAAACGTATTTTTTTTTGTTAAAACTATAATAAATAAATAAATAATGCTGGACTTTCCACACAGCATCATCTAGCCCCAAAGTAAGCAGAGCTTGTGTTATGGGTACTAGATAACTGATATACTACTTATATACTTTTTGTTTGTAAATACATACATATTATACATAGAAACACCCAGACCCGAGACAAATATTTGTAGATCATACAAACATTGGTCCCGCCGCGGGGATCGAACCCGCAACCTTTTGCGTCGCAGGCGGGCCTTCGCCCACTGCGCTACAGAGGTCGTCAAACTTAAGATTTGATTCGTCATTTACTGGGTAACTATTTCAAAAATCTAATAATGCAGTTGTTTTTATTTTCAAAATAATCATACCTATAGTTTCCTAAGAACAAAACCTTCCAGACTCTCGGGACTCAGAGTCCGAGGGCCCCTTGAGCTTGGGGGCCCCGGTGCACTGCACCGCCTAGCCATTACGTTATTTAGGTACGTAAACCACAATTTTAATGCTGCTCAGTCATAATACGTTATTTTGCAAGATCTTCAAATGTTTGCGGTTTTGAAGCGACCTAGAATGAAACTGAGTCATTTCAGCCTTGGACTGAGAAATATTAGACCGGTCTAACCCATCGGCTACAGACGACCTCTGTGGCGCATTGGGCGAAGGCCCGCCTGCGACGGAAAAGGTTGCGGGTTCGATCCCCGCCGCGGGGTAAATGTTTGTATGATCTGCAAATATTTATCTCGGGTCTGGGTATTTCTATTTCTACATATCTACATCTACATATCTACATATCTACATATCTACATCTACATATCTACATATCTTCTACATCTACATATCTACATCTACATATCTACATCTACATATCTACATCTACATCTACATATCTACATCTACATATCTACATCTACATATCTACATCTACATATCTACATCTACATCTATCTACATATATATGTTATTATAAAGAGGAAAGATTTGTTTGTTTGAAATGAATAGGCTCCGAAACTACTGGACCGATTTGAATAATTCTTTCACCATTAGAATCCTTCAGTATCCCTGATGAACATAGGCTATATTTTATGCCGGGAAAGTGAAGCTTTCCTGAGGGACCGCGGGTAACACTGCGTCGAACAGCTAGTAGGTATATATTATATGTATTTACAAACAAAAAGTATATAAATAGTATATCAGTTATCTGGTTCCAAGTACAAGCTTTGCTTAGTTTGAGGCTAGATGATGCTGTGTGAAATGTCCAGCATTATTTATTATTTATTTACAAATATCAGCCTCATTGCCTTTTTGTCTAACTTGAAATCTATTCCCAGTTGTCATCCCAATAGAGCTCACAAATCACATACTTAATAGGAAAATCTTTTATTATGCGCACTGCAAAAATTTGGAATCAGCTTCCAGCGTCTGTATTTCCGCTGAGCTACGACCCTGTTGTTTAAGAGAGTTAATAGGCACCTTCTGGGTAAGCTCGCTCCATCGTAGACCTCACTCTTGCCTGTGCAAGTTTCGAGGTCAAGAGCCGACCCATTCATAAAAAAAAATGACAGTTGAAGTCTAGAATGGGTTTCAAATGTCAAAATGAAGCCCATGTCCATTGCCAGTTGAATTACACAATAAGACACTCATATAGCTATATCGTACAAATATATATTGTGAAATACTGTAAGGTCGCATGATTGGTTATTTTTTGCTTTCTATGACGCGTTTAAGTCTTTTATACCTACATAAGAGAAGTGATATGAGTACTTGAATGAAGGAAAACATCGTGAGGAAACCCGCAGCTTAGTCAGCTCCACACGTATCGACGTCGTCTCTCCTGTGGGCGGCTGATTCAGCTGAGAGGATGGTTTAGGTGCTACAAGCCTCCATCTCAAACAATGTCCCTAGCATCCGAGTGTAGGTAACGTATCAAATCATCTTTATAGATGTAAAGGACTATACTACAGCCGAGTTCGATATGGAATTTTTGTAAACATTGGAGATCAGCTTCATCAGCTAGGTCACTCACGTAATGTTCAGTGCTCACCTATGATGTTTCACTTATAAATTCTACCAGATTTGTTACAATTTTCAATGTTCAATTGTCACTGCTATGAAAATACTTAATAATGGAATTCACAAATTTCACTAATAATTTTGTTTCGTGTGTTTGTTTTTTTCGGTACTCCGAAAACGAAAATATAAATCACCTTTATAATAAAAATGACAAACCCTAATATTTCCATTTTGACGTCTTCGGCTCCTCATTGGTTAATTTCTGCTGTCAAGTGAAGAACTGTCAGTCCAATATTTACAAAAATTCCATGACCAACTGGCTGTAGTACCTATTGTTTTGTGTGCAATTGTTTTATCTAATCTAGTAGTAGAGATTTTAGAAGATCAGTCTTATCTTACCCGACTGTGTCGCAAAGAAGGGTAGTAATTATTATGTTCTGCTCTAGGTGTTCGGTATTTTTATGATGTAATTTGTTAGCAGTCTGAAGCGGCAATATGCTTGCAGTCTGTCACGTGGAAAGAATGCATGTGATGAGCTTTCTTAGAAATAGTTCTAAGTGAACATTGGGAATACCTACCTAATTAGGCAGAAAATGTAGGTACTTACACATTTATCTACAGAAATACAGAATTTATTAATAACACCATTGTTACATGTCATTGTGTGTAGGTATTAAATCAATTTTAAACTTATATTAAAGGAAGCTCGAGAAACTCGCTAACATATCTTGATATGAGCCTTATTTTCTCGCATAGGTAGGTAATGTATGAGAAGTAGGATATATTCCCAACGACCCTGCAACCTCCCCACTAGTGGGGTAGTTGGGAATAAAAAGTGCCAACGACCCCACTGCTCAAGTCAGTGGGGACGTTGGGAATGCAAATTCCCAACGACCACAATATCCTCCCCATCATTGTGGTGATTGGGTAGAGTAGGTAAAGTATTCACATCGGGGGTAAAGCTGTCTTATTGACATCCATTCACGGTTCACGTTCACGGTTTGGGCGCGCTTATTATAAAAACGTAAAACCTTGGTTGAACCCCATCATGTCAAAACAGAACTGTTACCACAAAAAAGGGTTCTATGTGCGAGTATTTAAATATCATTTTTCTAGGGACAGTTTTTAGTTAGACTTGGTCTAAACTCGGCTCATTTTCTTGTAATAAGCCCCTCAACTCTGGTGACGGAGTTTTTATTAACAAGTGACAATTAAACGTGCCCTCCGAAGCACTGAAGCGCTCATATGAAAATGCCTCTGGCGGTCACCCATCCACTTACAGACCGTTTCGAACGTTGCTTAACTTCGACGATCTAAAGAACGACTAAGCAAGCAGTGGCGTAGCTACCGAAGGGCTAGGCGGAGTAGGCGGTGCAGTGCACCGGGGCCTCCAAGCTCAAGGGGCCCTCGGACTCTGAGTCCCGAGAGTCCGGAAGGTTTTGTTCTTAGAAAACTATAGGTATGATTATTTTGAAAATAAAAACAACTGCATTATTAGATTTTTGAAATAGTTACCCAGAAATTGACAAATCAAATCGTAAGTTTTACAAAAAAAATCAAATACGTTTACATTTTGCCACACCCTGCATATTTTGACTTGATAAAACCTAAACCGTTCAGATAGGGCCCCGGTTTATTTTGCACCAGGGCCTTTGGCTACCTAGCTACGCCACTGTAAGCAAGCACGACCACGAGCGCTTCTTGGAAGTGGTATGAAACCCATACTCACTTGTAGTCGTATGACGTAAATGCACCAAATCGAGGCCTCGCTGTAACCCACATACCGGTTCAAGTTCAAATTGAATAACATCAGATTTCTCTTTGTCGCAACATTTCCGTGAGTGAGCCTTGATGATATTGATCTACATAGGCTCACACTCGTATCCTCAAATATACAGGGTGGTCTTTCTGTCTGTGTGTCCCTCTGTCTGTCTATCAAGACCCTTTATCTTTGAGGTATCGAGTTGAAATTAAAACCAATACTCAAGTCTACGGTCCCTTTAAGCTGTGAAAAAAATCAAACTTCGAAAAAAAGTTAACTCTAAAAAATGATACGGACGTTTATGTCGAAAAAAACGTGTATTTCGGCACTCATGTAAATCAAAATTGATAGGGTACTTCCCGTTGACCTAGAACTATGAAATTTGGCAAGTAGTATTGTCTTAGACTACAAGTACAGGGAAAAATCTGAAAACCGTATATTTTTAGTTAAATCACAAAAAAATAGGGCATAATGCAAGGAATTGGGATCTAAATTTTGAAGTGAGTTAACCGTATCATGTCATTTTTGTGGGTGTCGCATGTAAGGGCTTCATTGGCACAAGCTTAAACAGATTTTAAAATATTTTATGATTGTATAGTTTTAGATTTATAACGAAAAAATAAAATCCCTTCTCATGTGTAACTTTAAATAAATAACGCTGGACTTTCCACACAGCATCATCTAGCCCCAAAGTAAGCAGAGCTTGTGTTATGGGTACTACATGACTGATATACTACTTATATACTTTTGTTTGTAAATACATACAATAATATTAGTAATAATTAATTATTTCTTTGTATAATATTACTAATATTATACAAAGAAACACCAAAAACATCGCCATTGATTGATGTAGGTATTAGTAGGTATGGAAAGTAGATATGGATTAGGTAGGTAAGGTACCTAGTTCTCTGCTCGATACCTAGGTGAGCTAGGTCTTTCACTGAACCTTATTAAAGACATTAATTCAAAATGCGTGATTAATTAATAACCTGTTATTGCATAATTAAATTAATTATGTTTAACGATTATGATAATTAGGTTTAATAAACATTATGTAGGCACCTAATTAACCCTTAGGTTACCTATGTACAAGACGTAGGATACTAATTAAATACTTATTTATTTATTTATTCAGCAAAAATTATAACACCATTACAGACAAGCCAAAGCGATGTTATAACACAATTAAACAAATTATAATATACCTACATAAAAATAAACAAAACAAATATTATGGATACAAAATCAATCAGTTACAAGAACTCAAAATTCTCCAGAAACACCTGCGCTATATCCATGAGTTTCGGCAGGTTGTGAGAAAAAACATCAATATTGTTCTTAGAAAGAAAATTAAGCAAATTAACGGCTCGTGACATTGGGGAAAACTTAAGTAAGTTAGTGCGGAACCGAGGAAGACACCTCCGAGTGCTGCAGGGAGTTCCCTGCAGCACTCTCACCACGTACCTACTTGTCTCACCACGTACTTGACCAGCGCCGCGTCCCGTCTCACCGACAACTTACAGTAGGTACCCGACTATACCCATCACAAACTCGGGTACATCAGCGGGTAGAAGGGGTTCAAATTATATTCTTATTTTTCTCTTTTTAGTGTGTAGAAGGTTCTTCTGTTTGTGTTCTGTGAAGTTGGTTCAATATTTTTTTTTCAAAAATGTTTTATTTTTCACTTTTTAGTGTAAGTAAATAAATACTGTGTAAATAAAAGTGTATGTGTAAATAATATAGTAAGCTACGAGTACATTAAGACTTTGCTTATCGTAGCTTAAGTAGGAAAGGATAAGAGAAGTCATGGGCAGACCTACTAAAGGACACACCGGAGTTCAGCAAGGGGGAAAACTATCAATCCATAAGGAAAAGAAAATATTTTGGACTACCTCGGGTGTAATACCCTTTCAAACTATTTAATGTTTGACTCAGATTGTGAGTCAGGATGTGTTGTGTAGTGAGAATGAGGTTTTTTGAATGTTACGGGAAAACTGTCAATCCCTCAGGAAAAAAAAATATATGGCGCCACCTTGAGAGTATACCTCTTTCTAACAAAAAAAATTTTGGAAATCGGTCCACAATTTTCTTAAAGTTCAGTGATTGTTTTAGTTTTACGGGAAAACTATTAATCCCTCAGGAAAAAAAAATATATGGCGCCACCTTGAGAGTATACCTCTTTCTAACAAAAAAAAATTTTGGAAATCGGGCCACAATTTTCATAAAGTTCAGTGATTGTTTTAGTTTTACGGGAAAAATATTAATCCCTCAGGAATAAAATTTATATGGGACCACTATAAGAGTATACCCTTTCAAACAAAAAAAAAATTTGTAAATCGGTCCACAACTGACGGAAATATCGGTGAACATACATAAAAAAACATACATACAGCCGAACATATAACCTCCTCCTTTTTTTGAAGTCGGTTAAAAATACAATGTACACGACCCCTGTAGCGCAGTGGGCGAAGGCCCGCCTGCGACGCTAAAGGTTGCGGGTTCGATCCCCGCGGCGGGACCAATGTTTGTATGATCTACAAATATTTGTCTCGTTGGGTGTTTCTATGTATAATATGTATGTATTTACAAACAAAAAGTATATATTAAGTAGTAAATAAATAAATGAATAAATAAATAACGCTGGACTTTTCACACAGCATCATCTAGCCCCAAAGTAAGCTTGAGCTTGTGTTATGGGTACTAGATGACTGATAAACTACTTATATACTTTTTGTTTGTAAATACATACTTATTATACATAGAAACACCCAACGAGACAAATATTATTTAATTATAAATAACTATTACTTATTATAATAGTATATCAGTCATCTAGTAGGTACCCATAACACCAGCTCTGCTTACTTTGGGGCTAGATGATGCTGTGTGTCCAGCGTTATTTATTTATTTATCTACTAGCTGCGGTCCCTCGGGATTTTTTCATTTTTGCAGGATAAAAGGTAGCCTATGTCCTTCCCTGAGATACACAACCTTTATCCATGCCAAATTTCAGCTTAATCTGTTCAGCGGTTTGGGCGTGAATGCGTAACAAACAGACAGACAGACAGACAAACAGAGTTACTTTCACATTTATAATACATACTAGCTGCGCTCCTGCGGTGTGACCCGCGGTCCCTCGGGATTTTTTCATTTTTTGCGGGATAAAAAGTAGCCTATGTCCTGGGATACAACCTTTAACTATGCCGAATTTCAGCTTAATCTGTTCAGCGGTTTGGGCGTGAATGCGTATCAAACAGACAGACAGACAGAGTTACTTTCACATTTATAATATTAGTATGGATTACGAAAGCAGATTTTTTGATGTGGTCCGAACTTCCGCGGGACGAATGGGTCGTCATAAATCAGACAAACAGAAAGACGGACGGTGTAGTCTTAGTAAGTAATAGGTACCAATATTACACTTTGGGTACAGAACCCTAAAAGTAATTAAGTTATTTTTTCATCATCATTTTCCTGCCCTTATCCCGCTTATGCGGGGTCGGCACAACATGTTCTCTTCTTCCACTCTCCCCTATCACTCGTCATCTCCGTATCGACTCCTTTCTTACCCATATCTTCTTTCACACAATCCATCCATCTTTTCTTTGCTCTACCTCTACTCTTATATCCATCCACATTCATTTCCATGACCCTTTTAGTTACGTGACTTTCATCCCTCCGCATTACATGCCCATACCACTATTAATTAAGTTATTTTTTATTGTGTACTAACTCTGGTAGAGTTCGCTTGTACCTAAGTAAGTACTTTAAAGTAGGTCACATTTTATAAAATGGAAACATAACTTTAAAAATAATGATTCAGATATATTTAACTTCCGTAAAGTAGGTAAGTAAATACTAGGTGCAATAAAACTACTCACGAAAATTCAGATACTCCTAAAAACGGGTGAAAGCTGAAACGCAAGAGGTGCGGGTTCAATTCTCGCTGCGCGTGGCACAAAAATGCATGATTTGTTAGTTATTAGGTACTAGCTACGCTCCCGCGGTGTGACCCGCGGTCCCTCGGGATTTTTTCATTTTTTCGGGATAAAAGGTAACCTATGTCCTTCCCTGGGATACAACCTTTAACTATGCCAAATTTCAGCTTAATCTGTTCAGCGGTTTGGGCGTGAAAGCGTAACAAACAGACAGACAGATAGACAGACAGAGTTACTTTCACATTTATAATATTAGTAAGGATTTGTTCCGGGCTCCGGGGTAGGTTAGGTACACCCAGCTGTCACATACCTACATATCCTGACCTCCTGCCACATGATTGTCTGTGTTTAGTATCAAAAAACCACGAGTAGGTATCACAACACCATGGTAACCACAATACCCAATACACCAAAACATAGGTACAGTACGCACAACCGATCTTTAGCTCTCCGAAGTTAGATGCACTAAACGATTGCGCAGGTTTGAGCGAGTAGGCGAGATAGGACAATGCAACAAACTAAGCGAGGCAGCTATACAACGCTGTCTTCGTCTTTTAGGTGTCATCAAAAATAGGTTCTGCACAGCTTTCAGAGCTAAAGATTGGATGTGCGTACTGTAGGTACCTTATTTTGCATTATATTTATTGTCGAGGTCGTCTTGAAGAAAGAAGCAAAATGCACCCACGTCAGACACTAAAATTAATCTGACATACTTAAATGTTTTTTTAAACTTAATTATTTTAATGACACACATTAGACATAATATATAGACGTATAGTTTAAGTGTTATTATTTATTTTATGTAAGTTTATTTATTTTTAGAATGTTGCCGTATTATAAATTAGTAATATTTTGTATTTCTATAAATATTTGTACACCCCCTGCCATACCTTCAATATGTTCGTTTCTTTCCATCCCAAGGTTGTCTGGAAGAAATCGCTTCTAAGCGATAAGACCGCCCATTGTACATTATCTCATTAGGTTATACTAGTTCATACATAAGTTATTGTGTAATTATTGTGTACAATAAAGCGTTTTTCATTCATTCATTCATTCATTCATTCTCATTGAGAAATGAAAACCGACAAAATATGAGCTTATCAAAAATTTCGATTGTGATGAATGTGAATGTGGCCGAAGTAAGGCACTCCGGCTTTAGGCGGATCGTCTGATCGTTGCGGATTCGAATCCCGTCGGAATCGATAATTTTGATAAAACTTTTCATTTCTTCATTTTTGTTTTATTTAAGCATCATGCTATGCCTTCTTAACATTTTACTAACAAACCGTTGTTTTTTTTTATGGAAGAGGGGGCAAACGAGCCAGTGGCACACTTGATGGTAAGTGATTACCACCGCCCACAGACAACTGCAGCATCAAGAAGCACTGCAGATGCGTTGCCGGCCTTTGAGGTAGGAATAGGCTCTTTTCTTCAAGGTGCCTATGTCGTATCGGTCTGGAAATACCGGTGGCGACAGCTGATTGATTGATAGGTTTTATCAAGTCAAAATATGCATGGTGTGGCAAAATGTACCTAAACGTATTTTGAATTTGTTATAAAAACTCACGATTTGATTCGTCATTTTCTGGACTGACTGTAGTTACACGATGTTTTTTTTTTCAAAAATATATTCCCATCAGGTGTGCCACTGGCTCGTTTGCCCCCTCTTCCATAAAAAAAAAAAACCTAAACCGTTCAGTTAGGGCCCCGGTTTATTTTGCACCAGGGCCCTGGCTACCTAGCTACGCCACTGGTCAGAGTATGGAGAGAAGTGTCCTGAGATACAGAACAAGAGACAGGAAGCGTGCCGCAGAAATAAGGAAAAAAACTAAATTTGATCACATAAAAATCAAATGCAAAGAATTAAAATGGAGATGGACTGGTCACATAATGAGAGAGACGACACAGAAATGGACAGGGACCATGACAGAGTGGACCCCGAGATACAATACCAAAAGAAAGAGAGGAAGGCAACTGAAAAGATGGTCTGATGACATCAAAAAGATTGCAGGACTGTGGCTGCGAGTGGCAAGGAACAGAAAAGAATGGAAAAGGTTAGAGGAGGCCTATGTGTCGACAGGACACGCTGAAGAATAGCCGGACTGGTATGCAAAACTAGAAATAAAGCAAACTGTAAAATATTCTCAGTAAATAAAGGCTTTGAAATTCAAATTGAAATTGATAAAATAGGTAACTGTCAAGTAGATTTGATAGAAGTTGTAGGGCACCCTGTACCGACCTAGTTGTTACCTAAAATACCAACATATTTCGGCATCTAGATAGACAAACATGTCTTTCGCAATTCGGTTAAATAAAACCCAGAAAACTTTTGAAATATAGCATAAATTATACACAGACTATGATATAACATATAATTAAACATTGCCAAACTCACCTTTTTTACTTTTCGCGGCAAAATTTGAAAATGGAACACCCGATTTTTCTCACTCACATAAACACACCAAAATTCAAATTTGGAACACTTAAAAATAACAGGTCGAGCGCGCGAACTGCTAAGGCATAGAAGACTATTGCAAGACTCAAAATTATGAGGCCGAGAATTACGTAAGTTTATTACACTGTATTACATAAAAATGGCCGTTGGCAAATTGTGCAAGCTTTTCGGCTTGTATTGGTATGTCGTGCGGACAGCGTTGGAATGGTATACTTACGATTTTTGATCACAACTGTGGCCATCTTCAAATCCCCACTTTCGTGCAGACGCGGATTCAGTGAAAGAGGGGCAGTTGGTAGCTATTACCCTGTTAGTACCTACACCGACGCATTCGCATGCGATTCGCATCAACAGATCGCATCCGACAAGGACGCACCTATGTCATTAGCTATGTGCTAGAGTGAGATGTGGGTTCGCATCGTTTCGCATTCGCATGCGAATGTGTCGGTGTACTAACGGCGTTAGTGTATTTTTATATTATATTGTATATTATATTGTCTGTGCTATTAGCCAACTTTTAACGAACTTTGTAAAAATTATCATGGAAATAGGAAGGAAGCTACGTACGTAGTCACTTGAGATCCTGTTGAGGCAAAAATGCCTAATAAGTAGAATAGAATAGAATAGAATAGAATAGAATAGAATAGAATAGAATAGAATAAACATTTATTTGGCACAAACACACACAAGAAAGCACTATTTAAATAAACTATGATGAAAAACCAACAATAGAAAACAAAAAGTAGGTAGGAAACATCAGACATAAGAATTAGAACGTTTTGAAAACCATCCAAAATTAACAAAGATGAGTCTACCTACACTACCTATTGAGAACATAAAGTCAAGGGTACAAGACAATTACCTATAGGTATTCTATATGCTATTTAATATAGTAGGTTTACCTACTATTATGTATGTATAATTAATAATATCTATCTATGTAGGATCTGGAAAAAGTAACATAAAAAGATCTGAGAGAATGTCTATGCACCTTGGGGATACAGTCGTGAACCTGTTTTGTTTTGTATCTATCTATAATACGCACAACCGATCTTTGTCTCTGTGAAGTAGCTGCGCAGAACCCATTTTGATGACACCTAAAAGACGAAGACAGCGTTGTATAGCTGCCTCGCTCACTCGCTTAGTTTGCATCGTCCTATCTCACCTACCAAACCTGTGCAATCGTTTAGTGCACTTAACTTCAGAGAGACAAAGATCGATCGATTGTGCGAATTGTACCTACTTAGTTAATAAATAATACGTTTATTTTTCGACTACCTCTGTGGCGCAGTGGGCGAAGGTCCGCCTGCGACGCAGAAGGTTGCGGGTTCGATCCCCGCCGCGGGACAAATGTTTGTATGAATTACAGATATTTGTCTCGGGTCTGGGTGTTTCTATGTATAATATGTATGTATATATAAACAAAAAAGTATATAAGTAGTATATCAGTTATCTGGTTCCCATAGTACAAGCTTTGCTTAGTTTGGGGCCAGATGATGCTGTGTGAAATGTCCAGCATTATTTATTTATTTATTTATTTATTTCAGACCTGGGGCCTTATTGTGTAATTGAACTGGCAATGGAAATGGGCTTCATTTTATTGTCTAACTTGAAATCCATTCCCATTTGTCATTCCAATAGAGCTCAACCAATCACATAATAGGAAAATGACAATTGAAGTTCAGAATGGGTTTCAAATGTCAAAATGAAGCCCATATTGCCAGTTACGTTAGACAAAAGGCTGCTGGTGTTGAGGAGGCTATTGGGTCCAGCCTTCAACGCGGAGCCGGCGCCGGCGCATCAAGGAGGCAACTCGTTTCCGCATGATGGCATGGAATCCATCGACACCTGATTCCGCGCACATTCCTGCGCATATGATGCGCTATAGAAACGAAGCAACATCCTCAAGCCATTATTGTACTGGACGCGCAGAGGACTAAGAGATTTCCGCGTAAGAGGCTTGCTGGTGTAACACCGTTAGTACGCATTCGCATGCGACAGATCGCATTGCGATGCGAAACAATGCGAAACACCACTCACGAAACGTCTGCGTCGGTGTAACGACAAATTTCGTAATTCATGCGAAACAGTACCGACAAGGACGCGCCTATTTCATTATCTAGAGTGAGACAGAGCATGTTTGAAACTCTGCCATACTACCTGACCTGACAGATTTTTCGTTGGTATCGTTTCGCATTCGCATGCGAATCCGTCGGTGTACTAACAGGGTAAAACGTCTGACAAAATGCTTTAAAAATAGCTAAGTAATAATAATGTAAACTTTTTTCTATGCTTTTGTCTCACTTCAAGCGTATAGTGAGGTAAAAAAATCAAAAAATGTGGCTTTACTGGCTATCCTCCTAAACTTATACTCGTATTTGAATTTCAGTAATTCCAAAACAACGCCATCTAGGTTTACACATTGAAAAGTGTATTTTGCTTGTTGTAGCGCCATCTATTGTCGAATAGCAAATTGTAGGTGAGAGCAGGTCTATTTCATCTATCAAAATTGTCAACAAAAGATGTTGACAATTTTGTGACTTGAAGCGAAAGATGAACTGAACCGTGACTTTGACATGACAACTGTAATAAAATGTTGTTCTTTCACTACAAAAAGAGAATATTTTCATTGGTTCCTCTGTTCTATCCAACCAATCTGCTTGTAGTAATTTACTTTGTTTGTCATAATATGGCAATAAATTGTCAGTGACACCTTATTACTGTGTATTTACATTTTATTGATTTACACATTGTTTAGGGATTTCGTGTAATTACAATTTGTTGGTATTTTCAAGAATTTCCATATAAATTTACTTAAGAAGATATCCAAACCTCGTAATCGCACTGAGTAGAACCGAAATCGGCGAAAATTTCTAATATCACAAAAACTTTAATTTTCTTCGCTTGGAATTTGATTGACTCCACTTTTCGAAGAATACTAGCTTGCCTCCAAGGAACGATGCTCCCTCGACCGTACTACACAGAGCAAGATATCAGAAAACGGCAGATCGACACGCTGAAAATCTTTAACGACAATGTTCTCGAAATCCAGGAAAACTCCGAATATAGTGTTGAATTCGACTCAAATGGCAAGAAAATGTCTCTGAACGTAGTCCTGACCCCTGAATTTCCGAATGAACAGCCAAATATATACATAAACCCACCGATTCTTCATCCATGGGTTGCTGAAAATTCCAACCAGGTTACTGGAGCTCCTGGCTTAGTGAACTTCACAGTGCATTCAGATCTTGGTAGACTTGTCCAAGCTATAATACGAGAGTTTCAAAGGTACCAGCCTAGTGAAGAAACTACGTCGAATGATGTGAGCCCACAAATGAACTACACTCACTTGCTGTTTCCGGAACTCGGGGAGCTGACTATTGATGAGTTGCAGGAGATTTTGGAAAACCCAGACCTACAGGTACAAACTGATAATAAAATAAATAATGCTGGACATTTCACACAGCGTCATCTAGACCCAAACTCATATCTCAGTGTTGAAATAGTCCGATTATTAAATTTTTTTTCAGGATAAATTGTTGGAGACAAATAGCCAGTTGGTGGAACTGGATTTAGAAACAGAGGAGCTAATGACCAGCATCGAGCAGATTGCGCAAGACAACCTTACTAAGCAGCAGGTAACATTGTTACTCTAGTTCTTCATTGTAATGGTTGGTTGCAAAAAAATTAGTAACTTAGGCCTTTACATCTATATTAGATGATTTATACAGCGTCAGGAGGCAACCTATGCCTTTAACGGGACGCTGCAGTGCCTGGGACATTGTTTGAGATGGAGGCTTGTAGCACCTAAACCATCCTCTCGGCTTAATCAGCCGCCCACAGGAGAGACGACGTCACGTGTGAAGCTGACTAAGTTACGGGTTTCCTCACGATGTTTTCCTTCACCGTTAAGATCGTGTTAAAGCGCATATAAATTTTACGAAACGAAAAATCCATTGATGCACAGCCGGGATTTGAAGCCACGACCTTCGGATTGAAAGTCAGGTTTAGAAACACTACTAAATATTAGTATGGATTTATTTTAAAAAAACTATTTTCCCAGAGCTTAGAAAACATAAAAACTGAAGTAATCGACCGGATCTCAACAATAGTGCAACTAAAGATGAGCTATGAAGAGCTCAGCCGACGCCATCAGAAGCTATCGGAGCGTTGTGCGCCGCGTCGGCTCAGAGACTGCTTAAGGCAGGCTGCAGGGAAGGCGGATGAAGAAGCCGAGGTGATTGCTGAACAGTTTCTACTTGGTGAGTTATGTGCGCCTGGTATCTTAGATCTATATAGGACTACTGGACGCTAGCAACTGTCACTAGCTACTGGATACTAGTTACTGGATGCTAGTTCCTGTCTTCTAGCTTCTGGACGATAACTACTGTCTTATAGCTCGCGAGACACTGTCTTCTAGCTCCGTTAGTAGCTACTGTTCGCACACTACTGTCTTCTAGATACTGGTCGCAAGCTAGTCTTCTAGCTACTGGACGATAGCTACTGTCTTATGGCTCGCGAGACACTGTCTTCTAGCTCCTGGTTAGTAGTTACTGTTCGCACACTACTGTCTTCTAGATACTGGTCGCAAGCTAGTCTTCTAGCTACTGGACGATAGCTACTGTCTTATTTATTTTAAAATTTAATTATAAAGATTTAATTTTTGTTAAATCGATTGGCATCGAAGTCACCCATCGCCCTGCCACGATGATCCACCCCTCCAGTTACACCGTGTTTATGCGCTATAACACGAGCTCTTAACGGTGAAGGAAAACATCGTGAGGAAACCCGCAGCTTAGTCAGCTCCACACGTATTGACGTCGTCTCTCCTGTGGGCGGCTGATTAAGCTGAGAGGATGGTTTAGGTGCTACAAGCCTCCATCTCAAACAATGTCCCAGGCACTACAGCGTCCCGTAAGTGTAGGCATAGGCCTCCTGACGCTGTATAAATCATCT
The DNA here is from genome assembly GCA_951394285.1 of Epirrhoe tristata. NCBI lineage: Eukaryota > Metazoa > Arthropoda > Insecta > Lepidoptera > Geometridae > Epirrhoe > Epirrhoe tristata. The sequence goes on along the minus strand of OX596165.1, from coordinate 4,123,681 downwards.
AATATAGATGTAAAAGCCTAAGTAATCCCAGCGGTCATACTAAACAAATGCTTTTTGACTGTGTCTTTCCATCCAGGCCCTTGATTCATAATACAGCGGAATGCATTCGGTTCGGAATCGACCGACAGCAACCAATCACAGTGCAGGAATTGATCCGAATTTGACGTTTCATGCACTGTGATTGGTTGGAACCGAATGCATTCCGCTGTATTATGAATCAAGGGCCTGGATGGAAAGACACAGTCAAAAAGCATTTGTTTAGTATGACCGCTGGGATTACTTAGGCTTTTACATCTATATTAGATGATTTACACAGCGTCAGGAGGCAACCTATGCCTACACTTCCGCTGCATTATGAATCAAGGGCCTGGTCTATGTATTTTTTTTCAGGAAAAATGTCAGTGGACGAATTCGTATCACAATTCGCTGAGAAACGAGCTCTGGGGCAAGCGAGGCGAGCGAGAGAAGAGAGGTTAGCTCACCAGCTAGCTCAGTTGGACAAAGCTACCACATAATCCTACTTCCTACTAATATACCTAGTATGTATGCTAAGCACAACGGATCTTTAGCTCTCTGAAGTTAGGTGCAATAGATTGTAGGTTTGGTAGAGCAAGCGAGATAGCACGATTTTAGGCGTCATCAATGGGTTCTGAGCTACTTCAGAGAGCTAAAGATTGTGCGTATTGTAGGTACAGTCAGCGACAGGAATTCATGAACAATTGGAGATTTTAAAGCTTCATTTTCATAATTTTTTTTATTTATCATTTCATACAGATTTGTCTCGGGTCTGGGTGTTTCTATGTATATATTTATATTATGTGTATTATGTTTCTATGTATATACAGGGCGTCCCACGGCTATGCCACATGGAGGGAAAGTACCCTTAATATTGTAGATGGAACATTTTACTGAAAGAAGACATTATTTTTATTTAAAAAACAATTTAAACTGCATTTACAGATATTTAAATAATTAGATGGTTGAACCGGAAATCGAACCCGTTACATGAGAAAAATAGTCATAGTATGATAAAGCTACAGGGCTTTATCATACCGATCGAAAGGCTTCATCATAAGGATTATTTTTTGCTAAATAACATAGTGTCACAAATAAAAGGAAGGCCATGAATTTTAACATTTGTGTTCAGAAAAATAAATACTTAGCTGACATTGCCGTAAGCACATACAACTGACATTATCATAAGTACGTATCACTAGTAAATGTACCCACTTGAGAAGTATAACCAGTGTGAAAGTGTCCACGAGCTGCAAGCAGAACTTAGACGTGTTATTCGAAATATCCACCACAACAAGATCAAAAAGTCGACAGGGAGCGAAATAATCAAAAGAGTTCGACTTTGTATTCAACAGGAAGGGAATCATTTTGAGCATTTGATAAATTGATAAATTTTGTATTAAAAATGTTAAAGTTCATGGCCTTCCTTTTATTTGTGACACTATGTTATTTAGCAAAAAATAATCCTTATGATGAAGCCTTTCGATCGGTATGATAAACCTACAGAATGATTATTTTTCTCATGTAACGGGTTCGATTTCCGGTTCAAACATGTAATTTTTTAAATATCTGTGAATGCAGTTTAAGTTGTTTTTTAAATAAAAATAATGTCTTCTTTCAGTAAAATGTTCCATCTACAATATTTAAGGTACTTTCCCTCCATGTGGCATAGCCGTGGGACACCCTGTATATATTAATATGTATGTATTTACAAACAAAAAGTATATAAGTAGTATATCAGTTATCTGGTTCCCATAGTACAAGCTTTGCTTAGTTTGGGGCTAGATGATGCTGAGTGAAAAATGTCCAGCATTATTATTTATTTATTTTTATTTATTATTTGTGTGAAAATTGACTATTTTTTTTTCATTATAGTAATGCAATTCAAAACATCGAATGTAAGCGGAAGTTTTATCTAAAACCCTACGAACTTCAAAGATATTGAAGATTCATATACATCAAATGTTCATGAACTTCTGTCGCTGACAGTACTTAATAGTATACAGGATGTTACCGCATTTTTAGAAGCTCTCGCGACTAGCCTGCTTCTTGATAGATCGACGAAGTTAAGCAACGTTCTACGGTCTGTAAATGGATGGGTGACAGCCGGTGGCATTTTCATCTGAGCGCTTCCGTTTTTCGGAGGGCACGTTATGTTGTTCCAGGCTATTAAGCCATGAGGCCTTAAGGCGGCCTAAAAACTCCGTCATCAGAGTTGGCGACTCATACGAACTTACTCCATTGAAATTGTATTAAAAACGTGTCCTAAATTTTTTTGCAACACCCTGTATACACCTAATAATCTGATTTAGAAAGTATGATTGTTTTGATGTTTGTATTTCAATCACGCGTTAAATTATTGGACCGATTTAAGAGTGTGCAGGAGCGATTTAAGCAATTTTGTAGTTATTTATCTCAGAATCTGTTAAAGCTACAACATTCATATTTAGAGAAATGATACTTCGAATTTTTATCTTGTATTACGTGTTTTAAAAACACGATTGGTGACCGTTTTGTAGTTTTTTTTTAAAAAATACATGTTTTGCACACATTTTGCTATTTATCTCAGGAACAGTACACTTTTATTGGTGGATTTTTGTTTTGTCAAGTAACCTACAAGTATTTCTTTAGTTGTGTCTTTTTATTTTTCGATTGGTTGTTTAATTAACTTGTTATTAGGTAAAGTGTTTTGTCGCTGTAAATGACATTGCGTATCAATAGCTCTGTACTCCTCACACGCCGAACAAATCACACTAGCTGTCCCGCTTACAAAATGGCGGCTCCTGCACACTCTTAAAATGAAACTTGGAATATACGTAAATAGATCGTAATTATTAGTAACGGGTAACGGGTTTTTATGACGTACCTCAATACAACAATTAGGTACGCGACAAAAGCCCGCTACTCGAATAATTACTTATGCCATCAAATCACGTTTAAAAAGTTAGATTACTTAGATCGTAGCTTGGAATAGCAATATTATTTTTAATAGTTCTCCTCTTTAATATAAGAGGAATTTAATTTCCAAGTTTCCTATTTAAAGAACTTAAAGTATGGACTGTGTAACGATCTGTTCAGTCAAGAAAGATTTATACAGGGTGAGTGGGCTGTGTAACGATCTGTAGGGGTGAGAAGATGCTGTTCCTACTTTATGTATGAGAAGATGATGGGAGATGGCACAAATGATAACATTCATATTTCCGGATACTCATCACGTCGGGGTCACCACTGTGCCGTATTAGGCGGTGTCCTAATATGGGAGCATCGTGTAAATAATAAACCGGAATTGAGACACGAGTATTTGCAAGACACTGCTTATAATAGGTAATAGGTATAGGTAGGCACAGATCTGTTCAGTCAAGAAAGATTTATACAGGATGAGTGGGCTGTGTAACGATCTGTTCGGTCAAGAAAGATTTATACAGAGTGAGTGGGCTGTGTAACGATCTGTTAGTCAGTCAAGAAATTATACAGGGTGAGAGAGTATTTCCTGGTTGATAAAACCGTCGATGTAGAGAATCTGTCATTTTCTAATCTGTACATTTCTAACAACTACAAAAGAAAATGTGCCTGCCCCCAGTGAGGTAAAGTTTTGCACCACCCTGTATAAAATACTTAAACCACCCTGTTTAAAATACTTTAAAGTAATACGTATGTAAATTATTGTTTGCTACTTTTGTTGACGGTTATGTTGTTAAGTTTAATAAAAAATAAACTAAAATAATGTTCAAACTTATGTTTTATTAATAAAAATTTGTTATTACTAGCTGCGCTCCCGCGTTGTGACCCGCGGTCCGGTCCCTCGGGTTTTTTTCATTTTTTCGGGATAAAAAGTAGCCTATTTCCTTCCCTGGGATACAACCTTTAACTATGCCAAATTTCAGCTTAATCTGTTCAGCGGTTTGGGCGTGAAAGCGTAACAAACAGACAGACAAATAGACTGACAGACAGACAGAGTTACTTTCACATTTATAATATTAGTATGGATGAAGTATTTTAATAGAATCTTAAGTCGCCGTCAAACATCAATGCATTACAGTTGTGTTTGTAGATTTGTTTCTGTGTGCGTAAGTGATACTGAGCGCTCATTCGTTCATGGAGCGTTCCCGTACGCACACAAACAACGTGCATGTGTATCACACACACTATGACAGCCTTCTTTAAGAATAACTACGAGTTTAATTATGTCAAATTGGCGAAAATCGTGCTAATTCAACATTATATTATTAATCTCTTTAGTGATAACTAACCTACTTTTTTTTATCTATGAATGCCAAATATATTTCGTTGTCATGAGATTGTCTGACAAAACAAAACAAAAATGGATACAAAATGAAATACCCTTTTTCATAGTAGATTCCATCCTACTAGCCCTTCACATCTCATTACTAATAAAGTAATGTTATTTAAGGTTTTTAATTTTATACATAATTAACTTTGAATTTTCAAGAATTTTACCGCCAAAAATCCAAGTGTCAATACCTATTCGGTAAAATAACGAATGCCAAAACGTACGATCCCGTGAAATCAATTGTCGACCGCCATTCTTAGCTCAGTTTGACTTCTGTGGAATAATAAGAATATATTTGCAAAAACTTTACCGAAATGTGGTGAGCTGTGACTAATAATTCAATAATTAATAAACAATGAGGAAAATACAAGGTCGAATCGAATCTGTTTCATAATACCAGTCAATCGACGACGGAAACTATGTATAAACATTGAGACAGGAACAGAATTTCAACTAAGTGCATTGAATAATTGAACGGAGCGGTCGTGTCGTGCAAACAGCAAAATGACGGGTTTTTTTATTTATTTTTTACTACTCTGCAGCTGCAGTCTCTCATTCTGCCTCGAGTTAAAACAAGTGTTGATTTTAAGTCGTCATAATGTCAGAACGCCGCTAGCTGAGCGTTTGGCTACTATGTCACCGAAAACGTGGAGGAAATGGGATCAGCCACCTGGAGAATTAACAAAAAAAGGAGCATTATTAGAAGGTTATATTGGAGAATATTTCGCGGAATGGATGAAAAGCCAAGGACTGTATCAATATTTAGACGAAGAGGCTATCCATGTTTACGCGAATACAAAACAAAGGACAATTGACACAGCGACTGCGTTCATAGATGCGTTTCGTAATTGCAATGTGACAGTTTTATCGAAAAACACAAAAGAAATGGATCCTATTTTCAATCCAGTCATTCACAATGCAACCGAAGCATTCAAAGACCAAGTTTACTCAGAAATGAATAAGAATCTTAACGAAAGTGACTTGAAAGATGTTCTTCAAGAATTGAACCGGATTTTGAATATAAAAGATTCGCAAATATGCAAAGATAAATCAATCTGTGATCTAGTGAATGACAAGAACAGTATTGTATGTGATGTTGGGGAGGAACCGAATCTAAATGGCCCATTGGGTATTGCTAATGCAGTAGTAGATTCATTTCTTATGAGCTACTACGAAGGTCTTCCTCTAAAGGATATAGCTTGGGGCGAAATTAAATCTGAAGATGAATTAGAAGCTCTAACTAAAGTTCTGCGAGATAACCTAAAAGTAAGATTCAGTCTACCAAAGTCGTCTAAAGATGTCTCCAAGCCCCTTGTGCAATACATGAAAGAAATTTTGAGCAGTAATAAAACGTTTATTGTTCTTGTTGGCCATGATTCAAATTTGAACTCTGTGTTCTCTGCGTTAGACTTGAAATCGTTCATCTTACCCGGTCGATTTGAAACATCGCCAATTGCCGCGAAATTGGTTTTTCAAAGGTGGTCCGATGGAACGAATGACTTTTTGAAAATGGAATACGTTTATGAGACATATTCACAGATAAGAAATGCGGAGCGAATGACTCTTTTAAATCCCCCGAAAAATATAACATTGTTTTTTAAGGATTTAGTAGATGACAATAGTTTTTATCTATGGAGTGATTTTGAGAGAATTTTGCAGGAAGTTACGAAATAAACAAATAAAGTAACTGCATACATTTTATTAATATACTTATTAAATTTTATTAAGATACTTATTAAATAAAAACTTATGTACTAACTTCAACTCTCTAACTTTATTTTTATTATGTTAATGGTCATTGAACATAAATAAAATAAAATAAATAAATAATGCTGGACTTTTCACACAGCATCATCTAGCCCCAAAGTAAGCAGAGCTTGTGTTATGGGTACTAGATGACTGATAAACTACTTATATACTTTTTGTTTGTAAATACATACATATTATACATAGAAACACCCAGACCCGAGACAAATATCTGTAGATCATACAAACATTTGTCCCGCGGCGGGGATCGAACCCGCAACCTTCTGCATCGCAGGCGGACCTTCGCCCACTGCGCCACAGAGGTCGTAATACTTAAACACATAATTACACACATAATTACTTAAATGGAAGCATTCTCCCAAGGAAATTATCGGAAATATCCGAATATTCATCAAACGAACGAAAATAAGAACGGGAATACGGCCCCAGCTCAATTTGCTAACATGATACTTTAATCATTAAAATCATTGCGTTGGGGTTATAAAAACTCTTTCCATTATTGTATTTCATGGTCTGTGAGTGAATAAACTTGCTACTTGTTCTATTTAGGCACTAACACCAGTAAATACTATCTACTAATGCCATACAAAAACACAGTGACATAAAAGCAAATACACAGACGATACAACAAGATGGCCGACCATGATTGGAAAGCCGACTTTGAAAAAGCGCGCGAAAGTGAATTTATATCCGTGTTGTTCCGCCACTCCTGCGCAGACCACGTTTGCGCTTGCGCCGATTAAAGTGCCATTACCTGTAATAATATAAATACAAAATTAGGACAATTTGAGTAAGTAACTACATCTTTTAATCCCTGCTCGTAACTCGTTTTGTGTGAAACTATCTTGTGTGTATTGTATGTTGTTGTTGAGTGTGTGTATATATTGTGGATTTTAACCTAGATAAATAATATACTTAGTACAAAAGTTGCCTGGAAGAAATTTCAGCGATAACGCCCATTGTGCTAATTCAAACGCGTTATATTTATGTTGTGTTTTATTAATAACTAGCTGACCCGCGCGACAGCCGTTCACGCGTGATGGCGTGACCAAGGGATATAGGGATTCATTTTTATATATAGAGATTGGTGTAGGTACCTACAATAAAGTGTTCATTCATTCATTCATTCATTCTTATGTATTAATAGTTACCTCCTAAACAAGCTCCGTATAGCAACGCCCATATCAACGGAGGTAAAGGCAGGTTCAGAGTTGGATTGGAGCCGATAGCTACCACCACTCGAACCATCATTGTTGTTAGTGGTATGTTGTCTACGAACGCTGATATCATTCCTGATACCTGGAAGAAATATATTTAGTAGGACCAATTTGATCATGAGAATTGAGAACAATATTGTGAAGGACCAGGGGCCGTATTCGCGTTCCTTTTTTCGTTCGTTTGATAAATATTCGGATGAATCCCACCACGATTTCTGACTTCAAGGGCCAATTTTTCAGTTTGAAATATTTGGTCCTAGGTTAGGACCGTGTTTTAACGTTTGATAAATTGGCCCTTGAAGTCAGAAATAGTGGTGGGATTCATCCGAATATTTATCAAACGAACGAAAAAAGAAACGCGAATACGGCCCCCAGAGCCAACACGGTTTTGAGCCATTGGGCTTACCGAAAAATAAATAATACATATAATTGACGCAACAACATTCTACAGATAAAATAGCTAGGTATTTGACATTAATTTCATGCATGAATATTCTGAATGTATTAAGTTTGACCTAGTATTTTTGACATTATTACCTATTACAATTTTAAATATTATTTATACACCTGTAAAGGTATGTTTTAGTAGGGCAACTATAATATAACATTATCTAAATCCAATGTATGTAACCTATAACTTTTTATACGATTATGATATGATTAAGAATTGTTATAAATCCAATCTTATTCTATAGAAGATCATAAATCTGAAAGCAACAAAAAAGTACTAATAAGTCAAAAGTAGGTACTAAATAGTCAAGCTTTAGTAGGCAGTCGATCAATATCTTACCCATAAGATGAGTATCAGAGCTACTGCAAGTCTGCTTCCATCATCCACCTTCAAAATAAGCTGTTCCATAAGCCCTCCCACGTAGACTATCAGACCAAGTTTGGATAATGCCTGAAAACAATCGATGAAGATGAACTTATTTTGAATGAATGTACGAATGGGTATATGATTGGAAAAATGAGTGATTGATTGAATGAACGAGTACTTGAACGGAATAGAGCAGACAGATTAAGTGATGAGTGAAATAAGATCCGGGAGAGTGTGAATGAATGAATTAGTGACGAATTAATGAGTAAGCGTACGAGTATACCTTCATGAACACGATTACAGCGCGGCGAAGAGTAGGTATAAGAGTGTATGAGTGAGTGAACGAATGAATGAAGAGTGAGTGAATGAAACATGAATGAGTGAGTGAACGAATACGAGAAAGTCAATGAATGAGTGTCATTATAAGTACCTCCATAAGCACAAACAGCGCTGCGAAGAAGAGTAGTGTGGACCACTCAACGCGGTGCAGGATGGGCTCCAGGTCCTCGCGGTCCGCCAGCGTGAGGAGCAGCACCGCGCCCAGCAGGGCCGTCCAACCCAGGGACACGCGGTCTGGAGGACGGTTAATTTTATCCCACGGGTTACACGAAGGTAGATAATTTACAATTAGTACTATTATCTTCCTTCCACTTCGCTTGCGTGGTTCTAACACTTTGAATAGTATTAGTTAGGTACTTAGAAATATTGATATTTAATTAATATTTGTAATTGCCCTGTAAACATACAATTTACCAATAAATTAAATATTGCTAAGTAACATAAAAAGATCTGAGAGAATGTCTACCGCACCTTGGGGATACAGTCGTGAACTTGTTTACGTTTACGTTTTTACGATAAGATCAACGTTAAAACACGGTCGTAAACCAAATATTCCAAACCGATTGGCCCTTGAAGTCAGAAACCGTAATAAGATACATCCGAATATTCATCAAACGAACGAAAATAGAATAGAATAAAGTTTTATTTTCTCCACGTCATATACAACAGTTACAATAGGTACTTAAATCTACATAATGTTATGTGGGTGACAATACGGCTACCCCTCAGCATTTGCTCCAACAGCTCGAGAGTGTTGGAGCGCTGGTTTTCAATGGCACCATACCCGTTGTGGCGCAGCACTTGCTGCGTATAACCTGTATTCTGTGGTATAACTAAGAACGGGAATACGGCCCAGGCGAATGATGATTTGAATACGGTCACTTACTGAGTTCCGGAATGGAGTGTAGGAAGAAAACGATGACAACAAACGCAATAGCTACCGAACTCTTGATCAGTAGCACCTTGTCTCGGATTTTGTACTGTAAAGTAAAAAACAAAGTCAAAAATCATTTATTCAGTAGGACCGCTGGGATCACTTACAATAGTCTTGAAACTATGTGATTCTACTCCTGTTCCTTCGCGACCAATACTAGAACCAGCCTAGTGATTCAGACTTCAGCGGAACGCATTCGGGTTGGAATCGGTCAGCTGTTCAACCGACCGCAACCAATCACAGTGCAGGAGTTGATCCAAAACTGACGTTTCTTGCACTGTGATTGGTTGCGGTCGGTTGAACAGCTGACCTATTCCGACCCGAATGCATTCCGCTGAAGTATGAATCAAGGGCCAGGCAACATACACGGTTTGGGGCTGATGATACTAAACATTGGGCCTAGCGCACTTTTGAGTGATCCATAATTAAATTACCAACTGTTTTACGCGACTTCGTCTATTTTCCTTGAGTGCAAAAAGATGTGATCACCCATCTTCATTTGACCGCGCAAAACGTAGCTTCATTTAATTTAGAAACTGTCTCATGAGTAAACTGGCGAGATAGTTAAATCGACTAGCGAGGAAGTTGACCAGATGTACGCTAATTCCATATTTTAACCGTTCCATGATTATTTTTGTAGTAGGTAGGTATGTGGCCAACTCTTATGACGGAGTTTTAAGGCCTCCGTCATGACTTAATACCCGGGACCGAATTGAACGTGCCCTCCGAAGCATGGAAGCGCTCAGTTGATAATGCCACTACTACGATTTAGTATCGCACTGCAACGTGTTAAACTGTCAACGGCTGCTAAGTCTTAGTAAGTGCGACGCTTGCTCAGCCGCTAAATATCATTGTACCTAAGTTCGTATGAGTCAGTCAGTGGCGTAGCTACCGAATGGCTAGGCGGTGCAGTGCACCGGGGCCCCCAAGCTAAAGGGGCCCTCGGACTCTGAGTCCCGAGAGTCCGGAAGGTTTTGTTCTTAGAAAACTATAGGTATGATTATTTTAAAAAATAAAAACAACTGCATTATTAGATTTTTGAAATAGTGACCCAGAAAATGACGGATCAAATCTTAAGTTTTTACAAAAAAATAAATACATTTACATTTTGCCACACCCTGCATATTTTGACTTGATAAAACCTAAACCGTTCAGTTAGGGCCCCGGTTTATTTTGCACCAGGGCCCTTGGCTACATTGCTACGCCACTGGAGTCAGTGGTCAACTCTGATGGCGGAGCTCTTCATCTACCAACCTAAATGCTTTTTACCTTGGACCTTGGATCTCCCTAGTGTTGGCGACTCATTAAAAATTAGCGAGAGGGTAGCGAGCGTTGACATTCGGCCATTCTGGCTTCAGCTGTCTACGAGTATTAGAAAGGAACACTGTGTAGGTATTTTGGATGGACAGAAACAGTTTTGGTTATAAAGATTGTATACAGGCGATTCCGAATTAAACGAGTGTATAAAGTATTTGGATATTTATATTATCATCACCTGGTCCCTGCAAGGAATATTTAATACTAGGAACAGCCAGCCTCAAGTTGTTGTTATCCCTGAAGAGGTATGTTAGGCCTATGTCTGGTTTAACGACATGGATAGTCAAGTTTAGGGTGTCCTCCGAAGCACGGAATAGGTGGTATACCTATTTTCCCATTATTATAATTTATAAGGTGGTTAGAGTCTGGCAAATGAAAGTAGACCCTGAAAAATCGCGGCAAATTAAAAAAATATAAGCGTTGCAACCCATTAATTTTCTAAAATATGTAAGAATATTTAAAATCTCTGCAGGGTAAATTTTCTAGCACTATGTTTAAAAATAATAGTATCAAGTTGTGTTCTACCAAATGTCCTTATAATTAATGGGTTTTTTTTAATTTGCTGCGATTTTTCAGGGTCTACTTTCATTTGCCAGACTCTAATAGATAGTAGAACTTACCTTAGCTTTCAACTCAGTTAAAGTTGTTTGAAAAGTATCTTTAGGACAAGCTCGACGGTTGCTTTCTTTGACCAGCGTCTGTAGTTTGTCTTCTAATTTCTTTATCTTCCTTTCAAGTCGCTCTCTCACTATGTGGACATCCTGAGGGTAGGCAGAGAGTTCAAAGTTTAAAAAATAACGGTGTGTTTCTAAAAAGTTAACAACTTCAAAAGAGTTTAAGGTAATTGTTGCCGAAGTCCAAACACGGATATTTTTCTCTGAGGAGTTCCATTGAACACCAGACTCCATCATCAGAACAGCTCGCTATCACCATATTTTAAAATGTAGACGGAACGTGACCGATACGCCGAGTTTCAACTCAATCGGCCTATTTACTGAGGAGTTCCATTGAACAGCTCCTGACTCCATCATCAAATCAGCTCGCTGTCACCATATATTGCATTGTCACGCAAGACTCATAATTATGCCAAATTTCAGCTCAATCGGACACTGGGAAGTTAATCAAAATTCAGCTTGCAAGATTTGTTTGACCTACTGTATTTTAGTGGTAAGTTCGTATACTGAGTTAGTGGCCGACTCTGGTGGTTTTCCTTCATGGCTTATTACCTACCTGACTAAGATGAGGTAAAGATTCCATAGCTCGACGCCATATTGTGATTTGCCGGGTCAAATCTGAAATATTAAAAAGTACCTACATAATTGGACGTCATCTGTCTACCCCATAAGTAAGTTCGTATGAGTCCGTGGCAAACTCTAGTGACGGAGTTTAGCCTCGACGTAGTAGCTGGGACCGACAATTGATCGTGCCCTCCGAAGCACGGAAGCGCTCAGTTGATAATACCACTGCTACGAATTAGTATCGCACTGCAACGTGTTAAACTGTCAACGATTGCTAAAAGTCTTTAGAGATATATTTTATTACAGGATTTTATCGCGTATTACCTTTATTATTTCCCGACGTTTCGGCTGTATTGCAACAACCGTGGTCGCGGGCGAACTGGAGGTAGGTCAGCGGAGCCGACGAAAAGTGGCGGTAGTTATATTACCCTCCACTATTCTTCAGAAATAAGATCGGCCGCACGTCCACCACGGCACACTACACTAACAGTATCTTCACACCGAAAAGTCGCATTACGACGCGCCTTGCACCTACTAATCACCGGATTCCACGCAGTTGGGAGCTTGAAACCATCCTCACGATTGAAATTTGGGTAGGTACTTCTTGATTTCAATTGCCTCACGAATCATTCGCTTGTAATATTGTCTTAGACTGCTAAAAGTCTTAGTAAGTGCGACGCTTGCTCAGCCGCTAAATGTTATCGTACCTAAGTTCGTATGAGCAAAGACAATATATGTATGAGTCAGTGGTCAACTCTGATAACGGAGCTCTTCATCAACCAACCTAAATGCTTTTTACCTTGGATCTCCTTAGGAACAGCCAGCCTCAAGTTATTGGTATCCCTGAAGAGGTACTGGATCTGAAGAGATGTCTGGATGAAGACGAGGAGTATACCCAGAGACATGTGGGCTGTGAATGTAGTGAAGTTTATACCCTGGTTAGGAGATATTTTCGTTAATAGTTTGTAGTCCGAGTGTAGGCATAGGTTTCCTGACGCTGTATAGCAGCGTTTCTCAAACTGGGGTTCGCGAACCCCCAGTTTTCGCCATTGGACGGTAGGGTGTTCGACATAAGATTAAGGTTAAAAATGACTCGTAAAATTGACTCATTATGCGACAAGACAAGAGATATTTTGGCTAAGTATTTGTTGCCTTTTGTTAGAATAAAAAACCTTAGGGACAGTACGCACAACGATCTTTAGCTCTCTGAAGCTAGGTGCACTAAACGATTGCGCAGGTTTGGTAGAGTAAGCGAGATAGCGCGATGCAACAAACTAAGCGAGTGAGCGAGGCAGTACCTACAAGTCATCATAAATGGGTTGTGCGCAGCTACTTCAGAGAGCTAAAGATTGGTTGTGCGTACTGTACCTACTTTCTTCAACAGCCAATTTTATTATTTGGGGGGAGGGGATAGGGGTTCGCCGTCATCTAGAAACTTTGATAGGGGTACGTGGTAAGTTTGAGAAGCCCTGCCCATACAACCATTTTCGGTCGCAAAATTTTAAAAACGTCGCAAATTTGCAATTTGTCGTAACAATTACGTTACTTGTGATTTTGGTTGCAGCGTGTATTAAAGGTGTTGACAATTTGTATCGAAAACATTACAGTAATAGTGTGTGTGCTTTGTGTCGATAATTTTCGTCATTTTGTTCTTCATTTTGTTCTTGACACATTGTGTGAACTTGAGTAAATTATCAACGCATTGTCGACACTAGGTAACAGTAATTGTAGTAAAGATAACGACACTAATTGTTGGATTTGTCCAAACAGAAAACCAGTGGTTCTCAAGCTTTAGTGGTGCTCAGGGACTAGTTGTTTGTGCAGATGAATATAAATTACTAGCTGCGCTCCCGCGGTATGACCCGCGGTCCCTCGGCATTTTTTCGGGATAATAAATAATAAATAAATAATTCTGGACTTTTCACACAGCATCATCTAGCCCCAAAGTAAGCAGAGCTTGTGTTATGGGTACTAGATGACTGATAAACTAGATAAAAAGTAGATAAAAATAAAATAAAAAGTAGGATAAAAAGTAGCCTATGTCTTTCCCTGGGATACAACCTTTATCCATGCCAATTTTTTTCCTAATCTGTTCAGTGGATTGGGCGTGAAAAGGTAACAAACAGACAGATAGACAGACAAAGTTACTTTCACATTTACAATGTTAGTATGGAGTATAGATTAGTATGGATTGTTTTTATAACACACAAAAAAGGTTAAGTAGGTACCTACTCTTAAAATAAAAATGAAAATCCAAGTTTAATTTTTTTGAATTTTATATCACATTAAAAAATGGAGGACTTTTTCGAATGTAGGAATGTCTCCTAATTTTACTCTGCATTTCATTTTCTTCCAGTTTTTCTCTGGAATGCTGTGTTCATTGCATCATAGAGCTTGTATCTCGTTTTTTTCAATGAGCGAGGTCAAAATAGGTAGGTTACATCTACCCACCCTTCTTCCGCAGAAACCTCATTAAATGGCATGTTGAGAACCACTGTGAACATAAAATAAACAAAACTCCATTTTATAAAACAGTCGCCCTGTAACAGTTCTTGACACAATTTTGAAATTTTTCAACATATTAACGTAACTGTGGGTCAAGTTTTATCATCAAGTAAATACATATTTTTTCATTGAAATTTACATAACTATCCAATATAATTAGTTAAAAACAATACACTTTGCTTATTTTTATAGACAGTATAATATAAATCATTTATGTGGTTCGAAAATATTGTATTTTGACTTTTTTTTTATTGAAAATGATCACAATAACAGAAAACATTTGAACTATTTTATCAAATCCTACAGGCGCATCGGTAAATTTGGTTAAATTACACTAAACTGCACGATGAATTTCAATTCGCAGAGTATTTTAGGTCGACTAACAAGCAAATATTACAGAATAATGTAGGTACTCACATTTTTATGATGGCGGCGAAAAATAAAATTAATGTCACAACACACCTTTCAACTAAAAAAGTACACTTCAAAATTTCTGTTCATAAATCTGGGTAGATTATAAAGAGGAATGAATGAAATGAACCATTGAATGGTAAAGTGAACACAATAAGGTTGCCATGTTTCAACATGGAATCGATACGATGCGACAAAAAATACTGTTACGATTGAACCCCACTTTTCGACATTTTAACGACACATGTTTCGTAATGACGTCAGAGATTTACGTAAATTTATAACCAAAAATTATTGTTACGCGAAAATTGTTACGTCATGTTAACGTAACGGCGACAAAAATGGTTGTATGGGTGCTGTATAGAATCAGATGTAAAAGCCTAAGTTTATCGGTAGGCAACAAGAGTTGAAGTAGGTATTTTATTTGGTATTCGAAATCTAAGAAAAAAACAAGGTACCTACAGTTCGCCCAACGGATCTAGGCATTCGTGAAGTTAGCCGTTTGTCTGTGCAGAACACAATTTTGTATGAAAAAGCGATCACTGCGCAGACAAACGGCTAACTTCACGAATACCTAGATCCGTTGGGCGAAGTGTACGTTCCTACGTTCACTTTGCTCGATTGACTCCCCACCCTAAAAAACGGAATAAGGTTGGCATAAGCGAAGAGAGGCCTATACCAAGCAGTGGGATGAAAAAGGCTGCAGATGATGATGATGATGGGTATTTTAATGCCTTTTTTGACTATAAATCTCCTAAGAATTTAATTTGTTCTTGCAAAATAACTAACCATCCTGAAATCGGTTAAATAGGTGAATTATTACTGTCTGCCCCCACGTGATGGCAGACGGTAACACTTATAGTTATCACTTACCGCCTGAGCCACCGCCTTATTAGACACAACAATGACATTAGGCGGGTCGCCCACAGGGGTGGCCGCACCTCCGATATTGCTGTATATTGCCATGAACATCAAAATGGGTACGGGATCCAATTCCATCACCTCACATAGTCTGCAAATGGAATATTACTCATAAAGTTATTCTATCGAAGGCGGCTTGGCCCTATTTGCGTGTGTGTACCTCGATTTGGTTCTAATTGCGTGTGTGTACCTAGATTTGGTTCTGAGGAAGGTTGGTCCTAATTGCGTGTGTGTACCTAGATTTGGTTCTGTGTGCGTAAGCGCACGCGTATTGACGTTATCTTTCCTGTGGACGAGGTCGATAAAGCTGAGAGGATGGTTTAGGTGCTACAAGCCTCCATCTCAAACAATGTCCCAGGCACTAGCGTCCGAGTGTAGGCATAGATTGCCTCCTGACGCTGTATAAATCATCTAGTATAGATGTAGATATATGTAGTCTATTTTACCTGATAGTGACGGGTGACATCAACAGAACCGTTGTGACGTTGTCAAGGAACGTAGACAGGATAGCGGTGATGGCACAAAGTAGGTAGATTAGTGGCCATAGCTTTCCTTTTGTTACCTATAAAAAACCTCAGTTGGCTGAAGACTTCATGGCTTAACGTCTGTTTAAGCCGGGACCACTGTGATCGTCATCCCTTGCTGTCTATCTTAGCTACTTTATACATAGGAACTGTTTATTCATAGGATTTATTCATGGCTTAACGTCTGCTCAAGCCAGGACCATTTAGATCATCATCAGAGATGCCTGTATAACCGAGTTACACACATCTAAACTTAATAGCTCAAAATTCCGTCATGGCTTAACGTCTGACCTCAAATGTAAAGACAGCTAGGAAGTCGAAGATACCCGTCTCAGCCATGATAGCCACAAGCAGCATCATGCTGAAGAGAAGGAGTAGCGTCTCCTCATCAAGCCAGGAGATCAGCTCGGGCAGGGTTGGCCGTTCGCCGTTCATGGCTAAAGCTGCCAATGACATGGTAGAGATGGTTATAGCAGCCATAGTTCTATTTATCACCTGGAATTAAACTCGAAAAGTAAGCATGTGCCATAAGTTGACGATTTCTGACCCAATAAAGATTTTGAAAAGATCTTAAGTTACCTAAATTAGCATATTAATAATATGGTCAAGTTATTAGTAAAACGTAAACAGGTTCACGACTATATCCCCAAGGTGCGGTAGACATTCTCTCAGATCTTTTTTTTATATTACTTATTCCAGATCCTTTGAAGATGTCAAATGGGCATTTGTCTGCGCAGTGACCGATTTTACATACAAAATTGTGTTCTGCGCAGACAAACGGCTAACTTCACGAATGCCTAGATCCGTTGAGCGAACTGTACAGTCAAGGTCATCATCTGGTAACCCCCTTATTTTGACGGTTTGTAGTAGGTAACTACTGCAGTGGAGTTTCCAGATGGTGACGCTGACTGTACTGATAATTGTTAGAAAGAGAATCACTTATCGTCATCTCGCTCTTTTTTTCTATTGATTAATTTTAAAATCTAAACGGTTAAAAAATATCATTTAGATTTAAATAGGTACCTACTTCAAAAATAATTAGCACGTAAAGTCCACACAACAGCACAATCGCGTAAATAACACCAACAGCAACATCTACCGGCGACAGCGCGTACTTCATCACAAACGCGACGGTTTGAGTCGAGGTTGAACGCATCCGGATCGCGGTATGGTTCGATTCCGGAAGTTTTAGAACTGCGGCGAGTGATTCTTTCTTCTCTGATAGAAGAAGGAACCAAGGTTTTGATTTCTGAAATAATTAATTTAAATTCGTCTGGGTTTTGCACGCTTTCTACAAAAGGTTTTTTTCGAAAAGGTTTAATTAAATAAATAAATAATGCTGCACATTTCACACAGCGTCATCTAGCCCCAGACTAAGCAAAGCTTGTAGGTACTATAGGAATCAGGCCCTTGATTCATAATACAGTGGAATGCATTGACGACCTCTGTGGCGCAGTGGGCGAAGGTCCGCCTGCGATGCAGAAGGTTGCGGGTTCGATCCCTGCCGCGGGACAAATGTTTGTATGACCTACAGATATTTGTCTCTGGTCTGGGTGTTTCTATGTATAATATGTATGTATTTACAAACCAAAAAGTATATAAGTAGTTTATCTGTCATTCTAGTACCCATAACACAAGCTCTGCTTACTTTGGGGCTAGATGATGCTGTGTGAAAAGTCCAGCGTTATTTATTATTTTTCGGTTCGGAATCGACCAACAGTAACCAATCACAGTGCAGGTATTGATCCGAATTGGACGTTTCTTGCACTGTGATTGGTTCCTGTCGGTCGATTCTGAACCTAATGCATTCCGCTGTATTATGAATCAAGGCCCAGATAACTTATATACTACTTTATATACTTTTTGTTTGTAAATACATACATATTATACATAGAACCCAGACCAGAGATAAATAGTTGCAGATCATACAAACATTTATCCCGCGGCGAGGATCGAACCCGCAACCTTCTGCGTCCCAAGCGGGCTTTCACCCACTGCGCCACAGAGGTCGTCAAGAGGTTTTTTGGTCATTTTAGCGTTCCGTTCCAAACCCTATTACTAATTTTGATGATAAGTAAATAATAAAAATAAATATACCTATAATTTATAATTAGGTATAAGTATACTTGCCACAAATTCACCGTTTGAAGCTATCCCTTCAAGCCATACTTCTATTTTAGGCGTTAGATCTATGACAGTAGAGTTCATTTTCATCTGCGCATGCTCCGATAAGAAAGGTCCAGATAATTTCAGTGCAATGGACGATAAGGGCGACGACATCGGCAGAGAGAAATCTAAAAGAAATATTTCAGAAATCGTTTTTTTAATAAATAAACTATTGAGTTTGGCGTTACTAGATAGACCTGAAGTACCTGAAGTTGTTTTTGCAAGAAGATAGAAGTAAGTAACCTACTATAGGATTATTAAATATGCAGTGTACAATACGCACAATCGTTCTTTAGCTCTCTGAAGTATGACGCCTAAAATCGTGCTATCTCGCTTACTCTATCAAACCTGCGCAATCGTCTATTGCACCTAACTTCAGAGAGCTAAAGATCCGTTAAGCTTAGTATAAATTATGTTCCAGACGCCATATTGAATCCCTAGCGCATCGATTCTTCTTGAGTAATTCCCGAGCGACAGCGAGGGTGTTTACAGTTACTTCCTCGTTTCACTCGGGAGCTAAGACTGTAATCCTTAGCCAGTGTGTGTGAAAGTATTGAGTTGAATTTGACATAGAAGAGAGAGATAGATATAATTGGACTTAATGTGGATAAAGGACAGAAGACTTACTCTTTTCCTCTCCCCTGTCCAAAGAGGAAATGAGTTCCTCCTCACGTTTTTCATCATACATCATGAATATCGCAGTAAATGTAATCCAGCATGCCAATAATACTGACATTTTAATATAATACTTTGCTTTTGAGATCTGAAAAATGAATTAAAGTAGGTAAATAAGGTTTTTCAAGTATTAATCAATAATTGGGACTCTATATTAATGGAATTACTTACCTCGAGCGTAGGGTAGGTAGAAGTAGGTAGGTACCTACAGGGTGTAGAAAGACGTCTACCGAAGCCGAAAGGGGTAGGACAGCATCCCAAGACACAACTAAATCCAAAAGGATTTTCCGAAAAAAATCATTATATCCGGAGAAAACAGCGTTTGAAGATTACTGTTTGCGTATGATGTTGTACCTACTGGGTGACTATTTTTTTCTCTTATAATTTAATTATTAGGTAGGTATGGTCTTATTATGTTGTACTAGTAGTAAATATCCGGAAATAACACATAATGACGTAGTTAAGTTAAAAAAAAATTGTTTAGAATCGTGGTCTGATTGCAACCCCTCAGTTTTCGGTAGTAGTCTCTTTACACCCTGTATACTTGGTAGGGAAAC
This sequence comes from Epirrhoe tristata, assembly GCA_951394285.1. Taxonomy (NCBI): domain Eukaryota; kingdom Metazoa; phylum Arthropoda; class Insecta; order Lepidoptera; family Geometridae; genus Epirrhoe; species Epirrhoe tristata. The sequence goes on along the minus strand of OX596165.1, from coordinate 4,103,987 downwards.
CTACCAACAATTAGATTAACCACCTTTATGTTCAAAATAAATACTTTTAAACTGCTAAGTTCTATCTTAAACTAGACTCACCTTTTCTCCTCTTTTATGAATCGGTGGAGATATTTGAGTATTCGTCCTGAAAATAATCATTATCAATTTAGCAAACTCATCTTTAAAAAGTCAGACAGAATAGTTGAAGCAGGAACAGTTCGCCCAACGGATCTAGGCATTCGTGAAGTTAGCCGTCTGTCTGCGCAGTGATCGCTTTTTCATACAAAATTGAGTTCTGCGCAGACAACGGCTAAGATCCGTTGGGCAAACTGTACAGTCAGCGCGTCACCAACTGGTAACCCCCTTATTATGTCGGTTTGTAGTAGGTACCTACTGCAGGGGGTTACCAGATAGTGACGCTGACTGTAGGTATAATTGTTAGAAGTGCCGTTTAGCTCAACAAATTACAGACAAAACTCTTTCCTAAGTCGAGCAGTAATTACATACAATAGCTTAGTTAACATTCCTGAACTATATCTTTTTGTTTCTAGAGCTCAAACAATCAAGACATTACTCTCTAAGCGCTGGTTTGATGAGTTTCCCTAACTTTCTGTTTTTTTTTCTGTTTTGATTTTTCAAGTGTAATCATACATATACAGGGTGTAAAAAGACGTCTACCGAAGCCGAAAGGGGTAGGTACAGCATCCCAACACACAACCAAATCCAAAAGGATTTTCCGAAAAAATAATTATATCCGGAGAAAACAGCGTTTGAAGATCACTGTTTGCGTAGGTATGTACTGGGCGCGTTTTTATACGTAGATTGCTGGATTTTGAGTTTTAATTGTTTTTATCTTTTATAAATGAAATGATTAGGTAGGTATGGTCTTATTATGTTGTACTAGTAGCAAAAAACTAGAAAATAAAATAAAATGACGTAGCTAAGTCAAAATTTTTTTTTAGTTTTTTTTCGATAAATATGTTCAGAATCATGGTCTGATTGCAATCCCTCAGTTTTCGGTAACAGTCTTTTTACACCCTGTATATATCTGTTACTTTTCTTTTTTGTTTAGAATTACCTGTTTCTTCTTTTTTTTCTGTTGTTTCTTCCTGAATGTTTTCAAAATCATTTTACTTTTCTTCTTCTTGTAAACAAGTAAGCTAAGCATCTAACTGTGAAAACTGTTTAATAGTCAGTAGATATTTAACGTGATTTTTTAATTAGTTACTAAGTACTGTTTGTTTTCCTATGAAAAAAAAAAAAAAAAGAGACTCACTTATCGTCATCTCGCTCTTCCGCCAGCTCTTCAATGACGTCATGTTTTCCATTGACCTCAGCTGGTTTCCAACTAGATATGATAGGTGCTGAGTGAACTGGGTGAAGTTTTGATATTTTCTTCTCTTTTGTAGGTTTGCCTGAAAATTACGGTAGACCGTACGTATTACAATTTTGAAAAATTAAATTCCTACCTACACTACTGATATAAGTGCTGCGCCACAACGGGTATGGCGCCACTGAAAACCAGCGCTCCAACACTCTCGAGCTGTTGGAGCAAATGCTGAGGGGTAGCCGTATTTTCACCCACATAACATTATGTAGATTTAAGTACCTATTGTAACTGTTGTAAGTATATGATGTGGAGAAAATAAAACTTTATTCTATTCTATGTGAGCCCAAACATGGATAATTTAGGACTGTTATTCACTAATGGAGTTCATCCATCATCAGATCTCGCTGTAACCATATTTTTGCATGTCACCGACGAAGACATAGGTAAAGTATAGATAGGTAGGTTATTAGTATCTAAAAATGCAAAAACAATAAAAAAACAATTTTCTCGAAAAATTAAAAACTTTTTTGATTTTTTTAAATCAAATTTTCTTAATTTTGTCAAAATCGAGCCCGTGACTCCTAACAACATTTTTCAACTCAAAAAAATTTCCATGACATAACATTTTCAAATATTTAATGACAATATGGTCCACAAATATTTGAAGTAATTCGCAATTTTAACAACTCCTTCTAAGGATAGCTTAAAAATTATCACATACGCAATAATTTTGGTACCTACTCATCAGAGCCTTTGTAGGTGTAGAGTCAGGGCATAAGTAGAGTTAAAATAAATAAATAAATAACGCTGGACTTTTCACACAGCATCATCTAGCCCCAAAGTAAGATTGAGCTTGTGGTTATGGGTACTAGATGACTGATAAACTACTTATATACTTTTTGTTTGTAAATACATACATATTATTCATAGAAACACCCAGACCTGAGACAAATATCTGTAGATCATACAAACATTTGTCCCGCTAAGTTATTTGTTACTTAATTTCAACACATTTCTTTCTATGCAAAACATTTCTTTCAAACATTTTACAAAACATTTCTTTCTATGCCCTGTTTTGACTAGGAACGGGCCCCGAGGGCTAAATAAGCGCATAACGTGACTTTTCAATAAAACACATATGTGTTATTTTCAGCAATTAAGGTGGGGCAAAAGGTAAGCACTGGGGCTATTTGACACTGGGGCAACTGGGTACGACGCGGCAAACGTAACTGGGCACTGGGACATCTGACCAAACGGCACTGGAGCAGCTAGGAAAATGGGCCTGGGGCAGCTGGGCACTAGGGCCAATCGACCCTGGGACATCTAGGCACCGAGGCATTATTTCTAGTTCTTGTAACTCACCATGTTCTTCCTCATATTTTTCCTTGAACGGGGCCAATGCTGGATCGTTTTTGACTTCATCAGGTAGATCCATCCATAGCTGAAGAGTATCCGCTGTTAGATCGCAGGAAACCTGTAATAAAAAGTAAGTAAGTTCGTATGAGTCAGTGGTCAACTCTGGTGACGGAGTTTTCAGTCCGCCTTACGCCTTCGTCATGGTTTCCGGTGGAACTGACAATTTAACGTGCCCTTCGAAGCATGGAAGCTCTCAACTGAGGTTGACAATGCCACTACCTGTCAGGTAAAGGTAAGGCTGGGTTTATCTACTGACTGACTGACCGGAGATATGACGATCTATCATGAACGACAAGCAAGCTACGTACCTACACTTTGGACAATTTACAAAGGCGCCACTGAAAACCAGCGCTCCAGCACTCTCGAGCTGTTCGAGCAAATGCTGAGGGGTAGCCGTATTTTCACCCACATAAAATTGTATAGATTTAAGTACCTATTTTGTAACTGTGTATATGTGGAGAAAATAAAACTTAATTCTATACTATTCTATTCTATTCTAATTTTGGTTGGATGTTTGTTGTAGGTACTCAATCAATCACACAGAAACAATTGAACGAAATTGGATGAAACTTCGAACTGGGCCTTGATTCATAATACAGCGGATTGCATTCAGTTCAGAATCGACCGACAGCAACCAATCACAGTGCAAGAAACGTCAAATTCGGATCAATTCCTGCACTATGATTGGTTGCTGTCCGTCGATTCTGAACCGGATGCATTCCATTCCGCTGTATTATGAATCAAGGGCCTGGTTACCCCACTGTGACGGAGTCTTCTATCAAAAAAATTATTATAAAAGTTAATATTAAGATTATTTTAAGAATAATGGCGACTCTGTCTGATTTTGAAAGAAAAAATAATGCTGGACTTTTTACACAGCATCATCTAGCACCAAAGTAAGTAGAGCTTGTGTTAATTGGCATTAATTAAATCATTTACCAAGGAATAACTGCTTCTATGTATTTCTTTCTTCGGTTTCTTTTTGGTCACTCTTGTCCATTCCTTAAAACTCTGCCAAGACATTTTTATGTCATGCTAGGTTTAACTGAAAAAAAAAACATCAGATTTTAAATTACTTAGTACCTAATCAACAATGCTGCTTATTATAAAAACGTAAAACTTAGGTTGAACTCCATATTAACACATGTCAAAACAAAACTGTTACCACAAATATAAAAATCTAACTATTACCTTTCCTCGGCGTTTAAGTACCTACATAAAACTGAACTGAATTTATTTACTTAGGTACACCTAATCGCTACTACATATTTACATATATTTACAAAATACAACAGGATTAGTCAAGCTATCTAAGGATCGTTAGAAACGATCTATAGATAGCTCAACTGATCCAGGTCACTGTCAGCCGGAGCGTGCCCAAAACACTGGCGGCATTACCACGCTGGATGGCAATGCTGATCCTTTGAGACCAAAATGTGCCAGCTCTCGGATCACGCGTCGCTTCGACCAGACGCCCTGAAAGAATTTTGAAAACCCGAAGGGTTCCAGAACCCCACGGACCTAGGGTCTCAACCCCAAATGGTTCAAATATATAAACCCTATCAACATTTATATTAATTATTAGTAAAATTATTCAATATCACTGACCGTATAAATTTTTTTTTTTTTTTTTTTAGTAGCCCGTAGGGATCCCACTGCTGGGCAAGGGCCTCTCCCAAACATTTGGGAGGAATTGCCATAATCGCCACGCTTGGCAGGCGGGTTGGCGATCGCAGTAAGATGTCAAACGGTTCAGAGACGCTGCTGCCCGTCTTCTGTGTTCCTTTATTCCCTTAGTCGCCTTTTACGACACCCACGGGATGAAATGGGTTGGTACTATTCGCCGCCGGCACCACACAGCTTATAAATACCTACATAAAACAATTTTACCTTGACTGCTCGTCGGTAACGTAGCGTGGTCTGCAAACTATCTCCGACTTTAATTAATGTCATAGGTAAATAAAGCTAAGTTATACCTACAGCATAACTGATAAGGATTGTGGTCCACACGTCCTAAGCATAGTATAATATTATGAACCTAACTACCTACTGATTAATTACCACAGTTACATTACAACCTCGGTGTAGCCACAGGTGCAGCCTATAAAGGACAATCAAACCTATCTATCTAAGATATTCTCAACCTACATACAATGTACAGATCGCCCAACTTGGCAACTTGGGCGAACTGTCCACGAGTATTTAAAGATCGTTTTTCTAGGGACAGTTTTTTTAGTTAGTTTTAGCCTAATCTCGGTTCATTTTCTTGTAATAAGACGGTTAGAGTCTAAAGGGTAGGAAGGACGTAGGTAAAAAAAATATCGCTCGTATTGTAAGACAGTCCTAAGATCTAGGTAGATCTAGGAAATCTGCGCTGACGGTTTAGCCTTGACAGATGTTAGCTATCGTACGAGCCAAATGATTAGCGGATGCGTGGTATCGTAGAGCTATTTGCATTATCTCTATATACACAGAATTATTTATTATTTCGTCGTTTATTGAATAATAAAAGCATTATAATTTTTTAAGATTTGGTGTATTGGATTATGTAGGTACAGTTCGCCCAACGGATCTAGGCATGCGTGAAGTTGGCCGTGTTGTTAGACTGCAACCACAACACTAAATTATTTTTAATTTTATCGTCTTTAGAACTATATTTTTGTCTATGGTAGAAATAACAACAAACTGTCGAGAGTAGAATTATTGAATCTATGTAGGAACCCTTGCAACTGTACGTAACAAAAAGTTAAATAAACTCAGTAAACTCGCCCTACCTACGTGTTTATATTCACCATCAAACCAGCACCCCAAAATACAGTCCACCAACAAACAAGCCGTTTGTCTGCGCAGTGACCGCTTTTTCATATAAAATTTTGTTCTGCGCAGACAAACGGCTAACTTCACGAATGCCTAGATCCGTTGGGCGAACTGTATAATATATGGTCTATATATTGCGCTCAGCGAAGCTAATGGGCTTTGTCACAGATAAAATAACACCGTAGGTAAATAGTAGTTACCAATCTAGGTACATAAGTACCTACCTTAGTCTTTGGTCAATGAAAATAGAATGCTAACAACACAGCGCAGAATATTCATTATTGACCTATTCATTTGCGTTATTACTCGCTGACGGAATGTCCCTCAAAACCGGTGTTTTTACTATCAAACTTCATACACAAACACTTTAAAAAAAATAAAAAGAAAACAGCTGTCACTCACTTTTGTTTTGACGTGAAAAGATCAATGGCCGTTGTAGTTTATTTTTACTATCACACGTGCTCACGCGCACGCGACCAAGTCAAGACTCAAGACTGTTTTGTTTTGTTGTTGTGATGACTACTATGACATTGAATTTATTTTTATCAAGAATTTGCAAATTATGTGTTGCCAACAAAATAGGCAAGTATTAGGTCAGCATGATTAGGTAAAATCAATGATGTTAAAATTATTATTGTATGTGTACTGATAGATACCTACTGTATTGCTCACCATATTAATTTGAAATACAATCTGCTGATTGCTCAGAATATGAAGCTTAAGTATTTGTAAAATGATAAGTACCACGGATTTTAAAGAAATGAGATTAATAAGTACTAAAAAAACTTAGGCCTGTACATCTACCTATATTAGATGATTTATACAGCGTCAGGAGGCAACCTATGCCTACACTTAACGGGACGCTGCAAAGCCAGGGACATTGTTTGAGATGGAATAGGCTTGCCCAGCACCTAAACCATCCTCTCTGCTAAATCAGCCGCCCACAGGAGAGACGACGTCGATACGTGTGGAGCTGACTAAGCTGCGGGTTTTCTCACGATGTATAAATTTTACGAAACGCAAAATCCATTGATGCACGGCCGGGATTCGAACCCACGACCTTTGGATTTAAAGTCGAGGCACAACCCCATTCGACCAACACGGCTCAGTAGGTAGGTACTAGCTACATTTTAACGCAAAAAAAAGCCGTGTTGGCCGAATGGGGTTGTACCTCAACTTTCAATCCGAAGGTTGTGGGTTCGAATCCCGGCCGTGCATCAATGAATTTTGCGTTTCGTAAAGTATATGCGCTTTTACACGTGCTCTAAACGGTGAAGGAAAACATCGTGAGGAAAAACCAGTTAGTGTTCTTATAGGCGGCGATGGGCTTGCAACCTGTCACGTATGGAATACTAACTTCTGCAAGATGTGGGCATATATCAAATATGTATTTGGACATGCCTCTGACTACCCCCCTTAGACATCTTCAAAGGATCTGTAATAAGTAGGTAACATAAAAAGATCTGAAATAATGTCTACCGCACCTTGGGGATACAGTCGTGAACCTGCTTACGCGAACGTTAACTAAATAGGCAGTGTCGACACTGGGTATCTAATTACATTACAACATAAAGATAATTCATAACGTGAGCTATTACATTACCAAAGATTGCGCAGTGGGCGAAGGTCCGCCTGCGACGCAAAAGGTTGCGGGTTCGATCCCCGCGGCGGGACCAATGTTTGTATGATATACAAATATTTGTCTCGGGTCGGAGTGTTTCTATTTATGTATTTACAAACAAAAAGTATATAAGAAGTATATCGTCATGTAGTACCCATAATACAATCTCTGCTTACTTTGGGGCTAGATGATGCTGTGTGGAAAGTCCAGCGTTATTATTTATTTGTTTAAGACAATTTCATTAGAACAGTCAGCAATTAAAGTCGCATAACATTTGATGTTTCACAAATCTCAACATTATGACCAATATTTTGTCAAACATTTGAAGATAAGCGGCGTGTGTTAATTTCCTAGGAAAAGTTTATCTTTTCTTAGAAATCGAAAACAAATGGGGGCTTATTACAAGAAAATAAGCCGAGTTTAGACAGTCTAACTAAAAAACTGTCCCTAGAAAAACGATCTTTAAATACTCGTACATAGAACGCTTTTTTGTGGTAACAGTTTTGTTTTGACATGTGTCAACATGGGGTTCAACTAAAGCAAACCAAGCAGCATGGCGTTTAAAGAAATCTGTACCTAGTTACGGTGTCTAACAAGGAGTGGGATGTGAGATGATAGCCGAGGTTAAAATCCCTAAATAAAACAAAGTATTACTATAAACAAATCTATGTATTTAATGGATAAAAAAAACTAAAAACTATTATTAAAAATAGTACTCCCTCCTATGATTCGACAAAAATAAAAAAGATATTTTACAAAAAAAAAAATAAGTTGCTTTAACAAATAACTTTTCATTTAACATATTATATGATTCTATTCTGCTTATTATGTGGCAGTTAAATACATTATATACAATTTATAAGACTACATACATACATAACACAGAAAAAATGCCTTGAAGTTGGTAAAATAAAAATCTTAACTGGCAACATTTATAGCTACTTTACGTACAACGCCATCTATCGGTGACAACAAAACAACTTCCAGGCATTTTTTGCATTTTAGACTTGTCTACTAACTCAAATAAAATAATCTGTCAGATTATGGGTACATGAAAAAATATAGACCCCATATCAGACAATTACAGTTTTTTTTTTATTTTCTCGATTATTCTACGCCCAAATCCACATTAGGTAAAACAAATGTCAATGCGGTTTAGTATCAGCAAAGAGGGTTGATTTTTTTTTAATAAAGAAAGAAAATAATTTAAATTAAGTCTCAGCGTTTACCGATCACAGTCACCTTTAAATAAAAAAAAAAATAGTTAAAAAATCGACCCTCAATGGTAGCCACACACATTTTCGCAATGACCTCTATTTAACAAGTCAATTTACTATAGTAAGTAATTAAAATTAATTTGTAAAATACCCTCCAATTACCCAGAACCGGGTTCTCTCAGAACTGAGTTGTGATATTAGAAATCAGAACCGGGTTCTAAATATTGGGTTCTAAAAAACTAGGAACAACAGTGTTGCATTAATAATAATTCGCAATCACTCTTGATCAATTTAACTAAAAACTTAATGAATGTATATAAAATTAAATAAACAAAGCATAATTTAAATATTTGGGGCAGGTCCCAGGAAAATTGACTTGTTACCTTTTAAAATAGGCTTAAGGTCTCTTCCCACTACACCATTACGTACAATGACTTTACGGGTTTGTTGCCTTTTATAACATTACCAACACAACTCATGGTAGACATTCTCCAAGATTAAGTCACCATGTCATTTTGCATTAAACAATTTATGCCTCTAAGTTGAACATAATTCTACGATAAATCAGAAAATGGGAAAAGACATTAAACAATAAAAATTACGTCATATTAAAAATGTGTGTGACCATAATGTATCCATGAATCATAATATGGAATTAAAAACATATTGTATCTCCATATAACGTCACAAATTCAATGGATTTTTTAACAAATTTGTCACAAATTTAATGTTAAAATGCTTCAAAGCTTTTAAAATAAAAATCTAATCTATATGGATAAAAATCTGTACTTATTATTTACAGGAAATAAATGATTTTAATGATAAAATGAAGTATTTTAAGCCTTTGAGATTATCTACCTACAGTTGTGATAAATTGTGAAAATTTATTAGCGATTTTTCTCATCATTTTTGAGAATACCTAAACGTGATGAATTTTAGCGTTAGCCTTTCTTTAGGCATTATTCGTGCGTCTTTATAATTTCCTAAAATAATTAGCTGCTAAAGGCTTTTAACGATTAAGCCACGTATCGACTTGTCAAAACTTTAATATATTTTTTTATCACTCAGTGTATTTTATTACTTCATTCAATATTATGTATCACTTGAGTGATTTCGCTTATTTTTCTTAAGTTAAGTCGACGCGCACCTTTATCGTCATAATTATCCACAAGAATCAAAGCGCTCCAATATTTCATTGCACGTCAATGGATGGGTGACTGCTAGTAAAATTCCGAGCTGAGAGATCATCATCGGTTAGCAAAGTCACATTATTGAGGCCTGAGAACTTAAAGGAACCCCGATTAGAAGTCATACGATGCGACTTACCAATTACGTCAAAAGAGAAGTCATCTTAGGTAATAATAGTTGTGTATCAATAACGCCGAATCGCAGATTTTAATCAGGGTAAATAGTTTAGTAATTTTTAAGAAATTTTCCAAAAAGTCTAAATCGCGGTTCAATATTTCGCGTAAGTCAATGATTTTAAATTACAGATACGTTGTCCATAGTCGATATTAATATTTGCGTCACAAGACTTGACAGTTACTTCATAAAACCTGACGCTTTTACACAAAACCTGACGCGTTTACACAAAACCTGACGCTTTTACACAAAACCTGACGTCAAACTTTACACACACTAGCACAAATGCCTCAACAATTGATCATGCACATCCGTTTTTGTAATATCAACGAATTCTTGCGCCTTCCCTCGCTGTAAAATCTCTATAGTACCTCTAGAGTCTATCTGTTTAAGATGGTAGCTTAATTTATGTGGCTGCATCGGATGTATTGGTCTGGCGACGTTTAAAGACGTGTTTTTCAATGCTCTTGCGAGGGTTTTAAGAAATTTCGACCATTGACGCTCGTTGGCGGTCGCTTCGGCTGTTGAAACGAGTGTTGTTGCCTTTTCTACGAGTGCGCAAACGCAGGATAGCGTGAACTGTGAAAAGAAAAAAAATTACTTAGCTACGTCATTTAAGTCATTTCCGGTTATTTACTACTAGTACAACATAATAAGACCATAAAAATTTAGTTTATAAAAGTAGGACTATTTTGACGACCTCTGTAGCGCAGTGGGCGAAGGCCCGCCTGAGACGCAAAAGGTTGCGGGTTCGATGCCCGCGCCGGGACCAATGTTTGTATGATCTAATATATATAATATGTATATATTTACAAACAAAAAGTATTTAAGTAGTATATCAGTCATCTAGTACCCATAACACAAGCTCTGCTTACTTTGGGGCTAGATGATGCTGTGTGAAAAGTCCAGCATTATTTATTTATTTATCTACAAATATTTGTCACAAGTCTGGGTGTTTCAGATTCAGATTCAGATTATAATATGTATGTATTTACAAACAAAAAGTATATCAGTCATGTAGTACCCATAACACGAGCTCTGCTTACTTTGGGGCTAGATGATGCTGTGTGGAATGGAAAGTCCAGCAATATTTATTTATTCGTTACTTACAGAGGTAGATAAGGCGTGTGGAGTTCTCGCCGGATCGAATGCTTCCGCTAGAAGACTACACGATTCCAAAACAGCCGTCCAGCCTGAACTGTTCTCTATGTACCTGTGAATATATCCATACTAATATTATAAAGCTGAAAATTTGAAGATTAGCGAGTTTATATGTTACGTTGCCCAAAACGCATCGCTAGCGCGATCTAATTTTTCCTGTGGCGCCATCTATTATGTAGTAAAATATCTCTGTCTGTCTGTTACCTTTTCACGCCTAAACCACTGAACAGATTATGCTGAAATATGACATGGATAAAGATTATGTCCCAGGGACGGATATAGGCTACTTTTTTTTCCAAAATAATTATGGAGGGCGTGAAATAAGGGTTGAAAGTTTGTATGGAGAGTTGGAAGATCCAGTTAAAGGCAACTAGATGGCATTGCTAACCTATGGCTGAGGTCGAGATGGCGCTATTATTGCATTTAAAAAAAAAAGGAACTTAGGCCTTTACATATTTGATTTATACAGCGTCAGGAGGCAACCTATGCCTACACTTAATGCTGTAGTGCCTGGGACATTGTTTGAGATGGAGTCTTGTAGCACCTAAACCATCCTCTCAGCTTAATCAGCCGCCCACAGGAGAGACGACGTCAATACGTGTGGAGCTGACTAAGCTGCGGGTTTCCTCACGATGTTTTCCATCAAATTTTTAATAGTTTCAGAAGATTCTTGCAGTTTTCAGTTCTATTTAGAGGTTTTCAAGTAGGTAAGTATGTTATTTTGCTAGTATGATATATATAGTATTAGTATGGTATAAATTGTGTACTCACCTCGCATAATATATCGCTAAAGGTGCCATAGACGACGTGTCATACTTTCTGGTAGCGTTGGGCAACGCTCGCATAACCCTCGCCCACAGAGCACGGAGTCTCACGTGGGTTGGTGGAACACGTGATACGAAACGTAGCAGTAGATTCTGTAATAATTTTTTTTTCAATTAACCTATTTCGTCCCACTGCTGGGCAAAGCTCTCCCCCAAATCCCTCCGATCATCTTTCTCCTTCGAGATCTCCCACCATTCTCTTTCAAAGTTGAGATCGTCCCGCCAACGCTTCCTCGGCCGACCGACGCCATAACACCTTGGCAGCTCAATGGGACACAAATATTTAATTTAAAAAAAAGCTTGTGTATAATATGCATGATGACAGTTATCAAGCTAAGCTAGTTAAGCGCTTTGGACTTTTCTGTAAGCTTTCTATCTATTTTTAATAAATCATTTCATTTCATCAAGAATCGCCAATATATTTGACTGATCTAATAAAATATTCAAGGATTGAGAAAAATGCATTTATTGTAACAACAAAACAAAACGCATATTTTTTAGGGTTCCGTACCCAAAGGATAAAACGGGACCCTATTACTAAGACGACCTCTGTGGCGCAGTGGGCGAAGGTCCGCCTGCGACACAGAAGGTTGCGGATTCGATCCCCGCCGCGGGACAAATGTTTGTATGACCTACAGATATTTGTCTCGGGTCTGGGTGTTTCTATGTATAATATGTATGTATTTACAAACAAAAAGTATATAAGTAGTATATCAGTTATCTGCTTCCCATAGTACAAGCTTTGCTTAGTTTGGGGCCAGATGATGCTGTGTGAAATGTCCAGCATTATTTATTTATTTATTTAAGACTCGGCTGTCTGTCTGTCCGTCTGTCAGCAGGCTGTATCTCATGAACCGTGATAGTAAGACAGTTGAAATTTTCACAGATGATGTATTTCTGTTGCCGCTATAACAACAAATACTATAATTACGTTTTTATACTAAAAAGAAAACCGACTTCAATGTTTGACTCGAAACGCGGTGTGACTCAGGGCGTCAAGCTGTCGATTCGATTTCTATTTGTGACATGGCTAGGAGGGAAGGTGTTTAGAGTTTTACGGGGAAACTATCAATCCCTCAGGAATAAAATTTATATGGGACCACCTCTGGAGTATACCCTTTCAAACATGAAAAGAATTTTGCAAATCGGTCAACAAATGGCGGAGCAATCGCGTAACAAGATAAAAAAAAAAAAAAAAAAAAAAAAAAACATACAGACGAATTGAGAACCTCCTCCTTTTTTGAAGTCGGTTGAAAAATCAGAATAAAATGGCTAGTTATGAACATAAGTAATCCAGATGACATATTTGGCAAACCACTTCTGGTCCATTCAGTTTTACAAAAATCACAAAACGTATGTATCACTTATGTTGTTATAGCCGAATTTGCACATCGAAACATTTGTCCCGCGTCGGGAATCGAGCCTATGACTAAAACTTACCCTTCCTTTCCGAACAGTAATCATTAGCGCAAGTCGATCGCTATGTAACAGCCCCAGGAACATTTTATTCATCAAATCATCTTTGTCTTCGTCGAGGAGATTTTTAACTGGAGCTGGCTTTTGTGGTATCGCTAGACTTACAACCTAGAAATAAAAGTTTATATATATATAAATGGTTCCGATAATACAAGCTTTGCTTAGTTTGGGGCTAGATGATGCTGTGTGAAAATCAGGGATGTTAGGGATATCCATATCCATATCCGAAACTACCGGATATCCGAAATAAAAAAATATCCCTATCCGTATCCGAATCCGATATAAAAGTTTCGAATAATTTCGGATATAGGCAGTCTCCAAACTTGATGATCACAATGTCAGTGCCAAAATGTGAATTATCAGGGTCATCACGTCAGGACAGTATCGTTGCGTTTTGGCCCGCTTAATATCCGAAACCGAAATTATCCGAAACTATCCGGATAATCCGAAATAATTTAACATCCGTATCCGTATCCGAATCCGGTATAATAATTTGTAAATATCCATATCCATATCCGAAATCACACATCCGTAACATCCCTGGTGAAAATGTCCAGCATTATTTATTATTTATAACTAGCTGGCGAGACTTCGTCAGCAAAATAACATACTTGAAAACATCTAAATAGAACTGAAATTTGCAAGAATCTTCTGAAACTTTTAAAAATGCAATAATAGCGCCATCTGTTGCCTTTAACTGGAACTTCCAACTCCCCATACACACTTTCAACCCTTATTTCACGCCTTCCATGATTAATATAGAGATTTTTTTCTGTCATAAGAACCTTCTCCTTACTTAACCTTAAGAAATAGTGAAATCGGTCCAGCCGTTTACGCGTGATGGCGTGACCAAGGGATATAGGGATTCATTTTTATATAGATATTTATTCTGTGGCCGAATGGTAAAGCACTCCGGCTTTAGGAGGATGGTCTGATCCACGTCTGATCGTTGCGGGTTCGAAAATTTTGATAAGACTCATCCATACTAATATTATAAAGCAGAAAAGTAAAGGATTAGCCAGTTTATATGTTACGTTCCCCAAAACGCAACGATAGCGCGATCTATTATGTAGTACAATGTGTCTGTCTGTCTGTTTGTTTGTTACCTTTTTACGCCTAAACCACTCAACAGATGATGCTGAAATATGACATGGATAAAGATTATGTCCCAAGGACGGACATAGGCTACTTTTTTTTTCAAAACTAATCATGATGGGCGTGAAATAAGGGTTGAAATTTTGTATAGGGACTTAAAGAGAAGTTCCAGTTGAAGGCCACTAGATGGCGTTGCTGTCCTATGACTGAGGTCGAGATGGCGCTATTATTGCATTTTTATTTTTTAAAGTATCAGAAAAGAACCTTCTGAACAGCAGTTTTCAGTTCTGTTTTTATTAAGTATGTACCAGCTAGTTTCATTAATAAACTAGTGTACGCACCTGTCTTTTATCAACAACCTCGCTCTTCGGACTGTCTTGTTTCTTCCTCTGCACGGACTCTATGTTTCTTAAGAACAAATTCGATTCATCTTCTTGGGAAGTCTCTAACGCGAGCGCTAGTTCTAATTGCTTCTGCTTCTCTTCTCTTTCCTGAAAAGTGAAAGTATTTTAAGAGCGCTTAAGAGAGGCGTATTAGGCGAGATTAATGCTCGAAAGGATCGAGCATTTAATATTATATTTTTGACTAGCTGCGCTCCCGCGGTGTTACCCGCGGTCCCTCGGGATTTTTTCATTTTTTCGGGATAAAAAGTAGCCTATGTCTTTCCCTGGGATACAACCTTTAACTAAGCCAAATTTCAGCTTAATCTGTTCAGCGGTTTGGGCGTGAAAGCGTAACAAACAGACAGACAGACCGATAGACGGACAGACAGACAGATAGACGGACAGACAGAGTTACTTTCACATTTATAATATTAGTATGGATAACACTTTTAATGTTCCGTTACCTACTACCTACTTACTCATAAGTATATTTTATGTATAAGTTATTCGCACCTACCTACTCATATTAATGCTTTTAGGGTATTTCTGTATTTTTAACTTTTTGTACACCGCCGTTTTTCTGTGTTACTTTTCCAGTCCATCCAGGGGTTGTCTGGAAGAGATCGCTTTCAGCGATAAGGCCGCCCATTTTACCTAACCTACTTACTTGTTTTTGTGTACAAGAAAGTATTTTTCTATTCTACGAGTACACGCCGGTTTCGCAACGATGTTTTTACTTTAGTTTGAGAGTACTGCATATTCGCCTAAATTGTTGGACTCAAAAACAAGATTCGAACCCACGATCTCATGAAGGAAAATCATGCTTATAAATCAATGATAGAATGTAATAAAATATTTATTGTGTTGCAAAAACATCCATACTAATATTATAAATGTGAAAGTAACTCTGTCTGTCTGTCTGTTTGTTACGCTTTCACGCCCAAACCGCTGAACAGATTAAGCTGAATTTTGGCATAGTTAAAGGTCGTATCCCAGGGAAGGACATAGGCTACTTTTAATCCCGAAAAAAATTAAAAATCTTGAGGGACCGCGGGTCACACCGCGGGAGCGCAGCTAGTAATTAATATATTGAAAAGATTTAGGCCCTTACTAATAAACTTGACATAAAGTTATGTCATGCATAAACTAAAAATTTGTATGGTTATTCATAGGGTTTGCATGACATAACTTTATGTCAAGTTTATTAGTAAGGGCCTTGGTATATTAGGACTAATTATACTAACCTTTAGTATAAGCGCATTTGATATCGCCAATGGATCATTTAGCTCCTCTAACCGCAGTAATATAAGGTACAACGCTTCTATATCCAGAAGTAATTGTTTCGTCTTCTTCAATTCTCTTGGTACCTGCAATAAGCAAGTACTTTTATTATGTGCAAAAACATTGAATCAGCTTCCGTCTGTATTTCCACTGTGGTGACCCTGTTGTTTTTAAGAGTTAATAGGCACTTTTGGGTAGGATCGCTCCATCACAGACCTCCTGTGTAAGTTTTGAGGTCAAGAGCCGACCCATTCATCATATAAATAAATAAAAAAATCCATATTCTATCTAATCTAATGATGGACTTTTCACACAGCATCATCTAGCCCCAAAGTAAGCAGAGCTTGTGTTATGGGTACCACATGACTGATATACTACTTATATACTTTTTGTTTGTAAATACATACATATTATGATATACAAAGAAACACCCAGACCGGAGACAAATATCTGTTGGTCATACAAACATTTGTCCCGCGGCGGAGATCGAACCCGCAACCTTCTGCGTCGCAGGCGGACCTTCGCCTACTGCGCCACAGAGGTCGTCATATTATCCATACTAATATTATAAAGCTGCAAATTAGAGGATTAGCTAGTTTATATGTTACGTTGCCCAAAACGCAACGATAGCGCGATCTAATCTTTCCTGTGGCGCCATCTATTATGTCTCTGTCTGTCTGTTTGTTACCTTTTCACACCTAAACCACTGAACAGATTATGCTGAAATATGATATGGATATAGATTATGTCCCAGGGACCGACATAGGCTACTTTTTTTTTCAAAACAAATCATGGAGAGCGTGATATAAGGGTTGAAATTTTGTATGGGGACTTGAAATGAAGTTAAAGGAAACTAGATGGTGTTGCTAACCAAAGTCAAAGTCAAAAAGCGTTTATTCAGTAGGACCGCTGGGATCACTTTGAAACGTCTTCAAACTAGGTGATTCTACTCCTGTTCCTTCGCGACCAATACCGTGAAGAACCAGGGCAACAAACACGGTTTGGGGCCTAGCTTTTTTTAGGTGATCCATCTTAGATCTAACTTAGGCTAATTTCTTAACTAACTTAGTTGTAAACCTATGGCTGAGGTCGCTATTATTGCATTTCAAAAGTTTCAGAAGATTCTTGCAGATTTCAATTCTATTTAGATGTTTTCAAGTATGTTATTTTGCTGACGAAGTCGCGGGTACCAGCTAGTTAAGAATATTAGATTACCTCGGCCGGGTTAGTAGTGCTGGCGACACTAGGGCACCTAGAATTCCTTTGTTGTTGCTGTTCCCCGCCCACTACTTCTAAATCTATTATCTTTCTAGGAGCCGTCACACTGCCACACTGAAAAATAAATACATATGAAAATAAGGTTTTTTTTAAAAGTCTTATCAAAATTTTTGATTAATTTAAATTTTTTTAATTTTTTAATTATTTTTTTCCTGTTATACATAAACAAGTATCAATAATGATAGCTTAAAACAAAATTAATATAAAAGAATAATCAAATATGAATACTTTGATCTTGAAAATACAGGGTGTAAAAAGACTGCTACCGAAAACTGAGGGGTTGCAATCAGACTATGATTCTGAACATCTTTAGCAAAACGCAAAAAAAATGTTGACTTAGCTACTTAATTTATTATTTTCTAGGTATTTAATTTTTTGTTTTTTTTTACACAGATAAATTTATTTACAGAAACTAAGCTACTACATATTTACATATATTTACCAGATACAACAGGATTATTATATTATTATTATTGTTATTTACTACTAGTACAACATAATAAGGCCATACCTACCTAATAATTTTCATTTATAAAAGACAACAACAATTAAAACTCAAAATCCAACAATCTACGTATAAAAACGCGCCCAGTACACACGCTCGAGCTGTGCGAGGTCGGTTTTCTCCGGATATAATGATTTTTTCGGAAAATCCTTTTGGATTTTGTTGTGCTGGGATGCTGTAACGTCTTTTTACACCATGTATAACTTAATTTAAAAAGTAAAATAGTGTTATATATACCTGTAGTTTACCCAAAGAGTTCTCGAATTGCGTGGGCACATAAGTCCGAGGCGGGTCTTCGCTGGTTGAGTTGTGCCGGTTTGAATTGTGCCGCTCCCGTCTCATCGTCTCTTGTTTAACACCTAAAAATTAAAAAAAATGATTAATAAATTAATGTTGGACATTTCACACAGCATCATCTAGCCTCAAAGTAAGCAGAGCTTGTGTTATGGGTACTAGATGACTGATATACTTTTTGTTTGTAAATAAATACATATTATACATAGAAACACCCAGACCCGAGACAAATATCTGTAGGTCATACATTTGTCCCGCGGCGGGGATCGAACCCGCAACATTCTGCGTCGCAGGCGGACCTTCGCCCACTGCGCCACAGAGTCGCTAACGGAAAATCTTAAAAAGGAAATAGACTAAAACCATTTTTTTGTTGTATCTTTTAGTATTATCACTAGATTTTATTTATTTCAAAATGTTTCATTGTTGAACAGCGTAAAACGTTCTATGTGTCAGTGATACGTCCCTACGTGAAAAATACTATAATTATTCAGAAATAATAAAGTATACTAATCACAACCAACTAATCCAACAAAAGATGAGGAGTGCTAGGATATCTTGGTATGGACACGTTATGAGGAGGGATGAAAACCATGTTACCCAAAGAGTTATGAATATGAGTGTGGCTGGGTATGCAAGAAGAGGAAGGCCAAAGAAGTGGTTGGATTGTGTGAGAGATGATATGAATGTAAAAGGAGTGGATGCACAATTGACAAGTGATAGGAGTGAGTGGAAGAAGAAGACATGTTGTGACTCCACTTAGCGTGGGATAAGGTCAGATGATGATGAATCACAACTGATCTTTAGCTCTCTGAAGTTAGGTGCAATAGACGATTGCGCAGGTTTGGTAGAGTAAGCGAGATAGCACGATTTTAGGCGTCATCAAAAATGTGTTCTGCGCAGCTACTTCAGAGTGCTAAAGAACGATTGTGCGTATTGTACTCACCTCCGCTATAGAATGGATGATTCTGTTGGTTAGCCTTATGTGCTTCTTTAATCCCCTCCTTTTCCTTTTTCGCCTGCCGTTCTAAGAACACCTGAATAAATAAAATACATTTAAGACAGAATCACTGTATCCCACTGTATCGAGCTCTTAACGGTGAAGGAGAACATCGTGAGGAAACCGGCAGCTTAGTCAGCTTCACACGTATTGACGTCGTCTCTCCTGTGGGCGGCTGATTAAGCTGAGAGGATGGTTTAGTTGCTACAAGCCTCCATCTCAAACAATGTCTCAGGCACTACAGCGTCCCGTTAAGTGTAGGCATGGATTGAGTCCTGACGCTGTATAAATCATCTAATATAGATGTAAAGGCCCAAGTTTTTGTATTCCCAAAGCGCAGTAGAAATTTTTTTTGTAATTTTAATATGTCAGCATTTGACCTCACTCTGCCTGATGTTAAGCAAGTGAGGTCTAAGATGGAGCATGCTTTCCTAGAAAAAACCAATTTACTCTTGATTTGAAGACCCCTATGTGGTACTTATCAGAAAATACAGAGCCCGGCAATGAGTTCCACAATTTGACAGTGCGATTGTGTTTCTCAGATCCAAAGGATCTATACTATCCATACTAATATTATAAATGTGAAAGTAACTCTGTCTGTCTGTTTGTTACGCTTTCACGCCCAAACCGCTGAACAGATTAAGCTGAAATTTGACATAGTTAAAGGTTGTATCCCAGGGAAGGACATAGGCTACTTTTTATCTTAAAAAAATTAAAACATCCAAAGGACCGCGGGTCACACCGCGGGAGCGCAGCTATTACGAAATATTTTGCAGATATTGGCTTCAAAAAGCATGGCACGTTGCAAGCCCATCGCCGCCCATATGAATACTAACTGGTTTCCCTGTATGGGTATCAGATGCATGTTTTTCCCTGGGACACAAAATTTATCCATGAAAATTTTTAGCCTAAGTGATTGGGCGTGAAAAGGTAACAGAACAGACAGAGTTACTTTAACATTTATTAATAACTCGCTGCGCTCCCGCGGTGTTACCCGCGGTCCTTCGGGATTTTTTTTTTCGGGATAAAAAGTAGCCTATGTCCTTCCCTGGGATACAACCTTTAACTATGCCAAATTACAGCTTATCTGTTCAGCGGTATGGACGTGAAAGCGTAACAAACAGACAGACAGACAGAGTTACTTTCACATTTATAATATTAGTATGGATGGATGCTGGACATTTTTCACACAGCATCATCTAGCCCCAAACTAAGCAAAGCTTGTACTATGGGAACCAGATAACTGATATACTACTTATATACTTTTTGTTTGTAAATACATACATATTATACATAGAAACACCCAGACCCGAGATAAATACTTGCAGATTATTTATCCCGCGGCGGGGATCGAACCCGCAACCTTCTGCGTCCCAAGCGGGCTTTCACCCACTGCGCCACAGAGGTCGTCAAATTTATTTATTTATTATAAGTAAGGATGTACTCACAGTGTAGTAAAAGTCATGTATATAGGGTGTGCCAGTATTAAGTTGCAGCATCTGTATATTGACCAGCCATTGTTTCTCCCTGGCAGTCATTAAGCCCGCGTATTCGTCTGTATCACTTAAATTGTCGTCACCATTCATCATGACCCTGAAATATAATTAAAAGTGAGATTATTGTAATAAATAAATAATGCTGGACTTTTCACACAGCATCATCTAGCCCCAAAGTAAGCAGAGCTTGTGTTATAGGTGATATACTACATGACTGATATACTACTTATATACCTACTTTTTGTTTGTAAATACATACATATTATGGATAGAAACACCCAGACCCGAGACAAATATTTGTAGATCATACAAACATTGGTCCCGCCGCGGGGATCGAACCCGCAACCCTTCGCCCATTACGCCATAGAGGTCGTCAATAAAGCAGAAAGTTTCTGAGTATGTTAGTTTCAATCACGCCTAAACCGATTTGGATGAAACTTGGAATAGGTGTAGATAATGACCTAGAATAGCATATAGGCTACTCGTACGCGAAGCCACGCACGGAAGCAAGTATATTTTTTATGATAACTGACCTGTTATTAGTGAATCCGTTTCGTTGGTTCATCATATTTTGATTCATGAATTGAGCTCGGTTTAACATTGGATGGTGGTTTGCATTGTGAAAACTGTTGCTAATATTGTATGGCTGAAGCATTGGATGCGTGCTTTGTATAAGCTGAACAAGACCTGAAAATAAAATGTGTGTGTGAGTGCTTTTTGCCTACATTCTTCTTATTAAATAAATAACTCTGGACTTTCCACACAGCATCATCTAGCCCCAAAGTAAGCAGAGCTTGTGTTATGGGTACTAGATAACTGATATACTTTTTGTTTGTAAATACATACATATTGTACATAGAAGCACACAGACCCGAGACAAATATCTGTAGGTTATACAAACATTTGTCCCGCGGCGGGGATCGAACCCGCAACCTTTTGCATCACAGGCGGACCTTCGCCCACTGCGCCACAGAGGTCACCTTTAGATATTTAAACCCGTTAAGTGGCATGTGTCCAGAGAGAAGTCTATGAGCTGTCACAATTAGTCCTCTATCCTACACTTTTATAAAAATTTTGTTTTTGTTTTATAACGCAAATATTTATTTATTTATCGATGATAGACGAGCAGCTGATGCTGATGATTGGTTAATCTTTTTGAGCACTGATTTACTAGTTCGAAGCCAGTTGTCGAGCTTGTTCTTAAACGAATTAATTATATATCTACACAAAAATACGGCCAAGACGGAATCGAACTCGCGCGCGAAGGGTTCCGTACAATTATCTACAAAAACGGCAAAAAAAATCACGTTTGTTGTACGGGAGCCCCCTTCAATATTTTTTAGTACTTGTTGGTATAGCGGCAATAGAAATACATCATCTGTGAAAATGTCTAACTATCACGGTTCATGAGATACAGCCTGCTGACAGACGGACGGACAGTGATGTCTTACTGACAGGGTTCCCGTGTTACCCTTTGGGTACAGAACCCTAAACCCTCACCTTGAGATGACAAGTTATTCGTCATATTATTAGGAGTTTTCTGGAATACTCTACTCTTCTGTTTGTCCTTATTTTTCTGGGGCGACTGGTTCTGGGGCAAGTTCTGCGACAAATTCTGGGGCATCTGGTTCGGAATCTGGTTTTTCATCATCATCTGCTGGTTTAGCATTTGCTGCTCGTTGGGTTTTGGCATGGGTCCCTGAAAAACATGAAAATTCCATATAAGACAATCCAAACTAATATTATAAAGCTGAAGATTAAAAGATTACCGAGTTTATATGTGACGTTGCCCAAAACGCAACGATAGCGCGATCTAATTTTTCCTGTGGCGCCATCTATTATGTAGTAAAATGTCTCTGTCTTTCTGTCTGTTTGTTACCTTTTCACGCCTAAACCACTGAATAAATTATGCTGTAATATGACATGGATAAAGGTTATGTCCCAGGGACGGACATAGGCACTTTTTTTTCAAAAATAATCATGGAGGGTGTGAAATAAGGGTTGAAAGTTAAACAACTTCAAATCGTACAAATGTGTCCCGCCAATCGAATCGAACTCGTCACTCGTCATTGTCGAACACTATGCCAATAAGGTCATCAAGAAATTATAAATAAATAACGCTGGACATTTCACACAGCGTCATCTAGCCCAAATCTAAGCAAACCTTGTACTATGGGAACCAGATAACTGATATACTACTTATATACATTCGTTTGTAAATACATACACATTATACATAGAAACACCCAGACCCGAGACAAATACATGTAGATCATACAAACATTTGTCCCGCGGCGGGGATCGAACCCGCAACCTACTGCGTCGCAAGCGGACCTTCGCCCACTGCGCTAGATGCAGAGGTCGCCAATTGTTGAAACTGAATGTAATTTGTTAAGAACTTACCCGAAAATTAGGATTAAACTGGCCCATATTAGGACTAAAATTCTGCCTTGGCATGTTAATACCAGGTGGCGGTCCTAACATTCGATTTTGATTCATCATGTGAGGAAACTGATTCATTGGAAACTGTCCGTTCATCATATTCTGACCCATTTGATTCACATTGGGTAGTTGGTTGACATTCTGACCCATTTGATTCACATTGGGCAGTTGGTTGACATTCTGACCCATTTGGTTGACATTCTGTCCCATTTGGTTGACATTCTGACCCATTTGGTTCACATTATGACCCATAGCGTTCTGATTATGAACATTTTGTGGCATCTGGTTCACATTTTGGCTAAGATTATTCTGTGCTATGTGATTGTGTCCCATATGGTTCATATTTTGCATAAGATTCGGTCCGATTTGATTCTGAACGTTATTCATGATCTGATTCTGCATCATTTGATTCTGATGCATCATCTGACCATGATTATTCTGAAACCCCAACTGGTTATTCATAAATTGATTCACATTTTGACCCATTTGGTTGACATTCTGTCCCATTTGGTTGACATTTTGACCCATTTGGTTGACATTCTGTCCCATCTGGTTCATATTTTGGCCCATTTGGTTGACATGGTTCATTTGGCCCATATTTTGACCCATAATGTTGTTGAGCGGTTGATTCATTTGGTTCATATGATTCATGGGTTGTTGGGCGAATGGTAAAGGCAATGGGCCTTGGATTCCATGAGGCCTTTGTAAGATCACAGGGAACCTTGGCTGTAAACAAGAAAAGTTTTATGAGTCAGTGGCTAACTCTGGTGACGGAGTTTTCGATGGCTTTTTTTTCTACCCTCCATCCATACCGTCCGAAAAGGAACTTCGCTCCAATAAAAAGTTCCGATCATAAAATAGTTACCTGAAAAAAGTTCTGATTGTGCGGCTGTTGGTTCTGTCTCAGCTGCCGTTCTAACTCCTCAACCGTGCACACATTCTTCAACTGCTGCTTCGGTGGCTAAAGGAAACAGTATTTTAAATCTTGTTATAAAAAAGTTCAAAAATCGCGGAATATACTTACATACAAAGTGTGGTAAAGGTGAAAGAAATTACCTGCGGAGGTGGATCATGTCGCCAGACGCTTGAGCCGAGTGTGTGAAGCGGCGCGTCTGTTTCATCTAACACTAGCTGGGATAGTGATGCCTCTGCAAACATACATAAATCAAATCAAATAAGCCTTTATTGCTATTACAACTACGGTTCTTCTACGACTAAATATTTCTAACTATCAGGTAATTGGATCTTCTGCAACAGCTTGTCTTTCGACAAGTGCCTCCTCTAAAGATTTCCACTTTGTTCTGTCCTTAGCTATGGGCCGGCTATTTACTATTTGCAAACATGCATACATTTGTATAATAAGCACAACGGATCTTTAGCTCTCTGAAGTTGGGTGCAATAGACGATTGCGCAGGTCAGTAACGGACACCGAGACCACGGTTAATTTTTGGGGTGTATATTTCCTTTATGACGCTAACGCGCCTAAAGAAGTTTTCACTTCAAAATTCGTATTGTAGAAAATAGTTTTTCAACACACTTGCTCATAAAGTGGCTCTATGGTCACCGCAATTAGGCACATAATGACACCCATAATAAAACTGTGACTTTTTCATTACTATAACTCACTAGTGAGTAATAGATGAATAGGAATAATAAAGTTTTATTTTCTCTACATCATATACAACAGTTACAATAGGTACTTAAATCTACATAATTGTATGTGGGTGACAATACGGCTACCCCTCAGCATTTGCTCCAACAGCTCGAGTGTTGGAGCGCTGGTTCTCAGTGGCGGCATAATTATATTATTATTATTTTGTTTGTCAAAGTTTAATATCACGGAACTATAGAGTCCAGGACCTTTGATAGGCATGCATGGGGCCGAAGCCAACACACAGAGGCCTTTTTGACAATTTTGATCTTGTGTGATGGGAAAACATACCGTATTATACAGGGTGTAAAAAGACTGCTACCGAAAACTGAGGGATTGCAATCAGACCATGATTCTGAACATATTTATCGAAAAAAAAAACGCAAAATAAATTTTGACTAAGCTAAGTCGTTTTATTTTATTTTCTAGTTTTTTTGCTACTAGTACAACATAATAAGACCATACCTACCTAATCATTTCATTTATAAAAGAAAAAAACAATTAAAACTCAAAATCCAGCAATCTACGTATAAAAACGCGCCCAGTACATACGCTCGACCAGCAGTGCGAGGTCGGTTTTCTCGGGATATAATGATTTTTTTGGAAAATCCTTTTGGATTTGGCTGTTTTTTGGGTCTCTTAGCCTCTGGTACGTAGGTACCCGAAAAGGAAAGGGGTAGCCCTTTCTGCTTCGGTAGACGTCTTTTTACACCCTGTATTTATTATTATTGGTCACTCATAACTTACCCAGCTGCGAGTTGGCCAGGTCGTCGATGCCATCATGTCTGCGGCTGCTCTCGAGCTGATGTGCCAGATGCTCGTGTTCCACCTCCCAATCGAACTCGTCACCTGTAAGCAATTAACAATATTATACACTAGCTACTGCGCGCGGCTTCGCTCGCGTGGTACCAACATTTTGAATAGCCTATATGCTATTCCAGGTCACTATCTACGCTTATTCCAAGTTTCATTCAAATCGGTTCACTGTTTTAGGCGTGATTGAAACACAAACACACAAACATCCAAACATCTAAAATAAAATCTTATCATGTTGTCTTACTTGCACCATAACTAGGGATTTGACAAGAGATATTTGTAGCGTGTTTTTATAACACATCATTGCAGCTGTACCTTTGTACAGCTGCAATGATGAGGTCTCTCTCTACACATTTATAGCAACAGGTTGATAAGAAGAGAATACTCACTTCCGTGGCCGAAAGTCTCATCGTTAAGAGCATCATATTCCTCTTCTGAGCCTTCGCCACCTCCTTCCTCGTCATTTAAGTTCTGTAACAAAGAAACATGTATTTAATAGAGGATATTAATTAGGAGAGCCATGTTGTTCGAGTGGGATGTTTCGACTTTCAAACGGTGTGGGTTTGACTCCCAGTTGTACAAAAAAAGAATTTTTGTTTAGGAAAAACTTGGGGAACAGCCAGTAACTCAAACATCGAGATCCTCCAAAGGTTCCAAAACCAAGCTCTAAGAACCATCTCCAAAGCTCACTGGTTTGTAAGAAACAAATATGCCAAAAAGTAGCCCAGAGTCTCCTACATAACGGAGAAAGCGTAAATCGCCTAAAGAGATGGCAGGTGCTAAACCTGGACATGCGAAGTTGACTTGACTAACAGCCAGTTTGGTGCCACTCAATGGAAGGGCGCCTTAAAACAATGTCTCCAATGAAAAGATCTGATTATGGCTATACAGCCGATTGCAGATATTAAAAGGGATATAAAAAAAAAAGGAAAAACTTATTACTACAGAGTACTATTATGCTACAGCATACAACAGTATCACTGGTTCATAGTCTATTTGTTACCACATGAGCTAGAGGGTTGTATTATATATAACATGCAAAAATGTGCTATGATAACAGTAGTAGACAATGTTACTTTTAGATAAGCAACTGTTTGCAAACAGTTACAAGTAAATTTCTGTGCTACCTACGCCTTGACCCAGTTACCCCCAGTTTCTATATCCAACGGACATTAGTAGGTAAGAGTAGAATGTCCATTGATAATAGAAACCAGGGGTAAGTCATTACCTCCTACATACACAGAGGACGACCTCTGTGGCGCAATGGGTGAAAGCCCGCTTGGGACGCAGAAGGTTGCGGGTATGATCCCCGCTGCGGGATAAATGTTTGTATGATCTGCAAACATTTATCTCAGGGTCTGGGTGTTTCTATGTATAATATGTATGTATTTACAAACAAAAAGTATGTAAGTAGTATCAGTTATCTGGTTCCCATAGTACAAGCTTTGCTCAGTTTGGGGCTAGATGATGCTGTGTGAAATGTCCAGCATTATTATATTAACAATTTAACAGAATTTATGAAACAACTATTCAACTGTTGATGCCTATAACAACCACCTATCATGACTGCCTGTTATCTATCTTCATCTATGATTAAGCAACAGTTTGGATTATTTGATGCCATAGTAACTAAAGTAATTTCTACTGAATCATTAGCCCACGAATGTAACTCTCTATACCAGGTATGGACGCGTCAAAGTCGACAATATGGTAAACAAGTAATGACTCAGAAGTCCTAAAAACATGATGCAGTTTCAATGTTTCTAATAAGATTTTACTAAGTAAACCTTATTTGTATCTAGGGCGAGGCAGTACAAGTACGAACAACATTGTAAGATTCAGAGAAACCTACGTATTTATCGTAATTCGACACAAACAATACGGATATGTAGGTAGCCAGCACTGCGACGTATAGCTATGTTGAGTTCACAGACCTTTTTATCAAGCTAAAAACCTGATAAGCTGGTTGTTTAGTATTTAAAACGGTAAATTATGCTTTGTTTTGTGGTTCAATAGCCTATTACTGAGCGGGAAGCAGCGATTTAGGCCCTAAAATCGTTATTGTTACATCCAAGTAGCATGTTGGCACCCACAACCAAAATTCGTAAGAGCTCAGTTCTGGGCGAGTTATACCTCAATCTGTTCGTGAAATAATGTACACCCATGCGTGAACTTACCGATGTTGATGTATCGAACCCAAAGAAAGAATCTGCCATTGGAAATTTTCATGTATCATGGACTTATATGACATGACTTGTCACGCTACCTACAGATGTCGCACGCAATATGGTGGACGGCGGCCATGTAGCCGTGGGTAGAAGGATGGATATGTACTTATAACTCGCAGCTCAACCGAAATCGGTATACGTCTTTCAAGTCTTGGCAAAATACTTCGGCTCAACAGATCCAATTCCGTCCCAATCCAAGGCAAGACAATATTGTATTGTGGTTTATTACAATAGCGCTAAAGTCTCTATTTGAAAAGCGAAGCTGTGACAAACTGATAATATACATCAAATCCGTCCTTCTCCATCCTTCAGTCAATCAATGCTCCGAACCAAAAAGTCGTACAAGTAAAAGAAAACTCTAGACAATTCAATAATATATTGTTTCTTATTCCAATGAAGATAAAGTCTTTATTCAAAAAACCGATCTGTAACGTAAACAGTACCTGTACATCGAATCCGTCTACGTCTTTCCGATGCTCAGAACCAAAAAGTCATTAAAGTCTAACGAAACTCAAGATCATGCAATATTAAAATGTGTTTTATTTCAATGGCGTTAAAGTCTTTATTAGAAAAAATGACGTAAACAGACCCTAACAGATCAAATCCATCCTTCTCCATCAGTCCAAAAGCTCCGATACCTTTATTGTGTTTTATTTCAATAATGTTAAGGTCTTTAATCGAAAAGCTGAGTTTGACTGATTGATCTGAAGTACGACGTACGTATTTGACTGAAGAACTGACTAATATCAATTAGTAATTTCGATTTTAACTCCTAGGAATAAGGTCTATTATTGAAACTCAGGTTTGAGTTTACGACTGCTGCCGCGTCCATCTATCGTGCTGCATGGCGCTGTGTGTAGCTTCCGGGCAAACGAAATAAATAAAACGGAAGTTGCAATACAACTTCCGTTTTATTTATCTTAGTGCAAAGCGTTTAGTTTTTTTATTAAATGGTAGTAATAATTCATGTTAACGTAATTTATAAACTGGCCAATGTAATTTAATGTTTATTAAAATAAGACCAAAGCTTGACTTGAACTGTCTTTGTCATTACAACCATAGACGAGATCACAGACTAAAACAGCAATTATTACCATTCTCGATAGGGCTAAAAACTATATAAACCATAAACAATATATAAGGGATGCCGTACACCATCCCTTACAACTAGAAAAATATTTTGGAATAATAAACTAAAGAAACTTTATCTATAAGATGTGGATTGGTAAAGGTATTTATTTGAATATTGCAACGTAGTGTCATCAAGTGACATAATTTTTAAACCATTAAGCAAACTCCAATACTGTTGATAGAACCTTTTATTCTGTACTTTTTTTTTTTTTTTTTTGTCTTTACTTAGTACTTACGTTAAATCATAGATGGCGATAAAGGCTACTATTCCGTTTAAACTTTATATTGTAGGTGATGATTTTTTATATTATTTTAGCCCTGTTGGAGCTGTTGAGTTGTAATTCAGGTATACATCATGATTTAAATATACCTGAAACCTACAGATCACGATTTTTAACTGAGTTACCCATGGCTACGGCCATGACACTTGTGTTGTGTGGTCGACCATAGACTAAAAGTAGTGATGGGTTGTGATAGTTTGTATGCTTCTCTGCTTCGCAATCTAGTAGATAAACAGAATAAATAAAACAGGGCATTTACTGAGACAGAAAAATATTACTCTATCGAGATATATTCTATCATTTCACTCTGTGGAGTCCACACTCCACAGAGTCAGTCCGACAGACAGCCCCCTTAGCATGGCGTTTGTCTAGGTACCGGAGAATAGATTTAAATGACAGTAATGACATTAGAGTGTGGATTATTTATTTATTTATTTATTTATCTAAACATAAAAGAAAAGGGCTTTGTCGCTGAGCGACTATACCGCCCAATCGGTAACATCTTAGGTCAGTCTTCTAAAGTCTTCTTCATCTTCTCTATCACTTCACTTCTTGGTTTCTTCTGGTTTTACTTCACTCCCCGGCTTCTTCTTCTCTTTATTCCTTCTTCCTCTTCATCTTTTTATTAATGGCAACTAACTGTAAACTGTATTAACAGTATATTCTGCAAATGTCAAGTATCTTCACCTCTCAAATATGTATTATGTCACGTCAATTTGGTTTTGAAAAAACATGGCGACTTGTTATTTCAAAACCAACGAAAATCTTTCGTCAAATGAGAAATTTACTTGAATACTCCCCCATTCCATTTACCAAATCTCCTGTTACGTAATCTAAAGCTTCATTAGTAAAATGCCACCGAAATTACATAATAAAACCTAGTAAAGCACGAGAAAAGTAAATAAAATAGCAGAGCCACAAGCTCCTTCAAAAATGGCGAAAGAAGTCAAAACGGGAAGAATGTGGATAAAAGTTACTTTTATCTACACTCTAATGTCATTACTGTCATGTTTATCTATTCTCCAGTACCTAGACAATCGCTACACTAAGGGGGCAGGTCCGACTGGAATACCCGTGCGTGTATGGCTGGCTTATATTCAATGAACAAAAAAAAATTATGTCTGGCTAAAAGGACTTGTATCCAAAGCTATTAAAAAAAATCGTATGATTTTGACAGATTTTGAATTGAAGTTATTTTTTTAGGTTACAAAAATAAAAACAATCAGAATGAATACTTGAATAGTGCTCAGGAGTAATGTTATTATGTTATCAATCAGCGCAAAATCTAGATACTAGTCGCGCGAGATGTTTATCGTAATCTGCGTCTATGTCTGCGTCACAAAAAAATAAGTAGGTAGGTACAGAGTCCACTGAACAAACTGAAAAAACACGCAGAGAGACTTGAAGTTTTCTCATCATTGTTTTTATTTTTGCAAGGCCGTAATTCAGTGCAGATAGATATATACTACCCACAATCTAAGGTAACCTAAGTTTTTTTGTTGTATCAGTGAAAGTTTTATTATCGAAACAGCGATTTACAGTATTTTTAGGTAATCTCAGAAATCAGTTTGACTTTTTTCCTTTCCTGGGGGTGCTGGGCAAGCCCATTCCATCTGAAACAATGTCCCAGGCACTGTAGCGTCCCGTTCAGTGTAGGCATAGCTCTCCTGACGCTGTATAAATCATCTAATATAGATGTAAAGCCTAAATTTGTTCCTTTCCCACATGTGAAAACAATCATTCACTATCCTGCTCTTTTAATCCAACATTTTGTTACAGTAAAATGAATCAAGTGACTGTGTCCGAGGGGACTCTACAAGGCAAAGAGTGTCGAACATACTACGGAAAGAAATACTACAGTTTCGAAGGCATACCATATGCCAAACCACCTGTGGGAAACTTGAGGTTCAGAGTAGGTATCAAATGTTACATTTGTATTTTTATGTTACTTATGAACCAAAATGTTACCAAATTCCTTTTATACTGTGTGGGATAAAAAAAAAAACTTTTAATAACTTAACATGGGCTAGCAATCTGTCACATATGGAATGAAATATTAATTCTGCAAAGAGTGGCTTGTGCCAAATATGTAATTGGACATGCCTCTAACAACCCCTTTAGATATCTCCAAAGAGTTTTTTACTCCCTGTAGATACCATTGCCATCCTGTTTTATTACTTTGATTTATATGAAATATAAAAATAGTTATAAATATTATAAAATTTTAGGATCCTTTGCCAGCCGAAGCCTGGAAAGGCGTCCGAGATGCGACCAAACCCGGAAACAAATGTATACAGCTAAATCCATACTCAACAACGTCTATAGACGGCTCAGAAGATTGTCTATATCTAAATATATACACACCAGTGCTGCCAACCGAAACAACAAAACTCCCAGTATTTTTCTTCGTCCACGGCGGGAGATTAATCTTCGGACATGGCAACTATTACACCCCAGATTATTTGATAAAACATGATGTTATTCTTGTTACTGTGAACTACAGGTTGCATATATTAGGGTGGCTCTGCTTAAATATACCCGAGTGTCCTGGTAACGCGGGGTTGAAAGATACAGTGCTAGCATTGAAATGGGTTAATAAAAATATAGGGTTTTTTAATGGTGATAGTGAAAATATAATTGTTTATGGGGAAAGCGCGGGGGCAGCTATAATAACTTCATACCTCACTTCGGATATGACTGCAGGTTTATTTAACAAAGTCATCGCAGTTTCTGGTAACTGCATAGCGGATTTATTTATAATTGAGGAAGATCCTATACAGAAAGCTAAGACTGTTGTGGAAATACTTGGGGAAAATTTGACAAGTAATGAGGAGATTTTCGAGTTCCTATCTACAGCTCCGATAGAAGATTTAATTTTAGCTTTTACAACAGCTGAATTAAATAGGCCTAGATCTGTATTAAGTGCGTATTTTCTTCCTGTTATTGAGCAAAAGTTCGATGGTGTTGATAGATTTTTCTCTGAACACCCCAGAATAACTATAAGAGAGAATAGATTTTACAAAGTTCCAATCATATCATGTTCAAATTCTCACGAAGGGGCAATATTCTTTCGTGATGGAAAGAATGTTATATACGAGCAAAACTACTTCTATTTCCTACCTAGATTCGCTTTGATAGAAAAAAACTCGCGTAAAGCTATACAAACTCAGAATAAAATCAAACAATTTTATGTTCAAGATCGGAACTTAGACGATTCTGTTAAAGACGAGTACCTCAAAATGGTTTCCGATGTATTTTTTGTAAGAGACATAATGTTTTTCAATGAAATGATATCAAGATATTCAGAAATGTATGTACTTAAATTTAGTTATGTAGGGAATATGCATACAAGAGTAATGAGTAGCATCGGAGCGAAGGGAGCCACGCATGGTGATATAGTGCAATACCAGTTTTACAAGGAGAGCAAAGCGAGCCGATGTTCTGAAGCCGATTTGAGAGTTGTTGAGTTTTTTAGCGAAGCATTCTGCAATTTTGCTAGGAATGGGTGAGTTATATTAGCCGCAGTTTTACATTGGTCCCGTAATACCTATTTAATTATACCTAGTGGGGCTTATTACAAGAAAATAAGCCGAGTTTAGACCAAGTCTAACTAAAAAACTGTCCCTAGAAAAACGATCTTTAAATACTCGTACATAGAACTCTTTTTTGTGGTAACAGTTTTGTTTTGACATGTGTCAACATGGGGTTCAACCAAGGTTTTATAATAAGCAGCAGTTACACTAGCCTAGTTTAGCCAAACTCTTCTTGAATTTGTATTTGCTAATTGATAGCTGGTTGTTAACTAGCGAAACTAGCGCCACTGCGATAAAGTAGCAATCACTGGAACTAAAGTGGTAATGTGAAACTAAGGAAAAAACCTACTACGTATGTAATAGATTCGATTTTCTTGTGAAGGCAGTTTTGGCGAAAATTGTGCTATTTTCCCTATAGCTGCTACACAATACCTGTGTTTTTTTTTTTCAGAAAACCAACATGGACGAATCAAAATACTGTATGGCAGCCGTACACGCAACGTGAACGATATACACTAGTTGTAGACGATTCTATATCCTGCGAGATGGATGTTGATAAGGATAGATTAGAATTTTGGACTCAGTTACTTAGGGAACAGTGTAAGCTTTAGTTTACAAAGAACCTACCCAATGATATTTTTAAATGAACTAAAGATATTATGTTCATAGTTAACTAAGTTTAAAATCCGGGCTTGGAACAGGTGACTGTCACTGACAGACATTTTTCACACAGCATCATCTAGCCCCAAACTAAGCAAAGCTTGTACTATGGGAACCAGATAATATATACTTTTTGTTTGTAAATAGGTACATATTATACATAGAAACACCCAGACCCGAGATAAATATTTGCAGATCATACGAACATTTATCCCGCACCTTCTGCGTCACAAGCGGGCTTTCACCCACTGCGCCGGTCAAACTTAAAGCAATGAATTAGAATATTTATTTCAGTAGGTACTTATTATTCATACGTACTTTTGACTACCCCATAGAGTAATTTCTGTTAATACTAGCTAGTAGAACACAGCTTTAAGATAAGCAAAAAATTAAGTCGATTTTTAGTAAGTAAAAGTACCTACTTAAGTTTTTCTTAAAAACTAATTACTGAGGGGTTAAATATTTTTAATTTACAGTAATTATGTATTAATACATGAGGTTCATGGTGCATTTTGTATTTAATTAATTTTAAGTAAGATTTTAAGTTCATATTTTTGTTATTTCAGTTTATAAATAAGTAGGTAATATATTTATTTATGGTAATAGCCCAAATAAAATATATAATAAGTTACTTACATAATAATGGTGCATTCTTCTACTCAATTTAATTTAAATTCGTTTTTATGTTCGTTACGAAAGAGTTTTATCGTTTGTTTATTGTATATTGTTATTTTATAATTAAAATATTTATAAAAAGCTTTATGTAGTAAAAAAATTGGATGGAACACCTAGTTTTTATTTTATAAAATATTTTGGAAATTGATTTTTTGTTCGGTTTCGGTTTAAAGAGTATTCTCATAAAGAACAAATTACAGTTTATAATGAGAATTAAAAGTTATTATTACTTATATTAATGTCGTTAGGCAAGTGGCGCAGCTTGCAGAAATCTTAAAAACTATAAGTTAATTGCAAAAAACAAACATATTGGCCAATACTCAACTTGTTTGTATTTTATTTATTATTAATTGTATTAACAAAACACAATAGAAGTTAAGCTGTTTGCATATCTAGGTGCTAAGAGCTAAGATGTTAGAGCTGTCCTAATTATAGCTTTAGTTGACTAAAACTAATTTTAGATATTGTTAGTTAGGTTTTAGTCAGATACGATGCCTACAGAATCGCGCCCACTTAGTTACCTAGGTGATAATATTTTTACAAAAAATATTTTAACCATTTTTTTGTTCGTAAAAAAAATACGAACTTTTGAAGCTAACTGTACAACATGACCCTGACAATAATTATTATGGAAGACACCTGAGTTTAAGTGCTGCATAAAATTTTTAATTGCTCAAAGAAAAACGTCAGGCGTCTATTTAAAAGATCTCGCAACGAGATTGCTCGTTTATAATCATAGGGTCATAAAGACCAGTTTTTATGATGTTTTTATGACAAGCGTTAATAGAGTACTGGCCCTTGATTCATAATACAGCGGAATGCATTCGGTTTGGAATCGACCGACAGCAACCAATCACAGTGCAAGAAACGTCAAATTCGGATCAATTCCTGCACTGTGATTGGTTGCTGTCGGTGATTCCGAACCGAATGCATTCCGCTGTATTATGAGTCAAGGGCCAGTTCGTCCAACGGATCTAGGCATTCGTGAAGTTAGCTGTTTGTCTGCGCAGAACACATTTTTGTATGGAAAAGCGGTCATTGCGCAGACAAACGGCTAACTTCACGAATGCCAAGATCCGTTAGGCGCACTTTAGGTACAGTTGTTCTGTCTCACGAAGGCAGGTTGGTCATGACTGTGTATTTAGATGCACATGCACGTTGTTTGTGTGCGTACGGTAACGCTCCATGGACGAATGAGCGCTCAGTATCGCTTCACACACAGAAACAAATCTACTTACACACACAACCACCAACCCACCTTCGTGAGATGAACAATGATACCTAAGTACCTACTAGCTGGTAAATTAGGTACTTACCTAGTAAAGTACCTAATTTCATTATGCTAAGTGGTTTTTTTTAAATACCTATGTACCTAAGTTAAGCCATTTTATTAATTCGTTTCATTATTTTCACTAAGTATTAGTAGGAATAGGGACTTATAAATTTTTTTGCACCTATAATTAGCTTAATAGCTAGTAAATTAGTAGTCTTTGTGCTAATTATCGTTTTTACTTACCTAAGTACGGCCATAACAGGTGTTTGTCACAAAAACATTGAATTCCAAACAAAGCAATATAGAACATCTCAATATCTACATTTCGTTCGGAAGGGACAGAAATGTAGTTCTATTTTCCGCTCAGTCGTTCCGCGAGCGCGCGCCAAACCAAACGCATTGACGCCAAAACTTATAAAAAAACAATTGCCGGTTTCCGAACGATTTTAGTACAGTATCGTTGCAGTGTTTATCAAAGTTTTTTATCGTTTTTATTTACGTGCGCTGCCAAGTTCATCCTGCCAGATTGTTTGAATTCAATGTTTATTTATAAATGTGTGCGATTAAAACTCGTTTCGAATTATCCGGATACGCAATGCTAATAAGTTCAGAATGACACAAACAAATACTTAAAATATTTAAAAAAACATTCCATTCATCGGAAGATTTTTGAGTGTCGTGGAACACTCGGTTGGAACGAAATTTCAACTTTGATATTTGGCATTTGTAAATTTTTATAATCCTAGAAATACTCTTCCGTACTAACAAAGGTACAATCTATGGACTGTTTCACGGCTGCGCACTTCGCACTGTGACGATTTGACATGCATGTGTCGTGACGCAAAAATCGGACACTTTTTCGTCTAGCCCTCATCCGATACCGTCCAAAAGGAACTTCGTTCCAATAATAAACATTTTTATCTGTAAGTAGGTGTGCGTGGTGTAATCTACGAACATAAAATCAAATAGAACTTGACTCTGACTCAATGATAATGAATGAAGCTACTGCTATAGTATTAATATTGTGATGAAAATAGCTACCAGGAAAAGTAAAATAATTAGGTATGTAAAGTAAGTTCGTATGAGTCAGTGACCAACTCTGATGACGGAGTTTTTAGGCCGTCCGTCATGGCTTAACGACTTAAATAGCCGGGACCGACAATTTAGCTTCGGTAGAAGTCTTTTTACACCCTGTATACTAATGTTATACAGAGCGTCCCACGGATGTGACACAATGGAGGGAAAGTAGGTAAATATTGTAGATGGAACATTTTACTGAAATAAGACATTATTTGAATTTAAAAAACAATTTAAAGTCAAAGTCAAAGTCATTTAAACTGCATTCATAGATATTTAGAAACCAAGAAGTGAAGTGAGAGAGAAGAAGAAGAAGACTAAGCTAAGATGTTACTGATTGGGCGGTATAGTCGCTCAGCGACAAAGCCCATTCTTTTTTTTTTTGTAAAAAAAAAGGACATGGTTGTACCGGAAATCGAACCTGTGAGTAAAATAATCATCATAAGTATAATTATAGTGTCACAAATAAAAGGAATCATAACAGAATCGACGCCAGTTGTGCTATTATTTTTCTCACAGGTTAGATTTCCGGTTCAAATTGTTTTTTAGATTCAAATAATGTCTTCTTTCTGTAAAATGTTCCATCTACAATATTCAAGGTACTTTCCCTCCATGCATATCCGTGGGACGCCCTGTACATTATGTACCTATAAGATAAATAATTAAATGATTAGGTTTCTATCGTTATGTATTCTGTGATTCCTGCGACATATTAATTTACGTCAGCCATTTTGCAATCGGTCGCTGGCCCTTTGATAAGTACTATACCTACTATGATATTTAAGGTAATGATACCAACGCGATTCCTAACTATGCTGCTTATTACATAAACGTTAAACCTTAGTTAAACCCCATGTTGACACATGTCAAAAAAAAACTGTTACCACAAAAAAGCGTTCTATAATAAATAAAATAAATAAATACCTAATGCTGGACTTTTCACACAGCATCATCTAGCCCCAAAGTAAGCAGAGCTTGTGTTATGGGTACTAGATGACTGATAAACTACTTATATACTTTTTGTTCAAGTCTGTACTTGGGGGGGGGGGGGGGTATATTTCTATATATATTTCTGCCTTTTGGTGTGGAAACTTCAGGTATAAGCCGTGTTGGTCGAATGGGGTTGTGCCTCGACTTTCAATCTGAAGGTCGTGGGTTCGAATCCCGGCCGTGCATCAATGGATTTTTCGTTTCGTAAAATTTATATGCGCTATAACACGAGCTCGTAACGGTGAAGGAAAACATCGTGAGGAAACCAGCAGCTTAGTCAGCTCCACACGTATTGACGTCGTCTCTCCTGTGGGCGGCTGATTAAGCTGAGAGGATGGTTTAGGTGCTGCGCAAGCCTATTCCATCTCAAACAATGTCCCAGGCACTACAGGGTCTCGTTGAGTGTAGGCATGGATTGCCTCCTGACGCTGTATAAATCATCTATTATAGATGTAAAGGCCAAAGTTAGTTAGGTGTGGAAACTTCAGGTCCATGGGGTCCAGAGGCGTGGCTCCTTTTCAGAGAATTATCCAAGAGGTTGATTGACGAGACCAATGACCAAAGGGCTGGTGCTTACCTCGGACAGAGGATAAGTATAGCCATCCAACGAGGTAATGCCGCCAGCCTTTTGGGCACATTACCTGCGGTCGGTGATTTGAACACTGTTTTTATCATTGTTTCGTGTAAATAAATAAATATTAAGTTAGTCTACCTACTTCTTGTAGTGAAACGTGTTTTTCTGCATTTTTTATAAAGTTTTAAAAACTGGATGCGCCCCGCTGCTTTTTCCGGTAATACCAACTCTGGTCTTTAAATGTACCTAGGTATACAGGGTGTAAAAAGACTGCTACCGAAAACTGAGGGGTTTCAATCAGACCATGATTCTGAACATATTTAACGAAAAAAAAACGCAAAAAAATTTCGACTTAGCTACGTCATTTTATTTTATTTTCTAGTTATTTACTACTAGTACAACATAATAAGACCTACCTAATAATTTCATTTATACGAGTACAAGAAAAAAATAATTAAAACTCAAAATCCAACATTCATCGTATAAAAACGCGCCCAGTACATACGCTCGATCAGCTGTGCGAGGTCGGTTTTCTCCGGATGTAATGTTTTTTCGGAAAATCCTTTTGGATTTGGTTGTGTGTTGGGATGCTGTACTTCCCTTTCGAATTCGGTAGACGTCTTTTTACACCCTGTATAACACGGAAAATTTCGTGTTAGTCCAACTCACAACTTGCCGAATTTACATTATTGCATTGAATTTTTTGTGTTAGTAAATTATTGTTATTAATATCGTATCAACATTATCCAACATAGAAAAACGGAACTCTCTTATTAAAACTAATTTGAATTATATTTTTAAACTAGCTGGTACCCGCGACTTCAAATTCAAAACGATTATTGCTTCATGTTAGTAGATAGATCTTAAAATAAAATAGTGTTTCATAACATGAGCACCGCTGGGGCACTGCAACATTGTCAGCGGAATAACATATTTGAAAACCTCTAAATAGAATTGAAAACTGCAAGAATCTTCTGAATCTTTTAAAAGTGCAATAAGAGCGCCATCTCGGCCTCAGCCTTAGCAACGCCATCTAGTTAGCCTTTAACTGGAACTTCCAACTCTCCATAGAAACTTTCAACCCTTATTTCACGCCCTCCATTATTATTAAAAAAAGTAGCCTATGTCCGTCCCTGGGACATAATCTTTATCATGTCACATTTCAGCATAATCTGTTCAGTGGTTTAGGCGTGAAAAGGTAACAAACAGACAGACAGACATTTTACTACATAATAGATGGCGACACCGGAAAAATTACATCGCGCTATCGTTGCGTTTTGAGCTGTGTAGGTAACATATAAACTCGCTAATGTTCTTATTTTCAGCTTTATATTATTAGTATGGATGACGCCATTTTTTCCTCTATATTTTGGTACACACTTACCCACGTTAGTAGATAATGTTTGTATAATGTTACCAAATCTATCTCAAAATGACTTAGTCAATTATCGTCCTCAAAATTGTCGTGTTTAAATAACAAACATAATGTAGGTAGGTATGTACTGTCGCCAACAACAACACCTAAAAAAAAACATAGGCCTTTACATCTATATTAGATGATTTATACAGCGTCAGGGGGCAATCCATGCCTACACTTAACGGGACACTGTAGTGCCTGGGACATTGTTTGAGATGGAATAGGCTTGCCCAGCACCTAAACCATCCTCTCAGCTTAATCAGCCACAGGAAAGACGACGTCAATACGTGTGGAGCTGACTAAGCTGCGGGTTTCCTCACGATGCTTTTCTTCACCGTTAAGAGCTCGTGTTAAAGCGCATATAAATTTTGCGAAACGAAATATCCATTGATGCACGGCCGGGATTCGAACCCACGGCCTTCGGATTGATAGTCGAGGCACAACCCCATTCGACTAACACGGGTCACCTAACCAATACCTAACTAGATCTGTTTTTAACAACATCACGACTAGCAATCACAAGTGACGTAGAGGGCGTAAGCCTGCCTGTGACGCTGAAGGTTGCGGGTTCGATTCCTGCGTTGGAACAAACGTTTTTATGATTAGCGAATCTCTGGTTTGTCTGTTATTAATTAAAAAGTAGGTACCTACCTACACACCGCTATTTTGTTACTTAATAAGTAGACTAGCTACTGCGCGCGGCTTCGCCCGCGTGGTAATATCCTATATGCTATTCCAGGTCACTATCTACGCCTATTCCAAGATTCATCCAAATCGGTTCGCTGGTTTAGGCGTGATTGAAACAAACATACAAATATCCAAACATCTAAACAAACTCACAAACTTTCAGCTTTATTATATTAGTGGGATAATACAAAATTAATATAAATAATAGCACGTCTGCTCCCGAAGGTCGGTGAACCCTGAATAATGTTGAGATAAAAATACAATGTTGTGTTGACGACATCAAGATAAAAATTTAGGTCAAGACCACGATGAGTTTCGTAATTTATTTGTTTTCCCGAAGTTTTCCATTAAAAAAAAGTTTTTTTATTTGTGACTAATCCTAAATTATCATTGACTAATTCATTGACGTGCCTCAATGAAGGTTCAACCAGAGTGCGCTAACAACCGTAACCAAACCGTGTTTGGAAAGAACAGGAGTAGAGTCACTTAGCTTATGACTATTCTAAGTGATACCAGCGATCCAGCTTAATGAATGCTTTTTCACTTTGACTGAAGTATTCTCGAGGTAGGTATACCTACCGCGGGTAGCACCGCGGAGCGCACCTCATCATCATTTTTCTGCCCTTATCCCGCTTATGCGGGGTCGGCACAACATGTTCTCTTCTTCCACTCACCCCTATCACTCGTTATCTCCGTATCCACTCCTTTCTTACTCATATCTTCTTTCACACAATCCATCCATCTTTTCTTTGGTCTACCTCTACTCACATATCCATCCACATCCATTGCCATCACCCTTTTAGTTACGTGACTTTCATCCCTCGCATTACATGCTTATACCACGCTAACCTATTGCTTTTCAACTTTTCCGTCACCGGCGCTACTTTTAGACTTCCCCTAATATATTCATTCCTCACTTTATCCATTCGCGTCACACCGCACATCCATCTCAACATTCGCATCTCTGTCGCATGCACTCTTCTTTCATCCGTCGCTTTCGTAGCCCAGCACTCAGTAGTACTCACTCAGTTCGGTAGCGCACCTAGTATTGAACAAAACAAACCACCTGTGGTACTACGCACCTGACTCATATCATGTACCTATCGATTTACGATAGATAGGTAATTAATATTAACACCATAACGTCGGTTGTAGCATTGTGTTACAGATACTTAATATGGGTTATGTTACTTATGTACTTTAATGTTAATATACTTTTAAAGGTTTATTATTTTCAACTTATGTGATCAAACGTGCTTAGGCTACAAACTCGGTAAATAAATAATGCTGGACATTTCACACAGCATCATCTGGCCCCATATTATGGGTACCTACTTAAGTACCTACTTTCCCGCATTAGCCCTGTACTGCAAGATATAAACTGAGCGCTTCTGTGCTTCGGGGGGAACGTGTATCATTTATTTTACTCCTAGTCGTCGAATCCAACAATGGCAAACCTGCCTTGAAATAAAATTACTCATATTCGGTTATAAACCGGAATGTGGCTCGCAAAGCCGAATTTGGTGTTAAAAGGCCTGTTGTAGGGCGCACAATGCAACTGACCACTTGCGTTATAGGTGTAGATGTAGGAAGGCTTCGGGCGGGTCTTCATCATAAGGCATTTGGCGTCAGGATCGCGCAACGGAGAAGTGAATGGCGCAGGGGTGTTATTCGCGTTCGTTTGATGAATATTCGGATGCTTCTTACTACGAGCTACATTGTATTCAGTCGATAAGATCAATGTTAAAACACGGTCCTAATCTAGGACCAAATATTCCAAACCTAAAAATTGGCCCTTGAAGTCAGAAATCGTGGTAAGAAACACCCGAATATTCATTAAACGAACGAAAATAAGAACGGGAATATGGCCCCAGCTCCGCGAGGCTGTGACTGTTTTTGAGGAGCGTCGCTTAGAAGATCTTTATCATTAGCTCACTCATGAATCGTCACCCTTATCATCCGTTATCTCCTTTTATGACCTACCTAGGTCTTAGATCTTACACGTGGCTTTGTGCATAATTATTATTAATTAAACAAAACTAGCTGCGGCCGTGGCTTCGTTCATGATACTTACCATCGCATTTAGATTTGCGGATACGGGAAAAGAACTTTTAAATTTTTAAAAGTTGCGAAATCCATGCGTTTTGGGTTAGTGTCAAAATCCCCTTTGGAAATTTCCCTCAAAGGGGATTTTGAGAGTTTTAGTGTCAAAATCCCCTTTGGAGCTTCAAGCAAAAACTGAAGGGGATTATAACACAAAAATTACTAAATAATATCACAATAAATACATATTGAAGTATGGACAGTACACATTCAAGTGCAGTTTAAATTAGGTTGGTAAGTAGGTATATAATTTAAAGTCTTATCAACGCAGTTCAACAAGGTTTTTCGGCAATTTTCCGGTTGGAAGTATATTAAATAAGTTCCAAGGAGTTTTTAACTGTTGTATTACCTACACTTCAATCTTTTATTTTACCTTCAAGGTAATTTTGATACAGCGAAACGTCGAGAAGGCGATTGTACAGTCAGCTATGAAATTTAACACCGGATGTGGATACCTACCTTATCTCTAACTTTTGAAGTGAAAACCTTCTTTAGGCGCGTTGGGCATTTTTGAGATAATAAAATAAATAATGCTGGACATTTTTCAC
The DNA here is from genome assembly GCA_951394285.1 of Epirrhoe tristata. Lineage (NCBI taxonomy): Eukaryota > Metazoa > Arthropoda > Insecta > Lepidoptera > Geometridae > Epirrhoe > Epirrhoe tristata. The sequence goes on along the minus strand of OX596165.1, from coordinate 4,061,366 downwards.
ACAGCATCATCGAACTCGCGAGTCATTTTTGTTTTGTAATCACTGCTGACAGTTTTCTTACTTGTGCCTATAACAGTATGTTATTATAAATGTCAAACACGGTGTCAGTTTATCTTGATGACCCTTAGGTCATGATGGTTAAACGATGGGGTAATGAGTTTTTTACGTAGGTAAGGGAAAAAATCTCCCTTTTACTTAATTAAAAAAGAACCTGAACGTTGGCAGCTTTTTATACCCCCTTCTTTGCATATGCTAAGAAGGGGGTAAAAAGAGGTCCATATAGCATTCCAAGTCCATGGGTTTATTTGCAACCTATTTTGACCTAAAAATAAAACTTCGGCCTTTACCTACCTACTACTATTTGATTTTACAGCGTCAGGAAACTTATGCCAACACTCAACGCTATTTCCCATGAGAAATGTTATCCCAAAGAAATATTTCCTCCACCCTGGTCCCTGGCACTTGACGACCTCTGTGGCGCAGTGGGCGAAGGTTCGCCTGCGACGCAGAAGGTTGCGGGTTCGATCCGCCGCGTCACAAATTTTTGTATGATCTACAGATATTTGTCTCGGGTCTGTGTGTTTCTATGTAATGTATGTATTTACAAACAAAAAGTATTTAAAGTATATCAGTCAGTACCCATAACACAAGCTCTGCTTACTTTGGGGCTAGATAATGCTGTGTGAAAAAGTCCGGCATTATTTATTTATTTAGATTTTCTCCATGTTTTCCTGCATAGTTATGGTCTATTTGAATTTATACTATTACTTTTCGGCTTGAACTTTTCTTAAACCGAAAGTAGACGCATGAATTGAAATATTCTGAAAGAGGGTGCAAATGTAGTTTTTTTATTCTCATTTATTGAACACATAAAAATTGTTTTCTAAGATTATAACACATATTATTATTATTGTCACATGCACACAAATGACAGTAATTATATCAAACACGTGTACATTTATCTCGCGCACACGAACGTGGGGTAATTATTGGTTACCTATACATGCGAAATATAAATTTATTATAATGATTGGTTATTCATTAAGGATTTGACTTTTTACGAAGACGAATAATTACGTTTTAATACTAAAAAGTAAACCGGCTTCAATGTTTGACTCGAAACGCGGTGTGACTCAGGGCGTCAAGCTGTCGATTCGATTTCTATTTGTGACATGGCTAGGAGGGAAGGTGTTTAGAGTTTTACGGGGAAACTATCAATCCCTCAGGAATAAAATTTATATGGGACCACCTCTGGAGTATACCCTTTCAAACAAAAAAAGAATTTTGCAAATCGGTCAACAAATGGCGGAACAATCGCGTAACAAGATACAAAAAAAAAAAAAAAAAAACATACAGACGAGAGAACCTCCTCCTTTTTTGAAGTCGGTTGAAAAAGAAAACCGTCTTCAATGTTGAACTCGTAACAAAATTATTTTGTGATACGAGACAACCTAGGGAATGTACCTACCTACCCTTTCAATAAAAAAAGAATTTTTGTTTCAAAATCGAACTTCTGTGGCGCAGTGGGCGAATGCCCGCTTGCGATGCAAAAGGTTGCGTGTTCGATCCCCGCGGCAGAACCAATATTTGTATGATCTATAAATATTTGTCTTGGGTCTGGGTGTTTCTATGTATAATATGTATGTATTTACAAACAAAAAGTATATAAGTAGTATATCAGTCATGTAGTACACATAACACAAGCTCTGCTTACTTCGTAGATGATGCTATGTGAAAAAGTCCAGCATTATTTATTTTATTTTATATTTCATGATTTAATGACGGAGTTATCGGAGAACAAACTACCTACAGCTAAAGTCAAAGTCAAAGTCAAAAAGCATTTATTCAGTTGGACCGCTGGGATAACTAAGAATAGTTTAGCAACAAACACGGTTTGGGGCCTAGCATTCTTTTAGGTGATCCATAGCCGAACATAGAACCTCCTTTTTTTGAAAGTGGTTAAAAACTAGCCTTCGGTACCTAGGTAGGTACGTACTGAATTCAAGACACAAGGTATGACTATGAATGGGCCTTTTGTACACCTGAGTAGATAGTGTAGGTACATAGGTATTTAATACATATATGTAAATTTTCGAAACAATGCATCATCTGTAGGTGCACAGAACTCATGACCTACATTATGGGTGGATAAATGTATTTATTGTATAAAATAATGTATAAAAAATATTATTATTACGTAAAAAAAAAAGAAAAAAAACGTAAACAGGTTCACGACTGTATCCCCAAGGTGCGGTAGACATTCTCTCAGATCTTTTTATATTACTTATTCCAGATCCTTTGAAGATGTCTAAGGGGTTAGTCAGAGGTATGTCCAAACACATATTTGATACATGCCCACATCTTGCAGAAGTTAGTATTCCATACGTGACAGGTTGCAAGCCCATCGCCGCCTATAAGAATACTAACTGGTTTCCTCACGATGTTTTCCTTCACCGTTTAAGCGCATATAAATTTTACGAAACGCAAAATCCATTGATGCACAGCGGGGATTCGAACTCACAACCTTTGGATTGAAAGTTGAGGTACAACCCCATTCGGCCAACACGGCTTACGAAATATGCTTTTCAAAATTATTTGTTAGTAGGTAATTGACCTTTCAACCATAAGGTATGTAGGTACTTATGTATACTCTCGAGGTGGTCCTGTAGTACCTAAGTAGGTATACCTAAATTTTATTCCTGAGGAATTTATACTTAGGTACCTACTTTTATCGTAAAACTCAAAAAACCTCATCATAGCTTGTAATTTCCGAACTACACGTCCAACATTGAAGTGGGTATGTATTATTTAAAATGTAAAAATTATGTGTTTCATCTCTCTCCTGTGCTAATAATGTCCATGGAGGGAGTGGGGGGAGGCCTTTGCCCAGCAGTGGGACATTGAGGGCTGATATAATAATAATAATAATGTGTTTAAGTACCTACCTAAGTATATTTTTAGGGAATTTTATGCGATGTTCATTTTTGGAAATAGGTCGTACCTTGTACCTATTAGGACCTACGCTATTTGCCTGTGTACACTTCGCCCAACGGATCTAGGCATTCGTGAAGTTAGCCGTTTGTCTGCGCAGTGAGCGCTTTTTCATACAAAATTGTGTTCTGCGCAGACAAACGGCTAACTTCACGAGTGCCTAGATCCGTTGGAAGAACTGTACGAAGTACATAAACGTGCTAATGTTTATAATGCCCTTAGAACCGCTGTGGCGCTACCTTCCACGTCTCTCTAAGGAAAGTGTTAAAAGAAACACATCGAGGCTAAGGAGTTGAGTAGGTAGGTACAGTCATACACAGAACCAGGGGCCTCACTTTGAAGTTTCGATGAATATTCGGATGTTCACTACTACGTTTTCTGACTTCATGGACCTATTTTTCGGTACGGAATATTTAGTCCTAGGTTAAGACAGAGTTTAGGTTGATCTTATCGACCAAACACAATGTAGCTGGTAGTAGGAAGCATCCGAATATTCATCGAAATTTCGGGTTCAACGCTTCAAAGTAAGGCCGAGTCAGAATCAGATGAGCAGTTTAAAAAAAAGGTGATACACACCGCACCAAGACAACTCGGATGTAAGATTCTTTCAAAATGTCTAAAAGTGGTTGGACAGTGGACACACTGCGAGCGGGCGTGGCGCGGGCGCGATCTATTAAACATTCCCTGTCCGCGCGTTCTGGCCACACAGCGGGCCTGGCGGAAGCCTAGCGTTTCATATGTTTTTACTTCGCGCCCGCTCGCAGTGTGGAAGTCTGGAAGACCAGGCCAAGTAGTTCATATCAACGATCTCTATAGGGTCTTTCATTTTAAACTACACAAACTGACAGGGCCTCATTTTTGGGTTGTAAATAGACGTTTGAGTGTATCAATTTAATTTCTAAGCCCATTTAAGTTTTCACTTCAAAATTTATAATTTATTGATTTTTTAGAATTGTTGCATAATGATTTTCAAGGAGAATAGACGTTCCACCAATCGCAGCGCAGCTACATCGCCTACATCACGAATGGACTAAGTTATACAAGAAGCAACAATCAATTGAAAGGAAGACTATCCTTTCAATTGATTGTTGCTTCTTGTGTATCGATTTTCTCGGGATTTTTATAACAAAACAAAAAAAAAAACATTACATAAATACTTTTAAATTTATTTGTTGAACCCAATTCCTGAATTAAGTTAGTATAAAATGAAAGACCTAACTCAGTGTTTCTTTTCCAAAATGAAAATGGTGTTATTTTTTAGTTTTATGTTACCTATAATTATGATTATGTCACTGTGTTGATTTATAGCATTATACCTTACCATATTAGATCCTAAGAAACGCAAAAAAAAACACAAAAATAGAGGTGTTACTTTGATAGCTAAAGGTATATGATCTTTTCAAATAGGTAAGTACTTACCTATTACTAATTTTAATGGAATGATACATAATTGAGATCATGAAAGAAAACCACAACATCGAAAAACAATGGTTGTTTTTTTCGTTTCAAAAACAATGTGTCACATACCTACGTTATAAAAGTAGGTATTTATACTTAGGTGTATTTACTGTTGTGGTTTTTAACCGACTTTAGAAATGAGCGGGTTATTTGTTTAGCTATAAATGTCATATTTTGATGTAGGTAGGTAGAGTTAGCAAACGAAAGCTAAAACTTTATAGTTTTATAAGGTTAAGGAATGTTAAGTGTAGGTACGTACTTAGAAATATGAGTTGTCAAAATTTTGGTAAATTCGAATTTAATTTTGTAAAACATAGGTAGGTAATTACGTCGATTCTGTTGCGCACTGATTAAAGATAACTAAACTGAAATGCTTCATTCGAATTTTGTACCTACGATAAAGTCCATAATACAAAATAATACGATGACGACCTCTGTGGCGCAGTGGGCAAAGGTCCGCCTGTGACGCAAAAGGTTGCGGGTTCGATCCCCGCCGCGGGACAAATGTTTGTATGACTTACAGATATTTGTCTCGGGTCTGGGTGTTTCTATGTATAATATGTATGTATTTACAAACAAAAAAGTATATAAGTAGTATATCAGTTATCTGGTTCCCATAGTACCTACAAGCTTTGCTTAGTTTGGGGCTAGATGATGCTGTGTGAAAATGTCCAGCATTATTTATTATTTATTTATTTATACATAATACATAATTACAATAGCTCAGAGATGCCATTTTGATTATAATTTTAGTAATGTCACTTTTGGTGACATGCCTTTTTCGTCTATATTGAGAACAAAATAAGAACGTTCAAGTTTTAGTTTAAGTAAGTTTAGTCTGTGAACAACAGAATCACCGCCAATAAGTACCTAATGTTAATCAACTTTTATAACCGACTGTACCTAAGTACCTAATAGGTAGGTAGGTAAGTTAGGATAGGAATGACCTTTTAAAAATATCTCTCGATTATTAACCAATAAAATGTAAATTTCCTGAGGTCAATAAGATTATTCTATCAAACGCGTTGATTAAAAATAATAAACAATTATTCTTTGTACGTACAGAATTCATTACACCTACATTATTCGTCATACATTATTTATTATTGATAAGAACGTAACAATGGATTTATGTTTGTATATAACTATTTATTTGTATTGAGTAATGTTCCAAGCGACTCTAGCAGCCGCACGCAGAGACACTTAATGGCTTTTTAAATTTAAGTAGTTTAAGTAAGGTACTTTAGTAGAGATTTTACTTACTTAACTTTATACAGTGCGTATCTATTTATTTGGACCTTGACTACCTACTGCAAGTATATACCTATTAGTAGCTACCTAAATAACCCCAAAAGTAGGGATTTTAAACTAAGTACCTACCTAATTAAGTACCTATGTAATCTTTCCACATTGTAAAAAAATTCGGTCACTTTTTTTTTCACTTATTTCGGTCGCACTGGCTATTTAAGTCGTTCCAAAAGGTTTTCCAAACCGTTAGCAACGGATATGTATAAGTAAACTTTAGTAACTCTGGATAGGTACTGTCATAAAAACATAAATCAGTCAGTGGCGTAGCTACCGAATGGCTAGGCGGTGCAGTGCACCGGGGCCCCCAAGCTCAAGGGGCACTCGGACTCTGAGTCCCGAGAGTCTGGAAGGTTTTGTTCTTAGGAAACTATAGGTATGATTATTTTGAAAATAAAAACAACTGCATTATTAGATTTTTGAAATAGTTAAAGTAGTAAAAAAAGTAGAAAATGACGAATCAAATCTTAAGTTTTTACAAAAAATTAAATAATAATACATATATTGACTTGATAAAACCTAAACCGTTCAGTTAGGGCCTCGGTTTATTTTGCACCAGGGCTCTTGGCTACCCTACCTAGCTACGAAACTGAAATCATACGAGGAAATCTTTACTAATAAACGATTTAAGTAGCCGAACTTTGTGATTTTCCGTAATTTCAGTGCGTATTTCGCCATTTTGAGCGATTCTGCTAGGTAATTGATAGAACCTATACCTAAGCTATCAGCACAATATGGCTTTTCTCACAATATAAAAAGTACCTACTTACAAACATTAAGTTAGAACGCAAAATTCTTTCTGAACATCTTCAAAGTAGGTCACCGTCTCTGGATTTCTTTTGTAGGTACAAAACCTATATATATAAAACCTAATTCATATGCACCTGCGTAATCGTCATGGAATCTAGATTAAACTCGTAAAAACCAGTCCGAACCGGTTCTGTCTGGTCTGAACCAGTCTTAGGCGGTTTGCGAGTGCGTTGACTGCATTTGAGAAATCGCGCTTTCTGTAGGAAATGTGAAAATACAGATTTAAAATTGTGATTTAGTGCGAAGAATTCTTTGGTTCAATTCAGAAGTTAAATAAATTAAATTAATAGATAAGTAGTACCTAATAAAGAAAGTTTGACAAAGTTTGACTGACCGACTTCAGAAAAAGAGGTTCTCGTTTTTGTGTTGCTATCAGGTTATGGTTGGTTACTCCGACTCTTAATAGAGTATTCAACCTCTGACTACCCACTTGGACATCTTGAGAAGGTTCGAATACTTACAATATACCTAAATGAGAGAACGTCTACGTCTTTTTTTCATTACTTTTGTGTGCAATATTAATTTTATTTTTATAAATTTGATTACACACATTGTGTAAATAGATGTAACGCATTGGTACCAACTGTAATGTTACTTTTGGCTCTTATAAAATAAATCTATTTTGGTACGCCCAGCAGCTCTGTAGCAAAACTCAATCAATAATATTAACAAAAGTACCCATAAAAGTAAGATTTTTAATAAGGAACTAGGTACAGTCAGCCAGGCGCGGATCCAGCCCTCAAAAAGGGTTGTGGGCACACCCAAAAATCGGCCAAGTGCGAGTCGGAACATGAACTCGCTCATGATCAGTATGTACCTATAGTGCATTCCTACAAATGAGATGTAAATAACAAATAGATGACGCCCTGACCAAGATTTTGTAGGTATAGTATATACCTACTCGTAGTTTCACGTGGGCAAAACCGCGGGGTGAACACTAGTAAGTAGGTAAATTAGTAGTTTTTTAATGCCAATTTTGGTTTAATCGGTTGAAAAATGCGACATAGAAGGCGAGAACACACAGACGGAGAAAAGTATTTTTTGCCCAATGCTCGCTCGGTCAATTAAGGTTGTGGGCATGCCCATAGTGCCCGCTATAGTGGATCCGCGCCTGCAGGCAATGTCACCAACTGGTAGCCCCTCGTAGATACGTGGTTCACAGGAACAAATTGCCTATCAGGGGTGTGGGTGACTCTGACTGTAGGTACATAGATACGGAAGCTCGAAAGTGTTCGGAAAATTTCAAACGACAATTTGTTTTCGCACAAGATCTGTTTTCCAAATACTTTTCTGTCAGATACGATTTATTTGAAGAGATTTGAAGACATTGTCCTTGCTAGCATCCATAGTGAAAAATACTACAAAGAGTTTGAATAATCTGGCGGTATTTTTGCGCGATGTCAACTATTATAAAATTTTCGTGAATATTTTACAGGACTGTGTGAGAACGTAAATTAAAAATTCAACAATCTCTTGAATAATCTGTTATGTAACTAAAACCTTATCATAGTTATCTAAAAATAATGTACTTACCTAAGTAGGTAAGTGTAACCAAATCTTCAGTGATAACACAAAACGCTACAAATCTTATAGACATTATTATAAAGTGATCATTTGACTCTCTTTCTTAAATTAACTTCATAAATTCGTGAAAAGTGTAACAAAGTTCTACCAAAACCAAACCTAAGTGCTGAAACACCCCAAACAATCAGAATTCTTTCCCAAACGTGAAGAACTTATCCCAAAAACAACACATTTGTTCTCAAAAAGCTCAGAACTTTTCCCAAAAACTTCAGAACTTTCAACAAAATCAGAACTCATGAACAGATGACATGGAAAAGATAGTGAAGAGTATGAAAGATTGGGGTGGCTCCAGAAAGCAAGAAGCTGAACTGAGCCGGAGTCAATACTCCCTCGTCTCCTGCAATGACCTGACAGCGGGAGCTGTTCAATTATGGCTCGGTCTTCCTGAGGAGGTCAAGTATGACCCAGCTTTGGCACCGTTCCGACAGTTCTATGAGAAGGAGCATGGTATGTATTCATTTGTCACAAGACAGGCTTAGCAACAGTAGGCTTTTTCCACCAGAGATTCTTCGCTTTCACAAACAAAAAGCTTTTTAAAGAATCAAACTGTAATCAACTTTCGTTGCTGACTGTATCTATGGTGTTTTTTTGAGGTCCAAGGTATAGGCAGGTACGTGTTTGTTGGTATGATTTGAACGTAGGGTTTCGGGGTTAAGTGTAGGTACGAGTAGGTAGGTAGGTACTATTCTATTTACATTTTTATCGGTGTGGAAAATTTCATCCTAATCGATTTAGACATTCTCTGCATTCTCTTGTTTATTTATGCTAAATCAACATACGATAAGTACTGGTAGGTAGGTATATACCTAGGAAGGTATATACCTACCTACCAGTAGAATGTCCCAGGCACTACAGCGTCTTGTTGAGTGTAGGCATAGGTGGCACCTGACGCTGTGTAAATTACTAGCTGTCCGTCGCGGTGTTACCCGCTGCCCTCAGAAAAACTTCACTTTACCGGGATAAAATATAGCCTATGTTCATCAGGGATAATGTAGGATACTAATGGTGAAATAATTTTTCAAATCGGTCCAGTAGTTTCGGAGCCGAGTCAATACAAACAAACAAATCTTTCCTCGACCTGTGTAGCGCAGTGGGCGAAGGCCCGCCTGCGACGCAAAAGGTTGCGGGTTCGATCCCCGCGGCGGGACCAATGTTTGTATGATCTACAAATATTTGTCTCGGGTCAGCTCTGCTTACTTTGGGGCTAGATGATGTTGTGTGAAAAGTCCAGCATTATTTATTTAGAAGTTAGAACTAAAAAAAGTACGTGAGTGTCGTGGAACACTCGGTTGGAACGAAGTTTGTACATTTGACATTTTTGTAATTTTGCGCACCCTGTGCACCACTTTTCGCACTCTGCGCATCTTTTTTTTGCGCACTACCATGCGCACTATTTTGCACAATTTGTGAAGTTATCAACAAAAACATGTTATTTGTTTCTCCTTTAAAGTTGTGTTTTTGCAGTAATCTTTTTATTCCCCGGAGACAGCGATATGTCGTGCCGATAAAAATCGATCGTTTTTTTTTCTAGCCTCCATCCTCGATAACGTCCGAAAAGCAACTTCGTGGAACGAAGTTGCTTTACTAGGTAAATACTTCGTCTGAGGAGCCTGTAGCGAAAAAGTGGATGGTTTGTGTGAGTGATGATATTAATGAAAAAGGATGCACAGTTGACGAGTGATAGGAATGAGTGGAAATTATGTTCTGCGCGTGGGAATGACAATGACAGGGGAATGATGATGAATCAGGCCCTTGATTCGTAATACAGCGGAATGCATTCGGTTCGGAATCGACCAGCAACCAATCACTGTGCAGGAATTGATCCGAATTTGACGTTTCTTGCGCTGTGATTGGTTGCTGTCAGTCGATTCCGAACCGAATGCATTCCGCTGTATTACGAATCAAGGCCCTGGTAAGCCAATAACTGTTGATGACACTGACACAAAAGCTTTTCTAGGTAAACTAGAAAATGCTAGAAAAATCTCAGTGCCGCGACACAAGCGACTACCCTCCGTGAACTCCGCACCGCATTTGAACAACAACGTCAATGTCGTTAGAGAGCCGTTCGGTGAAGAGAAGAGGATGGAGAAACTGTGAGTCTCTTTTTTATTACCTGCTACATATAAGACTCGACTCTTCACGTACAGCGTGAAGAGTTAGTTCAAATCATCCACTACCAGCCCGTCTCCGACGTCGCCCTTGGTGGGTCCAAGGGCTGTGCCAATCTATTACATACATACCTAAGTTACCCAGAAACTGATGTATTTGCAGACAGCTATACCAATTTGGATAAGTACTGTCTATTTATTTCGAAAATGGTGTTTAAAGTTGAAAGACCCCTTTCATTTTATACTTACTTAATTCAGGAATTGGGTTCAAAAAAAGAAGAAGGATAAGGGTTTCAAGGAGAACAGACGTACGACCAATCGCAGCGCAGCTACATCGAATGGGCTAAGTTATGCAAGAAGCAACAATCAATTGAAAGGATAGTTTTTATCGATTTTCTCGGAATTTTCATAACAAAACAAAAAAAAATATCATTACATAAATATTTTTGAATTTATTTTTTGAACCCAATTTCTGAATTCAGTTAGGTAGTATAAAATGAAAGACCCTATAGATTTAACGCATTGGTACCAACTGTAATGTTACTTTTAACTCTTGTAAATAAATCTTAAGTTAGATTGTAAATTAGAAATACCTAAGCTAAATAAGTACCAAATGTTGCAGTGTCCCAGCGGGGTTCATGTTATGAGACACTATTATATTTACTAACACGAAGCAATAAACGTTTTGAATTGAATTGAATTGAAGTGCAATTGTGAAACTGACCAAAACTGTGAGCGATTCGTACCTTGAAAGTTGAAACACATTAGTTCCGAAATTAATACGTAGGTATGTAGTGTTTGACGACCTCTGTAGCGCAGTGGGCGAAGGCCCGCCTGCGACGTAAAAGGTTGCGGGTTCGATCCCCGCGGCGGGACCAATGATTGTATGATCTACAAATATTTGTTTCTATGTTTAATGTATGTATTTACAAACAAAAAGTATATAAATGGTATATCAGTCATCTGGTACCCATAACACAAGCTCTGCTTACTTTGGGGCTAGATGATGCTGTGTGAAAAGTCCAGCGTTAAAAAAAATAAATTTGTAGGTACTTAAACTTATGGTTTTGCTGATTTCACCCAAAGCCAGGGCAAGCTCTTTACTGATCATTCATATTTTTACAGGCTGGAAGAACAAGTATGCATTCCAAAACAGTCAAAGGTGAGTTAGTATTACGCTTTCAAACGATAATCTTGTTTCAAAAAACTTGAATTGTTGCCCTGGGTTCACGGCTGCAAAGGAAAAAAAGCTTAGGCCTTTACATCTATATTAGATGATTTATACAGCGTCAGGAGACAATCCACGCCTACACTTACCGGACGCTGTAGTGCCTGGGACATTGTTTGAGATGGAATAGGCTTGCCCAGCACCTAAAACATCCTCTCAGCATAATCAGCCTGGCCCACAGGAGAGACGACGTCAATACGTGTGGAGCTGACTAAGCTGCGGGCTTCCTCACGATGTTTTCCTTCACCGTTAAGAGCTCGTGTTAAAGCGCATATAAATTTTACGAAACGTAAAATCCATTGATGCAGGATTCGAACCCACGACCTTCAGATTGAAAGCTCGAGGCACAACCCCATTCGACCAACACGGCTCACGGCTGCGAAGGAACAGGAGATTCACTCAGTTTTGAGATGTTTCTAAGTGATTCCAGCGGTCTTTTGAATATGTTTTTTGACTTTGACTTGTTCTTCCAGTGGGTACAAGCTCAGCATTACACCAAGATGACACTGCTGCTGGCCGTCTGGGTATTCTTCACTTCAGTGTTCCTGATGTACAATGAGAAGGTGACTGTTGTGAGGAACTCCGCCATTGCCCCTGGTGAAGTTAAAAGTAAGCTTTAGTCAATTATTTCTCTTTTGAAGCGCGGTCGTGCTTGCTTAGTGGTTCTTGATAGTTGGAGTTAAGCAACGGTCTGAATGGTCAGTAAGTGGATGGGTGACCAAGGCCAACAGTGGCATTATTATGTGAGCGTGCTTAAGCGGGCACGAATTGTCGGTCTCGGCTATTAAGAATGAATGAATGAATGAACACTTTATTGTACACCAATTAATAACAAAACACAACATGAATAAAACACGTTCGAAGTTAGTACAATGGACGGCCTTATCGCTGAAAGCGATTTCTTCCAGGCAACCTTTCTATGATGGAGGCATTAAGTGGCCTGAAAACTCCGTCACCAGAGTTGGCCACTGACTTATAAATACAAACTTAGGTAGGTTATACTTACTTTGAACATGTTTGATCTTCAAACATGTTCTGATGTTGACTCGGCTCAATCTGAAGATCGTAGATTCACCGCCCCTGTATCAATGGATTTTTCGTTTCATATTTACCTATAGGTATGCGAAAAATAGGAAAAATTTCATATACAAACGAAAGGAGCCACTTGAAAATTTTTCTTGCCAAATGATTATATTTCACCACACTGGTTCGAAAGAACTAGTGTCACGACAGGAAGAAGACAATTAAAAACGAATCTTAACTTTTCCCAGGCTACGACATAGATACTCCTGACCTGACCTCCTTTCAGTTGAAGATATCAGGACCATTCCTATCTGAGACAAGTGAGGCCAGACTTAACCAGAGCGAAGTGTCTTCTGCGCTGACTATGAAGGTCTGGGTGGAAAGGTGGCTGGCTGGTGATATTGTACAGGTCAGTTCCATACAGTTTCTATCTAAAAGGGTGCAAAAATGAACGTGGAATATGTGAAAAATATGGGGAAAAAAAAGAACATTTAGAAAATGAAAAGTGAGTGGAACGTGCAGATGGCGCTAATATGAGCTTATCAGTAACGAATGCGACGTTAGTGGTTCTGTGGCCGAGCGGTTTAAGGCACTCCGGCTTGAGGAGGGATCGTCTGATCGTCGCGGGTTCGAATCCCGTCGGAATTGAAAATTTTGATAAAACTTTCATTTTCTAAATGAAATACCTTAGTGTGGTTTACACTTTAAAAAGTAATATTATAAAAGAGAACAATTTGTGTAGACTCACACACACAAGTGGGATAAGGGCAGGCAAATGATGATGATGAGTTTTATCCATCAAGAAGGTGGAGAGAACAGAGTAGAATAACTTAGCTTAAAGACTATTCCAAGTTATCCCAGGCCCTTGATTCATAATAAGTACAGCGGAATGCATTCGGTTCGGAATCGACCTTCAGCAACCAATCACAGTGCAGACAACAACCAAAAATTTTTCTTTAGATTAAGTTTAGAAAAAGGCTGTGCCAATTTATTACTTACCTACTTAAGTTAGCCATCTAGTGTCCACTGCTGAACATAGGCCTCCCCCATCGATTTCCACAGCGAACATTATATAATATACGCTTGCATTTTGCTATGTGGGCTGTATGTGCTGATTATTTTTGAGGTGAGTGTACTTTGTGAACCACCAAAAGAGTACGTGAGTGTCGTTATTTATAACTAGATGGCTGAGATGATGATGATGATGATGATACTTAAGTTAGATTGTAAGTTAGAAATACCTAAGCTAAGTACCAAATGTTGCAGTGCCCCAGCGGGGTTCATGTTATGAAACACTATTTTATTTAAAGATCTATCTACTAACATGAAGCAAAAACGTTTTGAATTGATTTGAATTGAACGTGCAAGAAATGTCATATTCGGATCAATTCCTGCACTGTGATTGGTTGCTGTCGGTCGATTCCGAACCGAATGCATTCCGCTGTATTATGAATCAAGGCCCAGCGGTCCTCCAGAATAAATTATTTTTGATTTTGAGCGTTGAACGCAGATAAAGTCGGCTTATTTTATGAAAGTCTTGTTAGGGATTGGGATTCTTCCTCTTCAAAAATATACGGAACTCCAACTTACTAACATTATTTTGTTTATTGAATGTATTACGAATTACGAAAATGGACAGGCGTGACTTATTCACGTTCCGAGAAGTGTGAATGCAATGGCGTCGCCGGATGCGCCTAGGGATGTGATAGTGTCCGCGTAGGGATGTCCATCGACCACAGATAATGCACTCCACATTACATAATTATAAAAAAAGTATTTGTTTCCTAAACAAGTCTTATTCCTCAGAAAACAGACCCTTGGTCTATCATACTCCAAGACGATACCCTGGACTTCAATGAAGGGGAACCCAGAAAGTCGACGCTCAGACTCGAACCATACCTGAACTCAACTCAAACCACATACAAACTACGCATGAAGACGAATTCGAACCAAACCGCGCCGTTCTCGATGAGTTACACCGTGAATCCGCTAGATGTCGGTATTGGTGTAATATACGCTTGCATTTTGCTATGTGGGCTGTATGTGCTGATTATTTTTGAGGTGAGTGTGCTTTGTGAACCACCAAAAGAGTACGTGAGTGTCGTGGAACACTCGGTTGGAACTAAGTTTCAACGACATTTGGCATTTGTCAAATACCTAATGAAAATCCTACAAACGCTCTTCCGTACTAACAATGTAACAATCTATGGACTGCTTCGTGACTGCGCACTGTGACGTTTTGACAAAACATGTGTCGTGACGCAAAAACCGAACACTTTTTTTCGTCTAGCCCCTATCCGATACCGTCCGAAAAGGAACTTCGTTCCAAAAACAAGTTGTAGGTACTTACAGTTGTTCTATTTGACGAATGCGGGTAGGTCTTAATTGTGTAGTTTGTTTCTGTGTGCGTCAGCGATACTGAGCGCTCATTCGTCCATGGAGCGTTCCCGAGCTAACGCACACAACGTGCATGGTCATATACACACAAATAAACCAACACCGCCTTCGTGATAGAACAACTTCCCTCGGAATTTTTTCATTTTTTCGGGATAAAATATATCCCATGTCCTTCCCTGGGATAACTATGCCAAATTTCAGCTTAATCTGTTCAGCGGTTTGGGCGTGAAAGCGTAACAAACAGACAGACAGACAGAGTTACTTTCACATTTATAATATTAGTATGGATATAGATATGGATGTAGTAGGTAGGTACTTGAATACGTTGTTTGCTTATGATGTAATTCGATACGCCATGACGGCGTCTTAAAAACTCCACCAGAGTTGGTCACTAACTCATACTTATGATACCTAATATACTTGTATCAAGTTATTTAGTATTTATAAACAACCGGATTGACCCTAAACCTGACCTCAGATGGCCCCTGGATTGAACTTTATAATCTCTGATCTATTAAATCATCAATAAAATCGAACAAGTCTATTTACGGTGTAGATGTCTTTGCAACTCAACTAGCCATTTCATTAAATGGCGCCGTTCAACTAACTGCCTGAATGTTTAGGGCTAGTTTCACCAAAGTCAAGTTTAACAGCTTGTTAATAAAAATAAAATAAAAATTATTTATTTATTTTTGTCCATAGACTAATAGACTAATAACAGTAAGTAGTGCCAGGAGGCTGCCTACACTTAACGGGACGCTGTAGGTACAGTCAGCAACGAAAGTCGATTAACATTAATGTTTCACAATATGGGTACATAAAATCCGTAACATCATAACCGACATTTTGACAAATTCTGAAGATTAGCGCTCAGTCCAATATAATTTCTCAAGAAAAGTTAATTTTTTTCTTAGAAATTTAAAAGGAATGTCGTTTTAAAAAGTCATGCTGTTAATCGACCTTCGTTGCTGACTTACCTAGTCCTGGGGACCCATAAATATTTTTCCAAAAAACTATTTTCCTACCAGGTTATAAACAGAACAATGGCTGCAGTTCTCGTATCTACAACAGCATTAGCCACGCTATCTATCGCTGGCGAGCGGCCAACTCTACCTGAGCTGATCTCCTGGCTTGACATGGAGACGTTACTCCTTCTCTTCAGCATGATGCTACTTGTAGCCATCATGGCGGAGACGGGGATGTTTGACTTCCTAGCTGTCTTCACTTTTGAGGTTAGTTTTTTTGTAAGAATTCCCGGTGTCCCAAAGAGCGAATTGTGGCATAACTGGGTCTTGCAAGCATTTGACCCCGTCTTCGGCCCAATTGAGCTGAATTTTGAATGTATTCCCAACGACCCCATTGACTTGAGCAGTGGGGTCGTTGGGACTTTTTATTCCCAACTACCCCACTGGTAGGGAGGCTAGTGGGGTGGTTGGGAATAAACCGAATTTTGGCGTACCCAGAGTCTTTGACGTTGCTGTGCTGTGGGCGAAGGTCCACCCGTGACGCATATGGTTGCGGGTTCGATTCCCGCGGCGGGACAAATGTTTTATGATCCGCAATCATCTTTTTCCGGTTTCTGAGTTTGTTTTTGTTTAATTTCTATCTAATTGACTTATATTTTATATATTTTCGTGATTTTTTCATTTTTTCGGGATAAAAGGTAGCCTATGTCCTTCCCCGGGATACAACCTTTAAACTATGCTAAATTTCAGCATAATCTGTTCAGCGGTTTGGGCGTGAAAGCGTAACAAACAGACAGACAGACAGACAGAAAGACAGATTTACTTTCACATTTATAATATTAGTATGGGGTATGGAAGTATAGATATGGATTTCAGGTGACGAAAGGGAAACTATGGCCGTTAATCAGCGTGCTGTGTGCCATCACAGCTATTTTATCAACATTTCTGGACAACGTGACCACTGTTCTACTCATGACTCCGGTTACCATCAGGTATTATGTCAATTGACGACCTCTGTGGCGCAGTGGGCGAAGGTCCGCCTGCGACGCAGAAGGTTGCGTTTTCGATCCCCGCCGCGGGACAAATGTTTGTATGACCTACAGATATTTGTCTCGGGTCTGGGTGTATCTATGTATAATATGTATGTATTTACAAACAAAAAGTATATATAAGTAGTATATCAGTTATCTGGTTCCCATAGTACAAGCTTTGCTTAGTTTGGGGTCGGATGATGCTGTGTGAAATGTCCAGCATTATTTATTTTATTTATTTAATGTATTTGTTTGTTTGTAGCCAATCTCGTAAAAATATAATCACACAAAAATTAATGTTTTTCTTCTTGTCGTCAATCACCAGTTCTTAAAAACCAGTGTGAAGAAATTTTCAATTCAGTGCGTCCCAAAGAAGTTTATTTCGTGCACTTGATACACTTTTCGAAGTTTTTACTAGGTACCCAGCTGTTCCCAGCGGTCCTACTGAATAAATGCTTTTTTTTTCTTCTTTTTTTTTACGATTTTCCTTCACCGTTTAAGAGTAGGTTACTGGCATAGTGCGAATTTATTTTGATTTGGGACAAAAACTCATTGTACGACACGACAGGATTCAAATCCACGTTTGTATGATAGACAGAAAACAACTTTGTTGTCTCAAATCATGAAAATTTAGTCACTAGTTCCTTATCTTATCCATAATAAAAGATCTAATATTTAAAATTACGTAGGTACCTACCCGGTAGTGACACGTAGACATACATTTACAAAACGTTAAAGTGTGACATTTTGAGCTCTTCAAGGGCTCATGTGATGGTCAGATTTTTGTTAGATGTTTGCTAAGAAATATTGACCTTTCATGCCTATCTATGTATTAATAATAGCAATAATCATACCTACTTATTAACTAACTAGCTGTGCTCCCGCGGTGTGACCCGCGGCCCCTCGGGATTTTTTTATTTTTTCGGGATAAAAAGTAGCCTATGTCCTTCCCTGGGATACAACCTTTAACTATGCCAAATTTCAGCTTAATCTGTTCAGGGGTTTGGGCGTGAAAGCGTAACAAACAGACATACAGACGGACAGACACACAAATAGACAGACAGACAGAGTTACTTTCACATTTATAATATTAGTATGGATATTAGTATGGATAATCATTTCATATTAACGGGCTACTTTGACCTAGATGAAGCCAGTGCTGGCTGCATATTTCACTGGCAGCCAGCGCTGGCTTCTTATTGGCCTGGATTCGTGGCTTGTTTTGAAAAACTGTTTATACGAGTCCAATAACAAGCCAGCGCTGACTGCCAGTGAAACTGAACCTTGCTTCAACTTTGACCTTCAACTTGACCGTGACCTTGACTTTTCAGACTCTGCGAGTGCATGGAACTGGATCCGATCCCTGTTCTGATGTCAATGGTGTTATTCAGCAACATAGGCGGGACTGCCACTCCGGTCGGTGACCCGCCCAACGTTATCATTGCATCTAATAAGGCTGTTGTTCAAGCGGTAAGTACCTACAGTATTTTTTGAGAATTGAGAAATCTCTTATAAAAATTTTCGATTCCGACGGGATTCGAACCCGCGACGATCAGACGATCATCCTAAAGCCAGAGTGCCTTACCGCTCGGCCACAAAATTCCCAGTACCTACCGCAATCGAAATCTTTGATAGGCTCATAACCGATAAGGTTAAAGCAACGGTAGCGCTTTCAGCGATAAGGCCACCCATTGTACTAATTTTGAACGTGTTTTATTTTTGTGGTGTTTTGTTATTATTGGTGTACAATAATAATAAATAATACTGGACTGGACTTTCCACACAGCATCATCTAGCCCCAAAGTAAGCAGAGCTTGTGTTATGGATACTAGAATGACTGATAAACTACTTAGGTATATACGTTTTTGTTCGCAAATACATACATATTATACATAGAAACACCCAGACCCGGGACAAATATCTGTAGATCATACAAACATTTTGTCCCGCGGCGGGGATCGAACCCGCAACCTTCTGCGTCGCAGGCGGACCTTCGCCCACTGCGCCACAGAGGTCGTCAAAATAAAGTGTTCATTCATTCATTCATTAACTAATTAATCCATTCATTCATTAAATTTTTTAGTGGTTATAGTGAGCTAGTTATTCTTAGTTATTACACCATTAGAGATGGAAAAAGGAGTGTCGGTCGTCCACCTACAAGATGGGTCGACGACATCGTTAAATTGGCCAAAGCGAAGAGAGGCCTATACCCAGCAGTGGGATGACAAAGGGTGATGATGATGATGATGATGATGATGATTACACCATCATAGTTCAGATCAGCTCACTGTCACCGTAATAGTGCATTGTCAATTTGTCATCAAAGACTCAGGTGTGCCAAAATTCAGCTCAATTTGACATCGGTTATTCCACCTGATTAGCAAGATTTTACAAAAAAAAAGAATAGTCAGCATCAAAAGTTGATTAACAGTTTGTTTTGTTTTTAAAGCTCCATTAAAAAATAAGTATATAAGTAGTATATCAGTTATCTGGTTCCCATAGTACAAGCTTTGCTTAGTTTGGCACTAGATGGTGCTGTGTGAAATGTCCAGCATTATTGTTTTTTTTTCTTTTCGATTGCTAAGAAAAATAGTTATGAATTGAGAGTTAATCATTAATGACGGATTTCGGAAATATTCCTATTTGGGAAACTTGAAATGATAATCAACTTTTTCATGCTGACTGTACCTACCTAATGTGAAAAGAGCTATTTAGCGTAGCGTTTAAAGCTAAATGTCCACAGGTCGGTATAGGACGCATCGGACGCATCGCATTTTTATTCTTTGTATAGAAAGTCACAAAAGTTCGTCCACTGATACGCATCGTACGGATCGCACTTTCTACAGGGTGTAAAAAGACGTCTACCGAAGACGAAAGGGGTAGGTACAGCATCCCAACACACAACCAAATCCAAAAGGATTTTCCGAAAAAATCATTATATCCGGAGAAAACAGCGTTTGAAGATTACTGTTTGCGTATGTACTGGGCGCGTTGTTTTACGTAGATTGCTGGATTTTGAGTTTTAACTGTTTTTTTCTTTTATAAATGAAGTTCTTAGGTAGGTATAGTCTTATTATGTTGTACTAGAAGTAAATAACCGGAAATAACATAAAATGACGTAGCTAAGTCAATTTTTTTTGCGTTTTTTTTTTCGCTAAATATGTTTAGAATCATGGTCTGATTGCAACCCCTCAGTTTTCGGTAGTAGTCTTTTTACACCCTGTATACAAATAATAAAAATGCGACGCGTCCGATGCGTATGATACCGACCTTCCTAAGCTTAGCTCAAAATGACAAATCGTAATTACCATGCCTAGATTTAAATTATAATTCTTTTGTTTTAATGTATTTTACGAAAAATACATAAGTAATTGTTTCTGTCAATTAGTTAAAACTAATTTACATCTAATTATCTCTTAAGTTTTTTTTTAAATCTTTGTTATCGCTCTAGAAGTAAATGTCACATTTTGTAGATTCTGTAAGTAGTTAAATAAATATTCAGTGGTCTGAGCTGTGGAACATAGAAAGAATAACATACAAAGAATAATATAGATAAAGATAAAGATAAAGATGGTTTATTTAACACTTGGGCAGTCGCGCCCTGTTTTGATACGCTAGGAGTCGCTACCGTGTCCACCGGACCCAGTTTAATATTGCCGATTTTTTCTAAAACTGCTGAATTTAATGTTATTGTGTATTTCGTAACAGTAATTATATTCTAAAATAAAATTACAAAAAGTATTAAACATTTTTATTTAATACCTTTATTCATAAAAAAACGCAATTTAAAAACATACTAAAATTCAACTTACTCTAAAGACACATTTTAACTATTATGTTATATCTTATTAAATAAAGATAATAACATTAAGTTTCTTTATTTTTCTAATACTACTATAATGTACTTATTCAAAATCACAAAAAGAGATCAATCATTATTTCGTAAAAAAAACTAAAAAACTTCTCTAAAAATCAACAATT